>OX336397.1:16540440-17906450 GCA_946902985.2 Meconema thalassinum
CAGTGTCAAGTTTTATATCGCAGCCATCTTGACGGAAACGTAATGGCGGCCACCCAAATGTTCAAAGCTTAAATCAAATTACGAATAACCTAATCATCCGATCTCTACCAAATTTTTCAACAACATTTATTTATATGGCGAGCGTCTTTTGACTACACTACAAGGTAATCAGACCAATAGTTTGCAGATGGCGGCCATGTATGTGTGCAAATCGATTCCCCCTATCAATTCAAACACGGTGATACCAAATTGAACGATGTTTGGTACAGAGGTAGCACTAGTAAAGGATACCTCAGTGTAATGTTTTATATCGGCGCCATCTTGACGAAAATGTAATGGCGGCCATCCTATTGTTAAGAGCTTGATTCAAATTACGACCAACCTAATAATCTTATCTCTACCAAATCTTGCAACAACATACCTTTATGTGGGAAGCATATTTTGACCAAACTACAAGATCATCAGCCCAACAGTTTGCATATGGCGGCCAAGTATGTATGCAAATCGATTCCCCCTATCAATTCAAACACGGTGAAACCGAATTGAACGAAATTTGGTACAGAGGTAGCACTAGCGCAGAACACCTCAGTGTCGTGTTTTATATCGCCACCATCTTGACGGAAACGTAATGGTGGCCACCCAAATGTTTAAAGCTTACATCAAATTATGACTAACTTAATCATCCTATCTCTACCAAATTTTGCAACAACGTATACTTGTATGGCGAGCATCGTTTGACTGAACTACTAGGTCATCAGCCCATTAGTTTGCAGATGGCGGTCATGTATGTGTGCAAATTGATTCCCCTATCAATTAAACACGGTGTAACCGAATTGAACGAAATTTGGTACAGAGGTAGCACTAGCAAAGGGCACTCCAGTGTCATGTTTTATATCGCCGCCATATTGACGAAAACGTAATGGCGGCCATCATAATGTTAAGAGCTTGAATCAAATTATGACCAACCTAATAATCTGATCCCTACCAAATTTTGCAACGACATACCTTTATGTATAGAGAATCTGTTGACCACACTACAAGGTCATCATACCAATAATGTGCAGATAGCGGCCATGTTTTTGTGCTAATCGATTCCCCCTATCAATTCAAACACGGTGAAACCGAATTGAATGATTTTTTTTACAGAGGTAGCACTAGCAAAGGGCACATCATATTCATGTATAATATCCGTAAAGCACGTTGTATTTCAAGAAGCTACTACAACCAACATTCAATTATTCTCCTTGAAAAGGACAAAGGGTTATAACCATACCCATGTATTTAGGAGAAAGTAGGCTATACGTTCTTTACCGAACATCTTGTTTTGTTATTAAATTTTAACAAAAAGTCTTAGCATATCTTTAGGCCCGTATCACACGACACTCGCTGGCAAGGAAGCTGGTGTGATCGCTGGTACAAAATCCTGTATAATTCTGTTCTCTTCGTCAGTACACCTGCTTGTATGACCGAAGTGTATCACACGCTAGCATTTTGGACGCTAAGTTGTATGAAATAAAACCGAAGGGCTGTCGTTTGAGGGCATTAGTTGCTGTTCTTTCGCCTTATTAACGCAAAGCGGTCGCGAAAATTGCTTAAAGTAAATTAGAAAACCTGCCAGGTACTGAACGAATGCATTCCAATCAATATTTAAGATCTAACTGTAATAATTGAATATTTTACCATACGCGTTAATAAGAAGCGCAACAAAAACCTCCAGAGTGTGTTGGAAATGTGTGCAAGTGTTATTGCGCCCGCTCGCTCTTTCGAAGATCCCGGGTTCAAGACCATCCAACGGCAGATTTTTAAAATTCTTTTTAACTATTTTATTATACCCTCCCTACCTCGTACAGCAAGATTTCAACTTGGTTTTGTTCACATTATCTACGAAGACGATAGGGAAAGTTATTTTCTTGTCTCATTTAAATGGTTATTTTCCCTAAATACTGTTCTAAACCATGTCGCCTCCGCAGCGTAGCGGTCAGCATGGTTAGCTGCCACCCCGGAGGTCCTGGGTTCGATTCCCGGCTCTGCCACGAAATTTGAAAAGTGGTATGAGGACTGGAACGGGGTCTACTCAGCCTCGGGTGGCCCAAATGAGTAGAGGGGGTTCAATTCCCACCTCAGCCATCCTCGAAGTGGTTTTCCGTGGTTTCCCACTTCGTCTTCGGGCAATTGCCGGGATGGTACCTACTGTAAGGCCACGGCCACCTCCTTCCCTCTCCCTAGCCTATCCATCCCAATCTTCCATCCCTTCCCATCCCTCATGAGGCCCCTGTTCGCTTTGCAGGTGAGGCCGCCTGGGCGAAGTGCTGATCACACCTCCCCAGTTGTTTCCCTCCCGACCAGATGTTCCAAGCTCCAGGACACTGCCCATCGAGGCGGTAGTGGTGAGTTCCCTCGCTGAGTCCGAGGGAACCACCAACCTAGAGGTTAAATTGACTAAATAAAATTAAAAAAAAACTGTTCTAAACCATGAATGGATACTATTCGTTATAATTAATATTATTTTAGTCGATTTTACCCTCCAGGTTAGGTTTTCCCACGGACTCAGCGAGGGATCCCATCATTACCGCCTCTACGGGCAGTGAACTGGAGCTTGAAACATCTCGTCTGGAGATACAACTGTGGAGGTGGGATCAGCACCTCGCCCAGGGGGCCTCACCTGCAAAGCGAACAGGGACATCTTGAGGGATGGGAAAGGTGGGGAGGATAGGGAGGGATAGGCAAGGAAGAGGTCGTGGCCGTACCGTAGGTAACATCCCGGCATTTGCCCGAAGGCGAAGTCGGAAACCACGGAAAACCACTTTGAGGATGGCTGAGGTGGGAATCGAACCCCCTCTATTTATTTGGACCACCCGAGACTGAGTAGACCCCGTCCCAGTCCTCATACCACTTTTCAAATTTCATGGCAAAGCCGGGAATCGAACCCAGGACGTCCGGGGTGGCAGCTAATCACGCTGACTACTACGCAACGGAGGCTACTCTATTCGTGATAATTAGAATTTTAATAGTTCAATATTTATAATAATATGACACGTTCTGTAATTACTGGCTTGCTGCGAGGCTCAGCGGTAACGTTCTCGCTTGCTGTGCCTAAGGTTGCAGGTTCGTATCCTGGCGCAGTCAGCTGGCATTTGAGGGTGCGCAAATGCGAGGGAGCCGTGTCAGTAGATTTACTGGCACGTTGAAGATCCCCTTCCGAGCAAAATTCCAGCACCCCGGCGTATCTAAAAGCCAGAGCAGTTAAAAGGGACGTAAAACCAATAATGTCATAATTATCTGTATTTACTGTAGGTTTGGGGCAGATGACCTCGTAGTTCCGCCCCTTAAAACCTCACTAACTAACTAACTAACTAACTAACTATTACTGTAAGTGTATAGCAAGCGCTTTTCGCACAGACGCCGTTGAAAGAAATTATAGTTTCGGTCTGATGTATTTATTTATTTGTTATGTGGGTCGTCTGAGTGAGTCGGAGTTTTCCTTTAAACAAAGGTGGTCAAAATTTCGAACACTTGGTACCTTGAATATACAGGATACCTTGCTTTCGTTCTACAGATCATTATGTCGTCGTCCAATCTGGCTGCATACCATCGGATAAGTACGGTCCTTTTGAGGACCAAATAATAAATCACTCGTTGGAACAGATAGATATGCGTCCATAATACATCCACAATAAACGACATTAAGCAAAAAAAAAAAAAAAATTACTAGTTCAAGATTCGAACCTACTACAATGCGACTTCGTTGACGCTACTCTTGATTTAGCCACAATAGCTACCGAGAACCATGGTATATTGCTGGCACGCATTGAATCTATTCGTAGACACTTCCTGTCAAAACGTAAGCATGTGTTATTCGGAGCTCTAATCGTTTCAATCATGCATTATAATTGAGGTCTTTGAAAGAAAACTGCCACTATTAATTTCTACTATATTCGCGAGGATGTACTCAACGGTAAAGTTGTACAATGGACGTAAAGGAACAGGTACTAATGTTTTTAGGATGACTGTGATATACGCGTTAGTTGGGTTGCCTTCCTCCAAAAAAAATAAGGGGCTGGCGGACCACACTGTATATGTATATACGTGTACATTATTGTATTATATTCAGGTGAGGGATTCTTTCAGTAACATTTTTACTGAATAAATATTTTATTTTACAGCAGTTCAATCCGAGAGTCATAATTCATAATAAATACATAAATTGTGCCGGGAAGATCAATGTGTTTCCTTTTCTTTTCTTAAAATTTCTCACTACTCTCTGAGTGTAGTATTCCAGTCACTCGCACGTGTGCACAATCAATTTTGCCATGAGGCAATTGATGATCACAATTCATTTGAGGTGCTTTGACATCGTGGTCACTCAGCCCGGTGTATTGTGGTGTGCGTGTAATATTCTCTCTTATAACCTGTATTATTGTGATGGCTGAATTATGTGTGTATCTGTAACTCAAGTGGGCATTGGGAAGGAGACGACCGAGGTCTTAAGTATGGAACGATTCCGGTATTTGCCGGGAGTGGAAGTGGGAAATTACAGAAAAACACATCCGAGATGGTTGAGGTTGGAATCGATCCTACCTCCACTCAGTTTTACCTCTTGAGGCTGAGTGCGCCCCGTTTCAGCCCTCAGGCCAGAATTTAATTTCTTGGCAGAGCAGGGAATCGAACCCGGATCTCCGGGGCAATAGCCAAGAATGTAGCCTGAAGAGTGGACTTTCCTGTGTTAATACGATTGTTGACATGCACGGGACATAGGATTCTAAAACTGCCTCCATAATGGTGGCTGGCGAAGTGAGTTTGTGCTCATCCAGTAGTTGGTGAAGTGATACTGAGCTCCCCTGCATAGTTTACTGTCATAGAAACCCAAAGGATTGTACCTAGGCTATAACAGGTGATGGAAACTGCTTATTTAGAACAGTTTCATATTGTTTATATCAAAATGAAGAACGTCAGCGTGGGCTGCGTTTGCAAACTATTGCAACTGCCATTATTGCTGGCTGGATTTTATTATTGGCGATCAGTCTTATCGCATTCTCCTCAGAAACCATCTTGAGTATGAAAGTCGCTGGACGGTGAATGCACTGGTAATGTTGAACTTCATTGTATAAGGCAATAATGTTTATTGATACATAACAATGAGTCTAACCACGCTGTCGTTTTTGCAATGGAAGTAATATATATTATTAATATGTGCGAATGGACCCAGATGGATCACGCAGTACCTTTCTGATCTTACATTCTCTCTCCGTCAGTCCACTTGGTTCCTGGGGCGTCATTCTCTGGTGTTACTATCTATCCATTTCCCCTACAACGGAATAGGTTCCTGTTCTTACTTGGGCCTTCTCCAAATCCTGTTTGATTTGCTGAATCCTCGGTATATTTTTCACTTTTTCTGTTGTGTGTAAGCCTAGTCGGTGGAAGTCTTTGAACTTGTCCATAAAACTTCAATCTTCATTTTCTGATGTCCGCCGCAAGATTAGAAAATTTCTCAGTAGCTTTACAAGATTTCAACCTGTATCCATCTTCTGTTCTTTCTGGGGCAAGAATTTTCCTCAAGATCTTTTGTTCTTGTTACGTTCTTGTTCTTGTTCCTGTTAAGTATCGAGAGTTTCACTTGCATACAGAGCTTCTGGTTTGATGACCGTGTTGTGTGTGTGGACATGCACCTTTGTTGTAGATGTCACGCGTTCTCCCATACGCTCTCTTCAATTTCTGTAGCCAAACTCTTTGTGCTTCCTCTTCTAAACCTGTTGGTTCCAAGATCTTCCCTAGGTACCATCTCTCTATGAATGCAGTACATTTGCATTACTTCCATTATATACATGCTTGCAACCGGACTTAAAGATGGGATAGGACCCTGCAAGACTGTCTGCTTAGAGGCCTCGGTTTCTTGAAAATTGGTATAATGTGGATCATCCTTCTATAACATATTTTCCAAATTATTCCTTCCCGTATGCATCCGTTGAGTCATTTTCATTACGAGTGTGGATTTACATTACTTAGCAGCGCGAAAAACGGGGACCTTTCTAAGAACATGTGTTCGTTCAGAATCGCTTGATTGTCTTTCTTAGCTTTAATGTCGAGAGCTCTGGTGTAGAATATGTAGGCGTGTTTCCATGCTATGGTTGTTTTTCATATATGTGTTCATATGTGTTCGCATATAGCTGAGTGTTTGTTGTGTCTAAACGCATTTTTGTGTTCTTTCTAACATGTTCCATTTTGTCTCCCACTTTGTACGACATAGTTAGCATTGTCTCTTCCTTAGGTAGTGAGCCCAGAGGCTGGTTGGATCCTAAAAATTACCGCCGCAAACCCTCAAAGCAGCACTATAATGAGGCATACTAGGTAAGATGAAGAGTGAGGTAGTTTGCCATTGATTTCCTCACTCAGACAGACAATAGCACTGACCCTATGAGTAGGCACTAACTGTGCCCTGAAGGCTATTACTCAGCACTACGCATACCTTAGTAGCTTCCATATAATCACAGCCATGACTGAGGCTGAGGCATCAGTGATACTCGAACCTGTGCATTCATCAAGAGATGGTAAACAGGTGTTACATCCATCATTTTGGCGTGTTAAGAAATAAACACCTGATTTTGAATGTGGGTTTTTCTTTGTTAACCTTTTAAGTGCTGAGTTTTTTCCTTCAAAGTAGAAACCGTAACTTTTAATTTATCAGGGAAGTAATAAGCTTAAAATATCCAGTGTACAGGTTTTGGGTCCTTTTAAACCGAAATGGAAAATCAAAATCCTACGTCGGCCTTTATATTTATTTTTCTTTTCAGACAAATCAAAATTAATTGTTTGTGCCCACGCTTGCATTATCTTCATACCAGGTGAAGAACCGAAAAGAATATTATTTTCTTAAATCAGTACCTAAATAATACTTGTTGCTCCTTATAAAGACAAAAATTTATATTCTTAGATCCGAAATCACAACGCAACCAGAAGATTTTGTTTATTGTTCCACCATAATTGTTCACATCACTGATGAACTCCATCTGTTATCTTCTTCTGGAAGAAAAATATCCAAACTCAAGTAGTACAAATTATGCCCAACAGATGGCAGAATATGCAAGAGATTGGGTCAGCACTTGAGAGCGAACGGGGACTATGAAATAAAGTAAGTTCTTAATCACCGTCTATAGACGGGCGTAGCAACGAAAGGGTTAAGTTGCTATTATGTAGGTACTTACCGAGCGAGTTATTTGTTCCGAAAGCTATATAGTACAGGATAAATAGCATAGAACAATAACATTCAAAAGATCAAAGCTTTTTTGTTACTATTTCTGAAATTTTAGATTACAGTTATTTTGATTCATTTCATGTTAAAGATACCCTACGGAACATTTCTGGCATATATCTTACAAATATTCATAAGTTATTTCAAGGTATTAACTAACAAAATCTGGTAGTAGAAATAGGTAACGCCGTGACATTCAAGTTACTCCGTGATAGTGTTCGAGTTACTCCGTGATAGCATGGTTTTCACCATTCAGTGTACTTTTTAACCGTGAAAACCAATGTTTAATGTAATAAAAGTGTTCAAGTCGTATGTAGAGACGGAACACAAGGAGGAAATACAGAGTGGAACAGATCCAAAGAATGTCTTGTTGGAGCTGCTGTAGAAATATGTGGCAAAACTAGTAGTAATGTAAAAGAAAGATAAACAGCCGGGTGGAATAATGAAGTAAAGAGTGCAGTTCAGAAGAAAAATGAAGCAAGAAAGGCTCGAGATAAAGAAATTCAGAAAGGAGATGGAAAAGATGAATTAAAAATGAGTGAATTACAACAGGCATACAGAGATTGCAGACTGCGAGTGAAACGAATAGTAGCAGAAGAAAAGCAAAAGTCTTGGATTGATTTTACAAATAAATTGGAAGAAGATAGTAAAGCAAATTCCAAAGTGCTGTACAGTGTTGTTAAAACACCAGGAGTAGTTATGAGCAAATAACGGCTTTACAGAATCCAGATGGGAGCATCACTAGGGAAGACACAGAAATAAGAGAAATTATGAAATTATATTTTGAGAATTTATACAATGGTATAAAGAAGGACTCCAGTCCTAATGCACAGATTCAGTCAAGTGATAATATATCTGAAGAAACGCCACCAACTTGGAGTGACGTAGAATCAGCCCTTAAAATTATGCGCAATGAACGAGCTACTGGCTTTGATGAACTAAGTGCAGACATGATTAAAGCTGCTGGCCCACAAGGAACTCAATGGCTATACAGGGTAATAAGGGCAATATGGAAGGATAAAATAATACCAGATGACTGGAAGAAGGGAGTTATAGTTCCCCTGTTTAAGAAAGGAAGTCGAAAAAAGTGCAACAACTATAGAGGTATTACTTTACTGTCTCATGGTTTAAAAATATTTGAGAAGATTCTTGAGAAAAGATTAAGGAAAATTATTGAACCCCAACTGCAAGAAGAACAATATGGATTTAGGAAAGATAGATCAACTATATACCTCATATTCGCACTGAAAATGATATTGGAAAAACACTGGGAGAAAGATCGTAATTTGACATTTGTGTTTTTAGACATCGAAAAAGCATTCGATAGTGTCCCTATAACAACTATATGGGAGTGTCTTAAAAAGAAGAATGTGACTATGGAACTCATTCAGAGAGTAAAAATGCTTTACGATGACTGCTACAGCTGTGTTCAAGTAGGAAATGGATATTCAGATTGGTTCCAGACATCTAGAGGAGTGCAACAAGGCAGTGCCCTTTCACCATTACTATTCATCACCATCATGGATGAAATCATAAGGGAAGTGAAGCAGAACACCAATATGGATCTTAAATCATTTGTCTTTGCAGATGATATAGTTATCTGGGGGAATAGTGAGCTGGAAGTCCAGGGAAGGCTGAACGTCTGGAATGATCATTTGAAAAATATGGACTGAAAGTAAGTGCTATAAAAACTGCTGCAATGTCTGTTAACAGACAGAGAAGTAAAGATAATATAATGCTCGAGGGTGTACAATTGGAAACAGTAAACCAGTATCAGTACCTTGGATGCTTAATATCAAGTGACAACAGAATACAACTTGAATTAAATAACCGTATTCAGAAATCAAGTCAATTCTATCAGCAAGTTCGATATCTACTCTGGAATAAGCAAGTGCCACTAAGATCAAAACAAACTCCGTTTCGAGCATACTTTGTCCCTATATTGACTTAATGGTTGGAAACATGCACAACTACCAAAAAACATGACAGCAGACCTCAGAAATGAAGTTTCTAAGAAGCACGCTTCAAAAAACTAGGAAGGACAAAGTAAGAAATGAGAGGATAAGAGAACAAGCTGGAATAAATCAGTCCCTGAAGGAGACCATAACTAGGGCATGTTTGCGATGGTTTGGTCACGTCAAACGTATGGCAGAAGGAAGAATTGCAAAACAATGTTTACATACTGAGATTACTGGAAAGAGACCTGTTGGAAGACCTGGACCACGTGAAGGAAGATATCACATCCAAGGGAATCAACTGGGATGAAGTCTTGAAGGAGCAGTGGTTCATGAATAGACTAAAATGAAGAGCGCTCGTAAACCACACCAGGGAAATTGGAGTGGAAACTTGATGATGATGAAGTCGTATGTAGACCATAAGTTTCTATTACCCCATATTGAAACATTTCACTACACGGTTTTTTATAGAAAAAAAATATTCCATTAAAAATATTTTAAGTCTTCTTATTCACTATCAGATTCCTCACACATATCACACAAACATAGACATTATATGTACCAGACATTCCAAAACTGATAATCAATCCATTCGGCTCCATTCTTCCTCTTGGTGTGATACGCCAGGGGAGCCACTTCACGCACTACAACCATCATTGTCATTGTTCTGTTGTCTGAAATTAGGCCAAGGCCGATCTGTTGTGTCTGTCTTGACACACTATCTTCACTTCAAATTCAGGGGACACAACGAATGGCTTTCCAATTTTTGCAAGGGTCGCACTTCCTGGATCGGCTGAATATTTTGTGCAATAATCCTTTAGTGTACTCCACGGGTTCTTAAAGCTTCTACTAGCCTTGTATACTGACCATCCTTCTTCCTTCGTCGACCTCAATGCTTCTTAAGTGTTTCAGTTGTGTAGGAGCGAGCATCTTTATTCCATTTTGGCGCCATTTCAGCGTCCAACCTAATAAAAACGTACTTATTGCTAAGCTCACACACCTTGCATGCCTAACACTACATGCATGAAAGTTCCTTATGCGAATGGTCTGCATCTTACCTCTGACTGGTGTTCAAATGAAACTTATACAATGAAACAGCTGTCTATAAGAAATTAAAATCTTCACCACGGATTTCACTGGATGTGGATCACTTGTTGAAATGTCAACTCTCTGTTAATATATTTTTTAAACCTCATTTAGTTGGTCAAAGGTAGAACGCAAGGGCTTCCTGGATTCCTGGTTTCTACTGCCATCTGTTGGTAAAACCTGAGAACTTTCGGAATTGAACCTATATAGTCATAGAGGAAATACGTTTTATCACGGTGTTACTTGATATCACGGAGTAACTTGACTCTACCCTAGTTCGTACCCCCACAAAACACATCCCAGAAAATTCCACGTTAGTCCTTTGGGTATGGGTATGAGAGGATGGGGGCGTGAAAGGCGGTTAAGGGCTTGACTGAGTAATATTTCTAAGGGAAATATGAACAAGAGAAGAAGGTGGGCTCTTCCAGGAAGGATAACCCGTCAATGATTCTTGGCAAACTAAATGAAAGACCTTAATGTATTTCATTTCAAGAATACTACAGGTAAACCGATCCTACGGATAAATGTTTCTATGGAGACTTGTCAATAACATACTTGGAAGGCGAGCTAATGGGCTGTGTGATTGTGACTGCAGAAGAGAGTGGGAGTAAGGCGTGCAGTCCTTTAGAACAAGTACAAGTAGACAGGTGGTCAGCTGGCGAGAGTCTGAATGGAACTGGACAAGCGGCAGGAGGGTTGTACGTGTAACGTGTACGTGGGGGTTGGAAGGACTTGGAAGTACACATTTTATTTGAAATAAGTTAAAAGGTATTGCTTGCCACATGCATATCTTCCACAATGTTATCGGTTTTTGATGGAATTTTCGGGGATAACGAGAATTTGGCCCTAGATGATCCCCTATAAATGTCATCATGTCCAACACCCCTCATCCCATTGTTAACCTCGTAGTTCCGGCCCTTAAAACAACAATAACTAACATAACTATTGTTAGCCTTCCCACTCACTGCCAACGAGCCAACCAGTCTGTTCTACCCTCCGTTGTTTTGTTTGTATTCTGTTTTTCATTTTTTCGTATTTCAAACTAATATGATCGATAATTAGTAGGTCTACATACTGTATATACCTGAAGTGTTTGAGCATCATATATGTTTGAGTAGTGATGTTTTTGTAGTGTTTGGGTAATTTACTCGATTTGGAATGTGCACTGCAGCCATGCAAAGACAGAGGTCGTAAAGTAGTTGTATTAACTGAAAATGGGATACAGAAAATAATTGAATGCAGTGAAATGAAGCAGGATGGAGTTGAAGGAATGTTCGTCAACCATGCATGTTGCATGCCGACTGTCGTACATCCGCCGACCACAACCACCCTCATCACAGGAATGTGCCGTGATTCAACCAAGAAAACAAGCTGTTAATTGTTTTTATTGTACCCGTGAGTGCATCGATTACACCAAATGCAGTAATTCTACAAATAAAAATGGAAGAGCATCACAACTATACAATTCCTCAACATAAAATTATCTATCACGCAAAACAAAATCAACAATATAGGCTATAAATTAAGCCTAATCATACTAATTCGTCTCTGTTTTAAACATGTCCCATTGTTTAATTCGATATTAAGCACTTCTTTATCATGTCAAATTCTTATTAATCGTATGGTATGGCACACACTTACATCATATAAGGTGCGTTCAAGAAGTAAGGAGCCGGAGGCTGGAATGCGCAAGCCGGTGAAGACATCGGCTAATCGTGGCGTGTGTAACGAGGTGTGGTTCCGACCAGAGCGTGGAAGGTAACAGCTCGTCGCTAGAGGGCACGCATGCACGTCACGTGACGATACAAAGCGAGCAGCAGCATGCATCAATCGTCCAACCAAGACCACGGAACCATTAGTACAGCGAATACAGAGGTCGAGATTAAGATGGTTTGGCCATGTGCAAAGGATGGGAATGAACAGAGTTGCAAAGAAGGAGATGGTGAGGAACCTTGACGGTATCAGATTGGTTGGAAGACTGGAAGAGAGATGGATGGACCAAATCCGACAAGACATGAGGGGTCTAGGTGCAAAACTCACGTTCTCCACTTTTTCTAATTTTACACGAACTAAAAAAAACTTCTTAAATATATGTAATTAATGGAATCTCTAAAAGACTTCGCTTTTGTTGCAGGCTGTACTTAATTACACATTCTTGTATAAACTATGTTTCATTATTTATATTAATTTATCTGAAAAATAGGTTTTAATTTTGGAGAATGTGACTTTTGAATCCAAACATCGGAGTCTGTGAGTTTCGTGTCTGAACAAGTTGGAGAATGTTACTTTTGACACTAAAAAAAATTAATTACTTCAGACAAAACAATAGACAAGTCGGCCAAGTTTGTGAAAAATTTAGACAAATGAAACCATTTGCATTGTTGGAATACACCTATATTATTTATTTATTACGTAGAGGTTAGGAGTTGAAAATACAATAATAATAATATTGGCTTGCAGCTGTAGAAAGTCACGTGACCAGAAGCTGTCTTGTGATTGGCCAACAGGAGAATGTGCTCTTTGCAACTCAACAGTGTGGAGAATGATTGTTTTGCATCCAAATTGAGTTCTTGGCATTTGAAAACCACTGGATATTGTGAGTTTGGATTTTCAGCACTAAGATAGTCGTGTGTAGTTTGGAACGAAGAATAAGAATGCCTTGCTAACTCAATTTCGAACAAGAGTGGAGAATGTGAGTTTTGCATCTAGACTCTAGACCCCTCATATGTAACATTGGACTGGATGTGGCGCAAGTAATGGAGTGGGAGTGGAAGGAAAGACAGCAGAGGAGAGGCTAGTTTATAACACTCGGACACGGATGATGGTCACGACACTCGGAACAAGTTGAACACACAGACTTGCTACAAAACACGCAATAATTGTTTGTTCATTTTTCACAAAGAAAATATAATTCCCCCTTTTTTAAATACCGGTACACTCCATGAAACTTTTCATCGTATATTAAAAATACCTAGCAAACACGATTTCAGCAAGACCGTACATCATGCGGAAGGTCCTTAATTCAGACCATACACCGTACGGAAAGTGATAATAACCTGCTTGCAGGGTCCTAATACCACGGTTGGTAACACTTAATGGTTGAGAGAGTTCGCTTCTCGATATTTGAGTCGAGCGTTGGTTTGCCATCAGCTGATTCTTTAACAGAAAAAGAAACCACTCCTATCTCAGTAGTAGTGAGATGTCGCCTGGTTATTGTTGCTGGCAGTGAATTTGTCAACTTACCTCGTGCTACAGGTGGTCCAGATCCCCCACCAAATCCATTCTTTGACCAACATAGAAAGAATAATTAGATTGCTATTTTACCAAACACTAAACTACTATAGAGTATTCCAGAAATGGAATAGCTCCTTTTGGAGTTGAATCATGGAATTCGGTGCGTAGAGCTAACAAAATTTTAATTGGTCGCTCTCTCAAACACTATCTACTGTTTATTCCAAGTTCCACTTCGCATCACAGTACTGTTACACGTCCTGATGCAAGCCCAGAATGCTCTGGATAATAATAATATCGTATGGCCTCGGATACCGGATGCAAGCTTTGTTATTTGACACCCAGAGGGCAGCTTGCATGTCGAATTTCGTCGTTCCTTGGAACGCTATGGAAGTCAAGGAGGTTAGATATCTATGACGAGGATTCAAAGAGCCGCTTCTAGCACCAACTGTTCAGTTCGTCACTAAGTTGCACTAATATGATATTTCAACGCCAGAGTGGGGAGGGACAGCCTCTTATGGGGAAAAGTAATGGGCAAACATGGAATTGGGAACTGTAATGACAATAATGGTCTGTTACTTCTTGGCCTGTGTGTTGAGCATGAACTCTCTATCATCAATACCCAGTTCCAACTGTCAAATCGTTTCAAGACTGCACGGATGCACCCACGCTCAAAACATTGGCATATGATTGATTATGTCATTACCCGACAATGCGAGAAGAGTGATGTCCTGATCACGAAAACAGCCCGGAATAGTGATGACTTCTGGACAGATCATTAACTTAAAATTAGACGATTCAGGATTTCTATCCATAAAAAGCCACGCACCCATTCCATGAATCAAACAAGGAATAAGTTCAACACCTCTAAGCTTCAACTTGATAGCGTTACCACAGAATACCAAAACTCTGTTCTAGAACAACTAACTGACAATCCAATCAACACAAAGATGTAGAATGTGAACGGAGCACACTAAAAATATCAATGCAGAGTCTGCACAGAAAGTCACTGGCTATGAGGAAAGGAAGAGACAAGACTGGTTTGAAAATAAAAATGAAGAAATCTTGAACCTCATAAAAGCTAAACGAGATACCTATCTATCTGTTTCCCCAAGATCCATCCTCCAGAGATTGGTTGGTTGGTTCTTAAGTTTAGGGGCTGCGACAACGCGGTCATGTAGCCCCGTGTACTTTGGGTGTGTGTAGAATCTGTCTGATAACCGGTGTTAATACCTCCAGAGAGAAGACATTGCGTTTTCAAGAACTAAAACGGAAGTGTCAGTCTGAAATAAAGAGCAACTGGTGGCAGCAAAAAGCTAAGGAGCTTCAGAAATCCTCAGATATCTGGGACTTACGCAACTTCTACGCTGGACTGAAAGAGCTGTATGGACCGGTTCGATCGTCATCAGGAACCTTGAAAGCTGTTGATAATTCCACCATTCTTACAGACAGCCAGGACATCTTCGAAGGATGGAAAGAGCACTTCAGTCACTCTTGAACCGCAGGTTTGTTGCTGCTGACGATTTTATTCAGCATGTCCCTCAACATCTCCCCAACCCTGGATGGACACTCCTCCAAACTTTAAAGAGTTTATCAAAGCTCTCAGCAGAATGAAAACAGGGAAGGCTCCAGGATCAGACAACATTCCTCTTGAACTCATTCAATGTGGAGGCATACCTCTAAAAAACAGGCTATTCTATCTGTTTCTTCTAATTCGGGAAACCAAAAATGTTCCTGCTACCTTGAAAAACTCCAGAATAGTTACAAACGTCAAGAAAGGTGATCGCGGTATCTATGGCAACTAGCGTGGTATTTCCTTTCTTGCTATAGCTGGAGAAATATTTGCTCTAATCTTACTGAATCGACTTCAGGTTGTTTCGGAGAGGTGGCGTAGTCGGTAGCATGCTGAGCTTCTATGCCCAAGATCGCGGGTTCAAAACAGGCCGAAGTCATCGGATTATGAAGAGGGTTAAAACCTTCAGTATGCCTTCCTTCCGAGAGGAAGTAAAGCCGGCGATCCCATGTCATAGATTTATGGCATGTATAAGAACCTTCCACCTATAAAACTTGTGTGAAGTTCAATTTGTAGGTTAGATTCGTTGAAACGCTCTATCAAAGTTCCAACGTTAATCATTAGGTGTAAGTGACATCTGGTAGCGAAAGTTGGAACTACTTGAAATTGAACGGAATTGTAGCTCACCCTATGGATATCTGCAGCAGCTACAGCCTCTGGCGAGCCGTACATTTTCTCGGACACTCCCGGCACTAATAATAATAATATAATATCGTATGGCCTCGGGTGCCGGGTGCAAGCATTGTTAATTGACGCCCAGAGGGCAACTTGCATGTCGAATTTTATCACTCCTTGAAGCGCTATGAAAGTCAAGGAGGTTAGATATCCAAGCTCCTTGACACTAGCGCTTTCTAGTAGAGAAATGAGGACCTTTGTATTGGCGGAAAATCCCGAGATTAATTTGGCCATTATGAACACGGGCTACTGAATTCAAATGGGTTCTTTAACATGCCAACAACGTATAACATGCATGTCGTGAGTTTTGTAGCCTTTGAAAAATCACTTACCACGGCCAGGAGCGAACCTGCAAACTTGGGGTTGGTAGTCCGACACGATAACCACTCACCCACCGTGGCAAGTACTCCCGGCACTAAGAGCCATACCCTAAATAATAAAAATAGAAAATGCTACCTGAATCTCAGCATGGATTTCGGGCCTTTCGTGGTTCAATATACATGATCTTCTGCGCAAGACAACTCCAAGAGAACAAATAACACCTTTGTTCTTATGATCTTGAAAAGGCCTTTGATACGGTTCCTCGTAGCGCTATGTGGAGAGGCGCTTTGGATGCCCCGAACATTTTGTTAGTTTGATCCATGATGGTCAGGTATTATATCAGAATCATATCTCAGAGGAATTTCCAATTACAAATGGACTAAAGCAAGGATGTGTACTTGCCCCTACACTTTTTGCCCTGAACCTGGCAGCTATGCTTTATGAGACATCGCCTGAAAACAACTCAGGTATGGAAATTAAATATCGATATGATGGGGGGCTCTTCAACCAGGCCAGACTCCGCTCCAAAAACCTTTTCCACTCAGGTCACAGAATTGCAAATGCAGATGACAATGCTTCTCCAGCCCACACACCAGAAGAGCTTCAGCAGTCTGCCAACTGTTTCAACGGAGCTTATGAAAGTTTTGGCCTGACTGTCAACATTCATAAGACCAAAGTGCTAACTCAGTCTGCTCCGCCCAGATTTTGATATCAACATATCTGGCTCAGCCCTGGAAAGGGTGGAACACTTCTTGTACCTTAGTAGTATTCTATAAGCGAACTGTACCTCTGATAAGCACGTGGAAATCAGAATACAGGCCGCCCGTGTGGCTTTTGGACGTCTCGCACATCGTGTGTTCCTGAACTAAGATCTAAGTATTTGCACGAAAGTATTGGTGTACCAAGCTGTTGTTATTTCTACGTTACTCTATGGATGTGAAGCCTGGACCCTGTATCGCCGGGATATCAAGAAACTGGAACGCTTTCATCAACAAAAACTTACAGTAGATCCGTCATGAACATAAAATGGGATGACTATATAACTAATATAGCAGTCACCAGCTTAGATGGGCAGGACATATCCATCGTATGAGAGCAGACAACCTCGGCAAATCCTGTATAATGAACTGGCTAGAGGCCCTGTGGTGCTCCTTTAAAACGATATAAAGACCAACTCAAGCAGACCATGAGAAGAGTAGAGATAAACCCAAATACTTGGCAAACTTTTGCACTGGATCACCCTCGCTGTTGTGCTACCATCTCAGCTGCAGTTGCACAGTTCGAGCAGGAACGTCGTAGACAGGAAGAGGAAGTTCGCCATAAGAAGAAGATACGACAAACACTACCACGACCTCCACCCTCCATCGGATGCAACTTATGTGGCCGCATGCTTTATGCAAGAATTGGTCTGATAAGCCATCAGCGCCAACTTCATCGTCTGGATTAAGGATTATGGAACTCCCCCCCCCCCACAAAAAAAACAACAACACACGGGTTTGAGTATCCTGACCGGACTAACTCGACCCAGAAGTACTTGGCTTGATCCAGTCAAGCAAAACCTAACTAGTAGAGGAATGGATTGGACCGAGACTATCTGGACCGAGGTTCATAAACCACACCCAGGACACTGGAGTTGATCTAAACAACAACAATGATGATGATCAGTAGGGCTCGGATCGTTATGCTCGATAAAATCTCCAGATATGCTCGATAACCATGTGTTTTATGCTCGATAGATATGCTAAAAAAACATTATATGCTCGATAGATATGCTCGAAAACCCCATTATATGCGGTTAAATATGCAGAATATGCTCGAAAAACACCGTTAAAAACTATAGAAAGGAAAGTGAAACGAAAAAAACAATAACATATCTTTAAATACGAGCTTAATTTTCTAATTGTATGTAGGATACACTGCAATATACTCGCATTCAAGTTTTACAAGTATATATAAGAGAAGTGCTCTTATAAAAGTTACAGTTTAAAAGATCATTTACAATGTTCAGAATTAGGCGAGTCATTGAAGTAGATCTGTACAACAACATGGTTTTCTATGTTTTCAGCTTTGAATGATTTTTTTAAATCAGTCAATAAACGTTTGGTTGGTTGGTTGGTTCTTAAGTTTAGGGGCTGCGACAACGTGGTCATGTAGCCCCGTGTACTTTGGGTGTGTGTAGAATCTGTCTGATAACCGGTGTTAATTGTGATGAATGTATTAGTGTGTGTTATCTGTTTGTTAATTTAAGTACTGCAACTAAGAATTTTTCAAATAGTTCCTACTTTTGCCACCAAGCGCCACCGTCAACGACTACTAGGCCAAGTTCAGAACTGAGCTACTAGACGCCGCCGCAGTCGGCATGGCAACGAACATAGAAACCTAAGAGCGTTGTTTACGTTCTTAACCTATCCAATTTAGCTTCACACAGGTGCAATTAGTGGAAGGATCTTTAACATGCCATAAATCTATGACATGGGACCGCCGGCTTTACTTCCCCTCCGAAGTTTCAATGACGAAAACGACCTCACTAAAGGTTAAAAACCTGCGGTTCTATTATTCTGGCCAGATGGGCATTTCAATAATTTTATTATTTCTGTTTTCGAACCTTAAGGATGGTCAGGGCCCGAATCCGGGGTGGGGAATTCGAAGAAAAGCAAACTATTTGGACGAAAACCACAAGAATATGCTTTTATATGCTTCTATTCTGAAAACCGCGGTTTTATGCATTTATATGCTCGATAAATTTCAATTCTGTTGGTCCCAGAGAGGTGAAAATACCACCGAAAGGCTTCTTTCAATGTGTACTATTCAGGAAAAAAATATGCAAATATGCTCGAATCCAAGCCCTAATGATGAGTATCATTCAGAGAAACGCTTAGTAAATTGCAGACACTAAGCACGTTTATTAAGAACAATACACCATCCTTTGTACAATAAGTACAGCACAATTTATATATTATTGTTAAGCATTCCTAGAACAAAAGTTTGGGAAAGCTTAACAAATAGGGGGATAGGCAAGGAACTCAGAGACATGATAAATGCAATGTGCATGGGTTGCTACAGTAGTAGACTAGAGTCGGGACATCGGAATGGTTTAAAATTGCCACTGGACTAAAGCAAGGAAGTGTGTTGTCACCCTTATTGTTCGTAATGGTAATGGATGACATCATGAAGGCAGCAATGAAAGACTATAGTAGGGCAAGGATGAAGGTAATGTTGTGATCTGGGGCGAGGAAGAGATGGAGGTACAAGAATAGTTAGACGCAATAAATGAAAAGATTGAGCAATGGTGATTGAAGATAAATGTGGAGAAGAGTAAAACAGTGGTGATGAGTAGAGGTAAGAAAGAAGGAAAAGGAGTAATCAAAGTAGGAGATAAGGAATTGGATGTAGTGAAACACTTCTAATACTTGGGAAGTGAACTGACTGAAGATGGAAGACTAGATTTGGAAATTAGCAGAAGAATACAACTGGGGAGTGCTTTCTACCAACAGGTACGGGGACTAGTATGGAACAAGGCTAAAGCATATTATGTTCCTATAATGACATGCAGCATAAACTTAGACAATGACTAAGAGGGCTGAGAGCTGAGTATAAGCAGCAGAGATGAGATTCCTGAGAAGTGTGGTCCACAAAACGAGGAGGGACAGAGTGAGAAATGAAGATATACGGAAAAAACTGGGAGTACAGAAACTAAATGACAAACTGGAGCAAAACAGATTGAGATGGTTGACACTATAGCTCCTTCTACTAGAGACATGACATGCATGCCATGATTTGTGTCGCCTTTCAAAAATTACTTACCATGGCCAGGAGCGAACCTGCAAGCTTAAGGTTGGTAGTCCGACACGATAACTACTCACCCACCGTGGTAAGCATTATTATGATTATTATTATTAATAACTACAGGTAGCTAAAAAGCATGGCGTGGTATTTCAACCCCAAGCATTAAATTTAATTGATAACTAGTTCATACCTGTCAAAACACGACGGTCATTGGGAAAATATTTACTGAAAGATTCTCTTATACAGTATGCATTCTTTTAACGATTACTTCTTGACCCTGTTGCAACTTTAAGGCCGTCGAAGGATCGACTTCGCAACGTATAACTGGCCATGACTTAAACCTTAGTTAGTTAGTTATTTTTGTTTTAAGGGGCGGTACTACGAAGTCATTTGCCCCTATGACTGAAACCTTGATGAGGCAAATAGAGACCTACATGTTCCAGAGTTTCCCCTTGAGCTTTATTGATTGTGATAAAGTACGCCAAGCGAATTGGAAATTGGAAAATTGAAGTGTTTTATCGGAAGATGTTAAATCAAGTCGAAGGATTATAGCTCTCTGCCCATTAAGTGATTTGCCTCCCATATACTTACTCTAAAAGTTTGAGCCATAGAGCCACAAGAATATTTCCCCCCTTATAATTCTCATAAAAAAAGATCTCAGTAAGCCGCGGCGGAATCCGCCATTTTCCTGTAGGAATAGAGCCATATTTTACTTTTAGAGACACTCTGCAAATCTACATGCCAAGAGCTCTCGTTAGAATGCATTACGAAATCAATCGGTTAAGATGTTATCTCAATCTCGCGGTAACAAAAATCGCCTTACTGTTTTTAATATATGGATGGTGCGATAGACTCTTAGATTTAATACTAACTTACCTAGTATTCCACGTTCCTCATCTATCTCTTCGTATTCGAATATGTCCCCTCCTAGAACAGAAGATAAGAGAAGTAGAGGCAATATTTAGGAACTAATAAAATCGATAATTAAAATGCTCCGCCAATCAACACAAAGTGCATGTTTCGGTCCAAGAATGGGACCTTCTTCAGCAACCAGCGTGGAGGCTATGATCTTGAAACGTCGACTGAGGTGGACTGGTCATATCCTTAGCATGCCAGATACTCGCCTTCCTAAACAAATTATGTATGAATAATTCATGTTTTTTGGGCTAATGCCATGTGTATTTAGATTAGAACCAGACGTTTCGGAGAAACCTTGCCTCCTTTTTCAATGGAATCAAACAATGTGGCCAAAGAAAGCATTTCAATGAGATCACAAAAATAAAAATAAAAATATAGATACATTCCTCGGTTCGTCACCAGAGAGCAGCTGCCAGAAATTACTGTATGGACCATGGTAGAACGGCGGACAGAATAGTAAGTAAGGAGAAGGTAAAGGGGGCGGAAAGAAAGGGGGGGGGGAGGAGGTGGGAGGGTTAGATGGATATAAGGAAACATAAACAAAAGGGAAGTGTATCTGAACGATACCTAACGTCATACAGGCAACGGCGAGAAAACAGATGGAAAATCCTCCAGTGACGAACAAAGGAGATCAAATCCAGGCTCTGTAGCCATAGAGGAAAAAAGTACAATTTGAAATAGGTGAAGAACAGAGAGACTGAGAGGAACTATCTTCTTAGATCCTTAATAACTGGTGGCCAAGTGTCACTTAGCTAATATCCAGTGTCTCTGTTAAAATTATTGGGATTTTTACGAATTTCAACTTCCTCCCTTATAATTCTAGAACAGTTATGCTTAACAAGAGCAAGCGCATGAGCATCCTTGAAACATACATCGTATGGTTCTAATCTAAATACACACGGCATTAGCCCAAAAAACATGAATTATTTATATAATCCGGGCCGTGAAAGCCTTAATATACAAATTATGTATGCTCAACTAACAAGTGGCAAGCGGCATCATGGAGGGCAGAGGAAGAGATTCAAGGATGCTTTAAAGTCAAACATGAAGAAATGCTCGATTAACATCCCAAATTGGGAGACTACAGCAGCAGAACGTCTGGCATAGCGTCGACTGGTCCACAATGACCCTCTACGTTTCGAGCAGAACCGCCGGAGTTCTGAGGCTCTGAAGCGAATCGCTCGTAAAGAACGGGAGCCTATGAGAAGATACAACCCTCAGCACCTAGGTGGTAATAAAACTTGCCACCAGTGTGGAAGAGTTTGTGGCTCGAGGATTTGTCTCTACAGTTACCTGCGAACCCACCAATGAATGATTTTGAAGACAATTTTATACTCGTTCGCGAGTGATAGCCAATGGTGATGAATCTTCCTCACATTTTCCTATAATGGTAAATGTTTTTGCTTTCTAATAAAACAACTAAAGAGAGTTATAGAAACGGCTCCCCTTGGAGCAACACAGAGGTGTATTGTACCCGCTCACCGGATCGTGGTTGCCAAATGCCCAGACTAAAGCAACTACTGTACACTTCGTGGAAAGGACTTTAAAGTATAATAAATTGTAAAGTTGAGGGTGAAAATCAAACAAGTAAAGAAACATGAGATTCTAACGAAGTTAAACCTCAAAACTAGGGCCTGAACTACAGATAAAACGATTCAAAATTAAGCTTAAAATCAACTTCATGTAAAATCCCTACAGAATTCTTGCGGAAATCAATGCTAATCTTAGCTAACTCAATACAATGTACCTAAATTAAATTAAAAAAAAAAAGAAACTAAAAAAGCCACGTGATCGGTCCTCTAAAATTTTCCAAACAGAGTTATATCTTGTAGTTAGAGGGGTATATGACTTAGCTGTTCCACCCATTAGGCAATACATATAAGCAAGAATCTTGAACTACTTAACCCACATCTCACTGAAGTGGAATAAATAATCCATCAACGCAAAATGAAATCTTAATTAATTCCATTGAACTCTTCACTATGAATTACTGCTCTACGTAAATTAACATCTATTTTGACTGATCAGAGCATAATAGAATATCCTTTATTTACAACGGTCTGAGATTTAATGTAAAAGATCTCATTTTAAGTATAAAACGTTATTTCTGTTCCACAGTAATTACAAAAGATGCTCTCATATTATTCAAACTAAGTTTTAAGAGAAATGAAACGATTCAAACGAGGAACAACATAACGTTGTAGCCAAGCTAGATAAGGGATCAATAAGGGAAACATGTAATTGGATCAGGATGTACGATGTATCATATCTTCAATAAACCAAGGCCGGCATTAACGGCAGTATTAAAGGTTCCTGGACATTATTATTTGACCGTTTGCGCTTAAAGAGGACTGTTTAACTTATGCGTGGCGAGAATGGAAACTGGTCTTTATTAGTTGAAGATGTCCAAGATACAGTAACATACACCACATTAGGAAGTCTAAACTTGGCAACACACATATGTTACATTGCTCGATGAACACAGGCATTTAGGAATGCGAGAGGGGGAAAGCCTAGTTCAGTGCAGACAGTGACGAGGCCAACTGCACTCATTCGGACCGTGTGCGACTCAACCAGGTAAGTAGACAAATCAATCAGAACTGACCATCCTACAACAGTCACAAATTCACACCAAGCAAATCTGGAGGTCATTGCCCCTTTCAGCATCTTAACAAACTATCACATAGACTAGAACTAACAAATATTGGCTCCTACTGCAACTAAACAAGTATACAGGGTGGCTACAAACTCCCGTTACCCCTGTCTAAATTATACTAAACGTGACTTTGTGCATCTATTTCATACAGTATGCCGTAAGCAATGGCTGATAGTCTGCTCTTACTGTTGAACAACGTATTACAATGAGTTGTTGGATGCACGACAGAACTCACATCAAAAAACTATTGAAGAGATCTGTTCTGATTTTGGCCAGAGTTTGCGACGTGATCCTTCTCCGAAACATTACTGAGGCGTAACTCTTTTCCACAGGTGATGGAAATGATCGGAAACAAACTAATGAACTTTCCAGAAAGACGAAACATGCAGGCTTTTTGAGAAGTGCGTGAAGAGATCGCCTCAACATCGAAGGCAATCTCCAGAATTGTTCATATCCCTGTCGATCATGCAGAAAAATCTGGATCACGTTTGTTTCGGAGGAGGATCCTGTCGAATACGCTGTCTTAAGTCAGAATGGGCCTCTTCAATAGTCTTTCCTGGACCTACTCAAAAATTACGGGAAAAGAAATCATTTAATCTAAAAGATCAGAAGGAAGGTGAGAGGCCTGCAGCTTCAAAACTGGGAAATCACTTCTCATGGATTAAGGCTCATGTCGGCACTGAAGGCAACGACATAGCCGATCATCTGGCAAAACAAGCAGCAGGCAGGACAGACCTAGAAGTGGCTTTCGATAAAATTCCGGATAGTGTAGTGAAAAGGGTATTGCGTGAGAGAAGTTTACAATTGTGGGAAGAAGAGCGGAGAGAAACTTCCAATGGATCCATAACAAAAAATTACTTTCCAAGTGTTCAAGCGAGACTTGCCTCAAAAATTCTCCTAAGCCATAATATGACTCTTATGATGACAGGACATGGAAAAATAGGAACCTATCTGTATAGGTTTAAAATCCAAGAACATATGACGTGCCGGTGTGGCGAAGAATCGCAAAGTGTGGACCACGACCTATATGAGTGTGAATTACTAAATCACGAAAGGAACAGACTGAAGACAAATGTAATGAAATCCGGAGGCCACTGGCCTGCAAGGATGAATGAACTTGTTGATAAATATGTCAAATTCTTTAACCTATTTGTGCAGAGCATTAATTTTGATAACCTGATGTAGGATATAATTATGTCAAGAAAGAAAACTGAAACATATTATATCTAGGCCAGACACACTACAATCAACCATGTAGATATAGTTATTATAATGTAAAGAAAAGTTATATGGATGTAGTATTACTTCAATTGTAATGGAGCATGCCGTTAATAAATATGATGTTGAAAAAAAAATGTAGTCTTTCCTGTGTGAGCTCTGCCATGTACCCAATAACTTTTTAAAACACGCTGTTCAATAGTGTAAACCAGTCATACTGTCTGAAACAGCTACACAAAGATAGGGGTAATGGGATTTTTGTGGTCACCCTGTACATATTGTGAATACTATCATCCAGATTATATATTTAACTACTGCTATGTTGTATTAAAAGATGCTACCAGCGAACAAAATAAGAAACTACAGAGAGCTTTAAATTCCTGCATTAGGTGTATTTTCTCCTTAAAATTTTCCTTACACCTGTCTACTTTCCTGGTTAAAAATAGAACAACAAAGAAACCTGCACATATGTACACTCATCTATCGACTTTTCAATGAAAGTACACCTCACTATCTCTCTTGTAATTTTCGTTGTCTTTCTTCCTTTCATGATCGTCACACGCAGTCTGGATCTATAATTGCAATTCCTCTACATCATTTATCTGCCTTCAGTAACTCCTTCCTCGTGTCTGGAACTAGAATTTCGAATAATTGTCCTCATGACGTTAGAAATTGTACATCCTCTCAACTTTCAAACGTGCATGTAAAGATTTCCTCTTGAATTCGTAGGCCAACTACAACAATTTGTGTATTTGTTTGAGTGAATGACCATAGTAAAACTTTGTTAAACCTCCATGTTTTGTTATTACTGTTTGTCATTTGTACAGCTTATACCTTATTCCATATAAGATGAGAGTCAAATGACAACACGCCAGAGCCGCTCTTACCTCGTACTGACGTGAAGTTAAAGCCAGTTCTCATTGATATGGTGCCTGTAATGTTTCAATCGAAAGTAATGTGCTGGTATAGGTAAGAGCTCTTCTTCGCGGCTCTGGCGTGTTGTTGTAATTACTCCCAGCTTATGTGGAATAAGGTATAGTTAATATCACACAGTTGTCACTTTAATTCGAGTATTTAATCCAAGAGAAATACCAGCAAACTACAAGCAGTGGAGATGAAGGTTTTAAAGAACTATGATTCAGAACAAGAGTTTAGTGCTTTTCAGTCGGTCAACACGAATGTACCCAAAAGAGATGGGTTATACCCTAATCCTGAAATAAATTACATGAGATTTCAGGATTAGGGCATAACCCATCTCTTTTGGGTACATTCGTGTTGACCGACTGAAAAGCACTAAACTCTTGTTTACTAAGGCAACACTGAAAATATGGCTTCAAACACCACAATATGATTCAGAAGACAAGGAGGGACAACAAAGAAATTATAAGATTCGCCATCTTGTCCAAGTAGAACAATCTCTTAATGAGATCTGTGTTGAAGCCAGGCTGAAATAGTTCGGTCATCTCAAAAGAATGGAGAGAGTGTGGTTTGAGAAAGAACTGAAAGACAAGAGACCAAGAGGTCGACCAAGGAAGAGATGGATCGACCAGGTTAGAAATGATCTAGTCGGGAGAGGTTTGGATTTACAGAAAATTATGGAGGAGGAAACATTCTTGGAGAGAAATATATGGAGAGCGCTCATTCACCACACCTGGGAAACTGGAGCCGGTTCAAGTTGATGATGATGATGAAGTGTTCTTAGTATTTAAGTTTGGTGGGTTATGAATAACATAGATGAGTATTCATGTAAGTTGCATCATGTGTGGTTAAGTGTAAGAGAGGGCCTAGAGCCTAACTTCGCCACAATGAAGGCACCAATAAATACATCGTCGTCGGCCAATACTCGTATCCGAGTGTATGTTTCCTTCCTGCATTACTAATTTGTATTCACTCGATGGTGTTGTCGCTGGTGACTCGACAAACCAATTCTGGCATAGAATATATGGCCGCACACAATGCAGAGGAGAACATGGCAATATCTGGCGCAGCTTTCTCCTCTGACGAGTTTCCATTTCCTGCCTTCGGCGTTCTTCTTCAAAATGTGAAACCGCAGCTGAGGTGGCTGCACGCCAACGAGCGCGATCTTCCGCAAGTGTATGCCAATTATCAGGATCAATGGCTACACTCCTCAAGGTTTGTTTAAGCTGATCTTTGTAACGCTTCCGAGGTGCTCCTAGAGGTCTCTTGCCCGTGCTGATCTCGCTGTACAGGACTTTCCGTGGGAATCTGTCGTCATTCATGCGTTGGACATGACCGATCCATCTAATGATGATGGCCTCTATGCTCTTCATCTCTGCTCTCTCGAGAACCGCAGCATTCGTTATATAGTATATAAATAAATAAATAAATATTTGTAGACATGGATTCAATAGCTTAAGTATAATGTATCTGATGATCGCTTGACGATCGAAACTGATCAGACAAGTATATTTATTAATCTCATGTAAGTTTATTAAGGAACAACCCATCATAATTGGGTACAATCGTCTTGATCGACTGAACAACATCGACTTGGATTACTAAGGCAATACTGAAAAATGGCTTCAAACACCATCAAATATCTGCTCGGATTGGAAGTTACATATCGAGCAGAGCTACTTCGTAGTAAACAAACATCAATGGAACGAAATGAGAAGTAAGATTAAGAAGAGGAGTGCGACAAGGCTGTCCCTTATCACAATATCTGTTTAACATATTCATAGAATATGAAATTCGAACAGTAAAAGAAAAAAAAAACAAAGGAGACAAATGTAATGGTAAACAAATTCCTAGTATTCGCTTTACAGATGATATTGCTGATTCAGAGCACAACACGACTAAGATGCTCGCTATCCCAAACAACACGTTAGAGAAATTCAGGCTAAAAATAAACACAAAGAAAACTAAACTCATGGTTGTTCAAAAGAAGAAGACTCAATTAAGAACAGACAGTAAGTTAGGCTGTACAAAACAGGGGCGTATATAAGGGGGGTGCTGAGGGGGCCGGAACCCCTCCCCCCCCGAAAATAGCCAATAAAAATGAAGAAAGTGTTGCTTTGGTAAGAGCATAAAATAATTGTAAATTTGGTTGTCCCCTAATCTTAACTCATTGGCTAAGTTATAAACAATATTAAGATTGAAATTAGACTACCTCGTGGTGTAGTGGGTAGCATTCTTGGCTGCCGCCCCGGAGGTCCGATTTCGATTCCCGGCTCTGCCAAGATATTTTAATTCTAGTCTGAGGACTGGAACGGGGTGCACTCAGCCTTGTGAGGTACGGTAAAGCTGTGAATTCCAGAGTATGATTTTTGAGAAATACATGTAAAAAAAACTGTTTACCTTTCTGCTTAGTAAATTGACAAATATTTAGATATTTGCCATTCATACTCCATGGGCCATAATAGAAAGTTCATTAAGTATACCATTTTATTTGTGTGTTGTGTTGTATTTTACAACTTTTTTGTATTGCGTAATAATTGTAGGCTATATAAACTTTGAATCTTATCTAAAATAATTACACAAAGTTATATCCTCTAAGATATTGGTTGATATTGCTGGGTATTTTGCGGTGACAATCCCCTAAGAAAACTCTTCCAGGATAGTCAGCCCCCCTCCCCGATTTTTTTTCTATATACGGCCCTGGTACAAAAATAGATCAGGTTACAGAATTTAGTTATCTGGGTAGTGTCATTACCAGTGACAATCAGTGCCTTACAGAAGTCAAAAGAATTGCTATGGCAAAGCAAGCATTTCAGAGCAGGAAACATCTATTGTTAAATAAGCACATGGAATTGAAACCTTTGTTTCGAGACTGCTAACTCACGGATGTGGGACCTGGACTTTGGGAAAACAAGCACAATCGAGACTAGAAGCTGCTGAAATGTGGTTCTGGAGAAGGCTGACAAGGACGAGTAGGAGGGAAAAGAAGACTATTGAACAATGAACCAGACACTGGGATTTGTTATCAGGAATACAAAACCATTCAAAAAGACAAGTGCGTGTATCCACTTGTCAGACCAAAACTAGAATATGCTAGCATTATATGGAGTCCTAGATGCTTACCTCAATGATACTTGCCACGGTGGGTGAGTGGTCAACGTGTCGGACTACCAACCCCCCCCCCAAGCTTGCAGGTTCGCTCCTGGCCATGGTAAGTGATTTTTGAAAGGCGGCAAAAAACCGACAGCATGTCATACGATGTTGGCATGTCAAAGAACCCATTTGAATTCAGTAGGCCGTGTTCATAATGGCAAAATTAATCTCGGGATTTACCACCAACACAAAGTTACTCATTTCTCTACTAGAAAGCGCTATAGTGTTCAAGGAGCTTAGATATCTAACCTCCTTGACTTTCAGAGTGCTTCAAGGAACAACGAAATTCGACATGCAAGCTACCCTTTGGGTGCCAAATAACAAAGCTTGCACCCGGCACTCGAGGCCATACGATATTATTATTATTATTATTACCTCAATGATTGAAAACACACGAAAGAAATACCTATAATATCTACATTTTAAAAGAACAGCCAACGATCCTCACTTGATACCATACCAGGAACTGCTAATAAATGTTGATGTAGACAGTTTAGAAATGCGAAGCAAAATGGATGCTATGAAATTCCTTTTCAAAATTAAAAACAATTAAATTGGCGATTCCGAATTCCTTTCTCTCTTAAATTCCCAAGTACCACGCATCAATTCAAGGAACAATATCACATTTGAAATTAAAAGAACCAGAACATCTGCCCCCAAAAGTTCACCGCTGAACAGACTATCCAATATCTTCAACAATGTTGTTCGAAGAAATAATGCCATAGATTTTACTTCCTTGGCAGATTTTTGATGGAATTTCTAACCACTCTCCAGAAATAATGTTTCAAACCTTGCAAATTGTAAATCATGAATTCTTACCACTGTGTCATTCTACCTAGCCAACCTAGTATTACATTTGTATCATTTGAACTATACTGTTTTAATATGTCACCTAGTTATTTTCATCACTATCGTTTCTTCGCTCCAGCAAGCTGGGTGTGGTTATAAATGAGCCGTCTCCAATTGGTCCTGTCCATCCATAACTGTTGTTCTTGTATTTAATGCCAGTTCTTATCTCTAGCTTCAAGGTCCTTATAAATTTGCTTCTCCCACACATCGCGAGCTCTTCCCGGGAACACTCTGGCCAAAGTATACTCAAGGGATCCTGTGAGGAGCCATCCTCTTCATATGACCATACCATCTCAATCTCTTGAGTTCGAGTGTCTCTAGCACGCTCCTTTCCAATCCCAGTTGTTGTCGGATATCCTCATTCCTTACTTTGTCCATTTTCGTCTTTTGAAGGCAAGAACGGAGGAACATCATTTCTACTGCCTGGAGACGACTGTTTGTTGGTCCAGTAAGGGTTGCTGCTTCCCCACCATATGTTAGTATAGGTATTAAGACAGTAAGGGTTGCTGCTTCCCCACCACATGTTAGTATAGGTATTAAGTATATCTTGAACAAACTAATCTTGGAAGCTTGTGGAAATGTTCCGTCCCAACGTAGCTTTCTGTATTCTGTTGTTAATCCCTTGATGTATGGTATTGTCCGAGGAAAGAATACTACATAAATACTGGAATTTGTCTACAACATTTATTTCCTCATCTCCAAGTCTTAGATGGACAGTTGGAGGATTTCTACTCATCACCAAATCAACTGTCTTGGTTTTGCTGATTTTAAGACCCATGTTCACAAATTCATTCTGCCAAGATCTAGTTATTTCAATTAGTTTTATTTAGTTACTGTTTAGTATACGTTACAAGATAACAAACTGTGTAATGTTTGTTGTTGTTGTTTGAGTCTTCAGTCTTTTGACTGGTTTGATGCAGCTCTCCATGCCTCCCTGTCCTGAGCTAATCGTTTCATCTCTACATAGCTACCACACCCTACATCCGAGGCAATCTGTTTAACATATTCTAACCTTGGTCTACCCCTACAGTTCTTGTCCTCGACCCTTCCTTCCATAACTAAGCTTGCTATTCCTGGGTGTCTTAGTATGTGTCCTACCAACCTATCTCTTCTCTTCATTAGCAGTCGCCAGAAACATCTCTCCTCTCCCACTCGTCTTAATACCTCTTTGTTTGTAACCCTATCTACCCATCTGATCTTCATCATTCTCCTGTAACACCACATTTCAAATGCTTCAATTCTCCTCTTTTCTGCTGCACCAATAGTCCAAGTTTCACTTCCATAGAGCGCCACGCTCCAGACAAAGGCTTTCAAAAATGACTTCCTAATACCTAAATCTATATTCGATGTCAGCAGATTCCTTTTTTGTAGAAATGCTTTTCTTGCCTGAGCCAACCTACTTTTTATATCCTCTTTGCTTCGTCCATCACTGGTTATTCTGCTTCCTAAGTAACAGAAATCTCCTACTTCCTTCAGCTTTTCACCTGCCAATTTGATCTCCATAGAGGTTTCTGATTTATTTCGGCTGCATTCCAGTATTTTTGTTTTACATTTATTAATTTTCATCATGAATTCTTTCCGTAAGACGGAGTCCATACCATTCAAAAACTCATTCAAATCCTCAGGCTTGTTGGCCAAGATGACGATGTCATCAGCAAATCTCAGAGTTGAAATTATTTCTCCTTGAATCTGCACTCCCACTTTAAAATTTTCTCTAATTTCCTTCATTGCTTGTTCAATGTAAAGATTGAAAAGTATGGGTGATAAGTTGCAGCCTTGCCTTACACCTTTCTGAATACCAGCTTCTCTCTCATGTCCTTCAACTCGAATGACTGCTGTCTGGTTTCTGTATAGATTGTATATCACCCTCCTATCCCTGTACTTTATTCCAATCGATTTCAAAATGTCAAACAATTTAGTCCAATCAACGTTATCAAAAGCCTTTTCTAAGTCTACAAAAGCCATGAACGTTCTCTTATCTTTCCTTATTCTACCTTCCAAAATCAGCCTAAGACTTAGTACAGCTTCCCTTGTTCCTACATTTCTCCTGAAACCAAACTGGTCTTCACCCAACTCCGTTTCTATCTGGCTCTCAATCCTCTTGTAAATTATTCTAGACAGGATCTTTGAAGCATGAGTAATCAAGCTGATTGTACGGTAATCTTCACATCTGTCAGCTCCCACTTTCTTTGGTATAGGGATGATTACATTCTTCTTGAAATCAGGGGGTACCTCACCTGTCTCATAAATCCTACACACCAAGTGAAATAACCTGATCAGACCTTCCTCTCCTATGCAGCGTAGCAACTCAATCGGTATATCATCTATGCCTGGTGCTTTGTTCCTGCTTAAGTCTTCCAAAGCTCTATCAAATTCTGATCTCAATATTAAATCTCCTTTCGCATCCTCATCAATTTCCTCCTCCCTTTCCATTACATGATTCTCAATCTCCTTTCCCTTATACAAACTCTCTATGTAAGCTTTCCATCTCTCAACCTTTTCTTCCCTATCAGTTAGAGGCTTTCCATTTGTGTCCTTAATATTACAGCACTTAGTCTTCTTTTCCCCAAAAGTATTCTTAATCCTTCGATAAGCTGTGTCTACTTTTCCTAATTTCAGACAATTTTCTATACCAGCACATTTCTCTTTCAACCATGCTTCTTTCGCTTCCTTGCACTTCTTGTTAACCTCATTTATCAGACGTCTGTATTCTGCTTTCCCCTTTTCATCTCTTACATTCTTGTGCTTCCGCCTTTCATCCATCAATTCGAGTATATCCTGAGAGATCCACGGTTTTCTACCTATTCTCTCTTTCCTACCAATATTTTCTTCTGCGGATTTTGTTATTTCATTCCTCAAAAGTGCCCATTCGTCTGCAATTGAAGTTTGTTTAGGGTTTTTCATTAGTCCTTCCTTTATACTCTTCTTGAATCTTTCGTTTACATCCTTCTCTTTCAGTCTGTCTATTGCCCACCTTTTTGGCTTTTGACTTTTCTTCAGTTTCTTCAACTTTAATCCGCATTTCATTACAACCAGATTGTGGTCAGAGTTTATGTCAGCACCAGGATATGTTTTACAATCCAAAATCTGGTTTCGAAACCTCTGCTTGACCATAATGAAGTCGATTTGGTAACGCCCTGTATCTCCTGGTCTCATCCATGTGTATATTCTTCTATTGTGGTTATTGAATAAGGTGTTAGCTATGACCAACTCATGCTCAGTGCAGAATTCTACCAGCCTGCTTCCTCGATCATTCCTTTCACCTAATCCGAAATCTCCTACTATCTTCTCTTCTCTCCCTTTTCCTACCACAGCATTCCAATCTCCCATTACTATAACATTTTCATCACCTTTGATATACCTCAGAATTTCGTCTATTTCTTCGTAGACCTTTTCAACATCCTCATCATCAGCTTGACTGGTAGGCATATAGACTTGTACCACTGTGGTAATGTTTATGCCACAGTAATTGGGATGAAAAACCTGTTGTGTGCCAATAAATAAATAAAAAAATAAAAAATAAATACATTCATGGACTACGTTAAGGAGAAACGGGCATTACTTTATTCAATAGAGCAGAGGAAAACTATATTTCTTGGACACGTCTTACGGCAGACACCTTTCTCAGGGTAGTCTTCGAAGGCAAGGGCCTAGGGAAGAAATCGAGAGGAAGACCTCCCCTCTCATACCTTAGGAACAAAACAAGTTACAGTCAGTCTGAAAGACTAGACTTTATATCATTTCAAATGACGCATCTTACAACTGCCTTCTCGCTTCGCTCAAAGCCCCAGGTCGCGGGTTAAAGGTTTCAATCTGACACCTTGCCCACCTCCTTAAGGGTTACCCTGTCTTTGAGTCTGACATCTTTTACAACTCTTTAAGGGTCAGCCATTATTTGAATCTGATATCTTGCAAACCTCTTTAAGGGTCACCCTGTATTTGAATTGAATCTAAAATACTGTACACCTCGTTAAGTGTCACCCTGTATTTTGCTCTGACAGGAGGCACCCTGTAATCTTATCTGGCGTCTTCTATATCTCGTTAGAAGTCACCCTGTATTCTTATCTGGCATCTTGTATTGTACCCATGTGAGTAATCTCGATGGTAAATATGCAGCTGCCTCCAGCTAGCATCAGGTCTCAGGCGCGTGCCGTTCCCCCAAATGAGCAGTGCATATTGTGGATTTGAGGCTATAAGGTAACAACTCTACAATAACAAGGCACAACTCTATTCTAAAACTTTAATTCAGTAAATGAAAATCATGGCTTCAAACACAAAAACAATCCCAAAAACCATAAAAAAACAAAGCAAACAAAAATTTTACTTCCACAATCCACAAACAAACAAAAATGAAATCATAATAAAATCATATTAAACCATAAAGCTGTACCCTTACGTGAACTACATAAAGATATTCTAGTGCGCTGATGCACCTACGACTTCAATACAAACTGTACATTAACATAACAGTCATACAATGTGACTTCTTTAATATCACAAATTAATTATTCCTTAAACCTCTTGGTTTTAACAATTATGTGTGCCGTGCGTGTTTCGATTTTTCTCTTCTCACCAAACAAATGCTTGCATGCATTTACCTATTCGGACGTTGCACCGCAATCAACGTGCAACTCCATAATTATGTAAGCTACCCCTCCACTTCCTCTATTTATATGGTTCCATTGCATGCTGTATGTGATTCCTACATAAAACGTTACGTTATAGCTTGTGTCGGATGGTAATCAGATTACCTTGCTCTCGTGGCGATTGGCATCTGGTAACTAACTTCAAAACTTGGTTTCAGTGACAGTACAAATACATCATCTAACTATTCGTCAGATAGCTAAAATAATGAACCATCAGGATATTCTATAATTATCCATGTGTTCCTAAACCACATGGCTACATTACTCAACATAACAATCTTTCATTATATGTCATTTACCAGGGTCTAAAATCTGTCCCTTTCAACTTGCCTTGACGGCTCGAGTTGAGACTGCAGACCCTCGGCTAGAGGAGTCCGCACACAATAGAAAGTGGGATGGGTGTTCCACCAATTACCTCGACCCTCCTTAAAGGTTTTGAATGCTTTCCTTTCTAAGCAGTAAAGATTTACAAGACAAATACTGTCGTCTGACCGACACACATATCCCAAAGGATCTTAATTGATTATTATGCAAACAGGTATTGAATGAGCTTTTTAATTACTCCTACACAGAGGATATAATAATTACTGGCCTCACACGGGTCCATTCAACATGAAGGTTCGGGGTTCGTAATGCATTAGTCTAACGGGTGACCGATGTCTCAAGTAAAATATAGGCGCTCACTGCAGCTGTCGCCATGAGTTTCGCTACCACGAGCGGAAATAACTCATTAATAAGTTCTCGGGAGACCATAGAGTTTCGAGGTGTCCTCGTTCTCCTCGTCTCTATCACAGGATCCCAACCCGGAACACTTTCATATCCTTCCTCAGAGCTAGGGTACACACTACAACTCTGGCATAAAATTATATCTCCACTTATGCCCATGACATAGGAGATTTCATACGTAGAATAGACCATCTGGCCCCTACTCAATGCTACGACCTCCGACCTATATTATTAAGAGAAATCTATCAATTTACTCTATAAGCTTCTCATATAAGCTGCAAATTCAATACACTAAAAGCTCTTTCATGCCTGGCATCATTACTGAATATAAGCAATATTCTGATATAAAACTTCCTTCCTTAATTACTGTAATGTAATCTTACTGTATCATCTTACTGCTTAGATTGATAAGTCTTGCAATTAGCGTAAATCTCTCGCTTACAACATTTATTTGTTTCCTGATGTGTTCATTCATACTTTTAATATTCATTATTATTATCACCATTAATTATTCTGACATAAATGACCAAAATCATTCTTTATTATTATTATTAATCTCACTGACAAAAATGACCAATCATTCTTTATTATTCTTCTTACATAAATTCACCAAAAATCCGACATAGCTAAACGTCTTAAAATCCGAACAATAGTGATCGTCACATTTACATAACTGATTGCCATTCTTAATTCATAGTGGGAATAATTACTCCACTTAATGATGCAAATTAACATCTCAACTCTATAAAAATCAACACAATAATGATCAAACATGGAGGATCTCCCTCCTAAACTGATTTTTACTGGCATCTTTAAGGAATTCACAACATGCAGTGGCCCATATTTCTACATAATCATAGCTTGTGGGGTACTTACATTTCTATAGGCGTCTATGGTGGCTCCAACCAATCATATTTCTCCATGTCGCCCGCCATTAGCAGGTTTAACGCGACATATTCATCTTGAATGCACACATTTTATAACACATAATTTTCATCAACAACACGACACGTTGCATAACTCTCAGGAAGCTATTGCTCCCAAACATGTGAAACACTTATCTAATCACTACTTTAAAGGATATTTTACATATGTTGTACACTTAACACACGTCACTCTATACACTTTTCAATGCTGAAATTCCCTAGCAAAGATCGAACTTGCAGGTGTCGACAGCATCTCCCGTGCTCCTATCAACTTCTGATTGAAAGGCTGGTTTGCCTGCTTTCGGAATTCACCAACAGTTTTTATATATTCTTACTCCTACAGTAAGCGTCCTGCGTTGCATAAATATGCTAGCTCCCGTCTTGAGTGTTATCATCTGGTACTCTCATGACATTACCAAACACGTCATAGAGTTTCATTTAGCGCATACCATCGTACTTACACATATACGATCAGTCAATACTATACACATTGCGCTTAACACAGTCCAATACTTTACACAAATAATTATTTACAATAGTTCTGCCATTAGCCTACACGGTGCTTCGTAACTGAACACGGCATAGTTCGTACTGCTGATTATGCCTATAGCACGACTATTATTCATACAAGCTTATAAAATGCTTCATTTACATGTACCAGTCTTTGTTCGGCGTCTATTATGATTAGAACCGCCATGCGTTCTGCCTTGACGAACTTGCTTCACAGTGGCTGTACCTGACTGAAGATTCACTTGAAGACTGCTCGTACCTTACTTGAAGACTGCTGTATACTGCTTACATACTGCCTCGTACTGCCCTCGTACTTGCTGCATACTGATTGCAACTTACTGCAACTGAGCTATAACTGGGTAACTTCTAACGTCGTGAAGACTGCGTAAGACTGCTACTTGGGCTGTAACTGGGTGCACACTGCACGTGAGCTGCGCGTAGACTGAGCTTGACTGTGTTTCAACTGAACTTCGACTGGGTGCTCCTCCAAGGGTCTACTCCCTTATATCAGATTCTCACTGAAAGTAGGGCGAAATCTTCCCGCGAAATCTTGGCTCCTCTCACAGCGTGAATCTGGTCTCCAAACCATGATCATTGGGTTCCTCTTTCTTCACAGATTCCAAAACTATCTGCGTGCAAAGGAATCGCTCGTCCAATTAATTAATATTAATTCCTTTCTCCATAGCGTGGGACGCTATCTTACGGGTATTCCCCGGCAACATTCTCAAATCTATCCGCGCACAATGGTCGTTTTACAGTCCTTCCGCACTTCGTTAAATATGCCCCAATTTCGCAAGTAAAAGGCTCTAAAATTAGCCTCCTGCCAAAAGATTCATCTGTGAGCAACTCTCATCTCAATTTGTTGCTCCAATCACGAGTAATCAATGATTTTCCTGGGCATCTCTCCTCCCACTCCTCAAATCTATTCTCCGTCGGGGAATAACTGGGTCATTATTCAGGCCTCCACCCTGCTCTAGACGACAGAATGGGGTCACAGAGATGGACATGGCTCCACTGGGCCCCACCCACAATTCTGGGCTAATTTGTAAAATGTCAACTCTGTCCTCTCCGTGCTTCAAGCCTCGTATAGCCTACACCAAGTAGTCTAATAATGCTGTAATCTGCTCATTATTCCCTGCATTATTTTAATAAATAATGTCATTGCACCAAAATCACACCAGTGATTAAATATACACTTCTTTCGAGGGGTTTTTACCATGAAACTGCCTCTACAGATCTCTGGTTCGTTCCCTGGTGGAACCTTCATACTGAGATCACAGTCTCTGAGAACCACGTTCAATTCCAGTCAGCATAACCTCCTCGGGTTCATATTCCCCTTGCGAAACTTATACAAGTCAATTGCAAGTGGCTTTCTATAAGTAACCAGCTGACTGTCTACCACTGTCGGTGTTTACATCAGGGGTCCTTCACCTCGTCTGGCTGCGAGTAGGTTAGTACTGTTCCCCCTTCCACACTCGGCCTTCTTCCTAAGCTGTTCATTCTCCATGCGGAGGGTCGCGGTTATGGCCTCAACCTCTCTCGCCACTCTGACCATTTCTTCATAGAATTCTCGCAGACACTGGCATTCTTTCTTCTCTTCGCTTACACTGGGTAAACTGTCTGCTTCTCGTCCCGTCTTGCCGTTCCAACTTTCAGGTCTGACTGCTTGGCTGACGTCGCTCTCCCCGTTGAGTTGGGTGTGCGTTACTAATACTTCTTCTTGTTCGTCAAATTCTTCTGGCGAGTAATACATTTTTAAGTTGGCTACGTTCATAACGACCTCGTTTCCATTTTCTAGGTGCCTTAACCTGTATGCATTGTTCTGGAGGTCCCTTATCACCTCGAACGGGCCGTGGTAAGAAAAAATGAACTTTTTATACTTGCGTGCCTCTGGATCTGAACTGGCGGGTTTCTTTATTAAAACTTTCTCTCCCACGAGAAGCGGTCTATGATACCTCTTCGCACGATTTCTTCTCTGACGTCTCTCCGCCTGTGCTTTGAGATATTCAAAGGTTCGTTGGATCCTCAATTCTCTACCTGGCTGTGCGTCTACTGGTAACGGAATAACATCAGTCCACGGTCTCTCTGGTCTTTGATCCAGATGTAGAGTCACGGGAACCTGACCTGTCGCCTCATGTACAGTGTTATTTATACAGTATTCAATTACTTCTAGAAATTCTATCCAACGCCAATTCTCCTCAGAGCAGTAGATCTTCATGTATTTCTGGATCTCTCTCATTACTCTTTCAACTGGGCTTGCCTCAGGATGGCGAATGGTAGATAAAATCTGCCTAATTCCTAGAGTTTCTAGTTCTCGACGAAATTCTGCACTTGTAAAGCAACTTCCGTGGTCCGAGAGAATGTTATCCGGCTTCCCAAGAATCGGAATAACTCTCTCTTTCAGGCGCTTCAAGACCTGTTTTGAACTTGTCTTTTGTATGGGGCATAACACCACCATTTTCGAAAATACATCCATGGCTACAAAAATGTGTCTATTGCCTCTACGTGCTCTAGGCAATGGTCCAAAGTTGTCTATACTCAATAGCTGCCTTGGCTTCTCCGGTAACAACGGGATAGGTCGTTGCCTCATTAAAAAGGGATTTGGCTTAACCCTCTGGCATAGATCACATGTCCTAATAGCATTTCTCACCGTTTCTCTCAATTTTGGCCAAGTAAATGCTTCCTTCAACAGAGCACAGAGTTTATCTATCCCCGGATGTCCAAATGCTCTGTGGGCTAGCCATACCAATCTTCTCTGCAAAGATGCAGGAATTACAATCCTTTGACGTGTATGATCTACATCGTCCCACTTGTGTAATATCTGATTATACCATACATACTCTGTTGCCAATGCCTCCGCCTCTCTGTATACCGCAGTTCCCCTTGCTAAGCGTCCCTCAAAATAATCGATCATCATCTTCAACCATGGGTCTTCGCGTTGTAGGTTGGTAAGATTCCTTAAGTCATCCAACGTCTTCTGATCTCGATTCTCAATCTGGACCGCTAGCGCTTCCTCTTCTCTAGGGTAACGACTTAATATGTCCGGTATTACATTCTCTTTCCCTGGACAATATTCTATTTCCACATCAAATTGCTGGATATACAGGGACCATCTTGTCAATCTCTGGCTAGACAAATCTGTCTTTAACAAAAATGTTAAAGCTTTATGGTCTGTTCTGAGGACTATTCGGAAGCCATACACGAGTTTGTGCCAAGATTGCAACGCGTACAAAATCGCGAGCAACTCTATCTCTGTGATCGTGTAGTTTTTCTCATGGGCTTTCAGTCTCCTGCTTATAAAGGCGATAAAAACTTTCTTCTCAGGCTGGTCAACATTTTCCTGGAATAGCATCGCTCCAATCCCAATAAGTGATGCATCCGTCTGTATGATGAACTTCTGGGTATAATCCGGGTATCCCAGCTTCACATATTCCAAAAGCATTTGTTTTGACCTCACGAATGCTTCCTGACATTGCTCCGTCCAATTCCATCTGCCGCCTTTCTTCAATAGGTCCTGCAGGGGTGCTACTGTCGCAGTATAGTTTGGGCAGTGGTTCGAAAAGAATCCAATTACTCCCAAATACTGTCGGACGTGCTTTACTTTCGTGGGTCGGGGGAAATTTCGAATTACCTCCAATTTATCTGGATTAGGCTTCACTCCATTTGCATCAATAACATGCCCTAGGAATTTGACTTCCCTCTGACAGAAGTGCGATTTCTTGATATTAACCTTAAAGTTAGCTTCTCGAAGGTCATCTAGCAACTTCTTCAGGTCTCTCATGTGCTCCTCCAGAGATTCTGATGTGAGTAGAATGTCGTCTACATATCTGATGGTACTCTCTTTAACCTCATCTGATAGATTGCGATCTAACGCTCTTATCAGGACTGAACCAGCTGTTTTCAACCCAAAAGGTAGCCTTAAAAATGTGAATGTATGTTGATCAAACATAAATCCTGTCAACAGACTAGTTTTCTTCTCTAATTCAAGATGGTGGAAACTGGATGTGATATCCAAGTTTGTGAATATGGTTTTCCCTTTAAACTTCCTGAGGATCTCTTTAATAGGTGGCACTTGGTCAAATTCCGGAATAACTCGCAAATTTAAGCGTCTCAGGTCCAGTCAGACTCTGACAGATCCGTCTGTCTTTGGTACAATTACCAATGGACTTACATAAGGCGTAGGTGTCTTCTCAATAACACCGGCCTCCAACATCTCCTGAATTGCCTCCTTCACTTAAGCATAATGCTTTTCAGCTATAGGGTAGGGTTTCTGCCTAAATGGTGTCCAATCACTGACTTGAAAAGCATAAGTGAAGTTCTTTATCCGACCAGGTCTCGAATCAAAGACTTCCTTCTGTTCCAGTAATAACTGCTTTAAATTTTCCTTCTCTTTTAGCCCAATTTTCGCTTCTTCTAGCTTTTCCGAAATATATTCTTCCAATTTGGGTTCCAGATCTTTTTCCAAGTCTGTGGCTAGTGTTTTAAGCTCCTCTTCTAACTGCTCAATAGCTAACACTCCCTCCTCAGCCACATCTCTGTATGTATGCCATACTTGTTCACTTGATCCTGGTTCAATCTCATTGAGTGCGACCTCTAAGCCTTCGGCTTCTTCATTCACATGGAACATAACCCTATCCTGTGCTAGGTCGATTATCACTCTGTATTCCCTTATAAACTCTGCCCCAATAAGTAGGTTATAAGGCAGTTTGTTTACTAACAGAAAACTCTGTGAGAAAATAGAGCCTCCTATCTGTAAATCTAGGAATACCTGGTATTTACATATCATTGTTCGGTCTGGAATTACCCCTTTAATCTTGACACTAGAGATCGGTATTTTCAAAATGTTCTTTCTCCGGGCTATTTCATTATATAGAGCTTGTGTCATGAGGCTCACTGTTGATCCTGTGTCTAGCAGACTTCTGACTTTTAATCCTGCCACTCTTACAATTATAATAGGCAATTCTCTCTTGACCATGACCTGTGGTCCTCCTGTATCCTCAATTAGTTCTTCTGGTTTGGCTATCCAATTGATGATGTTAATAGACTTCCATCCATCAGTCTCAAACTCTTCTAATTTTGGCGTTTTTTTTCTTCAGCGCCCGCCCCCTTGGAGTTTCTTCTCTCCTGTTCGCTGCGCTGTAGTTCCAAACTCTTAGCTCCATCTCCATATCTGTCTGGCGATGTCCTGTTCTGCATGACTTCTTGCCATCGAACTTGTTGTTTCTGGGGCTCATCTCCCCTTTCTTCGAGGTATCGCAAAGAAGCATGGTATCGTTCTTCTACCTCGTCATCGAAGTTACTTCTTCTTTCTTGGGGTCTCCAATTTCTATTATTGCCTTCTTGGCCATTATTACCTCCATTGTTATGGTACGGTTTACCCCTGTTATTCTGCTTATTCCACGAGCTTCGACCTCTTCCTCCTCTATTAGCATTTCCTTTGAACTTTGACTGCCATCTTCTGGGTTCCTGTTCCCATTGCCGTCCATAGGAATCTAATGTTTCTGTGCTCGTAGCTTTGTTGTTCCTTGGAGCTTGCTGTTGGTCAGTCTGTGTGTTGGTCACGTGGACTTGTTCCACGGTTCGACTCTGACGCATTGTATTTGCTGTGGTGAGGTCCAGTTGCCTTAGAACTGTCTCCATTTCCATAGCAGTTTTCGCATTCGCCGAGATTAGTAGCCTTTGGATCTCGTATGGAAGCTGTTTGGCGATAGCAATACATAGCTCCAGTTCGCTCGGTTTTTGATCCAGCTCTTTAAAGCGACACATCTGCGATATGAAAAATTCTGCGTACTTTGTTGGATTATTAGTACTGTATTTCTTTGCATATAAATCCAACCGTAAATTCTGTTGAGTCGCGGCGTCCCAATATCTCTTCAAGAATGCCTCACGGAACTCCTCAACAGTATCAAAAGTGTAACGGAAGCTGCGAAACCATAATGCGCACTCCCCCTCTGTTAATTTCTCTATAGCACGTAGCCTACGCTCCTGCGGTATTCGTGCATCATTTAGATATTCAGTCACTTCCTTTAACCAATATTTTGGTGTCATACTACAGTGGCTACCTGAAAATTTCCTTGGTTTTTCTTCGCTTGCCCTAATGACGTTTATCACCTGGGTGTGCATAGCATTTTCATGTGGCGTCGATGCCGCAATTGGTACACCTGGCGTCATATAAGGACATTCCCCTGGGCCTGTAGCATTCCTGCTCATAGGTTGGGTTTCCAAGTCTGCCCACCTTGTTTTCCTCATATCCTCCATGCTGCCTTCACTTGACTTAGGACCTTTCAGAAGCGTTTCCTCCTGTGCTATTATCCTAGTTTCCATTTGATTGTGGCGCATCTCTGCTCTTTCTAGGCGAGTAATGACTTCTTTCTCTATTCTTGTAAGCCTATCTCGGTTTTCCTCGGCTACTTGAAATATTTTCACCTTGTCTTCTTTCAGACTTTGTTTGATATGGGATATTTCATCCTCTACATCTTCTTTAATTTGAGCAAGAGTCTTGTCGCTTGCCTCTGTTTTCTGGCCGTCTCATATTTCGAGTTCTTCTCTCAACCCTTTAATTTCATCTTGAATGTGTCCATTGACTTTAGACAATTCATTCCGGACCTTGGTGATCTCACCTCTATTCTCCTCTTGCCTTTTGTTAACTATGACAATGTCACTTTGAACTTGGTCCAGTTCTTGATTAACTTTGCCCATCTGACTTTTCACGTTACTGACCAGCTCCTTATTTTCATAAGCGATGGCCTTAATTTCGCCTATTTCCTGGCATTGACCTAATATATTCTGGTCCTGTTTCTTGAGGTCACCGTTAATTGCTCTAGCATAGCTTTTCAATTTCTGGTCCCATTTGGAGTCGTTCTCCTCTAATCTCTGGTCTACCGTTCTTGTAAACTCTGCGAACTGTTTCGCTTGGCGTTCGAGATTTGCCTCATTTTGGATTTGAATATCCTTAATATCGTTAGCCAACGCATCTAATCTACTGTTGGTTTCCTCCTGAGCATGCTTACACGCTTGTAAATTACCCTCAAGTTTGGCTTCTATAGCCTCGAAACGTTTATCAGTTTTAACCTGCATTTCCGATACAATGCTTACAACAGTATCTGTTACTTCGGTCTTAATTACCTCTTGCATTTGACCTAACTTATTGTTTAATTCAATCTGGTTATTATTCATTGCAACCTGATTGGCATCTAACCGACTACTCAATTCAGCTTTATTTGCATCTAAACGGTTGTTTATTTCAACTTGAGTTGCATTAATTGCCTCCTGATTGGCATCTAAACGAGTGTTTATGCTATCCTGGAAAGCCTTGGCTTCCAGTTTATTCTGCTCGTTAGCAGCATCAAAATGCTGTTTCAATCCTGCAATAACCTGAAAGATTTCCTCCGTACCTGACATTTTACAATAACACACTTAAATATGCAGGCAGGCTTCCTGGAAAAATATGTGGATACGTTTCGAAGAGAAACATCAAACACTGCACACATATTGTGAAGTCGTACAAAACCTGATAATATTATGGTAGATTGTGGATCTGGTATGTAGCGCTCATACCCTTGGGCAATTCTCTTCTCAATAGAGAGATTCTGCGTTACATAAAAAGCCTACTGAATTCAAAAATCACTCAAACACAGTTTGAGGCAAAAAAATTACTATGGTTTTCCCCATGAAATACCATAAAATCTATGGGTTTTCCCTAAATCCCATAAGCTCCACGTACCTGGGCGCCATGATAAATAAAAGACTCATGTACATCATGTATGTATGCCCTGCATGTGCAATGCCAAGATCGCTCATATTGCACTGACGCAGGCGGTTCCATAATGAATTAATACCGCCCCACGTCGCTTGGGCCATGATAATAATAGAGTAATACTTACAAAGGAGTAGAACTGTACTTATACATCTATCAAAATTTATATGTACGTATCGGAACTTAGCTAGGATAGGAGCGGTCATTCCCTACTTCGTTAATTCTTACTTTAATAGAGTTGTGTGCACTAAATCTGACCGACTTTAGTTGTACCAATAGCTCAAATCACAGTATAGGACATCAAATCCCATGTACCCATGTGAGTAATCTCGATGGTAAATATGCAGCTGCCTCCAGCTAGCATCAGGTCTCAGGCGCGTGCCGTTCCCCCAAATGAGCAGTGCATATTGTGGATTTGAGGCTATAAGGTAACAACTCTACAATAACAAGGCACAACTCTATTCTAAAACTTTAATTCAGTAAATGAAAATCATGGCTTCAAACACAAAAACAATCCCAAAAACCATAAAAAAACAAAGCAAACAAAAATTTTACTTCCACAATCCACAAACAAACAAAAATGAAATCATAATAAAATCATATTAAACCATAAAGCTGTACCCTTACGTGAACTACATAAAGATATTCTAGTGCGCTGATGCACCTACGACTTCAATACAAACTGTACATTAACATAACAGTCATACAATGTGACTTCTTTAATATCACAAATTAATTATTCCTTAAACCTCTTGGTTTTAACAATTATGTGTGCCGTGCGTGTTTTGATTTTTCTCTTCTCACCAAACAAATGCTTGCATGCATTTACCTATTCGGACGTTGCACCGCAATCAACGTGCAACTCCATAATTATGTAAGCTACCCCTCCACTTCCTCTATTTATATGGTTCCATTGCATGCTGTATGTGATTCCTACATAAAACGTTACGTTATAGCTTGTGTCGGATGGTAATCAGATTACCTTGCTCTCGTGGCGATTGGCATCTGGTAACTAACTTCAAAACTTGGTTTCAGTGACAGTACAAATACATCATCTAACTATTCGTCAGATAGCTAAAATAATGAACCATCAGGATATTCTATAATTATCCATGTGTTCCTAAACCACATGGCTACATTACTCAACATAACAATCTTTCATTATATGTCATTTACCAGGGTCTAAAATCTGTCCCTTTCAACTTGCCTTGACGGCTCGAGTTGAGACTGCAGACCCTCGGCTAGAGGAGTCCGCACACAATAGAAAGTGGGATGGGTGTTCCACCAATTACCTCGACCCTCCTTAATGGTTTTGAATGCTTTCCTTTCTAAGCAGTAAAGATTTACAAGACAAATACTGTCGTCTGACCGACACACATATCCCAAAGGATCTTAATTGATTATTATGCAAACAGGTATTGAATGAGCTTTTTAATTACTCCTACACAGAGGATATAATAATTACTGGCCTCACACGGGTCCATTCAACATGAAGGTTCGGGGTTCGTAATGCATTAGTCTAACGGGTGACCGATGTCTCAAGTAAAATATAGGCGCTCACTGCAGCTGTCGCCATGAGTTTCGCTACCACGAGCGGAAATAACTCATTAATAAGTTCTCGGGAGACCATAGAATTTCGAGGTGTCCTCGTTCTCCTCGTCTCTATCACAGGATCCCAACCCGGAACACTTTCATATCCTTCCTCAGAGCTAGGGTACACACTACAACTCTGGCATAAAATTATATCTCCACTTATGCCCATGACATAGGAGATTTCATACGTAGAATAGACCATCTGGCCCCTACTCAATGCTACGACCTCCGACCTATATTATTAAGAGAAATCTATCAATTTACTCTATAAGCTTCTCATATAAGCTGCAAATTCAATACACTAAAAGCTCTTTCATGCCTGGCATCATTACTGAATATAAGCAATATTCTGATATAAAACTTCCTTCCTTAATTACTGTAATGTAATCTTACTGTATCATCTTACTGCTTAGATTGATAAGTCTTGCAATTAGCGTAAATCTCTCGCTTACAACATTTATTTGTTTCCTGATGTGTTCATTCATACTTTTAATATTCATTATTATTATCACCATTAATTATTCTGACATAAATGACCAAAATCATTCTTTATTATTATTATTAATCTCACTGACATAAATGACCAATCATTCTTTATTATTCTTCTTACATAAATTCACCAAAAATCCGACATAGCTAAACGTCTTAAAATCCGAACAATAGTGATCGTCACATTTACATAACTGATTGCCATTCTTAATTCATAGTGGGAATAATTACTCCACTTAATGATGCAAATTAACATCTCAACTCTATAAAAATCAACACAATAATGATCAAACATGGAGGATCTCCCTCCTAAACTGATTTTACTGGCATCTTTAAGGAATTCACAACATGCAGTGGCCCATATTTCTACATAATCATAGCTTGTGGGGTACTTACATTTCTATAGGCGTCTATGGTGGCTCCAACCAATCATATTTCTCCATGTCGCCCGCCATTAGCAGGTTTAACGCGACATATTCATCTTGAATGCACACATTTTATAACACATAATTTTCATCAACAACACGACACGTTGCATAACTCTCAGGAAGCTATTGCTCCCAAACATGTGAAACACTTATCTAATCACTACTTTAAAGGATATTTTACATATGTTGTACACTTAACACACGTCACTCTATACACTTTTCAATGCTGAAATTCCCTAGCAAAGATCGAACTTGCAGGTGTCGACAGCATCTCCCGTGCTCCTATCAACTTCTGATTGAAAGTCTGGTTTGCCTGCTTTCGGAATTCACCAACAGTTTTTATATATTCTTACTCCTACAGTAAGCGTCCTGCGTTGCATAAATATGCTAGCTCCCGTCTTGAGTGTTATCATCTGGTACTCTCATGACATTACCAAACACGTCATAGAGTTTCATTTAGCGCATACCATCGTACTTACACATATACGATCAGTCAATACTATACACATTGCGCTGAACACAGTCCAATACTTTACACAAATAATTATTTACAATAGTTCTGCCATTAGCCTACACGGTGCTTCGTAACTGAACACGGCATAGTTCGTACTGCTGATTATGCCTATAGCACGACTATTATTCATACAAGCTTATAAAATGCTTCATTTACATGTACCAGTCTTTGTTCGGCGTCTATTATGATTAGAACCGCCATGCGTTCTGCCTTGACGAACTTGCTTCACAGTGGCTGTACCTGACTGAAGATTCACTTGAAGACTGCTCGTACCTTACTTGAAGACTGCTGTATACTGCTTACATACTGCCTCGTACTGCCCTCGTACTTGCTGCATACTGATTGCAACTTACTGCAACTGAGCTATAACTGGGTAACTTCTAACGTCGTGAAGACTGCGTAAGACTGCTACTTGGGCTGTAACTGGGTGCACACTGCACGTGAACTGCGCGTAGACTGAGCTTGACTGTGTTTCAACTGAACTTCGACTGGGTGCTCCTCCAAGGGTCTACTCCCTTATATCAGATTCTCACTGAAAGTAGGGCGAAATCTTCCCGCGAAATCTTGGCTCCTCTCACAGCGTGAATCTGGTCTCCAAACCATGATCATTGGGTTCCTCTTTCTTCACAGATTCCAAAACTATCTGCGTGCAAAGGAATCGCTCGTCCAATTAATTAATATTAATTCCTTTCTCCATAGCGTGGGACGCTATCATAAGGGGGTATTCCCCGGCAACATTCTCAAATCTATCCGCGCACAATGGTCGTTTTACAGTCCTTCCGCACTTCGTTAAATATGCCCCAATTTCGCAGGTAAAAGGATCTAAAATTAGCCTCCTGCCAAAAGATTCATCTGTGAGCAACTCTCATCTCAATTCGTTGCTCCAATCACGAGTAATCAATGATTTTCCTGGGCATCTCTCCTCCCACTCCTCAAATCTATTCTCCGTCGGGGAATAACTGGGTCATTATTCAGGCCTCCACCCTGCTCTAGACGACAGAATGGGGTCACAGAGATGGACATGGCTCCACTGGGCCCCACCCACAATTCTGGGCTAATTTGTAAAATGTCAACTCTGTCCTCTCCGTGCTTCAAGCCTCGTATAGCCTACACCAAGTAGTCTAATAATGCTGTAATCTGCTCATTATTCCCTGCATTATTTTAATAAATAATGTCATTGCACCAAAATCACACCAGTGATTAAATATACACTTCTTTCGAGGGGTTTTTACCATGAAACTGCCTCTACAGATCTCTGGTTCGTTCCCTGGTGGAACCTTCATACTGAGATCACAGTCTCTGAGAACCACGTTCAATTCCAGTCAGCATAACCTCCTCGGGTTCAGTATATCTCTTTATGAGTCACCCTGTATTCTTATCTGGCATCTTGTACTGTATTTTGCTCTGACATCCTGCACACCTCTTTAGGAGGCACCCTGTATTCTTATCTGGCGTCTTGTATATCTCTTTAGGAGTCACCCTGTATTCTTATCTGGCATCTTGTACACCTCTTTAGGAGTCACACTGTATTCTTTTCGCTTCGCTCCAAGCCCCAGGTCACTCGACGCCTCAGGACTCTTTCAACAGACTTCATTAACCATTAACTTAGGCTTCCCGCGTGGCTGCATGACGTTACGCACTCGCCGTCCTTTACCCATTAACTTAGGCTTCCCGCGTGGCTGCATGACGTCACGCACTCGCTGTCCTTTACCCATTAACTTAGGCTTCCCGCGTGGCTGCATGACGTCACGCACTCGCTGTCCTTTACCCATTAACTTAGGCTTCCCGCGTGGCTGCATGACGTCACGCACTCGCCGTCCTTTACCCATTAACTTAGGCTTCCCGCGTGGCTGCATGACGTCACAGTCTCCTTCTCCCATAACGTTAGACCCAAAGCATAACGACGAAGTCAACAAGATTATTTGAAATTATAAAATCACTCAGCTGGGTTTTGCTTCCTACGCCAGGAAGAAGAGAACTGCTGAACTGTGGCTGCAGTGACAAGGCTTCGCCTTTACTGCTCGAGTATAAGCTCCATGAACCTGAGAGGAATGTGCATCGCGGACTATGAGAAACGGTGTTGACGAGTGGTGAGGTTTCTCGGTCCGTGCATAGTAGCGAACCAAATACATTGGTCGGTGACTCATTCGTATCACCACACTGGTTTCAGAGAAGACCATATGTTAGCAGTACGGTATTGGAATAGACGAGCATGTCAAGTAACACTGCGGGCTGTCGACAGGCCCTTCTCTTCACGCCCGACCCTTCTCTGCTCTTTCTCCTCACCCCGCAAGTTCACAGAGCTTGGACTCGCACAGTAGATAATGATGACTTCACAGTGATGCAATGATGATTCAGTATGACACTATGAAGAAGGGGAAATCCCACCTTCTGTTGCAACTTGGCTAAATGATTAAGCAATACACTCACATGAAGACATTACACAACTACAGCATAAGTACTTAATGAAAATAGGGTTAAATCGGATACAGTATGTAGGAGATGTAGATATTATCCGGAGTATTTCAGAGTGACCAACTGAGATGGCCTTCGGGTGATAGAAATATCTCACTGTAGAAGAAAGTAAGTATCACATTCAGAATGTATTCCTACACCTAACGCTGTTGAACGGTTAGTTTAGCAAGAACTATAACATGACGTTCACCGTACGAGAAACTAATTCATACGAGACAAAAACTGCATTCCTGCTCACAAAGGTACAAGACCTCCCACGCTGACCCACGTCAGAACGAGAATGCCCTCCAGTTCAGGAAGTTGAATGTCGTTCTCACACCCTGACAGCTCGCCTAAATAAATTATCCGTCTGTCGAAAATTCGATTAGTCTTTCTCACACTTAGAAATAAGAGAGTCTCTTATGCAATACATATGCAGAACTCCCCACCGGAATCCTGCGGAATCTGCCAGAATACCTTTGATAATGACGATAGGGACGATAGAGTGGAGGAAGGTGACGGGGGCTGCCAGACGCCTGTTGTGTCTGTACGCAGGTTGTGGAATAAACTCCTTACGTAACAATCTATACAGCTTTAATCTGGCACAATGGCCATTGTATTACTGTACACAGGTGATTATTTATTTTTAAGAACTTTTTATTGAAAGAAAACCATGTCTCATACAAATATAAACATATTTAAAATTACCAGCTATTCGCAGACCCCTCGTAAATCAATTGCGCACCACCGTCTGGGTTCCACTGATCTACGCCATATCTACAACTTTCAACTCATAGAATTAAAATCGGATTAACCAACCACCGATTTGGACATCCAAATCGTAGTGAATACAACGGCACCTGACCTGATACGATACCAACAGGTATTGGAAGTCCCCCCTCCCCCGTTACTGCTCACTGAACTCACTCAGCTATTCAAATTTATTTTCCACACTGGATTCTACCAATACGATTGGTGGGTGCCTACCATGCTAATAATCCCCAAGCCGGACAACTTTCCTTCTTCCATTTGCTTCACCGCAGTTCTATCAAAGCGCTTGTAAATTTATTTGTTAAAACGTATCGATTTCTACCCTCTAAACATTAACTACTTCACCTGCTGTTAATGTGGATTTGAATAAGAACTTTCTACGCATGACCAATTTCTTCGTCTCTCCTCCATTGTTGCCACCCTTAACAAAAGAATCACCCTACAATATTAATAATTTCAGGTAGCTAATAAACTTGGCATGGAATTTTAACCCCAAGCGTTCAAATTAATTGATAATGGCGCGATATTCTATAGGATATTTTACTAACTGTACTGGTTACATTCATGTACCCCAACCCTCACCTCATGGACTTGGGAACAAGTTGGGTTAGGTCATCGTGTGCCATAACATTTTATTTTACGTTCATGCCTCATCAGGATAGTATTAGAAGTAGGCTAGAAGGGATTGATAGCCATCAGGATCAGCAGGATGTGGACATGCAGGAAATTAGGTCAGAAATAGGTATAAGCTGCGCTCAAAAAGTAACGTGTTGGAGGCTGGAATGCGCAAATCGGTGACGACATCGGCTAATCGTGGAGTGTGTAACGAGGTGTGGTTACGACCAGAGCGTGGAAGGTCACAGCCCGTCGCTAGAGGGCACGCGTGCACGTCACGTGACGATACAAAGCGAGCAGCAGCAAGCATCAATCGTCCAACGTTGTCAATCACATTGCAAACAGTTACATGGAGGCGTCAACCGAAGAGCAAAGATGTCTTGTTCGGTTTCTGACAGCGGAAGGAGTAGGGGGAACGGACATTCATCGCCGAATGCCACAAGTGTACGGCGAACACTTGCAAGGGCCAAGGCGTGGCACAAGCGCTTCAGGGAAGGACGGGTGTCGTTAGCCGATGATGCCCGGTCTGGGGCACCCCCCTGCATTACCGATGACAACGTCCAGCTGGTTGATGCACTCATTACCCAGGACCGCCGAGTGACAGTGAACGCCATAGCCGCCGTGGTCGCTCCGCGACAATGCACCACCTCATACGGCCAACACAGTCGCGGCACTCCTGCAGAAATTCAAATGGGAGGTTCTCGGCCACCCTCCATAAAGTCTAGACCTCTCTCCCTGTGATTACGCCATGTTTAGTCCCCTGAAATGGGCTCTGCGGGGCCAATGATTCACCTCGGACGCCGACGTCCAGCTGTACGTGCGGAACTGGTTCACATCGCAGCCCAGGGAATTTTATGAGACAGCCATTCACCACCTCGTGTCACAGTGGGACAAGTGCCTCAACAGCCAGGGCCAATACTTCTAACATACAGGTACTGGTTTCTGTAATTATACCTCCGGCTGGTTACTTTTTGAACGCACCTTATAGTTCTAGGGCAGAGGCACAAGAAGTAATGGGCAAGTGCGATGAGATATGCAATACTGTAAGTGGGAATAAGAGGGAATGTTTAGTAAGAGTAGGAGCCGTTGAGAATAAGTTGGGGGAGATTGAGGGTCTGACAGGGAGGCAGGTGGCATTGACCGAGAAAAATGAAAAGCTGCAGGAAGAGCTGATTAAGGTGAGAAAAGAATTGAAAGACAGGCCGATGAGTCAAAGGATCGTGATGCCATATAATCTGCTACTCAGAGACCCTGGTCTTCCACAATTTTACTCGAGGCAGTTCAACCCAATAGTGTTTTTAAAGACCATTGAAAAGAAATTTAGCAAAGACCTAGAAGACGGAAAAGTCAAAATGGAAACGGTGTTCGAAATCATATCAAATGCATTTCAAGGGGACGTGAAAGCTTGGTTTCAGATATACAGGTCTAACATGAGTAGCTTACGAGAATTTAAGGATAAATTCAAGAATAAGTTCTGGGGGGAGAGGGTACAGTCTAGAGAAAGGGAAAACATATTCTTTGGGAAATTCAAGGAGAGAGTAGGAGTATCTTGACTGAATATTTTCTCGCTCATGTACTTATTTGAAAGAATTTGGATGGGGTGACCTCTGACCATGATGTGGTTAGGGTCATGTTGAAGCACTTCCCAGGAGGCGGCTTGTATGCCCAAGGTTAGGACAGTGGAAGAGTTAGAAGAGCTTCTCACCAGTTTTCACGGTTTAGGCAAACAGGATGTAGAGAGGTCAGAGGTCAAACAATAATTCAGGGGTCATAGGAGGAATAATCAGGAGTATAATAGGAAATGGTTCAATCAAAGGCAGAGGGGAGAGTATCATTAGAGGCAGGAAAATCATCAGAAAGATGGGGAGCGTCAGAAAGGTGGTAACGAGAGAGTACAGGTAAACCACAGGAGACAGGAACAAGGTAGTCAAGGAGCTTTAAACTCCGAACGGGCTGTGTAGGGAGGTCAGCCAGGCAGTCCGTGAGGAATGAGATCAGACAATGTGTTATTGTGGGTGAGGTGGATAGTTTTATGCCTATGAATCGGAAAGATTTGCAAGCTGACCAGCAGGAGTTTTCTTGTATCGGTGAGAAGGAGGCCTTTACTTGAGTTGAACATATTAGGTAAAAGAGAGTGCACGCATTAGTTGACAGTGGTAGTGAGAGGAGCTGTATCTGTAAGGAATTTTATGATTCTATAATTAAGGATAGTGGTAAGTTGGAAGAAGGTAACAAATCACAGAGAGTGGGAAAGCAGGTGCTGCTACCTATGTTGTTTGGTAGTGAAGTTGACCGCAAGACTTGCTTCGTGATTCCTAACTTAATTTATGAAGATATTCTAGGGGTAGACTGGCTTAACGAGCATAGTGCTGGTATTGATTTTGACTGGGGTGTTATCAATTTTGTGAGGGGGGGGGGGGTCTAAGTCAGGAGATGAAAATGAAAATGCAAGAGTGTGGATAAGATAGTAAAGGCATGTGTTACTGAGGTCACTGTAGGGGAGACCTCAGAGGGTAAGTCTGACGGTGAGGAGGAAGTTGCTGTGGAGGGTGATGTGTGATCAACTTCAGCAGGCAGTGAATAAGAGTGTTTTACGTGTTGAGGAGCGGGATAGTTTGTTAGAGGTTTTAGAGTAAACCAAGAGGTTTTCAGTGACAATCCAGGGCTAACACATGTCTAAAGTCATCAGTTTGAAATTGTAGATCATTCTCCGTCTTCTGGACCCAAGTACCTGATACCTCACAAATTTGCTAGTTCTGTGGAGAAAGGAATATACATTATGCTGACTCAGGATATTATTGAAACTTCGACTTGTGCAAATTTGAATCCTTTGGTGGTAGTTAGTGAGAGTGATGGCTCAGTTGGGTTGTGCATTGACGACAGGCAGCTCAACTCTAGGATATCTGGTGACCAACAGAGGCCAGAATGCATCGAGGAGTTGGTTCAGAAATTCAATGGTAAGCGTTGGTTTTCCACTATGGATCTGAGTGCATCCTTTTGGCAGGTACCTTTGAGAGAACAAGACAGGAAGTTGACAGCATTTAGTTTTAAGGGTGGTTTGTACCAATTAAGGGTCGTTCCCTACGGAACGAAGACTAGTAGTTCAGCGTTGATTAGGGCCTTAAATATAGTGTTAGGGAAAGACACACATGAGTTTGTGACAATGTACATTTGATTGTTGCATCTTACACATTAAGGGAACATCTGGAACACTTAGACATTATTTTGGGGGAAAATAGGGGACGGAGGATTTACAATTAAACTTAAGAAGTCTCTATTTTGTTCAACATCCATTATATTTGTAGGGCATACCATCACAACTCAAGGGGTGTGTCTCGAACAGTCACGTTTAGATCAGATCTACAACACTGCTACACCACGTAACGCCAAACAATTGAGATCAACATTAGGTGTTTTCAATTATTTTCGTAGATTTGTTATTGGATATTCCTGTCTTGTGTAACCTTTTAAGTTGCAGAAACAGGGTACCAAGTGGGTATGGACCCACGATGAGGCTTTTAAGGAGTTGAAGTGGGGTTTTGTAGAGACATTCATGCTTAGGTGTCCTCGTCTGGATTATCGCTACATTTTGATGACTGATGCAAGGCATCTCAGGCATTTTGTGTCAGGAAGATAGTGAGGGCAATCTAGGGATTGTCTCATTAGCAAGCGGAGGGATAAGCATGGTGGAGAAGTGGTATACAATTACTGAAATTGAGAAGTTAGCAATCTTACACTCTCTAGGGAAGTTAAAGAGTAATGTGCTGGGAAGTAAGTTGCAGATACTTACTGACCATCATGAATTACTGTTTATTGGATCCTGCTAGCTCACTTCGAACAGGATGTCAAGGTGGATATTGGCTATAAGCGAATATGACTTCGAGGTAAGGAATGTCAAGGGAACTGACAACATTGTGGCTGACTGAGTAGGAACATGGGGGGTGATGAAGATCATCAGGAACTGGAGGTACAGCAAGGTGTGGCATTCTATCTGACTAAGGTAAGCGAGTGTGACGATGAGGTACGCTGCTTACAGAATCTGCTTGTAGAGCAGGAGAAGGACGAGGTCCTGGGTGAGATTTTGACTCAGTTGAGAGGTATGCATGTGGACAGTTGGATTAAGGTTGGTAAGCTTTGAACAAGTTGGAGTGTGGTTTCTTGGCTAGGCTGTGCCATGGAGGTGCCTGGAGAGTGTGTGTGCCAAGCTCGTTGCAGGTAACAATGATTTGGTACCATCACAAGGCGTTGGGTCACTTTGCTTCAAACAAGGTTCTTTTCGCTGTTCAGCAGCATTTCATTTGAAAGAACATAAGAAGGCTGATTAGGAAAGTTTTGGCAAGTTGTGACTCCTGTCAAAGATCTAAATGCCCAACGAGGTTTCTTGAGCGGCCTCATCAAATGGTGATCACAGAAAAACCAAGGGATTTACTCTCGGTCGATCTGTATGGTCCATTATTCAAAGCTTAGTTTGGATATCAGAATATCTACGTGGTAATTGACGCATTTAGTAAACTCGTCAAACTGTATCCCCTGAGAAAAGCGACTGGGAAGGGCTGTGTCCTACAGATTACTGATAAGTATGTGCCTGAGTTTGGGGTGCCGCTCAGGAAACTATCAGACCATGGTAGCCAATTCACCCCTAAAATCTGGAAAACGAAGTTGAGTGAATTGGGTATCAAACACATATTCTCATCTACTGTATTAGATATCCTCAAGGGAATTGGTGTGAGAGAATCATGATAGAATTAAGGCGAGTTTTTCGCACCTATGTGAGCAATCACCACAATGCGTGGTTCTCCAAGTTGGGAGATATTGAACGATGGTTCAATAGTACGTTCCACGATAGTGTGAAATGCACTCCCTATGACATTCAGTACGGTAGGAAGCCTACCAATGAGCTTGCTAGAATACTTGGTTTGGTTACTGGATAGGGGCAGATGACCTCGTAGTGCCGCCCCTTACAACAACAATAACTAACTTGGTTACTGGAGAGGAGATTGGGAAGGGCGTTTGTATTCAGATGGCAAGGAAAAATTTAATGAAGGCAGGGAATAAGCGTAGGTGCCAGCAGAAGCGGGTAAAGTTTAATTCCTTTTAGTAGGCGAGCAGGTGCTTCCGAGAGTCCCATATCCGTCTTCAGCTGCGGACAAGGAGATGGGGAAGTTCTTTCAGCTGTTTGAGGGGCCTTTTAAGGTGGTTAAACGTATTGGTGAGTGTGCATGTACTGTAGTTTAACGGACCAGGACGGTAAGACCAATATTCAATTCATCTCTTCTCTTGTTGTTCCTCCCTTATCCTATGTAAATGTGTATTTACCATTACCCTAATCTATACTGTAAATAATGTAATCATTGCTCGATTCACACTAATTACCATCTTGTGTACATATGTTATTATTACCCAGTATATATAGTGGGGGCTCTGACTCATCCCGAATGCGAAGTGGGGTTTTGCTCTTTTCAGAGGCTCCTTTCAGTGTACGATAAATATAGTGTATGGCACTGATGAATAAACATGAAATGAAATGAAACACTGATTACATCAAGAACTTGCGTAGATATCAGTTTACAATATGAACTGGCTTGGATTTCTTGTAATCTAGTCTCCGGATAGGGATGGCATGACTGACTCAAGAGATGTAATGGCAAGTGATAAGTGCAAGTGGAAGAATAGGTGGGCTTGGTAATGGTAAATCATGTGCAGGTGGATACCGTGGCTTAAGGAATATTGTAAGAAAATGTCAGAGTCTCACATTGAAATGAAGAAAGAGAAGTGCACATATAAGACGCTAATACCATTGAGTGCTAAGAAAGAGAGAAAATGGATACCAAAATAACATTTCAAAGAATGAGAATGTTAGATATTGAATAAATTATGTATAGGGTATATGTTTCCAGGGTCTATTTTTCATATCAGGGTATGTCTTTGTGTTTTTTTTTCTGATTGTGTCATTCTGAGTGTTCGTGATTCACAATTGTTTCACTCGTGTGACTCACAGGGGAGCGTAATATAACTCTACGGGTTTCATTCATGTACCTCAACCCTCACTTCAAGGACTTGGGATCAATGGGGCCGAGGTCTCTAAGTGTATAGGCGACCTACAGGATTCATCAGATAAGTGAATAAATCTGTTTCCAACACTCATTTATTCCATCAAGGAGTCACATGTCTTGTCAGTACCAGAGAGAAGGAATAGCCTGTGTGAGACGAGAATCCTTGTTACAGTGTCTGTTAGGTAGTCAGCCCGAAGGCTGGTTGGATCCTCAAAAAGCACCGCCGTTACGTTATGTGTGTAGATACCCACGAAAACCCAAGGCAGCGCTATTTTGAGGCGTTCTAGGCAAGAAGAGGAGTGAGGTAGTTTGCCATTGCTTTCCTCACTGAGTCAGAACAGTAGTCCTAACCCTACGAGTTGAACCTTTCACAGCATTCACAGGCACTGACTGTGCCCCGAATGCCATTACTAAGCACCACCCATACCTCAGTAGCTTCCATATAATCACAGCCATGAGTGAGACTGAGACATCGGTGAAAAGCCACCTTTTACTCTAGCCTGTGCCAACTGACAAATGCAAATGTACTGTATTCATCAAGAGATGGCAAACAGGCCTACCTTGTTACAGTAGTTCATATAAAATACAACTATTTCTTTTAAAATCAACCATAGTTATTTATTTACGGTAGTTCGATGCCATGATAAAATCTGTTGTGCCGCCCTGATATATGTACTGTATATACAGGGTGAGGCACTTAAATCTGTTTTTCGAAATATTTGGAAAAAATACAAATCGGATTAAAATAAGTTGCAATACAAGTTATTCAGTTTGAAAAGGGACATCCATTAACAAAACGCTCGACACCTCTACACCACCTCCAGGGGCGGAAGGGGGGTCACTTTGATATTTTAAACAGGAACCCCTATTTCTTATTGCAGATTTGGATTCTCCGTGAAAACATATGTAACTTTTGTAAGAAACATTTTTTTTCCTTTCATGATAGATGGCGTTGGAATCGACGATCTCCTTGTAACCAAGCTCCCCGAGATAGTGAGAGGCAAGGGGTTGGTTGGTTGGCTCCTCAGTTTAGGGGCTCCGACAACGCGGTCATGTAGCCCCGTGTACTTTGGGTGTGTGTAGAATCTGTCTGATAACCGGTGTTAATTGTGATGACTGTATTAGTGTGTGTTATCTGTTTTCAATTCAAGTAAAGACTGCATACATTGAATTTTTTAAAGTAGTTCTTACTTTTGCCGCCAAACGCCACCGTCAACGACTACTAGTTCAGAACTGGTTACCAGATGCCATCGCAGTCGGCTCCTGGCGACGAACCTCGGAACCTAAGAGCGTTTATCAAATGTTTAACCTAACCTACAATTTAGCTTCACACAGGTATAATTAGTGAAGAGTTCTTTAGCATGCCATACATCTATGACATGGGACCGCTGGCTTTACTTACCCTCCGAAGGAAGGCACACTGAGGGATTTTTAACGCTCTTAAAAAATCCGACGGCTTCGGCCAGGTTTGAACCCGCGATCTTGGGCATAGAAGCTCAGCATGCTACCGAAGCCGCCAGAGGCAAGGGGACTAACAGTAATCAAGCACCCCGAAGGGAGCAAATTATTACTACGTTCCTGGCTAACGCTAAAATTAGTCTAAGAATGCATTGCAGGAGGCTTGACGGTGTCTCTTGATAGCATTCTCAAATATATCAAAAAAGTTACTTTGATTTTCCTAATCCGATGTGCATTTTTATGAGATATTACCATTTGTCAACAATTTACAACTCATTTTCATATTTGCCGATTACAGCGCCATGTATCGTGAAACGAAAATAATGGTTTATACAAAATTTACATCTTTTCACGGAGAATCCAAATCCACAATAAAATAGGAGTTCCTATTTAAGATTTCAAAGTCACCCCCTCGCCAACCGCCCCCGGGGGTGAGGAAGGGGCGTCGAGCTTTATGTTATTGAATGTCCCTCTTCGAGGTGAACAACTGTTATTGCAATTTTTTTTAACTCCGATTTGTATTTTTCCAAATATTCCGAAAAGCAGTTTTAAGTGCCTCACAAGCGGGCAGGGAGCTTACATAACTTACCTCGTATTTCACTTTCCATAAGACCCTCTTGGAACTCGAATATCGGTGCACCTAGAACAAAAGATAATAGTTTTTATTGTTTTAAGGGACAGGGGCATAAGACTCCTCGCAAACTTGGGGGATCAAATTTATAAACTACGTTGCTACCTACCAGTGAGAACTTTTAAGTTTTAGGCCTTAAAGCCTCAAATAACATGGTAATATAGGCATTAAAGATGGTTCAAGTGTAGTTCCAGTGAACTTTTCAGTGCTGCTAGAGCCAAAAACAGGATTGCTGCGATGATCGCCAACCTTCTTAGAGGAGACGGCACATGAAGAAGTTAGGCAATACGCTAGATTTAAAATAAAAGGTTAATTTTATTAATTATTTCCAATTAAAATACAACAAAAACATTCAGAATAAGAATGCAAAATCTCCGCCTGCAGCATCTGCTGGGTGGATTGAGTAACTCGGCAGTTGCTGTTGCCGGTCCCAAGCCCGGAGAAAGGGGGAGGGTTGGCTTAAATCAGTAAAACAGTAGTCAATAATAACTTAGGCCCTCTGATGGGTAGAGTAAGGTCTACTCCAAAATCGGAGCATATTTCTCAACTGTTCAAAATGAGGCATGATGGATAAAACGTCAAACGGAAATATACCCCAGGTGGTAGCCAATTCACCGGCTCCCAGGGAGTCGCAAGCAGACAGGATCCTGGGGAGTCTGCACCCTCAAGCTCGGAGTCTCCGGAACTATCTGTTACATCCATCTCAAGTGCAATGTTGTGAACTTTTGTGCCACATTCAACGCCAATTCACTTCTCAAAGTCGGCAAACTCAAACACTTAGCAGACACCCTCACCAAACATCGGATAATATTAGCTGCGATCCAAGAAACACGCTACACGGATAACGATTCATTCGAAACTCAAGGTTTCAGAGTCTTCAAAAGCAAAACTGACAAGAAAATCCCCAAAGGAGCTCCTCATCTTGGCACTGGTTTCAATGTTGTTAACAAACTCCTCGGATCAATCATCAGCTTCAACCCCATATCCAATAGGCTAGTCCTATGCACTCTTTGTGTCACACGTGCCAATAAAGCCTACACGTTTGTGAATGTTCACGCACCCATCAACCATGACAACAAACGTAACCCAGAGACTGTGGAAATCTTCTGGGAAACATTCCTAAATCACATGCCACAGTTCTCCTGGGTGACTACAATGCTCATATTGGAAAAGAACGAAAATACAGGCATATAGTTGGTGATTATCCAGCACATTCCAGAACCAACCGGAATGGAGAATGTTTAATTGAACTCTGTGGGGATAAGAAACTAGTGCTAAGATCCACGTTTTTCAAACATCTTCCACGGAATCAAATGACATGGACATCTCCAAACACTTAACTTGGAGAATTTGAACTTGACCATGTAGCCATTTCTGTCGGACCCTCAAAAGAAATACAGAATGTCAAAATCAATTGAGGCGCCAATCTTGACTCGGATCATTACATGTCTAAAATCAAGTTTAAATTCATTCCGAAAAACACTCGGAAAAGTTGCAAACACAGAATTCTTCAACCTGACACAGAGAAACTCAAATTACATCAGAATGAATTCTCAGAAAAAATCCCCACTGTAACCTTACCAGATCTTCAACGACTGGAGTCTTCCATGGTAAAAACAGCTCTCGAAATTGCACCTCAAACACGGGAGCCTAGACACCCCTGGTGGAACATACAATATGATGAAGCCCTGAATGACAGAAAACGAGCTTGGCTTCTCTGGAAATCTCGAAAAACAGAGAATAAATATGAACACTTGATTGAAACGAGAAAGAGGACTTCGCGAGTTATTCGGAGCGCAAGAAGACAATTCCACAAAAACGAACTGACCAACATCGAGTTAAATTTCTAGAAGCATAAATTCAGAAATTTCTACCAAACGTTCAAGAGGAATCTACAATCCTCCTAATTTGTGCTTCCGCGATCCCATCACCAACCACATCGCTCACAGTGACAAGGGTACTTGTCAACTTTAAGCTACATACTTTCAAAACCTTCTCAACTCTGATCCACCGGAGTCGACTTTCACTCCAATCCTGTTTCTTAAGTACACGGGGCAACATGACCGCGTTGTCGCAGCTCCTAAACTGAGGAACCAACCAACTAGACTCTTCTCCGCCAGATATCTCTGAGCTATCTTACACCAAAACCCAAATCATCTCTAATATGAAAGGAGCTCCAGCTCATCTTCAACCCCCCCCCCCTCCCACGGCCAGATATTAAAAGTTTAAATATCTTGGTGAGTGGATCGAACCAAATAATTCTGAAAAGTTCGCCATATCAACACGAGTCAATAAATTCGAAACAGCCTTCCGACTCACTCACCAACTGTACAATATAAAGTTCTTCTCTAGGAATACAAAGTTAAGACACTATCAAACTGTGACTACACCGGAAGCACTGTATGCAGCGGAATGCCTAACACACCGCGAGCTGGCCCGATCGAGAGACTTGAAGTTAAGGAAAGAATGATCATTAGGAAAATTCTTGGTCCTAAGTTCAAAGATGGATGTTACAAGCTCTGGAGTAATTCAGAAATATACTCCCACACTGAAAAGATCTCAAGTGTAATCCGGAAACTGAGAATAAAATTCTATGGCCATCTCCTCAAAATGCCAGTCAGTAGATTCTCCAACCATCTATTATCATACTTCCAAGGTTTAAAGGCGATGCCTCTTTGGTTGGTGGAAGTTGATAAGGACTTGTTAAAGTTTGAAAATTCTGAATCAGATATCATGCTCAGAACCCCATTGAAACAAAACCTCCGTCATGTTCATCAAGAGGAAGTAAAAGAGATATGTTCACTCGGATGAATGGAAGAAATCCCATTCCGAAAGGATGAAGGAAAACAGTTGAGATCTTGCGGTCTCTGGTGGCCACAACGATAAAAGTTAAATAATAATAATAATTATTAAAAATACATAAATAAATATATAATTAATAGTCAATAACGAATAAATAATCATTTGAAAAGGCCGCCATTCGGGAGTGCGGTTGCGCGCGGCGGCCATGACACTAAGCAGGATTATCACTGTCTCTTACTGCATTGCGAGTGCCTGACGAATGTAAATTGTAGGCTAGTGCCCGGTATCGGCGAATGCGTTTGAACACGCTCTAGGGGGAAGTTATATAGCCCAAGTAAAGTCACCGAAAGTTGGAGAACCGGTCCCGTCATAGATTTATGACATGTTAAAGAACATTCCACTAATTACACCTGTGTGAAGCTAAATTATATGTTAGGTTAAACATTTCACAAACGCTCTTAGGTTCCGACGTTCGTCGCCAGGAGCTGACTGTGATGGCATCTGGTAACCAGTTCTGAACTAATAGTTGACGGTGGCGTTTGGCAGAAAAAGTAGGAACTACTTGAAAGAATTGAATGTCTGCAGTCCTTACTTGAATTGAAAACAGATAACACACACTAATACAGTCATAACAATTAACACCGGTTATCAGACAGATTCTACACACACCCAAAGTACACGGGGCTACATGACCGCGTTGTCACAGTCCCTAAACTGAGGAACCAACCCACCATGACGTGGGCAGCACAGCGCGTGACCAGGGGACAGGAACGACCAATCAGCGCACAGATGAAAAAGGGGACCCGGCCAAGCCAAAGACTCCATTAGTAATGTAGGTACTTGGGCCGAGAAAACACGTGCGTTGCTAGAACAGCTTATTCAGTATGGTAAATGAAACATTACCAATTAAGTGAAAAAGTTAAACCTGTTATAAATACAACCAGTATCAACAATTTGAATCACCGTGATCTTGCCACAGGGATAAACATGAAAAAGTACATATATGGGTTGCATTTAACTAGATTTATAATTCAAACCGTAAGAGAATGAAACTTCAAACAAAAAGTTAATCGCAAGGCGAGCATCAGGTAAAGCCACCGACCCAGACAACCTTCTAGCCGACTTATGGTACTCTCACAGTTGGGATGCAGTAGGATGGTTAGCACAACTCTTTAATCGGATCATTAAAGAGGGACGAACGCTAACTCACTGGCAACGGAGCATAACCGTGACCATCTTCAAAAAGAAAGAAAGTCTGGCTGAATATCGCCCAATATGTCTGCTATGTCACGCCATGAAGGTCTTTGAGCGTGTTCTGGACAAGAGGATTCGTGAGATCAAACTCACAAGAAATCAAGTTAGATTTGCGAAGAATTGCAGCACTACCGACGCAATTCTTGGTGTTTGACTCTTGGTAGAGAAACATCGTGAGGAGAACTTGCATTTCTGGACCTCGACCAGGTGCCACACAATCTTATATGGGTAGCGCTTCGAAAGCATGGCGTGCCAGAATATATGGTAAAATGGGTGCAGCTTCTTTATATAGAACCAAGTAGCTACGTACAAGCAGCCACAGGGGCAACCGAAGAATTTCCTATCACCGTTGGTGTATATCAAGGTTCCGCCCTGTCACCGCTTGTGTTCATCCTGGTGGTGGACACTGTGACATGACCTCTACCGAGGAATCTGCTCTATGCCGATGACTTCATGCTAGCCTCCGAGAACAAGGAAGATCGGCAGCTTCAGACCCAAGCGTGAAGACATCGATTAGCACACTATCGCCTGCGTCTCAGTAAAAGGAAAACACAATACATGACGTCAGATACACAAGACACAGGAACCATCTATGTAGATGGGGAAGATCTGCTACGATGGACGCCTTGACAAAGAGGTCAATACAAGGATCAATGCTGCCTGGATGAAGTGGCGAACAACAACGGGTGTCACTTGCGACCGTAGGATGAAAGATCACTTTAAGTCCAAAATATATCGCACTGTCATTCACCCTGGATGGATGCGAGTGCCGGGCAACTACGACTGAGGCAGAGGGTCGTTTAGGCGTTATGGAAACCAAGAGGTTAGGCGGACAGCGGTTGTCACTAAATTAGACCATATATCAAATGACAAAATCAGGAAACGGTTTGGTGTCGCACCTATCCAAGATAAAATGCGCGAGGGCCGTCTGCGATGGTTCGGGTATGCACTGCGGGTATAACCCGACATAATTGCAAAGACTGGTTACAATCTTCAAGTCGGCAAAATACCAAAGGAACAACTGAGGTAACGATGGACTTATACGCTACACAAAGACCTCAGACATGGCCAGAGACAGAAATGTATGGAGGCAGCGTATCCATGTAGCGCACCCTGTAGCCAGGCGGGACAAACGCTGGAGGAGGAGAAGGAGGAGTTATATGAATGGTATGATCATCGATTCTCGACTAAATGTGCACGTGCTATGAATTCTGGCCAATCAGCCCGACGGAGTAGCCATCGACTTGGTAACTGAATGGCTCTCTGGTTCGGAAGACTAAGTACAGTGAGTTCCTCTCATAACTCGTCCGGCCAGCGCATCGAGCTTATCTGCCTTGCGTTGACTGATCACTTCCTGTTACACAGCGCGCACTTCCCAGTTCTGGTCCGTGCTTATAACGTGTATTAAGTTAGTGTTGATCTGTCGCTCCAACTGTTCTCGAGTTGTGAAGTGTTACTTAGGGTATAATTCTCATAATGCCTCCACACGGTAGAGGAAAGGGTATTTATGTACGATAATTATGTGAAAACAGAGTCTTGCAGGGAAGTCGTTAGACGTTTCATAACACATTTTCCAGGTGTACGCTCTCCACATAGAGAGACCGTGAGAGGAACTGGTTCTTTACTCGATAAGGAGCGAAGTGTACTTAATGAGGAAAAAGTAAATGAAATCTCAGAAAGATTAGAACATCTCCTGTCATAAGGTACGACCTTAGTTTATTAATTCTTCCTTTCTTCATTTTAATTGTTATCTCATGTCATGCACGGATAAAGTGAGCCAGTGCTGTTCTGTTCTTATTGTTATGCATGCCGAGCGGGGAGTGCTGAGTCAACGGGAGATAAGCTCTGCGCTGGCCGGACGAGTCATGAGAGGAACTCACTGTATAATCGGGAAATGGCCTCTATTACAAAGGTCGTCGTGCACACTCCACTGTAGCAAGGGAACTAGAGCACGACTACAAAGGGTGATGTCGACACTCGAAATGGTGCCATGTGCAACAGGTTCCCCTGTGTTCAACAAACACAAGTCCAGCTGCCTGATCATTCTCTCTAGTGGTAGTGAAACCCCAGATGGTGTTGTAGGCATTTATATCTCCCAAAAGAAGGAGAGGAGAGAGAAGCTGAGAGACTATATCCACCAGCTGCATATCCTCCCATTGTATGACCCCCTGGCGTGGCTACATTCCTGTGCAAGTAGATTTTTCAAATCTTGTTTCATTTCGATAATATTTGAGGTCGCAGAGATAGGTGGGACACCCTGTATACCTTGGGATTAACATGATACCTTAGAGACGGACTTTTAAGGGGGCGATCCTGTGATGACCTCTTGTGGGTGATCCGGTATTCATCCGCCCCGAGTACCCCTACCTAATCCCGTACGAGGGCCATCACTGTGGGTGCCACCGAGCAAAGGCGAGAGTAAGTATTGCCCGAGGTCCCAGTGCCTTGAACAGACACATACACCTCGGCATGCACAGTTATACATCATTTTCTCTTTCAAACTTGCCCCTGTATCACCAGAAAACAAGCTGGATATTACAAGCAATTCTGAAGCGGGACATTTGAAAATTGGTGCGAAATTGAATATATTATCTAATTAACAAAAAAACAAAAACAAAAACAAAAACTGAATATTTGGCGTTCCGCTAAAGATTGAAACGGAACGGGGAACAAAACAAGAAAAAAAAAACGGAATTGTGCCGGGACGTCTGGCAACCCTAATCGTGCCCGTCGTTACCCTTCATACTGCTCACACCACAGGAATTTACGTGACTGATGTTTATCACTCTGTACATTATTTAGATGAGGTTTTGGTGTTCTCTCTTTCACTGAACATTTCTCTTTATAGAACAAAACGAAGAAAATAGTCTTGATGTTAAATACACTATTAAATCACTACACTGGTCCATGTCACAAACGAACATGCACGCCCGCCTCACGAATGCACTGCTTGGAGCCTAGGAGATGCTGCGCACATATCGACCTTCCAGTTGGTGCATGCCCAACTGCCTTCTCCACCCACAGAGACTTGAGCATGGCTGCTCAGTCCCGCGCTGAGAAGCTGGGATCAGTCCCACTGTGTCTGCAGAGAATAGGGATTTCATTTGCCTATGCCGATGAAAAATAGGAACATTTATATGTGTGGACATTTCTTAAGAATGACATGGGTATTTTAAGGCCCGAACTTCACCACGCGCAGCCACACGGGGAATCCAAACTACTCGCACTCGCTACTTCACTCACATGAATACAAACCACACTACTCGCTACTACACTCACATGAATACAAACCACACTACTCGCTACTACACTCACATGGATACAAACCACACTACTCGCTACTACACTCACATGGATACAAACCACACTACTCGCTACTACACTCCCATGAATACAAACCACACTACTCGCTACTACACTCACATGGATACAAACCACACTACTCGCTACTACACTCACATGAATACAAACCACACCACTCGCTACTACACTCACATGGATACAAACCACACCACTCGCTACTACACTCACATGAATACAAACCACACTACTCGCTACTACACTAACATGGATACAAACCACACTACTCGCTACTACACTCACATGAATACAAACCACACTACTCGCTACTACACTCACATGAATACAAACCACACCACTCGCTACTACACTCACATGAATACAAACCACACCACTCGCTACTACACTCACATGAATACAAACCACAACACTCGCTACTACACTCACATGAATACAAACCACACCACTCGCTACTACACTCACATGAATACAAACCACACTACTCGCTACTACACTCACATGAATACAAACCACACCACTCGCTACTACACTCACATGAATACAAACCACACTACTCGCTACTTCACTCACATGGATACAAACCACACTACTCGCTACTACACTCACATGGATACAAACCACACTACTCGCTACTACACTCACATGGATACAAACCACACCACTCGCTACTACACTCACATGTATACAAACCACACTACTCGCTACTACACTCACATGAATACAAACCACAACACTCGCTACTACACTCACATGGATACAAACCACAACACTCGCTACTACACTCACATGAATACAAACCACACTACTCGCTACTACACTAACATGGATACAAACCACACTACTCGCTACTACACTCACATGAATACAAACCACAACACTCGCTACTACACTCACATGAATACAAACCACACCACTCACTAATACACTCACATGAATACAAACCACACCACTCGCTACTACACTCACATGAATACAAACCACACTACTCGCTACTACACTAACATGGATACAAACCACACTACTCGCTACTACACTCACATGAATACAAACCACAACACTCGCTACTACACTCACATGAATACAAACCACACCACTCGCTACTACACTCACATGAATACAAACCACACTACTCGCTAATACACTCTCATGAATACAAACCACACCACTCGCTAATACACTCACATGGATACAAACCACACTACTCGCTACTACACTCACATGAATACAAACCACAACACTCGCTACTACACTCACATGGATACAAACCACACTACTCGCTACTACACTCACATGAATACAAACCACAACACTCGCTACTACACTCACATGGATACAAACCACACCACTCGCTACTACACTCACATGAATACAAACCACAACACTCGCTACTACACTCACATGAATACAAACCACAACACTCGCTACTACACTCACATGGATACAAACCACACTACTCGCTACTACACTCACATGAATACAAACCACAACACTCGCTACTTCACTCACATGAATACAAACCACACTACTCGCTGCTACACTCACATGGATACAAACCACACTACTCGCTACTACACTCACATGAATACAAACCACACTACTCGCTACTTCACTCACATGGATACAAACCACACTACTCGCTACTACACTCACATGAATACAAACCACAACACTCGCTACTACACTCACATGAATACAAACCACACTACTCGCTACTTCACTCACATGGATACAAACCACACCACTCGCTACTACACTCACATGAATACAAACCACACCACTCGCTAATACACTCACATGAATACAAACCACAACACTCGCTACTACACTCACATGAATACAAACCACACTACTCGCTACTTCACTCACATGGATACAAACCACACTACTCGCTAATACACTCACATGAATACAAACCACACTACTCGCTAATACACTCACATGAATACAAACCACACTACTCGCTACTTCACTCACATGAATACAAACCACACTACTCGCTACTACACTCACATGAATACAAACCACAACACTCGCTACTTCACTCACATGAATACAAACCACACTACTCGCTACTACACTCACATGAATACAAACCACAACACTCGCTACTTCACTCACATGAATACAAACCACACTACTCGCTACTACACTCACATGAATACAAACCACACTACTCGCTAATACACTCACATGAATACAAACCACACTACTCGCTACTTCACTCACAAGAATACAAACCACACTACTCGCTACTACACTCACATGAATACAAACCACACTACTCGCTACTACACTCACATGAATACAAACCACACCACTGGCTACTACACTCACATGAATACAAACCACACTACTCGCTACTACACTCACATGAATACAAACCACAACACTCGCTACTTCACTCACATGAATACAAACCACACTACTCGCTACTACACTCACATGAATACAAACCACAACACTCGCTACTTCACTCACATAAATACAAACCACACTACTCGCTACTACACTAACATGGATACAAACCACACCACTCGCTACTACACTCACATGAATACAAACCACAACACTCGCTAATACACTCTCATGAATACAAACCACAACACTCGCTAATACACTCACATGGATACAAACCACACCACTCGCTACTACACTCACATGGATACAAACCACACCACTCGCTACTACACTCACATGGATAAAAACCACACTACTCGCTACTACACTCACATGAATACAAACCACAACACTCGCTAATACACTCACATGGATACAAACCACACCACTCGCTACTACACTAACATGGATACAAACCACACCACTCGCTACTTCACTCACATGAATACAACCCACACTACTCGCTACTACACTAACATGGATACAAACCACACCACTCGCTACTTCACTCACATGGATACAAACCACACTATTCGCTACTACACTCACATGGATACAAACCACACCACTCGCTACTACACTCACATCGATACAAACCACACTACTCGCTACTACACTCACATGGATACAAACCACACCACTCGCTACTACACTCACATGGATACAAACCACACTACTCGCTACTACACTCACATGGATACAAACCACACTACTCGCTACTACACTCACATGGATACAAACCACACTACTCGCTAATACACTCACATGGATACAAACCACACCACTCGCTACTACACTCACATGAATACAAACCACACCACTCGCTACTACACTCACATGAATACAAACCACACCACTCGCTACTACACTCACATGAATACAAACCACACCACTCGCTACTTCACTCACATGAATACAAACCACACTACTCGCTACTACACTCACATGAATACAAACCACACTGCTCGCTACTACACTCATATGAATACAAACCACACCACTCGCTACTACACTCACATGAATACAAACCACACTACTCGCTACTACACTCACATGAATACAAACCACACCACTCGCTACTACACTCACATGAATACAAACCACACTACTCGCTACTACACTCACATGAATACAAACCACACTACTCGCTACTTCACTCACATGAATACAAACAACACTACTCGCTACTACACTCACATGAATACAAACCACACCACTCGCTACTACACTCACATGAATACAAACCACACTACTCGCTACTACACTCACATGAATACAAACCACACCACTCGCTACTTCACTCACATGAATAAAAAGCACACCACTGGCTACTACACTCACATGGATACAAACAACAACACTCGCTACTACACTCACAAGAATACAAACCACACTACTCGCTACTACACTCACATGAATACAAACCACACTACTCGCTACTACACTCACATGAATACAAACCACACTACTCGCTAATACACTCACATGGATACAAACCACAACACTCGCTACTACACTCACATGAATACAATCCACACTACTCGCTACTACACTCACATGGATACAAACCACAACACTCGCTACTACACTCACATGGATACAAACCACACTACTCGCTAATACATTCACATTAATACAAACCACACCACTCGCTACTACACTCACATGGATACAAACCACACTACTCGCTACTACACTCACATGGATACAAACCACAACACTCGCTACTACACTCACATGGATACAAACCACACTACTCGCTACTACACTCATATGGATACAAACCACACTACTCGCTACTACACTCACATGGATACAAACCACAACACTCGCTACTACACTCACATGAATACAAACCACACTACTCGCTAATACACTCACATGAATACAAACCACACTACTCGCTAATACACTCACATGAATACAAACCACAACACTCGCTACTACACTCACATGAATACAATCCACACTACTCGCTAATACACTCACATGAATACAAACCACACTACTCGCTAATACACTCACATGGATACAAACCACACTACTCGCTAATACACTCACATGAATACAAACCACAACACTCGCTACTACACTCACATGAATACAATCCACACTACTCGCTAATACACTCACATGAATACAAACCACACTACTCGCTAATACACACACATGAATACAAACCACACTACTCGCTAATACACTCACATGAATACAAACCACACTACTCGCTAATACACTCACATGGATACAAACCACACTACTCGCTAATACACTCACATGAATACAAACCACAACACTCACTACTACACTCACATGAATACAATCCACACTACTCGCTAATACACTCACATGGATACAAACCACACTACTCGCTAATACACTCACATGAATACAAACCACACTACTCGCTACTACACTCACATAAATACTAACCACACTACTCGCTAATACACTCACATGAATACAAACCACACTACTCGCTAATACACTCACATGAATACAAACCACACTACTCGCTAATACACTCACATGAATACAAACCACACTACTCGCTACTACACTCACATAAATACAAACCACACTACTCGCTACTACACTCACATGAATACAAACCACACTACTCGCTAATACACTCACATGGATACAAACCACACCACTCGCTACTACACTCACATGAATACAAACCAAACTACTCGCTACTACACTCACATGAATACAAACCACAACACTCGCTACTACACTCACATGAATACAATCCACACTACTCGCTAATACACTCACTTGAATACAAACCACACTACTCGCTAATAGACTCACATGGATACAAACCACAACACTCGCTACTACACTCACATGAATACAAACCACACTACTCGCTAATACACTCACATGGATACAAACCACACCACTCGCTAATACACTCACATGAATACAAACCACACTACTCGCTACTACACTCACATGAATACAAACCACACTACTCGCTAATACACTCACATGGATACAAACCACACTACTCGCTAATACACTCACATGAATACAAACCACACCACTCGCTACTACACTCACATGAATACAAACCACACCACTCGCTACTACACTCACATGAATACAAACCACACTACTCGCTACTACACTCACATGAATACAAACCACACCACTCGCTACTACACTCACATGGATACAAACCACACTACTCGCTACTACACTCACATGAATACAAACCACACCACTCGCTACTACACTCACATGAATACAAACCACACTACTCGCTACTACACTCACATGAATACAAACCACACCACTCGCTACTACACTCACATGAATACAAACCACACTACTCGCTACTACACTCACATGAATACAAACCACACCACTCGCTACTTCACTCACATGAATACAAACCACACCACTGGCTACTACACTCACATGGATACAAACCACAACACTCGCTACTACACTCACATGAATACAAACCACACTACTCGCTACTACACTCACATGAATACAAACCACACTACTCGCTACTACACTCACATGAATACAAACCACACTACTCGCTAATACACTCACATGGATACAAACCACAACACTCGCTACTACACTCACATGAATACAATCCACACTACTCGCTACTACACTTACATGGATACAAACCACAACACTCGCTACTACACTCACATGGAGACAAACCACACTACTCGCTAATACACTCACATGAATACAAACCACACCACTCGCTACTACACTCACATGGATACAAACCACACTACTCGCTACTACACTCACATGGATACAAACCACAACACTCGCTACTACACTCACATGAATACAAACCACACTACTCGCTAATACACTCACATGAATACCAACCACACTACTCGCTAATACACTCACATGAATACAAACCACAACACTCGCTACTACACTCACATGAATACAATCCACACTACTCACTAATACACTCACATGAATACAAACCACACTACTCGCTAATACACTCACATGGATACAAACCACACTACTCGCTAATACACTCACATGAATACAAACCACAACACTCGCTACTACACTCACATGAATACAATCCACACTACTCGCTAATACACTCACATGAATACAAACCACACTACTCGCTAATACACTCACATGAATACAAACCACACTACTCGCTAATACACTCACATGAATACAAACCACACTACTCGCTAATACACTCACATGGATACAAACCACACTACTCGCTAATACACTCACATGAATACAAACCACAACACTCGCTACTACACTCACATGAATACAATCCACACTACTCGCTAATACACTCACATGGATACAAACCACACTACTCGCTAATACACTCACATGAATACAAACCACACTACTCGCTACTACACTCACATAAATACAAATCACACTACTCGCTAATACACTCACATGAATACAAACCACACTACTCGCTAATACACTCATATGAATACAAACCACACTACTCGCTAATACACTCACATGAATACAAACCACACTACTCGCTACTACACTCACATAAATACAAACCACACTACTCGCTACTACACTCACATGAATACAAACCACACTACTCGCTAATACACTCAAATGGATACAAACCACACCACTCGCTACTACACTCACATGAATACAAACCACACTACTCGCTACTACACTCACATGAATACAAAACCACAACACTCGCTACTACACTCACATGAATACAATCCACACTACTCGCTAATACACTCACTTGAATACAAACCACACTACTCGCTAATAGACTCACATGCATACAAACCACAACACTCGCTACTACACTCACATGAATACAAACCACACTACTCGCTAATACACTCACATGGATACAAACCACACCACTCGCTAATACACTCACATGAATACAAACCACACTACTCGCTACTACACTCACATGAATACAAACCACACTACTCGCTAATACACTCACATGGATACAAACCACACTACTCGCTAATACACTCACATGGATACAAACCACACTACTCGCTACTACACTCACATGGATACAAACCACACTACTCGCTACTACACTCTCATGGATACAAACCACACTACTCGCTACTACACTCACATGGATAAAAACCACACTACTCGCTACTACACTCACATGGATACAAACCACACTACTCGCTACTACACTCACATGGATACAAACCACACTACTCGCTAATACACTCACATGAATACAAACCACACTACTCGCTAATACACTCACATGAATACAAACCACACTACTCGCTAATACACTCACATGGATACAAACCACACTACTCGCTAACACACTCACATGGATACAAACCACACTACTCGCTACTACACTCATATGAATACAAACCACACTACTCGCTACTATACCCACATGAATACAAACCACACTACTCGCTACTACACTCACATGGATACAAACCACACTACTCGCTAATACACTCACAAGAATACAAACCACACTACTCGCTACTACACTCACATGGATACAAACCACACTACTCGCTAATACACTCACATGAATACAAACCACACTACTCGCTAATACACTCACATGAATACAAACCACACTACTCGCTAATACACTCACATGGATACAAACCACACTACTCGCTAATACACTCACATGGATACAAACCACACTACTCGCTACTACACTCATATGAATACAAACCACACTACTCGCTACTACACTCACATGAATACAAACCACACTACTCGCTACTACACTCACATGGATACAAACCACACTACTCGCTAATACACTCACATGAATACAAACCACACTACTCGCTAATACACTCACATGAATACAAACCATACTACTCGCTAATACACTCACATGGATACAAACCACACTACTCGCTAATACACTCACATGGATACAAACCACACTACTCGCTACTACACTCATATGAATACAAACCACACTACTCGCTACTACACTCACATGAATACAAACCACACTACTCGCTACTACACTCACATGGATACAAACTACACTACTCGCTACTACACTCACATGAATACAAACCACACCACTCGCTACTACACTCACATGGATACAAACCACACTACTCGCTACTACACTCACATGAATACAAACCACACTACTCGCTACTACACTCACATGAATACAAACCACAGTACTCGCTAATACACTCACATGAATACAAACCACACTACTCGCTACTACACTCACATGGATACAAACCACACTACTCGCTAATACACTCACATGAATACAAACCACACCACTCACTACTACACTCACATGGATACAAACCACACTACTCGCTACTACACTCACATGAATACAAACCACACAACTCGCTAATACACTCACATGAATACAAACCACACTACTCGCTACTACACTCTCATGAATACAAACCACACCACTCGCTACTACACTCACATGAATACAAACCACACTACTCGCTAATAAACTCACATGAATACAAACCACACCACTCGCTACTACACTCACATGAATACAAACCACACTACTCGCTACTACACTCACATGGATACAAACCACAACACTCGCTACTACACTCACATGGATACAAACCACACTACTCGCTAATACACTCACATGGATACAAACCACACCACTCACTACTACACTCTCATGAATACAAACCACACTACTCACTACTACACTCACATGAATACAAACCACACTACTCGCTAATACACTCACATGGATACAAACCACACCACTCGCTACTACACTCACATGGATACAAACCACACTACTCGCTACTACACTCTCATGAATACAAACCACACTACTCGCTACTACACTCTCATGGATACAAACCACACCACTCGCTACTACACTCTCATGAATACAAACCACACTACTCGCTAATATACTCACATGAATACAAACCACACCACTCGCTACTACACTCTCATGAATACAAACCACACCACTCGCTAATACACTCACATGAATACAAACCACACTACTCGCTACTACACTCTCATGAATACAAACCACACCACTCGCTACTACACTCACATGGATACAAACCACACCACTCGCTACTACACTCACATGAATACAAACCAAACTACTCGCTACTACACTCACATGGATACAAACCACACTACTCGCTAATACACTCACATGAATACAAACCACACTACTCGCTTCTACACTCACATGAATACAAACCACACTACTCGCTAATACACTCACATGGTTACAATCCACACTACTCGCTAATACACTCACATGAATACAAACCACACCACTCGCTACTACACTCACATGGATACAAACCACACTACTCGCTACTACACTCACATGGATACAAACCACACTACTCGCTACTACACTCACATGAATACAAACCACACCACTCGCTACTACACTCACATGAATACAAACCACACTACTCGCTAATACACTCACATGGATACAAACCACACCACTCGCTACTACACTCACATGAATACAAACCACACCACTCGCTACTACACTCACATGGATACAAACCACACTACTCGCTACTACACTCACATGGATACAAACCACTCTACTCGCTACTACACTCACATGGATACAAACCACACTACTCGCTAATACACTCACATGGATACAAACCACACTACTCGCTAATACACTCACATGAATACAAGCCACACCACTCGCTACTACACTCACATGAATACAAACCAAACTACTCGCTAATACACTCACATGGATACAAACCACACCACTCGCTACTACACTCACATGAATACAAACCACACCACTCGCTACTACACTCACATGGATACAAACCACACTACTCGCTACTACACTCACATGGATACAAACCACACTACTCGCTACTACACTCACATGGATACAAACCACACTACTCGCTAATACACTCACATGAATACAAACCACACCACTCGCTACTACACTCACATGGATACAAACCACACTACTCGCTACTACACTCACATGGATACAAACCACACTACTCGCTAATACACTCACATGAATACAAACCACACGACTCGCTAATACACTCTCATGAATACAAACCACACCACTCGCTACTACACTCACATGAATACAAACCACACTACTAGCTACTACACTCACATGGATACAAGCCAAACTACTCGCTAATACACTCACATGAATACAAACCACACTACTCGCTAATACACTCACATGGATACAAACCACACTACTCGCTAATACACTCACATGAATACAAACCACACCACTCGCTACTACACTCACATGAATACAAGCCACACTACTCGCTAATACACTCACATGGATACAAACCACACTACTCGCTAATACACTCACATGAATGCAAACCACAACACTCGCTACTACACTCACATGAATACAATCCACACTACTCGCTAATACACTCACATGGATACAAACCACACTACTCGCTAATACACTCACATGAATACAAACCACACTACTCGCTACTACACTCACATAAATACAAACCACACTACTCGCTAATACACTCACATGAATACAAACCACACTACTCGCTAATACACTCACATGAATACAAACCACACTACTCGCTAATACACTCACATGAATACAAACCACACTACTCGCTACTACACTCACATACATACAAACCACACTACTCGCTACTACACTCACATGAATACAAACCACACTATTCGCTAATACACTCAAATGGATACAAACCACACCACTCGCTACTACACTCACATGAATACAAACCACACTACTCTCTACTACACTCACATGAATACAAACCACAACACTCGCTACTACACTCACATGAATACAATCCACACTACTCGCTAATACACTCACTTGAATACAAACCACACTACTCGCTAATAGACTCACATGGATACAAACCACAACACTCGCTACTACACTCACATGAATACAAACCACACTACTCGCTAATACACTCACATGGATACAAACCACACCACTCGCTAATACACTCACGTGAATACAAACCACACCACTCGCTAATACACTCACATGGATACAAACCATACTACTCGCTAATACACTCACATGGATACAAACCACACCACCCGCTACTACACTCACATGGATACAAACCACACCACTCGCTACTACACTCACATGGATACAAACCACACTACTCGCTACTACACTCACATGGATACAAACCACACTACTCGCTACTACACTCACATGGATACAAACCACACCACTCCCTACTACACTCACATGAATACAAACCACACTACTCGCTAATACACTCATATGGATACAAACCACACTACTCGCTAATACACTCACATGGATACAAACCACACTACTCGCTACTACACTCACATGGATACAAACCACACCACCCGCTACTACACTCACATGGATACAAACCACACTACTCGCTACTACACTCACATGGATACAAACCACACTACTCGCTACTACACTCACATGAATACAAACCACACTACTCGCTAATACACTCACATGAATACAATAGTGTGATTTGTATTCATGTGAGTGTATTAGCGAGTAGTGTGGTTTGTATTCATGTGAGTGTATTAGCGAGTAGTGTGGTTTGTATCCATGTGAGTGTAGTAGCGAGTAGTGTGGTTTGTATCCATGTGAGTGTAGTAGCGAGTAGTGTGGTTTGTATTTATGTGAGTGTATTAGCGAGTAGAGTGGTTTGTATTCATGTGAGTGTAGTAGCTAGTAGTGTGGTTTGTATTCATGTGAGTGTATTAGCGAGTGGTGTGGTTTGTATCCATGTGAGTGTATTAGCGAGTAGTGTGGTTTGTATTCATGTGAGTGTAGTAGCGAGTAGTGTGGTTTGTATTCATGTGAGTGTATTAGCGAGTGGTGTGGTTTGTATCCATGTGAGTGTATTAGCGAGTAGTGTGGTTTGTATTCATGTGAGTGTAGTAGCGAGTGTTGTGGTTTGTATCCATGTGAGTCTATTAGCGAGTAGTGTGGTTTGTATTCAAGTGAGTGTATTAGCGAGTAGTGTGGTTTGTATTCATGTGAGTGTAGTAGCGAGTGTTGTGGTTTGTATTCATGTGAGTGTAGTAGCGAGTAGTGTGGTTTGTATTCATGTGAGTGTAGTAGCGAGTGGTGTGGTTTGTATCCATTTGAGTGTATTAGCGAGTAGTGTGGTTTGTATTCATGTGAGTGTAGTAGCGAGTAGTGTGGTTTGTATTTATGTGAGTGTAGTAGCGAGTAGTGTGGTTTGTATTCATGTGAGTGTATTAGCGAGTAGTGTGGTTTGTATTCATGTGAGTGTATTAGCGAGTAGTGTGGTTTGTATTCATGTGAGTGTATTAGCGAGTAGTGTGGTTTGTATTTATGTGAGTGTAGTAGCGAGTAGTGTGGTTTGTATTCATGTGAGTGTATTAGCGAGTAGTGTGGTTTGTTTCCATGTGAGTGTATTAGCGAGTAGTGTGGATTGTATTCATGTGAGTGTAGTAGCGAGTGTTGTGGTTTGCATTCATGTGAGTGTATTAGCGAGTAGTGTGGTTTGTATCCATGTGAGTGTATTAGCGAGTAGTGTGGTTTGTATTCATGTGAGTGTAGTAGCGAGTGGTGTGGTTTGTATTCATGTGAGTGTATTAGCGAGTAGTGTGGTTTGTATCCATTTGAGTGTATTAGCGAGTAGTGTGGTTTGTATTCATGTGAGTGTATTAGCGAGTAGTTTGGCTTGTATCCATGTGAGTGTAGTAGCTAGTAGTGTGGTTTGTATTCATGTGAGTGTAGTAGCGAGTGGTGTGGTTTGTATTCATGAGAGTGTATTAGCGAGTCGTGTGGTTTGTATTCATGTGAGTGTATTAGCGAGTAGTGTGGTTTGTATCCATGTGAGTGTAGTAGCGAGTAGTGTGGTTTGTATCCATGTGAGTGTAGTAGCGAGTGGTGTGGTTTGTATTCATGTGAGTGTATTAGCGAGTAGTGTGGTTTGTATCCATGTGAGTGTAGTAGCGAGTAGTGTGGTTTGTATCCATGTGAGTGTAGTAGCGAGTAGTGTGGTTTGTATCCATGTGAGTGTAGTAGCGAGTGGTGTGGTTTGTATTCATGTGAGTGTAGTAGCGAGTGGTGTGGTTTGTATCCATGTGAGTGTATTAGCGAGTAGTGTGGTTTGTATTCATGTGAGTGTAGTAGCGAGTGGTGTGGCTTGTAATCATGTGAGTGTATTAGCGAGTAGTGTGGTTTGTATCCATGTGAGTGTATTAGCGAGTAGTGTGGTTTGTATCCATGCGAGTGTAGTAGCGAGTAGTGTGGTTTGTATCCATGTGAGAGTAGTAGCGAGTAGTGTGGTTTGTATCCATGTGAGTGTAGTAGCGAGTGGTGTGGTTTGTATTCATGTGAGTGTAGTAGCGAGTGGTGTGGTTTGTATCCATGTTAGTGTATTAGCGAGTAGTGTGGTTTGTATTCATGTGAGTGTAGTAGCGAGTGGTGTGGTTTGTATTCATGTGAGTGTAGTAGCGAGTAGTGTGGTTTGTATCCATGTGAGTGTAGTAGCGAGTAGTGTGGTTTGTATCCATGTGAGTGTAGTAGCGAGTGGTGTGGTTTGTATTCATGTGAGTGTATTAGCGAGTAGTGTGGATTGTATCCATGTGAGTGTATTAGCGAGTAGTGTGGTTTGTATTCATGTGAGTGTAGTAGCGAGTAGTGTGGTTTGTATTCATGTGAGTGTATTAGCGAGTAGTGTGGTTTGTATCCATGTGAGTGTAGTAGCGAGTAGTGTGGTTTGTATTCATGTGAGTGTAGTAGCGAGTAGTGTGGTTTGTATCCATGTGAGTGTAGTAGCGAGTGGTGTGGTTTGTATCCATGTGAGTGTAGTAGCGAGTGGTGTGGTTTGTATCCATGTGAGTGTAGTAGCGAGTGGTGTGGTTTGTAATCATGAGAGTGTAGTAGCGAGTAGTGTGGTTTGTATTCATGTGAGTGTATTAGCGAGTGGTGTGGTTTGTATTCATGAGAGTGTAGTAGCGAGTGGTGTGGTTTGTATTCATGTGAGTGTATTAGCGAGTAGTGTGGTTTGTATTCATGAGAGTGTAGTAGCGAGTGGTGTGGTTTGTATCCATGAGAGTGTAGTAGCGAGTAGTGTGGTTTGTATTCATGAGAGTGTAGTAGCGAGTAGTGTGGTTTGTATCCATGTGAGTGTAGTAGCGAGTGGTGTGGTTTGTATCCATGTGAGTGTATTAGCGAGTAGTGTGGTTTGTATTCATGTGAGTGTAGTAGTGAGTAGTGTGGTTTGTATTCATGAGAGTGTAGTAGCGAGTGGTGTGGTTTGTATCCATGTGAGTGTATTAGCGAGTAGTGTGGTTTGTATCCATGTGAGTGTAGTAGCGAGTAGTGTGGTTTGTATTCATGTGAGTGTAGTAGCGAGTAGTGTGGTTTGTATTCATGTGAGTGTAGTAGCGAGTGGTGTGGTTTGTATTCATGTGAGTGTATTAGCGAGTAGTGTGGTTTGTATTCATGTGAGTGTAGTAGCGAGTGGTGTGGTTTGTATTCATGAGAGTGTAGTAGCGAGTAGTGTGGTTTGTATTCATGTGAGTGTATTAGCGAGTTGTGTGGTTTGTATTCATGTGAGTGTAGTAGCGAGTAGTGTGGTTCGTATCCATGTGAGTGTAGAAGCGAGTGGTGTGGTTTGTATTCATGTGAGTGTATTAGCGAGTAGTGTGGTTTGTATCCATGTGAGTGTAGTAGCGAGTAGTGTGGTTTGTATTCATGTGAGTGTATTAGCGAGTAGTGTGGTTTGTATTCATGTGAGTGTAGTAGCGAGTAGTGTGGTTTGTATTCATGTGAGTGTAGTAGCGAGTAGTGTGGTTTGTATCCATGTGAGTGTAGTAGCGAGTGGTGTGGTTTGTATTCATGTGAGTGTAGTAGCGAGTAGTGTGGTTTGTATCCATGTGAGTGTAGTAGCGAGTAGTGTGGTTTGTATTCATGTGAGTGTAGTAGCGAGTAGTGTGGTTTGTATTCATATGAGTGTAGTAGCGAGTAGTGTGGTTTGTATCCATGTGAGTGTATTAGCGAGTAGTGTGGTTTGTATCCATGTGAGTGTATTAGCGAGTAGTGTGGTTTGTATTCATGTGAGTGTATTAGCGAGTAGTGTGGTTTGTATTCATGTGAGTGTATTAGCGAGTAGTGTGGTTTGTATCCATGTGAGTGTAGTAGCGAGTAGTGTGGTTTGTATTCTTGTGAGTGTATTAGCGAGTAGAGTGGTTTGTATCCATGTGAGTGTAGTAGCGAGTAGTGTGGTTTGTATTCATGTGAGTGTAGTAGCGAGTAGTGTGGTTTGTATTCAAATGAGTGTAGTAGCGAGTAGTGTGGTTTGTATCCATGTGAGTGTAGTAGCGAGTAGTGTGGTTTCTATTCATGTGAGTGTAGTAGCGAGTAGTATGGTTTGTATTCATATGAGTGTAGTAGCGAGTAGTGTGGTTTGTATCCATGTGAGTGTATTAGCGAGTAGTGTGGTTTGTATCCATGTGAGTGTATTAGCGAGTAGTGTGGTTTGTATTCATGTGAGTGTATTAGCGAGTAGTGTGGTTTGTATTCATGTGAGTGTATTAGCGAGTAGTGTGGTTTGTATCCATGTGAGTGTAGTAGCGAGTAGTGTGGTTTGTATCCATGTGAGTGTAGTAGCGAGTAGTGTGGTTTTTATCCATGTGAGTGTAGTAGCGAGTAGTGTGGTTTGTATCCATGAGAGTGTAGTAGCGAGTAGTGTGGTTTGTATCCATGTGAGTGTAGTAGCGAGTAGTGTGGTTTGTATCCATGTGAGTGTATTAGCGAGTAGTGTGGTTTGTATCCATGTGAGTGTATTAGCGAGTAGTGTGGTTTGTATTCATGTGAGTGTAGTAGCGAGTAGTGTGGATTGTATTCATGTGAGTGTAGTAGCGAGTGTTGTGGTTTGTATTCATGTGAGTGTATTAGCGAGTAGTGTGGTTTGTATTCATGTGAGTGTATTAGCGAGTAGTGTGGTTTGTATTCATGTGAGTGTAGTAGCGAGTGTTGTGGTTTGTATCCATGTGAGTGTAGTAGCGAGTAGTGTGGTTTGTATCCATATGAGTGTAGTAGCGAGTAGTGTGGTTTGTATCCATGTGAGTGTAGTAGCGAGTGTTGTGGTTTGTATCCATGTGAGTGTAGTAGCGAGTAGTGTGGTTTGTATCCATGTGAGTGTAGTAGCGAGTGGTGTGGTTTGTATTAATGTGAATGTATTAGCGAGTAGTGTGGTTTGTATCCATGTGAGTGTAGTAGCGAGTGTTGTGGTTTGTATCCATGTGAGTGTAGTAGCGAGTAGTGTGGATTGTATTCATGTGAGTGTAGTAGCGAGTGTTGTGGTTTGTATCCATGTGAGTGTATTAGCGAGTAGTGTGGTTTGTATTCATGTGAGTGTAGTAGCGAGTAGTGTGGTTTGTATTCATGTGAGTGTAGTAGCGAGTAGTGTGGTTTGTATTCATGTGAGTGTAGTAGCGAGTGTTGTTGTTTGTATCCATGTGAGTGTAGTAGCCAGTGGTGTGCTTTGTATTCATATGAGTGAAGTAGCGAGTGGTGTGGTTTGTATTCATGTGAGTGTAGTAGCGAGTAGTGTGGTTTGTATTCATGTGAGTGTAGTAGCGAGTGGTGTGGTTTGTATTCATGTGAGTGTAGTAGCGAGTAGTGTGGTTTGTATTCATGTGAGTGAAGTAGCGAGTAGTGTGGTTTGTATTCATGTGAGTGTAGTAGCGAGTAGTGTGGTTTGTATTCATGTGAGTGTAGTAGCGAGTGGTGTGGTTTGTATTCATGTGAGTGTAGTAGCGAGTAGTGTGGTTTGTATTCATGTGAGTGTAGTAGCGAGTGGTGTGGTTTGTATTCATATGAGTGTAGTAGCGAGTAGTGTGGTTTGTATTCATGTGAGTGTAGTAGCGAGTAGTGTGGTTTGTATTCATGTGAGTGTAGTAGCGAGTAGTGTGGTTTGTATTCATGTGAGTGAAGTAGCGAGTGGTGTGGTTTGTATTCATGTGAGTGTAGTAGCGAGTGGTGTGGTTTGTATTCATGTGAGTGTAGTAGCGAGTGGTGTGGTTTGTATTCATGTGAGTGTAGTAGCGAGTGGTGTGGTTTGTATCCATGTGAGTGTATTAGCGAGTAGTGTGGTTTGTATCCATGTGAGTGTAGTAGCGAGTGGTGTGGTTTGTATCCATGTGAGTGTAGTAGCGAGTAGTGTGGTTTGTATCCATGTGAGTGTAGTAGCGAGTGGTGTGGTTTGTATCCATGTGAGTGTAGTAGCGAGTAGTGTGGTTTGTATCGATGTGAGTGTAGTAGGGAGTGGTGTGGTTTGTATCCATGTGAGTGTAGTAGCGAATAGTGTGGTTTGTATCCATGTGAGTGAAGTAGCGAGTGGTGTGGTTTGTGTCCATGTTAGTGTAGTAGCGAGTAGTGTGGTTTCTATACATGTGAGTGAAGTAGCGAGTGGTGTGGTTTGTATCCATGTTAGTGTAGTAGCGAGTGGTGTGGTTTGTATCCATGTGAGTGTATTAGCGAGTGTTGTGGTTTGAATTCATGTGAGTGTAGTAGCGAGTAGTGTGGTTTGTATCCATGTGAGTGTAGTAGCGAGTGGTGTGGTTTGTATCCATGTGAGTGTAGTAGCGAGTGGTGTGGTTTGTATCCATGTGAGTGTATTAGTGAGTGTATGAGTGTATTAGCGAGTAGTGTGGTTTGTATTCAAGTGAGTGTAGTAGCGAGTAGTGTGGTTTGTATCCATGTGAGTGTAGTAGCGAGTAGTGTGGTTTGTATTCATGTGAGTGTAGTAGCGAGTAGTGTGGTTTGTATCCATGTGAGTGTATTAGCGAGTAGTGTGGTTTGTATCCATGTGAGTGTATTAGCGAGTAGTGTGGTTTGTATTAATGTGAGTGTAGTAGCGAGTAGTGTGGTTTGTATTCATGCGGGTGTATTAGCGAGTAGTGTGGATTGTATTCATTTGAGTGTATTAGCTAGTAGTGTGGTTTGTATCCATGTGAGTGTATTAGCGAGTAGTGAGGTTTGTATCCATGTGAGTGTATTAGCGAGTAGTGTGGTTTGTATCCATGTGAGTGTATTAGCGAGTAGTGTGGTTTGTATTCATGTGAGTGTAGTAGCGAGTAGTGTGGTTTGTATTCATGTGAGTGTAATAGCGAGTAGTGTGGATTGTATCCATGTGAGTGTATTAGCGAGTAGTGTGGTTTGTATTCATGTGAGTGTATTAGCGAGTAGTGTGGTTTGTATCCATGTGAGTGTATTAGCGAGTAGTGTGGTTTGTTTTCATGTGAGTGTAGTAGCGAGCAGTGAGGTTTGTATTCATGTGAGTGTATTAGCGAGTAGTGTGGTTTGTATCCATGTGAGTGTATTAGCGAGTAGTGTGGTTTGTATTCATGTGAGTGTAGTAGCGAGTAGTGTGGTTTGTATCCATGTGAATGTAGTAGCGAGTAGTGTGGATTGTATATGAATACAAACCACACCGCTCGCTACTACACCCACATGGATACAAATCACACCACTCGCTACTACACTCACATGGATACAAACCACACCACTCGCTACTACACTCACATGGATACAAACCACACCACTCGCTACTGCACTCACATTGATACAAACCACACTACTCGCTACTACACTCACATGGATACAAACCACACCACTCGCTACTACACTAACATGGATACAACCACACTACTCGCTACTGCACTCACATGAATACAAACCACACTACTCGCTACTACACTCACATAATTACAAACCACACTACACGCTACTACACTCACATGAATACAAACCACACCACTCGCTACTATACTCACATGAATAGAAACCACACCACTCACTACTACACTCTCATGGATACAAACCACACTACTCGCTAATACACTCACATGGATACAAACCACACCAGTCGCTACTACACTCACATGAATACAAACCACACTACTCGCTACTACACTCACATGAATAGAAACCACACCACTCGCTACTACACTAACATGGATACAAACCACACCACTCGCTACTACACTCACAAGAATACAAACCACACTACTCGCTACTAATCTCACATGGATACAAACCACACCACTCGCTACTACACCGACATGGATACAAACCACACCACTCAATACTAAACTCACATGGATACAAATCACACCACTGGCTACTACACTCACATGGATACAAACCACACTACTCGCTACTACACTCACATGAATACAAACCACACTACTCGCTGCTACACTCACATGAATACAAACCACACCACTCGCTACTACACTCACATGGATACAAACCACACCACTCGCTAATACACTCACATGAATACAAACCACACTACTCGCTACTACACTAACATGGATACAAACCACACCACTCGCTACTACACTCACATGGATACAAACCACACCACTCGCTACTACACTCACATGAATACAAACCACACTACTCGCTTCTACACTCACATGGATACAAACCACACTACTCGCTACTACACTCACATGAATACAAACCACACCACTCGCTACTACACTCACATGGATACAAACCACACTACTCGCTACTACACTCACATGGATATAAACCACACCACTCGCTACTTCACTCACTTGAATACAAACCACACCACTCGCTACTACACTCACATGGATACAAACCACACTACTCGCTACTACACTCACATGAATACAAAGCACACCGCTCACTACTACACTCACATGGATACAAACCACACTGCTCGCTACTACACTCACATGAATACAAACCACACCACTCGCTACTACACTCACATGTATACAAAAACACTACTCGCTACTACACTCACATAAATACAAACCACACCACTCGCTACTACACTCACATGAATACAAACCACACCTCTCGCTACTACACTCACATGGATACAAACCACACCACTCGCTACTACACTCACATGAATACAATCCACACTACTCGCTACTACACTCACATGAATGCAAACCACACTACTCGCTACTACACTCACATGAATACAAACCACACTACTCGCTACTACACTCATATGGATACAAACCACACTACTCGCTACTACACTCATATGGATACAAACCACGCTACTCGCTACTTCATTCACATGGATACAAACCACACCACTCGCTACTACACTCACATGGATACAAACCCCACTACGCACTACTACACTCACATGTATACAAACCACACCACTCGCTACTACACTCATATGAGTACAAACCACACCATTCGCTACTACACTCACATGGATACAAATCACACCACCCGCTACTACACTCACATGGATACAAACCACACTACTCGCTACTACACTCACATGGATACAAGCCACACCACTCGCTACTATACTCACATGGATACAAACCACACCACTCGCTACTACACTCACATGAATACAAACCACACTACTCACTACTACACTCACATGAATACAAACCACACTACTCACTACTACACCCACATGGATAAAATCCACAGCACTCGCTACTACACTCACATGAATACAAACCACACTACTCACTACTACACCCACATGGATACAAACCACACCACTCGCTACTACACTCACATGTATACAAACCACACCACTCGCTACTACACTCACATGAATACAAACCACACCACTCGCTACTACACTCACATGAATACAAACCACACCACTCGCTACTACACTCACATGAATACAAACCACACCACTCGCTACTACACTCACATGAATACAAACCACACCATTCGCTACTACACTCACATGGATACAAACCACACCACCCGCTACTACACTCACATGGATACAAACCACACTACTCGCTACTACACTCACATGGATACAAGCCACACCACTCGCTACTATACTCACATGGATACAAACCACACCACTCGCTACTACACTCACATGGATACAAACCACACTACTCGCTACTACACTCACATGGATACAAGCCACACCACTCGCTACTATACTCACATGTATACAAACCACACCACTCGCTACTACACTCACATGAGTACAAACCACACCATTCGCTACTACACTCACATGGATACAAACCACACCACCCGCTACTACACTCACATGGATACAAACCACACCACTCGCTATTACACTCACATGAATACAAACCACACCACTCGCTACTTCACTCACATGAATACAAACCACACTACTCGCTACTACACTCACATGGATACAAACCACACCACTCGCTACTACACTCACATGGATACAAACCACACCACTCGCTATTACACTCACATGAATACAAACCACACCACTCGCTACTACACTCACATGAATACAAACCACACTACTCGCTACTACACTCACATGAATACAAACCACACCACTCGCTACTACACTCACATGAATACAAACCACACTATTCGCTACTACACTCATATGGATACAAACCACACTACTCGCTACTACACTCACATGAATACAAACCACACTATTCGCTACCACACTCACATGGATACAAACCACACTACTCATACAAATGTTGAACATTTTACTTACTGAGACGTCCTGATCCTTTTATAAGGGGGTGGTGCACTTCCGTAGTACAAACCGACTTGCCGTAGCAGGTTTTAGAATGGATTTCCACTGCCTCTTCGGTTAGGAAGTTGCATTCTAGAAGTCTAAAACCGTCGCATTGAAGACACCTTATATCCGCTGAAACGAAGCAACAGTATTTAGGTGGTGTTCTTTTATGCGTTGTATCAACTACAGTGCATCATCTGTCTTTTATATTAAGGACGATAATTGAAAATAATGAAAATTGTTGATAAATGCAAACATTTAGGTGAATTTATCATCTATAGTCTAAAAGAAAAACCAACCTGGCAGAATAGATTTTTAGGGTATGGGTTTTAGTGCCGGCAGTGTCCGAGGACAGGTTCGGCTCGCCAGAGTTAGTATCTGCTTCTATGTGGACACCCTGTAACTGGTTCCCACTTCGCTCCACGTTGAGCGTACAAATGTAATGTTTCTTTCTACGTTGGGTGACAAGTGTACCGCTTTTACTAGCCCTGCCTTGCACTTTGAAATATTTACTCTGACTAAGATATGTTGTTTTAATGGGCGCCAAGACCTCAACGCTATGTTGAAATCTAAATTTATATTTAACAACACCTAGCTCTGGTAGAACACCTTCAAGAATCTTTACTCTCAGATCGTGGTATGATTTGATCATTAACCCAACTAACAATTGTATCAGGAGAAAGAATTTGGTCTATATCTAATGCTACCTACTGAAAGCAAAGATTACATGGTTAAAAGAAATGAATTTATTATATAAAACAAGTATTGCAAAATTAATAATAATAATAATAAGTTTAAATTTAAATTGGAGCGTTGCGATTTGAATGTTACCGCTAGAATATTACGCGAAAACGGAGTCGGATGAATTAAAGATTTTACTCTTATTCCCAAGCTATGAAGTTACTGAAATACTGAAAATGAAAAAAAAAGAGACGAGAGATTGCGTAGTTCTGAGTCCTTCGCGTGTACCACTGGAAATTGCTGTAGCATTTCCCTCGTACTGGATGTTGAAGAGAGCTTCCCAAAGCCTCCTGGACGTCGTCATCTTCTTCGTTAGTTGATGAGATACTTGTAGATATGTTAACTTATGGTCCGAACATCGGAACCCACCACACGTGCAACCACAACGGTCAAGTTTTACAAAGATAGTCCCCTTGCCTCCACGGTGCGCAAACCATATATGCTCTCGTAGCCTCCCCTCTCTGGAGCCGTCTTCAAGTCGCCCGCTCTCCTCTGATTGGCTGAGCCACCACGCGATCTTTCCCTCCTCAGGGTCAATACACTCGGCGCGGCGATGATGTCGAATGCCGGTCCAGGCCATTTCGCCTTTTCTTGAAGCAGCAACCCAGCTTGCGTCATGCTACTCGACAAGATTAAGCCTGTAGCCGAATTCCCAGTGACTCATCTCTCTCAACAAACTCTAACTGACAAAACTCCGTAAAATTCCGTAATCATATAATTTTCTACGATAATGTTGTTCGTAATAATTTGCTTGATTGTGTTTTCTATAACATTGAAAACCTATCTGTATGCTTATAATTTTATAAAAATGCTCCAAAAAATACCTTAATAATAATAATAAGTTACTAATAATAATAATAAGTTACATGAAAACTCTTGGCTGAACAATTTGCCGCGTAAATAAATATAGAATGGCTTCCTACTGACTTATGTCAGTGGCGTAAAATCCCCTCGAAAAACACGTTTCATATTCGCCTCGGATCATCGGTTGATTTACCGTGACGACGGTCCATTATCCGATTATCCCAGACACGTTAATAAAACCCCCATCCAAAATACATATTACATAAATGAAATCACCCGAAATTACATATATTGTGCCCAATGGGACACGGCAGATTGGCATCGAACTCGGGTCTTATCAGAGAAGACCAGGCCCATGATTATGCCTAGAGTCGAACCATTGATCTCTGAGGGGGAACAGCTACAAGGAACCCGAAGAGCAATGAGTTGTATAATGACATATAATAATATAGCATGATTTCACGGCTAGAATGTGAATATCATAGCTGTTTAAGGGAATAATTGTAAGAAAATGCAGTCATAAGTACGTTTTGGAAGCATAGAAGCATGATAGCAAACCAGCTTGACAGTTGACTAATCGAAGCCAGCAGAGGGGCGTGGATTAGTGACGCCGAAGGAACTCATTTCGTCTGGACCGCCAGGACAGCTCGAAATTAATGACTCTGGGGTTCACCAGTAGACAACGCTTGAGACCGGAGTGGGGGTAATTGTCCACGGAAATTAATTGATTGCAGCCAATTGGAGCATCGAAATGGAGTAAAATGTACACCCAGGTGAATATATTCTAGGAGAGATAATTTAGGAGTGGTCTCACGCCTAAATTAAAGCATATATCTTGAAATAAACGTGTGAACACAGAGCCTACGCGCGAGAGGAATGATTTGGAGACCCGTACGAGGGGATTTACCATGGTGGCGTCATGACGCTATGGAAGAAGGCAATTAATTGTAATTAATTGGCCGAAGCGATCGCTTGCACGCGAGTGATTATGGGACCTCCACACCTAGATAAACGAGGTGTATACGTCATTTTGGATGGAAATGCATTATTTCAAGAAAGGAGTCGGTCCCGTATGTCCTGTGGACTACGTTTTACGAGAAACCTTTATATAGGGGGAGCAGCGCAGACCAAGCCAGTTCATCTCTAGTTGCTCTGCAGTTCATCTCCAGTTCGTCTTGACTCAACACGTAAACTAAAACGCTACCAGAAAGTGCGCGAAATGTTAGAGTATCGACGCTCGAGTATATATGAAGAACATTGGAAGCGCATCATACAGCTTCTTAATAGTAATCATGAATCGCGTAAGATTTAATCTACAGCAGATATTTATCCATTATCATACGCAAATATAAATTCGCTACAGCGTAGTAACAATTTAGGATGTTTTTGGACAGTGAATATACCAGGAGGTATTGTCATAGTTATAAATGACGCAGTATCGTCAGGATCACTACAATTATGGGAGCCTGGAAGGCATCACAAATAATCATGACAGTGAACTGAACAGAATTGAAGGTGACGAGAATCGAACGCACGCACACGCAAGATAGACTTTCACTGAGACCAGCGGTTGTCAGAAGTTAGCTGCATCGCATCTCTGAGGTCCGGCGTTAGGAGGAGTCCAATTAAGGGTTCACATGTGAAATAGTGCGAGAAGTGTATATACGTTTTATTACAGTGATTTCAAAGTGTTTATGTGTATTGTGAAATAATATGTATTGTGTTAAAATGAGAAAAGCCACTGATAAAAGTATGATTATCACGTGTGAAATGTGTGATAGCAAGTGTCGTGTGAGATATAGCACGATGGCTTAGACCAAGCATCATGGTAGGCTCGCGGCTGGTGTGCTGGAATAACCCAGCGAAAATGAAAAGTGAGTACAAATTTAAAATGTTAATATAATTAAATAGTTCACCATACAACGTAGCATCACTTTAAGACTAAGATGTAACAGTCACATGTGTACGAGCTTTCACCACTCGTATTTTGGTAGAATATGGCTTGGAGGGTGATTTGTGTAGGGCCATTCAGGCCTAAGATTGTGATGAATGTAACGGTAACGTTAAATAATGATAATAATAATAATCTGGGGTCGGTAACAGTAATAAGTAAAGTAATAGGCATTTCTGGCCTAAAGAACGTTCAAAGTGTGTCATCTATATATATAAAAATCAATCTTACGTGATAGTTTGTCTGTGGGTGTGTATGTCTCCTATGCATTCATATACCACTCAACCGATTGCGATGAAACTTGGGTGAGATGTTGAGTACACTCTAAGGAAGGTTTCTGACTTAGTAAATCCATTTTACAATAGGTAGCGCACGCGTAGATTCAACAAATGAGTGACGATGCGCGAAGCGTTTCAAACAAGTCCCGTATGTGTTCATATACCATTCGTCCGATAGCGATGAAACTTGGGTGAGATGTTGTATACACTTACGTGGAGGTTTCCAAATTAGTGAGTACATTTCACAGTAGATAGCGCACGAGTAGATTCAACAAATGAGCGACGACACGCAAAGTGTTTCAAAAATGTCCCGTATGCATTCATATACCATTCGTCCGATAGCTATGAAACTTGCGTAAAATGTTGTGTACACTTCAGGGAAATTTTCTGGCTTAGTAAATCCACTTTACAATAGGCAGCGCACGAGTAGATTCAACAAATGAGCTACGACGCGCGAAGCATTTCAACAAAGTCAGTTTCAAAAAAGTCCCGTATGCATTCATATACCATTCGTCCGATAGCTATGAAACTTGCGTAAAATGTTGTGTACACTTCAGGGAAAATTTCTGGCTTATTAAATCCACTTTACAATAGGCAGCGCACGAGTAGATTCAACAAATGAGCTACGACGCGTGAAGCATTTCAACAAAGTCACGTATGCGTTCATATACCATTCGTCCGATAGCGATGAAACTAGGCTGAGATGTGTGCACTCCAGGGAAGGTTTCTGGCTTAGTAAATCCCTTTAAAAATAGGAAGAGCAGGAGCAGAATCAACAAATGAGCGACGACGCGCGAAGTTTTTCATCAAAGTCCCATATAAGGTCATATACCATTCATCCGATAGCGATGAAACTTGGGTGAGCTGTTGTGTACACTCCAGGGAAGGTTTCTGGCTTAGTACATCCATTTTACAATAGGTAGCGCAGCAGTAGATTCAACAAATGAGCGATGACACGCGAAGCGTTTCAACAAAGTCCCGTACAAGGTCATATACTATTCGTCTGACAGTGATAAATGTTTGGTGAATTGTTGTGTACACTACAGGAAAGGTTTCTGGCTTAGTTAATCCATTTTACAATACGAAGCGCACGTTTAGATTCAACAAATGAGTGACTGACTACGCGCGAAGCGATTCGACAACGTCCCGTATACGTTCACATACCATTCATCCGATTGCGATGAAACTTGGGTGAGATGTTGTGTACACTCCAGGGAAGGTTTCTGGCTGAGTACATCAATATTACAATAAGTAGCGCAAGTAGAATCAACAAATGAGCGACGACACGCGAAGCGTTTCAACCATGTCCCGTCTGCATTCATATACCATTCGTCCGATAGCTATGAAACTTGGGTGAGATGTTGTGTACACTTCATGGAAGGTTTCTGGCTTAGTAAATCCACTATACAACAGGCAGCGCACAAGTAGATTCAACAAATGAGGGACTACGCGCGAAGCGTTTCAACAAAGTCCCGTATAAGGTCATATACCATTCTGCCGTTAGCGGTGAAACTTGGGTGAAATATGGTGGACACTCCAAGGAAGGTTTCTGGCTTAGTAAATATATTTCACAGTAGGTAGCACACGAGTAGATTCGACAAATGAACGACGACACGCGGAGCGTTTCAATACACTCCCCTATGTCTTCATATCCCATTAGTCCGATAGCGATGAAACTTGGGTGAGATGTTGTGGACACTTACGTGACGGTTTCTAACTTGGTAAATACATTTTACAGCAGGTAGCGCACGAGTAGATTCAACACATGAGTGACGGAGCGTGAATCGTTTAAACAAAATCCGGTATGCGTTCATATACTATTCATCCGATTGCGATGAAACATTGATCAGTTATTGTGTACACGCCAGGGAAGGGTTTCGACTTAGTAAATCCATTTCACAATAAGTAGCGCAAGAGTAGATGCAACAAATGGGTGCCGACGCGCGAAGCGTTTCAAGAAAATCCCATATTGGGTTCATATAACCTTCTTCGATTGTGATGAAACCTTGATGAGTTATTGTGTACACGCCAGGGTAGGGTTTCGACTTAGCAAATTCATTTCTCAATAGGTAGCGTACGAGTAGAATCAACAAATGAGTGACAGCGCACGAATCGTTCAAACAAAATCCCGTATACGTTCATATACCATTCATCCGATTGCGATGAAACTTTTGAAAGTTGTTGTGCACGCTCCCACGATTGATTCTAAATTAGAAAATCCATTTTACGATAGCATAGGGGCAGTTAACGGAAATTGAAAAACATGTTGTGTATCCAAAAGCACTTCAAAAAACAGAATTTCAACGCCAACACTTTCTTTGATTGGCATTGCAACGCAACAAATGAGCGACGTTGCGCGAAGCATTTTAACAAAGTCCCGTATGTGTTCATATACCATTCGTCCGATAGCGATGAAACTTGGGTGAGATGTTGTGCACACTTACGTGAAGGTTTCAAAATTAGTGAATACATTTCTCAGTAGATAGCGCACAAGTAGATTCAACAGAGAGCGACGACACGCAATGCGTTTCAACAAAGTCCCGTATGCATTCATATACCATTCGCCCGATAGCTATGAAACTTGCGTAAAATGTTGTGTACACTGCAGGCAAATTTTCTGGCTTAGTACATCCACTTTACAATAGGTAGCGCACGAGTAGATTCAACAAATAAGCTACGACGCGAAGCATTTCAACAAAGTCACGTTTGCGTTCATATACCATTCGTCCGATAGCGATGAAACTAGGCTGAGATTGTGTGTGCACTCCAGGGAAGGTTTCTAGCTTAGTAAATCCCTTTAAAAATAGGTAGAGCACGAGTAGAATCAACAAATGAGCAACGACGCGCGAAGCGTTTCAACAAAGTCCCATATAATTTCATATACCATTCATCCGATAGCGATAAAACTTGGGTGAGATGTTGTGTACACTCCAGGGAAGGTTTCTGGCTTAGTACATACATTTTACAATAGGTATCGCACCAGTAGATTCAACAAATGAGCGATGACACGCGAAGCGTTTCAACAAAGTCCCATATAAAGTCATATACCAGTCGTCTGATAGTGATAAATGTTTGGTGAATTGTTGTGTACACTCCAGGAAAGGTTTCTGGCTAAGTAAACCCATTTTACAATACGAAGCGCACGTTTATATTCAACAAATGAGTGACTACGCGCGAAGCGTTTCGACAACGTCCCGTATACGTTCACATACCATTCATCCGATTGCGATGAAACTTGGGTGAGATGTTGTGTACACTCCAGGGAAGGTTTCTGGCTGAGTACATCCATATTACAATATGTAGCGCAGAGTAGAATCAACAAATGAGCGACGACACGCGAAGCGTTTCAACCAAGACCCGTATGCATTCATGTACCATTCGTCCGTAGCTATGAAACTTGGATGAGATGTTGTGTACACGTCATGGAACATTTCTGGCTTAGTAAATCCACTATACAATATGCAGCGCACAAGTTGATTCAACGAATGAGGGACGACGCGCGAAGCGTTTCAACAAAGTCCCGTATAAGGTCATAGTCCATTCTGCCGTTAGCGGTGAAACTTGGGTGAAATATGGTGGACACTCCAAGCAAGGTTTCTGGCTTAGTAAATACATTTCACAGTAGGTAGCACACGAGTAGATTCGACAAATGAACGACGACACGCGGAGCGTTTCAATACAGTCCCCTATGTCTTCATATCCCATTAGTCCGATAGCGATGAGACTTGGGTGAGATGTTGTGGACACTTACGTGACGGTTTCTAACTTAGTAAATACATTTTACAGTAGGTAGCGCACGAGTAGATTCAACAAATGAGTGACGGAGCGCGAATCGTTTAAACAAAATCAGGTATGCGTTCATATACTATTCATCCGATTGCGATGAAACATTGATCAGTTATTGTGTACCCGCCAGGGAAGGGAACTTAGTAAATCCATTTCACGAATCGTTTAAACAAAACCCCGTATACGTGCATATACCATTCATCCGAATGCGATGAATCATTGATGAGTTATTGTGTACACGCCAGGGAAGGGTTTCGACTTAGTAAATCCATTTCACAATAGGTAGCGCACGAGTATATGCAACAAATGGGTGACGACGCGCGAAGCGTTTTAACAAAATCCCCTATGCGTTCAAATAACCTTCTTCGATTGTGATGAAACCTTGATGAGTTATTGTGTACTCGCCAGGGTAGGGTTTCGACTTAGTAAATCCATTTCTCAATACGTAGCGTACGAGTAGATTCCACAAATGAGTGACAGCGCACGAATCGTTCAAAAAAATCCCGTATACGTTCATATACCATTCATCCGACTGCGATGAAACTTTTGAAAGTTGTTGTGCACGCTCCCACGAATGGTTCTAAATTAGAAAATCCATTTTACGATAGCTTAGAGGCAGTTAACATGTTGTGTATCCAAAAGCACTTCAAGAAACAGAATTTCAACGCCAACACTTTCTTTGATTGGCATTGCAACGCATGCCGGGTACAGCTTGTGTCTAATATAAAGAGACTGTATTTTGTAAACAGTAAGAAAGTAACGTAAAATACATCGAGATATGAGAGTTTTTCAGTGTCAGTGAATTGTAGAATGAATAGTTAATATGGTCAATTCTCAGGATTGTATTTGAGAACCATTAAAGTAATGTAAGCCAGTAAATTTATACTTGTTTTTGGAGCTACTTAAAGCTTTGGCTTAAGAGTAATTGCAGAGAGGACGTGAGTGCTTTAATAATTGAGTCATCTATGAGAAGTATTGTTTGAGCCGCATATAGCGAGCAAGTAACGTAGAATCAAGTGATTTACGTCAATAAAGTTGCGGGGACCACTCTAACATAGCTTGCACGTTAGGTGAAATGTTGGATAATCTACGAGATAGTATTGCCGTGGAGCATACTTGTATTATTCGCAGCGAATTGGAACGGAGCCTGTCTTTATCCATCGCTAGCAGGAATATTGCCACGAGGGATGCTCTTCGAGACCCCGTGAGTCCATGTATTAATTGATCTGCCCTGAGAGGTTAGAATCATATTCGTCGTATAGGAAACGCAGATTTCCTTATTATTTAGGCAGCTGCTGATGAGAAATCTTGGATTCTCAATCGTGATGCGCGCCCGAAGCCACTAGTATCGCCACAGAACGGCAAGGCTATTACAGGATCCATCCCCAGCCATGAATGTTAATTAGGAGCCGAGTTGAGCCCATCACACTATAAATATAGGTGGTAAATAATTAGAATGACTCAATTACTAGAGACAACACTCAGCGTAACTCCATTGTATTGCAATTGTAAACAAATTTGACCTTGCTAGCAGCCAGAGGGGTGTGGTAGGTATGCCATGAGGACGGCGACCATCTTGCTCGGCCAGCTGGAACTAATTTTATAGCCTGCTTGAAAGGGAGGTCTGTCGACCTGGTCCCTTTATTTTAGAAGCATAGTGGGACACTGAAGAATCTCGATATTTCGAAATGTAATTAAGATATGATTGTTGTGATGATGCCAATTGAATTAAATGATGTGTTTCAACACACATACCTTGTTGGATCATTGTGATCGGATAATATTTGGCCCAGTTATTCTCTGAGGAGGAAAGCTGAACCAAATAAACATAGGCATCTTTTTAAAGTGCATTTTTGCCCAGTTCACACTAATTTATGCAGACGGGTAGGTGATTTCAATAACATGACACGTTTGTAACGATAACAATTTCGACCAGACCCAGAAAAATCGTTGTATGGTGAAACTATGAACATTTCTATCCATGTGTATTTTGGAAGGGAAAACGTACCACTTTAGCGTTTCATACTGATGGGAAAAAGGAAGACGATTCACACGACACAATATCTGTTAATTAAGGCATAAGATAATGAATGTATGTTAATAAAAGTAAATGCCCATGAGAAACGGATTAATGTTTAATTATTGCAGAATTAATGTCATTTAAAGTGATATGATGACTTTTGTGTTGTGATACTCCAGTTTGTTAAATTGTGCCAGGTGAAGAACACTATGGACACTCGTAGAGGTCTGAAAGTATCAATGATAGGATGCTAGAAATATATTTTAGTGCAGTGAAGCACTAATTAAGAAGAGACTCACAAATAACCTTGATTTTCATTGTAGGAAGTAAATGTAAATTACCCTTTGTTTGTATTTTTGTTGTATAGCCATGATTTTTATATCATTAAATGTTTTATTTAGGAATGTGTTGTTTCTTTCATGTAGAGTAGTTACCTGACAGACTCAAATCCTGAGCATGTGGTCGTATGGTGGGCAGGAACGTCCCATACCTCGAAAGACCGTGAGTTAGCTGGGATACGATCACATGTTCCATATGATGACAATTGGGTACAATATATATATACACTCATAATTTTCTTTACGCACTTTGCGTCAAAGTCTGTTGTCACTATGGATTGCCCTGTGCAATCAGTCCAATGTTTTTCATATAGAATAATGTTCCACGGATATTTCCGCCTCTCAGATTTCTCTATGTTGGGAAAAATAGACATAAATAATGTGTGAGCACTATGTATATAAGATGTCACATCACACGCATCAAAGGTGTTCTGATATATATATATATATATATATATATATATATATATATATATATATATCACCACAGAACTTCCTAATTTCACCGGAGGTCCCTTCCTTATGGTGAAATTTAATCTCACAGATCTGACTGAGCACACGATCACACAATTGTGGCAGCGCATCGTGACCATAATACTTAATCTCTCTGTAAAATAGACGAAATTAATATTGACTTCTGAAAAAAAAACCAGTAAGTGCGCATTACATAACACCAAATATTTCTGTGCCGTAAGTTCTTAAGTTCCCGTAGACCATATTCTAGTTAATACTAGTTCTCAACTTAGACCAGTTCTCCTCACACAAATAATACCTTTGTACTAATTACCTTAAATTACACACTTACAAATCTTACATGGCGAGGCCGTAAACAGAAATCACGTGTGCTGTTATGTATGAGTTTCATGAAGGACTGTCTCGCCTTCTGGTGGCCCATCTTTTGTCTCGTGGACGCCTTAAGCAAAAATACCCTGTTCAAGCGCTCACCCATCTCTAGGAGACAAATGGGAATTCACTAGCGCTACCAAATTCTGGCCTTGGTGTATCGAGACATTTTAGTGCTCAAGAGCATCCGACAATCCCGTCATATTTCCCTGTACCTTAAAAACTCTCAATTACTTACATACTAACCCCTGTGTGACTTCTGATACGCTTGCCTGGAAGACCAGATCTTCCACGCACCAAATACCCCACTTACTCATTTGATAGGCTGGCTCGCCAGCTAAACACACTCACTTTATGACACATACTTAATGTCATCACGTTGCTCCAGTAGCATATTTCTCAGTGTCTGCCCTGTTGCTACTGTCCACACATGCACATAATAAAATACCGTCCTCTGCTTTAACCACAGGATAATCCCTACATAAATTGGTGTCCCTTGATAGCATGTCAGCAAGAATGTTATCTTTACCCTTAATATATTTTACTGTGAATTCGTATTCTTGCAGGGCAAGAATCCACCTACTAACTCTGTTAGAACTGAGTTTACAAGTCCTCATATACAGTAACGCATGGTGATCTGTATGGATCTCAAATTTCCCCCCTACTAAATACATTCTAAATTTCCCTAAACTGAAAACAATACCTAAAAGCTCTAACTCAGTAATCGTGTATCTTTACTCTGCTGCTGTCAGTCCTCGCGAGGCTAAAGACACAATGCACAGATTACCCTCATCATCTTTCTGACATAATACTCAAGCAATGCCTATATGTGAAGCATCTGTCATAACCACATATTCCTTATCTTTCAAAGGATATTTCAACACTACAGCTTTCTGAAAACCTTCCTTCAGCGCTCTAAAAGCCTGATCATGCTTGGACTCCCATCTCCACCGAGTCCCACTTTTAAGCAATTCCCTGAATGGTTCTACCAACCCTGAGTATTTAAGAACGAATCTCCTGAAAAAGTTGCTAATTCCCAGGTATGTTTTTAACTGTTTAACCGTCTGTGGCACCTCTGCGTTAAGTATCTTATTAACCCTACTTTCTTCTGGTGTCACACCTCTACTCGACACTCTATGACCTAAAAATGTCACTTCTGACAGACAGAATGACGACTTAGACAGCTTCAAAGTGAACCCTGCCTGATCTAACTTCTGAAAAACTATATCTAAATGACGTAGATGCTCCTCAAAACTGCGTGAACTAATTACCATATCATCAATGTAAATGGTTTCAAACTCTCCTGTGTCATCCCCTAATGCGATGTTTAAAGCCCTAATTAAAGCTGCTGAACTACTCTTTAACCCATAAGGTGTTCTACAAAACTGATAAAGGTTATATTTATGACTAAAAGCTGTAAATGGTCTATCCTCGTACATAAGTGGCACTTGCCAAAAACTGGAACTCATATCTACACAAGTGAAATACTTCTTCCCCTCAAATGTTTGCATTAATTCCTCTATTGACATAGATTTCAGCTGATCTGAACTAATTCTACTGTTAACCAAACGAGCGTCTAAACAAATACGAACTGTGCCGTCAGCCTTGGGTACCGTGATCAAAGAATTAACATATGGACTGTTAGAGTGCTCAATAATCCCATCTTCAAGCATCTGGTTAATTTGTGCCTCAACTGCACTCTGATAAGCAAAAGGTACAGGATATCTATGTCCTGTGAATACTGACCTATCAGTAACGTTCAATGAATGTGTATAGCAATTGGCCATACCAATGCGATCCTCAAAATCTCTCCTATTACACAATAACACATTATAGAGCCGAAAACATTGTTCCACCTCTATATTTCCCTGAAATGCAGCATCACGTAACGAGTCCTCTAGACTACCGTTCGTAATCACACTGCCCACAAAACATGGAGAACCCCGCTCTACGGCTGGCGATATCTCATTTAAAGTACAAATCACACCTACAACACTACTTCTCTGAATATGGTCATTGAACGCTACTTCTACTTCAGAATCACCCCCATTTAAATTTCAAACTCCCTACATCATAACATAAGTTACCAGACACTCTACTTAGCCACTGTGAACCCAAGATAACACTGAATACTAGATTTGGAATTACAAGACAAATCTGCTTTTCTACATGATTATTAATTTTAATGTCTACTAAAACTTGCTTAGAAATTACTTTAGACCTCTTCCCAACAGCTGTGATAACAAAAGTACTTTTAATTGGCATCTCCTCAAAATTTACTCCAGTTCCTTTCATTTTATCATAAAATGCACTGCTTATGCAACTCTTCATACAACCACTATCAATTAAAACATCTGTGTACGCCTCGGACACGTTAAATTTAACTATGGGGCTCTTACTAACCACCTCCTGAATAATACCTTCATCATCTAGTTCACGTAATAATTCATTTCTTACATTTAGGTCATAGGGTTCCTGTATAAGTGTATGGACAGGGCATGTTACAGACTGAGATTCTGACCTTACATCGCAGCCTGGTTCGTGTTTAAAGCATTACTACCGCTTGGTGTAGTACTACTCACTACTGCACTGGTCTGGTTGTTCTGTGTTGTGTTAACGGTATCTCTCTGTCCGTTATTACCATAGGGCTGATAACCTCCTTGACTCCTGTTCTGGTTATAATTATTATTGTTATTATACCTCCCTTGGTTACCCCTATAATCATTATTTCGGCCTTGATTTCCCCTGAAATCATTATTTCTACCTTGGTAGTTCGTACCATACCCATTTCCTCTGTACTGGTTTTGCTGATTATTATTATTATTATTTTGGTTCCCCCTATTTTGAACGCTGGCCCCTTCGCCACTGTTCCCTTGAACTTCCTGATTCCTATTCTCATTAGGCCTGTTATTATGTTTACCCTGGTTCCTACCGAAATTCTCCTCGTAACCACCTCTTCCCAGAGCATCGAATGTACTCAATAAATTCTCCACTTGTGAAATAGATTTAACATTTTGGATATAGGCAGCTTCTTTGATTCTATATGGAAAATGTCTTAGTAATAGCCTGACTACATCACCTTCCTCCTTCAAACCATCCAGATATTTACATGTCAATACCTGTCCTAAAAAGTACTCGGTCATAGTGTAGTTTCCTCTCGGGTTATATTTCCCACACACAATTCCCTCACGATGCTGAGACCGAATTACCTCATTCCAAAATTTCTCACAAAATTTAACTTTAAAATCTGAAATATTCTCGAAATTGTCTCTGTAGACAGCAAACCAGTTTCTTGTCTCCCCTACAAACGCTTGCTCTAAAATCTCAACTACCTGGCACCACTCAATACTACCATCTTCCAACCTCTCCCCGAATGTATTTTCTATTGTATTCATGAACCCCATTGGACAACCCTGCCGATTACTAAATTTGCCTAGTTCTATTTCCCTGTGTGTGCTATTCACATAAACTGGCCTACTCTGGCTATTTTCCTGCCTAATTCTAGCTTTCAACTTCTGTTCTAATTCAGCAATTTTCTCCTCAGCTTTTCTTTCAATATTAGTTACAGTTAACCTAATGCTCCCTTCCGATGCTTCAACTTTACCACTTAAATTAGCTTGTTTCTCACTAATCTCATTAATGCTTTCCTTATTCCTCTCCCTTAAAGTATTAACTTCAGTGATTATTTCTGCATGTACTTTATCAATTCTTTCCCCCAGCTGTTCTTTAAACTCTTTAGTTGCTACCTGAATTTTGTCAATTTCTCCCCCCAATTGCTTTTTGACCGTGTTTCAAGTTGCACTAGTTCTTTTAAATTTTCAGCCTGTGTACTGATTCTAATTTCTAACTCCTCTTGTACTTTTCCTAATTTTCTGTCTACATCTCCAATAATCTCTTGAGCCTTCTCTTCCATCACCCCTCTGATTTCTCCTCTAATCTGCTCAAATTTTTAATATAATTTTAGATTGTTCTCTTCAAATTTCTCATTTAATTTATTTCTCACTTCCTTACTGTTTTGTTCAAGTTTAGCATTTAAAGTTTCAGTACTATCTCTATTTTCCCTACTATTTTGTTCAAGTTTAGCATTTAAAGTTTCAGTACTCTTTTTATTTTCCCTACTATTTTGTTCGAGTCTAGCGTTTAAAGCATCTGTGCTAATTTTATTTTGTTGCATAAACTGAAGAAGCAAACTCTCTAACCCTGCTTGACTGTTTTGATTACCCCCCTCAGTATCGGGATTTACCTCCGACATCCCTGTACTGCTTTCATTTCCAAGACTCGCCATACTGCTCGTATCTTCACTATCCAACTGGTGACCACTACGCAACTTCATCTCTTCCTCAGCACTACCCATGCTGATACACACCGATAAATGAAAAAACCCCAAAATACAGACACATAAATATATACCCTTCTCCTTCCACAAATGTTATTAGGTTTTCAGCCCCAAGTTGGTAGCGACAAATGTAACTGGTTCCCACTTCGCTCCACGTTGAGCGTACAAATGTAATGTTTCTTTCTACGTTGGGTGACAAGTGTACCGCTTTTACTAGCCCTGCCTTGCACTTTGAAATATTTACTCTGACTAAGATATGTTGTTTTAATGGGCGCCAAGACCTCAACGCTATGTTGAAATCTAAATTTATATTTAACAACACCTAGCTCTGGTAGAACACCTTCAAGAATCTTTTCACTCAGATCGTGGTATGATTTGATCATTAACCCAACTAACAATTGTATCAGGAGAAGGAATTTGGTCTATATCTAATGCTACCTACTGAAAGCAAAGATTGCATGGTTAAAAGAAATGAATTTATTATATAAAACAAGTATTGCAAAAGTAATAATAATAATAATAAGTTTAAATTTAAATTGGAGCGTTGCGATTTGAATGTTACCGCTAGAAAATTACGTGAAAACGGAGTCGGATGAATTACTGATTTTACTCTTATTCCCAAGCTATGAAGTTACTGAAATACTGAAAATGAAAAAAAAAAAGAGACGAGAGATTACGTAGTTCTGAGTCATTCGCGCTTACCACTGGAAATTGCCGTAGCATTTCCCTCGTACTGGATGTTGAAGAGAGCTTCCCACAGCCTCCTGGACGTCGTCATCTTCTTCGTTAGTTGATGAGATACTTGTAGATATGTTAACTTATGGTCCGAACATCGGAACCCACCACACGTGCAACCACAACGGTCAAGTTTTTACAAAGATAGTCCCCTTGCCTCCACGGCGCGCAAACCATATATGCCCTCGTCGCCTCCCCTCTCTGGAGCCGTCTTCAAGTCGCCCACTCTCCTCTGATTGGCTGAGCCACCGCGCGATCTTCCCCTCCTCAGGGCCAATACACTCGGCGCGGCGATGATGTCGAATGCCGGTCCAGGCCATTTCGCCTTTTCTTGAAGCAGCAACCCAGCTTGCGTCATGCTACTCGACAAGATTAAGCCTGTAGCCGAATTCCCAGTGACTCATCTCTCTCAACAAACTCTAACTGACAAAACTCCGTAAAATTCCGTAATCATATAATTTTCTACGATAATGTTGTTCGTAATAATTTGCTTGATTGTGTTTTCTATAACATTGAAAACCTATCTGTATGCTTATAATTTTATAAAAATGCTCCAAAAATACCTTAATAATAATAATAAGTTACTAATAATAATAAGTTACATGAAAACTTCTCTTGGCTGAACAATTTGCCGCGAAAATAAATATAGAATGGCTTCCTACTGACTTATGTCAGTGGCGTAAAATCACCTCGAAAAACACGTTACAACCCATGGGGTGAGCTACAAGTACCGTCGCGTGTGGAGTGTTGTCTGAGAAGGAAAATGTGAATGTAAGGACGAGGGATTAGAAGGTAGCGGCTGTGGCCTATAGTTAGGGAACAACCCCGGCATTTGCCAGGAAGGAATATGGGAAACTACAGAAAACCATCCTCATGGTTCGCGGCGGGGGGATTCGAATCTCCTCGCCTCCCGGATGTGAGCGACTGCCTGCAGCCACGCCGTAACGTCCACGGCTAACTCACCCATATAGAATAAATAAATTGAGCAAAGCCAATTATATACCGGTAACCAGAAAAAGTTATCGATTGCAGCATAATTAAGACAATTTTTTTTAGCGTATGGCTTTTAGTGCCGGGAGTGTCCGAGGACATGTTCGGCTCGCCAGTTTTGTAGCTGCTTCGAGATGGACACCCAATGGGTGAGCTACAAGTACCGTTGGGGAGGGAAGGAGGGAAGTTGGAAGGTAAGGACGAGGAGTTGGAAGGTAGCGGCTGTGGCCTATAGTTAGGGACCAACCCCGGCATTTGCCTGGAAGGAAGATGGGAAACCACAGAAGACCATCTTCAAGGTTGCCGGCGGGGGATTCGAACCTCCTCGCCTCCCGGATGTGAGCGACTGCCATCAGTCATGCCGTAACCACCACGGCTAACTCACCCGGTATTAAGACAATATAAAACAGTTACACAGTCAGATGTGCCTTATGCTACTATTACAGCTGAAATAGATAACATACTTAAAACAGAACAGAGAATAATTAATATCAAGTTAATAGCAATTGGAGAATAGCATCAACTGTTACAGTCTATAAGGGAACTGAGCACAATATTAGAAAGAGTCAGATCTCAGTTTTTGGACATCTTTTTCGAACATCGGAAACTAGAATTAGTAGACAATTATGGAATAGCAACGTTCTGTTTGAGTCTTCAGTGTTTTGACTGGTACGATGCAGCTCTCCATGCCTCCCTGTCCTGTGCTAATCGTTTCATGTCTACATAGCTATCTGTTTAACATATTCTAACCTTGGTCTACCCCTACAATTCTTATCCTCAACCTTCCTTCCATAACTAAGCTTGCTATTCCTGGGTGTCTTAGTATGTGTCCTACCAACCTATCTCTTCTCTTCATTAGCAGTCGCTAGAAACATCTCTCCTCTCCCACTCGTCTTAATACTTCTTCGTTTGTAACCTTATCTACCCATCTGATCTTCATCATTCTCCTGTAACACCACATTTCAAATGGTTCAATTCTCCTCTTTTCTGCTGCACCAATAGTCCAAGTTTCACTTCCATAAAGCACCATGCTCCACACAAAGGCTTTCAAAAATGACTTCCTAATACCTAAATCTATATTTGATGTCAACAGATTCCATCTTTGTATAAATGCTTTCCTTGCCTGAGTCAACCTACTTTTTACATCCTCTTTGCTCCGTCCATCACTGGTTATTTTGCTTCCTAAGTAACAGAAGTCTCCTACTTCCTTTAGCCTATTTGATGTCCATATAGGTTTCTGATTTATTTCCGCTCCATTCCAATATATTGTTTTGCATTTATTAATTTCCATCATGAATTCTTTCCTCAGGATGGAGTCCATACTATTCAAAAACTCTTTCAAATCCTCAGGCGTTTCGGCCAAGATGACGATGTCATCGGCAAATCTCAGAGTTGAAATTATTCCTCCTGGAATCTTCACTCCCACTTTAAATTTTTCTCCAATTTCCTTCACTGCTTGTTCAATGTAAAGATTGAAAAGTATGGGTGATAAGTTGCAGCCTTGCCTTACACCTTTCTGAATACCAGCTTCTCTCTCATGTCCTTCAGCTCGAATGACTGCTGTCTGGTTTCTGTACAGATTGTAGATCACCCTCCTATCCCTGTACTTTGTTCCAATCGTTTTCAAAATGTCAAACAATTTAGTCCAATCAACGTTATCAAAAGCCTTTTCTAAGTCTACAAAAGCCATGAACGTTCTCTTTTCTTTCTTTATTCTACCTTCCAAAATCAGCCTAAGACTTAGTACAGATTCCCTTGTTCCTACATTTCTCCTGAAACCAAACTGGTCTTCACCCAACTCCGTCTCTATCTGGCTTTCCATTCTCTTGTAAACTGTTCTAGACAGGATAGCAATGCCGGGATCAAATAGATCACAGACATTAAGTATGCTATTAAAGAACCCGAAGTAACACTTGACGTACTGAAGAATAAAACTGACAAGACTCACATATTATAAACAACACACAATGTGCACATTACTACTGTACATTGGCGGCTTCGGTGGCGTAGTAGGTAGCATGCTGAGCTTCTATGCCCAAGATAGCGGGTTCAAACCCAGCCGAAGCAGTCGGATTTTTAAGAGCGTTAAAATCCCTCAGTATGCCTTCCTTCGGAGGGGAAGTAAAGCCGGCGGTCATAGATTTAGGGCATGTTAAAGAACCTTCCACTAATTACATCTGTATGATGCTAAATTGTATAGGTTAAGAATGTAAACAACGCTCTTAGATTTCTACGTTCGTTGCCAAGAGCCGAAAGCGGTGGCCTCTAGTAGCTAAGTTCTGAACTTGGCCTAGTAGTCGTTGACGGTGGCGCTTGGCGGCAAAAGAAGGAACTATTTGAAAAATTCTAAGTTACATTACTTAAACTAAAAAACAGATAACACACACTAATACAGTCATCACAATTAACTCCGGTTATCAGACAGATTCTACACACACCCAAAGTACACGGGGCTACATGAGGAACCAACCAACCAAATACTGTACATTATTCCAATCCCAATAGGGTTATTGATGAATGTCTTTGTCGGCAATATTTTAGATGATATCGAGAACATAGATCACACTCACATTCTTCAGTTGTTTGGTGGAATCTCTTGTAGTGAAAGCCAAGTGTAGCATATCGTGTCATTGCGTGTCGGAGTTCATAGTTTGCCTGTTTCCATTCGTCAGTTAGCTTGCCACGGTGGGTGACTGGTCAACGTGTCGGTCTACTGACCCCAAGCTTGCAGGTTCGCTCCTGGCCGTGGTAAGTGATTTTTGAAAGGTGGAAAAAATTGCGACATCATGTCATACGATGTTGGCATGTCAAAGAACCCGTTTGAATTCAGTAGGTCGTGTTCATAGTGGCAAAATTTATCTCGGGAGTTTCCGCCAACACAAAGTTCCTCATTTCTCTACTAGAAAGCGCTATAGTGTTCAAGGAGCTTATATATTCAACCTCCTTGACTCTCATAGTGCTTCAAGGAACAACGAAATTCGACATGCAAGCTACACTTTGGGTGTCAAATAACAAAGCTTGCACCCGGCACCCGAGGCCTTACGATACGTCAGTTGAGCAGAAATCATCCCAGATATCGGTTTGCTTTTCTTTGAGTATTTGAAGGGCGCGGTGGTAGCATCTGCAGTCTAATGTCTTCTATGAGGAACATTTCTTCACATATTAAACCAGGGATTCACAAACGTCTTCTGTCGCCCCTCCCCCCCCTCCCCTACTCCCCACCCTCCCCCTCCCTTTATTTTTCTTGTTCTTTATTAGGACAGATTATTTCCGAAGGTGGGCACTTTCACGAGGTCTCTTTTTACCACAGCTAATAAGCCAGGGCACTGGCGTTACTTGTTTTACCTTATTGTAAATTGGGCTAACCACGCACTAGAATTCAGCTGTTCACTCACTGTCTTTAGACTGACTCCAAAGGCCTGGCTAATTCGAGTCGACAATGGCAGAAATATATGGTGCGTTCAAAAAGTAACGAACCGGAGGCTGTAATGCGCAAACCAGTGACGACATGGGCTAATCGTGGCGTGTGTAACGAGGTGTGGTTCCGACCAGAGCGTGGAAGGTTACAGCCCGTCACTAGAGGGCACGCGTGCACGTGACGTGACGATACAAAGCGAGCAGCAGCATACTTCAATCGTCCAACGCTGCTAGTCGCATTACAAACAGTGACATGGAGGCGTCAAACGAAGAGCAAAGAGGGGTTGTTGTGTTTCTGACAGCGATAGGCGTAAGGGAACGGGCATTCATCGCCGAATGTCACAGGTGCACGGCGAAAACTGCATCTACCTTCCAAGGGTCAAGGCGTGGCACAAGCGCTTCTGGGAAGGACGGGTGTCGTTAGCCGATGATGCCCGGTCTGGGGCACCCCCCTGCATTACCGATGACAACGTTCAGCTGGTTGATGCACTCATTGCCCAGCACCACCGAGTGACAGTGAACGCCATAGCCGCCGTGGTCAGATTGAGCGTCGGAAGTGTGCACATCAACATGAAGGAACGACTGCACTTGCGCAAAGTGTGTGCCCAATGGGTGCCCGATAGTCTTCAACCACACCGGGAAGCATGTCGAATGGCCCACGGTCTTGGTCTTGGTTGGACGATTGATGCATGCTGCTGCTCGCTTTGTATCGTCACGTGACGTGCACGCGTGCCCTCTAGCGACGGGCTGTGACCTTCCACGCTCTGGTCGGAACCACACCTCGTTACACACGCCACGGTTAGCCGATCTCGTCACCGGTTTGCGCATTACAGCCTCCGGCTCGTTACTTTTTGAACGCACCTTATAGAAGAACCTATTCTTGTATGCCAATGGCGGTCACATTGTCATTAGTGGTTGTTAAGTAGCGTATTTGGTAAGGTGATGTCGCTGCGGGTGCTGTTACTCTACACCAGCTGGCAGGATATACTGGTCAGCTCTTGTGAAATAAGACAGCAGAAGTACGAGTTTATTAGTCTTGAATGGTCGTGGGCGCTTCCTTTCTATCATAGGTTCATGAATATGAGGATAGTAATATTTGTTACAGAATATGGAATAAAATATTTCAATCAGAGTCGCCGTTTTATCAATCTCTGCGCCCAACACTTTGAGGACCTCTGTATTAGACTGCCAACCAAAATTAATAAAAGAGCTAAAGGAAGGTTGTTCTCTGCTGCAGACAACAAGCTAACATCTGAGAGGATGAAAGCCTATTGGCAAAATAGAAGAAGTAAGTTGGCTAAGTGGCCCAATGTAGGCCATACAATAAAAATAAATATTAATTTAGAGTCATAACAACCAATTGATTTTAAGGGGGGAGACCCAGCTTAACAGAGGAAAAACAAGGCCAATATTCATTTGATTGTTAAATATGCTATAGCCCATATATTGTTGACAAACGCTGCACATATCCCAGTATTGGTGTGCTTCCTGGCGACCAGAAGCAACTTCAATAATGTAAAAATTCTAATTATAACATTTTAAAATAAAATTTTCAAAATTTCCCGCCTTTTTAACAATGTATCACCGTTTTCATTCTAAATTCCAAGTTTGTAAGAATTTTCGTACTTTTTCTTTTTTAAAGTGTGTATGAAACCTCAACCTACAAAATGAACCTCAATCACTAACATACACTGTGATTTTGATATTTTTAAAGAGTTTTTATTCGTTTTATTTCATTCAGGTGCTCAGAATGAAAACACTATAAAAATATCTAAATCACAGTGTATGTTAGTGATTGATGTTCATTTTGTAGGATGAGGTTTGATACACACTTTAAAAAAGAAAAAGTACGAAAATTCTTATAAACTCGGAATTTAGAATGGAAACGGTGATACATTGTTAAAAAGGCGGGAAATTTTGAAAATGTTATTTTAAAATGTTATAATTAGAATTTTTACATTATTGAAGTAGCTTCTGGTTGCTAGGAAACACACCAATACTGGGATATGTGCAGCATTTGTCAACAATATATGGGCTGTAGCATATTTAACAATCGAATGAATATTGGCCTCTTTTTCCTTTGTTAAGCTGGGTCTCCCCCTGATATAAATTTGAACATCTTCTTTCACTACCTTAAGGGGCTATTACACCACACACGGGTGGGCAACTGAAGATGGTTTATGATGATGATGATGATGAGGAGGAGGAGGATTTCTATATTTTTTGAGAAACATGAAATCGGAAATTTTTCAGCAATTTTTGTCATAAATGTATTTTTTCTTTTCTTTTTAAAATCTCAATTTTTAACAGATCTGACTTTTAAGCAATTTTAGATTATATTTCCATATTCTTAACGACTCACATGAAAGTGTTCAAAAGTAAGGTGGAAGGAAGAAAGTCAGAGGAAGACCAAGGAAAAAGGAGGTCTAGACTGGAGGAGAAGTGGCATGAGGACAAGGGCTCGTACACCACGCCCGGGTGGGCAACTAGAGATGGTTTATGATGATGATTTTCAACGATTTGATCAAATAATATTTCCATTATAATTAACAGCAAAACTCCCTTCTGACTTCAAAGAGACCAGGACTAAATGTATAAAATGTTATGTGTGGAGAGTAGCCTTGTATGGCTCAGAAGGCTGGACAATGGGATGTGCTGATAAAAGAAGACTTGCAGCTTTTGAAATGTGGTGTTGGCGGCGGATGGGAAACATTTCATGGACCGTAAGAGTGACGAATGACGAAGTGCTCAAAAACATTAATGAAAAGAGAGCATTTCTCAAAACAATACGGAAACGACGAGACCAACTGATAGGACATCTCTATCGCCACAATGACTTTATGGCAACTGTGTTAGACGGCAAAATTCGGGGCAAGAGAGGAAGAGGGCGACCGAGACTGCAATACATCAAGCAGATCATAACAGATGTTAATGTCCATTCATACAGAGACATGAAGAGACTGACTGGCGACAGGGAAGAATGGAAGAGGAGGATCGCTGCCGACCAATCTACGGATTGAGAACATGAATGAATGAATTAACAGAATTTTAATGAGAAATTTTAGCCTACTTTTCACATTTTGTAAAAATGGGGAAAAAGTAGACTTTTGAGATCCATCCGGGCAAATGTGTCTCTGTCTGTGTCCCCCCCCCCCTATCAACTCCTGAGGTCTATTTTTGATATCTCAGAAGTTATACATGTGGCCTGTTCCAATATTGGCAAACACAGAGATAATTACATACCAGATAATTTCCAGGAGCCCATAGATGACAGTGTTGCCAACATTATTCTAAGCTTGCTGATAGGTCCAACATTAAATATATGTTGCTTCTATACTATCAATTAGGTTTCAACCAAATATCATATGTGCTTTGTGTAACATGACTGACATGAATACACGTATTTTTAGGAGCCATCAGGGCTACCAACTGTTAATAAGTGCTCTCTCTAGTATTTTTAAATCCTAATTCCAATATATCAGAAAGCATGCAAGCCAACAGCTCTAAATTTTGAACATGTATAGTACCTGCCATTCTAGATTAATTTGGAATAACTGATACATGTCAGTGCAGCCAACATGATTCTTAGAGGTCCAATGTTTAAATACTCGTAACTTCTATATTAACAAATGGATTTTATCCAAAACTGGAACAATAATAGATAATTCTAAGCAACACATACATGACACTGTTGCCAACATGATTTTACTTGCGGTGATACATCCAATGTAACATTTAATTTCTGAAATACAGAGTATTCATTGGCATGAGTCTTAAATGTTAAGAAAAGTAGACTCTTTAGTTCGTCACGGAACTACTTGTTTTTTTTAAATCAACTTGGAAGTTTTAATCTACGTTTTCCTAAATAAATATTTTATAATGACCATTTTATTTATCATGCTCATCTATTTAATGGAATATTAACGGTAGTTTGATGCTCTTAGTTTATTTTGTAAAACTGAAGAAGGTTGCAAGACAACCGAAACAGGTATTGTAATACAACTGTTTCCAATACCTTTATTAATTACTAGCTGAAGTACCCGTGCTTCGCTACGCGTCATAAATAAATTAAAATATGAAGGTGACAGTAATTAATATTAATATCGTATGGCCTCGGGTGCCGGGTGCAAGCTTTGTTATTTGACACCCAGAGGGTAGCTTGCATCCCGAATTACGTTGTTCCTTAACTATGAAAGTCAAGGAGGTTAGATGTTACATATCTAAGCTCATTGAACACTATAGCGCTTTCTAGTAGAGAAATGAGGAACTTTGTGTTGGCGGAAACTCCCGAGATTAATCTTGCCATTATGAACTCGGCCTACTGAATTCAAATGGGTTCTTTGACACGCCAACATCGTATGACATGCGTATCGTATTTTTGCCGCCTTTCAAAAAAAAAACAACACATACCACGGCCAGGAGCGAACCTGCAATCGTGGGGTTAGTAGACCGACACGATACCCACTCACCCACCATGACAAGCTGAAGGTGACAGTTAGGCGAGGTGCTGCGCGGAGGGAGTGTCCAACTACGCCGCTTGGCGTTGACCGTGTTTTGTAGCACAAATTTAGGTTTTACTCGCTAACCGTTGGAGATACACGAAAAGTGATAAGGACCATTCGGATAGAAAATAATATCTTAACCTCGTATATGCCATCAAAAGTATGCTACATCTTAGCGTTCTCTTTTTATTTGAAATGGAAATATCAAAGTTTGAAACCAAAGGGTGTAGTAACGTCACTAGAATAATCGCCATCTTTAAATAGTGGAAAGTACCGAAATCAAAAGTATGTTAACTAGGTAAATCAGCTACTTCCATGTAAAATTTCATGCAAATCGGACCAGTGGTTCTTGCGTGATTAAGTAACACACAAGCGGCTTCGGTGACGTAGTCGGTAGTATGCTGAGCTTCTATGCCCAAGATAGCGGGTTCAAACCCGGCCGAAGCCGTCGGATTTTTTAAGAGCGTTAAAAATCCCTCAGTATGCCTTCCTTCGGAGGAGAAGTAAAGCCGGCGGTCCCATGTTATAGATTTATGGCATGTTAAAGAACCTTCCACTAATTGCACCTGTAATAATAATAATAATAATGTTATTGGTTTTACGTCCCTTTTAACTACACTGGCTTTTAGAGACGCCGGGGTGCCGGAATTTTGCCCCGAAGGGGATCTTTAACGTGCCAGTAAATGTACTGATACGGCTCCCTCGCATTTGCGCACCCTCAAATGCCAGATGATTGCGCCAGGTTTCGAACCTGCAACCTTGGGCTCAGCAAGCGAGAACGTTACCCCTGAGCCTCGCAGCCAGACTAATTGCACCTGTGTGAAGCTAAATTGGATAGGTTAAGAATGTAAACAACGCTCTTAGGTTCCTACGTTCGTTGCCAAGAGCCAACTGCGGTGGCGTCTAGTAGCTAAGTTCTGAACTTGGCCTAGTAGTCGCTGACGGTGGCTCCTGGCGGCAAAAGTAGGAACTATTTGAAAAATTCTAAGTTGCAGTACTTACTTGAAATAAAAAAAAAAAAAACAACAGATAACACACACTAATACAGTCATCACAATTAACATCGGTTATCAGACAGATTCTACACACACCCAAAGTACACGGGGCTACATGACCGCGCTGTCGCAGCCCCTATATTTAAGAACATACCAACCAACCTAAGTAACACACAGACACACACCATCTCATTTTAGTATAGATGATATGAACTTAACCAAATTTACTGTTTCCTTATTGTCAATCAATCTAAACAGAAATACCCACAGGTGTTTAATAAATCTAATACATCTCAGTCAATAAAACTTTTTAAATTAATAATAATTAACGAAATATTAGTTTCTGCCACATTAAGGCCTACCACAGTTTTTCAAGAAAAAAAAACCTAATGTTAATTTGCGGGCAAAGCTTTTGAAAAACAATATTTAATCTTGGTCTTACCTATTATACATTTTTATAAAAAATATATATTTAAAAACAGATCTGTCACAAATGTAAGCTTTAATTTGATGACATAAAATTATTTTCTAAGAAAGTGACATAAATATAAATAACGTTTTTGTTTGTATTCCCATAAAAAGGCTAAAAATGTTCTTTAAAGAATCATGATATGGTCTACGAGATGCAAAACACTCTTTGCTAATGGAGCATAAGTTGGAATGTTTGTTGTGAATATCCTCTGCTCCAATGAAAAAAGTTGATGATACATGACCAATAACTGTCGTGTAGTAATCTCCGGTTGAATTTAATGTTCATGGAACATTACAAATGGATATCAACGAATACAATAACATATATTAAATTCAACCACAGATTACTATACGACAGCTATTGGTCAAAGACCATCAACATTCTCCATTGGAGCAGAGGATAGTTACAATAAACATTCCAACGTATGCTCCATCAGCAAAGAGTTCCTTCATCAACATTTTCCATATGCTCCATTAGCAAATAGTTTCTTCATCAACACTTTCCATATGCTCCATTAGCAAATAGTTTCATAATTAACACTTTCCATATGTTCCATTATCAAATAGTTTCTTCATTAACACATTCCATATGCTCCATCAGCCAAGTGCTTCTTCATTAATACTTTCCATATGCTCCATTAGCAAATAGTTTCTTCATTAACACTTTCTATATGCTCCATCAGCCAAGTGCTTCTTCATTAATACTTTCCATATGCTCCATTAGCAAAGAGTTCCTTCATTAACACTTGCCATATTCTCCAGTAGCAAATAGTTTCTCCATTAACACTTTCCATATGCTCCATTACCAAAGTGTTTCTTCATCAACAATTTCCATATGCTCCAATAGCAAAGAGTTTCTTCATCGACACTTTCCATATGCTCCATTACCCAAGAGTTTCATCATTAACAATTTCCATATGCTCCATTAGCAAAGAGACACTTCATTAACACTTTCCATATGCTCCATTAGCAAAGAGTCTCTTCATTAACACTTTCCATATGCTCCATTAGCAAAGAGTCTCTTCATTAACACTTTCCATATGCTCCATTAGCAAAGAGTTCCTTCATTAACACTTTCCATATGCTCCATTAGCAAAGAGTTTCTTCATTAACACTTTCCATATGCTCCATTAACAAAGAGTTTCTTCATTAACACGTTCCATATGCTCCATTACCAAAGAGTTTCTTCATTAACACTTTCCATATGCTCCATTAGCAAAGAGTTCCTTCATTAACACTTTCCATATGCTCCATTAGCAAAGAGTTCCTTCATTAACACTTTCCATATGCTCCATTAGCAAAGAGTTTCTTCATTAACACTTTCCATATGCTCCATTAGCAAAGAGTTTCTTCATTAACACTTTCCATATGCTCGATTAACAAAGAGTTTCTTCATTAACACTTTCCATATGCTCCATTACCAAAGAGTTTCTTCATCAACACTTTGCATATGCTCCATTAATAAAGAGTCTCTTCCTTAACACTTTCCATATGCTCCATTACCAAAGAGTTTCTTCTCAAGCACTTTCCATATGCTCTTTCCTCAAAGAGTTTCTTCATTAACACTTTCCATATGCTCCATTAACAAAGAGTTTCTTCATTAACACGTTCCATATGCTCCATTACCAAAGAGTTCCTTCATCAACACTTTGCATATGCTCCATTAATAAAGAGTCTCTTCCTTAACACTTTCCATATGCTCCATTACCAAAGAGTTTCTTCACAAACAATTTCCATATGCTCTTTCCTCAAAGAGTTTCTTCATCAACACTTTCCATATGCTCCATTACCAAAGAGTTTCTTCACAAACACTTTCCATATGCTCCATCAGCAAAGAGTTTATTCATTAACACTTCCCATATTCTCCAGTAGCAAATAGTTTCTCCATTAACACTTTCCATATGCTCCATTAGTAAAGAGTTTCTTCATTAACACTTTCCATATGCTCCATTACCAAAGAGTTTCTTCATTAACACTTTCCATATGGCCCATTAGCAAAGAGTTTCTTCATTAACACATTCCATATGCTCCAACAGCCAAGTGCTTCTTCATTAACACTTTCCATATGCTCCATTAGCAAAGAGTTTCTTCATTAACACTTTCCATATGCTCCATTACCAAAGAGTTTCTTCAAAACATTTTCCATATGCCCCATTAGTAAAGAGTTTCCTCATTAACACTTTCCATATGCTCCAACAGCAAAGAGTTTCTTCATTGACACTTACCATATGCTCTATTAGCAAAGCGTTTCTTCATTAAGACTTTCCATACGCTCCATCAGCAGAGAGTTTCTTCATTATCACTTTCCATATGTTCAATTACCAAAGAGATTCTTAATTAACCCTTTCCATAAGATCCATTAACAAAGAGTTTCTTCATGAACACTTTCCATATGCTCCATTACCAAAGAGTTTCTTCATCGACACTTTCCATATGCTCCATTAGCAGAGAGTTTCTTCATCATCACTTTCCATATGCTCAATTAACAAAGAGTTCCTTCATTAACACTTTCCATACGCTCCATTAGCAGACAGTTTCCTCATCGACACTTTCCATATGCTCCATTGGAGGAGAGTTCCATCATCGACACTTTCCATATGCTCCATTAGCTGAGAGTTTCTTCATCAACGCTTTGCATACGCTCCATCAGCAAAGAGTTTCTTCCATAACACTTTCCATATGCTCCATTAGCAAGGAGTTTCTTCATTAACACTTTCCATATGCTCCATTAGAAAAGATTCTCTTCATTAACACTTTCCATATGCTCCATTACCAAAGAGTTTCTCCATTAACACTTTCCATATGCTCCATTACCAAAGAGTTTCTTCATTAACACGACCCATATGCTCCATTACCAAAGAGTTTCTTCATCAACACTTTCCATATGCTCCATTAGCAAAGAGTCTCTTCATTAACACTTTCCATATGCTCTATTACCAAAGAGCTTCTTCACAAACAATTTCCATATGCTCTTTCAGCAAAGAGTTTTTTCATTAACACTTTCCATATGCTTCATTACCAAAGAGTTTCTCAATTAACACTTTCCATATGCTCAATACCAAAGAGTTTCTTCAGCAACACTTTCCATATGCTCCATTACCAAAGAATTTCTTCACAAACACATTCCATATGCTCCATCAGCAAAGAGTTCCTTCATTAACACTTGCCATATGCTCCATTAGCAAAGAGATTTTCCATTAACACTTTCCATATGCTTCATTACCAAAGAGTTTCTTCATTAACACGTTCCATATGCTCCATTACCAAATAGTTTCTTCATCAACTCTTTCCATATGCTTCATTAGCAAAGAGTTTCTTCATTAACTCTTTCCCCATGCTCCATTACCAATGAATTTCTTCATTAACACTTTCCATATGCTCCATTAACAAAGAGTTTCCCCATCAACGCTTCCATATGCTCCATTAGCAAAGAGTTCCATCATTAACACATTCCATATGCTCCATTAGCAAAGAGTTTCTTCATTAACACTTTCCATACGCTCCGTCAGCCAAGTGTTTCATAACTGACACTTTCCATATGCTCCATTAGCAAAGAGTTTCTTCCTTAACACTTTCCATTCGCTCCATTACCAAAGAGTTTCTTCATTAACACTTTCCATATGCTCCATCAGCCCAGTGTTTCTTCATTAACACTTTCCGTATGCTCCATCGGCTAAGTGTGTCTTAATTGACAAATTCCACATGCTCCATTAGCAAATAGCTTCTTCATCATCGACACTTTCCATATGCTCCATTACCAAAGATTTTATGCATTAACACTTTCCAAATGCACCATTAGTAAAGAGTCTCTTCATAAACACTTTCCATATGCTCCATTAACAAAGAGTTTCTTCATCATCAACACTTTCCATATGCTCCATTACAAAAGAGTTTCTCCATTAACATTTTCCGTATGCTCCATTACCAAAGAGTTTCTTAATTGACACTTTTCATATACTCCATTAGCAAATAATTTCTTCATCAACGCTTTCCATATGCTCCATTAGCAAAGAATTCCTTCATCATCAACACTTTCCATAAGCTCCATTACCAAAGAGTTTCTTCATCAACTCTTTCCATATGCTCCATTAGCAAAGAGTGTCTTCATCAACACTTTCCATATGCGCCATTAGCAAAGAATTTCGTCATTATCAACACTTTCCTTATGCTCCATCAGCCAAGTGTTTCTTCATTAACAATTTCCATATGCTACATTAGCAAAGAGTTTCTTCATCAACGGTTTCCATATGCTCCATTAGCAAAGAATTTCTTCATCATCAACACTTTTCGTACCCTCCATCAGTCAAGTGTTTCTTAATTGACACTTTCCGTATGCTCAATTAGCAAAGAGTTTCATCATTCACACTTTCCATATGCTCCATTACCAAAGAGTTTCTTCATTAACACTTCCCAAATGCCCCATTACCAAAGAGTTTCTTCATTAACAGTTTCCATATGCTCCATTACCAAAGTATTTCTTCATTAACACTTTCCATATGCTCCATCAGCCAAGTGTTTCTTCATCAACACTTTCCTAGTGCTCCATTACCGAAGAATTTCTCCATCAGCACTTTCCATATGCTCCATTAGCAAAGAGTTTTTTAATTAACACATTCCATATGCTCTATTAACAAAGGGATTCTCCATCAACACTTTCCATATGCTCCATTAGCAAAGAGTTTCTCCATTAACACTTTCCATATGCTCCACTACCAAAGAGTTTCATCATTCACACTTTCCATATGCTCCATTACCAAAGAGTTTCTTCATTAACACTTCCCAAATGCCCCATTACCAAAGAGTTTCTTCATTAACAGTTTCCATATGCTCCATTACCAAAGTATTTCTTCATTAACACTTTCCATATGCTCCATCAGCCAAGTATTTCTTCATCAACACTTTCCTAGTGCTCCATTACCGAAGAATTTCTCCATCAGCACTTTCCATATGCTCCATTAGCAAAGAGTTTTTTAATTAACACATTCCATATGCTCTATTAACAAAGGGATTCTCCATCAACTCTTTCCATATGCTCCATTAGCAAAGAGTTTGTTCATTAACACTTACCATATGCTCCATTGCCCAAGAGTTTCTTCATCAACACTTTCCAAATGCTCCATTATCAAAGAGTTTCTTCATTAACACTTTCCATATGCTCCATTAGCAGAGAGTTTCTTCATCAACAATTTCCATACACTCCATCAGCAAAGAGTTTCTTCCTTAACACTTTCCATATGCTCCATTAGCAAGGAGTTTCTTCATTAACACTTTCCATATGCTCCATTAGCAAAGGGTTTTTTCATCAACACTTTCCACATTCTCCATTAGCAATGGGTCTCTTCAATTGTACCTTCCATATGCTCCATTAGCGAAGAGTTTCTTCATTGACACTTCCCATATGCTCCATTATCAAAGAGTTTTTTCATTAACACTTTCCATATGCTCTATAAACAAAGAGATTCTTCATCAACACTTTCCATATGCTCCATTAGCAGAGAGTTTCTCCATTAACACTTTCCATATGCTCCACTACCAAAGAGTTTCTTCATCAACTCTTTCCATATGCTCCATTAGCAAAGAGTTTGTTCATTAACACTTACCATATGCTCCATTACCCAAGAGTTTCTTCATCAACACTTTCCAAATGCTCCATTATCAAAGAGTTTCTTCATTAACACTTTCCATATGCTCCATTAGCAGAGATTTTCTTCATCAACAATTTCCATACGCTCCATCAGCAAAGAGTTTCTTCCTTAACACTTTCCATATGCTCCATTAGCAAGGAGTTTCTTCATTAACACTTTCCATATGCACCATTAGCAAAGATTCTCTTCATTAACACTTTCCATATGCTCCATTACCAAAGAGTTTCTCCATTAACACTTTCCATATGCTCCATTACCAAAGAGTGTCTTCATTAACACGTTCCATATGCTCCATTACCAAATACTTTCTTTATCAACACTTTCCATATGCTCCATTAGCAAAGAGTCTCTTCATTAACACTTTCCATATGCTCCATTACCAAAGAGTTTCTTCACAAACACTTTCCATATGCTCCATCAGCAAAGAGTTCCTTCATTAACACTTGCCATGTGCTCCAATAGCAAAGAGTTCCTTCATCAACACTTTCCATATGCTCCATTAGCAAAGTGTCTCTTCATCAACACTTTCCATATGCTCCATTAACAAAGAATTTCTTCATCATCAACACTTTCCTTATGCTCCATCAGCCAAGGGTTTCTTCATTAACAATTTCCATATGCTCAATTAGGAAGGAGTTTCTTCATCAACGGTTCCCATATGCTCCATTAGCAATGAATTTCTTCATCATCAACAATTTCCGTACGCTCCATCAGTCAAGTGTTTCTTAATTGACACTTTCCATATGCTCCATTAGCAAAGAGTTTCTTCATTAACACTTTCCATATGCTGCATTACCAAAGAGTTTCTTCATTAACACTTTCTAAATGCTCCATTACCAAAGATTTTCTTCATTAACACTTTCCAAATTCTCCATTACCAAAGTGTTTCATCATTAACACTTTCCATATGCTCTATCAGCCAAGTGTTTCTTCATCAACACTTTCCATATGCTCCATTACCAAAGAGTTTCTCCATCAACGCTTTCCATATGCTCCATTAGCAAAGAGTTTCTTAATTAACACTTTCCATATGCTCCATTAGCAAAGTGTTTGTTCATCAACAGTTTCCACATGCTCCATTAGCAACGGGTCTCTTCAATAATACCTTCCATTTGCTCCAATAGCGAAGAGTTTCTTCATTGACACTTTCCATATGCTCCATTGTCAAAGAGTTTCTTCATTAACACTTTCCATATGCTCTATTAACAAAGAGATTCTTCATAAACACTTTCCATATGCTCCATTAGCAAAGAGTTTCTTCATTAACTCTTTCCATATGCTCCATTACCAATAAGTTTCTTCATTAACACTTTCCATATGCTCCATTAACAAAGACTTTCCTCATCAACGCTTCCATATGCTCCATTAGCAAAGAGTTTGTTCATTAACACTTTCCATATGCTCCAGTAGCAAGAGTTTCTTCATTAACACGTTCCATATGCTCCATTACCAAATAGTTTCTTCATCAACTCTTTCCATATGCTTCATTAGCAAAGAGTTTCTTCATTAACTCTTTCCACATGCCCCATTACCAATGAATTTCTTCATTAACACTTTCCATATGCTCCATTAACAAAGAGTTTCCCCATCAACGCTTCCATATGCTCCATTAGCAAAGAGTACCATCATTAACACATTCCATATGCTCCATTAGCAAAGAGTTTCTTCATTAACACTTTCCATACGCTCCGTCAGCCAAGTGTTTCATAACTGACACTTTCCATATGCTCCATTAGCAAAGAGTTTCTTCCTTAACACTTTCCATTCGCTCCCTTACCAAAGAGTTTCTTCATTAACACTTTCCATATGCTCCATCAGCCCAGTGTTTCTTCATTAACACTTTCCATATGCTCCATCGGCTAAGTGTCTCTTAATTGACAAATTCCACATGCTCCATTAGCAAATAGCTTCTTCATCATCGACACTTTCCATATGCTCCATTACCAAAGATGTTATGCATTAACACATTCCAAATGCACCATTAGCAAAGAGTCTCTTCATAAACACTTTCCATATGCTCCATTAACAAAGAGTTTCTTCATCATCAACACTTTCCATATGCTCCATTACCAAAGAGTTTCTCCATCAACGCTTTCCATATGCTCCATTAGCAAAGAGTTTCTTCATTAACACTTTCCATATGCTCCATTAGCAAAGTGTTTGTTCATCAACAGTTTCCACATGCTCCATTAGCAACGGGTCTCTTCAATAATACCTTCCATATGCTCCAATAGCGAAGAGTTTCTTAATTGACACTTTTCATATACTCCATTAGCAAAGAATTTCTTCATCAACGCTTTCCATATGCTCCATCAGCAAAGAGTTCCTTCATTAACACTTTCCATATGCTCCATTAGCAAGAGTTTCTTCATTAACACGTTCCATATGCTCCATTACCAAATAGTTTCTTCATCAACTCTTTCCATATGCTTCATTAGCAAAGAGTTTCTTCATTAACTCTTTCCCCATGCCCCATTACCAATGAATTTCTTCATTAACAATTTCCATATGCTCCATTAGGAAGGAGTTTCTTCATCAACGATTCCCATATGCTCCATTAGCAATGAATTTCTTCATCATCAACAATTTCCGTACGCTCAATCAGTCAAGTGTTTCTTAAATGACACTTTCCATATGCTCCATTAGCAAAGAGTTTCTTCATTAACTTTTTCCATATGCTGCATTACCAAAGAGTTTCTTCGTTAACACTTTCTAAATGCTCCATTACCAAAGATTTTCTTCATTAACACTTTCCAAATTCTCCATTACCAAAGTGTTTCATCATTAACACTTTCCATATGCTCTATCAGCCAAGTGTTTCTTCATCAACACTTTCCATATGCTCCATTACCAAAGAGTTTCTCCATCAACGCTTTCCATATGCTCCATTAGCAAAGAGTTTCTTCATTAACACTTTCCATATGCTCCATTAGCAAAGTGTTTGTTCATCAACACTTTCCACATGCTCCATTAGCAACGGGTCTCTTCAATAATACCTTCCATATGCTCCAATAGCGAAGAGTTTCTTCATTGACACTTTCCATATGCTCCATTGTCAAAGAGTTTCTTCATTAACACTTTCCATATGCTCTATTAACAAAGAGATTCTTCATAAACACTTTCCATATGCTCCATTAGCAAAGAGTTTCTTCATTAACTCTTTCCATATGCTCCATTACTAATAGGTTTCTTCATTAACACTTTCCATATGCTCCATTAACAAAGAGTTTCCTCATCAACGCTTCCTTATGCTCCATTAGCAAAGAGTTTGTTCATTAACACTTTCCATATGCTCCATTAGCAAGAGTTTCTTCATTAACACGTTCCATATGCTCCATTACCAAATAGTTTCTTCATCAACTCTTTCCATATGCTTCATTAGCAAAGAGTTTCTTCATTAACTCTTTCCCCATGCTCCATTACCAATGAATTTCTTCATTAACACTTTCCATATGCTCCATTAACAAAGAGTTTCCCCATCAACGCTTCCATATGCTCCATTAGCAAAGAGTTCCATCATTAACACATTCCATATGCTCCATTAGCAAAGAGTTTCTTCATTAACACTTTCCATACGCTCCATCAGCCCAGTGTTTCTTCATTAACACTTTCCATATGCTCCATCGGCTAAGTGTGTCTTAATTGACAAATTCCACATGCTCCATTAGCAAATAGCTTCTTCATAATCGACACTTTCCATATGCTCCATTACCAAAGATTTTATGCATTAACACTTTCCAAATGCACCATTAGCAAAGAGTCTCTTCATAAACACTTTCCATATGCTCCATTAACAAAGAGTTTCTTCATCATCAACACTTTCCATATGCTCCATTACAAAAGAGTTTCTCCATTAACATTTTCCGTATGCTCCATTACCAAAGTTTTTCTTAATTGACACTTTTCATATACTCCATTAGCAAAGAATTTCTTCATCAACGCTTTCCATATGCTCCATTAGCAAAGAATTCCTTCATCATCAACACTTTCCATAAGCTCCATTACCAAAGAGTTTCTTCATCAACTCTTTCCATATGCTCCATTAGCAGAGAGTGTCTTCATCAACACTTTCCATATGCGCCATTAGCAAAGAATTTCGTCATTATCAACACTTTCCTTATGCTCCATCAGCCAAGTGTTTCTTCATTAACAATTTCCATATGCTACATTAGCAAAGAGTTTCTTCATCAACGGTTTCCATATGCTCCATTAGCAAAGAATTTCTTCATCATCAACACTTTTCGTACGCTCCATCAGTCAAGTGTTTCTTAATTGACACTTTCCGTATGCTCAATTAGCAAAGAGTTTCATCATTCACACTTTCCATATGCTCCATTACCAAAGAGTTTCTTAATTAACACTTTCCAAATGCCCCATTACCAAAGAGTTTCTTCATTAACAGTTTCCATATGCTCCATTACCAAAGTATTTCTTCATTAACACTTTCCATATGCTCCATCAGCCATATGTTTCTTCATCAACACTTTCCTAGTGCTCCATTACCGAAGAATTTCTCCATCAGCACTTTCCATATGCTCCATTAGCAAAGAGTTTTTTAATTAACACATTCCATATGCTCTATTAACTAAGGGTTTCTCCATCAACACTTTCCATATGCTCCATTAGCAAAGAGTTTCTCCATTAACAATTTCCATATGCTCCACTACCAAAGAGTTTCTTCATCAACTCTTTCCATATGATCCATTAGCAAAGAGTTTGTTCATTAACACTTACTATATGCTCCATTGCCCAAGAGTTTCTTCGTCAACACTTTCCAAATGCTCCATTATCAAAGAGTTTCTTCATTAACACTTTCCATATGCTCCATTAGCAGAGAGTTTCTTCATCAACAATTTCCATACGCTCCATCAGCAAAGAGTTTCTTCCTTAACACTTTCCATATGCTCCATTAGCAAGGAGTTTCTTCATTAACACTATCCATATGCTCCATTAGCAAAGGGTTTTTTCATCAACACTTTCCACATGCTCCATTAGCAATGGGTCTCTTCAATTGTACCTTCCATATGCTCCATTAGCGAAGAGTTTCTTCATTGACACTTTCCATATGCTCCATTATCAAAGAGTTTTTTCATTAACAATTTCCATATGCTCTATAAACAAAGAGATTCTTCATCAACACTTTCCATATGCTCCATTAGCAGAGAGTTTCTCCATTAACACATTCCATATGCTCCACTACCAAAGAGTTTCTTCATCAACTCTTTCCATATGCTCCATTAGCAAAGAGTTTGTTCATTAACACTTACCATATGCTCCATTACCCAAGAGTTTCTTCATCAACACTTTCCAAATGCTCCATTATCAAAGAGTTTCTTCATTAACACTTTCCATATGCTCCATTAGCAGAGAGTTTCTTCATCAACAATTTCCATACGCTCCATCAGCAAAGAGTTTCTTCCTTAACACTTTCCATATGCTCCATTAGCAAGGAGTTTCTTCATTAACACTTTCCATATGCTCCATTAGCAAAGATTCTCTTCATTAACACTTTCCATATGCTCCATTACCAAAGAGTTTCTCCATTAACACTTTCATATATGCTCCATTACCAAAGAGTGTCTTCATTAACACGTTCCATATGCTCCATTACCAAATACTTTCTTTATCAACACTTTCCATATGCTCCATTAGCAAAGAGACTCTTCATTAACACTTTCCATATGCTCCATTACCAAAGAGTTTCTTCACAAACACTTTCCATATGCTCCATCAGCAAAGAGTTCCTTCATTAACACTTGCCATGTGCTCCATTAGCAAAGAGTTCCTTCATCAACACTTTCCATATGCTCCATTAGCAAAGTGTCTCTTCATCAACACTTTCCATATGCTCCATTAACAAAGAATTTCTTCATCATCAACACTTTCCTTATGCTCCATCAGCCAAGGGTTTCTTCATTAACAATTTCCATATGCTCAATTAGGAAGGAGTTTCTTCATCAACGGTTCCCATATGCTCCATTAGCAATGAATTTCTTCATCATCAACAATTTCCGTACGCTCCATCAGTCAAGTGTTTCTTAATTGACACTTTCCATAGGCTCCATTAGCAAAGAGTTTCTTCATTAACACTTTCCATATGCTGCATTACCAAAGAGTTTCTTCATTAACACTTTCTAAATGCTCCATTACCAAAGATTTTCTTCATTAACACTTTCCAAATTCTCCATTACCAAAGTGTTTCATCATTAACACTTTCCATATGCTCTATCAGCCAAGTGTTTCTTCATCAACACTTTCCATATGCTCCATTACCAAAGAGTTTCTCCATCAACGCTTTCCATATGCTCCATTAGCAAAGAGTTTCTTCATTAACACTTTCCATATGCTCCATTAACAAAGTGTTTGTTCATCAACAGTTTCCACATGCTCCATTAGCAACGGGTCTCTTCAATAATACCTTCCATATGCTCCAATAGCGAAGAGTTTCTTCATTGACACTTTCCATATGCTCCATTGTCAAAGAGTTTCTTCATTAACACTTTCCATATGCTCTATTAACAAAGAGATTCTTCATAAACACTTTCCATATGCTCCATTAGCAAAGAGTTTCTTCATTAACTCTTTCCATATGCTCCATTACCAGTAAGTTTCTTCATTAACACTTTCCATATGCTCCATTAACAAAGAGTTTCCTCATCAACGCTTCCATATGCTCCATTAGCAAAGAGTTTGTTCATTAACACTTTCCATATGCTCCATTAGCAAGAGTTTCTTCATTAACACGTTCCATATGCTCCATTACCAAATAGTTTCTTCATCAACTCTTTCCATATGCTTCATTAGCAAAGAGTTTCTTCATTAACTCTTTCCCCATGCCCCATTACCAATGAATTTCTTCATTAACACTTTCCATATGCTCCATTAACAAAGAGTTTCCCCATCAACGCTTCCATATGCTCCATTAGCAAAGAGTACCATCATTAACACATTCCATATGCTCCATTAGCAAAGAGTTTCTTCATTAACACTTTCCATACGCTCCGTCAGCCAAGTGTTTCATAACTGACACTTTCCATATGCTCCATTAGCAAAGAGTTTCTTCCTTAACACTTTCCATTCGCTCCATTACCAAAGAGTTTCTTCATTAACACTTTCCATATGCTCCATCAGCCCAGTGTTCCTTCATTAACACTTTCCATATGCTCCATCGGCTAAGTGTGTCTTAATTGACAAATTCCACATGCTCCATTAGCAAATAGCTTCTTCATCATCGACACTTTCCATATGCTCCATTACCAAAGATGTTATGCACTAACACGTTCCAAATGCACCATTAGCAAAGAGTCTCTTCATAAACACTTTCCATATGCTCCATTAACAAAGAGTTTCTTCATCATCAACACTTTCCATATGCTCCATTACCAAAGAGTTTCTCCATCAAGGCTTTCCATATGCTCCATTAGCAAAGAGTTTCTTCATTAACACTTTCCATATGCTCCATTAGCAAAGTGTTTGTTCATCAACAGTTTCCACATGCTCCATTAGCAACGGGTCTCTTCAATAATACCTTCCATATGCTCCAATAGCGAAGAGTTTCTTAATTGACACTTTTCATATACTCCATTAGCAAAGAATTTCTTCATCAACGCTTTCCATATGCTCCATTAGCAAGAGTTTCTTCATTAACACGTTCCATATGCTCCATTACCAAATAGTTTCTTCATCAACTCTTTCCATATGCTTCATTAGCAAAGAGTTTCTTCATTAACTCTTTCCCCATGCCCCATTACCAATGAATTTCTTCATTAACAATTTCCATATGCTCCATTAGGAAGGAGTTTCTTCATCAACGGTTCCCATATGCTCCATTAGCAATGAATTTCTTCATCATCAACAATTTCCGTACGCTCTATCAGTCAAGTGTTTCTTAAATGACACTTTCCATATGCTCCATTAGGAAAGAGTTTCTTCATTAACTTTTTCCATATGCTGCATTACCAAAGAGTTTCTTCGTTAACACTTTCTAAATGATCCATTACCAAAGATTTTCTTCATTAACACTTTCCAAATTCTCCATTACCAAAGTGTTTCATCATTAACACTTTCCATATGCTCTATCAGCCAAGTGTTTCTTCATCAACACTTTCCATATGCTCCATTACCAAAGAGTTTCTCCATCAACGCTTTCCATATGCTCCATTAGCAAAGAGTTTCTTCATTAACACTTTCCATATGCTCCATTAGCAAAGTGTTTGTTCATCAACACTTTCCACATGCTCCATTAGCAACGGGTCTCTTCAATAATACCTTCCATATGCTCCAATAGCGAAGAGTTTCTTCATTGACACTTTCCATATGCTCCATTGTCAAAGAGTTTCTTCATTAACACTTTCCATATGCTCTATTAACAAAGAGATTCTTCATAAACACTTTCCATATGCTCCATTAGCAAAGAGTTTCTTCATTAACTCTTTCCATATGCTCCATTACCAATAGGTTTCTTCATTAACACTTTCCATATGCTCCATTAACAAAGAGTTTCCTCATCAACGCTTCCATATGCTCCATTAGCAAAGAGTTTGTTCATTAACACTTTCCATATGCTCCATTAGCAAGAGTTTCTTCATTAACACGTTCCATATGCTCCATTACCAAATAGTTTCTTCATCAACTCTTTCCATATGCTTCATTAGCAAAGAGTTTCTTCATTAACTCTTTCCCCATGCCCCATTACCAATGAATTTCTTCATTAACACTTTCCATATGCTCCATTAACAAAGAGTTTCCCCATCAACGCTTCCATATGCTCCATTAGCAAAGAGTACCATCATTAACACATTCCATATGCTCCATTAGCAAAGAGTTTCTTCATTAACACTTTCCATACGCTCCGTCAGCCAAGTGTTTCATAACTGACACTTTCCATATGCTCCATTAGCAAAGAGTTTCTTCCTTAACACTTTCCATTCGCTCCATTACCAAAGAGTTTCTTCATTAACACTTTCCATATGCTCCATCAGCCCAGTGTTTCTTCATTAACACTTTCCATATGCTCCATCGGCTAAGTGTGTCTTAATTGACAAATTCCACATGCTCCATTAGCAAATAGCTTCTTCATCATCGACACTTTCCATATGCTCCATTACCAAAGATGTTATGCACTAACACGTTCCAAATGCACCATTAGCAAAGAGTCTCTTCATAAACACTTTCCATATGCTCCATTAACAAAGAGTTTCTTCATCATCAACACTTTCCATATGCTCCATTACCAAAGAGTTTCTCCATCAAGGCTTTCCATATGCTCCATTAGCAAAGAGTTTCTTCATTAACACTTTCCATATGCTCCATTAGCAAAGTGTTTGTTCATCAACAGTTTCCACATGCTCCATTAGCAACGGGTCTCTTCAATAATACCTTCCATATGCTCCAATAGCGAAGAGTTTCTTAATTGACACTTTTCATATACTCCATTAGCAAAGAATTTCTTCATCAACGCTTTCCATATGCTCCATTAGCAAGAGTTTCTTCATTAAAACGTTCCATATGCTCCATTACCAAATAGTTTCTTCATCAACTCTTTCCATATGCTTCATTAGCAAAGAGTTTCTTCATTAACTCTTTCCCCATGCCCCATTACCAATGAATTTCTTCATTAACAATTTCCATATGCTCCATTAGGAAGGAGTTTCTTCATCAACGGTTCCCATATGCTCCATTAGCAATGAATTTCTTCATCATCAACAATTTCCGTACGCTCTATCAGTCAAGTGTTTCTTAAATGACACTTTCCATATGCTCCATTAGGAAAGAGTTTCTTCATTAACTTTTTCCATATGCTGCATTACCAAAGAGTTTCTTCGTTAACACTTTCTAAATGATCCATTACCAAAGATTTTCTTCATTAACACTTTCCAAATTCTCCATTACCAAAGTGTTTCATCATTAACACTTTCCATATGCTCTATCAGCCAAGTGTTTCTTCATCAACACTTTCCATATGCTCCATTACCAAAGAGTTTCTCCATCAACGCTTTCCATATGCTCCATTAGCAAAGAGTTTCTTCATTAACACTTTCCATATGCTCCATTAGCAAAGTGTTTGTTCATCAACACTTTCCACATGCTCCATTAGCAACGGGTCTCTTCAATAATACCTTCCATATGCTCCAATAGCGAAGAGTTTCTTCATTGACACTTTCCATATGGTCCATTGTCAAAGAGTTTCTTCATTAACACTTTCCATATGCTCTATTAACAAAGAGATTCTTCATAAACACTTTCCATATGCTCCATTAGCAAAGAGTTTCTTCATTAACTCTTTCCATATGCTCCATTACCAATAGGTTTCTTCATTAACACTTTCCATATGCTCCATTAACAAAGAGTTTCCTCATCAACGCTTCCTTATGCTCCATTAGCAAAGAGTTTGTTCATTAACACTTTCCATATGCTCCATTAGCAAGAGTTTCTTCATTAACACGTTCCATATGCTCCATTACCAAATAGTTTCTTCATCAACTCTTTCCATATGCTTCATTAGCAAAGAGTTTCTTTATTAACTCTTTCCCCATGCTCCATTACCAATCAATTTCTTCATTAACACTTTCCATATGCTCCATTAACAAAGAGTTTCCCCATCAACGCTTCCATATGCTCCATTAGCAAAGAGTTCCATCATTAACACATTCCATATGCTCCATTAGCAAAGAGTTTCTTCATTAACACTTTCCATACGCTCCATCAGCCCAGTGTTTCTTCATTAACACTTTCCATATGCTCCATCGGCTAAGTGTGTCTTAATTGACAAATTCCACATGCTCCATTAGCAAATAGCTTCTTCATAATCGACACTTTCCATATGCTCCATTACCAAAGATTTTATGCATTAACACTTTCCAAATGCACCATTAGCAAAGAGTCTCTTCATAAACACTTTCCATATGCTCCATTAACAAAAAGTTTCTTCATCATCAACACTTTCCATATGCTCCATTACAAAAGAGTTTCTCCATTAACATTTTCCGTATGCTCCATTACCAAAGAGTTTCTTAATTGACACTTTTCATATACTCCATTAGCAAAGAATTTCTTCATCAACGCTTTCCATATGCTCCATTAGCAAAGAATTCCTTCATCATCAACACTTTCCATAAGTTCCATTACCAAAGAGTTTCTTCATCAACTCTTTCCATATGCTCCATTAGCAGAGAGTGTCTTCATCAACACTTTCCATATGCGCCATTAGCAAAGAATTTCGTCATTATCAACACTTTCCTTATGCTCCATCAGCCAAGTGTTTCTTCATTAACAATTTCCATATGCTACATTAGCAAAGAGTTTCTTCATCAACGGTTTCCATATGCTCCATTAGCAAAGAATTTCTTCATCATCAACACTTTTCGTACGCTCCATCAGTCAAGTGTTTCTTAATTGACACTTTCCGTATGCTCAATTAGCAAAGAGTTTCATCATTCACACTTTCCATATGCTCCATTACCAAAGAGTTTCTTAATTAACACTTTCCAAATGCCCCATTACCAAAGAGTTTCTTCATTAACAGTTTCCATATGCTCCATTACCAAAGTATTTCTTCATTAACACTTTCCATATGCTCCATCAGCCAAATGTTTCTTCATCAACACTTTCCTAGTGCTCCATTACCGAAGAATTTCTCCATCAGCACTTTCCATATGCTCCATTAGCAAAGAGTTTTTTAATTAACACATTCCATATGCTCTATTAACTAAGGGATTCTCCATCAACACTTTCCATATGCTCCATTAGCAAAGAGTTTCTCCATTAACAATTTCCATATGCTCCACTACCAAAGAGTTTCTTCATCAACTCTTTCCATATGCTCCATTAGCAAAGAGTTTGTTCATTAACACTTACTATATGCTCCATTGCCCAAGAGTTTCTTCGTCAACACTTTCCAAATGCTCCATTATCAAAGAGTTTCTTCATTAACACTTTCCATATGCTCCATTAGCAGAGAGTTTCTTCATCAACAATTTCCATACGCTCCATCAGCAAAGAGTTTCTTCCTTAACACTTTCCATATGCTCCATTAGCAAGGAGTTTCTTCATTAACACTATCCATATGCTCCATTAGCAAAGGGTTTTTTCATCAACACTTTCCACATGCTCCATTAGCAATGGGTCTCTTCAATTGTACCTTCCATATGCTCCATTAGCGAAGAGTTTCTTCATTGACACTTTCCATATGCTCCATTATCAAAGAGTTTTTTCATTAACAATTTCCATATGCTCTATAAACAAAGAGATTCTTCATCAACACTTTCCATATGCTCCATTAGCAGAGAGTTTCTCCATTAACACATTCCATATGCTCCACTACCAAAGAGTTTCTTCATCAACTCTTTCCATATGCTCCATTAGCAAAGAGTTTGTTCATTAACACTTACCATATGCTCCATTACCCAAGAGTTTCTTCATCAACACTTTCCAAATGCTCCATTATCAAAGAGTTTCTTCATTAACACTTTCCATATGCTCCATTAGCAGAGAGTTTCTTCATCAACAATTTCCATACGCTCCATCAGCAAAGAGTTTCTTCCTTAACACTTTCCATATGCTCCATTAGCAAGGAGTTTCTTCATTAACACTTTCCATATGCTCCATTAGCAAAGATTCTCTTCATTAACACTTTCCATATGCTCCATTACCAAAGAGTTTCTCCATTAACACTTTCATATATGCTCCATTACCAAAGAGTGTCTTCATTAACACGTTCCATATGCTCCATTACCAAATACTTTCTTTATCAACACTTTCCATATGCTCCATTAGCAAAGAGACTCTTCATTAACACTTTCCATATGCTCCATTACCAAAGAGTTTCTTCACAAACACTTTCCATATGCTCCATCAGCAAAGAGTTCCTTCATTAACACTTGCCATGTGCTCCATTAGCAAAGAGTTCCTTCATCAACACTTTCCATATGCTCCATTAGCAAAGTGTCTCTTCATCAACACTTTCCATATGCTCCATTAACAAAGAATTTCTTCATCATCAACACTTTCCTTATGCTCCATCAGCCACGGGTTTCTTCATTAACAATTTCCATATGCTCAATTAGGAAGGAGTTTCTTCATCAACGGTTCCCATATGCTCCATTAGCAATGAATTTCTTCATCATCAACAATTTCCGTACGCTCCTTCAGTCAAGTGTTTCTTAATTGACACTTTCCATAGGCTCCATTAGCAAAGAGTTTCTTCATTAACACTTTCCATATGCTGCATTACCAAAGAGTTTCTTCATTAACACTTTCTAAATGCTCCATTACCAAAGATTTTCTTCATTAACACTTTCCAAATTCTCCATTACCAAAGTGTTTCATCATTAACACTTTCCATATGCTCTATCAGCCAAGTGTTTCTTCATCAACACTTTCCATATGCTCCATTACCAAAGAGTTTCTCCATCAACGCTTTCCATATGCTCCATTAGCAAAGAGTTTCTTCATTAACACTTTCCATATGCTCCATTAGCAAAGTGATTGTTCATCAACAGTTTCCACATGCTCCATTTGCAACGGGTCTCTTCAATAATACCTTCCATATGCTCCAATAGCGACGAGTTTCTTCATTGACACTTTCCATATGCTCCATTGTCAAAGAGTTTCTTCATTAACACTTTCCATATGCTCTATTAACAAAGAGATTCTTCATAAACACTTTCCATATGCTCCATTAGCAAAGAGTTTCTTCATTAACTCTTTCCATATGCTCCATTACCAGTAAGTTTCTTCATTAACACTTTCCATATGCTCCATTAACAAAGAGTTTCCTCATCAACGCTTCCATATGCTCCATTAGCAAAGAGTTTGTTCATTAACACTTTCCATATGCTCCATTAGCAAGAGTTTCTTCATTAACACGTTCCATATGCTCCATTACCAAATAGTTTCTTCATCAACTCTTTCCATATGCTTCATTAGCAAAGAGTTTCTTCATTAACTCTTTCCCCATGCCCCATTACCAATGAATTTCTTCATTAACACTTTCCATATGCTCCATTAACAAAGAGTTTCCCCATCAACGCTTCCATATGCTCCATTAGCAAAGAGTACCAACATTAACACATTCCATATGCTCCATTAGCAAAGAGTTTCTTCATTAACACTTTCCATACGCTCCGTCAGCCAAGTGTTTCATAACTGACACTTTCCATATGCTCCATTAGCAAAGAGTTTCTTCCTTAACACTTTCCATTCGCTCCATTACCAAAGAGTTTCTTCATTAACACTTTCCATATGCTCCATCAGCCCAGTGTTTCTTCATTAACACTTTCCATATGCTCCATCGGCTAAGTGTGTCTTAATTGACAAATTCCACATGCTCCATTAGCAAATAGCTTCTTCATCATCGACACTTTCCATATGCTCCATTACCAAAGATGTTATGCATTAACACGTTCCAAATGCACCATTAGCAAAGAGTCTCTTCATAAACACTTTCCATATGCTCCATTAACAAAGAGTTTCTTCATCATCAACACTTTCCATATGCTCCATTACCAAAGAGTTTCTCCATCAACGCTTTCCATATGCTCCATTAGCAAAGAGTTTCTTCATTAACACTTTCCATATGCTCCATTAGCAAAGTGTTTGTTCATCAACAGTTTCCACATGCTCCATTAGCAACGGGTCTCTTCAATAATACCTTCCATATGCTCCAATAGCGAAGAGTTTCTTAATTGACACTTTTCATATACTCCATTAGCAAAGAATTTCTTCATCAACGCTTTCCATATGCTCCATTAGCAAGAGTTTCTTCATTAACACGTTCCATATGCTCAATTACCAAATAGTTTCTTCATCAACTCTTTCCATATGCTTCATTAGCAAAGAGTTTCTTCATTAACTCTTTCCCCATGCCCCATTACCAATGAATTTCTTCATTAACAATTTCCATATGCTCCATTAGGAAGGAGTTTCTTCATCAACGGTTCCCATATGCTCCATTAGCAATGAATTTCTTCAAAACAACAATTTCCGTACGCTCTATCAGTCAAGTGTTTCTTAAATGACACTTTCCATATGCTCCATTAGGAAAGAGTTTCTTCATTAACTTTTTCCATATGCTGCATTACCAAAGAGTTTCTTCGTTAACACTTTCTAAATGATCCATTACCAAAGATTTTCTTCATTAACACTTTCCAAATTCTCCATGACCAAAGTGTTTCATCATTAACACTTTCCATATGCTCTATCAGCCAAGTGTTTCTTCATCAACACTTTCCATATGCTCCATTACCAAAGAGTTTCTCCATCAACGCTTTCCATATGCTCCATTAGTAAAGAGTTTCTTCATTAACACTTTCCATATGCTCCATTAGCAAAGTGTTTGTTCATCAACACTTTCCACATGCTCCATTAGCAACGGGTCTCTTCAATAATACCTTCCATATGCTCCAATAGCGAAGAGTTTCTTCATTGACACTTTCCATATGCTCCATTGTCAAAGAGTTTCTTCATTAACACTTTCCATATGCTCTATTAACAAAGAGATTCTTCATAAACACTTTCCATATGCTCCATTAGCAAAGAGTTTCTTCATTAACTCTTTCCATATGCTCCATTACCAATAGGTTTCTTCATTAACACTTTCCATATGCTCCATTAACAAAGAGTTTCCTCATCAACGCTTCCTTATGCTCCATTAGCAAAGAGTTTGTTCATTAACACTTTCCATATGCTCCATTAGCAAGAGTTTCTTCATTAACACGTTCCATATGCTCCATTACCAAATAGTTTCTTCATCAACTCTTTCCATATGCTTCATTAGCAAAGAGTTTCTTTATTAACTCTTTCCCCATGCTCCATTACCAATCAATTTCTTCATTAACACTTTCCATATGCTCCATTAACAAAGAGTTTCCCCATCAACGCTTCCATATGCTCCATTAGCAAAGAGTTCCATCATTAACACATTCCATATGCTCCATTAGCAAAGAGTTTCTTCATTAACACTTTCCATACGCTCCATCAGCCCAGTGTTTCTTCATTAACACTTTCCATATGCTCCATCGGCTAAGTGTGTCTTAATTGACAAATTCCACATGCTCCATTAGCAAATAGCTTCTTCATAATCGACACTTTCCATATGCTCCATTACCAAAGATTTTATGCATTAACACTTTCCAAATGCACCATTAGCAAAGAGTCTCTTCATAAACACTTTCCATATGCTCCATTAACAAAGAGTTTCTTCATCATCAACACTTTCCATATGCTCCATTACAAAAGAGTTTCTCCATTAACATTTTCCGTATGCTCCATTACCAAAGAGTTTCTTAATTGACACTTTTCATATACTCCATTAGCAAAGAATTTCTTCATCAACGCTTTCCATATGCTCCATTAGCAAAGAATTCCTTCATCATCAACACTTTCCATAAGTTCCATTACCAAAGAGTTTCTTCATCAACTCTTTCCATATGCTCCATTAGCAGAGAGTGTCTTCATCAACACTTTCCATATGCGCCATTAGCAAAGAATTTCGTCATTATCAACACTTTCCTTATGCTCCATCAGCCAAGTGTTTCTTCATTAACAATTTCCATATGCTACATTAGCAAAGAGTTTCTTCATCAACGGTTTCCATATGCTCCATTAGCAAAGAATTTCTTCATCATCAACACTTTTCGTACGCTCCATCAGTCAAGTGTTTCTTAATTGACACTTTCCGTATGCTCAATTAGCAAAGAGTTTCATCATTCACACTTTCCATATGCTCCATTACCAAAGAGTTTCTTAATTAACACTTTCCAAATGCCCCATTACCAAAGAGTTTCTTCATTAACAGTTTCCATATGCTCCATTACCAAAGTATTTCTTCATTAACACTTTCCATATGCTCCATCAGCCAAATGTTTCTTCATCAACACTTTCCTAGTGCTCCATTACCGAAGAATTTCTCCATCAGCACTTTCCATATGCTCCATTAGCAAAGAGTTTTTTAATTAACACATTCCATATGCTCTATTAACTAAGGGATTCTCCATCAACACTTTCCATATGCTCCATTAGCAAAGAGTTTCTCCATTAACAATTTCCATATGCTCCACTACCAAAGAGTTTCTTCATCAACTCTTTCCATATGCTCCATTAGCAAAGAGTTTGTTCATTAACACTTACCATATGCTCCATTGCCCAAGAGTTTCTTCGTCAACACTTTCCAAATGCTCCATTATCAAAGAGTTTCTTCATCAACACTTTCCATATGCTCCATTAGCAGAGAGTTTCTTCATCAACAATTTCCATACGCTCCATCAGCAAAGAGTTTCTTCCTTAACACTTTCCATATGCTCCATTAGCAAGGAGTTTCTTCATTAACACTATCCATATGCTCCATTAGCAAAGGGTTTTTTCATCAACACTTTCCACATGCTCCATTAGCAATGGGTCTCTTCAATTGTACCTTCCATATGCTCCATTAGCGAAGAGTTTCTTCATTGACACTTTCCATATGCTCCATTATCAAAGAGTTTTTTCATTAACAATTTCCATATGCTCTATAAACAAAGAGATTCTTCATCAACACTTTCCATATGCTCCATTAGCAGAGAGTTTCTCCATTAACACATTCCATATGCTCCACTACCAAAGAGTTTCTTCATCAACTCTTTCCATATGCTCCATTAGCAAAGAGTTTGTTCATTAACACTTACCATATGCTCCATTACCCAAGAGTTTCTTCATCAACACTTTCCAAATGCTCCATTATCAAAGAGTTTCTTCATTAACACTTTCCATATGCTCCATTAGCAGAGAGTTTCTTCATCAACAATTTCCATACGCTCCATCAGCAAAGAGTTTCTTCCTTAACACTTTCCATATGCTCCATTAGCAAGGAGTTTCTTCATTAACACTTTCCATATGCTCCATTAGCAAAGATTCTCTTCATTAACACTTTCCATATGCTCCATTACCAAAGAGTTTCTCCATTAACACTTTCATATATGCTCCATTACCAAAGAGTGTCTTCATTAACACGTTCCATATGCTCCATTACCAAATACTTTCTTTATCAACACTTTCCATATGCTCCATTAGCAAAGAGTCTCTTCATTAACACTTTCCATATGCTCCATTACCAAAGAGTTTCTTCACAAACACTTTCCATATGCTCCATCAGCAATGAGTTCCTTCATTAACACTTGCCATGTGCTCCATTAGCAAAGAGTTCCTTCATCAACACTTTCCATATGCTCCATTAGCAAATTGTCTCTTCATCAACACTTTCCATATGCTCCATTAACAAAGAATTTCTTCATCATCAACACTTTCCTTATGCTCCATCAGCCAAGGGTTTCTTCATTAACAATTTTCATATGCTCCATTAGGAAGGAGTTTCTTCATCAACGGTTCCCATATGCTCCATTAGCAATGAATTTCTTCATCATCAACAATTTCCGCACGCTCTATCAGTCAAGTGTTTCTTAAATGACTCTTTCCATATGCTCCATTAGCAAAGAGTTTCTTCATTAACACTTTCCATATGCTGCATTACCAAAGAGTTTCTTCGTTAACACTTTCTATATGCTCCATTACCAAAGATTTTCTTCATTAACACTTTCCAAATTCTCCATTACCAAAAGTGTGTCATCATTAACACTTTCCATATGCTCTATCAGCCAAGTGTTTCTTCATCAACACTTTCCATATGCTCCATTACCAAAGAGTTTCTCCATCAACGCTTTCCATATGCTCCATTAGCAAAGAGTTTCTTCATTAACACATTCCATATGCTCCATTAGCAAAGTGTTTGTTCATCAACACTTTCCACATGCTCCATTAGCAACGGGTCTCTTCAATAATACCTTCCATATGCTCCAATAGCGAAGAGTTTCTTCATTGACACTTTCCATATGCTCCATTGTCAAAGAGTTTCTTCATTAACACTTTCCATATGCTCTAATAACAAAGAGATTCTTCATAAACACTTTCCATATGCTCCATTAGCAAAGAGTTTATTCATTAACTCTTTCCATATGCTCCATTACCAATAGGTTTCTTCATTAACACTTTCCATATGCTCCATTAACAAAGAGTTTCCTCATCAACGCTTCCTTATGCTCCATTAGCAAAGAGTTTGTTCATTAACACTTTCCATATGCTCCATTAGCAAGAGTTTCTTCATTAACACGTTCCATATGCTCCATTACCAAATAGTTTCTTCATCAACTCTTTCCATATGCTTCATTAGCAAAGAGTTTCTTCATTAACTCTTTCCCCATGCTCCATTACCAATGAATTTCTTCATTAACACTTTCCATATGCTCCATTAACAAAGAGTTTCCCCATCAACGCTTCCATATGCTCCATTAGCAAAGAGTTCCATCATTAACACATTCCACATGCTCCATTAGCAAATAGCTTCTTCATAATCGACACTTTCCATATGCTCCATTACCAAAGATTTTATGCATTAACACTTTCCAAATGCACCATTAGCAAAGAGTCTCTTCATAAACACTTTCCATATGCTCCATTAACAAAGAGTTTCTTCATCATCAACACTTTCCATATGCTCCATTACAAAAGAGTTTCTCCATTAACATTTTCCGTATGCTCCATTACCAAAGAGTTTCTTAATTGACACTTTTCATATACTCCATTAGCAAAGAATTTCTTCATCAACGCTTTCCATATGCTCCATTAGCAAAGAATTCCTTCATCATCAACACTTTTCGTACGCTCCATCAGTCAAGTGTTTCTTAATTGACACTTTCCGTATGCTCAATTAGCAATGAGTTTCATCATTCACACTTTCCATATGCTCCATTACCAAAGAGTTTCTTCATTAACACTTTCCAAATGCCCCATTACCAAAGAGTTTCTTCATTAACAGTTTCCATATGCTCCATTACCAAAGTATTTCTTCATTAACACTTTCCATATGCTCCATCAGCCAAGTGTTTCTTCATCAACACTTTCCTAGTGCTCCATTACCGAAGAATTTCTCCATCAGCATTTTCCATATGCTCCATTAGCAAAGAGTTTTTTAATTAACACATTCCATATGCTCTATTAACAAAGGGATTCTCCATCAACACTTTCCATATGCTCCATTAGCAAAGAGTTTCTCCATTAACACTTTCCATATGCTCCACTACCAAAGAGTTTCTTCATCAACTCTTTCCATATGCTCCATTAGCAAAGAGTTTGTTCATTAACACTTACCATATGCTCCATTGCCCAAGAGTTCCGTCATCAACATTTTCCAAATGCTCCATTATCAAAGAGTTTCTTCATTAACACTTTCCATATGCTCCATCAGCAGAGAGTTTCTTCATCAACAATTTCCATACGCTCCATCAGCAAAGAGTTTCTTCCTTAACACTTTCCATATGCTCCATTAGCAAGGAGTTTCTTCATTAACACTTTCCATATGCTCCATTAGCAAAGGGTTTTTTCATCAACACTTTCCACATGCTCCATTAGCAATGGGTCTCTTCAATTGTACCTTCCATATGCTCCATTAGCGAAGAGTTTCTTCATTGACACTTTCCATATGCTCCATTATCAAAGAGTTTTTTCATTAACACTTTCCATAAGCTCTATAAACAAAGAGATTCTTCATCAACACTTTCCATATGCTCCATTAGCAGAGAGTTTCTCCATTAACACTTTCCATATGCTCCACTACCAAAGAGTTTCATCATCAACTCTTTCCATATGCTCCATTAGCAAAGAGTTTGTTCATTAACACTTACCATATGCTCCATTACCCAAGAGTTTCTTCATCAACACTTTCCAAATGCTCCATTATCAAAGAGTTTCTTCATTAACACTTTCCATATGCTCCATTAGCAGAGAGTTTCTTCATCAACAATTTCCATACGCTCCATTAGCAAAGAATTTCTTCCTTAACACTTTCCATATGCTCCATTAGCAAGGAGTTTCTTCATTAACACTTTCCATATGCTCCATTAGCAAAGATTCTCTTCATTAACACTTTCCATATGCTCCATTACCAAAGAGTTTCTCCATTAACACTTTCCATATGCTCCATTACCAAAGAGTGTCTTCATTAACACGTTCCATATGCTCCATTACCAAATACTTTCTTTATCAACACTTTCCATATGCTCCATTAGCAAAGAGTCTCTTCATTAACACTTTCCATATGCTCCATTACCAAAGAGTTTCTTCACAAACACTTTCCATATGCTCCATCAGCAAAGAGTTCCTTCATTAACACTTGCCATGTGCTCCATTAGCAAAGAGTTCCTTCCTCAACACTTTCCATATGCTCCATTAGCAAAGTGTCTCTTCATCAACACTTTCCATATGCTCCATTAACAAAGAATTTCTTCATCATCAACACTTTCCTTATGCTCCATCAGCCAAGGGTTTCTTCATTAACAATTTCCATATGCTCCATTAGGGAGGAGTTTCTTCATCAACGGTTCCCATATGCTCCATTAGCAATGAATTTCTTCATCATCAACAATTTCCGTACCCTCCATCAGTCAAGTGTTTCTTAATTGACACTTTCCATATGCTCCATTAGCAAAGAGTTTCTTCATTAACACTTTCCATATGCTGCATTACCAAAGAGTTTCTTCATTAACACTTTCTAAATGCTCCATTACCAAAGATTTTCTTCATTAACACTTTCCAAATTCTCCATTACCAAAGTGTTTCATCATTAACACTTTCCATATGCTCTATCAGCCAAGTGTTTCTTCATCAACACTTTCCATATGCTCCATTACTAAAGAGTTTCTCCATCAACGCTTTTCATATGCTCCATTAGCAAAGAGTTTCTTCATTAACACTTTCCATATGCTCCATTAGCAAAGTGTTTGTTCATCAACACTTTCCACATGCTCCATTAGCAACGGGTCTCTTCAATAATACCTTCCATATGCTCCAATAGCGAAGAGTTTCTTCATGGACACTTTCCATATGCTCCATTGTCAAAAAGTTTCTTCATTAATACTTTCCATATGCTCTATTAACAAAGAGATTCTTCATAAACACTTTCCATATGCTCCATTAGCAAAGAGTTTCTTCATTAACTCTTTCCATATGCTCCATTACCAATAAGTTTCTTCATTAACACTTTCCATATGCTCCATTAACAAAGAGTTTCCTCATCAACGCTTCCATATGCTCCATTAGCAAAGAGTTTGTTCATTAACACTTTCCATATGCTCCATTAGCAAGAGTTTCTTCATTAACACTTTCCATACGCTCCATCAGCCAAGTGTTTCTTAATTGACACTTTACATATGCTCCATTACCAAAGATTTTATGCATTAACACTTTCCATACGCACCATTAGCAAAGAGTCTCTTCATAAACACTTTCCATATGCTCCATTAACAAAGAGTTTCTTAATCATCAACACTTTCCATATGCTCCATTATCAAAGAGTTTCTCCATTAACACTTTCCATATGCTCCATTACCAAAGAGTTTCTTAATTGACACTTTTCATATACTCCATTAGCAAAGAATTTCTTCATCAACGCTTTCCATATGATCCATTAGCAAAGAATTCCGTCATCATCAACACTTTCCATATGCTCCATTACCAAAGAGTTTCTTCATCAACTCTTTCCATTTGCTCCATTAGCAAAGAGTGTCTTCATCAACACTTTCCATATGCGCCATTAGCAAAGAATTTCGTCATCATCAACACTTTCCTTATGCTCCATTAGCCAAGTGTTTCTTCATTAACAATTTCCATATGCTACATTAGCAAAGAGTTTCTTCATCAACGGTTTCCATATGCTCCATTAGCAAAGAATTTCTTCATCATCAACACTTTCCATATGCTCCATTATCAAAGAGTTTCTTCCTTAACACTTTCCATATGCTCCATTAGCAAGGAGTTTCTTCATTAACACTTTCCATATGCTCCATTAGCAAAGGGTTTTTTCATCAACACTTTCCACATGCTCCATTAGCAATGGGTCTCTTCAATTGTACCTTCCATATGCTCCATTAGCGAAGAGTTTCTTCATTGACACTTTCCATATGCTCCATTATCAAAGAGTTTTTTCATTAACACTTTCCATATGCTCTATAAACAAAGAGATTCTTCATCAACACTTTCCATATGCTCCATTAGCAGAGAGTTTCTCCATTAACACTTTCCATATGCTCCACTACCAAAGAGTTTCTTCATCAACTCTTTCCATATGCTCCATTAGCAAAGAGTTTGTTCATTAACACTTACCATATGCTCCATTACCCAAGAGTTTCTTCATCAACACTTTCCAAATGCTCCATTATCAAAGAGTTTCTTCATTAACACTTTCCATATGCTCCATTAGCAGAGAGTTTCTTCATCAACAATTTCCATACGCTCCATTAGCAAAGAATTTCTTCCTTAACACTTTCCATATGCCCCATTAGCAAGGAGTTTCTTCATTAACACTTTCCATATGCTCCATTAGCAAAGATTCTCTTCATTAACACTTTCCATATGCTCCATTACCAAAGAGTTTCTCCATTAACACTTTCCATATGCTCCATTACCAAAGAGTGTCTTCATTAACACGTTCCATATGCTCCATTACCAAATACTTTCTTTATCAACACTTTCCATATGCTCCATTAGCAAAGAGTCTCTTCATTAACACTTTCCATATGCTCCATTACCAAAGAGTTTCTTCACAAACACTTTCCATATGCTCCATCTGCAAAGAGTTCCTTCATTAACACTTGCCATGTGCTCCATTAGCAAAGAGTTCCTTCCTCAACACTTTCCATATGCTCCATTAGCAAAGTGTCTCTTCATCAACACTTTCCATATGCTCCATTAACAAAGAATTTCTTCATCATCAACACTTTCCTTATGCTCCATCAGCCAAGGGTTTCTTCATTAACAATTTCCATATGCTCCATTAGGAAGGCGTTTCTTCATCAACGGTTCCCATATGCTCCATTAGCAATGAATTTCTTCATCATCAACAATTTCCGTACGCTCCATCAGTCAAGTGTTTCTTAATTGACACTTTCCATATGCCCCATTAGCAAAGAGTTTCTTCATTAACACTTTTCATATGCTGCATTACCAAAGAGTGTCTTCATTAACACTTTCTAAATGCTCCATTACCAAAGATTTTCTTCATTAACACTTTCCAAATTCTCCATTACCAAAGTGTTTCATCATTAACACTTTCCATATGCTCTATCAGCCAAGTGTTTCTTCATCAACACTTTCCATATGCTCCATTACCAAAGAGTTTCTCCATCAACGCTTTCCATATGCTCCATTAGCAAAGAGTTTCTTCATTAACACTTTCCATATGCTCCATTAGCAAAGTGTTTGTTCATCAACACTTTCCACATGCTCCATTAGCAGCGGGTCTCTTCAATAATACCTTCCATATGCTCCAATAGCGAAGAGTTTCTTCATGGACACTTTCCATATGCTCCATTGTCAAAGAGTTTCTTCATTAATACTTTCCATATGCTCTATTAACAAAGAGATTTTTCATAAACACTTTCCATATGCTCCATTAGCAAAGAGTTTCTTCATTAACTCTTTCCATATGCTCCATTACCAATAAGTTTCTTCATTAACACTTTCCATATGCTCCATTTACAAAGAGTTTCCTCATCAACGCTTCCTTATGCTCCATTAGCAAAGAGTTTGTTCATTAACACTTTCCATATGCTCCATTAGCAAGAGTTTCTTCATTAACACTTTCCATACGCTCCATCAGCCAAGTGTTTCTTAATTGACACTTTACATATGCTCCATTACCAAAGATTTTATGCATTAACACTTTCCATACGCATCATTAGCAAAGAGTCTCTTCATAAACACTTTCCATATGCTCCATTAACAAAGAGTTTCTTCATCATCAACACTTTCCATATGCTCCATTATCAAAGAGTTTCTCCATTAACACTTTCCATATGCTCCATTACCAAAGAGTTTCTTAATTGACACTTTTCATATACTCCATTAGCAAAGAATGACTTCATCAACGCTTTCCATATGATCCATTAGCAAAGAATTCCGTCATCATCAACACTTTCCATATGCTCCATTACCAAAGAGTTTCTTCATCAACTCTTTCCATATGCTCCATTAGCAAAGAGTGTCTTCATCAACACTTTCCATATGCGCCATTAGCAAAGAATTTCGTCATCATCAACACTTTCCTTATGCTCCATTAGCCAAGTGTTTCTTCATTAACAATTTCCATATGCTACATTAGCAAAGAGTTTCTTCATCAACGGTTTCCATATGCTCCATTAGCAAAGAATTTCTTCATCATCAACACTTTCCATATGCTCCATTATCAAAGAGTCTCTTCATTAACACTTTCCATATGCTCTATTAACAAAGAGATTCTTCATCAACACTTTCCATATGCTCCATTAGCAAAGAGTTTCTCCATTAACACTTTCCATATGCTCCATTAGCAAAGAGTCTCTTCATTAACACTTTCCATATGCTCCATTACCAAAGAGTTCCTTCACAAACACTTTCCATATGCTCCATCAGCAAAGAGTTCCTTCATTAACACTTGCCATGTGCTCCATTAGCAAAGAGTTCCTTCCTCAACACTTTCCATATGCTCCATTAGCAAAGTGTCTCTTCATCAACACTTTCCATATGCTCCATTAACAAAGAATTTCTTCATCATCAACACTTTCCTTATGCTCCATCAGCCAAGGGTTTCTTCATTAACAATTTCCATATGCTCCATTAGGAAGGAGTTTCTTCATCAACGGTTCCCATATGCTCCATTAGCAATGAATTTCTTCATCATCAACAATTTCCGTACGCTCCATCAGTCAAGTGTTTCTTAATTGACACTTTCCATATGCTCCATTAGCAAAGAGTTTCTTCATTAACACTTTCCATATGCTGCATTACCAAAGAGTTTCTTCATTAACACCTTCTAAATGCTCCATTACCAAAGATTTTCTTCATTAACACTTTCCAAATTCTCCATTACCAAAGTGTTTCATCATTAACACTTTCCATATGCTCTATCAGCCAAGTGTTTCTTCATCAACACTTTCCATATGCTCCATTACCAAAGAGTTTCTCCATCGAAGCTTTCCATATGCTCCATTAGCAAAGAGTTTCTTCATTAACACTTTCCATATGCTCCATTAGCAAAGTGTTGGTTCATCAACACTTTCCACATGCTCCATTAGCAACGGGTCTCTTCAATAATACCTTCCATATGCTCCAATAGCGAAGAGTTACTTCATGGACACTTTCCATATGCTCCATTGTCAAAGAGTTTCTTCATTAATACTTTCCATATACTCTATCAACAAAGAGATTCTTCATAAACACTTTCCATATGCTCCATTAGCAAAGAGTTTCTTCATTAACCCTTTCCATATGCTCCATTACCAATAAGTTTCTTCATTAACACTTTCCATATGCTCCATTAACAAAGAGTTTCCTCATCAACGCTTCCATATGCTCCATTAGCAAAGAGTTTGTTCATTAACACTTTCCATATGCTCCATTAGCAAGAATTTCTTCATTAACACTTTCCATACGCTCCATCAGCCAAGTATTTCTTAATTGACACTTTACATATGCTCCATTACCAAAGATTTTATGCATTAACACTTTCCATACGCACCATTAGCAAAGAGTCTCTTCATAAACACTTTCCATATGCTCCATTAACAAAGAGTTTCTTCATCATCAACACTTTCCATTTGCTCCATTATCAAAGAGTTTCTCCATTAACACTTTCCATATGCTCCATTACCAAAGAGTTTCTTAATTGACACTTTTCATATACTCCATTAGCAAAGAATTTCTTCATCAACGCTTTCCATATGATCCATTAGCAAAGAATTCCGTCATCATCAACACTTTCCATATGCTCCATTACCAAAGAGTTTCTTCATCAACTCTTTCCATATGCTCCATTAGCAAAGAGTGTCTTCATCAACACTTTCCATATGCGCCATTAGCAAAGAATTTCGTCATCATCAACACTTTCCTTATGCTCCATTAGCCAAGTGTTTCTTCATTAACAATTTCCATATGCTCCATTAGGAAGGAGTTTCTTCATCAACGGTTCCCATATGCTCCATTAGCAATGAATTTCTTCATCATCAACAATTTCCGTACGCTCCATCAGTCAAGTGTTTCTTAATTGACACTTTCCATATGCTCCATTAGCAAAGAGTTTCTTCATTAACACTTTCCATATGCTGCATTACCAAAGAGTTTCTTCATTAACACTTTCTAAATGCTCCATTACCAAAGATTTTCTTCATTAACACTTTCCAAATTCTCCATTACCAAAGTGTTTCATCATTAACACTTTCCATATGCTCTATCAGCCAAGTGTTTCTTCATCAACACTTTCCATATGCTCCATTACCAAATAGTTTCTCCATCAACGCTTTCCATATGCTCCATTAGCAAAGAGTTTCTTCATTAACACTTTCCATATGCTCCATTAGCAAAGTGTTTGTTCATCAACACTTTCCACATGCTCCATTAGCAACGGGTCTCTTCAATAATACCTTCCATATGCTCCAATAGCGAAGAGTTTCTTCATGGACACTTTCCATATGTTCCATTGTCAAAGAGTTTCTTCATTAATACTTTCCATATGCTCTATTAACAAAGAGATTCTTCATAAACACTTTCCATATGCTCCATTAGCAAAGAGTTTCTTCATTAACTCTTTCCATATGCTCCATTACCAATAAGTTTCTTAATTAACACTTTCCATATGCTCCATTAACAAAGAGTTTCCTCATCAACGCTTCCATATGCTCCATTAGCAAAGAGTTTGTTCATTAACACTTTCCATATGCTCCATTAGCAAGAGTTTCTTCATTAACACTTTCCATACGCTCCATCAGCCAAGTGTTTCTTAATTGACACTTTACATATGCTCCATTACCAAAGATTTTATGCATTAACACTTTCCATACGCACCATTAGCAAAGAGCCTCTTCATAAACACTTTCCATATGCTCCATTACCAAAGAGATTCTTAATTGACACTTTTCATATACTCCATTAGCAAAGAATTTCTTCATCAACGCTTTCCATATGATCCATTAGCAAAGAATTCCGTCATCATCAACACTTTCCATATGCTCCATTACCAAAGAGTTTCTTCATCAACTCTTTCCATATGCTCCATTAGCAAAGAGTGTCTTCATCAACACTTTCCATATGCGCCATTAGCAAAGAATTTCGTCATCATCAACACTTTCCTTATGCTCCATTAGCCAAGTGTTTCTTCATTAACAATTTCCATATGCTACATTAGCAAAGAGTTTCTTCATCAACGGTTTCCATATGCTCCATTAGCAAAGAATTTCTTCATCATCAACACTTTCCATATGCTCCATTATCAAAGAGTTTCTTCCTTAACACTTTCCATATGCTCCATTAGCAAGGAGTTTCTTCATTAACACTTTCCATATGCTCCATTAGCAAAGGGTTTTTTCATCAACACTTTCCACATGCTCCATTAGCAATGGGTCTCTTCAATTGTACCTTCCATATGCTCCATTAGCGAAGAGTTTCTTCATTGACACTTTCCATATGCTCCATTATCAAAGAGTTTTTCATTAACACTTTCCATATGCTCTATAAACAAAGAGATTCTTCATCAACACTTTCCATATGCTCCATTAGCAGAGAGTTTCTCCATTAACACTTTCCATATGCTCCACTACCAAAGAGTTTCTTCATCAACTCTTTCCCTAGGCTCCATTAGCAAAGAGTTTGTTCATTAACACTTACCATATGCTCCATTACCCAAGAGTTTCTTCATCAACACTTTCCAAATGCTCCATTATCAAAGAGTTTCTTCATTAACACTTTCCATATGCTCCATTAGCAGAGAGTTTCTTCATCAACAATTTCCATACGCTCCATTAGCAAAGAATTTCTTCCTTAACACTTTCCATATGCTCCATTAGCAAGGAGTTTCTTCATTAACACTTTCCATATGCTCCTTTAGCAAAGATTCTCTTCATTAACACTTTCCATATGCTCCATTACCAAAGAGTTTCTCCATTAACACTCTCCATATGCTCCATTACCAAAGAGTGTCTTCATTAACACGTTCCATATGCTCCATTACCAAATACTTTCTTTATGAACACTTTCCATATGCTCCATTAGCAAAGAGTCTCTTCATTAACACTTTCCATATGCTCCATTACCAAAGAGTTTCTTCACAAACACTTTCCATATACTTCATCAGCAAAGAGTTCCTTCATTAACACTTGCCATGTGCTCCATTAGCAAAGAGTTCCTTCCTCAACACTTTCCATATGCTCCATTAGCAAAGTGTCTCTTCATCAACACTTTCCATATGCTCCATTAACAAAGAATTTCTTCATCATCAACACTTTCCTTATGCTCCATCAGCCAAGGGTTTCTTCATTAACAATTTCCATATGCTCCATTAGGAAGGAGTTTCTTCATCAACGGTTCCCATATGCTCCATTAGCAATGAATTTCTTCATCATCAACAATTTCCGTACGCTCCATCAGTCAAGTGTTTCTTAATTGACACTTTCCATATGCTCCATTAGCAAAGAGTTTCTTCATTAACACTTTCCATATGCTGCATTACGAAAGAGTTTCTTCATTAACACTTTCTAAATGCTCCATTACCAAAGATTTTCTTCATTAACACTTTCCAAATTCTCCATTACCAAAGTGTTTCATCATTAACACTTTCCATATGCTCTATCAGCCAAGTGTTTCTTCATCAACACTTTCCATATGCTCCATTACCAAAGAGTTTCTCCATCAACGCTTTCCATATGCTCCATTAGCAAAGAGTTTCTTCATTAACACTTTCCATATGCTCCATTAGCAAAGTGTTTGTTCATCAACACTTTCCACATGCTCCATTAGCAACGGGTCTCTTCAATAATACCTTCCATATGCTCCAATAGCGAAGAGTTTCTTCATGGACACTTTCCATATGCTCCATTGTCAAAGAGTTTCTTCATTAATACTTTCCATATGCTCTATTAACAAAGAGATTTTTCATAAACACTTTCCATATGCTCCATTAGCAAAGAGTTTCTTCATTAACTCTTTCCATATGCTCCATTACCAATAAGTTTCTTCATTAACACTTTCCATATGCTCCATTAACAAAGAGTTTCCTCATCAACGCTTCCATATGCTCCATTAGCAAAGAGTTTGTTCATTAACACTTTCCATATGCTCCATTAGCAAGAGTTTCTTCATTAACACTTTCCATACGCTCCATCAGCCAAGTGTTTCTTAATTGACACTTTACATATGCTCCATTACCAAAGATTTTATGCATTAACACTTTCCATACGCACCATTAGCAAAGAGTCTCTTCATAAACACTTTCCATATGCTCCATTAACAAAGAGTTTCTTCATCATCAACACTTTCCATATGCTCAATTATCAAAGAGTTTCTCCATTAACACATTCCATAAGCTCCATTACCAAAGAGTTTCTTAATTGACACTTTTCATATACTCCATTAGCAAAGAATGACTTCATCAACGCTTTCCATATGATCCATTAGCAAAGAATTCCGTCATCATCAACACTTTCCATATGCTCCATTACCAAAGAGTTTCTTCATCAACTCTTTCCATATGCTCCATTAGCAAAGAGTGTCTTCATCAACACTTTCCATATGCGCCATTAGCAAAGAATTTCGTCATCATCAACACTTTCCTTATGCTCCATTAGCCAAGTGTTTCTTCATTAACAATTTCCATATGCTACATTAGCAAAGAGTTTCTTCATCAACGGTTTCCATATGCTCCATTAGCAAATAATTTCTTCATCATCAACACTTTCCATATGCTCCATTATCAAAGAGTCTCTTCATTAACACTTTCCATATGCTCTATTAACAAAGAGATTCTTCATCAACACTTTCCATATGCTCCATTAGCAAAGAGTTTCTCCATTAACACTTTCCATATGCTCCATTAGCAAAGAGTCTCTTCATTAACACTTTCCATATGCTCCATTACCAAAGAGTTTCTTCACAAACACTTTCCATATGCTCCATCAGCAAAGAGTTCCTTCATTAACACTTGCCATGTGCTCCATTAGCAAAGAGTTCCTTCCTCAACACTTTCCATATGCTCCATTAGCAAAGTGTCTCTTCATCAACACTTTCCATATGCTCCATTAACAAAGAATTTCTTCATCATCAACACTTTCCTTATGCTCCATCAGCCAAGGGTTTCTTCATTAACAATTTCCATATGCTCCATTAGGAAGGAGTTTCTTCATCAACGGTTCCCATATGCTCCATTAGCAATGAATTTCTTCATCATCAACAATTTCCGTACGCTCCATCAGTCAAGTGTTTCTTAATTGACACTTTCCATATGCTCCATTAGCAAAGAGTTTCTTCATTAACACTTTCCATATGCTGCATTACCAAAGAGTTTCTTCATTAACACTTTCTAAATGCTCCATTACCAAAGATTTTCTTCATTAACACTTTCCAAATTCTCCATTACCAAAGTGTTTCATCATTAACACTTTCCATATGCTCTATCAGCCAAGTGTTTCTTCATCAACACTTTCCATATGCTATATTACCAAAGAGTTTCTCCATCAAAGCTTTCCATATGCTCCATTAGCAAAGAGTTTCTTCATTAACACTTTCCATATGCTCCATTAGCAAAGTGTTGGTTCATCAACACTTTCCACATGCTCCATTAGCAACGGGTCTCTTCAATAATACCTTCCATATGCTCCAATAGCGAAGAGTTACTTCATGGACACTTTCCATATGCTCCATTGTCAAAGAGTTTCTTCATTAATACTTTCCATATGCTCTATTAACAAAGAGATTCTTCATAAACACTTTCCATATGCTCCATTAGCAAAGAGTTTCTTCATTAACCCTTTCCATATGCTCCATTACCAATAAGTTTCTTCATTAACACTTTCCATATGCTCCATTAACAAAGAGTTTCCTCATCAACGCTTCCATATGCTCCATTAGCAAAGAGTTTGTTCATTAACACTTTCCATATGCTCCATTAGCAAGAATTTCTTCATTAACACTTTCCATACGCTCCATCAGCCAAGTGTTTCTTAATTGACACTTTACATATGCTCCATTACCAAAGATTTTATGCATTAACACTTTCCATACGCACCATTAGCAAAGAGTCTCTTCATAAACACTTTCGATATGCTCCATTAACAAAGAGTTTCTTCATCATCAACACTTTCCATATGCTCCATTATCAAAGAGTTTCTCCATTAACACTTTCCATATGCTCCATTACCAAAGAGTTTCTTAATTGACACTTTTCATATACTCCATTAGCAAAGAATTTCTTCATCAACGCTTTCCATATGATCCATTAGCAAAGAATTCCGTCATCATCAACACTATCCATATGCTCCATTATCAAAGAGTTTCTTCATCAACTCTTTCCATATGCTCCATTAGCAAAGAGTGTCTTCATCAACACTTTCCATATGCGCCATTAGCAAAGAATTTCATCATCATCAACACTTTCCTTATGCTCCATTAGCCAAGTGTTTCTTCATTAACAATTTCCATATGCTACATTAGCAAAGAGTTTCTTCATCAACGGTTTCCATATGCTCCATTAGCAAAGAATTTCTTCATCATCAACACTTTCCATATGCTCCATTATCAAAGAGTCTCTTCATTAACACTTTCCATATGCTCTATTAACAAAGAGATTCTTCATCAACACTTTCCATATGCTCCATTAGCAAAGAGTTTCTCCATTAACACTTTCCATATGCTCCATTACCAAAGAGTTTCTTCATCAACTCTTTCCATATGCTCCATTAGCAAAGAGTTTGTTCATTAACACTTACCATATGCTTCATTACCCGAGAGTTTCTTCATCAACACTTTCCAAATGCTCCATTATCAAAGAGTTTCTTCATTAACACTTTCCATATGCTCCATTAGCAGAGTTTCTTCGTCAAAACTTTCCATATGCTCCATTAGCAAAGGGTTTTCATCAACGCTTTCAATATGCTCCTTTAGCAAAGAGTTTCTTCATCATCAACACATTCCATATGCTCCACCAGCCAAGTGTTTCTTCATTAACACTTTACATACGCTCCATCAGCCAAGTGTTTCCTAATTGACACTTTCCATATGCTCCATTACCAAAAACAGTTTCTTCATTAACACTTTCCATTCGCTCCATTACCAAAGAGTTTCTTCATTAACTTTTTCCATATGCTCCATCAGCCAAGTGTTTCTTCGTTAACACTTTCCATATGCTCCATCAGCTAAGTGCGTCTTAATTGACAAATTCCATATGCTCCATTAGCAAAGAGCTTCTTCACCATCAACACTTTCCATATGCTCCATTACCAAAGACTTTATTCATTAACACTTTCCATACGCACCATTAGCAAAGAGTCTCTTCAGAAACACTTTCCATATGCTACATTAACAAAGAGTTTCTTCATCATCAACATTTTCCATATGCTCCATTACCAAAGAGTTTCTCCATTAACACTTTCCATATGCTCCATTACCAAAGAGTTTCTTAATTGACTGTTTCCATACACTCCATTTGCAAAGAGTTTTTTCATCAACGCTTTCCATATGATCCATTAGCAAAGAGTTCCTTCATCATCAACACTTTCCATATGCTCCATTACCAAAGCCTTTCTTCATCAACTTTTTCCATATGCTCCATTAGCAAAGAGTTTCTTCATTAACACTTTCCACATGCTCCATTAAGCAAAGAGTTTCTTCATCAATACCTTCCATATGCTCCATTAGCAAAGAATTCCTTCATCATCAACACTTTCCATATGCTCCATCAGCCAAGTAGTTCCTCATCAACAATTTCTATAAGCGCAATTTGCAAAGAGTTTCTTCATCAACGGTTTCCATATGCTCCATTAGCAAAGAATTACTTCATCATTAAACTCTCCGTACGCTCCATCAATCAAGTGTATCTTAATTGACACTTTCCACATGCTCCATTAGCAAAGAGTTTCTTCATTAACACTTTCCAAATGCTCCATTACCAAAGTGTTTCTTCATTAACACTTTCCATATGCTCCATCAGCCAGGTGTTTCTTAATCAACACTTTTCATATGCTCCATTACCAAAGAGTTTCTCCATTAACACATTCCATATGCTCCATTACCAAAGAGTTTCTTAATTGACTGTTTCCATACACTCCATTTGCAAAGAGTTTTTTCATCAACGCTTTCCATATGATCCATTAGCAAAGAGTTCCTTCATCATCAACACTTTCCATATGCTCCATTACCAAAGTGTTTTTTCAATTACACTTTCCATATGCTCCATTAGCAAAGAGTTTCTTCATTAATACTTTCCATATGCTCCTTTAGCAAAGAGTTTCTTCATTTACATTTTCCATATGCTCCATTACCAAAGAGTGTCTTCATTAACACTTTCCATATGCTCCATTAGCAAAGAGGTTCTTCATAAACACTTTCCATATGCTCGATTACCAAAGAATTTCTTCATTAACACTTTCCATATGCTCCATTAGCAAAGAGGTTCTTCATTAACACTTTCCATATGCTCGATTACCAAAGAATTTCTTAATTAACACTTTCCATATGCTCCATTAGCAAAGAGTTTCTTCATTGACACTTTCCATATGCTCCTTTAGCAAAGAGTTTCTTCATTAACACTATCCATATGCTTCATTAGCATCCAGTTTCTTCATTAAGACTTTCCATATGCTCCATTAGCAAAGAGTTTCTTCATTAACACTTTCCATATGCTCCATTAGCAAAGAGTTAATTTATTAACACTTTCCATATGCTCCATTACCAAAAAGTTTCTTCTTTAACACTTTCCATATGCTCCATTACCAAAGAGTTTCTTCATTAACACTTTCCATAAGCTCCATTGGCCAAGAGTTTCATCATTAACACTTTCCATATGCTCCATCACCAATGAGCTTCTTCATCGACACTTTCCATATGCTCCATTAGCAAAGAGTTTCTTAATTAACACTTTCCATATGCTCCATTAGCAAAGAGTTTCTTCATCAAAACTTTCCATATGCTCCATTAGCAAAGAGTTTCTTCATTTACATTTTCCATATGCTCCATTAGCAAAGAGTTTCTTCATTAATACTTTCCATATGCTCCTTTAGCAAAGAGTTTCTTCATTTACATTTTCCATATGCTCCATTACCAAAGAGTGTCTTCATTAACACTTTCCATATGCTCCATTAGCAAAGAGTTTCTTCTTTAACACTTTCCATATACTCCATTAGCAAAGAGTTTCTTCATCAACACTTTCCATATGCTCCATTAGCAACGAGTTTCTTCACTAACACTTTCCATATGCTCCATTAGCAAAGAGATTCTTCATTTACATTTTCCATATGCTCCATTACCAAAGAGTGTCTTCATTAACACTTTCCATATGCTCCATTAGCAAAGAGGTTCTTCATAAACACTTTCCATATGCTCGATTACCAAAGAATTTCTTCATTAACACTTTCCATATGCTCCATTAGCAAAGAGTTTCTTTATTAACAATTTCCATATGCATCATTAGCATACAGTTTCTTCATTAACACTTTCCATATGCTCCATTAGCAAAGAGTTTCTTCATTAACACTTTCCATATGTTCCATTAGCAAAGAGTTTCTTCATTAACACTTTCCATATGCTCCATTACCAAAGAGTTTCTTCATTAATACTTTCCATATGCTCCTTTAGCAAAGAGTTTCTTCATTTACATTTTCCATATGCTCCATTACCAAAGAGTGTCTTCATTAACACTTTCCATATGCTCCATTAGCAAAGAGGTTCTTCATAAACACTTTCCATATGCTCGATTACCAAAGAATTTCTTCATTAACACTTTCCATATGCTCCATTAGCAAAGAGGTTCTTCATTAACACTTTCCATATGCTCGATTACCAAAGAATTTCTTAATTAACACTTTCCATATGCTCCATTAGCAAAGAGTTACTTCATTAACAATTTCCATATGCATCATTAGCAGACAGTTTCTGCATTTACACTTTCCATATGCTCCATTAGCAAAGAGTTTCTTCATTAACACTTCCATATGCTCCATTACCAAAGAATTTCTTCATCGACACTTTCCATATGCTCCATGAGCAAAGAGTTTCTTCATTTACCCTTTCCATATGCTCCATTAGCAAAGTGTTTCTTCATTAACACTTTCCATATTCTCCATTAGCAAAGAGTTTCTTCATTAACACTTTCCATAGGCTCCATTAGCAAAGAGTTTCTTCATTAACACTCACCATATGCTCCATTACCAAAGTGTTTTTTCATTAACACTTTCCATATGCTCCATTAGCAAAGAATTTCTTCATTAACACTTTCCATATGCTCCACGAGCAAAGAGTTTCTCCATAAACACTTTCCATATGCTCCATTACCAAAGAGTTTCTTCATCGACACTTTCTATACACTCCAATAGCAAAGAGTTTCTTCACTAACACTTTCCTTATGCTCAATTACCGAAGAGTTTCTTCGTCGACACTTTCCATATGCTCCATTACCAAAGAGTTTCTACATCAACACTTTCCATATGCTCCATTAGCAAAGAGTCTCTTCATTAACACTTTCCATATGCTCAATTAGCAAAGAGTTTCTTCATTTACACTTTCCATATGCTCCATTAGCAAAGAGTTTCTTCATTAACACTTTCCATATGCTCCATTACCAAAGAATTTCTTCATTAACACATTCCATATGCTCCATTACCAAAGAGTTTCTTCATCAACGCTTCCATATGCTCAATTAACAAAGAGTTTCTTCATTAACACTTTCCATATGCTCCATTAGCAAAGAGTTTCTTCATTGACACTCTCCATATGCTCCATTACCAAAGAGTTTCTTCATCAACGCTTTCCATATGCTCCATTACCAAAGAGTTTCTTCATCAACTCTTTACATATGCTCCATGAGCAAAGAGTTTCTTCATTAACACTTTCCATATGCTCAATTAGCAAAGACATTCTTAATTAACACTTTCCATATGCTCCATTAGCAAAGAGTTTCTTCATTAACACTTTCCATATGCTCCATTACCAAAGAGTTTCTTCATTAAGACTTTCCATATGCTTCATTAGCATACAGTTTTAACACTTTCCATATGCTCCATTAGCAAAGAGATTCTTATTCACACTTTCCATATGATTCATTAGCAAAGAGTTTCTTCACTTACACTTCCCATATGCACCATTACCAAAGAGTGTCTTCATTAACACTTTCCATATGCTCCATTAGCAAAGAGGTTCTTCATTAACACTTTCCATATGCTCGATTTCCAAAGAATTTCTTAATTAACACTTTCCATATGCTCAATTAGCAAAGATTTTCTTCATTAACAATTTCCATATGCATCATTAGCATACAGTTTCTTCATTAACACTTTCCATATGCTCCATTAGCAAAGAGTTTCTTCATTAACACTTTTCATATGCTCCATTAGCAAAGAGTTTCTTCATTAACACTTTCCATATGCTCCATTACCAAAGAGTTTCTTCATCGACACTTTCTATACGCTCCATTAGCAAAGAGTTTCTTCATTAACACTTTCCATATGCTCCATTGGCAAAGAGTTTCTTCATAAACACTTTCCATATGCTCCATTACCAAAGAGTTTCTTCATCGACACATTCTATACGCTCCATTAGCAAAGAGTTTCTTCACTAACACTTTCCTTATGCTCAATTACCGAAGAGTTTCTTCGTCGAAACTTTCCATATGCTCCATTACCAAAGAGTTTCTACATCAACACTTTCCATATGCTCCATTAGCAAAGAGTCTCTTCATTAACACTTTCCATATGCTGCATTAGCAAAGCGTTTCTTTATTAACACTTTCCATATGCTCCATTAGCAATGAGTTTCTTCATTAACACTTTCCATATGCTCCATTACCAAAGGATTTCCTCATTAACACATTCCATATGTTCCATTACCAAAGAGTTTCTTCATCAACGCTTCCATATGCTGCATTAACAAAGAGTTTCTTCATTAACACTTTCCATATGCTCCATTAGCAAAGAGTTTCTTCATTAACACTTTCCATATGCTCCATTACCAAAGAGTTTCTTCATCAACGCTTTCCATATGCTCCATTACCAAAGAGTTTCTTCATCAACTCTTTACATATGCTCCATGAGCAAAGAGTTTCTTCATTAACACTTTCGATATGCTCAATTAGCAAAGAGATTCTTAATTAACACTTTCCATATGCTCCATTAGCAAAGAGTTTCTTCATTAACACTTTCCATATGCTCCATCAGTCACGTGTTTCTTAATTGACACTTTCCATATGCTCCATTAGCAAAGAGTTTCTTCATTAACACTTTCCATATGCTACATTAGCAAAGAGTTTCTTCATTAACACTTTCCGTATGCTCCATTAGCAAAGAGTTTCTTCATTAACAATTTCCATATGCTTCATTAGCATACAGTTTTTTCATTAACACTTTCCATATGCTCCATTAGCAAAGAGTTTCTTCATTAACACTTTCCATATGCTCCATTAGCTAAGAGTTTCTTTATTAACACATTCCATATGCTCCATTACCTAAAAGTTTCTTCATTAACACTTTCCATATGCTCCATTACCAAAGATTTTCTTCATTAACACTTTCCATAAGCTCCATTGGCAAAGAGTTTCTTCATTAACACTTTCCATATGCTCCATTACCAAAGAGCTTCTTCATCGACACTTTCCATATAATCCATTAGCAAAGAGTTTCTTCATTAACACTTTCCATATGCTCCATTAGCAAAGCGTTTCTTCATTAACACTTTCCATATGCTCCGTTAGCAATGAGTTTCTTCATTAACACTTTCCATATGCTCCATTACCAAAGGATTTCTTCATTAACACATTCCATATGTTCCATTACCAAAGAGTTTCTTCATCAACGCTTCCATATGCTGCATTAACAAAGAGTTTCTTCATTAACACTTTCCATATGCTCCATTAGCAAAGAGTTTCTTCATTAACATTTTCCATATGCTCCATTAGCAAAGAGTTTCTTTATTAACACTTTCCATATGCTCCATTAGCTAAAAGTTTCTTCATTAACACTTTCCATATGCTCCATTACCAAAGATTTTCTTCATTAACACTTTCCATAAGCTCCATTAGCAAAGAGTTTCTTCATTAACACTTTCCATATGCTCCATTAGCAAAGAGTTTCTTCATCAAAACTTTCCATATGCTCCATTAGCAAAGAGTTTTTTCATAAACACTTTCCATATGCTTCATTACCTAAGAGTTTCTTCATCGACACTTTCCATACGCTCCATTAGCAAAGAGTTTCTTCATTAAGACTTTCCATATGCTCCATTACCAAAAAGTTTCTTAATTGACACTTTCCATATGCTCCATTATCAAAGAGTTTCTTAATTAACACTTTCCATATGCTCCTTTAGCAAAGAGTTTCTTCATTAACAATTTCCATATGCTCCATTAGCAAAGATTTTCTTTATTGACACTTTCCATATGCTCCATTACCTAAAAGTGTCTTCATTAACACTTTCCGTATGCTCCATTACCAAGTAGTTTCTTCATTAACACTTTCCATAAACTCCATGGGCAAAGAGTTTCTTCATTAACACTTTCCATATGCTCCATTACCAAAGAGCTTCTTCATCGACACTTTCCATATGCTCCATTAACAAAGAGTTTCTTCATTAACACTTTCCATATGCTCCATTAGCAAAGAGTTTCGTCATTAACACCTTCCATATGTTCCATTACCAAAGTGTTTTTTCATTAACACTTTCCATGTGCTCCATTAGCAAAGAGTTTCTTCATTAACACTTTCCATATACTCCATTAGCAAAGAGTTTCTTCATCAACACTTTCCATATGCTCCATTAGCAAAGAGTTTCTTCACTAACACTTTCCATATGCTCCATTACCAAAGAGTTTCTCCATCAACACTTTCCATATGCTCCATTAACAAAGAGTTTCTTCATAAACACTTTCCATATGCTCCATTACCTAAGAGTTTCTTCATCGACACTATCCATACGCTCCATTAGCAAAGAGTTTCTTCATTAAGACTTTCCATATGCTCCGTTACCAAGAAGTTTCTGGATTGACACTTTCCATATGCTCCATTAGCAAAGAGTTTCTTAATTAACACTTTCCATATGCTCCTTTAGCAAAAAGTTTCTTCATTAACACTTTCCATATGCTCCATTAGCAAAGAGATTCTTCATTCACACTTTCCATATGCTCCATTAGCAAAGAGTTTCTTCATTTACACTTTCCATATGCTCCATTACCAAAGAGTGTCTTCATTAACACTTTCTATATGCTCCATTAGCAAAGAGGTTTTTCATTAACACTTTCCATATGCTCGATTACAAAAGAGTTTCTTCATTAACACTTTCCATATGCTCCATTAGCAAAGAGTTTCTTCTTTAACAATTTCCATATGCTTCATTAGCATACAGTTTCTTCATTAACACTTTCCATTTGCTCCATTAGCAAAGAGTTTCTTCATTAACACTTTCCATATGTTCCATTAGCAAAAGGTTTCTTCATTAACACTTTCCATATGCTCCATTACCAAAGAGTTTCTTCATTAACACTTTCCATATGCTCCATTACCGAAGGGTTTCTTCATTAACACTTTCCATATGCTCCATTGGCAAATAGTTTCTTCATTAACACTTTCCATATGCTCCATTACCAAAGAATTTCTTCATCGACACTTTCCCTATGCTCCATTAGCAATGAGTTTCTTCATTAACACTTTCCATATGCTCCATTAGCAAAGAGTTTGTTCATTAACACTTTCCATATGCTCCATTAGCATAGAGTTTCTTCATCAACACTTTCCATATGCTCCATTAGCAAAGAGTTTCTTCATTAACACTTTCCATATGCTCCATTAGCAAAGAGTTTCTTCATTAACACTTTCCATATGCTCCATTAGCAAAGAGTTTCTTCATCAAAACTTTCCATATGCTCCATTAGCAAAGACTTTCGTCATTAACACCTTCCAGATGTTCCATTACCAAAGTGTTTTTTCATTAACACATTCCATGTGCTCCATTAGCAAAGAGTTTCTTCATTAACACTTTCCATATACTCCATTAGCAAAGAGTTTCTTCATCAACACTTTCCATATGCTACATTAGCAAAGAGTTTCTTCACTAACACTTTCCATATGCTCCATTACCAAAGAGTTTCTCCATCAACACTTTCCATATGCTCCATTAGCAAAGAGTTTCTTCATAAACACATTCCATATGCTCCATTACCTAAGAGTTTCTTCATCGACACTTTCCATACGCTCCATTAGCAAAGAATTTCTTCATTAAGACTTTCCATATGCTCCATTACCAAAAAGTTTCTTAATTGACACTTTCCATATGCTCCATTAGCAAAGAGTTTCTTAATTAACACTTTCCATATGCTCCTTTAGCAAAGAGTTTCTTCATTAACACTTTCCATATGCTCTATTAGCAAAGATTTTCTTTATTGACACTTTCCATATGCTCCATTACCTAAAAGTTTCTTCATTAACACCTTCGTATGCTGCATTACCAAGTAGTTTCTTCATTAACACTTTCCATAAGCTCCATTGACAAAGAGTTTCTTCATTAACACTTTCCATATGCTCCATTACCAAAGAGCTTCTTCATCGACACTTTCACTTTCATCAAAACTTTCCATATGCTCCATTAGCAAAGAGTTTCTTCATTAACACTTTCCATATGCTCCATTACCAAAGTGTTTGCTTCATTAACACTTTTCATATGCTCCATTAGCAAAGAGTTTCATCATCAACATTTTCCATATGCTCCATTAGCAAAGAGTTTCTTCATAAACACTTTCCATATGCTCCATTACCAAAGAGTTTCTTCATCGACACTTTCCATACGCTCCATTAGCAAAGAGTTTCTTCTTCAACACTTTACATACGCTCCATTACCAAAGATTTTCTTCGTCAACACTTTCCATACTCTCCATTAGCAAAGATACTCTTCATTTACACTTTCCATAGGGTCCATAAGCGAAGTGTTTCTTCATCAACACTTTCCATGTGCTCCATTAGCAAAGAGTTTCTTCATTTACACTTTCCATATGCTCCATTACCAAAGAGTTTCTTCATTAACACTTTCCATATGCTCCATTACCAAAGAGTTTCTTCTTTAACACTTTCCATATGCTCCATTAGCAAAGAGTTTCTTCATCGACTTTTTCCATATGCTCCGTCAGCGAATAGTTTCTTCATTGACACTTTCCATATGCTCTATTTCCAAAGAGTTTCTTCATCTCGTAGACCATATCATGATTCTTTAAACATGGTGGCGACAGACTTTGGCTGACACATTTCCCTTATTTTTTAAAAACTCCTATTTATTTATTGTCGCTTTACCTCGTCGAGTCATATCGCGACATACAGAATTTTGTGCATAGCAATAACAATGTTGGATACAAACATTGCGATATTACAAACGTTGTTACAGAATTTATATATCTTGGTACATATTCGTCAGTTTAAAAAAATAAGTATGTGTTTGAAATGGATGTGTTCATTTAAGATCTCACTTAGGCTTCTTCTCTGATGGAGGTTGCATAGAGTTCTTTGTTGATCGTACAAAGGGCATTTTAGTAGTAAGTGGTTAACCGTTTTCCTTTCTAGACAGTTCTCGCATACGGGTGGAGATGTATTGGAGAAGTTGTGTGCGTGGGTCATTTTGCTATGACCTATTCGTATTCTGGTAATGAGGACTTGTTCTCGGCGTGGAAGGAACGGGGTATCGAATTTATTTGTATAATCATTCCGGACGTCATGAAGCTTTGAGTGTGGGGACCATATCCAGTCGGTTAACCGTTGTTTGTGGATTTTTGGTTTTAGAGAAGAGGCCACATCATTGTAGGGGGTGAGAAAATTTGGATCTTGAGGGGAGAGACGAGTTGCTTCTTTGGCTGCTATGTCTGCTTGTTCGTTGCCTTTTATCCCTTTGTGTGAGGGAATCCACATAATGTAAATTTGCTGACCGTTATTTGTTGCCGTGTTATAAATGACTCCATTATATTTTGGGCTATGGAGTTGGAAGGCGATGAATCTTGAAGGGAGTTTATTGTAGATAAGGAGTCGCAGAAGATTAAAAATATTTCTCTTTTTGTGTAATTCTTGATTGATTCTACTGTATAGCTTTTAGAATGGCGTATTGTTCACATGTGAATATAGAGCATATTTTTTGGTAATGTATACTTAATCGTATGATCTTGATATACAATAGCGCAACCGCTACCATATTCTGTCTTTGATCCATCTGTATAAATTGCGGTAAAGGTGGGAAATCTTTTGGGTTTATCTAGAATGAGTGTCTTGAAGGTGCTACTGTCAGTTGATTCTTTATTAATTTCTCGTAAGTATAAAATTGTTGGTGGAGTTTTAATTCTCCATGTCGGAATTGACATATTTGTTGTAGTTCTCGGAGCAATTGGGGGGAAAATGAGAGTGGAATTCATGCAGGAGTCGTGAAAGTCTAATGTGGATAGGAAGATGTCTTCTTTGCTGCGTGGGGTAGCGAAGAGATTGATTATTTGGGAAAACATAGGTGTGAGTTTTCGATTGTGGAGACGCTGTGACCTTTGTTGCATAATTGATAGACAGTAGTTTTCTGCGAGATTGGAGCGGAGGTTCATAAGCTTCCATTAGTAGATTGGAGATCGGACTGGTTCTAAAAGCTCCTAAGATGATCCTTAGAGATGTGTTTTGAATAGGGTCAAGTAATTTAAGTGCTGATACTGGGGCTGAATTGTATATAATGGAGCCATAGTCTAGCTTAGAACGGATGACTGCTTTGTACGTGGACATTAATACATGAGCGTTAGCTCCCCAGTTGATAGCTGCTAATGATTTGAGAACATTAATTCGACGTAGGCAGTCGTTTCTTAAAGTTTTAAGATGGGAGTTCCATGTTAGTTTGCTGTCAAAGTTCATTCCCAGTATTTTTATTTCTTTTTCCACTTCGATTTTATTTCCCTTGAGATATAATTCTGGTTGTTCATTCTGTCTTCTCTGTTTGGAAAATAGAATGCATTTGGTTTTGGTTGCAGAGAAAATGAAGCCTGTATGATTCTCCCAATTGGCAAGATTGTCGAGGGATTTCTGTATTATTTCTTGGGTTGTTGATAGATTACGGCCTTTGCAGAAAATGGTGATGTCATCCGCAAAGAGGCAAGAGTTTACTGGGAGGTTGATGCAGGAAGTTATGCCATTAATGGCAACTAAGCAAAGGGTTACACCAATGACTGAACCCTGTGGAACTTCTTTCTCTAATCTGATTTCTTGAGATAGGGCACCGTTAACTCGGACTTGGATGCTTCTGTTCTGTAGAAAATTGTGTATGAATCCAATCATATTTCCCTTGATATTGTGTTGTTTTAGGGTTTCTATGACTTGAGTTTTGCGTATCGTATCATATGCTTTATGTATGTCTAAACTGACTGCTAGGAGATGGAGTCCGAGTCCAAAAGCATCGAGAATTTCTGATTCTAAGGTTATTAAGGTATCAGTTGTTGAGTGAAATTGTCTGAAACCACACTGCTCTTGTGTAAAGAAATTCTGCTGCTCTAGTATCCATTTTAGTCTTTTATTAATAATGTTTTCCATTAATTTGCACATAGTACATGTTAGAGCTATTGGTCGATAATTATCAGGAATCATGTGGTCATTTCCTGGTTTGGGTATAGGAATCACCAGGGGCGGATTTACGTATAGGCTGTATAGGCGGCAGTTTTTTTTTTTTGGGGGGGGGGCGGCAAATTTTGACTAAAATATTTTTAATTAAAAATATACAAGTTATATATTTTATTTAAAAAATGAAAATTTGAAATCTGAATATGTTCAAGTATCTACAAGAGTGTAATTGTTTCTTTAATGTGATATAAATATAAGTTTCCGGGAGGGCGCCAATTCATAGATAAAATAGTCTACTATGAATGAATATTCTTTTAATACAGACACGAGAACTCATTCATCTCAGGAATGGTGTGTTTATAACACCAACCAGGACACTACAGTAAACAAGGCAGCTTAATATTATACTGCAACATAACAATAAATCATTGGAATGCTACTTACTATTTAGTGGTATTATGGGATGTATATTTAAATGGTTCCTGTAATGTAGTCACAATGATATAATTTCCAAGTTATATCATTAGTCTTTATATCCTTTATTATTTTTTACTGCCGTGGAAGAGCTATAGATGAAGCCGTAAAACTATAACTAATACGACGTATTAAATAAGACAGATGAAACAAGTATATTCTCCTTCGCGTTTTTTTTATACAAAAACATTTCTTTTATAATCGGTAATAACCTCCAATCACTTTTTATTTATCAAAGTTCCACTCTCATTGTCTAAACTCATCTCTGCTATCGTCAGAGTTGACACTCTCGTTTCACTAGTTCAAGTTTCCTCCACTCAAGCGCACCAACGCCACCTCCAAAGAACACTAAGCATTTTTATATAAATGAATCACGGCCTATGTGGTCTCAGTAAACGTTACAATCGCCCCCAGAAAGCCTGACAACTATGTCATATTGAAGGCCTTTCTGATACACATACAACACAAAAAAATACATAAGAGCGTGATACACGGAGATCTGGACTTCCCTCTTCTTCATGTGATTATACTATCATCTTGTCCAAATCAAGCTGCACAACACACCATCTTCCAACCGTTATCCGCCTCTTCAACCAATTCTGTAGTCTCCTCTCCATACCTCAAGCTCACCCTGATTAACTTGAAATGTTCTTGAAGAAAAACATCCACAATTGGATATCAAGATACCAAATCACCATCTCCACCTCCTCTGCCGCTAGCACAAGGTGGCTTAGTCGTAACTACCACATTTTCCTAAGCATGGTACACACTGAGAAGGCTATTGCAAAACTGGTTATAGATCGGCCGTTCATTTTTGTAGTGAATATATATATATATATATATATATATATTGGTACTATATCCTCTGATATTGGTTCAGCATCCATTTTTAGGCGATCCATGGTTCTTTGCAGTAGATCACACGATACAATTCCCAATTGCTTATAGCTGATTGTGAACATTGCTCCACCATAAAAAGCTTGTCAAATCTGTCCACTTTAAAATGCAGTGTAGGACATTCCTTGAAGTATTCTGTACAAAGTTCCAACTTTAATTCGATGACTTAGAAAACTTGGAAATTATATTTTAATTGTTCAGAATTACTACACAAAATCAAGTAAAAAAAAACAAAATCTGCAATAATATGAATGGACAAAAGGTTAAATAGAAGATAACGAAAAATATCCACAGCATAACTCAAAATTAAGAAAGATACTAGGTAACACACACAATGAAAAACATATATATTACAGCATACAAACGAATACATATACATTGTGCAACTGTATCAAAAATTAAGAAAATAGACATATACTGTATATGTCTCCAATACTGAATTCATAACTAGAACAACAAATAGCGGCACGCGCCCCCAACACATTAATTTTACGTCCTGATAAAAAATGATCTTGACAACTTCCTATAACCAAATTTACGTTACATAACCGACTATATATTTTAATAATAATAATGTCTTTATCTCACAATAACGAATTCTACTCACGTAATATATTTACGCAAAGAGTGAATATTATAAGTTCCATACATTGGAATACCTTCATTTTCCAAAACATAAGCAGTCTTACCTAAACGCTTCGACACAGTATAAGGTCCCTCGTACAAAAGAAAAAAACTTCTTTATGACCTTCTCTATGGAACATGACTGTTTCGGGACCCTTAATAGGACGCGATCTCCCACATTGAAATAGTCAAATTTATTCTTGTTTTGTTGGCGAATTCTACTTTCAGCTGACTTGGATAAATTCTTTTTCGCCAACTGGACATAAAATTCCTTTCCAAATTGTTTTCCCCTAGTTAACCCCAAACATCTCGCTAGTTCATTTTGGGGCCTCCTTCCAAAATGAATTTCAAACGGTGTAACCCGTGTACTTTCATGTTGAACAGAATTCAACCAGGTTTCAACTTTAGATAGTTGTCCTACCCAAGCAGAATGTCTATCATGCACTAAAGCACGAAATAACCGAGATAATTCTCTCATCGAACGTTAACTTGGATTTCCTTGTGGATATCTCACGGATGAGTGAACATGTGTAATGCCAACTTTTTCCATGCTGGATTTCCAGTACCTAGAAGTAAACTGCGGTCCGCTGTCAGAAAGAATTCTAAAGGGAATGCCAAACTCAGGTATATACTTATCTAACATCACTCGGCTACATGCACGTCCCGTGGCTTTCCTAAGTGCATAAAGTTTGACATATTTACTAAATGCGTCAACAATAACAAATATGTATTCATAACCGAACTGTCCCCTTACAATAGGACCATACAAATCCACACATAGTAATTGTAAGGATTGTCTGCATTTCACCAACCAAATATCTATTTGGAAATTTACTTCTTTGACATAAGTCACACCTAGCGAGGATATGCCTGACATCCCTTCCCATCTTATCCCAAATAAAATCATGCCGAATTTCATAGAGCACCTTGTTAGCACCAAAATGCCCTAGTTCCTTGTGTAGAAACCATACAAGTTCTTCCCTTAATGATACAGGAACACATATAGCCCAACTATCCTCCTTACACTTACGTGCAAGAAACCCGTCTCGCATCCTGTATGTAAACCGTCCTACTTTCTCCGTGTCCTCATCACCTGTCTCAAGTCTCGCCATCGGCTCAGCTAATACACTATCTTCACGTTGTTCAACTAACATATTCTTAAGTATCTCAAGTGACTGCTTGTTACTTGGATCCATACATACACAAATCATCACTCCTTCCTCAGCCTTTATCACCGAATTATTTCTATTCAACGTTATATTACGTGACAACATGTCAGCAAGAATATTATCTTTTCCCTTAATGTGTTTCACTTCAAAATCATACTCTTGAAGTGCTAGGATCCATCGACTAACCCTGTTGGAATTTAATTTACAGGTTCTAATGAAGACCAATGCATGATGATCTGTGTGTATTTCGAACTTACTTCCTAATATATACATCCTAAATTTGCTAAGACTGTATATAATTCCAAGAAGTTCCAACTCCGTAATAGTATATCTTTTCTCCGTGGCAGATAATCCACGTGAAGCTAATGATACAATTCTTAAATTCCCTTCTTCATCTCTTTGACAAAGTACACCCGAAATGCCTATACTCGATGCATCAGTCATCACAACATACTCTCTGTCCCTTAATGGGTAACGCAGCACCACTGCTTCCTCAAATCCACATTTTAGAGCTTTAAATGCTTCGGCATGTTGTTGATTCCAATACCATCTATTACCTGACTTCAGTAGCTCTCTAAAAGGCTCCACTAAACATGAATACTTCATCACAAACCTTCTAAAGAAATTACAAACTCCCAAATACGATTTTAGTTCCTTCACGTTTTTGGGTTCACTAGCATTGAGTATCTTTCTTACCCTGCTTTCCTCAGGTTTTACACCCCACCTTGATACATTATGACCTAGAAATGTCACCTCCTCTCTACAAAACGATGACTTGGAAAGTTTAAGCGTGAAACCTGCTCTATCCAGTCTCTTGAAAACATCATTGAGATGTAATAAATGTTCTTCAAAAGTCTTAGAACTAATAACTAAGTCATCTATATATATCGTAACAAACTCTCCTGTATCACTTCCTAGTGCTATATTAAGAGCACGAATAAGAGCTGCCGAACTACTCTTTAAACCAAATGGTACACGACAAAACTGGTATAGGTTATTCTGATGACTAAAAGCCGTAAAAACCCTATCTTCCTTTCTTAAGGGAACCTGCCAAAAACTAGAGCTGAGGTCAACACATGTGAACCATTGCTTTCCCTCAAAACTCTCCATCAATTCTTCAATTGACAATGATTTTAATTGGTCAGCACTAATACGAGAATTAAGCATACGAGCATCGAGACAAATTCTAACCCTACCATCAGCTTTAGGGACTGTAATCAAAGAATTTACATAACAGCTATTTGAATGCTCAATTATGCCGTCAGATAACATTTGATCGATCTGGTCCTGAACTGATTTTTGATATTTAAAAGGTACCGGATAACGATGACCAACAAAAATGGAATAATCATGCACGTTTAGAGTATGTATATAACAGTTGGCTTCTCCAATTCTTTCTTTTAAAATTCTCTTATTCTCTAATAATACCTCATAAAGCTTATCTACCTGATCAAACTCCAAACTACTCTCATTTACAGCTTGACGCAAAGTATTCTCGAGATCATCATTTGTGTGCAGACTCCCTACAAAGAGTAACGGCACAGGTTCTACATCACAAGTAATCTGCCCATTCACCTCTACATCTCCTTCCAAAAAAAACTGCACTTAATACACACACTCCCTGAAAATTCTTTCCTCTCTTACCTGCTTCAATAAATGAAACACTTATTTCATTGCTATCCCATAACAATCTGGCACACCCTATTTCAAAACACAATTTAACTGAGAACCTAGTCAGCCAATCCGAACCAAGGATCACCTCATATACTAAGTTTGGAATGACTAAACAAATCTGACTCTCGACTTTATCGTGAATTGCAATTTTAACCAAAATCTGTTTAGAGATAATATGAGATTTTTTTCCTACTGCTGTTATAACATAAGTAGATTTAATAGGAATTTCTTCCAATTCTACTCCAGCATCCTTCATTCTACCATAAAATCTAGCGCTTATACACGACTTTACACATCCACTGTCCAACAAGACAAACACTTGTACCCCCGACACGTATAACTCTACCACAGGACTCATATCTACGACCTTAGGCTCCACTGTCTCTTCAATAAACTCTCGTAGTAAGTCACTTCTAATATCCAGGTCATATGCATCAGATATCAGCGTACTGATAGGAAAACTATCAGACTGTAAACCTGACCTTACATCACAGTCTGATTCTCGTTTAAATTACTAGTACTAGGCCTTACCCCATCTCTATTTAGTCGCTCGTTAATCTGACCACCTTGATCTTCCTCTCTAGATCTACCAGAACTTCCTGAATTGTTCCTCTGATTGTAAGAATGGTGCCCATTGTTGCTTATACCCGTATTATTATCTTGGTTATTATCATTATATCCTGTATTTCCGTGATACTGCCTTTGATAATTCTGGTGTCTATTTCTTCCTTGATGTTGACCTACATTGTTCTGTACATGAGCACCATGTTGTCTCCCATTCTGGTACAACTGCGGTCTATTATCTACATTCCGATTATTCACATTCTGTCTTAATTGTATCTCATGAGAATCTCCTAAATCATCAAACATACTTAATAATCTTTCTAACTCCTGAATAGTTGATATCCGTTGCATGCATGCAGCCTCCCTTATCCGATACGGAAAATGCTTCAATAGTAATCTTACTATATCCGCATCCTGTGTCAATCCATCTAGATATTTACAAATTATTACCTGATTCAGAAAATATTCCGTCATTTTAATGTTACCTCCAGGCTGGTACATACCAAAAATGATCCCCTCACGTTTCTGAGATTGTATTACATTGTTCCAATATTTCTCACAAAATTTAGCCTTAAAATCATTAAAATCAACTAACGTTCCTTTATACACCGCAAACCAGCTTCTCGTCTCCCCCACAAATGCCTGATCTAATATCTCCACTACCATATTCCACTCAATCTGTCCTTCTATTAACCTTTCCTTGAATTTATTTTCTACTACAGCTATGAATTCCATAGGACATCCCTGCTCGTTAGAGAACTTAACTAGTTCATTTTCCTTAATTCCACCTCCTGATACAATTACTCTACCCTGTATTCCCTCCTGCATTATCTGCTTTCTTAACCTAGTCTCAATTTCTGTCATCTTTTTATCCGCCACTTTTTCTACTATTTCCACTCTTTCTTTCAAATTATTCTCTTTTTCTATTAATTCATTTCTTAATATCTTTTGTTTTTCCTGAATCTCCTGATAAGTTTCTGCATTTATCACATGACTTTCTTCTACTTTCTTATGAAATTCTGACTGCACTCTTTTTATCTCTTCTCCCAATTCTATTCTTACTTGCCTAGTTTCCATCTGTACTATTTTCTTAAGATTCTCTCCTTGATTGACTAACTTTTCCTGAATTTTCCCTTCCACTTCTACAAACTTCAGATCTACTTTCTCTATAATATTTTCAGCCTTTCGTTCTAACACATCCTTAATTTCACATCTGATCTCCTGTTTCACCTCCTGAATACTCTCCTGCAGAGTCCCATACTTCCCATTTAATTCCTCATTTTCCTTGACCACATTGTCTAACCTTTGATGAATTTCCTTATTATTTTTATCTATCGTCTCACTCATCTTCTGATTTTGCCTACTTATTTCCTCTCTCATATCTTGATTTTGCCTACTTATTTCCTCTCGCATCTCCTGATTTTGCCTACTTATTTCCTGATTTTGCCTACTTATTTCCTCTCGCATCTCCTGATTTTGCCTACTTATTTCCTGATTTTGCCTACTTATTTCCTCTCTCATATCTTGATTTTGCCTACTTACTTCCTCTCGCATCTCCTGATTTTGCCTACTTATTTCCTGATTTTGCCTACTTATTTCCTCTCGCATCTCCTGATTATCTTTCTTACTTTCATCAAATCTTTCACTCAGCATTCTCATGATCGCAGCAAATGAATCTTCCGAAATTCCTTTCTCTTTACTAGTATTCGGGTTACTCTCTGACATCATAGTATTATCATCTACGCTCTCTTCACTATCAAGACCACTTCTTAGCTTCATATCTTTCTCCGACATACTGAATTACACTTCTAAACACAAGCCCCAAAATCACTCGCACAATATATAAGCATTCCTACCCCTACACTGATGTGTCCTGGTTCTCGTGCCCTACGTTGAGGTGTCATTTGTAATTGTTTCTTTAATGTGATATAAATATAAGTTTCCGGGAGGGCGCCAATTCATAGATAAAATAGTCTACTATGAATGAATATTCTTTTAATACAGACACGAGAACTCATTCATCTCAGGAATGGTGTGTTTATAACACCAACCAGGACACTACAGTAAACAAGGCAGCTTAATATTATACTGCAACATAACAATAAATCATTGGAATGCTACTTACTATTTAGTGGTATTATGGGATGTATATTTAAATGGTTCCTGTAATGTAGTCACAATGATATAATTTCCAAGTTATATCATTAGTCTTTATATCCTTTATTATTTTTTACTGCCGTGGAAGAGCTATAGATGAAGCCGTAAAACTATAACTAATACGACGTATTAAATAAGACAGATGAAACAAGTATATTCTCCTTCGCGTTTTTTTTATACAAAAACATTTCTTTTATAATCGGTAATAACCTCCAATCACTTTTTATTTATCAAAGTTCCACTCTCATTGTCTAAACTCATCTCTGCTATCGTCAGAGTTGACACTCTCGTTTCACTAGTTCAAGTTTCCTCCACTCAAGCGCACCAACGCCACCTCCAAAGAACACTAAGCATTTTTATATAAATGAATCACGGCCTATGTGGTCTCAGTAAACGTTACAAGAGTAATGAGCGTCCCTTAGAGACAATCCAATACCACCCTTGTGACGTATTATAAGATTGAGAAATAGTGGGTCTTCTGTTTCCTTCTCTGTGTGCTGCGCGTTGGTGGTCGAAGCCTCGTTTAGATGGAGGATGGTCTGATTATCTTGAGGGGCGCTTTGGTTGTTTTTCCTGGCTAGCACCTCTACCATGTTTTGCGTGGCTGGTGACTTTATCATGATAGCTTTGCTAATTTCATGTGTTGCGTCTACATGGAGGGCTCCGGCTTATTGTGGCTGCTGTTTTTGGTTCTTGCCGGGGGAGAGAGGTTTTTCCCATCTCCCTGGCTACCGCTTCTTTCTATGAGTGTGGTTTACATGTTCTGTTTCATTTGCTCTATGGATGCTTGCATGGATTCTATAGAGCTTAATAGGCTTTGTATGAGGTCATCTTGTTTCCCTGCTTTCCTGCAGCATTGGTTTGCATTTTTTGCATATCCACGTGAGTCTGCAGTTAGCCCTCATAAGCGTGTCTTGTTCGCCTTGCGTCGGACCTGCACATTTCTTATGTTCCCTTCGTTGGCATGCCTGGCATGTAGCTGAGTCCCCACTTCTTCTGCGCTGCGTTTGCATTTTCTGCAGAGCTCTGCAGGGTCCTTTTCCTGCATTCTCGGTGATAGAGAAGGGGCAGACTTTTTGATGAAACGGGTGATTGGTCCCGGTCCAGTGCAGATTTACTTCGTGTGAGGCTTGTAAAAGCCTTGTTACGTTTGTAACGGAAGACTGGGTTCGGTCCGGTACGGTTATGTTTCATACGAAGCTGGACTGCTATGTGTGCGTCTTGTGTGCGAGGGCATTCACGTAAATTGTTCTCCAAATGTTCGATTTGTTAATTCCTGGAGTTTGGTCTATCTAACCTCAACAAATTCTTTGTGAAGACTGGTCTTTGTTTCCTGCTTATAAACTATTATTCACCTTCTTTGTAGCGAGTCTCTTGACGTCTCTTTGATGTTGATCTCTTCTGCCAATTAATCTAATAGATTGTACATCATTGAACTGCAGTTAACTGTCTATAATTCGAATTATCTGAGAGCTAAAATTTGGCGCGTCACAACACATTCATTTTTCGTTTAAAAATTGAAAATGGATGGGCGTAAAAGATTAAGTGGTGCTCAAAGTAGAAAGTAAGCATCTGAAAAGGCTCAAGAACAAGATTTTTTTTGGCTAAAACGCCAAAAATTGATATATGTTTTTTAAACCTTCGACAAGTAAGTTGCTCAAAATTATAATTGAATAATGTAAGAAATCAGTTTTTCAAATGCAGTGAACTGAAGTTTTTATGTGCAAATGTTTACGTCAACAACCATCTTCAGATGTTCCTACTTCTTGCCCTTTCTCTACTTCTGCCATCCTGACTGCTACTGACTCTGTAGGCCTACCTCAGAATATTGATGTTGAAGAAAATATAACAGATACAGCTCACTCAGATTTACCTACATTTTCTGATGAGAAAGCAGAAGCGAGTGATATTGAGAAAAATGTGTTTGTATTCAACAGTGATCTGGCTACTTGGATTGCGAATGAATGTTACCAAGAGTACGTTGCATTGAATGGTTACAATCAGAATGAAGATTCTGATTTTAAAGAATCCAAGCGTGTGTACCCTGAATATAACAGGTACTTGAACCACTCAGTGTTTAAAAGAAAACTTCAGAACGGGGAATAGGGGATCGTAAATGGCTTGTTTATTCCAAGAGTAAAGGTTCTGTCTTTTGTGCACCGTGTTTGCTTTTTGGAGACACAACTGACGAATTTGCGTTCAGACACGGATTCAATCATTGGAAAAACATCAATGACTTTGGCTTCTGCCCACGAAAATTCAGATCATCGTAAATAATATTTCCTAAAATTGTCTGAAAGAGCTAATATACATGGAAGAGTACCGGTTGATCATGGTTTAGTACAACTTCAAGAAGAAACTTCGTACTGGAAAGAAGTTCTTAAAATAGTTGTTGCTACTGCCAAAACCTTGGCAAGTCGTGGACTCACATTTAGAGGCACAGGCAGCAATGAGCATTTCGGCGTTCCTAACAATGGACATTTTCTGATAGAATATTTAAGACCATTCGATCCATTTATAGATGAGCATATTTATGGAGATAAAGGCAGTGGTCATACAAGCTACCTATCCAAAACTATTTATGAAGAATTCATCGAAATTATTGCTAAAATAGTGACGCCTAAAATAGTTGAAGAAATAAAAACTCCGAAGTAGGCTACTATTCTATCATTGTGGATTCGACCCCAGACATCTCTCGTATTGACCAACTTTCTTTCATTTTACGATATTTAAAACCAGACGGCACTGTTACTGAACGATTTTTAACTTTACTAGACAATCCAGGTCACAAAGGTGAAGACTTATATGATGCAGTCACATCTACTTTGAAATCTCAAGGTATAGAAATTCTTGATATGAGAGGTCAATCTTACGATAACGCTGCCAACATGAAGGGCATATATTCGGGACTTCAAACTAGAATAAAAAACGACAATCCTCTCGCAGAGTACACACCATGCACTGCACATTCGTTGAATTTGGTTGGTACACACGCTGCAGAAAGTTGTACAGAAGCGAGTACGTTTTTTGAATTGGTCCAGGAGTTGTATATTTTTTCTGATTCGACAGAAATATAGTTTTGCATCATTTTGCTGATTTAAATTTTGTGAAACTAATATCATTGTATACAACTCGTTGGCCTGCACGTGCTGATACGGTTTCTGTTCTGGTCGAATTTTGGAACGAATTAATAAATGCTTTGTCAGCTTTTGAAGAAAATCCCAACGAAAAAGCAATAGTTCGAAATAAAGTTACAGGACTTCGGAATAATATGGAACGACTAGAAAGTGCATTTATGCTAGGTATTTGGTCGGTTTTACTTGAACGATTCGATGCTACAAGTCAGAAATTGCAAGCCATGGATTCCAGAATTTCAGATATTTTGGATTTCTACATATCGTTGGTTGGTTTTTTAGAAGATGGTCGGAAAAATGTTGAACTTTATGAAGAAACAGCACGGAAAATTTCTACCTTCCAGGAGTTTGAAAAAGGCGAGTAGGAAGAAACGAAGAAAATTAATGTCTGATGAATTGTATGAAGATGATGTTGAGCTAGGTGGAAGAGAGAATTTCAGAGTAAATACTTTAAATATAATTTTGGATAGACTCTATAAAGATTTGAAGGACAAATGCGCCAATTATGAAGGAACTTTTCAAAAATTTATCGCGCTTATCGAATTTGGTACGTTGAATGAACCTGAATTAAGGAAACATGCGGCAACATTACAAGAATATTTTCCAAATTATATAGAGCAAAAATATTTATGAAAGAGTTGTGCCACTTTCAAAAAAGTAAAAAAATAAATTGAAAATAACCCGCCTTTAGAAATATTAAAATTTATTCGACAGAATGATCTACAAGGAGTATTTCCAAATGTTGAACTGCACAGCAGTTACCAACTGCAGTGCCGAACGCTCGTTTTCATGTTTAAAGCTCATAAAAGACTATTTGAAGTTAACCACGAGACAGGACCGTTTGGTTTGTCAAATGATTTTGGCAATTGAAGCTGAATTAATGTCAGATATGGAATTTGACGATATTAGCAAACTTTTGCTGATCTTAAGTTATACCTACATAAAAATTTAATTATACGTGTAAAAAATAAACTCGAATTTGTAATAGGTTGTCTCACTAACTACCACTCAATTTTCACACAAACCTACAAAATGGAGGTGGGGGTGGGGGGAGGAGTGGGGGGCGGCAATTTTTATTTTGTCTAGGGGCGCTAAAAAGTTAAATCCGCCCCCTGGGAATCACTATGGCTTTCCTCCAAGCATCTGGAAATACTTTCTGAGTCCAAATGAAGTTGAAAATTTCGGTGAGATATTCTAATCCGTCAGGGGGAAGTTCTTTCAAGAATTCATATATTATATCATCAGGGCCAGGACTAGAGTTTCGGCAGTCGTTGAGTTCTTGAGATATTTCGTTTATGCTAATTTTATCATTGTAACTATCATTGGTATTATCAAAGAGGTCTGAGAGTGAGTTATTGTCAGGTCCACGGAAATTTGAGAGTACTTGTTCATTATTGGAATCACTTGATATTTTTGCAAAGTTTTTGGCTAAGGTATTGGCAATGTCTAGATGGTTGGTTACTGTTGATCCAGATTTTGTTGAGAGAGTTATTATTTTTGAGGGATTTTGGATTCCTTTAATTTTCCGTAAGTATTCCCAAACAGAGTTCTGAGGGGTCTGATTGGAAAGAGAGGACACGTATTTTAGCCAGGAATTTCGTTTGCTTTCCTTGATAATTTTTCGTGCTTTTGCTCGACTTCTTTGAACATTTAATTTATTCTCAAGATTAGGGTGTCGTTTGTATTTGTAAAAAGCTTGATTGTTGATTTTGATCACTTCTTTGCATGTGCTGCTCCACCAAGGAATTACTCCTCTGTGGGTTACATTTTTAATTCTAGGGACTGATTTTTCTGCGGCTTTGAGTATTACCTTAGTGAATTCGTTTACAATATAGGTGATATTGTAATTTTTGATGAGGTAAGATGGCGGTAATCTGTTGAGCTCAGTCTTGATATTTTCCCTGTATTGGCTCCAGTTGGCATGTTTTGAGTTCCAATTCTTAGGATTAATTTGAGGGTGAAGTTTGTTGTTTTTATTAATTGATATAGGGAAGTGATCACATCCATAGAGAATTTTACTAGCGTTCGATGTGAATGTTGCTGCTATGTCTGCAGTGAATAAACATAGATCAATTGTGCTGAATGTTCCGTGCTGTATGTCCCAGTGTGTAGGACCATTGGAGTCTAGTAGGATTAAATTTTCTGAATCTATTAGTGTTTCAAGTATTTTTCCTCTTTTATTTGTATAGTCAATGTTCCAAACGGTGCTGTGGGAGTTGAAATCACCCAAGAGAATAAATGGTTTGGGAAGTTGGTTTGTTAGATCTACTAGGTCTTGCAGGTCTATTTTCTGGCTGGAGGGGAGATATATATTGCAGATACAGAAGGAAAGTGAATGGAAGATCATAGATGCTACTGCTTCCAATTTTGTATTTAGTGGAAATTCTTGTTGAGGAACTTTATTGCTAATGTATGTGGTAACTCCTCCGCTTGCGTAAGTAGGATTGTTGCGGTTTTTGTAGTATGCTGTATAATGATTAATATTAGCCACATTGTGGTCTCTAAAGTTGGTTTCTTGTAAGCAGATTATTTGAGGTTGATGTTCATTGACTAAAATTTTCAAGTATTCGTTTTGGGGGTAATACCCGTTTATATTCCACTGTAATATACTGGGATTCATGAAGATTATTTAAATAGAAGGATTATTGGTTTGGGTTCATTTCGGTTTGAGGAGTTATAGTGCATTATTAAGTGCATTGAGTAGTTTCTTGATAAGTCGAGTGTTACTATTCTTAATGTTCTTGTCTTGATAGTAGGGATGTCTCGATGAGTTCTTCAATACTAGATGTGTAAGATAGTGCAATGGATGAGGCATTGGGTGCTGATGCACCTTTAGTATTCTCAAAAAGACTTTTCAGTTGTAAAAAGTTAAATAAAAAGTTAGAGGGATCAGCTTCTATCACTTCTTTGACAGGGAGGAGTTGATTTTCTAAGTTGAAGGAATTCGGTTTCATTGTTTTTTTCTTGGGTTGGATTATGTCTGGAGTTTTTTTGGAGCCCAGAGTAGGGAATTCATCATCTGTTTTATCATCTCCCGATATAGAGAGGTCATCACAGAAGGATTTGATGTCAGCTCTGGAAGAGATATCTGAGGAGTCACTTGGAGGTAAAGGTCGTTTTATTCCATGGTGTATGGTGGTAGATGATTCTTTGTTGATTTCAGGTAGTGGTAGTTGTCCATTCAAGGACGTTTCCTTTAGAGGAGAGTTTTGATAAGTAGGAAGGGAGTCTGTATTATGTTCAATAGTTTGAAGAGGATTCTTATCCCGTTCATGCTCCAAAGTATTGCCGGCTGGATTGGATGGTTGCTCCTTGGAAGGGGTTGGAGGTAGGTTGAAAGGTTGGTTTTCTTCGTATGAAGAATTAGTTAGCAATGGACATGCACGGGCCAAGTGGCCTTCTTCTTTGCAAGTAAAGCAGGTTGGGATATCAGAGGAGGTGTATATCCAATAACTCGTTCCTTCATAGCATATCTGGAATGAAGGTGGTAGTTTATTAAAGTCACAGGGTTTAACATAGAGTTGTCGGCGGAAGCTGAGTATATGTGCAAAACCTGGGATATTAATTCCAGCCTTGAGGTTAGATATGGAGGACATTGGTTTGATATTCAGTTGTTGAAGGTAGTCTGTAATGACAGAGTTGGGTAAAATAGGACAAACATTTGATAATATCACTCGTTTGTTTGGAACTATTAGTGGACGTAGGGAAAGGTCAATGTTGTTGATGTTGATTACAGGGTGGTTTAAGGATAATTCTTGAACAAGATTTTTATTCGATAGGAATATGCAGATTCTCGAATTAGAAATGCGAGATACATAACGTATGTTATCAGGACTAGTTATCTTACCAGCTGTGAGGATATAATCCTTTAATGGAATTCCGTCATGTGCGTCTATGATAATTGCTTGTTCTTTACTTGGGGTTGATTGAATTACGGATGCATAACTAGGAAGGGATTTCTTTGGTACATTGTAGAACGAACTATTAGTAGGGTTATGTAATGGTTCGATGCCATTACTAGTAGCCATTCTTGGGTAGCGAAGGGCTTTGGACAAGCCTCGCTGAATTACGTTATTCAATTGTCGACTTTTGTTGATTTGATCTGGCACTCGTAAAACATAAAATGATAATTTTCACTCTATATTAACAGTATATCACAGTCTTGTGTTCAATTACATGAGTTGACTCGTTGTACTCACAATTAATCTGGAAATCTTCCCAATTGATGTCCTGCAACCAATCAATTCGAGAATAAATCAGCGCACTTAATCAACACGACTGAACTTGATCACTGCCACTTGGATCTCCTCCCTGATTTTACCCTGATGTTGCCACAAAATTCCCTGATATTAATTTAGCGGCTGCAAAATAATTCTCACTCGCTCGACGCAAAGTTTGTTGTATTTCAGAAAATTTTAAGCTTCTTCAAATTTCCCTGATTATTTCTACACCTTTACGAAATTCCCTAATATTTCCAGAGATACAAATTAATAATGAAATGTGAATGTTTCACTCCGTTCATTTAGGTTATAAAATGTAAATTTATTGAATCAAATGTGAAAATATAAACGAAAGTGTCATAAAATATAAACCATTATGTCATCACTAAAGTAATAAACTATGTTTTTTTGCCAACCCCAAACCCCTCGGGGCTCAGTTAGTTATTGTTGTTTTAAGGGGCGGAACTACGAGGTCATCTGCTCCTCTTAACACAGATTAAAGGATACGAATTTGTATTTGAAATAAAAATTTAGAGTTGGACACTAAATTTAAAAGACCTAATATTAATCAAACAAAAAATAAAATAACATAAAAAATACGGATAAACAAAACAATATCATTCAAAAACGAACAAGTCGTTGAGTCAATGTACACTGGAAAATTTAGATTGGTGGCCCTAACCCACTCTCACTTATAAAGCGGATGACGAGATCAGCAGCCACCGCGTCATCGGCTAATATAAGTTTGAGTGTCATCTGCCAACCAAGGTTTCTTCGTTAATCAGCAAGATCCACACACTCGGTGAAAATGTGGGCCACGGTGAAAACGGCTCCACAGGTACAAAGTGGGGGGTCTTCCCTTCTCATCAGGTACGAGAGGGTGGATCTTGTATGACCTATCCTTAGCCTACACAAAATGACGGACTCTCTCCGTGACCGGAAAGAGCTCCGCCACACGCGAGTAGTTCCCTTGATCGCTCTCAGTTTACTGGGCATTGGGTCAGCTAGCCACTGACTCTCCCAAAATGCCAGAACTTGTCGGCGTAACTGAGAGCGAATATCTCTAGCGGGTACCTCCATTGGTCGAGGTGGTAGTGATACCACCTCTCTTGCAGCTTGATCCGCTAACTCATTTCACACAATTCCCATGTGGCTTGGAAGCCACAGAAAGGTGATTCGAGTGTCAGCTTGGCACAACCTGGCTAGTAGGTCGTGGATTCGCTGCACTAGAGGGTGTTGCGGGAAACATGTAGCAATTGCCTGCAACGAACTCAAAGAGTCGGTACACACGAGAAAGTGGATTCGTGCATTCTGTAGTGCAAACCGCAGAGCTTCATAGATGGCAACGAGCTCCGCAGTGAACACACTACAGGCCTCAGGCAAAGAGATCTTGGTATTTGCACCATCAATAACGTAAGCACAACCCACCTTTTCGTCCACCTTCGAACCACCCGTGTAGTGAATGCCAGCGTCCGGAAATTGGTGAACTATGCTGTGGAACTGCCTCCGGTAAACGGAGGCATCCGTGTTCACCTTAGGACCTCGGTGCAGATCTAACCGAATTTCCGGACGCGGGACTTGCCACGGAGGCACCTCGCTAGGTGTCCGGATCATACAGGGACCTACAGCCACTCCTATTTCAGTACACGAGCTATCAAGTCTATTACCAACCAGCCGAGTGGCACGAGGCCGGTTGGCGTACCCCTGGTGGTTTTGGGTACCGAAGAGAGCTTGATAGGTCGGGTGTTGCGGCATTTGACGCACATTGGCAGCATATGCTAAAAGCATTATGTTGGCGTCTATAATTTAAAGGTGGAACACCCGATTCGGCGAGTAGGCTGTGCAGCCTAACGCCACTATGGTGAATGCTGTCCAGCATTTTCAATGTTGCCGGCCTTGCTGAACCGTATGCCGCAGAACCATAGTCTAGCCGGGACAGGACGAGGGCTTGGTAGAACCGTAGCAGCACCGCACGGTCAGCCCCCCACGTAGTCGCACTAAAAAACTTTGCCATGTTCAGTTTCCTGAGACACACCATTTTTAGTTTCCGTATATGGTGCTGCCACGTTAATTTGCTGTCAAAATGGAGCCCCGGGAAGCGATAAGTGTCAACCAATGGCAACGCAGCATCCCTGATATGTAGTTCAGGGTGTAAATGTAGCCTCCGGAGCCGATAGAAATGGACAACGGAGGTGTTCGCTGCTGAAAAACGAAAACCCCGGTCGTTAACCCACCTGTCAAACCGGTTAATAGCTAGCTGCAATTGCCGTTCCACGACTGCCATACTTCAAGAGCTGTAATGCAGAGCTAGATCGTCTACATACAGCGATGAGACTACCGCGGACCCGGCGGCGGCAACAATGCCATTTATGGCAATCGCGAACAAGGAGACACTCAGTACAGAACTCTGAGGAACTCCGTTTTCTTGGTGATAATATTGCGATAATGTCCTACCACCCGTACACGGAAGAGTCGGACGGACATGAAATTCGCAATGAAAGTTGGTAGATTACCTCGGAGTCCTAACTTGTGAAGGGTGGATAGGATCCCGTAGCGCCATGTGGTTACGTAGGCTTTCTCGAGGTCAAAGAAAACCGTGACTAGGTGGTGCTTTCAGAGAAATGCCTCCTGTATGGCCCTCTCAAGTTGCACCAGAGGGTCGGTGGTGGACCTATGAGAGCGAAATCCACACTGGTACTCAGACAGGAAACCTCTCTCTTCCAAGAACCACACCAGTCGACGGTTCACCATCTTCTCCAGCAGCTTACATAGGACATATATCTGCTGACAAGCTTGGGATCCATTCCAGCCTTGGGAATCGGTATTACGATCCCTTCTCGTCATTGAGATGAAAACTCCTCTTCAATCCATATACGATTGAAGAGGATCAACAGTTGTTTTATACTGGATTCGCACAGATGTTTTAACATTTGATTATGTATGTTATCCGGTCAGGAAGCCATATCCCTGCACAGTGCAAGCGCACTACGCAGTTCCCATTCAGAGAATGGTACATTTTAGGACTCCGAGCAGCAGTGGCAAGGGACAAGGGGTGATCCTCTGCCTCCCGCTTCAGAGTCAGAAATGTAGGATCATAACTCCCAGAGCAGGATGCAACACTGAAGTGCAATCCAATACTGTTGGCAAAGGCGAGATGGTCCATGATAACATCTGCGTTGATGGAGACTCCGGGTATCGTCAATGATGTCGGAAGTCCGGAGATCCGACGAAGCTTAATCCACACTTGAGATGAAGGAGTATGTGCCGTCATAAACGACACATACCTTTTCCACGTCGTTTTCTTACTCTCCCGAATCAGATATCGGGCTCTAGCACGCATCATTTTGAAGGTGATAAAGTTGGACATGGTGTTTTGCCTCCGATAGCATTTGAATGCACGTCGACGATCTTTAATGGCTGCTGCAATCTCGGCTGTCCACCAAGGGACAAGTTTCCGGCGTGAGTTGCCGGATGAGGTAGGAATTGTTTCCTCTGCATCAGCCAAAATACCATTCGTTATGTGAATGGTATGATCGTCGACACTCTCAAAGGTATCTTCGACAAACGTTCTGTGAAAGTTGGCCAATCAGCCCGATGGAGAAGCCATTGACTTGGTTACTCGATGGCTCTCTGGTTCGGAAGAGTAACGATATTCGGGAAATGGTCATTATTACAAAGGTCGTCGTATACACCCCACTGTAGCAGGGGAACCAGCGCACGACTGCACAAGGTGATGTCGATACTTGAATAAGTGCCGTGTGCAATAGAGAAGTGCGTAGGTTTCCCTGTATTCAACAAACACAGGTCCAGCCAACTGACCAGTCTCTCAAAATCTCTCCCTCTATACCGCTAGTGGTAGCGGAGCCCCAGATGGTGTTGCGGGCACTAAAATCTCCCAGAAGGAGAAAAGGAGGGGGAAGCTGAGAGACTAGATCCACCAGCTGGTTGTAATCCAGTTGAGAATCAGGCGGGATGTACACGTTACATACTGTTGCCATTACCGGCAACGAAGTACGAACTGCAACTGCTTCTATCTGAGTACGCAGCGGCACCTCTTCACTAAATAAGCTAGAGTGGACGAGAGTGCAGAGGCCACCAGCGGCCACAGCTCCGTCCACCCGGTCTTTAGAGATGAGTTTGAAGTGACGCATTGTTGTCTCATGTCCGGGACGAAACCTGGATTCCTGAAGACAGACAACGGTTGCCGTAAACGAAGATATTAATTGACGTAACTGAGCGAGATGACTAGAATAGCTATTACAGTTCCATTGTAATAGTGCCATAGTGTGGACTTAAATAGAAGTTGGTCTTCTACTTACGCTTGACCGTTTGCCACCCTTCCCCATCTCTAGGTGGAGATGATCTCCACATCCCCGTCCGAAGACGAAGAGAATGGAGGGGTCGCTCTCTTGGGTGGTGCGCGGTCCTCGTCGGACTTACACACATTCTCGCTCTTGGGGAAGAGCGAGAGCGGAGTCGAGGGACCTTCTCCCGGTCCGAAGACTGGGTGTCCGTCCCTGAAACATTCCGAACGTTCTTTTTTCTCGACCGCCTTCTGCCAGCTTCGCTCTCTTAATGGTCGTGGGAGCAGAAGAGCCAGCAGATACGGGTGCCATCCCATCAGCAGGTGGGCGAGAGAGACGGCATCGCACCGTCTCCCTCTTCTCCCCTATCTTTTTCTTATCAGTTGGGCTGGAAGAAGGACCAGCCCTGGTCGGCAAAGTCTTCTTTCCTTTTTTAGCTGGGGAAGACTTGTTCGCCGACCGATTCGGAGAAGAAGGGGACTTCTTCTCCGATTTCGCCGGTTTAGATGGTAAAACAGGCGCCTTCTTTTCCTTGGCCGAAGGAGGTCCAGTGACCTCCTTCGGGCTGACAGGTTTCGCTGGTACAGCGAGAGGTGATTTAACAACCCAGCACTGTAAGAGGAGCTCGTGGGTACTGCACTTGGAACTATAACGGCAGGGGTGATAGAGGGCGTCGCTACAGCTGCAAACGATACCCGAAATTCGGGGGCATTCATATCTCGATACTTCTTTCGAGCGTCGTGATATGAAAGCCTATCAAGAGTCCGGATTTCCTGGATCTTTGCTTCCTTGGTTAACCCAGGGCATTGCTTCGACCGTGGAGAGTGGCTTCCTTGGCAGCTGGGACAAATCGGGAGAAGCGTACATCTCTCCCCCTCATGTGTCCCTTTACCACACTCTCTGCAAACGGCCTTGGCTGTGCACTTGGCGGAAACATGCCCGAATTTCAGGCAATTGTAGCTGCGCATAGGTGGAGGGAGGTAAGTTCTAACGTCACCTTCACGTTACCTTCACATGCTCAGGTACGACGTCACCCTCAAAATGGAGAATGAAAGCGCCGGTATCGACACTATCCTCTCCAATTTTCCGGGCAATGGGCCTAATCTTGGTGACGCCCCTCTTCCCCAGATTCCGCATAAGTTCGGTGTCGCTATTGAGAATGAGGTCGCGGTGGAAAATAACTCCACGTACCTCATTCAGCGTTTCGTACTTTGTGATGTTAACGGGAATTTTGCCGAATTGCGTGCATTCCAGCAACGCTTCGGTTTGCTTCCGGTTGACGGTGTGCAGCAAGAGCTGCCCGATCCAGAGCTTGGAAATCCCGTTCAGATCACCAAATTTCCCCTCGATTTCCTCGCTGAAAATTATAGATTTTACTTGTTTAAAATCAACCCCGTCTCTCCTGGGTAGCGAGGTGACCAGTCAACAGCGAATCTTTAATTAAATGCCTCATCCCAAGGCGTAATCACCTTGGGATTCGGTCGACACTCCAGATACGGCTTTTTAAGGGGGCCACCCTGTCCAGGGGCTCACAACTTGTGGGACGTTGGTCGGTGACCACGGGACCCCAGCTGAGTCCGGCATTGCTTCCACTTACTTGTGCCGGGCTCCTTTCAGTTCTCTTTACTGTCGACCTACCTTGGTCAACACTAGTTCTCTTCCTACTCCGACAGTAGTGGGGTGTCCGAGGCCTAGGGAGTCTTTCAATTTCCCGCCTTAATTGACCCTTGTCTACCTGTGGGTGTGGCGAACCCATCGTACTAATAGCCTAAATATGATAGTGTGTGAGTCGAGACCTTGGATGGAGGTCCTTGGTTCACACCCCGACCCAGATCATTGGAACCGGGAAATGAAGAGGGAGCAGAAGAAGAAGAAGAACAAGGTATTTGCCAAGTTTTCTGTCAACATTCACACATCATCTTCTTCTATCTATATAGTATATACAACCTCTGACCGAAAAGTTCGGTGAATGGGCCTATATTACGAACGGATTGTTGGCTTACCTGAAACAGCAGTTATTGTCCTTCGAAATAATCCCCGTGGATGGTTATGCACTTCTGAGAATGTCTGTACAAGTCCTGAAAATTCTTTAGGGATAGCCTTCAGTTGGGTCGTCACATTACGTTGGATGTCCGAAATGTCCGAAAACCTCTGGCCCTTCAGGGCTTTTCGGTGACCCTGGACCTGAACCCCGCCACTCCATACTTTGACGCTTGACTTCGGGGTCGTACCTCAGATAGCAGGTTTCTCGCCCGTGACGATGGTTTTCAGAGCAATTCCATTCCTCAGAAAATTCACCCTTCTCACTGCCACCCGCCAAACAGATGTGCATGGTAGGTTACATACATTCTTCCTTCTCACTGCCACCCGCCGAACAGGTGCGCATGGTAGGTTGCATACATTCATCCTTCTAAACACGCACTGTGCCAAACAGGTCTTACACGTTGCGTTGTGTGTCGCCAGATCGACTATTCTGACTGTATTCACCGATCGCAACGTGAAGAGGCTTTTGAACACCATCCCAAAGGACGCCTTCTTGCAAAGTTTCCAGGACATGAACTGTATTACCCTTTCACGAATTGATTGCCGGCGGTCGAGATGGGAACTATTCTTTGTTTACTTGTGTCAAACGTCAGCCTGCTTCGTTGACAGGTACGGTTGCGCGAGTAGGATATGACTCAGCTCCAGTAGCTGTCCGTGGTGACATGAGCTCCTCCAGTGAGTCCGGGAATGTTCTCCGCAGCGCCTACTTGCGTCTGCGAGAGCTAGCTACAGCAGTTACGTTGGCAGCACGGCTGCTGCTTGCATCATAACAAATAAACAGTAAACTTTGTACTCACCACAGCCATTCATAACAGATGCTGGAACCATTCACAGTACATCACTCTTTTTCCGTAATCTGTTTGTTTTAATTCATGAACCACGGTAACTTTATAAGGGAACAACTGAAGCTTGTCTCTTACAGCTTTAGAGATTCCTGTTTGTTGAGCTAATTTTCGTGTTGATTTACTTGGACTTCGCAGCATTATATCGGAGATTTCATCAAGTTTCTCGTCTGTTAAAAGCGTAGGCCTGCCTGTTCCCGGTACATCGTACATTGTTACTTACCAAATCCCGAACGGTATCACGGTTTGGACACTTTGAATGAGGAAACCGCGCCTGAAATCTTAATTTAACATTTTCTGTAAACCGATCGTCTTGGCGAAAAACGTATTCCACCAAAAAAACTCTCTCTTCAGTAGTAAACATTACCGCCTGTATACTGTTGCACTCTTCCAATAATGATTTATCTGAACGCTCGCTGACGACTGTAATACACACTGAAGACATACAGGCTCGCACGCTTATCGCGAGACACACCGACAGCTCACACGAGGGAGTCCCGCTTTCAAGGACCCAGTGCACTGCAGCCAACTAAACTCATGACTCAACCATTCGTAGCTGCACGTACCCACTGCGCCCTGTATGACACTTATCTGCGCTTCTAAGACAGGTAGCGCGCGCAATGCTGCTTGACTTATGTGCAGACTGCACTGTGTCCTCCTCTTTACCCCGCAGGGCTCCTGCTACAATAATCTACAAACGGTGGCGCAACCATCCTCAGCGGCAATCAAATCTTAAATGGGTAATATCGCCGATCTCAGGGAGGGGACACTGTCGCGCAGGACTATTCACTGAACTTTATTGTCACAGGGTGTAGAATATTGTATCTATGTCCCCCATGCGTTCATGTACCATCCATCCGATTGCGATGAAATTTGGTTGAGATGTTGTGTGCCCTCCAGGGAAGGTTTCTAGCTACAAATTATTTATGTAACACAAAAGTGTGAGGGACTTAACAGGAACCCTTAAATCCCACAGTAGCCCAATTGCACAATCTGTATAGTCAAGACACCGCAATGCGAGGTGTGAGAATGGCTTGCTGATCCATCACGAGGAGACCGTGTTATCTGGTATTGCTGTCTATTCCAATACGCCACGGAGTTCATTATTATTATTATTAGGAATCAGATTTTTATGTAAATAAATATTTTAAGCATTATTTTTATAAATACATAAATTCCTGCTTTTCACTTATTAGCACATAAAAAACATAATATTTACATTTTTTAATAATCAGTATGATAGATCTTTCAGTTTATTGCATTTTTGTTCTGTGTTACTTCAACGGGTATGAACCTGTGAGCTATCTAATCTTCATGCAGAGCGTATGTCAGCTTGCAACTGTGTTATTCTTAACTTTCGCCCCGTGCCACTCACTGTGGAAGCCGGGGACTTCCTTGTCCATAGGCATATTGCACCACGTGCTAGAGCTACCTGCGACCAGTGTCACTCACATGCAGTTCATTTTTGTCACTGTGAAGTTTAAGGCAGTTCTACGATGTCTAAGGTTTAAAAAAACTACAAGTTATCGTCCGTTGCAGAATTTAAAGATAACTTTACTTCTGATGGGGGCGTTCTGTTCTACCAACCATGTGGGAAAGGAATCAAGGCTGAACAGCGATCTCAAGTTACACAACACCTCAAGGGAAAGAAACATATTGCCGCAGTTTCGCGCTTTCAGAAGTGTTTCGCGATAATTTTACTGTCGGTCATTTGTGATGGACAACCTGAGGATGTATCTCGTTGTGTATTGTAATGCTTCAGCAGTCAGTGAGACATAGCATAAATTGCATTCGTGAGTACTGCATATTGTTTATATTCACATTAATAAACTAAATTATAATTAAATATTTTTACTTTTTTGTCGCATATTTCAGGTATTTTTAATACATAAAAAATCCCCGATTTTTAGCACCTACGAATCCGAGCCCTAATTATTATGATGTTCCTTCCTGTCTTTGATTGGCATTGCAACGCATGCCGGGTATAGTTAGTGTATCATAAATGAATAAGTAACTGAAAAAAAATGAAAATCCACAGCCTGCTTCCAGTCTCCGACCGGGTCAGGAATGGAATGAATGAAGCCCCCATCTAGCGGCGAGGATATGAACTGTGCCGGCTGCCGAGGCCTGACGCACTCCTATGGGGCAATGATTAAATGAATGACAGATGGAATGAAATGATAGTGGAGAGTGTTGCTGGAAAGAAATTTTGACAGGGAAAACCGGAGTACCCGGAGAAAAACCTGTCTGCCTCCGTTTTGTCCAGCACAGATCTCACATGGAGTGACCGGGATTTGAACCACGGACCCAGCGGTGAGAGGCCAGCGCGCTGCCGCCTAAGCCACGGAGGCTTGAATAAGTAACTGAATGATTTTGAAACATGAGATGGAAAGGTCCGGCTCATGTAGGCCTAAATGTGTGGTAAATTACAAGAAAGGCACATTGTTACTCATCTAGAAGCAATAATGGTTGACTGGTTCTCCTTAACTTACAGTGAGTGGTCCGAACACTTTTACCGTAACTGACTAATAAACCACATCCCGGGCTTCGAAGGCCTGGCTTATGCACTCAAGGGATAATAAAATAATAATATTGTATGGCCTCTGTGCCGGGAGCAAGCTTTGTTATTTGACACCCAGAGGGTAGCTTGCATGTCGAATTTCGTTGTTCCTTGAAGCAATATGAAATTCAAGGAGGTTAGTTATCTAAGCACCTTGGACACTATAGCTCTTTTTAGCAGAGAAATGAGGAACTTTTCGTTGGCGGAAACTCCCGAGATTAATTTTGCCATTATGAACACGGCCTACTGAATTCAAATGGTTCTTTAACATGCCAACATCGTATGACATGGTGTCGTAATTTTTGCCGCCTTTCAAAAATCACTTTCCATGGCCAGGAGCGAGCCTGCAAGCTTGGGGTTAGTAGACCGATACGATATCCACTCACCCCCCGTGGCAAGCATTATGAACACCCATGTCTCAAGAGTTACCCAGCCTTAATAGGTTGAAATGAAACTTGTCAGATAAAACCTAGTTTTAAAATGTACAGCCTCATTGGCGTTACAGCATTCTTTTTCTTTTCAACTCTAATGAAAATAATAAATGAATGAATAATGTTAAAAACAGCAAACAATTAAAGAACCACAGACTTCCAAGTGCTAGAACAGCTGCAGAGAGATCATGCCATCAGTTAAACAGATTGTATTTTGAACTGGCTGTACCCAGCATGCCTTGCAATGACAATCAAAGAAAGTGTTGGCGTTGTAATTTTGTTTGGATACACAATATTTGTTTCTTTTTCCGTTAACTGCCTCTAAACTATTGTAAAATGGATGTACTAATTCCGAAACATTCGTGGGAGCGTGCACAACAACTCACCAAAGTGTCATCGCGATGGGATGAATGGTATATGAACGTATAAAGGACATACAAACATACGTACAAACTATCACGTAACATTCATTTTTATATAAAGAGCGATAATCTTAGAAATTTTGTTTCAACTTACATTGGCTTCTTTCAGAGGGTGCAAGGTTAATTCCTAGAAGAGAAGAAAATAGATGTTAAGATACATACAGAAACACTAAACCTTAGTAATAGAAATGGCTTTAGGGAGAGGTCACGCTCATCATCGCCCTCCATGAACCAGGTCACGTACAATTCTTTACCTCAGAACCAGACTAACATATGCCAACTTTTCAGGAGAGCATAAAAACTGTAGAAAATGAACTCTATGTCTGACTGCATAGCTGACACTTGAATTAGGCAGCAAAAAACTATTGACATTATTAAAGTTGTATATACTTAACCCCTTTATTGGTATTTCCTTTAGAATTAACGCAATATTCAGTCAAGACTGGACTTACGTTTGTTTGGCTGTACTTATGAAATAGTTTTAGGACTTAAGACTGGACTTGCGTTATATTGGCTGTACTTATGAAATCGTTTTATGGCTTAAGACTGGACTTGCGATATATTGGCTGTACTTATGAAATCGTTTTATGGCTTAAGACTGGACTTGCGTTATATTGGCTGTACTTATGAAATCGTTTTATGGCTTAAGACTGGACTTGCGATATATTGGCTGTACTTATGAAATCGTTTTATGGCTTAAGACTGGACTTGCGATATATTGGCTGTACTTATGAAATCGTTTTAGGACTTAAGACTGGACTTGCGTTATATTGGCTGTACTTATGAAATCGTTTTAGGACTTAAGACTGGACTTGCGTTATATTGGCTGTACTTATGAAATCGTTTTACGGCTTAAGACTGGACTTGCGATATATTGGCTGTACTTATGAAATCGTTTTAGGACTTAAGACTGGACTTGCGTTATATTGGCTGTACTTATGAAATCGTTTTAGGACTTAAGACTGGACTTGCGTTATATTGGCTGTACTTATGAAATCGTTTTATGGCTTAAGACTGGACTTGCGATATATTGGCTGTACTTATGAAATCGTTTTAGGACTTAAGACTGGACTTGCGTTATATTGGCTGTACTTATGAAATCGTTTTAGGACTTAAGACTGGACTTGCGTTATATTGGCTGTACTTATGAAATCGTTTTATGGCTTAAGACTGGACTTGCGTTATATTGGCTGTACTTATGAAATCGTTTTAGGACTTAAGACTGGACTTGCGATATATTGGCTGTACTTATGAAATCGTTTTAGGACTTAAGACTGGACTTGCGTTATATTGGCTGTACTTATGAAATCGTTTTAGGGCTTAAGACTGGACATGAGTTATATTGGCTGTACTTATGAAATCGTTTTAGGGCTTAAGACTGGACTTGCGATATATTGGCTGTACTTATGAAATCGTTTTAGGACTTAAGACTGGACTTGCGTTATATTGGCTGTACTTATGAAATCGTTTTATGGCTTAAGACTGGACTTGCGTTATATTGGCTGTACTTATGAAATCGTTTTAGGACTTAAGACTGGACTTGCGATATATTGGCTGTACTTATGAAATCGTTTTAGGACTTAAGACTGGACTTGCGTTATATTGGCTGTACTTATGAAATCGTTTTAGGGCTTAAGACTGGACATGAGTTATATTGGCTGTACTTATAAAATCGTTTTAGGACTTAAGACTGGACTTGCGTTATATTGGCTGTACTTATGAAATCGTTTTAGGACTTAAGACTGGACTTGCGTTATATTGGCTGTACTTTTAAAACCAGGTTTAGGACTTAGCACTATGACAAGGTGTGTTAAAGGGACTTGCGTTTTAATGTATTCTTAACGCTTCAGAACCACAATAACGTAAGTGGATTTACGTTTGTCTGGCTCAATCATAGGTTGGGACTTACGTTTTTACAACCCTTAGTAAATACAAAACGCGATGTTTCACCGGACTTAAGTTGTAATGGCTTAATGTAGAATGAAATTCTACATACAATGATGTAATAACCTGAAAATCGTAATTTTTGGACTTACGTTCGTCTGGTTCTGAGGTACAGAATTATGGAATTTGGTATTTATGAGGGTTGCCCAAGTCGTCGCCGTCTGCTATTCTATAACCCTTTCCCATTCAGCGCGAGCTGTGTGCTAAGCAACGAACATCACCTACTTGACGATCTTCCCGACAGGAGCGCGAGCCTGTCCAAGCGCGCAATTATTTATTTAAACGTATGGTAATAATAATAATATCGTATGGCCTCGGGTGCCTGGTGCAAGCTTTGCTATTTGACACCCAGAGGGTAGCTTGCATGTCGAATTTCGTAGTTCCTTGACTATGAAAGTCAAGGAGGTTAGATGTTAGATATCTAATCTCCTTGAACACAATAGCGCTTTCTAGTAGAGAAATGAGGAACTTTGTGCTGGCGGAAACTCCCGAGATTAATTTTGCCATTATGAACTCGGCCTACTGAATTCAAATGGGATCTTTGACATGCCAACATCGTATGACATGCGTATCGTATTTTTGCCGCCTTTCAAAAATCACTTACCACGGTCAGGGGCGAACCTGCAATCTTGGGGTTAGTAGACCGACACGCTATCCACTCACCCACCGTGGCAAGCTAACGTATGGTAATTTATACAATATACAATACATAACAAGCTATATTCAAACTTTTAAGTCCATCCTTCTCAACCATTCGGTTAAGTCGGGTGTGAGAGCGAACAAATCGTCAGGAATGCCAGGGTACGAATAAAGAGGACAGCGTTGGACCAGATGTTCGATCGTCTGTTCTTCCAGGTTGCACTCACACATTGGTGAGCTGATCCAGCCCCACTTGTACCTGAAGCAACCATGTCCAGTCCTCAGCCTGTTGATGCGGCACCAGAAGTTCCTCGGTAAGTCAAAGCCGTTTGGTTTCTTCGTGGGATCAAGATGGTGAGCACTTGTTCCCAATGTTTTAGTTGACCACTCACGCTTCCAGCTTCCATTTAGGTCAAATCCAGCAGCAATAAGTTGCCCCACAGTGACACTTACTGGTCTTCTAGATTGCAGTCGTTGCTGTGATGGATGGCAGATTTCTTGGTGCAATGGCAAAGAGGGCGATGCAAAGATTTTCTTAGCTTCCCTTAGTAGAGCTTGCTTCCTCCTTAAGTGTGGTGGAGGGATGTGACTCAGCATTGGTAACCAGTGACATGGAGTTGATTTGATGGAACCAGTGATGCAACGCATTGTATCATTCCATTTTGTGTCTACCTGCTTCACATGTACGCTTTCCAACCATACGGGTGCACAGTACTCAGCGGCCGAGTAGACAAGACTGATGGCAGATAAGCGTAAACAGCAGAGGCTCCCCAGGATGTACCACTGAGCTTATGCAATCTTGCGGCGACTTTGTGGGAAATATTCCACTTACATTACGTCTCTAATTTTGTTGTTTGTCACATGAGTTGTGTAATGCGAGATAGAGTGCAGAGGTGTTCACTAAGTGTTGATATTTTGTATTACTTACAGTAGTTACAGCATTTTCACTATGATTCCATAATTTTGTCATGCCTATGGCATATACAGACAGGTATGTTTAATTAATTGAAATGATGTTGTGCCGGCGTAATCACTTGTTATGTAGGCTATAGTCTCTATAACAGTGGTTCTTAACCGGTGGTCCGCGAGTGCCTCGGGAGTGGTCCGCGGGAGAAAAAGTTTCACCAGCACCAGCACAAGTGGCCAAAAAATGGGGAATTCGAAAACGATGTGCGTTGAACGAGAATCGTCCGAATGTATTCGCGGCTATGACTATCTGGTTTTGAATTGAAATATTTTAAAACGTCGCCTCCGTTGCGTAGCGGTCAGCGTGGTTAGCGGCCGTCCCGGAGGTCCTGGGTACGATTCCCGGCTCTGCCACGAAAATTGAAGAGTGGTATGAGGACTGGAACGGGGTCTACTCAGCCTCGGTTGGTCTAAATGAGTAGAGGGGGTTCGATTCCCATCTCAGCCATCCTCGAAGTGGTTTTGCGTGGTTTTCCATTTCGTCTTCAGGCAAATACCGGGATGGTCCCTACTGTAAGGCCACGACCGCCTTCTTCCCTCTTCCTTGCCTATCCATCCTAACATTCCAATCCCTTCCCTCATGAGGCCCCTGTTCGCTTTGCAGGTGAGGCCGCCTGGGCGAGGTGCTGATCACACCTCACCAGTTGTATCCACTCCGACCAGATGTTCCCAGGCGGTAGGGGTGAGTTCCCTTGCTCAGTCCGTTGAAGCCACCACCCTGGAGGGAAAACTCGATAAAAAATAATTAAAACAAGTATTATTGAGGAAGGGTTACACAACTGATAAGGTGTATTGGGGGTGGGGGGGGGGGGTGGAGGGGGAGGGGGGAGGGGGTAGGGGGGGTAATGGGGGGGGGGGGTCCGTACACGATTCAATTTCAGTCTGAGTGGTCCGTAGACTTCTACGGGTTCAGAACCACTGCTCTAGAACATGAATCGGAATTCTAGGAACGCATGTTAATAACCGATTAAGACGCCAGCAGGAGCAGACCCATGACAGGTATAATGGCTTACAGCTTGATGTTGGAAAGGGTTGTGTGTCCATGCATCAACACCGGAGGAAACAAGGTAACAAAACACGAATTGGAACCATCAACATACTTAGCCTTACAGGAAAGTGCGAAGAACTGGTGGATCTCATGGGGAGGAGGAAAATAGCAATCCTGGAGCTAAGTGAGACTAGGGAAAAGGGAAGAACACATTAAGGATACAATATACCCTCCACTGGCATGGTCACAACAAAGAGATGAGAAGTGGAGTTGGATTCATTGTGTCAAATGACCTGATACCACATTCAGTATGTGAATGAAAGAATTATAAAAGCAACTGTGAAGTTCGGTAAGAGGAAGCTAACACTGATACCGGTGCACGCACCACAGTCAGGAACTAAACCGATTCCTGGAGGACCTAGAAGAGGCCATTAATGAAGACAGCTCCATAATCACGGTGGATCTAAATGCACAGATCGGAACAGTAAGGACTGGCTGCGAAAAGATAATGGGGCCACATGACCTTGGTAAGAGGAATATAGAACTGGAAACAACTTCTTGATTTCTGTATGAGGAATAATTTGGTGGTGAAAAGCAGTTGGTTCAAGAAAAGAGTCAGTCACAAGATCACAAGATACAGTTGGGATGGACAACATAAGTCCATAATAGATTATTTCATCATAAACGAGGAAAGTAGCAGAGTTGTGACAGATGTCAAAGTAATACATTGTGAGAGCCTCGATAAAGACCACCGATTATTAGTAGCAGAAATGAAAGACTTTCACATACCAAAGTTTCTGACCAGGAAGTTGCCGAAGATCAAAGTGTGGGAGCTTCAACAAACAGAAAAGAAAGAAGAATATATGGACAGCAATTGCCCCAAGATGAAGTGAAGTCTGGAGATGAAGAATGGGACAAACTAAGGAACATTATTGTAAAGGAAGCAATTGAAGTATGTGGAAAAACAAGCGTGAAAGTGAGGGAGAAGGAAACTTCGTAGTGGAATGAAAGGGTGAGAATGGCCATCAAGTAAAAGAATGCATCTCGGAAAGGGATCGAGAGAAAATAACATCGGGAATCAGGAGGGATGAGGCAATGATTGAAGACCTTGGACGGACGTACCGAGAGAAGAAACTGGAAGTCAAAAAGATAGTTCAAGAAGAGAAAGCCAAGAGTTGGGAGACATTCACTCAGAAATTGGAGGATGATAGCAGAGGCAACATGAAACAGTTATACAGAGTAGTCAAAGGTAAAAGGAATCAAGTAGATGAGATTAAAGCACTAGAAGATAACAACGGGAACCTTGTCAGGAAAGACAGTGTCATCAGAGAGATCCTGAAGAAACATTTTGATTACCTGTTAAATAGATCAGAGGAAGGGCAGGAAAGCATAGAACCCCCATACCTGGACAGACACAGAGACAGCATTAAAAGCCATGCCAAAGGGGAAATCACTAGGAATGGACGAAGTAAATGCTGACATGATCAAAGCAGCAGGCCCACAAGGTATCCAATGGTTGCACAGAGTGCTGAATGTAGTAAGGTGGGATAACAAGATGCCTCCCGACTGGAGCAATTCCTCTATTCAAGAAAGGGAGTAGGCGGAAACCCTCCAATTACAGAGGGATTACTCTCCTATCACACGGACTAAAAATTCTTGAAAAGATAATAGATAAGAGGCTACGAACCATCATAGAGCGTCGGCTAGAAGAGGAGCAGTATGGCTTCAGAGCCAACAGATCAACTATAGGCCGTATCTTCAGAGCCCGAATGCTAATAGAGAAGCACTGGCAGAGAGACAAGGACCGGTTCATGGTCTTCCTTGACATCGAAAAGGCATTTGACACTATCGCAAGAGAGAAGATTTGGCAATGTTTGAGGAAGAGGAAGGTGCCGGAAGGACTGGTAAGGAAAATCAAGATGATGTATGAGAACTGTACCAGCTGTGTGTGACATGGAGAGGGTCACTCATCATGGTTCCAGACAAAGAGTGGAGTCCAGCACTAGTCCCCATTACTATTCATCACAATTATGGATGCTATAATGAAGAGCATTAAGGAAATGTCCGGTGTCAGTGCAGTTGCCTTTGTTGATGACGTCATTATCAGGGGAGAAACTGAAGAAGTAGTCCAGACTAGGCTCAACGCATGGATAACAAAGTTCTAGGAGTCTAACCTCAAGATCTGCGAGACTAAGACTGTCGTAATGACAGTGAACAGAAATGCCCGTCCAACAAGCAACAAACTGGGTGACTACCAGATGAAGAGTGTAGATAGTTTCAGATACCTGGGTAGTATAGTTTCCAAGGACAATCTAGCCACGAAAGAAATCTCCAACGGTGCAGAAGAGTTCCATCTTCTACCAACAAGATCCAAAAAAAAAAAAAAAAAAAAAATACTATGTTGAACAGTTACTTTGTACCAATCTTGACGTATGGTATCGAAACATGCACCCTCAAAATGCGAGACTCATCAAGACTTCAGGCATCAGAGATGAAATTCCTGAGGTCCACCACCAAGATGGATAAGTTAAGGAGTGAAGTGGTAAGGAGGGAACCTGGGATCAAGACATGTCTACTTGCCAGAGTCAGATCATCACGACTTCAGTGGTTTGGACTCGTGATGACAATGGGACCTACGAGGTCAGCAAGAATACAGCTAGAAAGAGAGGTGGATGGTAAACGAAGGATGGGAAGGGTTGGATAGACATGGTCAAGTCAGATATTTCAACCAAGGGAAGGACACTAGATGATGTTATGAGGAACAATACGTACATGGACCGAAGAGAGTGGGAGAGGCTTGTCAACAGGACCCGGGAAACTGGAACTGCAAATGGATGAAGGGAAGTATCAGATAAGACAGGTGAAAACCTATCTTGGGACTTTGTGGACGCAATCGTTGTACTATAAGAGGACAACGTGCGGAAAATTGGCGAAAGATTGAGCTCTAAGGCTCCGAAATCATGTGGCGAATCTCTCATATAAATCAATGGGAGGTAGCGAGTACCGTACATGTTGGAAGGGACAGCCCTGGTGGCCCAGGCACTCAAGGCCGGTAGGAAGGAGCCGCTGCGTCCAGCAATAACAAACAATATCATAAACGAGTTGCGCAGGGATGTCCAGTTCCGCTGGCCGGATTCCTCGCTACTACTGTAGTTGGTTTATCATGCGCTGAAGAGCCATGACGACAGTGTCTTCCGCATATCTAATGTTAATATCTTTACTTTCCACGACAACAGTCCGTATATCTAGGTACTGTTATGCTATACACGTCTTGAAGTATCCACTGTTCCTGCCTCAATTCCACAATACGCTCATACTGAATTTGACTGGGTATGTTAGAATGCCTTTGGTTGTGGCATCATACGCAACCATTAACCCGGCTCAAGGGAGATAGGGTCACCTTTCCTATCCTCCACTTGAGTAATTCGTGTCTGGCGCATCCACGTTGCGGGGGTGGGTATCCTCCACATCAGTAGGCCGGTGTGAAAGGAGAGCTAAGTTCAGGCAAGGACCCAGTCCCACGGGGTATAACGTGGAACCCATGCCCAGGGTTACGGGTGAAGACCTTAACAGCATCATCGGCAGAGAAGGATACCTTTGGAAAGGCGGAGATGGTGGACGAGGCAACCCATCCTCTCTGGGGAAAATTAGAAGAGGAAACCACAGCCTTGTGGTGAAGAGGGATCTTCAAATGCTAAGGGAGTAAACCCCGAAAGAAAATCCTCAGATGCGTTAGGCTTATCAGGCCAGCAGATGAGTAAAGATGTTAATTATTGCTTTCAACAATAAAACGAGCCTCGGAACACAAAAACACCGAACTGACAAATCTTCTCAAACATGTACAACGTGTGATGACCGTAAGGCTGATGTTCATGTACGATGTTCTAAGAAGAAGAAACCCAACGTAAAAACCCCTAAACACCGAATTGGAACATTAAATATCCTGACTCTGAATGGTAGAACCGAAGAACTAATAGATATGATGGAAAGGAGAAACCTCTGTATTCTTGGTCTGAGTGAGACGAAGTGGAAAGGCAGAGGAATAAGGAAACTAAGGAAAGGATATAAACTGCATTGGAATGGTCATAGAACGGAAGCCAAAAATGGTGTAGGTTTTATACTAAGAGAAGACATAGATGTTATTAGTGAGGTAATATACGTGAATGAAAGAATTATTAAACTGGATATATCACTAAACAAGAAAGTGCTGACAGTAGTTCAGGTATATGCCCCACAGACAGGCTGCAGTGAGGAAGAAAAAGAAAAATTCCTAACTGATCTAGAAGAAACTATAGAAAGAGAAGAAAACGTAATTATAGTAGGAGATCGGAATGCCCAAGCTGGATCAGATAGACTAGGATATGAAAGCGTACTGGGTCCACATGGTTATGGCAATAGGAACCAAGAAGGTGAAAATCCCCTAGATCTGTGTCTACGGAGTAGATTGAGAATAAACAATAGTTGGTTTCAGAAACAGCTAAGTCACAAACTAACAAGATATAGCTGGAACGGAGAATCTAAGACTGTGATTGATTATATCATATCAGACTATGAAGCAGGGAAGATCATCTGTGATCATGGGCGCCCATATGGGGGGGGGGGCAGGGGGGCCATGGCCCCCCCTGAATCCTTGAAAAATAAAACGATATGAAAATCAGACTGAGGACAAACTTTTTTTTTTGGAAAGTGCTTACAGTATTCTAATTAATTTGTACTAAATTAAAATAAATACTTCATATATTTAACATTCCGACATTGTGGCAGTGGGCGCATTAAACCTGTCTGGCAAACATCAGAAATCTGAATTTTTAAAATTACAATATTTTTTTTGCTGAAGAATAGTTTTGCTTCAATTAGTGAATACACTCATTCGTTCTCTACATAGTCTATTACGTAATGGTGCTCGATCAGGCGCAATCTGCCTCGCATATCACTTTTGCAACAACAGCAAATGTGTAGAAGGGTCATTGACAAACTGGCCGATATGGACATGAATGTCATGTGGAAAGACGTAACTACTGAAAGGTAGTTGACGAATATGAGATAAGATCAGTAGCTCCCACCGGAAGGTTAAAATCATGCTACAAATTGTGTCAGTTATGCAACAGTGCTGGTGTGCTTTCGCTAATATTACAAAGGAATATTGTAATTTATATGCGCATAGCCTACATTCCATTCGTGTGTATTGTGTTCACTATGAACGGTCGCCTAGGCTGTGTCTGTGTGCCGACAGTATTATTTATTAATTTTGTGTGCTTCGTCTACGAATGTATTTATATTTAATTTAAAGGTAAGTAATGCAATATTATCTTATTATATATAATCCAAAAAGGAGGTACTCACTCGTTAATCATCGTATCTTTGTAACCACAAGGGCTATGAAACTGAAATTTTGCATGTTGATTACTCTCAGTTTGTGGGTGCTCACTAAGAATTGTTCTTAGAATATTCAAGCTTTAAGTGGGTCTGTTCAGCCATTTGGTACTCATGCAAGGGTTAATATCGTGGGCGCCCTTAGGGGGGCTCGAATTCCGAGAATGTTGAAATAAGATTGTACATTGTCACACCAGTTTATTTCATAAATGGAAGTTACAGGTAGTCAACTAACAACTGTTACAACAACAAAAATCTGTAATGTTGCTGATGTAATATGTATTTACAATTTTAAAATAAAAATATGGTTTTAATGATGCCATGCACTATGTCACCAAGGGATGATAATTGATGTTTAAAGGGGCCTAACATCTAGGTAAGCTCCACATTTCAATACGGTTATGCCTAGTGTTAAATACCGTATGTTTCCCCATCACTATCTTCAGTGGCTACTACTTTTGCCACCTCACTTCGGCAGTGTCGATATGAAAAGCACGTTCTGGAGATATTTTTAGACATTGCAACATCGCTAGCGTGTCTTAACCCCTAAAATAAGCTTTTCTATGCTGACTAGTAAAACACTGGTCCTGTAAGGTCGTGCTTACAATATTGGATAATTTACTGTATTCAGACCCGTATTGACGGGGGGACAAACTTGCAACTGCCAAGGCAGCAGGTTTTAGGGACGGAAAAATTTCTGGTAAACTGTACAAAACTGCTTGGTCATTAAACGTCAAGTTGATTAAGTTTAAGCCCTCCACAAGAGAATATACTTTGGCATTGTTGATTATTTAAGGACAAAAATAAAAGGATCGTCTTAGTCACCTTGGTGTTCTTGCTGTTGATCTGACTTGAAAGTGAAATTTTACCAATGAGGAAATTCCAAACTCGTTACCGGTATTTAAATAATTGTTTTTGCACATTGGTTGTGTATGATATCTGTTAAAATTTAATGTACATTCTTTGTATAATTTTTTAAAATTTGTAATTTTAGCAAACGCATATTTATTGTGTATGCCACTCATAGTTAAATACACACTCAGGCGAAGAAACAGCCTCAAATGTTATGGAAACTTTGTAACTGCTCGGCTTCACGGGTTGCGTGAGGGTTAAACACCTGTACGGTATGAGAAACAGCAATAAACATTCACTCTTAACTACACTGGTTACCTCATACATAAGAGCACTGTAGATCTGGTAAAATTTACATTATATTCTGATACAAGACATGAAATACACTTCGAAAGATCCTCGTCGTACAGACTATCTAACATTCCCTATCATATTCACACAGGCACACTTATGACATATTGATGACCCTCGGAAATAATGATGACTGGTACTTACAGGCGTTGACTTCAGCTGTGACGACTTAACTCTACCGATTCGGGGGTTAGTTGCTCCCAGAGAATCACTCCTACTTACTCGCAGCACAATTATTATATATTTCACACGCAAGCCTCTCAACTATGCACATTATATACATCATTACTTTGATGGTCAGCATCCAACGATTTATCTAGTTTCGTGGATCTGATTATACAAAGATGCTTCAAATCCGTGTGTTGGATTATCGCAACTAGTTCGCTCCTGAGTTTACTAATACATAGCATATTTTACTAGTATTTGTCGTATAACAATTTACCGCTATTGTCTCAGTATTTCGGTATACAGATGTTAGTTTACAATACTTCATGCAATACTTCGAGACAAACAATCTAGACTATTTGTTTGAAACTAGGCTCATAATTCCCTTGAGAATGTATAGCCAGCAACTCAGTAATTGCACATCGAACATCAACTCGTGATCGCTGAAATACGTTCCTTCTCCGCCAAAAACACACAAGTCCAAAATACAAGTTCCACTCCCTCACAGCGTCCAACCAAGAATACGAACTACTCCACACGGCATCCAAAGGATGAGTACACCGCCCTACACGGGGTCCAAAGAATGAGTACTACTCCCTACGGAGTCCTAAGAATGAGTCGCCCTCACAGCTTCGTCAAGTCCTAATAACATTCATCTCCCCTCCACAAATCACTGGCCAACCTGGCTTCCCTCACGGGTCCAGCCAATCAAAACCAAAACATTACCACATAAGGAGTGCCTTCTTGGTCTTCAAAATACCCTAGACACACCCCTAGCACAGGGTTGCCAAGCCTCCTACATACATGAGTCATCATGCACTTGAGCTTGCGAGAGAAAAACCCAGGCAACAACAAGCCTACTTCCTGGTTCTTGCACACAATTCCAGACTGTCTGACTGAATATTATTTCAATGTTAAAATATTCTCATATTACTAGACTCAGATCCTGCCAATTACAATCCCTTAAAACCTAAACAAATTAATCGGAAATAAATCACATGATATTATACACTTCATTACATTATTATAAAACATAAACATGCATCAAATAAAAATATATGGACGATTATGAAAGTCGTACGTCCCGAAAGTAAGGGTTCGATCCCTTGTGACCTGGGAAGGTTACAACTTTAATAAATCTGCATATTCCAAGTCGGGGGCAGCAACGTAAATCCATACGTGGCATGCATTGTAAGAAAGGACAGAATGTAGTAATTTGATTTTTAAGCCCATCTGTGTAGTTGAGTACCTCAATTTAAGCTCCACGATGACTACTGGTTACCTAAATATTCGAAATTTGCTTGCCGACGCTGACAGCAGTCATCCCTAGTAGGCCTACGATATTTTCAACACTACCTTCAGAGAAATACCACGTACGTATCATGTTTCATGTTCCGGGGCACTCACCTCAAAACTACGGTATCGGTACTCTGAAATAACATTACTTATACACTCTCGCCTAATGACACGTTATTACATAAACCAGAATTTCACTCAGAGTCAAGTACAAGGGGTGAGGTTTAAACCTGTTTACAAATAAAGCAACAACATTTACAACAATGCCAGTTATTGAATATAAAAAGGTTAATTTTCCCCTCTTTAAGGGTAGCCTTAACACACATAAATTTTAAAAACTCAAAAAGTATTTGTATTAGATTGGTTAGACAGTATATTATTTACGTCACAGGTACAATAATACGGCGAAATATATCACTTGTTAATTTTATAAAACTCTACGGAATTGTACGATATCTGTTAGTTTCATGTTATCGTCTATTATTTTCATAAACAGAGAAAAGCTTGAGCATAAGGCTCAATCTAATTACACATTGAAAGAAGTGGTTTGTTTATGTTCATATCATCATTCCTGTATCACCATTCCTCTTGTTTCAGTCGAGAATGCGAATAATGGTAGTAAGAAGTACGTGATATAGTGGTTTTTATCAATTTTACTTAGTGGTTAGTAATAATCAGGCGAAATATTTTTATTGACAAATCTAATTTTTACTAAAACCACAGGCTCGAGTTTATCAGTTCGTAGGCTACAAGTGTTACATGATTCTAATAAGAGCAATGCGAAGTATTTCCGATTGGTTGTTTAGAAGAGGAAGGACGTGACGATCTGCTGTAATGGCCAGTACAAACTAGATACCGTAGCCTACCGTATTTGGAAACAGTGCTATTTAAATAATTGGGCTGATTCAGATGTTGGGATATCTCCACAGTTTAACTTAGTGATTTGGGATCATGTGAAAATATGTCCAGCTACGTTATAACCTGTCATATCCGGACTAATGTGGCGACCGGCCGATCCGGATATGGAAAAATCCGGATATCACAAGGCTATTTTTACAAATAGCTAGGTGACCAGAAATAATTCACGAGTTTGTTGTTGATTAATTTTAGTATCATTTTGCTAACTGTATACTGTACATAGGCTAAGAAATAGAATTGCTTTAAACTAAATTAAAATAATTAAATTATAATACAGTAATATGCTTTACAGTACATTTACTTACATAAATACACTGTACATTCTGCTTTTACATAATTTTTTGAAAATGTTTGTCATTTTCTGTTGCTTCACGCACTTCACTTAGGCCTACTGTTTCTACATTAGTTTTTGAAAAAGTTTGTGATTTTCTGTTGCTTCACGCACTGTACACGCTTTTTTGATGCCATGTCCCTCAATCTTCTTAAAAGCATCACTAACAAGGTTAAAAGATAACAATAACGATAACAACGGTAAACAACAACAGTAACACACAAACTGTCGCTTCAAGACTCACGCACAGACTGAAGGGTAGAAAGGGAGGCAGCCTCGTGTTGACGTTGGTGGCAGGCAGGCAGAAGCCGTGAATGGAATATCGCTTATTCACACAAAGGGATGAGTTTCCGGGAAGATGTCGTTGACCGAGTCAGGCCACAACCCCTCGCGGTCAAGCACGCACACAGCCTTCATGCGCTGCAACTTTCACTCGTCCTCCCTGGCTAGCACACTAATGTATCCTCGCTCTCAACTACGACTTAAAAATTCTTTCGGAGATGTGTCCGGATATGGGAGGGTTCGGATATCACAGGTCCGGATGTGACAGGTTGTACTGTATTTAGAAAGTTGGCGAACTGGATTAACGATACCATTTTAATGAACTACGGTACTTGATTTTTATTTTTTTCGATACCACTAGTTTTTTCCTGTTTTTAAGAACTGAACATTACGACGTTGAATCACGAAGAAAAGCGAACGTTAACGGACAAAATCTCAAAGAAAACATTCCTCCCATACTTGCCATAAAGTAGCCAATGGTTTCAGAGCAGTCAAATAATGAATTTCATGAAGTAAGTAAGAAATGAAACCTTCTTTTTGTGTGTATGGGGGAGGGAGGGGGGGGGAGGGGGACAGGTAGGTAATGAAACGAAAATATTTACTTGCCCTCCCCCCCCCCCCTGGAAACAATCCTATGGGCGCCCATGTCTGTGATGTTCGAGTTATACCAAGTGAAAGTCTAGACAGTGACCACAGATTGCTCCTTGCAACAATTAAACACATTGTAGTTCATAAACCTCAGAAATTAAGGAAACCAAAAATTAGGACATGGGAATTAAAGAAGACGGAGAAACAAATAGAGTACATGAAGAATGTGGGCAATAAGTTACCATCAGACTCGTTACAGGAAGGAAACGTTGAATGGATTAGATTTAAAGAAAGTATTGTCGGAGCTGCTGTAGAAGTATGTGGCAAGACTAGCAACAAAATAAAGGCAAAAGAAACCTCTTGGTGGAACGATAGGGTGAAGAAAGCCGTAAAAGAGAAGAATGAAACCAGGAAAGCCAGAGATAAAGAAATGCAAAACGGAAGTGGAAGAAATGAATCCAGTGTGAATGAATTACAGCAGAAATACAGAGATCTGAAGCTACAAGTTAAAAGAATTGTGGCCGAAGAAAAACATAAAACTTGGACTGATTTTACAGATAAACTGGAACAGGACAGCAAAGCCAACTCTAAACTACTGTACCGAACAATAAGAAATATAAGAAGAGACTTTGAATACATAACAGCAATAGGGAAACCAGATGGCAACATAGTCAGGGAAGAGACAGAAATAAGGAAGGTCATGAAATCTTATTTCGAAAAATTATACAGCAGTACAGGAGTAGACCCCAACGATGGAACCACAAAGGTCAGTTTATGCTGTAATGATGAACTTGATCAAGAGAATCCACCAACATGGAAGGAAGTAGAAACAGCCCTTAATAGTATGCCCAAAGGAAAATCGACAGGATTTGATGAAGTCAGTGCGGACATGATCAAAGCAGTTGGTCCACTAGGAATACAGTGGCTTCATAGAGTAATAGGTGCAATATGGAAGGATGGAAAAGTTCCAGATGATTGGAAAAAAGGAATAATAGTACCTCTCTTCAAAAAAGGAAGCCGAAAGAAATGTGGCAATTATAGAGGGATCACTTTATTGTCTCATGGCCTGAAAATATTTGAAAAAATACTTGAGAAAAGGCTAAGGAAAATAATAGAACCTCAACTGCAGGAAGAGCAGTATGTATTCAGAGAACACCGTGCTACTATAGATCTCATATTTTCCCTCAGAATGCTGCTAGAAAAGCACTGGGAGAAGGGTAGAGACCTAACACTTGTATTTTTAGATCTTGAAAAAGCATTTGATAACGTCCCAAGAAAGACTATATGGGAATGTCTAAGAAAGAAAAACGTACCCGCGGGGCTAATCCAGAAAGTTAAAAAGCTTTACGAAGGTTGCCACAGTTGTGTTCAGATAGGAAATGGTAATTCTGACTGGTTCCAAACAACTAAAGGAGTTCAACAGGGCAGTGCCCTCTCGCCATTACTTTTTATCACTGTAATGGATGAAGTTATGAAAGGAATAAAGCATAACGACAACACAGAAATCAGCGCATTTGCATTTGCAGATGATGTAGTAATTTGGGGTAATACAGAGAAAGAAGTACAGGAGAGGTTGGCCACCTGGAATAACTGTCTAAAAGCACACTGATTAACAATAAACAATAGCGATGTCAGTCAACAGACAGAACAAGAAAGGAGAAATAAGGCTTGAAGGTACACAGCTTGAAACAGTAGACCAGTTTAACTATCTTGGGTGCATTATTTCAAGGAATAACAGGATACTGCACGAGATCAATAGCCGAACCCAAAAAGCAACCCAGTTCTACCATCAAGTTCGGAACCTACTCTAGAACGAACAAGTCCCCTTGAGATCAAAACAGACGCTCTATCAATCATACTTTACCCCCATACTAATATATGGCCTAGAAACCTGCACAACAACCAGACAGATAGACAGCAAACTACAAGCTGCAGAAATGAAGTTTCTACGTACAATGGTCCAAAAAACTAGGAGGGATAGGGTAAGAAATGAAAAAATTAGGGAAGAAGCTGGAGTGTACCCAACTTTGAAAGAAAAAGTGACAAGGGCCCGTTTGAGATGGTTTGGCCACGTCAAGCGAATGGCCGAGGGGAGGATAGCAAAACAAAGACTACACAGAGATGTGGTTGGTAGAAGGCCGGTAGGAAGACCAAGGAAGAGGTGGCTAGACCAGGTGAAGGAGGACATAGGAACAAGGGGAGTTAGCTGGGATAGAATCCTGAATGAAGAATGGTACATGGACAGAAGCAAGTGGAGGGCGCTCGTAAATTACACCCGGGCAACTGGAGTAGAAGACAGATGATGATGATGATGTTAGAATGTTAAATTCATGCTCTGCACTGCTCACTTTAACCGAAATAAACGCAAATAATAAGGCCTCAAGGTTCCAACTAAATATTCGGTTGAACATAGCATTCACGCTTCATAATTCGTGCAATAGAAAACACTTACAAAGATACGAACCCATATGCGTTAAGGCGTAACTTCTGCCTTGAACTAGTTGCTGCACAATTGTACTGTCGCCACATCAAGTCATGTTGACATTCACTCAAACCACTGACAAGCAGAATAAGACATTCGATGATAGTTAATAGACCTTGGACCAAGGTCAATAAACAAACTATGCATGCTGAAGGAACATATTTATGATCCCCTCTACTTGCTGCTGGGGAGAGCAATTATATTCATATCTCGTAGAATATATCAAGAGACATATGTCTTAACTCATGTTCCTCAAAAATTTCGTTCTAAAGTGCTTACTTTTAGGCTCCTTTCTCCTATGAACTAGCTATTATAGCTATACTTGGTATTATTTTCAGATTAAGATATAGCTGTCTTACCAGCCAACAATTGAAAAATATATACTTTGCTCTGATACATTCACATCTAATGTACATGAATTTCATATGGGGGTATTGTAAGAAGGAGCTGATTAAAGAACTTGAGATACTCCAGAAACGTGCTATAAAATCTATCTTTGGATTTCCTTGGCTCACACCCTCAAATGAATAATACTCAAGAACTAAAATTATGCCACTGCAAAAACAAATAACTATGTCAGCAACAGTATTTGTATACAAATTAGAAAACAAATTGAACACACACACATCCATTTTACCCATGCAAATGACATTCATCATTATGCAACAAGAGGAGTAAATCGAATATTCACCAGCCATTCCCAATCCATTAAATTTGGAACTAAAGGAATTATGTCCTCTATAATAAAGGAATAAAACTCGCTACCATTAGGCATAAGGGAAAGTTTCTCTATAAAAACATTTAAGAGGAAAACAAAAGACTTCCTATTAAGGAATGAATAGCCAATGTACAATAGCCTTAAGCAATGCAATGTATCATACCGTATTATCTCTGTAAAGTTAGTCACTAGCAATCTAAGTTACTATTAAACTAAACAATAATGTTACAAAAATTATATATATGCCATGCTGTAACTATGTTACTTGATTGTCCCTAACACGAGCTCAGGCTCATTGGGACCTATGTAAATAAATACATAAATAAATTAGTTATGGCCGCTACTGACAGCAGTTTCACGCTCTGACAAGCTGCTGGCTCCCCTGCCCGCAAGTCAGAACGTGCTTCATTTTAAAAGGGTCGGTACTAACTACGAGGCCATCTGCCCCTACTATTACAGTCTACTCTTACCTTCTGTGTGCCACCTTCCTGTTTCCATGTTGTTGATATATGTATCATCAAAGTCATCTGAAATAAAAGAAAGTACAATCAGAGGCAAATATAGAACACACTAAGCTATAGAAAATGCTTTATGGAATAGCTCCTCCTGGAGTTGGCATACAATGTAAAGTAAAACCTCTCAACATCGCCCAAACCAAGTCCTTTGATATATAAGTTAATCATGGAACTTGGTACTTACAGCTGACAAAATATTCAAGTAGTGCAATCTTGATAAGTGAATATATTGTTGCGTGCCACCCCCTAGTGGCACTTATGTTAACTGGATTACGGTGGGTAGAAAGCACAACACCAATTACTGCTTTAAAGAGAAGTTAGCTTTATTGCTTGCAGGAAGATACACTACTCATCAGCAAATACAAGCAATTGGAACCTTACTCCAGTTTCCTCAAGTCTCTTGCTTATGGAGAGCCCTTGCCCTCTTTCACTCGTCAACAGTTAATCTCCTCGCTAATGAGTCTGGTGGCCTTGACAGAACTACATGCAACTCTCCCCTATGTACACAAATTACAGTTACTTACGAAAACACAGGCAGTCCCCTGTATGCTTCTCACTTCCTCGCTGTCAAGAGAAACGGCTTCACTAGGGGTTTCGCAAGTCACCACACTTCTGTCGCTCACGATAAACGCACGCACTAGCTCGTAAAACACAACGCACACTGCTTGACAGGTCGCCCTTATATAGCAGGCCGGTGACTCAATAAATGCTTCTAGACCCATCCAGGGTTCACGGCTTCTCGAGGTTTCTTCACTGGCTGAGTCACGAATATTCTGGACCATCCCTTTGTCCTAGTAGTCCTGTTGCATAAGGCGCACGCAATACACTGAGGCGGGGCACAGCCCAGCCCTGGGGCAGTTGTGACTCATGCGGCGAGCGATGACACAAACTCTCAGCCGTAACAATATTCTAACGAGGGAGGTATCTGGTAAGACTGGTCGAAACCTATCTTGAGACTTTGTAGACGCAATTGTTGTACTACCCATATAAGAGGACAACGTGCGGGAAATCAGCCGCCAGAATAAGGTGCAATCTGCAATCATGTGGCGAATCTCCCATATAAATCAATGGGAAGTAGCGAGTACTGTACATGTTGGAAGGGACGGCCCTGACGGCCCAGGCACTCAAGGCCGGTAGGAAGGAACCACTCGCTTCAATCCGCTGGGGCGTGTTGCACTGCGCACAGCAATAACACGCAACAGCGGTAACGAGTGCCGCAGGGATGTCCAGCTTAGGCAGCCATCATGCCTGCGTACCAGGATGTCAGGTACGATTTCGGAGCCTTGCAGTTCAATCTGGCAGCTGATTTTCCTTACGTTGTTCTCTTACACTACAAACAATTGTGTCCACAAAGTTTCAAGGTAGGTTTCGACCTGTTTTACCTGATAGCCTACTTCCCTTGTAAGATCGTCTTCGCATCAGAGTAATGTTACATGATACGTGCATTCACAGATGCGCTTCAAGTATTTTCTGGCCAGCGTGGCAAGTTAGACCTGTCCTGTCATGGCGGAGTCTCGTCAAGGCGGGGAAGTGGTGGGATCACAAGGCGCGTGCGATTTCCCCTCTTTGCTGTAACAACTCAACTCAACTCAACTCAAAGAAGGTAGCACGTGGTGAACTGAGAGCGCACCTACTTCACACACTCCTGACAGCAAGCTTGTTGGCGTGCTTGCCAAAGAACAGAACCGCTCCGTCTTGCATCGCATGCCTTGACATCATCTGTACTCTGCCAAGGTTTTGGGAAGAATGGCAACTTGGCAACATCTAACTGGCGCGTGCCGAAGTATGCGCTCACTGGTGGATAAAGAATCCAGGCGGGGGGATGACGTAATGCACGTGGACGCACATGCGCATTGGAAGGTTCAGGTCTAACTTGCTCGGTTATATCTCCTTTCAAGTGGAACACTAGTATCCAGCTCGTAGAATTATTGTACGGTAGGTATATAGCACCTTGTGCACATTATAGTTTTGATTTGATAAGGTATTGTGGTTGAAGGCTATATATACTCACTCACTCACTCTGAAGGCTTCTATGGGACACGCAGATCCCGCACCGATCTCACAAAATGCCTCCACTGAACTCAGTTCTTGACAGTGTTGTCCACATTCAGATATCTACAAAGTTTGGAGATTTCATTTTTCCAGGAACTTTGTGGCCTTTTTCCTCCTGGTTCTTCTTAAAAGATTTGTAAGACCATCCTATCATCTCCCATCCTTAATCACAAGATCCCTGACACCAAATGGCGACAATGGCGACGTGCCGACTCCAGCCCACTTCCTCGTTGGTGATCGACTTCCCACGACACCCACCGGCGGTGGGATACTCTCAGGTGGAGTCGACAAAACATTACGATCTTCAGCAATTTGCAAAGTCAGGTTATTGTTTGTGTTCGAATCATTAACTTTCAGCTTTTTCGATGCCAGGGTGGATGTTTCATTTTGTATATTACTTAAAGGGATATCCCTTCTTATTACCGTTCATTAGGATGATGTTGATACATTAAAAAAAGAATATGAACCTATCTTGATTAGTGTTCTTACAAATGGTACCAAAGTAGTGAAATATTTAACTGAGAAAAATGAGGTTGAAGTTTTTCATTACATTTTGTTACCTCTGGCAATTCTTAGAACATTCCTGTCCCATAACTTGCATCATTTCGTCCATCACTGGTTATTTTGCTTCTCCTACTTCCTTTAGCTTTTAAATAAATAAATATATGAACAAATAAATAAGTAAATAAAAACAATATAAATGAATAAAAAATAAATAAATAAATGCGTATTTCAACTTATCTGTTTGCAAATAAGTGGACTTGTTTCCTTTTTCAAATCAACGATTCAATTATTAATAATTGGGGCAAATTGCCTCGCTGTTCCGCCCCTTAAACAATATTTCTTCAATAGGTCAGTGAAGAATCACAGTGATGACGATGTTCAGTAAATATTAGTAACATAAACAATGCAGGAAGTTGTCATTGTTACCAACACAAAGTCTGCACTCAACATGTGGCAGTCTCGCTTCTTAGGCTGGGATGACAAGTGAAACGGTATTTACTTTGCTCCACGTTGAGCGTCAAGTGTAACAGTTTGGCTTTGCCTAAGCTATGTTGTTTTAATGGGCGCCAAGACCTCAATGCAATGCTGAAATCTAAATTTGTATTTAACAACGTCTAGCTCTGGTAGAACACCTTCAAGAATTTATTCACTCAGATCGTGGTATGATTTGATCATTAACCCAACAAACAATTGCATCAGGAGAAGGAATTGGTCTATATCTAATGCTACCTCCTGAAAGCAAAGATTGCATTGTAAAAGAAATGAATTTATTATATAAAACAAGAATAGCAAAATTAATAATAATAATAAGTATAAAATTTAAATTGGAGCGTTGCGATTTTAATATTACCGATAGAAAATTACGTGAAAACGGAGTCTGATAAATTATAGATTTTACTCTTATTCCCAAGCTATGAAGTTACTGAAATATGAAATATAAAACAAAGAAAAATGAGAGATTGCGTATTTCTGCGTCATTTGCGCTTACCACTGGAAATTGCTAAAGCATTTCCCTCGTACTGGATGATGCTGTGTGCTTCCCACAGTCTCCTGGACGTCGCCATCTTCTTCGTTATTTGATGATATTCTGGTAGATTAGATAATTCTATGGTCCGTACATCGGACCCAAACACTCGTGCAACCACACTGGTTAAGTTTTACAAAAGTTAGTCCTCCAATCCACGGAACATCGGAGCGACTTCCGCGTGCAACCGTACTCGTTAAGTTCTCCACAGATAGTCTTCGTTCCACGGAACATCGGAGCGACCCCCGCGTATAACCACACTCGGCAAGAACTACACAGATTGTCCTCGTTTCACGGCGCGTCGAACGATATATCCACACGCCGGCTCCCCACTCTTCATCCGTCTTCTAGCTTACGTGGTCTCCACTGATTGGCTGACCCACCACGCGATCTTCCCCTCCTCCGGGTCATTACACACGGCGCGGCGATGATGAAGTCGATTTCCGTTCCAACAATTCGCCTTTCCTGGACGCTGCGACCCAGGATTGCGTCATGCTTTCCGACAAGATTAAGCGTGTACTTGAATTCCCAGTGAGTCACGTCTCTCGATATACCCTAACTGACGAAAACTCCGTAAAATTCCGCAATCACATAATTTTCTATGATATTGTCGTTCGTAATAATTTGCTTGATAGCGTTTTCTAAGACATAGAAAACCTATCTGAATGCTAATAATTTTTATAAAATGCTCCGAAAATACCTTAATAATAATTATAATAAATTAATAATAATAATAAATTAACATGAAAAATTCTCTTGGCTGAATAATTTGCTGCGTAAATAATTATAGAATGGCTTCCTACTGACTTATGCCAGTGGCATAAAAACCCCTCGAAAAACACGTTACAAACAGAGCAGACAGGAAGTGAGATCAGAAATCTATCTAAAATAGTTCAGAAGCTTTACGCATAAACATAAATCTTTGAAATAGTGGGCGTTGTCATTCATGGTGCAGCATAGTCATTTATATCGTATAAAAATACCGTTTTTCATATTTTTCGACTTTTTTTTTACAAATTCCAGTTCTCTACATTGTATAAAACTAAAAACACAAAAAATCTATTTTTTCGCCCCTAGACGGGCCTTTCTTACCTTAAGGTGTACGCGTACCCCCGCGTTCCCCCTGAAATAGAGCACTGCCCACCGGACCAGAACCACCTAGGAATGACCTAATACGAACCTTCAGACTACGCCAACAAATAGCTGACGACTTCTGGAAACTGGAGTAAAGAATAGCCTACTTGCTGCTGTTACGGAATTTCCACGAAGTTCGTCAGTCCCGAGACCATGGTACAGTTCACCTACAAGAGGACACCCGCCTAAGACACAAGTGGAAGAGGGCACGTGTCAAGAATTACGTGAAGGACGTGACGACAGAACTAGAAACGTTATGCTTCGTACCCCGGACGGAAACCATCTTACACGGCCTGTCCAGCTGGTCATCCCCCTCGAGATAGACCAGGGTGGGGAGGGTTGCAACACCCATCGCCTGTTATAGTCACTAACATGAACGCTGTCCTCTGTGAGATTTGTGTATATTACTGAAGTAATAAAGTAGCTTTCAACACGATCACATCCCCTTTACTTTTCACGACGTCGTCTCCGAACGATCCACATCGCTAGCTGTGATCTTGACATTGCTGCATGAAAGGTCTCTTCTGATGTGCAACAATGCATTCTTCGGATATCCTTCAGCCACAAGTGTCTTCGTATTGCAATAGACTTTTTCCATGAATTTTCCCTTCAGTAATTAGTTATAGTAACTGGTATTTTTCGCCTCTCATAACATGTCCCAAGTATCGAGTTTTTGTTGTTGTTATATTACAAGCATTAGTTATCTTTGCTTTTACATCCAACGAAGGACCTCGATATTCGAGAATTTCACTACCGTATCCATGATATACGTAGAAAACGTCTGTACAGATACATTTCAAGTGCCTTAATTCGATTCTCATTCCACATTCCAGCTTTCACACCCGTAAAGGAGGACAGAGAAAATGTAGCAACAAATCATTCGGATTCTAAGTGGTAACCTAAGGTCTGATCATATGAATTGTTTCCGAGCCTGTTCAATTCTAGATCTTATCTCTCTCTTAGAGTCACATTGACTGTCCAAAATATTGCCAAAGTATTTGCTCAAGTGCTTTTCCTTTTATTGCGAGGCTTATTTGGATGTTCCTTTTAAAGAATAGCATATCTTCGCCTTGGAAGTGTTAATAATAGGCCGGATTCATCGCTACATTGAACTACTGTAGTTGGTTTATCATGTGTTGAATCATACTCAGAGCCTTAAAATACTTGTTCGAAAAAGCAACTAGAATACACAAAAGAATACAATTAAATGTGCATGGCTCTACTATAACAGTCTAGTTAGTTAGTTATGAAGGTTTCAAGGGCGGAACTACGATGACATCTGCCCCTACTATTACAGTCTACTCATACCTCCTGTCTGCCACCTTCCTGTTTCCATGTTGTTGATATATGTATCATCAAAGTCATCTGAAATAAAAGAAAGTACAATCAGAGGCAAATATAGAACACACTAAGCTATAGAAAATGCTTTATGGAATAGCTCCTCCTGGAGTTGGCATACAATGTAAAGTAAAACCTCTCAACATCGCCCAAACCAAGTCCTTTGACATATAAGTTAATCATGGAACTTGGTACTTACAGCTGACAAAATATTCAAGTAGTGCAATCTTGATAAGTGAATATATTGTTGCGTGCCACCCCCTAGTGGCACTTTTGTTAACTGGATTACGGTGGGTAGAAAGCACAACACCAATTACTGCTTTAAAGAGAAGTTAGCTTTATTGCTTGCAGGAAGATACACTACTCATCAGCAAATACAAGCAATTGGAACCTTACTCCAGTTTCCTCAAGTCTCTTGCTTATGGAGAGCCCTTGCCCTCTTTCACTCGTCAACAGTTAATCTTCTCGCTAATGAGTCTGGTGGCCTTGACAGAACTACATGCAACTCTCCCCTATGTACACAAATTACAGTTACTTACGAAAACACAGGCAGTCCCCTGTATGCTTCTCACTTCCTCGCTGTCAAGAGAAACGGCTTCACTAGGGGTTTCGCAAGTCACCACACTTCTGTCGCTCACGATAAACGCACGCACTAGCTCGTAAAACACAACGCACACTGCTTGACAGGTCGCCCTTATATAGCAGGCCGGTGACTCAATAAATGCTTCTAGACCCATCCAGGGTTCACGGCTTCTCGAGGTTTCTTCACTGGCTGAGTCACGAATATTCTGGACCATCCCTTTGTCCTAGTAGTCCTGTTGCATAAGGCGCACGCAATACACTGAGGCGGGGCACAGCCCAGCCCTGGGGCAGTTGTGACTCATGCGGCGAGCGATGACACAAACTCTCAGCCGTAACAATATTCTAACGAGGGAGGTATCTGGTAAGACTGGTCGAAACCTATCTTGAGACTTTGTAGACGCAATTGTTGTACTACCCATATAAGAGGACAACGTGCGGGAAATCAGCCGCCAGAATAAGGTGCAATCTGCAATCATGTGGCGAATCTCCCATATAAATCAATGGGAAGTAGCGAGTACTGTACATGTTGGAAGGGACGGCCCTGACGGCCCAGGCACTCAAGGCCGGTAGGAAGGAACCACTCGCTTCAATCCGCTGGGGCGTGTTGCACTGCGCACAGCAATAACACGCAACAGCGGTAACGAGTGCCGCAGGGATGTCCAGCTTAGGCAGCCATCATGCCTGCGTACCAGGATGTCAGGTACGATTTCGGAGCCTTGCAGTTCAATCTGGCAGCTGATTTTCCTTACGTTGTTCTCTTACACTACAAACAATTGTGTCCACAAAGTTTCAAGGTAGGTTTCGACCTGTTTTACCTGATAGCCTACTTCCCTTGTAAGATCGTCTTCGCATCAGAGTAATGTTACATGATACGTGCATTCACAGATGCGCTTCAAGTATTTTCTGGCCAGCGTGGCAAGTTAGACCTGTCCTGTCATGGCGGAGTCTCGTCAAGGCGGGGAAGTGGTGGGATCACAAGGCGCGTGCGATTTCCCCTCTTTGCTGTAACAACTCAACTCAACTCAACTCAAAGAAGGTAGCACGTGGTGAACTGAGAGCGCACCTACTTCACACACTCCTGACAGCAAGCTTGTTGGCGTGCTTGCCAAAGAACAGAACCGCTCCGTCTTGCATCGCATGCCTTGACATCATCTGTACTCTGCCAAGGTTTTGGGAAGAATGGCAACTTGGCAACATCTAACTGGCGCGTGCCGAAGTATGCGCTCACTGGTGGATAAAGAATCCAGGCGGGGGGATGACGTAATGCACGTGGACGCACATGCGCATTGGAAGGTTCAGGTCTAACTTGCTCGGTTATATCTCCTTTCAAGTGGAACACTAGTATCCAGCTCGTAGAATTATTGTACGGTAGGTATATAGCACCTTGTGCACATTATAGTTTTGATTTGATATGGTATTGTGGTTGAAGGCTATATATACTCACTCACTCACTCTGAAGGCTTCTATGGGACACGCAGATCCCGCACCGATCTCACAAAATGCCTCCACTGAACTCAGTTCTTGACAGTGTTGTCCACATTCAGATATCTACAAAGTTTGGAGATTTCATTTTTCCAGGAACTTTGTGGCCTTTTTCCTCCTGGTTCTTCTTAAAAGATTTGTAAGACCATCCTATCATCTCCCATCCTTAATCACAAGATCCCTGACACCAAATGGCGACAATGGCGACGTGCCGACTCCAGCCCACTTCCTCGTTGGTGATCGACTTCCCACGACACCCACCGGCGGTGGGATACTCTCAGGTGGAGTCGACAAAACATTACGATCTTCAGCAATTCGCAAAGTCAGGTTATTGTTTGTGTTCGAATCATTAACTTTCAGCTTTTTCGATGCCAGGGTGGATGTTTCATTTTGTATATTACTTAAAGGGATATCCCTTCTTATTACCGTTCATTAGGATGATGTTGATACATTAAAAAAAGAATATGAACCTATCTTGATTAGTGTTCTTACAAATGGTACCAAAGTAGTGAAATATTTAACTGAGAAAAATGAGGTTGAAGTTTTTCATTACATTTTGTTACCTCTGGCAATTCTTAGAACATTCCTGTCCCATAACTTGCATCATTTCGTCCATCACTGGTTATTTTGCTTCTCCTACTTCCTTTAGCTTTTAAATAAATAAATATATGAACAAATAAATAAGTAAATAAAAACAATATAAATGAATAAAAAATAAATAAATAAATGCGTATTTCAACTTATCTGTTTGCAAATAAGTGGACTTGTTTCCTTTTTCAAATCAACGATTCAATTATTAATAATTGGGGCAAATTGCCTCGCTGTTCCGCCCCTTAAACAATATTTCTTCAATAGGTCAGTGAAGAATCACAGTGATGACGATGTTCAGTAAATATTAGTAACATAAACAATGCAGGAAGTTGTCATTGTTACCAACACAAAGTCTGCACTCAACATGTGGCAGTCTCGCTTCTTAGGCTGGGATGACAAGTGAAACGGTATTTACTTTGCTCCACGTTGAGCGTCAAGTGTAACAGTTTGGCTTTGCCTAAGCTATGTTGTTTTAATGGGCGCCAAGACCTCAATGCAATGCTGAAATCTAAATTTGTATTTAACAACGTCTAGCTCTGGTAGAACACCTTCAAGAATCTATTCACTCAGATCGTGGTATGATTTGATCATTAACCCAACAAACAATTGCATCAGGAGAAGGAATTGGTCTATATCTAATGCTACCTCCTGAAAGCAAAGATTGCATTGTAAAAGAAATGAATTTATTATATAAAACAAGAATAGCAAAATTAATAATAATAATAAGTATAAAATTTAAATTGGAGCGTTGCGATTTTAATATTACCGATAGAAAATTACGTGAAAACGGAGTCTGATAAATTATAGATTTTACTCTTATTCCCAAGCTATGAAGTTACTGAAATATGAAATATAAAACAAAGAAAAATGAGAGATTGCGTATTTCTGCGTCATTTGCGCTTACCACTGGAAATTGCTAAAGCATTTCCCTCGTACTGGATGATGCTGTGTGCTTCCCACAGTCTCCTGGACGTCGCCATCTTCTTCGTTATTTGATGATATTCTGGTAGATTAGATAATTCTATGGTCCGTACATCGGACCCAAACACTCGTGTGTACAATACCCAAGGGGTATGCACCCCTTAGAGATCATCCCCCCCATCATCTGTCTAAATCTCATAAAAGGCAACCCTTTAAAAGCCTACCCAATATCCATCAATACTATAAGGGCAGCTGGCTACTCCATAAAGCAGCTCAACCCTTGCGTAATTATGACACACAGCGACATACTACAAACTGGTTCAACTATGCCACAACGCGCTGACAGAACAGAGGCTAAAGGTATAAAAGGTGCCTTAAGTGGGTCACGAGAACCTCTCCATCATCAGTGCTTCGACGAGACAGCCGGAGGCTAACGACAGTGTCAACCGAGGTGAGTCAGTCAGTCAGTGTTCAGAATCCTACTTTTGTAACCTAACACCCACAGTTTGTACTCACATTATAACATCACAAGATCCCTTAAAAGGGACTAACAGTTACTCATTGCTGACCAATAAACACTTGGTCAGTCTCTTACACTTGCATTACTGATCTACACTCTTCTTCACGTCCCCACGTCCTTCCTTACTCCCGTCACAGTCGGACGTGACACACCGTAGTAATAACGCCAACTCAGACGTCCTTGTATTCCTCACAGCGGCTCGCGTGCTCAAGTGAAGCGCGTGCCGAACCGCTGACACTAGCAAGGTGATTATATAATAAGTAGCCGGCTGGGCGACTAGTACACCGACCCGCGTGCTAAGGCTACATCCCTTAAACCACATTTACAGTCTTTATAGGAACGCCCCCTAGTTCCTAGCACACCACAACACACTACACTGGTCAGCTTGCCCTGTCAAGGGGAGCTACCCTTATTTAGGCACAAACTCATAAATTAGTACAGCAACTCTCCCTTTTAGATCCACCCCCAAATAAGGGATCTAAAACACTGGTGGAGGCGCGGGGTACTACGCATAGAGAAAAGGGACTCAACCAACGAGCCCTCGTAGGTAAAACGACCCCTTCCGTACCGCAAAAAGCCAAGCAAATAGAGAATTTTTTTTATTTTTAACCTCATATTGCGTCACACATTTTTTTTTTAATTATTAAATGTCCACATTTAGAACTACATTAAGAGACTTTGCACACCATTTGTCGGCTAGTACAACTCCACTCCTGCCGAAGCTAAAGATTAAGAACAGTGACTTAATAACTGACCAGACTGCAGTACAACTTCTCAGGGACCTTGAATTCCACACAGCACAGATCCGTGCTCAACACCCTGCCGCTGCAGCACAGGTTATACATTTTACACGGTCCCAGGCCAGTGAATACACACACGAGTCGCCGGTATCCAGCGATAGTGAGGTAGATTGCCTGCCAACACTCCATCCCCTATTGTTGCAGCAATTGCAGATCACAGAGCAGAAAGCCAGTGACCTGCTCGAGCGCATTTCAGAGCTATTAGAAACAGACACTATTAAAGCCAATAGTCACACGACAGAAGCGGTTCTGGACATCCACACTATTTTGGAGACAGTAAAACAGGATTTAGACAGAACCGTACACATAGTCGAATCCACACAGTACGACAACACACCGGCCATCAGCACAAGCATATCAGGTGACGAGCCACCTGGTAACGTAACACAGGTGTCCTACACGGGAAGCGAGGCTAATTCCCCTCCAAACAGCCCAAACACCTCGACACACAGTCAACGGGACACAGCCGAGAACGACATGAATAGACACACTGAGTACCCCATGATCCACCACACAAAGTTCACGGGGGAAGGCCAGGATCCCGAGGAATACCTCAAGGCCTTCAATAGAACGGCCCGGATCAATGGTTGGAGCGAGGAAGTTAGAAAACGGCTCCTTCCTGCCTACCTCACAAAGGCGGCCATGACGTGGTATGAGCTCCATGAGGACGCACTAGAGGCTGCCACATGGGAGGAAACCGCGGTAATGTTGAAGGATGAGTTCCAGCTTATACCAGACGATGACGATCTCTATGACCAGATTAGACAGAGGTCACAGGGACCCAAAGAGAGCGCCCAGGCATACATCAATGTTAAATTGATAATGTGCGAAAAGTACAATGCAGCAATGACAAATAAACAGAAAGTCAAGCTGTTGATGCAGGGCCTCAGACCAGCCATAGTAGAAAAGCTATGCATCATGAACAACCTCACGGTCCAACATATGTTGAATAACATAAAGACCATAGAGGAGGGGAGAAAGATCACGGAAAAGGCTACGGAAAAAGCCGTGGATCTGCACTTCAAAACCCGGAAAGACGACACTAATGACAAAATAGACGAATTAGTGGACAGGATGGAGAAACTGACCATAGCTGCCATCCAAGCGGGCGGGAGACCGCCAAGGGATGAGCAAGCAGACACACGAGAACACTATCATACTGAGAGGGACAGGGGGTACACAGAGAGGAGACGCTACGGGAGGGAAGAAAGTTACTACCCTCCACAGCGGCCAACAACACCTCCCCCACAGGATAGGCCACACTACCCTCCTCGGTACTCACCGATAGCATACACGGACACAGAGCCGACATACCCCTCAAGGCGGTCACCATCTCCGTACACACGGGAGTACTACCCTGAGGAGTACGACCACGATATCCCCCGACGAAACAGCCCGTCACCACATAGACAGTCCTACGCTGCCCCACAGTACAGGGGAAATGGGGAATATCGGGAAAACCCGCCCCCACGCAGCCAAGGCTATGCTGCCCCGCAGTACAGGGGAAATGGGGAATATCGGGAGAACCCGCCCCCACGCAGCCAAGGCTATGCTGCCCCGCAGTACAGGGGAAATGGGGAATATCGGGAGAACCCGCCCCCACGCAGCCAAGGTTATGCAGCCCCGCAGTACAAGGGAAATTGGGAACAGCGAGAAAACCCACCCTCGACCAGACAGGGGTATGCAGCTGACCAATATAGGGAAAAGGGGAACCGACGGGAACACCCGCCCCAGCAGCAGCAGACATACACCCCACCCTGGCGGAGACAGAATAACGGACAACAGGGCAATAACCGACAAGGAAGAAAGCCCACTAGAGGAAGGGACAACATGGACAAACACACGAAGGGCCCAGAACACTACCCCCTCCCAGACGAATACCCGAGGGAGTTCAGGGATGAAACACCCCACAGGACAGACAGGGGGGCAATACTCCCTACGCCTAAACACACACCGCAAGCAGGGAGTTGGCGCAGCCACCCCGAGGGGGGGCGCACATACATTACAGGCAGGCGTACACCCACATTTTCAAAAAACGCCTAGACGGGGAGGTTCGGCTAGCTGATGAAGCAGCTGAGATTCCTCCCCCAACACAACACAAGAAAGGCCCTTCCCCCAAGAAAACTCGTAAGAATAAGGGGAAGAAGCAGCCAGCTAAAACTAAGGCTGACGATCCGCCCCCGGACCGTTTCCAAACACACCCCGTGCAAGGAGACGGCAACTGTCTGTTTAGGGCCATGAGCTTTCTAATCCGGAATACCGAGGATTATCATGGGGACTACAGACAGAAGACGGTCAAACATATCCTGGCCAACTGGAAAGAGTACCGGGACTTTGTGTCGGACGAGCGGGAAAACCCATTCCAGACCGGGGCGGATTACCAAAAATACATGGGCAAGGACGGCACCTATGGCAGTGCCGTAGAGGTAACCGCTCTCGGCAAAGTGCTCAAAGCCAATATCCATGTATATACGGATGTGCACTCGCCTCCGCTATTCTCAACTGCGGGATTCAATAGGGACCTACACATACTTTTCACAGGAAACCCTAAGGCGGGACATTACACACCCCTCACAATTAGAAGCCAACAGCCCGAGAACACGCCCACACCCTCCAAACAGAAAACCCCACCCCCTTCACCACACCACAGGGGGGGAATTGACCATACACAGGCGCGTGACGCGAGCTCGCTCGGCATGGGGAAGCCAGCAACAGGAGTCGAACTCGCGACCGCCTGGAACAAAAGTCGGGTTAACAAAGGCAAGCTCAGGGTCACATTTGCAGACACACCTTCCCGAGAGGAAGAAACCAACAACAACACAACTACACAAAGGCTGGGAACAATTAATACACTAAACGTTAGCCAGCAGACTCCTAGTCTCACAGCAAGACCGGTTAAAAGAGCTGGCAATGTACCTGGCAAACGCACTTTGCTGACCTGGGCAAAGTACTCAGGACAGGAAGTAAGCCGAGAGGCGAAGCGTGCTAGGTACGATAAACGGACAGATCCATGCCCTCCCAGCACAAATGTCACTCCGGCAACAACAACAACAACAACGTACATCTTACACAACACATCGGTGCAGGGCAGTGGATTTCAGGTATCGGCCCTCACGATACACGCCACCATAAATGGCCACAGAGTGCAGGCCCTAATCGATACTGGGGCTGCCGTAAGTTGTGTTAATAGCCGACACATTGCCGAGGCGCAAATACAAGGTGTCACGGGGGACATCCGGCTGGTAGCGGCCAATGCTCAGACGTTAGAAAACAGGGGAGTGGCAAACATACATATTAGGATAGACCATTTTGCCACAATGCACCCCATGTTCGTTATCGAACACCTTTCTGCGTCAGCCATAATAGGCATGGATTTTCTCGCTAGATATGAGGCTAGCATAAATTTCGCTAGTGGTCAGATGCTTTTAAAGCACGACCAGAGGCTCACCACACATCCCATGGTATACACCAGGAACAGAGATGGGATTCGAGCGGAGCGAGAAAACCACGAGCATCAGGCCCCTACACTGCACACTATCAGCCAATACACAAACACACACACTGATAAGGCGGCCAACCAGAACCACACGCAGGACCTGACTCCGGAGCAAAATAAAAGGCTCACGGAGCTCCTGGAGACCAACAGAGATATTTTTGCCCACTCAATGAAGGATCTCGCTGTGACAGACCTCATTGAACACCACGTCACACTCACTAGTGACCGACCAGTACACCAGCCTCCCTTCAGAGTGAGCCAGAAGGAGAGACATGCCATCGATGCCCAAATCTCAGAGATGCTCGAGGCAGGGGTCATTGTTCCAGTTCTTTCTAACTATTCCTCTCCAGTTCTGCTGACCAAAAAGAGGGACGGATCGCACCGCTTTTGTACTGACTACAGGAGGCTCAATAAGTTGGTCGAAAATGATAGTTATCCACTACCAAGGGCAGACACCTATTTGGACGCCCTTGGTGGAGCTAGCTGGTTCAGTTCGATGGATTGCTATAGCGGATTCTATTCAATCCCCGTCTATGAACCAGATAGGCACAAGCTGGCGTTCGTTACAGAGAACGGACTATTTACCTACACCCGTTTACCGATGGGTCTCCGTAACGCCAGCCAAACCTTCCAAAAGCTGGTGGATAAGACATTTTCAGGGCTTAAATGGCGTTCCGTATTGGTGTACGTGGATGACATAACGGTCTTCTCCAACACTTTTGACGAACACATCGTACATTTGGAGGAGGCTTTCGCAAGGATCAGAGAAGCTAAACTAAGGCTTAAACCCGCGAAATGTCAATTTGCCAGACAGCAAATTAACATATTGGGCCATATTGTCAACCGGGAGGGCATTATTCCCGACCCAGCCAAGACTGACGCAATAACGGGCATCCCAATGCCCACAAATTTGAAACAATTGCGCAGTTTTATTGGCTTGGCTTCGTACTATCGCAAGTATATCTATAGGTTTGCACACATCGCCCATCCCCTAACTGAACTCACACGTGAAAAAACGCCCTTCAGCATCACGCAGGAACACATAGATGCCTTCAACACACTGAAGCAACTATTGACCTCACCTCCATTGCTGCAACACTTCCATAGTGATAGGCCCACATTTTTACACGTGGATGCCAGCCTGTATGGGTTGGGAGCAGCCCTATTGCAGGAAGACGCCGAAGGGCGCAAACGGCCCGTCGCCTACGCTAGCAGGAAGCTAACGGCCGTTGAGACTAGATACTCTGCCACAGAGCGGGAAATGCTGGCATTTTCGTGGGGAGTGAACTATTTTAGAGTATACCTCTATGGTATCAAGTTCACGGTAGTGACTGACCACGCGAGCTTGCTTTTTTGGGACAAATTTAAAAACCCAAATTCGCGCCTCAACAGGTTTATATTCCGCCTGTATGAATATGATTTCGTGGTCAAACACAAGAAAGGCGCTACACACCTAGACGCAGATGGGTTGTCTAGGCTGCCAGTAGCCGATCCCCCGGATGACAGTAAGGACCACGACTGGGACGATATGCCCACCTTTGCCCTGACGGTGGTTGACATCAAACAGGAGCAAGAAAGTGATCCGCACTTGAAACAGATTCTATTGGCACTAGAAGACTTGGATAAAGTGGACTCCAAGACAGCACGGCTGTCTAGGCGATTTTTCCTAGACAAAGACGGGGTACTGAAATTTAAGCCCACAGCCATGCACGATAGCGCACCTATAGCGGTTCCGGAATCATTGAGAGAAAATATCATGATCGGACACCATAATAGCCCAATAGCAGGGGCACACTTAGGTACGCATAAAACTTACCTTAGAATCCGTGACAAGTACTATTGGGTAAACATGAAGGCCGACATAGATACCTTTGTCAAGACATGTCACACCTGCCAACGATTCAAAACAAGACCTGGCAAGCCTCATGGACTACTCAACCCAATTCCCGTGGGAGAGTTATTTCACAGAGTCGGAATAGACGTGAAAGGCCCCATTACAACAAGTCAGAAAGGCAATAAATATATCCTGGTGGCCACCGAGTATCTCACACGATACATGATTACAAAGGCTGTTCCCAAAGCAGACACGAACAGCATAGCCGAATTTTTATTTGACATAATTACACGATATGGCCTATTCCAAACCTTATTATCCGACAGAGGTACTATTTTCACCTCGAGAGTGCTCCAACAGTTTCTGGAGATACTCAGGATTAAGGCATACACTACCACCAGTTTTTCACCGCAAACCAACGGACTCACGGAAAGTATGAACAAAATACTTGGAATAGCGCTGGCTAAATTTACAGAGGACGCAGGAACAGACTGGGATGAATATCTGCAAAGCATTACTTTTAGTTATAATACCTCTGTATCTACGGCTACGAAACACTCTCCACACTTCCTACTGCACGGATACACACCCAGAAGTCCCATAGACAATATATGTATCCCACAGGACGCCCACACAGACAATGCGGCTCGGCTAGAGCATTTGCAGATAGCCCGCATGGACGCTAGAAAAAACATAGCCGAGGCCCAGAAAAAACAAAAAGAGCGGTACGATCAGAATAGAAAGACCGTGGAATACACACCCGGGCAATTGGTCATGGTCTCCAATCATGCCCGTAAGAAAAACGTGTCCGAATTCCTCCTACCACGATGGGCAGGTCCCTTCAAAGTCTGCAGGAAGGTATCTGACCTAAATTATATAGTGAACGTGCGCCATGGGAGGAAACTCATAAAGGACACTATTCACGCCCGCCGGATGAAGGCATATCACACACGTAAAGCACACACACCTACATGTAAAGGCGGGCACACTGCTAAAAGAAAAGGAAACGGTCCCGTTGGAACACGTGGGAAGAAAGCCAAGAAATAGCCCACTGACCGAACCGGGATACCATCCTAACACTCACCAGAACTGTCCCGGAGACACAACCTTCATGGCGCCGGAAACAATTACTCTGGGTAAAAGGCGGTCTCCAGACCCGCAACCTTCTGAATACCAGGAATATAAGGTTGAGTAAATATCCAGTCGTAGAATAAGGATAATGAGAACGCTAAGACTAATTGGGACAGTCCCACTAACAGCGGGTCATAAACGAAAAACAATACAATCGACACTGGCATCTGGTCACCAAATACGCGACTAGCGGACCAGACACACTCGCGTACAATGCATATGAGATTTCCGAAGTGAAATGCCATGGCCTGTGGTTTGGATTCCAAGTAAAACGGAAATCCCGTGGCACATGATCTCCAGAAATGGTCACGTTAAACCACAAAATTCCCCTCTTGCCTTTTTATAATGCGAAGAGCACTAACAGAAAAGCAGGCTGATTAAGAACACATGTTCGGATACACAGCGTTATCGGAACAAATAAACAAGCGAGCGCGCAAGACATTGCAACCCGACACCCTCATACTCAGCAGTAAAGCAGACCTCCGTGATAAACTGCGAGCCTTACAGACGACAGTTCCCAAAGCACACTGCACGGAATCATTCATAGCCAACCTAAGAACCCTATATCTTCAAAATTTACACTACGAGGAGAGGGCAAAAATAAGCAAACTCCTCGCAGGAAGGTATACTAGGGGTTGCGCATAGAAAAACACACAGCCCATTTGCCATAGTGTAGGCGGCACAGAAATGGCCATCAAATCTTTACAGACAACCGGCTTCGAACCCATGTCCACACACAAAAACCTCGTACCGAAAACTAACTAAACAACGGTATTTTCGGTACGAGAAACACAAACAAAATACAGACAGAATGCCCGCAGAACATGAACAACGCAGACATATAACACAGAGAATTACATAGAACACGGGTTCGAACCCCAGAGAAAATTGCACGCCAGGGAAAAACAAGCAGACGGCCTTCCAATCACACCAAAATTGGCCCATATAACGGCTTAAGACAGATAATACTACATGCCTGCGGCCAAATGACAGGCATAAAATTCCAGAAATACACTTGACAGGGAAAATGGACTTTTCAGACAGAGACATATAAATTTCGTAAGACAACGGTCTTACGGAATAATGGCCACACAACGGCAATAGTAGCAGGGCGGATTACCACATCGGGCCGCCAGGAATTTAACACAATGACCACACTGGCATACGTGCAGAAAAACACGCAACAGTGGTTAACCTACATAAAATCCCGGCCTGAAGTTACACACACAAACTGATGACTTGCAGACTTAGCCACTTTGCAACACTGTCGATGACAAAACGCGATTGTGTAGTGGCAGTGACCATGAATAAACAAATGCAGAACAATCATAACACTATACATTTTTCAACACTGCGAAAGCATTTATCAACAAGCAGACGTCACAGACCAAAACTTGACGCAGGCCCAGAGTAGCACGTTCGTAAAGACGTTGGCAGGCCACGGGCGCTTCCTACCCATACACAATATACACAGTAGGACTTAGCCCTACAGCAGACCAGGCGTCCGCGTGGTGTAGCGGAGCGTAGTCACACACACACACACAAACGCGCTCACCAATCAGGGGCGAACATAGGGACTTTGAGGAAACGGGACCTCCCCTTAACAACTTCTTTTTGCGACCCTAGTCCCGAAACAAATCATTCCAGGCGACTAGGACTTAGCCCTATAACGGACCAGAGTAGGTCGTGAAGCTTCGCTATCCCAAAGCGCGGATAGAAAACCAACATGGACCAAGGGAGGATGACAAGAGAACATGCTAACAGCGTCCCACTCTACTCCCTTCCCATAACCTTCTCAAGCCTGACATAAACAACGCAAACACATCTACACGACCATAAACAGCTACACTACACTACAAAGTATACATAAGGGTTGGTAAACTTCATGTGTTTACAGAAAGGGCATGCTACGCCTTGAGCCCCACCGCTATCACCTGAATGAGAGGGGTGCATCGGCCAACAACAACTAAGCGTAATGCACATCTCCATATGAGAGATGAGGCCATAAGTAATAAATACTAACCATTTTTTTTTTAAATTTAAATCATCCCGCATGAGAGGGAAATATATTAGTATTATGCCTCAACCTACACCTATCCATACATGAGTGCAAACGCCTCATATCCAGACGCATGCATGTATATCCCATCCATTCACCAGGGGATATTGATATCAGACCGGCATGGATTTTTATTTTATTTTTTGCAACCCCGGGAATTACCTGCCCCGTTCCACTCACTGTAGGAGCATCCCAGCACAAAAACCGGTTCCAGGCCGCCACTAACGCGGAATTCGGAAGTGTGCAACCTCCTCCTACCCTGCTTTAACCCACTCTACAGATAACTACCCCCAGATCACAATAACAGGGTACCTGACGCCACAGACCCTACTAACACCTCCATCAAGGTTAAAAAAGAGCATTATCGCTGGAGAAGCTGATATAGCACAGGTAGCCTAAAGTAGTCTACGTATGTAGAGGTTTTACCAGCCCACCACACTGGAAGTATTTTACATTTGACACTTTTTACACAGGTTACACCTATATTAAAAAAAAAAAAAAGGGAATCTGAAACACCCTGGCTGGTGATACCGGCGTTAGCCAAAGGTCAAAAGCACAACACTAGGAGCAGAGCTGGGGAAGGCGATGTGGACCCTTACCCCAGTCGGCTCATCAAATTACTGACGACTAGACCAAATAGACGAACCACGTAAGGTCAAAGCATTCGCGGCCTGGTCGGGCAAGCTCTGGAATCCTAGGTGCGCATAAACCGCCCCTGGGAGGAAGGGATGCTAAACCCACTTTGAGCCACGGTCGTCGAAGCCAAGACCTGCAGGGAGACTTTCTGAGAATGGCGGGAGAAATAGCTCACTCCGCGTCGGCCTCGGGAGCTATCCCTAGAGACGACCATATTATGACTAGACTGTTAGTTAAATTTACGTAAGTAAGACTTCCATGGCGGGAAGCAAAACTCCTGTGCGTTGGAGCATACTACGGCGGCCCATAGAGGCAAATTTATATATCAATGCGAAAATGCATACTACGGCGGCCCATAGAGGCAACTTTATATATCAATGCGAAAATGCATACTACGGCGGCCCATAGAGGCAACTTTATATATCAATGCGAAAATGCATACTACGGCGGCCCATAGAGGCAACTTTATATATCAATGCGAAAATGCATACTACGGCGGCCCATAGAGGCAACTTTATATATCAATGCGAAAATGCATACTACGGCGGCCCATAGAGGCAACTTTATATATCAATGCGAAAATGCATACTACGGCGGCCCATAGAGGCAACTTTATATATCAATGCGAAAATGCATACTACGGCGGCCCATAGAGGCAACTTTATATATCAATGCGAAAATGCATACTACGGCGGCCCATAGAGGCAAATATCACTGCGAAAGCAGATTGCGACGGCCGATTAAGGCGGAGACAATATTATGCCATTGGACCACACTGTCCAATGCCCACATAAATGACGACGCATCGGGCAGTCAGAGTGCATTAAGAGATGGGGCATTGCGCGCCCCTCACAGGAGCCAAGTGGGCGGCTCACCTACGACTAATCGGAACGGCAAAACGAGCACGACAAGGAAGTTACAGCGGGCGGAACGGTTAGCTTAGTGGCACCGTAAGCCGCCCGCGGATAGATTAATCCTAGTAATAGACGTCGACACTAGACTTAAGGGGACGGAATCTAGCGACCCTAGAGACAACCGGTGTTTCTGGGGCTCGTGCGGGTGGTGATCTGGGGATTTAATTGCCCCAGGCGATCGTCCTAGGCCAAATTTAGTTATAGGCGGTTGCATTTGACACGCAACCTAGGATTAAGCAAATTTAATGAACACTGTTGCAATTCAGCACAGCATCTTTCGGCAATAGATTAAGGCAACCCTCTCGGCTTAGATGTAGTTTTTTTTTATATATACCATAAGTAGAATAAGTAGTATAAGAGAACGCCGTTCGGCGCCTGATGACCCACAAATCCGTCATCAGGGTAAGTCCGATAACTCATGATAAGTTATTATAATGTAGCATAGTCTTACATTTAAGACAATTTTTTTTAAATACATATATTGAGGTAAAATTTCGGCGCCTGGCGGCCCAAATTCGTTGCCAGGGTAAGCCCAATACTACAACACATTAGGAAATGACGTCACGGCACCATATAGGGTAAGCCCGGCCATATATCGAGTAATAATAACCATGCCATTCTTTTCACAGGTAAAAAGGGGCTTCAGACTGTGGCAACGCTGCCACAGGAAGCGGCATATGGAATAGGGAATTTCAATGTTTTGTTAACCTCTCCATTTTTTTTTGCAGGCATTGTCACCTAGAATATGACACGTGATTTTGCTGCCAGATAGCAGCAACATGCTATTTAATGCCCCCTTATTGTAGTATTATACCTGTGCATACTAACCTCCATTTAACATTCATTCTCACTTACACACTCACTACATTTTTTTTACAGCTACACGTCAATAATCTGCACAGCGGGAATGATGCCTGTGGGGCATCAAGCTTGCTGGCAGATCTGCATAAAACAAAAACACTTGAAGCGTCAAAATGCGACGCAGCTTACGGCGATGAGGGCGCAACCGGCATGTGGCGGCGACCCTCATGGCCAAGTGTGCAAGCATTCACCCACAGAGGATGCTTCACAGACTAGGTATTAAGAATACACTGCAAGCGGTACGACCACTCAACCGTGGCAAGAGGTGGCCGTATAGGATCAGCCGTGATACGGCAAGCGTACGTACAAACAGGTAGCGTGCACGCGAGGATCCAAACAAAAACTAGAATTGTAAGGGTTTAGCGCGCTTAAGTAGACATAAGGTCATTGTAGTTCATAATTTTAAAGAGTAAACTACATACATATTCATGCGCCCACGGGCAATTATTCCAATTGAAATTCCTAAATGTCAGCATCGCAACATAATACATTAAACTCTATATATATTTTTGTCTGTTTATCAAGTTCACGTGTACACGATGTCTATATTTTTGTTTTGTTTTGTTTCGTTTGCTAAGGTAACACGTAACCAATGTCTGTGAATTGTTTTCTTTCATTTTTCTCTCTTCTAACTTCCCCATTTGTCAGGGTGTTCCGTTTTTCCCACACAAATAAATACTTTTGAATATTTCCTTTAAATTATACCCTGGAACACCCATTTTTTTCTATTCTCTCCTATCTTCTTTATTGCAGGGAGCACTTTTTCCCCAAGATAGGGCGGACGAGGCAATCATCCGTTCGGCCCTGGGTTTTTCCTCTCTGCACAACTATGTAACCATGTATAACCATGTTTTTTTTTCTTTTTTATGCCGACAACGGCAATGGCGATTGTGCCTCAATAGCAATTATTTTCTTTATTCAACAATGTTAATGCACATTTCACCATGCAATGTAAAATTTATATACATATATATCTATGTACACCCCATAACCCTCCCCTCTGAACACGGGCTGACCGCACACCTACACTTCTGCACGACGACACCCGTTCCATACGACGACGCTTACGACGCCACCACCAGAAGAGACGAGGGGGATTCAAAAACTACTACGACAACATCCCAACCCCAAGTGCCCTTCCCGGTCGCGAGGACGCGACCAAATGGAGGAAGAGGCTTGTACAATACCCAAGGGGTATGCACCCCTTAGAGATCATCCCCCCCATCATCTGTCTAAATCTCATAAAAGGCAACCCTTTAAAAGCCTACCCAATATCCATCAATACTATAAGGGCAGCTGGCTACTCCATAAAGCAGCTCAACCCTTGCGTAATTATGACACACAGCGACATACTACAAACTGGTTCAACTATGCCACAACGCGCTGACAGAACAGAGGCTAAAGGTATAAAAGGTGCCTTAAGTGGGTCACGAGAACCTCTCCATCATCAGTGCTTCGACGAGACAGCCGGAGGCTAACGACAGTGTCAACCGAGGTGAGTCAGTCAGTCAGTGTTCAGAATCCTACTTTTGTAACCTAACACCCACAGTTTGTACTCACATTATAACATCACAAGATCCCTTAAAAGGGACTAACAGTTACTCATTGCTGACCAATAAACACTTGGTCAGTCTCTTACACTTGCATTACTGATCTACACTCTTCTTCACGTCCCCACGTCCTTCCTTACTCCCGTCACAGTCGGACGTGACACACCGTAGTAATAACGCCAACTCAGACGTCCTTGTATTCCTCACAGCGGCTCGCGTGCTCAAGTGAAGCGCGTGCCGAACCGCTGACACTAGCAAGGTGATTATATAATAAGTAGCCGGCTGGGCGACTAGTACACCGACCCGCGTGCTAAGGCTACATCCCTTAAACCACATTTACAGTCTTTATAGGAACGCCCCCTAGTTCCTAGCACACCACAACACACTACACTGGTCAGCTTGCCCTGTCAAGGGGAGCTACCCTTATTTAGGCACAAACTCATAAATTAGTACAGCAACTCTCCCTTTTAGATCCACCCCCAAATAAGGGATCTAAAACACGTGCAACCACACTGGTTAAGTTTTACAAAAGTTAGTCCTCCAATCCACGGAACATCGGAGCGACTTCCGCGTGCAACCGTACTCGTTAAGTTCTACACAGATAGTCTTCGTTCCACGGAACATCGGAGCGACCCCCGCGTATAACCACACTCGGCAAGAACTACACAGATTGTCCTCGTTTCACGGCGCGACGAACGATATATCCACACGCCGGCTCCCCACTCTTCATCCGTCTTCTAGCTTACGTGGTCTCCACTGATTGGCTGACCCACCACGCGATCTTCCCCTCCTCCGGGTCATTACACACGCCGCGGCGATGATGAAGTCGATTTCCGTTCCAACAATTCGCCTTTCCTGGACGCTGCGACCCAGGATTGCGTCATGCTTTCCGACAAGATTAAGCGTGTACTTGAATTCCCAGTGAGTCACGTCTCTCGATATACCCTAACTGACGAAAACTCCGTAAAATTCCACAATCACATAATTTTCTATGATATTGTCGTTCGTAATAATTTGCTCGATAGCGTTTTCTAAGACATAGAAAACCTATCTGAATGCTAATAATTTTTATAAAATGCTCCGAAAATACCTTAATAATATTATAATAAATTAATAATAATAATAAATTAACATGAAAAATTCTCTTGGCTGAACAATTTGCTGCGTAAATAATTATAGAATGGCTTCCTACTGACTTATGCCAGTGGCATAAAAACCCCTCGAAAAACACGTTACATATTCGCCTCGGATCATCGGATGATTTACCGTGACGACGGTCCATTATCCGATTATCCCAGACACGTTAATAAACCCCATCCAAAAAACATATTACATAAATGAAATCACCCTAAATTACAGATATATACACTCATAATTTTTCTTCACGCACTTTGCGTCAAAGTTTGTTGTCACTATGGATTGCACTTTGCAACCAGTCCAATGTTTTACATATGGAATAGTGTTCCACGGATATTTCCGCCTCTCAAATTTCTCTATGTTGGAGAAATAGACATAATTAATGTGTGAGCACTATGTATTTATGATGTCATATCACACGCATTGAAGGTGTTCTGATATATTTATATCTCCATAGAACTTTCTAATTTCACTGGAGGTTCCTTCCTTATTGTGAAATTAATCCCACTTATCACTGAGCACACGATCACACTATTGTGGCAGCGCCTCGTGACCATAATACGTAATCTCTCTTTGAAGTAGATTAAATTAATATTGACTTCTGGAAAACAAAAAACAGTAAATGCGCATTACATATAACACCAAATATTTCTGTGCCGTAATCGCCCTGTCTTGTTAAGTTCCCGTAGACCATATTCTACTTAATACTAGTTCTCAACACAGACCATTTCTCCTCACACAAATAATACCTTTGTACAAATTACCTTAAATTACACACTTACAAATCTTACATGGCGAGGCCGTAAACAGAAATCACGTGTGCTGTTATGTATGAGTTTCATGAAGGACTGTCTCGCATTCTGATGGCCCATCTTTTATCTCGTTGACGCCTTAAGCTAACAAGCCCTATACAAGCGCTCCCCCATCTCTTGGAGATAAATGGGAACCCATCAGCGCTGCCAAAATGGTCTTGGTGCATCGAGACAATTTAGTGCTCAACAGCATCCGACAATCCCGTCATATTTCCCTGTACCTTAAAAACTCTCATTTACTTACATACTACCCCCCTGTGTGACTTCTGATACGCCTGCCTTGAAGACCAGATCCTCCACGCACCAAATACCACACTTACTCATTTGATAGGCTGGCTCGCCAGCTAAACACACTCACTTTATGACACATATTTTCGTAGACTATGTATATTATACGTTCCGTATAATCTGTTTCCCTCACTATTCTCCAGCACATATGCTGTTTTCCCAATACGTTTGGAAACTATAAATGGGCCCTCGTAGAGATAAAAGAACTTGGACATGACTTTCTCTAGCTTATTTGACTGTTTCGGCACTCTAAGTAAGACTCTGTCTCCCGGCTCGAATAGGTCAAATTTAGTTTCTTTTTGTTGGCGAATTCTCTTTTGTGCTGACTTAGATAAATTCTGTTTCGCCAACTGGACAATGTAATCCATCCCCGGTTGCTTACCCTCATTTAATCCCAACACCCTCGCTAGTTCATTTTGTGGTCTTTTTCCGAAGTGAACTTCGTATGGCGTCAATTTCGTGCTCTCATGCTGGACAGAATTCAGCCAAGTCTCGACCTTGGGAAGATGTCCAACCCAGGCCGCATGCTTGTCATGCACTAGAGTCCGAAAAAGACGAGCCACTTCCCTTAATGGACGCTCTGCAGAATTACCCTGAGGGTACCTTACAGAGGAATGAACGTGTGTTATACCAGCTTCCTGCATACTGGTTCTCCATTTCTTTGCAGTAAACTGTGGTCCACTGTCAGATAGTATCCTGAGAGGAAGGCCAAACTCAGGTACATACTTATTAATGATCAGACGGCTACACGCTAGTCCCGCGGCTTTCCTTATCGGATATAGCTTGACATACTTACTAAAAGCGTCAATAACTATAAAAATGTACTCGTAGCCGTACTGTCCTTTAACGATCGGGCCAAATAAATCCACACACAGTAGTTCACCGGGACTACTGGTGAGAACTGCAGATCTCTCCCCCACTAAATATTTAACTGGATATTTACTCCTTTGACAGGTGTCACACTTAGCTAAAATCCTCCTAACATCCCTTCCCATTTTACTCCAAATGAAGTCACGACCAATTTCATAGAAGACCTTGGCAGCACCAAAGTGTCCTAATTCCCTATGAATGAACCAAATTAGCTCCTCCCGCAAAGTGGCAGGAACACATATTGCCCACCGATTATTCCTACATTTCCTTGCAAGAAGCCCATCCTGCATCTTGTACGTGAACCGTCCTACTTTCACATACTCTTCTTCACCTATTTCCAACCTAGCCAGTGGCTCCTTTAACTTAACGTCATCACGTTGCTCCACCAGCATATTTCTCAGTGTCTGTAACGATGCCCTGTTGCTACTGTCCACACATGCACATATTAAAATACCGTCCTCTGCTTTAACCACAGGATAATCCCTACATAAATTAGTGTCCCTCGATAGCATGTCTGCAAGAATGTTATCTTTACCTTTAATATATTTTACTGTGAATTCGTATTCCTGCAGAGCAAGAATCCACCTACTAACTCTGTTAGAACTGAGTTTACAAGTCCTCATATACAGTAATGCATGGTGATCTGTGTGGATCTCAAATTTCCCCCCTACTAAATACATTCTAAATTTCCCTAAACTGAAAACAATACCTAAAAGCTCTAACTCAGTAATCGTGTATCTTTTCTCTGCTGCTGTCAGTCCTCGCGAAGCTAAAGATACAATGCACAGATTACCCTCATCATCTTTCTGACATAATACTCTAGCAATGCCTATATGTGAAGCATCTGTCATAACCACATATTCCTTATCTTTTAACGGATATTTCAGCACTACAGCTTTCTCAAAACCTTCCTTCAGTGCTCTAAAAGCCTGATCATGCTTGGACTCCCATCTCCACCGAGTCCCACTTTTAAGCAATTCCCTGAATGGTTCTACCAACCCAGAGTATTTAAGAACGAACCTTCTGAAAAAGTTGCAAATTCCCAGGTAAGTTTTTAACTGTTTAACATTCTGTGGCACCTCTGCGTTAAGTATCTTATTAACCCTACTTTCTTCTGGTGTTACACCTCTACTCGACACTCTATGACCTAAAAATGTCACTTCTGACTGACAGAATGACGACTTAGACAGCTTCAAAGTGAACCCTGCCTGATCTAACTTCTGAAAAACTATATCTAAATGACCTAGATGCTCCTCAAAACTGCGTGAACTAATTACCATATCATCTATGTAAATGGTTACAAACTCTCCTGTGTCATCCCCTAATGCGATGTTTAAAGCCCTAATTAAAGCTGCTGAACTACTCTTTAACCCATAAGGTGCTCTACAAAATTGATAAAGGTTATATTTATGACTAAAAGCTGTAAATGGTCTATCTTCGTACATAAGTGGCACTTGCCAAAAACTGAAACTCAAATCTACACAAGTGAAATACTTCTTCCCCTCAAATGTTTGCATTAATTCCTCTATTGACATAGATTTCAGCTGATCTGAACTAATTCTACTGTTAACCAAACGAGCGTCTAAACAAATACGAACTGTGCCGTCGGTTTTGGGTACCGTGATCAAAGAATTAACATACGGACTGTTAGAGTGCTCAATAATCCCATCTTCAAGCATCTGGTTAATTTGTGCCTCAACTGCACTCTGATAAGCGAAAGGTACAGGATATCTATGTCCTGCGAATACTGACCTATCAGTAACGTTCAATGAATGGGTATAGCAATTGGCCATACTAATGCGATCCTCAAAAACTCTCCTATTACACAATAACACATCATAGAGCCGAACACACTGTTCATTCTCTATATTTTCCTGAAATGCAGCATCACGTAACGAGTCCTCTAGACTTCCGTTCGTAATCACACTGCCCACAAAACATGGAGAACCCCGCTCTACGGCTGGCGATATCTCATTTAAAGTACAAATCACACCTACAATACTACTCCTCTGAATATGGTCATTGAATGCTACTTCTACTTCAGAATCTCCCCATTTAAATTTCAAACTCCCTACATCATAACATAAGTTACCAGACACTCTACTTAGCCACTCTGAACCCAAGATAACACTGAATACTAAATTTGGAATTACCAGGCAAATCTGCTTCTCTACATGATTATTAATTTTAATGTCTACTAAAACTTGCTTAGAAATTACTTTAGACCTCTTCCCAACAGCTGTGATAACAAAAGTACTTTTAATTGGCATCTCCTCAAAATTTACTCCAGTTCCTTTCATTTTATCATAAAATGCACTACTTATGCAACTCTTCATACAACCACTATCAATTAAAACATCTGTGTACGCCTCGGACACGTTAAATTTAACTATGGGGCTCTTACTAACCACTTCCTGAATAATACTTTCATCATTTAGTTCATGTAATAATTCGTTTCTTACATGTAGGTCATAGGGTTCCTGTATAATTGTATGGACAGGGCATGCTACAGACTGAGATTCTGACCTTACTTCGCAGCCTGGTTCGCGTTTAAAGAACCGCTACAGCTGGCCGTAGTACTACTAACTACTAAACTGGTCTGGTTGTTCTGGGCTGTGTTGTCATTGTTTGGCTGTATATTACTACCACTAGGCTGTCCTCTTCCTTGACCCCTATTCTGGTTGTAATTATTGTCATTATAATTTCTCCCTTGATTTCCCCTGAAATCATTGTTTCTCCCTTGATTTCCCCTGTAATCATTGTTCCTCCCTTGATTTCCCCTGAAATCATTGTTCCTCCCTTGATACTGATTACCATAGCCATTTCCTCTGTTCTGATTTAGCTGATTATTATTATTTCTATTTTGAGCGTTGGCCCCTTCGCCACCGTTCCCTTGAACTTCTTGATGCCTGGCTTCATTAGGTCTATTATTATTATTACCCTGGTTCCGATGGAAATTGTCCTCATAACCCCCTCTCCCTAGTGCATCAAATGTGCTTAACAAATTTTCTACTTGTGATATAGTCTTTACATTCTGGATACAAGCAGCCTCCTTGATCGTATAGGGAAAGTGCCTAAGTAGCAACCTCACCACATCACTTTCCTCCTTCAACCCATCCAGATATTTACACACTAAAAGTATTCGGTCATGGTGGAGCTTCCTTTAGGGTTATATTTACCACACACTACTCCCTCACGGTGCTGCGACTGAATAACCTCATTCCAGAACTTTTCACAGAATTTCATTTTAAAGTCATTAATATCAGTAAACTTGTCTCTGTAGACAGCAAACCAATTCCTCGTTTCCCCCACAAACACTTGTTCTAAAATTTCAACTACCTGGCACCACTCAATACTACCATTTTCCAACCTCTCCCCGAATTTATTTTCTATAGTGTCCATGAACTCCATTGGGCACCCCTGTCGATTGCTGAACTTACCCAGTTCTACCTCCCTGTGTGTGCTATTCACAAAAACTGGCCTATTCTGACTATTTTCTTGCCTGATCCTAGCTTTTAATTTTAATTCTAATTCTGCGATTTTCTCCTCAGCCTTCCTCTCAATACTGTTTACTGGTAATTTAATGTTTCCTTCTGATTCTTCTACTTTATCATATAGCTTTGCTTGTTTCTCCTCAATCTTGCTAATGCTCTCTCTATTACTCTCTCTTAAATCATTTACTTCTGCAACTATTTGTGAGTGGACTTTCTCAATTCTACCCCCCAGCTGTTCCTTAACCTCTTTAGTAGCTACCTGAATTTTGTCAATTTCTCGCCCCAATTGCTTTTTGACCTGCTGTGTTTCCAGTTGCACTAGTTCTTTTAAATTTTCAGCCTGTGTACTGATTCTAATTTCCAACTCCTCCTGTACTTTTCCTAATTTTCTGTCTACATCTGCAATAATCTCTTTAGCCTTTTCTTCCATCACCCCCCTGATCTCACCTCTAATCAGTTCGAATTTGTCACTCATTTCCCTACTGTTTTGTTCTAATTTAGCATTTAAAGTTTCAGTACTCTCTCTATTTTCCTTACTGTTTTGTTCTAATCTGGCGTTGTTTTGTTCCAGTTTAGCATTTAAAGTTTCAGTACTCTCTCTATTTTCCTTACTGTTTTGTACTTATTTAGCGTTGTTTTGTTCCAGTTTAGCATTTAAAGCGTCTGTACTTTCTTTATTTTCCCTACTGTTTTGTTCTAATCTTGCATTATTCTGTTCTAACTTTGCGTTTAAGGCATCACTACTAACTTTGTTCTGATACATAAACTCGAGAAGTAAAGTTTTTAATTCTGGTTGGCCGCCTACACTCCCTGTTTCAGTATCGGGATTTACCTCCGCTACCCCGGTACTACCATCACTCGACATACTGCTCGTATCATCACTCTCCCGTTGATGACCACTACGTAACCTCATCTGTCTTTCTTTCTCATCCCCCATAATGATATACACTGATACAGACAAATAACCCCCAAAATACAGGCACAGAAATATATACCCTTCTCCTTCCACAAATGTTATTAGGTTTTCATCCCCAAGTTGTCGGCGCCAAATGTGGCAGTCTCGCTTCTTAGGCTGGGATGACAAGTGAATCGGTATTTACTTTGCTCCACGTTGAGCGTCAAGTGTAGCAGTTTTGCTAGCCCTAACGTTGAGCGACAAATGTAACAGTTTGGCTTTGCCTAAGCTATGTTGTTTTAATGGGCGCCAAGACCTCAATGCAATGCTGAAATCTAAATTTGTATTTAACAACGTCTAGCTCTGGTAGAACACCTTCAAGAATCTATTCACTCAGATCGTGGTATGATTTGATCATTAACCCAACAAACAATTGTATCAGGAGAAGGAATTGGTCTATATCTAATGCTACCTCCTGAAAGCAAAGATTGCATTGTAAAAGAAATGAATTTATTATATAAAACAAGAATAGCAAAATTAATAATAATAATAAGTATAAAATTTAAATTGGAGCGTTGCGATTTTAATATTACCGATAGAAAATTACGTGAAAACGGAGTCTGATAAATTATAGATTTTACTCTTATTCCCAAGCTATGAAGTTACTGAAATATGAAATATAAAACAAAGAAAAATGAGAGATTGCGTATTTCTGCGTCATTTGCGCTTACCACTGGAAATTGCTAAAGCATTTCCCTCGTACTGGATGATGCTGTGTGCTTCCCACAGTCTCCTGGACGTCGCCATCTTCTTCGTTATTTGATGATATTCTGGTAGATTAGATAATTCTATGGTCCGTACATCGGACCCAAACACTCGTGCAACCACACTGGTTAAGTTTTACAAAAGTTAGTCCTCCAATCCACGGAACATCGGAGCGACTTCCGCGTGCAACCGTACTCGTTAAGTTCTACACAGATAGTCTTCGTTCCACGGAACATCGGAGCGACCCCCGCGTATAACCACACTCGGCAAGAACTACACAGATTGTCCTCGTTTCACGGCGCGACGAACGATATATCCACACGCCGGCTCCCCACTCTTCATCCGTCTTCTAGCTTACGTGGTCTCCACTGATTGGCTGACCCACCACGCGATCTTCCCCTCCTCCGGGTCATTACACACGGCGCGGCGATGATGAAGTCGATTTCCGTTCCAACAATTCGCCTTTCCTGGACGCTGCGACCCAGGATTGCGTCATGCTTTCCGACAAGATTAAGCGTGTACTTGAATTCCCAGTGAGTCACGTCTCTCGATATACCCTAACTGACGAAAACTCCGTAAAATTCCGCAATCACATAATTTTCTATGATATTGTCGTTCGTAATAATTTGCTTGATAGCGTTTTCTAAGACATAGAAAACCTATCTGAATGCTAATAATTTTTATAAAATGCTCCGAAAATACCTTAATAATAATTATAATAAATTAATAATAATAATAAATTAACATGAAAAATTCTCTTGGCTGAATAATTTGCTGCGTAAATAATTATAGAATGGCTTCCTACTGACTTATGCCAGTGGCATAAAAACCCCTCGAAAAACACGTTACAAACAGAGCAGACAGGAAGTGAGATCAGAAATCTATCTAAAATAGTTCAGAAGCTTTACGCATAAACATAAATCTTTGAAATAGTGGGCGTTGTCATTCATGGTGCAGCATAGTCATTTATATCGTATAAAAATACCGTTTTTCATATTTTTCGACTTTTTTTTTACAAATTCCAGTTCTCTACATTGTATAAAACTAAAAACACAAAAAATCTATTTTTTCGCCCCTAGACGGGCCTTTCTTACCTTAAGGTGTACGCGTACCCCCGCGTTCCCCCTGAAATAGAGCACTGCCCACCGGACCAGAACCACCTAGGAATGACCTAATACGAACCTTCAGACTACGCCAACAAATAGCTGACGACTTCTGGAAACTGGAGTAAAGAATAGCCTACTTGCTGCTGTTACGGAATTTCCACGAAGTTCGTCAGTCCCGAGACCATGGTACAGTTCACCTACAAGAGGACACCCGCCTAAGGCACAAGTGGAAGAGGGCACGTGTCAAGAATTACGTGAAGGACGTGACGACAGAACTAGAAACGTTATGCTTCGTACCCCGGACGGAAACCATCTTACACGGCCTGTCCAGCTGGTCATCCCCCTCGAGATAGACCAGGGTGGGGAGGGTTGCAACACCCATCGCCTGTTATAGTCACTAACATGAACGCTGTCCTCTGTGAGATTTGTGTATATTACTGAAGTAATAAAGTAGCTTTCAACACGATCACATCCCCTTTACTTTTCACGACGTCGTCTCCGAACGATCCACATCGCTAGCTGTGATCTTGACATTGCTGCATGAAAGGTCTCTTCTGATGTGCAACAATGCATTCTTCGGATATCCTTCAGCCACAAGTGTCTTCGTATTGCAATAGACTTTTTCCATGAATTTTCCCTTCAGTAATTAGTTATAGTAACTGGTATTTTTCGCCTCTCATAACATGTCCCAAGTATCGAGTTTTTGTTGTTGTTATATTACAAGCATTAGTTATCTTTGCTTTTACATCCAACGAAGGACCTCGATATTCGAGAATTTCACTACCGTATCCATGATATACGTAGAAAACGTCTGTACAGATACATTTCAAGTGCCTTAATTCGATTCTCATTCCACATTCCAGCTTTCACACCCGTAAAGGAGGACAGAGAAAATGTAGCAACAAATCATTCGGATTCTAAGTGGTAACCTAAGGTCTGATCATATGAATTGTTTCCGAGCCTGTTCAATTCTAGATCTTATCTCTCTCTTAGAGTCACATTGACTGTCCAAAATATTGCCAAAGTATTTGCTCAAGTGCTTTTCCTTTTATTGCGAGGCTTATTTGGATGTTCCTTTTAAAGAATAGCATATCTTCGCCTTGGAAGTGTTAATAATAGGCCGGATTCATCGCTACATTGAACTACTGTAGTTGGTTTATCATGTGTTGAATCATACTCAGAGCCTTAAAATACTTGTTCGAAAAAGCAACTAGAATACACAAAAGAATACAATTAAATGTGCATGGCTCTACTATAACAGTCTAGTTAGTTAGTTATGAAGGTTTCAAGGGCGGAACTACGATGACATCTGCCCCTACTATTACAGTCTACTCATACCTCCTGTCTGCCACCTTCCTGTTTCCATGTTGTTGATATATGTATCATCAAAGTCATCTGAAATAAAAGAAAGTACAATCAGAGGCAAATATAGAACACACTAAGCTATAGAAAATGCTTTATGGAATAGCTCCTCCTGGAGTTGGCATACAATGTAAAGTAAAACCTCTCAACATCGCCCAAACCAAGTCCTTTGACATATAAGTTAATCATGGAACTTGGTACTTACAGCTGACAAAATATTCAAGTAGTGCAATCTTGATAAGTGAATATATTCTAACGAGGGAGTATCAGGTAAGACTGGTCGAAACCTATCTTGAGACTTTGTGGACGCAATTGTTGTACTACCCATATAAGAGGGCAACGTGCGGGAAATCAGCCGCCAGAATGAGCTGCAATCTGCAATCATGTGGCGAATCTCCCATATAAATCAATGGGAAGTAGCGAGTACCGTACATGTTGGAAGGGACAGCCCTGACGGCCCAGGCACTCAAGGCCGGTAGGAAGGAACCACTCGCTCCAATCAGCTGGGGGCGTGTTGCACTGCGTACAACAATGACAAGCACCAGCAATAACGAGTGCCACAGGGATGTCCAGCTCAGCCAGCCATCATGCCTGCGTACTAGGATGTCTGATACGATTTCGGAGCCTTGCAGTTCAATCTGGCGGCTGATTTTCCGTACGTTGTTCTCTTATAGTACAACGATTGCGTCCACAAATTTTCAAGGTAGGCTTCGACCTGTCTTACCTGATAGCCTACTTCCCTTGTAAGTTCATGTTCGCATCAGACTAATGTTACATGATGCATGCATTCACAGTTGAGCTTCAAGTATTTTCTGAACTATGCTGTTTCAGAAGAAATCGGTCAGTATCTCCTTTCAAGTGGAACACTAGTATCCATAATGCCAGTAATTGAGGTCCGTATTGACTAACTATATATTAGAAAGAAAATAAAGAGATTCTGCCTTTTCAATACTTATATTGAACCCACAGAACACCTATATAATAGAAGTGAATGGCCCATGGTAAAGCACGGAAACACGAAACTACTGCAGCACGCCTAGTGGTGTGGCAGCCAAATACCAGTGTGGAAATATTAGCTCCCAAATATGTTTTCATTTTTTTGCATATTAAGGCTTTCACGGCCCGGATTATTACATAAATAATTCATGCTTTTGGGCTAATGCCGTGTTTCTCCGAACGTATGGTTTAAATTAAAAATACACACGACATTAGCCCAAAAGCATGAATTATTTATGTAATGTTTTCATTTTATGTTTTATTTTATTTAACTGGGTCACTCCAATACGTATTTTATTTAAGGACACATTTCCATTTTGAAAAATCACACCAACTTGAGACTTTGGACTGGGTGGTTTTATTCAGAACTATTCACGCCGATGCCGTATGACTCATATTCTTTGGCGTGAGCAACATCATCATTTGCCAAATACGGTTTACGAATGAAAAGTATGGATCACGATTATAAGCTTCAGAAATACGACAGTATCGTGTTACCCAGGAAGAATATTTGCTATTGCGAGTAGTATTAACGTATAAGTGACTTACATATCTCTCAAAATCAGGATAATGAACAGTTACCGTAACGTGTTTCAAGCATGTGGAGCCGCCATGTTATCAACAACACAAAACACCAAATATAACAAGGCTGAAATCTCTTGTAGAAGCCCTTTGCTCCTTGGAGGAAAAGGACATAAGTCAAGTAAGTCAAAATCAACCAATCACGAGGCGAACTTTTGCCTAACAGCGCTCGTTGTGGGGTGGTGCTGAACTACCCTGTGTTGTCAGTTACTCGTATCATAGCTTCACCCCGTTATTGAACCTACCCACAGGTACATGTTTCGAAGGTTAATTCCTTCTTCCCCAGCCTGTACATACATATCAAAGATAAATTACGTTTATACGAACAAAGCCTACGTTACATGAAATAAAGATTTGTGAAATAAATAATGTGAAGTTCAACTGTTTCCGATTCTCCATAGAAGATCTTCTAATAGGATTTCCAGGCCTGGGTGCATTAAAAAGCCGCTGAATCAGGCCGGTGTTGTGAGTCGCTATTTGGTTGCGTCATCGTTTTGCGAACTAGTCTCTATACTGCCCTTGGAGAACATCATGGCAAAGAAACCATAGAATCCCTGCAGCAGTGCCATGCCCCGCCGAATGTAGTGTGTTTGGGCGTGAATAACAGCAGATCAAAACGTGTCTCGCAAATATCACTCCTTTGACTGTCCAAAGACATACGTACTAGAGGAGAAGGGGAAGGGAAATAGAGGACGGGAATAAAAACTAAGGGAAAATAAACGTGGATGTTTATGATGTGTCGTTGTTGGCTGTTGTTTTGGGTGGATGAATGCGAAAAATGAGAGATATAATCATTATTGGTTTGGAAAATTTCATGTAACGTTTGTTCTCATAAAGGTAATTTATATTCGATATTTATGTACAGGCTGAGGAAGAAGGAGTTAACCTTCGAAACATGTACCTGTGAGTAGGTTCAATATAAGTATTGAAAAGGCAGAATCCCTTTATTTTCTTTCTAATACACTAGTATCCAGCTCGTAGAATTATTGTACGGTAGGTATATAGCATCTTGTGCACAATATAGTTTTGATTTGGTCAGGGTCAGGCCAAAAATCTTAGCTTGAGGAAATTACAGCTGCTCAATTCTAAAGTAGCTTAGTAATATTTGTTAAATTCCTGTATTATAGTAACGATATGAAATTTCTTTCTTTCTTTCTTTCTTTCTTTCTTTCTTTCTTTCTTTGTTTATCGTTTAGACCTACTTAGGACCACAGAACTCGTATCTGCTCTTCGGTAAAGTTGTTGCATTCTTCTCCTTCCAATAGTCTCTCATTTTCTGAGTATGGGTCAGTCTTCTTTCTTGTGTCCACTTAGCTCCTGTAGTCTCCTTACTTGCAAGGGACGTTGGGAAAACGCCCTGTCGGATGACCTGACGAAACATCAGACTGTCACGAATTTGTTCCAGTGGGACACCTAGTTGTTCCATATTTATTTATTTATTAATAGGTACTGATACAGTTAGGCAAAACCTGGTGGTAACAAGATATTTACATGTTGCTTGTAACTCAATTTCTCTCCATAATGTCTCTGGGTTCCCTGAATGCAACATTTAATTTCTTCTTGAAAGCTTTTAAACTGTTAGGAAAAGGTTCTAAGACTTCTTCAGGTAACTCATTCCATGTTTGAATACCCCTGTTTATAAAAGAATACTTAGCTAAGTTTGTTTTTTGAATGATGGGCCTAATATTGTGTTCGTGATCTCTCCTACCCATATAATCTGGATCATGCATTCTGTTTCGGAACTCATTCCAGGCCGGCTCCCCTGTGTATGCTTTGTACATCTCCTGGAGACTTCTTTTATGTCTTCTGCTGTGTAGGGATTCCCAACCCAATGACTTTAACATGTCAGAGACACTATCAGTTTGGGAGAATTTGCCAAGTACGAATCTTGCAGCTTTCCTTTGCACCATCTCCAATTTGTTCGTTAGAGTTGATTGGTAGGGCTCCCACACACTCGTGGCGTATTCCAAAATTGGTCACACTAGACATTTGTAAGCCAATTCTTTGGCCTGAATACTGCTACCCTTCATGTTTCTCATAACAAAGTATAATGACTTTTGTGCCTTATTAGCAACGCTCTCAACGTGCTCACCCCTGTGTAACCTTTTATTTATGGCAATCCCGAGATAGCTGCATGACTCCACTCGAGGAATAATTTTGTTTTCTAATTTATAATCAGCTATTGTCCCTTTTCTGCTGTTAGTAAAAGACAGGCATTTACTTTTTTCTGCACTTATCCACATGTTATTTCGGATAACCCAGCATTCTATACGTTCCAAGTCTTGTTGGAGGAGCGCAGTGTCAACTTGATTTTCGATTTTTCTATATATTACACAGTCGTCAGCGAATAGTCTGACGTCCGATTTAACATATTCTGCCAGGTCGTTTATATATAGAAGAAACAACAATGGCCCAACTACACTTCCTTGTGGAATTCCAGAGGTGACGTTTGTCTCTTTCGAAAATACTCCCCCAACTTTGACTGTTTGGGTTCTGTTTTGGAGAAAGTCCCGGATCCAGAATACCACTCTTTCATCAAGACCCAAATTTGCAAGCTTATGTAACAGGAGGTCATGTGGAACCATGTCAAAAGCCTTAGCTAAGTCAATGATTACACTGTCCACCTGGCGTCCTGTGTCCATGACTTCTGCTATATCTTGACTTAACTAACGGTATGAAATTATTATTATGATTAATCGTATGGCAGTACAGCACTTTACAATACAATGAACAAAGGTCTAATATCTACAATGAAACAAATGATCACGAAATATAATTTTCCAGGTTATAGACATGTTGTTGATGTAGTCTATCGCCTCTGGGGTAAGACTGATAGATCACCAGAGTGGGAGCATTGAGTAGTGTTTCCCAAATTTTTTCGTGTGTGTACCACTTTAAGAGATGAGAACCTCTCGCGTACCACCTAATGGTTGGGATATATAGCAACTATAACCCCCACCACCACTACGTAGCAGACCAAAAGATGGATTGTAAATTGTGTTTGTGTAAGTTGAAGTTCAAATAATAAAAAGTGTGCCCAGTTGTTTTATTATTTATTACAATAAGTGTTCAATTCAAACATTCAGAAATGGCACTGTGCGAATAATAGTCTATTAATAAAATAACTCGTATTAATTAAACATAAAAACCAAAGTTCAATGTGAAGGGTGAGCTTGAAGATTAGAAGCCAACTTAGGAATGTCTCGAACGATAATGGTTTTCCACTGTAAGGAGCACATTCCGGTATTTATTCTTGAGATAAACAAGTGAAGAAAATGCAGTCTCACACAAGGTCTAAGTAGTGAAAAATCTAATTGCTCCGTCAGCTAATAGTCTGCATAGTCTGCACGCCTCTCAACTCGAAAGTTCACAAGAGTCATTTTTGAAAAAGTTTGCCTTAGTTCTGAATCAGAATTCAATTCAATTCATAAAACCGCTCCTTTTCTTTGGCTTTAACGTCCTCTGGCAGCATATCAATGCATTTATATATTTTTAATTTTATACTATCATTTTTTTATATTTTTCGTAAAGTATCTAATATTTATTATATTTTTCGTAACATCACCGCGTACCACCAGTGGTACACGTACCACAGTTTGGGAAACGCTGGCTTAGAGGACACTCTTTAACAATGTGAGGAACTGCCGCACGTGACCCCTATCCATGTGTGTATCCGTGTTGCAAGGGTTGGGCAAGAGCTGTCACTCTGCCGTGGTTAACTTGCTATGAAAAGCTATAACCTGTGTATAACTTGTGTAGAATGAATGGGTGTTGTTGTTGCCTTCCTTCTCGGTGTAGGTGTAGAAAATGAAGATGTGGGCGGGGGGGAGAAGAGATATGGGGCTGATGTGTGTGTAGTTAAAATATACCGGTACTCTCTGAGGACTTTATGGAGCATCAGGATGTATGACAATATACTGGCCAAAGAATGTTTCCCCATTGAAGACTGGAGATATGACCTTTCATTGCCAACAACGCCCAATGTGGAGGAACATCTTAAAAGGTGAAGATAAAAAAGTGGAGAAATATGGCCAGAGTTTGTCATTAAAGAAGCCATGCTCAACCGGAGCTGGGCTGGTCCAAACCAAGAACTAAGAAGCGCTATCACAAGATTATCAATTCACGGTTTCCACCACAAACTATGCACGAAGCTCATTATCAGGAACCAAGAGAGGATTGCAGGTGTAGGCTGTGTGTTAATGCATGTGAACGATATAATTTTAACGCACGTGTGAACAGAACCAAATCTCATAAGGAATATAGTATGAATGAATAATTGTCTATATTAAACTATTATCGAAAACTCATCAACCTTCTTGGAATTACCCTTGAGAATACTAAATCAAAAGTAAAATTTAGATGTGAATTGTCAGAACTATTTGAAATCCAAACTGGACTCCGCCAAGGAGATGGTCTTTCGCCCTTATTGCTTAATTGTGCTTTGGAGAAAGTCATGCGAGAATGGAATGACCAGTGCCCTCCAACCATAAGATTGGCAGAAATATCAAACTTAAATGCCTAGCATTCGCAGACGATCTTGCACTACTAGCAAGTACTGTGGAAGAGGCTAAATTTCAAATCGAAGAACTCGAAAAAATTGCATGCAAAATTGGTCTACAAATCTCGTATGAAAAGACTGAAATGATGCCCAACTTCAGAATTGACACCCCAAAATTTCAACTAAGCAACAGTAAACAAATTAATATTGTGAATAAGTTCAAATATCTTGGGGAGATAATCACCTGGAACTCAAACGAGAAACCATCGATAGACAGTAGAACATCCAAACTGAAACAAGTAAAACGATGATGATGATGATAATTGTTGTTTTAAGGGGCCTAACATCTAGGTTATCGGCCCCTGACAAGTAAAACGAATCACCTGGCCAACCTACAAAAGGAAATCTCTCTCAATGAATGCCAAATTTCGGCATTACAATTCCGTTGTTAAACCCGAGGCAACGTATTGTTACGTGCCACCCCCACCCCCCCCCCCTAGTGGCACTTTTGTTAACTGGATTACGGTGGGTTGAAGCACAACAAAGATTGTTCCTTTAAAGAAACGTATTAGCTTTATTGCGGCCAGAAAGATACACCACTCAACAGCAAATACAAGCAATTAGAACCTTACTCCAGTTTCCTCACGGAGAGAACACTTCCCTTTCACTTGTCAATAAGCCGCAGAAGTTAATCCCTTGTAATGAGGTGGCCCCATGCGTTGGCTGGAAATATCTGCACTCAGCCTGTCACCGTACTACACACTGTTTCACAATTCACCACAATGTCTCTGCCGCCCTAGGTAAGTACACACTCCTCACACTGCTCCGCGGCTCGGAAGGAATCTCACTGGGTTTCGCAAGTCACGTCGCCAACAACTGTCGCTCAAGGTAAACGCTCGCACTAGCTCGAAAAACACACTCGACCCCGCTTGCCAGGTCGCTCTTATATAGCAGGCCGGTGACTCAATAAATGCTTCTAGACCCATCCAGGGTTCACGGCTTGTCGAGGTTTCCATCACTGGCTGGGTCACGAATATTCTGGACCATCCCTTTGTCCTAGTAGTCCTGTTGCGTGGGGCGCACGTAATACACTGAGGCAGAGCCCAGCCCAGCCCGGGGCAGCTGTGACTCAACCGGCGAGACGAAGAAACAAACTCACAGCCGTAACAGTATGGTAGTGAAACACGCTTCAAGTTGAACATCAAATCAACAACTGACAAACTGCAGAAAGCAGACAGAAGAATCATCACAATTATTAACAAAAAAAGATCAAGTGAATGGCCAATGGAGATTAGTTAGTTAGTTATTGTTGTTTTAAGGGGCGGAACTACGAGGTCATCTGCCCCTACCAATGGAGATTACCGCGGAATGAAGTGGTATATCGAGAGAGTGAATCAATAATAGATAACTAAGAAACACTTAAAGAAAAGGAAGCTTGTAGTTTAACGTGACCGTTAATCTAGAGATCATGAGCCACGGGACCTCCGTTTTACGTGGAATCCGAACCACAGGACATGGCATTTCACTTTGAAAATCTCACATGCATTGACCGGGAATCGAACCCGGACCACCTTGGTGAGAGGCATACAGCTAGACCGCTGAGCCACCACGCCTTCTAAAAAACACTTAAGGGAGGCAGGGACTGAATTTATGAAAAATAGTAATTATTGATAGAATTGAATGAAATTTGGTTTGTGGTCTCCTGATGGTGAAATAAGGCCATATACAAATTTTCAGCAAAATAGTAACAGAACTTTCTGGGAAATTAACACTTAAAATTTAATATTTTAAAAAATCGATATGCATAAAAAATGCTCCAGCTGAACAGTTACTTCAAATATCACATTGAAAACTGGTGTACAGGCACTTCAAGGTTATGGAAAGAATTTTAACAGAGAGAAAGTCTGCATATGTAGTCCATGAATGTGAGGAAAAAATATGTTTATGAGTTTATGTTTTTCTTAAATGATGCTTAAAATACCCCTTTGAAGGCTACTATCCTTTTAAGTATCAACATTATAAAAAAAATCCTTGTGTTAATATCAAGACAATATAGGTGTTAACAACCCATGAAATTCTCATGGAATTTGAAACCAAATTATTGTTTCAGCTGGAACATTTTAAATACCTGAGAATGTACATATGAAAAAAAAAACACAGTTTAGTAAATGAAATATGATTGAAGGCTAAACTAATAATACGGCAGTTATATAAATAACATTGAACACAGAAGAAACACGTTACGTAATTGGAATTTCTATAGTTACCGTAGTAAGTTATTTTTACCTCGCCAACTCACTAGATATTAGCTCTGGGGGCAATTTGAAGATGGGCATTGTTGCGTTGAAGCTAGTGGATGGGGGCGTTTCCCCAGCACTCAACCGGACATTTAAATGTCACGCTAGTATTTTAAAAATGTCCGAATCCGAAAAATACCACCGCCAAATGATCCGCAGGAGTCCGGCGTACAATAATATGCACAATTTGAAAAATCGATAATTTTTACTTTTTTTCACCAAAAACTCAGTCCGAGCGTCCCCTAAGTTAATTATACGCCAAATCAATACTAACAGAAACACACTTAAATGTCTACAATTTATAGATTATTTGAAGTGTACATGTTTCGAAACAACAATGGTTTCTTCTTCTGCACAATTAAGAGAAAATAATACTTATTCTAAGGAAAAAACTGAAATTAAAATGAATATCCTTACAATACGTTTTAAAAGAATAATTTGGAAAAAACATTTATAAATCCTTAAAATTTTCTATGAAAAGTTAGGCAATTATATGCTTAATCTTCTGAAAAATATCTATGAACATTTTTGTAAATATTCCTCTTCTGAAAAAACTATGGTTCGCTGAACATAAACCGTGTCTTAAAATAAACTAGCAAAGCTTTAAAGTGCTGTACCACGGAGTTGAAATAACACATGTAGTCATATCTCTGGAACTGATTCAATCTTAGACCCTAAAGAGCATCAAGTCTGTATTTCGATGTTCATTCAGTTCTTATATGCCTTCTGTTCCGCAAGCCAACTATTACAATACGTGGTGCCATCTCAATCTAGGAAATTCAAACAAAATTTTAGTTCTTTAATAGTGTTTGAGCTTGAAAAAACAATTTTTAAAACCATCTTAAATCTCACATGTCATTCTCCTCTCCTGCCTTGTTGATACATGTTATGGTTTAATGGTGTTTACTAACCTCGAAAATCTTAAATCAGAGCATCAGATTGTCATCTACGTTACTATGCCTTCAGTTCCGCATGCCAGCTATTTTTGGATATTTAATGTATTAATATTAAACATTAAACTCCAAGTATTTATAGGTCTTTCAATGTTAAACATGTGATCCTTAATTAGTTGAAATATGAAAAACATTAGATGAATGGAAATTATCCTAGATGCCGTGCTGGCAAAGAAACTTAAAAGAGAATCAGTCTTTAAGTCTTCCCAATGCCCGTCTTGGCGTTACTACAGTAGCACATTTGTCCGTTATGGCGCTACTATCGTCCAATGGACGACATGTATAAACGCTTCTTTTACATTTCTTACGAACAAGCTAAAGATTATGTTGAATATAGCGTGTTTATTCAATAAACCTTAGAATATCGTATAAACATCGTGAAATGTTCGTATACATTAAAAACATTATACACCATATAATGTTTATGCTTTCAAATACTTGAATGCCAATCAAGTTGTGTTTAATTGTGTGAATATTTAATTTAAACTTGAAAAATCATTAGGATCTTGTTGCAATGAATCATAGAACAGAGCTAAAAGAAAATATTATTGAAAAAACAATATTTTGAAAAGAAGTAGCATGGCCTCAAAAGTAGTAGGTCAACTACTGATCTATTATCATCTTAAAGATTTATTATGGAGATTCATTTGGAAATGATAAGATGTCATATTTGTTTACCTAATTATTGAAATTACCTGTACCTTTGGCTGTGTATATAACCAAATTTGCGAATGTCTTGAGGATTGATCTATATCTTGTGTAGTATTTATTGAAGTTAAAAATGCTGATTAATCATTATATTAATAGGTTGACATTTTGAAAAGGGGACTCTTTAAATATATCAATATTTAAAATGGGAATAATTATCTAGGTATTTTTACTAAGTTTCTGTTTATTGTTTTTAATGTGGATAATGATTGTTATGAATAAAGGGTTGTTATCGTTAATTATTTCATTTATATTGAGGTCTGGGTATAGTTCTTGGTTGATGAATATTTCCATTTTTTCAAGTATGTTCAAAACTTTTCCTTTATCTGTTAAGTGTGTGTTGTTTGAGTCTTCAGTCTTTTGACTGGTTTGATGCAGCTTTCCATGCCTCCCTGTCTTGAGCTAATCGTTTCATCTCTACATAGCGACCAAACCCTACATCTGAAGCAATCTGTTTAACATATTCTAACCTTGGTCTACCCCTACAGTTCTTGTCCTCAACCCTTCCTTCCATCACTAAGCTTGCTATTCCTGGGTGTCTTAGTATGTGTCCTACCAACCTTTCTCTCCTCTTCATTAGCAGTCGCCAGAAACATCTCTCCTCTCCCACTCGTCGTAATACCTCTTCGTCTGTCACCCTATCTACCCATCTGATCTTCATCATTCTCCTGTAACACCACATTTCAAATGCTTCAATTCTCCTCTTTTCTGCTGCACAAATAGTCCAAGTTTCACTTCCATAGAGCGCCACCTCCAGACAAAGGCCTTAAAAAATGACTTCCTAATACCTAAATCTATATTCGATGTCAACAGATTCCTTTTTTTGTAGAAAGGCTTTCCTTGCCTGAGTCAACCTACTTTTTATATCCTCTTTGCTTCGTCCATCACTGGTTATTTTTCTTCCTAAGTAACAGAAGTCTCCTACTTCCTTCAGATTTTCACCTGCCAATTTGATGGCCAGAGAGGTTTCTGATTTATTTCGGCTGCATTCCAGTATTTTTGTTTTACATTTATTCATTTTCATCATGTATTCATTCCGTAAGACGGAGTCCATACCATTCAGTAACTCATTCAAATCCTCTGGCGTGTCGGCCAAGATGACGATGTCACCAGCAAATCTCCGAGTTGAAATTATTTCTCCTTAAATCTTCACTCCCACTTTATTTTTTTCTCCGATTTCCTTCATTGCTTGTTCAATGCAAAGATTGAAAAGTATGGGTGATAAGTTGCAGCCTTGCCTTACACCTTTCTGAATACCAGCTTCTCTCTCATGTCCTTCAGCTCGAATGACTGCTGTCTGGTTTCTGTATAGATTGTAGATCACCCTCCAATCCCTGTACTTTATTCCAATAGATTTCAAAATGTCAAACATGGTTCATATTATTTATGCGTTCTCCCATGCTTGAATATTTCTTGTATTTTATTGCATTTACATGTTCACTATAACGTTTAGTAAAATTTATTCCTGTTTGGACAATGTATGTGATATTCCAGGTGTTACATTTTAGTTTATATACTCCAGATTTATTGTATATATTTCCTATATTTAATTTGTTGTAATTGTAAACTATTTTCTCTGTGGTATTGTTTGTTTTAAATGCAATCTTACAATTTTTCTTTCTGAAAATATTTGTTATCTTGTAGATCTTATTGTTCATATATGTAAAAGTGATTAACGTTTTATTCGTGTCAGTATTTTGAAGAGTTGAAATGGATTTATTTGTTATCTGTTTTAAGATATTATCAATGTATGATTTATTATATCCATTAAGTTCTGCTATGTTATAAATTGTGTGTATTTCTTTTAAATAGTCTTCCGACATCATTGGTGTATTTAGGGCTCTTGTGATCAGACAATAGAAAGTGGATTTTTTATGAGAACCTGGGTGTGTCGAGTCATTTCTTATGATATTTGAAGTCGTTGTAGGTTTTCAGTAAATACTGTATGTTAGTCTATTTACATCTATTTTAATAGAAATATCTAGGTAGTGCAATGTATTATTACTTTCATTTTCTAAGGTGAAATTAATATTTGGGTCTAAAGAATTTATTTGACATACAAAATTATGAATGTTAATTATATCTTTATTGATGATTATGAATATGTCATCAACATATCTTCCCCATAATTCTAGACCTGGATATTTGTTAATAATAAATTGATTTTCCAAGTGATCGATGTAAATATTTGCTAAAATTCCTGAGGCTGGAGATCCCATTCCTAATCCATTTATTATTAAATGCTGCTAAAACTGGACTTAAAGTGGCCTTCCATAAAACTAATTTTATCACAAATGTCAAAGATGCCTCAAAATTCAACACGATTGGTCTGCAAAAAATTAAAAAAGTCCGAAATTTTAAATACCTAGGGGAATGGATTACCCCTAATAATTCAGAAATAGCTGCCATTGAGAGCAGATGTAACAAATTGGAAGGTGCCTTTCAAAGCTGCAAAAACATTTACAAAAGTAAAATCTTGTCCCGGAATGTCAAACTTTGTCATTATAACGCGGTAATTAGGCCGTCAGCACTGTATGCCGCAGAATGCTTACAGATGACAAACAAAGGTCCATTGAGAAAATTAGAACTTAAGGATCGGAAAATTCTAAGGAAAATATTAGGACCTGTTAATGATAATGGTACTTACAGAAGAAGACATAACAATGAATTATTTGAACATATAGAAGATTTGGTGAGTGTGTTGAGAAAAAGGACATTTGGAACGGATGGAGCATCATCGACTTTCATATCGAATCCACTCATCAATATCTAAAACAAATTCCAATTTTAAATGGTCGATGCAAGTTAAAAAGGACCTAACAGAAGCTCGAATCAATCAAGCTCTGGTTTGGGATAGGAACCTGTTCAGAAAGGCGGTTAAATCAACCAGTAATCTACACCCTTTAACATCTGTGATGCCACGCCCTCATTGCAAGTGGACGGAAGAAAGGAGAGCAGAACATTCATCAAGAATGAAGATCTACTGGCAGACAAGAAAACAAGCATTACAGTGATCATATGAGTGAAGAACATCGTGGTCCATTGATGGCCGAAACGTCTCAAAAAATATATAAATAAAGAAGTTGTTTTCTAAGGTAAAAGTTAGAATTGATATGAATTCATTAATTTCAACTGTATTTAAACCGCTGTTCTCTGTTAAATTATCTTTAATAATTTTTATATTAGCATTTATTGGTATATTAGTATACATATTAGTGATATCAAGGGAATGTATTGAGTTTATATTACTAAGAGTAAATTATTTTGTTTTTAAAATGAAGTCTTGTGAATTAACATAGGAAGTGTTTGCCAGTGGCGACTCTTGATTTTTATAATGTGTAGGACGTAATAGGATAGGCTACTTATTACCTTAAGATAATTATGTTAGCTGGGCTAAATTGAGATATGAGACTAGGTCGCACATAACTATTACAAACACATTACGCAATCGAATACCACTCCAAAAATGTGCAAACACTGAAAACACACTATCCATTCTGAACGCGCAAAATCATAACCAATAAGCCATAGTGTTGGTTTAAATTCAACCAATAGCGAGACTTGAGGATCTTAGTAGACATCCTCAGAGCGCCATTAAACAGACCAAACCTACCTCCTTCCCCCTCAAGGACTCCCATACACTTCTAAAGCTATAAACACATGCTTTGAGGATGCAAGGCTTCCTTCCTCAGCTTACTACTCTGGACGGTGAAGGTCTGACTTCACCCATCTAGGGGTGAAATGAAGAACTAGTTACAAGTACTGGAGTTATGTATCCCGTCCAGGGTCGAACCCCAGACTCCATTCTAAACTAAAGGTTATGGTCATTCTTCCTATAGAAGGAACACCATTGCCCAATGTAATGCTATTATCAACGTGTTAACTGGAACAATGCTCATTCTAGGAAACAAGGAAATGATTCCTTCACAAACATGTTATCTTCAACACATGTGGTTTACTATCTGTAGATTATTATTTATCAAATACTTCCTAGAAGGACTAAGGAAATGGCCCTGCACATTTCCTCATATGATTACTTAATCTGTTATTTCCAGATGTATTAACAGCAACAGCTATGAGTGATCAAATTCACGGAACTGTTATCAAAGACATGAGTCCATATCCTGTAAGATATATATTTCCACATACATGTTATCTAGTACGCCCCTCCACTGTGACGCACTTTGTTATGAAGGGATTTTGTATAAAAGACCTGGGCTGAGAAGCAAAGGCCCTCTTTCCAACAGCAGCAACTAAACAGGTTGTCTGACTGGTGTTCACTTGTATATATTGAATTGTCGACAAGTTAATAAATACATACAAACTAACCAACGAGTTCTCATTCATAGAAAGCAGATACTACTCATCAGAATTAAGAACCACGAGACCTACTGACTTAGCAGTAGCAACGACTTCTTAGTACATCACTAAAGAAGACTGTTAAGCGACAAACTTAACTCTGGCAGTGACAGTAAGAGCTTATCGAGAAGGCGCAAGTTAGCCCCATAGACTTTTACAAAACAATTAATTTAATTTTCTAAAACAGTTACATCTGAGAACTGACTGTAGGATGATCCTCACGTCCTACATGGAGCAATCGCCACTGGTGTTTGCTTTGAACTTGTAATGACAATTTAAGAACTTCTGTATAAATTTAGCTATTTTGTAGGTTGGACTATATCTATTGTTAACTATAGGTCGAATAGGTATGTTTGCTTTATGTATTTTCGGTAAGGCTCTTAGAGTTGGTAAATTGGGGTTCATTTGGTATAAACACTGTTTATCTTTGTCATTAAGAAGGAACATTGTGCTGTTAATTAAATGTTTTAAGTTTCTTTGAATTCTCATAATTGGTTCCTTTTTAGCCTACTTTTCACATTTTGCAAAAATGAGGAAAAAGTAGACTTATGAGATCGGGCAAATGTCTGTCTGTCTGTCTGTCCTTCTGTCTGTCTGTCTGTCTGTCCTTCTGTCTGTCTGTCTGTCTGTCTGTCTGGCTGGCTGGCTGTGTGTATGCCCCCCCCCTAACAACTCCTAAACGGCTGCATCAATAGAAACAAAATTTGGTAGGAGTAAAGATCTATACCTGAATATCTCACGGCCATATTTGAAAATGATGTCAGTGCTACCAACTGATGAGAAATCGCAATTGAAATTTGAGCTCCATATTGGATATCTTGGAAGGTATGAATGGGAGCTATTTCAAAATTGGCACACGTATAGATAATAATATTTCAGTTTAATTTCCAGGAGGCCATACATGGCAGTGTTGCCAAAATGATTATAAGCATGCTGATAGGTCCAAATTTTAAATGCATATAACTTATTCACTATCAATTGGATTTCAACCATATTTCGTATGTGCTATGTGTACATAAACAGCTATGACTGAGCGTATTCTTAAGAGCCACCAGGGCTGCCAACTGTTAATAAATGTTCTCAATTTTTTTAATCCAAATACCAATATATCATAAAGTATGCAAGCCGACAGCTTTAAACTATGCACACGTATAGTACCTGACATTCTATATTAATTTGGAGTAATTTATATACGTCAGTGCTACCAACATGATTCTAAGCCTGCTGAGAGGTCCAACTTTAAATACATATAACTTCTATACTATCATTTGGATTTCAACCAAATTTCGTGTGTGCTATGTGTACCATAATAGATATGACTATGCCGATTCTTAATAGTAACCAGGGCAGCCAACTGTTACTAAATACTGTCTCTATTTTCGTTACCCTAATATCAATATATCAGAAAGTATGCAAGCCAATAGCTCTAAACTTTGCACACGTATAGTACCTGGCATTCTAGATTAATTTGGAGTAACTAATATAGGCCTACGCCAGTGCTGCCAACATGATTCTAAGCCTGCTGATAGGTCCAATTTAAAAATTCATGTAACTTCTATACTAACTAATGGATTTCATTCAAAATTGACACAACAATAGATCATATTATTTCAGATTATTTCTGACCAATACATGTATGTCATTGTTGCCAACATGATTTTACGCACGCTGTTAGATCCAATGTTTAACTGCATGTAACGTCCATGCTATCCATTGGACTTCAACCAAATTGTATTCTGTACGTTAAGAGATGGAACTAATAATATATTCAGTCACCAGGGCAGCCAACTGTAGTTCTCTGATAGGCTAAATTATGCCAGGTATATAGTATTTCGAATTAATTAGAAATTTCGATATTACCAACTTAATTTCGTCGTTATTCTAGATAGATCCATATAGATTAATTATTGGCATGAATCTTAAATTTTAAGAAAAGTAGGCTCTTTAGTTCGTCACGGAACTTCTTATTAATGTTTGTAAATGCATTGTCATGTAAAAATTGTTCAGTTTTTCTATTTAAGTTTGTTCTTTTAAATTAAAATTATATTACCTTTATCTGCTTTTGTGATAATTATTCTTTTAAAACGTATGGTAAGGATATCCATTTTTAATTTAAGTTTACTTCAGGAAAAGTTTTCTCTCAATTGTGCTGAAAAAGAAACCATTGTTGTTTCGAAACATATACACTTCAAATAATCTATAAATTGTAGACATTTAAGTGTGTTTCTGTTGGTATTGATTTGGCGTATAATTAACTTAAGTGTTTCTTAGTTATTCTGTCGACACGGATCCAAACAATTTGCTATTATGGCAAATATTTTTGCTTATAATCAATAATAGACACAAAGAGGAAAAGGAGAATATATTTTTTCTGCCATATCTCGCGCCTACCAGAAAGCCGACTAATAAAACAGCTGTTAAGTTACTTCTGGACGAGTAAAACAAAGAACAACTGGTTCAAAGAGATCCAGCATGATTTTGATGAATTAAATTTAATGATCCTCCAAATTAAAAATAGAGAAGAGAAGAATATTTTAAGGAATAAATACTTACGATTCACATTAACAACATTTGAACGGAAGAACTACACCATCACAGTGCAGCCAGCTCAGATAGAATGAAGAAGCTGATATCCAAATACCGTTGTTAGGTTTAATTACTGTATTTGTATTGATTAAAGTGCTCCAATGAGGGCGTAGAATATGAAAAATCAACTATTATTTGCGCACATTCATGCTTTCTGTCAAATGAATGATAAATTCAAACTTTAAGCGGAGTAGAAGGGTGTTGATGGAGCAAGGAATCGAATCCAGGGCCTCTGGGGAAGAGCCAGTCTCTCTCTACACTTATTTTGATCTCCAAATGCCCCTAAGATATCTACCTTGTGGGTCCAGTACCCTAGGATGCCCATCTCTTGGGCCACCTCTCCCGTGTGTTCTACCTCCGGCATGATGTCTTCCTTGGTCCCAATCTGAAATAAATTAAATGATAATTACTGGCATATATAATGAAAAGTGCTTATCTAAAAATCTTAAAATAAGGCACTACACTACAGTGGTGAAACCGGAATGCCTATACGCAAGTGAATGTCTGGTAGTAAACTATAGATTAGATAAACTTGAAGTACTAGAAAGGAGAATCATGAGGAAAATTTTAGGCCCAGTGAAAACAGCTGAAGTATGGAAATTAAGATCTAATGATGAAATATACAGGAACGTAGAAAATATAACAGAAACGATAAGAAAAAGGAGATTGCAATTTTTTGGACATATTTACAGAATGGATGATTCCAGATTAACAAAAAGGATATTCAAGTAGCCTACCTTTGGGAGAAAAGGGCAACAGCTAGCTGGATTCAAGAAGTAAAGAAAGATTTAGAAAGAAATAATATAAGTGAAGAAGAAACGGTGAATCTTCAGAAAAATGGTATTAAGTATGAAAGGATTCCAAGGAAGATTGCCAAAGAAACCTGGTGCGAAGTGGTCCTAGGACAGAAAGAAGCAGCATAGTGAACGGATGAAGGAGTACTGGAGGGAACGGAAGAGAAAACAACAAAGTGTGAAGAATTAAAATTGGCACGTGGTCCCTAGCAGGCCTCATCGGAAAGAAGAAGAAGAAGAAAGGTATTAAGAAGTCATTTTTGAAAGCCTTTGTCTGGATCGTGGTTCTGTTGGTGCAGCAGAAAAGAGGAGAATTGAAGCGTTTGAAATGTGGTGTTACTGGAGAATGACGAAGATCACATGGGTAGATAGGGTTACAAACGAAGAGGTATTAAGACGAGTGGGAGAGGAGAGATGTTTCTCGCGACTGCTAATGAAGAGAAGAGATAGGTTGGTATTGACCCAGGAATAGCAAATTTAGTTAAGGAAGGACATATGGATTGGAGTCCTGTGTGTTACTGAAAAGAGACATCAGCAAACTCCAAGCATGCGAAATAATTTTTTACGATCGGCTATGCAAAAAAACAAGAAGGGACAGAATTAAAAATGAGTACATTAGGAATGACATGCAAGTGACCTGTACGATGAAGTCGTACGGTTGAAATGGTTTGGGCATGTGCAGAGCATGGAGGAGAATAGTACCTGCAAGGAGGCCTGTTGGATGTTCAAGAAGGATGTGTGGCTGGACCATGTAAATGCAGATCTTATCGAGAAAGGAACAACACTGCAGGATGTGGAAGGAGAGGAACGTTACAATGACAGGAACCGATGGAGGCATTTGTCCATAAAAATCAGGCGTGGATCTTGAGTTTGGCTTTGAGGGGGGGGGGGGGGGTCAGAGAATCGAAATTGTTAAGAAAAATGGTATCACTAAAAACGCAATCACAGAATAAACAAACGTACAAAACCAGACCATTTTTTTGCAAGCTACCTGGATAGAAATTTAGCGAACCAAAAATATTCGTACAAATTGCAACGGCGGGTTTTGCGGCTTTTACATCGAGCTTCGAGAAAAGTATCAAGGTACGTTACAGTTTCGGCAAGTCGAGTTGGTACCGACAAAGGGAGAAAGTCACAGCTTAAATTGCCAACCAAGCTTGCAGTTTGGACGTCGGCAAAATTTTTTGGTGCGAAAAAATCCCCAAATTCCTATCCGTGCGTTGCTGCACATTCATCGTGACATCTCTATAAACATCGATTCGGTAATCACAAGATTTGCTAAACAAAATAGACGAGTTGATTTTGTTATATAAATAATGGTTTTTATATAACAGGTATGAAGTTGTAAATATGTACACTTGTAACAGAACACAATAATTGCAATAAAGATATTTTCAGTATTTGATAAAATGAAAAAAACAACTGTTTTTCAGTTAAAATTCGTTAAGTTTTATTTGTCTGGTTATTGTGTTTTCGTTTTTTGAGTTTGCAAAAAACATTTGGTCTCCGTTTTGGGGGGGGGGCATGACCCCCATGACCCCACCCCCCCTTGAATCCGCGCCTGATAAAAATCCTACCCTGCCCGCAGGAAGGATACCCAGATGATGATTATGAAAGAAGAGTCGAGGACAAGAACTGTAGGGGTAGACCAAGGTTAGAATATGTTAAGCAGATTGCCTCGGATGTAGGGTGTGGTAGCTATGTAGAGATGAAACGATTAGTTCAGGACAGGGAGGAATGGAGCGCTGCATCAAACCAGTCAAAAGACTGAAGACTTAAACACACAACAATAATAAATTCATGGTTGGTTGGTTCCTCAATTTAGGGACTGCGACAACGTGGTCATGTAGCTCCGTGTACTTTGGGTGTGTGTAGGATCTTTCTGATAACCGGTGTTAATTGTGATGGCTGTATTAGTGTGTGTTATCCGGTTTTTAATTCAAGTAAGGACTGCAGACATTCGTTTTTCAAGTAGTTCCTACTTTTGCCGCCAAACGCCACTGTCAACGACTACTAGTACAGAACTTGGTTACCAGATGGCACCGCAGTCGGCTCTTGGCAACGAACGTAGGATCCTAAGAGCGTTGTTTACATTCTTAACCTATCCAATTTAGCTTCACACAGGTGCAATTAGTGGAAGGTTCTTTAATATGCCATAAATCTAAGACATGGGACCGCCGGCTTTACTTCCCCTCCGAAGGAAGGCATACTGAGGGATTTTTAACGCTCCTAAAAATCCGACGACTCCGGCCGGGTTTGAACCCGCGATCTTGGGCATAGAAGCTCAGCATGCTACTGTCTACGCCACCGAAGCCGCAATGATAAATTCAAATGTCTGAACAGTTCAAAAACAAAGAATCGACTAGTTCTTAATGCACAGCTAATTTCTATTTTTAGGGTCCTAAGGTCCTCTGTGGAATTCCGGAATACTCAACGTTATTTTGTGCCATAATTTAGCTTTCTAACGGTAGCCTACTTCCCTGACACTCGTGCATCTTTTAGTTATCTCGTGTGTTTGTGTCTTCAGTGTTTTGACTGCTTTGATGCAGCTATCCATACCTCCCTGTCTTGAGCTAATAGTTTCATCGCTACATAGCCTACCTACCACACCCTGCATCTGAGACAATCTATTTAACATATTCTAAACTTGATCTACCTCTACAATTCTTGTCCTCGAGCCTTCCTTCCATAGTGGGGGCTTGGTGGCGCAGCGGTTTGTTTCCGGTCAATGCATGTGAGATTTTCGAAGTGAAATGCCATGTCCTGTGGTTCGGATTCCATGTGAGAAGGAGGTCCAGTGGCTTATGATCACAAGATTAACGCTCACGTAAAACCATTTATTTATTTATTTATTTATTTATTAGGCGTATGGCTTTTAGTGCCGGGCGTATCCGAGGACATGTTTGGCTCGGCAGAGGCTGTAGCTGCTTCTATGCGGACACCCATGGGGTGAGCTACAAGTTCCGTTCAATTTCAAGTAATTCCAACTTTCGCTACCTAATGTCACTGCCACCTAGTGGTGAACGTTAGAACTTTCCTATAGCGTTATAACGAAATGTAACCTGCAAATTTAGCTTCACACAAGTCTAATTAGTGGAAGGTTATTTTACATGGCATAAATCTATGACATGGAACCGCCGACTTTACTTCACCTACGATGGATTTTAACGCTCTTAAAAATCCAACGACTTCGGCCGGGTTCGAACCCGTTATCTTGAGCATAAAAGCTCAGCATGCTGCCGTCTATGCCACCGAAGCCGCTCTCGTAAAACTACAGACTTCCTTCTCTTCCTTCCATACCTAAGTCTGCTATGCCTGGGTGTCTTACTATGTGTCCTACCAACCTATCTCTTCCATTCATTAGCAGTCGCCAGATACATCTCTCCTCTGCCACTCTTCTTAATACCTCTTCATGTGTAACCCTATCTACCCATCTAATCTTCATCATTCTCCTGTAACACCACATTTCAAACGCTTCAATTCTCCTCTTTTCTGTTGCACCAATAGTGCAACTTTCACTTCCATAGAGCGCCACGCTCCAGGCAATGGCTTTCAGAAATGGCTTCCTAATATCTAAATCTATATTCGATGTCAACAGATTCCTTTTCTGTAAAAATGCTTACCTTGCCTGGGCCAACCTACTATTTATATCCTCTTTGCTTCGTCCATCACTGGTTATTTTGCTTCTTAAGTAAAGGATGTCTCCTTCTTCTCGCCAATTTGACGTCGATAGGGTTTCTGATTTATTTCTGCTGGATTTCATTATTTTTGTTTTACATTTGTCGATTTTCATCAAGAATTCGTTCCTCAAGACAGAAGTCCAAGAAGCATTCAAATGCTCTGGTCAATCAGCTAGGATGCCGATGTCATCAGAAATCTCAAGCGATAAAATTATGTCTCCTGGAATCTATAGTGCTACTTTATATTTTGATTGAATTTCCTTCATTGCTTGTACAATGTATGGATTGAAAATATGGGTGATTTGATAAGTTGCAGCCTTACCTTACACCTTTTTGAATACCAGCTTCTGTTTATGTCATTCTGCTCAAATAACGCATCAACGTAGATTTATAGTTTTATTTGTATTAGACAATAACATCTGCTCAACTGAGGAGATCCCAGTTGAATGGAAGAGTGCAATAATATGCCCAATTAAAAAAAAAAAAGGGTTGCTACAAAAGTTGACAACTATCGAGAAATCTCGTTGCTGGAGATTGGTTAGTTCTCTGTTAGTTGGACGTTTGAAACCAATTTTACAACAGATCATAGGACCATACCAGTGTGGGTTTATTACAGGATGTTCAACCATTGATCACATCTTTACTATAAGACACCTAATGGAAAAGTACTATGACTTTGATAGAGATCTACATTTCATATTTATTGATTTCAGACAGGCTTATGACAGCATAAATCGGACTGTGGAGAGTAATGCTAGAGTTGGGTAGCATGCTATGCAGATTCAAGTTGTCAAGTACGGTTCACAAACAAGATATCAGCTCCTTTCACGGTACGGAAGGGGTACACTGAAGGAGCCTCCCCGAAGATGGTTAATATTTGCTAGATAAGCACAAATTATGAATACTACAATCGGGCGTACCCTGGGCAACGGTGGCCATAGGCCAGCGGCTGATCCTTCAACCACCGGGAGATATTACATTTTCGACCAGTCTTTTTCAAGACTTTCAATAACTTCAATAAACATCGAAGGCTTATCCAGAGATAAAGCACTCTTACTCGCTGACATGTGCAACCGACTAAAGATCGACTTCCTAGTGATGCAAGAAACTCACAGAGGGATCGACAACTACAGACCCAAAATAGAAGGAATGCGACTGGTTGTCGAACGACCCCATGAACAATACGGCAGTGCTGTTTTTGTCAGACCAGAGATTAATGTCAAGTCATCTCAAATGCCGTTCAGGAACAATATAGATATCTTGACTGTAGAATTGGAATCCTGCTCTGTAACATCCATTTACAAACCACCCAATGAACTCTTCTTCTTTGAAAGGCCAAGTAACTTTGACAAGCAGAATATCAAAATTGTCCTGGGGGATTTTAATTGTAAGAGCATCAGTTGGGGATATAATATCACAGACAAGAATGGGGAGGAACTCGAGCAATGGGCAGAGAGGGAAGGATTGAGATTGATTCACAACCCCAAACTGAGACCATCTTTCAACAGCGGTAGATGGCATAGACGTTACAACCCTGACAACATTTTCATAAGTGAGCAAGTGATAAAACATGTAGTTAAAGCGGTGGAGGAACCCATCCCTAGGACACAACATAGCCCAATCACATGTTCAGTTCGAGGAGTGGTCAGCCCTGAGGAAGTCCCTTTTAAACGACGTTTCAATTTTAAAAAGGCAAACTGGGAGGGGTTTTCCATTGAGCTGGATGAGGAACTGTCCAAGTTACAACCAGAGCCAAGTCATTATGAAGACTTTGTTGACCTTGTGAAGAAGATCTCTCGTAGACATATTCCCCGAGGCTGCCGTACCCAGTTCATTTCTGGCCTCAATGCTGATTCTAAGGATCTGTTAAAAGATTACCAGGAGAAATACGAGACAGACCCTTTTGCAGATGACACCATGCAGACGGGTGAAGAACTCATGAGGAGCATCGCTGACGGAAGAAAGGAAAGATGGATGAACTTACTAGCAAACCTTGACATGGCCCAGAACAGTAGAAGAGCATGGAAGCTGGTCAAAAACTTGAGCAACGACCCTAAGAGTCCACCAGTGGATCTCACCAAGGTTACACCAAATCAAATAGCTCATCAGCTGCTCCGTAACGGGAAAACCATCACGAAGACTCAGCCTGTGAAGCTGAAGCCTAGTGAAGATGAGAATAATTTTCTCGGTCGTCCTTTCACATCAGCAGAATTAGAACATGCCATCAAGCTGATGAAAGTCAACAAAGCTGCGGGCCCGGATGACATCAGGACAGAACAAATCAAGAACTTTGGACCAGGAACAATCCAGTGGCTGGTGAATATGATGAATAGATGTATCGAGACCCAGCACTTACCAAAGCTATGGAGGAAAGCTCATGTGGTCGCACTGCTAAAACCAGGCAAGGAACCAACGGATGCAAAGAACTTCCGTCCTGTCTCTCTTCTTTGCCACCTATACAAGGCATTTGAAAGGTTGATCCTTGAAAGAATTGCAACATTCATTGATAACCGGCTAATTCAAGATCAAGCTGGATTTAGACCAGGGAAATCATGTTCCAGCCAAATTCTGAACCTGACACAGCATATCGAGGATGGCTATGAGAATAAACTTATCACTGGTGTCGCCTTTATAGATCTCAGTGCTGCATATGATACAGTGAACCATAAGAAGCTCATAGCCAAGCTGTACAACATCACTAAGGACATGAATCTAACAAATGTCATACGTGGGATGCTCCAGAACAGAAGGTTCTATGTTACACTTCAAGGGAATAAAAGTCGATGGAGGAACCAGAAAAACGGGTTACCTCAAGGCAGTGTGTTATCCCCATTACTATTCAACATTTATACAAATGACCAGCCAGAATATTTAGAGGCCAGGCGATTTATTTATGCGGATGACACCGCTATTGCTGTACAGGGTAGGAGCTTTGAGGAGGTGGAGGGAAAACTGTCCAATGCTCTTGAGAGATTAGACAATTATTACACCCAGAATCACCTGAAACCTAACCCTGGAAAGACACAAGTATGCGCATTTCATCTTCGCAACAAAGAGGCCCGGAGAAAGTTGAATGTTGTCTGGAAAGGAGTGACACTCGAAAGCTGTGAAACGCCTCGATATTTGGGAATCAAGCTTGATCGTACCCTCAGCTTCAGGAAACATTGTAGAGAATTGAAGTGCAAGATCAGCTCAAGAAATAGCATAATGTGGAAGTTGATAGGTTCAACATGGGGAGCGAACCCTCAGGTTCTACGTTCAACAGCATTGGGACTTGGCTTTGCAGCAGGAGAGTACGGATCATCAGTGTGGGGAGCATCTGCCCATACCAAGCAAGTGGACATAGCTCTTAACGAGTCCACACGTATTGTCACTGGATATCTGAGACTTACTCCAGTGCAGAAGATCTACCCTCTCGCTGGCATTGCACCTCCAGTTATTCGACGCAGGGTGGCAGCAGAGAAAGAGAGACAAAAGATTGAAACAGATCCCAGACATTCTATGTTCAACCACAAGGTGACCACTCCTCGCCTAAGATCCAGGAGGAGTTTTATTAAGAGAACAGTACCCCTCCATACCAAGCCAGACGTCCGGCGTGTGTCACTCTGGAAACAAATAGTACCAGATGGGTTTACCCCTAAAGAAGAACTGAGCAGTGGTAGTCATTTGCCTTATACCACCTGGAGGTCCTTAAACCGGATGAGAACAGGAGTGCCTAAGTGTCGTAGCAACCTTGTGAAGTGGGGTTATGCAGAAGATCCACGATGTGCCTGTGGAGAAATCCAGACTCCACAACACCTGCTCACGTGCAAAGATCTTAATGAAACCTGCAGCCAGGAAGACCTTATGTTGGCCACAGACCGAGGGATAAGAGCTGCAGAGTTCTGGAAAGGAAGAATTTAGTGTGTCTCCCGGACACGGAAAGTAAAGTAAGTACGGTACGGAATGGTTTGAGACTAGGAAATCCTCTGTCGCCAATGTTGTTTAATATTGGATTGGAAAAGGTACGACGTGTAATTGGTTATGACAGAGAAATGGACATGATTGGTACTAACATAATCTTGGCATTTGCTGATGATGTGGTAATTAAGGGAGAATCCTTAGATCAGCTCAGATCCGACACCACAAAGTTCATGAAAGAAGCAAGCAAGATGTGATTAATTGTCAATGATGAGCAAAACAAAATATATGATATTATCCTTTAGACTTTCACTACCCGTGATACTATTCATAATGTTGAATTTTGGGCTTATGCCGTGTTTTATTATATAAATTCGACGCGTTTCGAAAGAAATCATGTCTTTCTTCGTCAGGAATAATCAGAAATACGGCAAATGATTGCTAAGAGAAAGCAACATAGAAACTATAAAAGTTGCCCAAAGATGGACGCCATTATAGCCCCATGTTAGGGACAACAAAAAGCAGCAGTGTATTGCTTTCTCAGGGTTCTGATAATAGGTAGCCAGGATTCACTGAGATTGTAGCCGGTGTCGCGGTTGAAATTATCTGGGTATGTACGTATTTCAACCGCCTCCCTGATGATTCTGGGACGATATTGCTTTATACGGGCAAGAACATCCACTCCTTGGAACATGACATCTTGGCCAGGTGTTAAAGCATGATCAGCAACAGCTGATTTATCAGGTTGAATGAGCCTGATACATCTATTATGTTCCTTAATGCGAGTGCATATTGTTCTCAAAGTCTGCCCGATGTAAACCTTGCCACAAGTACAGGGAACTCTGTAGATACCCGGTTGTTGCAATTTAGGCAAACAGTCCTTAGTTGGTCGCAGGAGTTGCCTAATCTTAACAGAAGTTCCAAATGCAGTCCGTATGTTGTACCTACGTAGGATTTTAGCAATACGATCCGTCGTGTTATGTATGTACGGAAGGTAAGCAGTTCCTCTTACATCTCTTTTCTCAACTGACGTCCTATTATTATTCGTTGGTTTCAGAACCGTAGAAATCAAAGCTTTGCTATAACCGTTGCTCTGAAAGGTGGTTCTCAAGGTATTAATTTCTTCTTGTAAAGAAGACACTTCACATATCCTCCTAGCCCTGGTAGTTAGAGTTGTAAGGATACCATGTTTCTGGGCAGGGTGATGGTGAGAATTTGCGTGGAGATATCTATTAGTGTGTGTTGGCCAACGAAAAACGCTGTGTCCTAAAGATCCATCCTCTTTCTTGGTGACGAGAATCTCTAAAAAAGGTATTTTGCCGTGAGATTCTTTTTCCATGGTGAAACAAATAGAAGGGTGATGGAGATTAAGGTGATCCAGGAAATGGCTGATTTTCCTCACCTTCCGTCCAAACAACGAACGTGTCATCCACATAACGCCACCAGATCTTCGGTTTGAAAGGAGCCGCCGACAAAGCTTTCTCTTCAAAGTTCTCCATGAAGGTATTAGCCACAACAGGAGAGAGAGAGGACTCATGGCCACACCATTAGTCTGCTCATAAAAATTCCCATTCCATAGAAAGTAGGAGGATGTCATTCAGTCATTAAAAAAGTCTTGAGATGTCTTCAGTAAAAAATCCATTAAAGAGAGACATAACAAATCAATAGGCACTCTCATAAACAGAGACACCACGTCAAGAATCACTAAGATATCACCCGGTTGAAGTATGTTGAATCCGTAATGTACGAATGCGTGTTACCCAGAAGCGGCTGAAATAGTTTTCGTAAGCCAACACACACCAATAGATATCTCCACGCAAATTCTCACCATCACCCTGCCCAGAAACATGGTATCCTTCCAACTCTAACTACCAGGGCTAGGAGGATTTGTGAAGTGTCGTCTTTACAAGAAGAAATTAATACCTTGAGAACCACATTTGAGAGCAACGGTTATAGCAAAGCTTTGATTTCTACGGTTCTGAAACCAACGAATAATAGTAGGACGTCAGTTGAGAAAAAAGATGTAAGAGGAACTGCTTACCTACCGTACATACATAACACGACGGATCGTTTTGCTAAAATCCTACGTCGGTACAACATACGGAATGTATTTGGAACTTCTGTTATGATTAGGCAACTGCTGCGACCAACTAAGGACAGTTTGCCTAAATTGCAACAATCGGGCATCTACAGAGTTCCCTGTACTTGTGGCAAGGTTTACATCGGACAGACTTCGAGAACAATATGCACTCGCATTAAGGAACATAGATGTAACAGGCTCATTCAACCTGATAAATCAGCTGTTGCTGATCATGCTTTAACACCCGGCCATGATGTCATGTTCCAAGGAGTGGATGTTCTTGCCCGTATAAAGCAATATCATCCCAGAATCATCAGGGAGGCGGTTGAAATAGGTAAACACCCAGATAATTTCAACCGCGACACCGGCTACAATCTCAGTGAATCCTGGCTACCTATTATCAGAACCCTGAGAAAGTAATTCACTGCTGCTTTCCGTTGTCCCTAACATGGGGCTATAATGGCGTCCATCTTTGGGCACCTTTTATAGTTTCTTTGTTGCTTTCTCTTAGCAATCATTTGTCGTATTTCATATTATTCCCGACGAAGAAAGACATGGTTTCTTTCGAAACGCGTCGAATTTAATATAATAAAACACGGCATAATCCCAAAATTCAATATTATGAATAAAATATATGATCTTTTCACGCCGACAGGATTTTGATGCCATTGTTAGTAATACGTTTCAACGAGTGGAAAAATGTAAATACTTGTGCTCGATTTTATCTAATAAAAGTGAGATTGAAAAAGAGATCCAACAGAGGACTCTTAGTGCCAATAGTACCTTTCTTGGTCTCAATAACTTATTTAAGTCACGCTTAATTTCACAAAACAGCAAGATCAAGTTATATATGGCACTCGCGGATGTGAGTCATGGGCGACTTCACAAACACTGGAAGAGCGCATTTGTGCGTTTGAGAGTAATGCACTCAGAAAGATATATGGTGAGGAAGGAGGGTAAAAGAGGACTTATACCACCGGTTTGGGAAAGCTGATGTGGGTAGGATCGTCAGAGGAAGACGACTCCAGTGGATGGGACATATCGTAAGATATGTGTGTTTAATGCTCAACTGATTGGCAGACGCCCAAGAGGCCGGCCGAGGACGAGATGGAAGGATAGGCTGATGAGAACGTTGCAGCAGGTGGAACCAACAGCACTACTGGATGATGCAATGGATAGAAGTAAATGGAATGGCATTTGTAACAAATACTTGAGATTGTGATTGGGATAATGATCCTTGCTGAGTGACAGAGTTATGAATACCGTTCAAAGTCTAAGACCTAAAGAAGCACAAAATATGCAAGCAAATATGACCTAAAAATATAAAATATGACGTAAAAATCTATGAAATATGACATGAAATTTTGGGATAGGTAGAGTATCACTAACATACAGTAAACGCCTTAAGTGCAAAACAATTTTCCTGTGTAACGGACATGTGATATTCGATTTTACAAGTGATTTTTTTAAAGAACTATGTGTATTTGCAATGTATTTTATGCCCATAAGTGTTTACAATGTGTATATCTGGCTGACGAAGAGACATTATTGTTCGAAACATGAACCCGTACTAAACAGTGCTAATAATATTACAAGTATTGAAAAGACGGAAATAAGAGTAAGTCATTTAGTGGAATTTAAATTCAATACGGACCATTATGGATAAAAACCATTTCCTTGCCTGCTAATTGCTTCTGAGCTAAATATATCTACTGCAGTGACATCCTGTTGAAAGGTGGAAGCACACTATCGTCATGTTCCATGACCTCATGCTTACAGTGTAACAATCCAATTTGTCAAGAAAGATGTGCTAAAAGACGTCCGTAGAGGAGCGCCTTCTTAGATTCAGATCTTCTAAACCTGCTATCTGCCTGTTCCGGGAAAAGAAAGAAAAATATATCTACTACACTAATCGGAAATCCTGTGTTTGAAACTCGACACGGATAACAAGTACCTTGTTAACGACGCCTTAATTTAAACAAAAATGCTGAAATTATTACCAAATATGACCTTATATCACTAAAATATGACCAAATATGACCAAAACAATAAAAATGGCCGAAATATGCATTTTTAGGCAACATGAAATTGATTTAAACGTGGTCAGGGGACCCGTCATTCAAGCTTATTTTTCAGATTTCAGGTAAAATGAGCTCAGGAAAAAAATATGACTTTTGCTTTACATCCGAACCTTAGTGATGAAATGTTGAATAATTGATGTGTGTGTTATGTTTCTGTCCCGGGCCTAAATGGTACAACGCATTATGATGATGATTAGGCAATAAACATAAAAAGAAACACTCTTAAGAAAGAGGCTGTATTAGAAGCAATGGAAGAACTGCAAAATGTGTGCTAGTGCTAGTAGGGGAATCCTATGGTACTGTCATCTTCTAAAAGCTTGATTTTAATTTCTCTAATCATCAACATCATCGTTTCTTCGCTCCAGCAAGCGGGGTTCGGTTATATATGTGCCGTCTCCAATTTGTCCTGTCCATCCATAACTGTTGTTATTGTATTTATCTCTGGTGGTGGTGCCTTGGTTTAGGGCTGCGACAACGCGACAACTTTGGGTGTGTGTAGAATCTGTCTGATAACCGGTGTTAATTGTGATGACTGTATTAGTGTGTGTTATCTGTAATTCAAATAGAAGGACTGCAGACGATACATTTTTTCAAGCAGTTTCTACTCTTGCCATCATTCACGACACCGAGCTGCGGACGCGGCTACTAAATGCAATTGCAGTCAGCACCCGGTAGCGAACGTTGGAACTAATGGAGCGTGATCAAACTATCGAGGTACCATCTCCAGCAGGCTCCTTTCCAATCCCAGTCGTTGTCGGATATCCTCATTCCTTATTTTATCCATTTTCGTCTTTTGAAGGCAAGCACGTTATAGTGTGATGGTGCAGTTCGCTCCTCACCAAGGCAAACCGAGTATGATTCTCGGTCAATGTTGTTGTTGTTTGAGTCTTCAGTCTTTTGACTGGTTTGATGCAGCTCTCCAGGCCTCCCTGTCCTGTGCTAATCGTTTCATCTCTACATAGCTACCACACCCTACATCCGAGGCAATCTGTTTAACATATTCTAACATATTCTACAGTTCTTGTCCTCGTCCCTTCCTTCCATAACTAAGCTTGCTATTCCTGGGTGTCTTAGTATGTGTCCTACCAACCTAACTCCTCTCTTCATTAGCAGTCGCCAGAAACATCTCTCCTCTCCCACTCGTCTTAATACCTCTTCGTTTGTAACCCTATCTACCCATCTGATCTTCATCATTCTCCTGTAACACCACATTTCAAATGCTTCAATTCTCCTCTTTTCTGTCGCACCAATAGTCCAAGTTTCACTTCCATAGAGCGCCACGCTCCAGACAAAGGCCTTAAAAAATGACTTCCTAATACCTAAATCTATATTCGATGTCAACAGATTCCTTTTTTTGTAGAAATGCTTTCCTTGCCTGAGCCAACCTACTTTTTATATGCTCTTTGCTTCGTCAATCACTGGTTATTTTGCTTCCTAAGTAACAGAAGTCTCCTACTTCCTTCAGCTCTTCACCTGCCAATTTGATGTCGATAGAGGTTTCTGATTTATTTCGGCTGCATTCCAGTATTTTTGTTTTACAATTATTAATTTTCATCATGTATTCGTTTAAGACGGAGTCCATACCATTCAAAAACTCATTCAAATCCTCAGGCGTGTCGGCCAAGATGACCATGTCATCAGCAAATCTCAGAGTTGAAATTATTTCTCCTTGAATCTTCACTCCCACTTTAAATACATTTGAGGGGGGCGTGGTGGCTCAGCGGTCTAGCTGTATGCCTCTCACCAAGGCGGTCCGGGTTCGATTCCCGGTCAATGCATGTGAGATTTTCGAAGTGAAATGCCATGTCCTGTGGTTCGGATTCCACGTAAAAAGGAGGTCCCGTGGCTCATAATCACAAGATTCACGGTCACGTAAAACTACAATCTTCCTTCCTTCCTTCCTTCCTTCCTTTAAATACATTTGAGATTTTCGAAGTGTCCGCGCATAATGGGTGTCCCGTGACTCATGTTTCCAAGGGCCCAATCTCGCTCCCCACGGCGCTAGGCCAGAACATGCATTCACCAGAACCTTGAGGAAAAAGTGACAGTCGAAAGACTAGACTTTGTATCATTTTAAATGCTACAAATGCTGAAAAATGCTAGAAAGGCTGGAGGCTTAAGCCAAAGACTCTTGACATGTTAGAAACTTATCTGCATAATACTTATCTTGCTTTATAATACTTTACCTTGTTTCAAATTACTCGCGAGCGGCAAGTGCAAACCAAGGGCAAAGCAAGGTCAAGCGCGCGGGGACGTGCCCCTTCCATCCAGTCTAAAAACACTTATAGTGGGCGGTGTATTGAAGATAGAGATATGCTCTCGCGGACTTTTTTGTAGAACTATTCATGCTGACCAATTCTTACGCTCGTAGTATATTGATATGTTTAACGGTTTGCCCAGCGTAAGCTTAAGAAGCGCACGGACGCCAAGTTTGTTTTCGACTTTTCACTGAAATCGTTACTGCTTGGCTTCCTTTCATCATACATAAATTATTTTCTACAGAATCTTTCCTCGAGATATATTTTACAGAATGGTGAAAACCGCATCAAAATCCATCCAGTGGATTACCCGTGACATCCAAGAATCGGGGTTTTTTGTCTTATACTAACGAAGTAGAGATTGTAGGGGAACACGTTCACCAAGCGGTACTATGAAGTCACACACCTTAGTGCATCTGGGTACATTTCGTCCCGTCAGTGTAACGTAACGCCAGACCCCAGCGTAACGACGAAGTCGACAAGATCATTTAAAATGATAAAAAAAAAATCTTGAACTACTGAAATTAGCCAAAATAACTGCAGTAATGGTCGCGATAAAATCTGGAGATGATGCACGGTAGTAGTACAGTAAATATTTACTGGTCGCTGTCTATAACCCAGCCACCTTCCCAAATATGATCACGACTTATAGCCTATTGATGATTGTGCCTGATTTAGCAACAAGTACATTATTGCCATCCAAGCCGTCTCGTCAAATTATAAGCCTCAAAATAAAGAACTGAAAAAAAATGTTTTTATGATAAAAGCCCTTCAAAGACTCCACAAACAGATTTCATTTCAGTGGATCCCTTCTCATGTTTCAATAGCAGGTAATGAAGAGGCAGACAGATTAGCAAAAAAAGGTACCACACTACAACAACCTGTCAGTCAGACTGATTTTATGTCAGCAAAAAGGATCTTCAAAATTACTATCAAAAACAGGTATGAAGAAATGGCAAAGAAAACAGCAGAAACCAAATTATGGAAGAACATTGATGCTAAATGGGATCAATATAAATTAACACCAAGAAGAGAAGCTGTAGCCTTCTTCAGACATCACTGGCCACGACTGCCTTGCAGCTCATCTGAAACGAATCAACATCCTGAGATCTGAAGAATGCACACTTTGTCACGAACCTGGAAATAAAATGGATACGGGGCACCTGCTACATTGCAACAAACTTGATGTGACTGCTAGAACTTCAGGAAACCTCACACAACTCTATTGGAACGCAAGAAAGCTGATGGATTGGAATCCGGGCTAGCCATAGGAAACAACAACAACATTATTGCCAACCTCACGCATTCGATGGTATTTCATATCCGGTATCGTAAACCAAAGAGAGCGTCATAAAGATAATGTGAAAGAGCGCAATGTTTCAGACATGCATTGTGCGTGTGGCGAGTTAACGATCTCCAATTCCAATCAAGAATATCATAACGCATCGATAATGTTCATGCAAACCAATGGATTTTGCCTAGCGCATTAATTGTTGGCCCCGGAAGCCAGCATGGTTGATTGGTTCCTCAGTTTAGGGGCTGCCCCGTGTACTTTGGGTGTGTGTAGAATCTGTCTGATAATAATAATAATAATAATAATAATAATAATAAGCCGGCCCCGTGGTGTTGGGGTAGCGCGCCTGCCTCTCGCCCGGAGGCCCCGGGTTCGATCCCCGGCTCCGTCAGGGATTTTAAAACTGACGTGAGGGTTGGAACGGGGTGCACTCAGCCTCGTGAGGACAATTGAGTAGCTGTCTGACAGTGAGACAGCGCCCCGATCACGAATACCAAGATTAACGGCCGAGGGGACCCGACGCGCTGATCACGCGTCACCCCAATATCTGCAGGCCAAATGGCTGGGCAGCGGTCGCTTGGTCGGCCTTAGCCCGTCATGGGCTGGATAGTGCCAGGGGTTGACTTTGTTGTTTTTTTATAATAATAATAATAATAATAATAATAATAATATCGTATGGCCTCGGGTGCCTGGTGCAAGCTTTGTTAATTGACACCCAGAGGGTAGCTTGCATGTCGAATTTCGTCGTTCCTTTGAACGCTATGAAAGTCAAGGAGGTTAGCTATCTAAACTCCTTGACACTACAGCGCTTTCAAGTAGAGAAGGCAGGAACTTTGTGATGGCGGAAAATCCCGAGATTAATTTTGCCATTGAACACGGCCTACGGAATTCAAATGGGTTCTTTAACATGCCAACAACGTATGACATGAGTGTCGTGATTTTTGTCGCCTTTCAAAAATCTCTTACCATGGCCAGAGGCGAACCTGCAATCTTGGGGTTGGTAGTCCGACACTATAACCACTCACCCACCGTGGCAGGCATCTGTCTGATAACCGGCTGTATTAGTGTGTGTTATCTGTGATTCAGGTAAGGACTGCAAACGATAATTTCAAGTAGTTCATACTTTCACTACCAAATGCTACCGTCCACGACACCTAGCTGTGAACTTGGTTACTACTATATACCATCGCAACCAGCGCCTGGTGACGAACGTTGGAACTTGTTGTTGTTGTTGTTTGAGTCTCTGGTTTGATGCAGCTTTCCATGCCTCCCTGTCCTGAGCTAATCGTTTCATCTCTACATAGCTACCACACCCTACATCCGAGGCAATCTGTTTAATATATTCTAACCTTGGTCAACCCCTACAGTTCTTGTCCTCAACCCTTCCTTCCATTACTAAGCCAGCTATTCCTGGGTGTTTTAGTATGTGTCCTACCAACCTATCTGTTCTCTTCATTAGCAGTCGCCAGAAACATCTCTCCTCTCCCACTCGTCTTAATACCTCTTCGTTTGTAACCCTATCTACCCATCTGATCTTCATCATTCTCCTGTAACACCACATTTCAAATGCTTCAATTCTCCTCATTTCTGCTGCACCAATAGTCCAAGTTTCATTTCCATAGAGCGCCACGCTCCAGACAATGCTTTCAAAAATGACTTAAGAGCATTAATAAAAACTTAACCTACAAATGTTTTGCTCCACACAAGTTTAGTTAGTGGAAGGTTCTTTTACATGCCATAAATCTATGACATTGGACCGCCGGCTTTAGTGCCCCTCCGAAGGAAGGCATAATGAGGGATTTTTAACGCTCTTAAAAATTCCGACAACTTCGGCCGGGTTTGAACCCGCGAACTTGGGCATGAAAGCTCAGCATGCTACCCACTACGCCACCGAAGCCGCCATAAACACCCCTGGTTGTTGTCACGCGTCAATAATCTTTATCCAGGCCAATGGTTTTACCAATTACTTCTTTTTTCACATAATTACATGGTTACGTGTGTCGTGTGGTGTAGCCTACTTTGTATCGGACATGTTGGCAACAGTGTGTGCACATCAAACATGGCTGCCGTCGTAAGTAATGAGTATAACAAATAGTTCCAGTGTAGCAGTGATAATTGGCGGTATTGTTAATTCCTAAATGAGTAGTGTATTAGAATCATATAGTTTCAACAATCTGCCAGATACAAAGTGTAAAAGTCAGGGTGTGGTCAGTTAGTTAGTTAGTTATTGTTGTTTTAAGGGGCGGAACTACGAGGTCATCTGCCCCTCAGGGTGTGGTCAAGGCAAGAATTATTTATATAAGGTACGTTCAAAAAGTAACGAGCTGGAGGCTGGAATGCGTAAACCGGTGACTACATAGGCTAATCGTGGCGTGTGTAACGAGGTGTGGTTTCAATCAGAGCGCGGACGGTCACAGCCCGTCGCTAGAGGGCACACGTGCACGTCACGTGACGATACAAAGAGAGCAGCAGCATGCATCAATCGTCCAACGCTGCCAGTCGCATTGCAAACAGTGACATGGAGGCGTCAACCGAAGAGCAAAGAGGTGTTGTTCGGTTTCTGACAGCGGAAGGAGTAGGGGGAACGGACATTCATTGCCGAATGTCACAAGTGTACGGCGAACACTGCATGTCCCTTGCAAGGGCCAAGGCGTGGCACAAGCGCTTCAGGGAAGGACGGGTGTCGTTAGCCGATGATGCCTGGTCTGGGGCACACCCCTGCATTACCGATGACATCGTCCAGCTGGTTGATGCACTCATTACCCAGGACCGCCGAGTGACAGTGAACGCCATAGCCACCATGGTCGGATTGAGCGTCGGAAGTGTGCCCACCATCATGAAGGAACGACTGCACTTGCGCAAAGTGTGTGCCCCACAGTCTTCAACCACACCAGGAGGCATGTCGAATGGTCTACTGTCTTGGTCTTGGTTGGACGATTGATGCATGCTGCTGCTCGCTTTTCATCGTCACGTGCACGTGTGTCCTCTAGCGACGGGCTGTGACCTTCCACGCTCTGGTCGGAACCACACCTCGTTACACACGTCACGATTAGCCCATGTCGTCACCGGTTTGTGCATTACAGCCTCCGGCACGTTACTTTTTGAACGCACCTTATATATGAACTGCAGCAAATGGCCATAGCAGGGTATTTTTATAGAGCGCCCGTGAGCTCCCAACAAGTTCCATTTTAAGGAGTTCCAATTTTGTCTCCCACTGTCACTGACAGCGTTTCTAATCAACTAACACATTTGGCTACACATTACAGATTGTGTGCCATAAATCTATGAAATGGGCCCCCACTGGCTTTACTTCCTATACTGAAGGATTTTAACGCTCTTAAAGAATCCGACGACTTCGGCCGGGTTTGAACCCGCGATCTTGGGCATAGAAGTTCAGCATGCTACCGAGGCCTACAAGGGAAGGCTGAGAGAGGGAGAGGGAGAGACTACGCTGGACATGTTAAGAGGATGAGCGGCCGAAGGTTACCAAAAATAATGGAAGAACTTTAAGATCGTGGATTCGGTGGCGTAGTTGGTAGCATGCTGAGTTTTTATGCCGAAGGTCACGGGTTCAAACCCAACCGAAGTTGTCGGATTTATTTTAAGAGCGTTAAAAATCCATCAGTACGCCTTCCTTCGGAGGGGAAGTAAAGCCGGTGGTCCCATGTCATAGATGTATGGCATGAAGAAGAACCTTCGACTAACTACAGTTGTTTGAAGCCAAAATTTGTAGGTTAGAATTGATAGCGCTCTATTAGCTCCAACGTTCTCCGCCAGGTGCTGACTGCAAAGCCATCTAGTAGCCAAGTCCACAAGCTAAGTGTCGTGGACGGTAGCATTTGATAGCAAAAGTAGGAACTACTGGAAATTATCGTCTGCAGTCCTTACCTGAATTAAAATACCAGATACCACACACTAATACAGCCATCACAATTAACACTGGTTATCAGACAGATTCTACACACACCCAAAGTACACGGGGCTACATGACCGCGTTATTTCATAACTCGCACAATCCATGGTCGAACTTTCACTGGAACTGGGCACACTTTCCCATTAACTTGACGACGCTTTTTTGTTCTACGATATCGGATATGAATTAGTACCGTATGAATGGGGTTGGCAACACTGTACGTGTCCCTAAATCAGGCGAATAATGGCCGACTCAGCTGGAATTTCATCTGTATAAGTCGTGATCAAAGTTGGGACGGGGGGGGGGTCACAGACAACGGAGGAGTAAACACCTCTTACTACATCATCTCCAGATATTTCCAGACCATGACTACGTTTTTTGTTTTCTTGTTTTTGTGTGGCTAATTTCAGTACCGTATTTTAAGATTTTCCCCTTGCAGGAATAGCTGTTCTATTTATTCTGGAGCAACACACGGCAGTAATAAGAATGAGGTTAAAAGTGTTACAAAATATTACACCCTTCATTAAAGATGGAAGTCTTCGCATCCGACGGCTACACATTGCTATTCATCACCATCATGGATGAAATCATAAAAGAAGTGAAGCAGAACACCAATATGGATCTTAAATCATTTGTCTTTGCAGATGATATAGTTATCTGGGGAAATAGTGAGATGGAAGTCCAGGAAAGGCTGAACGTCTGGAATGATCATTTGAAAAAATATGGATCGAAAGTAAGTGCTACAAAAACTGCTGCAATGTCTGTTAACAGACACAGAAGTAAAGATAATATAATGCTCGAGGGTGTACAATTGGAAACAGGAAACCAGTATCAGTACCTTGGATGCTTAATATCAAGTGACAACAGAATACAACTTGAATTAAATAACCGTATTCAGAAATCAAGTCAATTCTATCAGCAAGTTCGATATCTAGGAATAAGCAAGTGCCACTAAGATCAAAACAAACTCTTTTTCGAACATACTTTGTCCCTATATTGACTTATGGGTTGGAAACATGCACAACTACCAAAATACATGACAGCAGACTTCAGTCTTCAGAAATGAAGTTTCTAAGAAGCATGCTTCAAAAAACTAGGAAAGACAAAGTAAGAAATGAGAGGATAAGAGAACTAGCTGGAATAAATCAGTCCCTGAAGGAGACCATAACTAGGGTTTGGTCACGTTAAACGTATGACAGAAGGAAGATTTGCAAAACAATGGTTGCATACTGAGATTACTGGAAAGAGACCTGTTGGAAGACCTGGACCAAGTGAAGGAATATATCACATCCAAGGGAATCAACTGGGATGAAGTCTTGAAGGAGCAGTGGTTCATGAATAGACTAAAATGGAGAGCGCTCGTAAACCACGCCCGGGAAACTTGATGTTGATGACTTTTATTTACTAGCATACCATACTTTTCTCGCATATTTCAGTTGCAAAGCTAAATTTACGATATCCCATTTCTTATTCGCAATAATCAGATTAAAGCGAACGCAAATACGAGTCAGCTGTCCTCCTTTTTCTGAGCGCGTCAGTGACAGCTGTGCGCATAGCAGCAAGAAATGAAAACTTCAGACATTGGGACATTGAGGTACAGTACAGCCTTTTATTATTACCGGTACCTTATCGGGAATTGACAGTACATTATCCTTTATTTGTGATATATATGTGTAGAAGGAAGTTATGTACTGCTATATTTTCAGAAAAATTTCCCGTCAAAATCTATACGAGGGGTCTTCAAATCAAAAGGTACGAAACGATACTGTGGGTACAATTTGTTCGCTATTCAAAAGTAATCACCACAGGCCTGTGCACAGGTGTCCCATTGCTTCCCCTGTTCCCAGAAGTCTTGTGGTTGTGACAGGAGCCAATCCTGTACGGTGTCCTTAGTTCGTCGTTCGGTTGGAGGTGTTTACCCTTGAGACGAACCATTAACAGTGACGTGTATTGTGCGTAGCCTACGCAAGTCCATCAAGAACAAACGACCAGGACTGCTCAGGAAGGGAGTGATTCTGCTCCATGATAACGCTCGCCCACACGTCTCTAACGTCATACAAGGTGTATTGGCCACGTTCAAGTGGGAGCAACTTGAGCAACCGCCCTACAACCCGGACTTGTCACCCTGTGACTTCCATCTGTTTGGTACCGACAGCAGTGGCTCAGCTGGCTAAAGCGCAGCGTTAGGTCATGGGACCAAGGTCTCTGCTGACTCGGTAGACGCGTGGGTTCGAGCCCCACCGTCGGCCGTCCTTGAAATGGTTTTCCGTGGTTTCCCCATTTTCAACACCAGGCAAATGCTGGGATGGTACCTTCTGACAGGCCACGGCCGCTTCCTTCCACATCCTTGCCCACTTTCATTGATCTTCATCCATTCCATCTCTCATCCCGACACGCAGGTCGCCCACGGGTGTCGAATAGAAAGACCTGCACTCGATCACACGAAAAAAAAACTGTTTGGTCCGTTAAAAAAAATCACCTCACGGGAAAACGTTTCCAAACGGACGACGAAATAGAGGACACCGTACAGGATTGGCTCCTGTCACAACCACAAGACTTCTGGGAACAGGTGAAGCAATGGGACACCTGTACTCAGGCCTGTGGTGATTACTTTTGAATAACGAATAAATTCTACCCACAGTATCGCGTCGTACCTTTTGATTTGAAGACCCCTCGTATATTGACGCAGTGTTAGTAATAAGTTAACATGTGCTTGCGCTAGGCCTGCCAGATGTCAGGTGAGCGGCGTTGCCAAGCGTAATAATTAGGGGGTGGAGTTCTATGAACTAAAAATGTATGAAATATGTATGCATTTATGACCTAAGAACATAAAAATATGACCTATAAAATTCAAAATATGACTTTTACCGAACACAATTTACAGAATAATATCAGTCCATCCGTACTGAATATGTTTTCACCGAACTCGCGAACAAAACTTCGCAACTTCCCACAAATTGAGACTTTCGTTTTAGGCATATTGAAAAGAACTGAATGACTGAAGCTCCCTAATGAGTGACCAAGGTCATTCAGTCTGTTGAAGGTGGAAGAGGGAAGGGCGAAGGAGAGAGATAAGAACAATGACAAATAATTGCGGAATTACCTCTGCTTCCGTGTAAACAATAGCCCGGTTTCCAGGAATTGACCCAGCTAGCAAACAATAGCTCTTACCTGTTAGAAACATTCCATACACTACTTTATAATGGTTCTTCAGTAGTATATTCCAGTCTATCCTGAACAATAATTTCTAGAGCTTATTCTGATTGTTATAAAACGAAATTCAAATGAAAATTACCAAAATATGCCCAATAAATCCTGCTTGGAAACGTGTTGAAAATACAAGACTATAAGATATAATGTTGAGGGGAAAAAATATGACTTGTCATAGAAATCCGCCCCCTAGTAATGACACGCATTCGTCTCGCGAGCATTAACTCCTCTGCTTGTTTCGTGCATCGCCGTCTGCTATGATCTAGAGCAGGGGTCTCCAAACTTTCCAGCCTTAGGGCCATACTGATTACTCCAGTAAGTTCCGAGGGCCAAAACCATATTATCATTGTTGCCGGTGGTAAAAAAGTGAAATAGTCCACTGATGAAAAAAAAAGTCCGAAAAAGTACGCAACGTTGAAAAAAGGTTGCAAATCGGACTAAAGTCCGCAAAACGGCAACACTGCATATTATTAATTTTCCTGTCATTATCTGTAATTTCTAGATTAGTCGTAGAGTACGAGCCATGAGGAGTACGTGACACGACATCTGGTGGACACAAGCGGAAATAGGTAGTACCTTCTATCGCTAACAGATGGCGCTAATAGCACGTACAGAGTAATCTCGTTGGTTCGAGAGAGTTCTGGTGTCTTCCACTCACTTCTAGATGGCAGTAATTGGAATATATAAGAAGGCTAGTTGCGCAACCACAAGTCAGTTCCTATGACACTGTTGTGAAATAAAATAGTGCGTACCTCCTTAAAACGTGTTTGTGCGTGTTTAAGTTTAAGACATCTTTGTAACAGTATTTTGATTTGAATTGTTGCTTTTGTGTGTGATTTAGTAGTATGGTAAAGAAGCGAAAAATTGATAGTGAATGCAGAAAATTCAAAGATGAGTGGAACATTCAGTATTTCGTAATTGAGTCCAGTAACAAGGCGCTATGTTTGATTTGCAATGAAAGCATAGCCGTTCTCAAGGAATATAACATTAAACGTCATTATGAAACAAAACATTTTCAAAATTACTCAAAATATACAGGAAGTTTGCGGACAGAAAAATTCGAAGCTATGAAGCGCGGATTGAAATCGCAGCAATCTTCATTTACAAAACTCAAAACCGAACAAGAGGCTGCAACTCGTGCCACCTTTCGTGTGGCTCTTGAAATTGCAAAACGTGGAAAACCATTCACCGATGGAGAAATGATCAAAGAATGCATAATTGCAGCAGCCGAAGAAATGTGCCCTGAAAAGGTAAATTTATTAAAAACTGTCAGTATGTCAGCAAACACTGTGGCTCGAAGGGTAGAAAACATCGCTGAAAATATATCCTCTCAACTGTTCGACAAAAATGGAGATGTTGAGTGGTTTTCTTTGGCCTTGGATGAGTCAACGGATGTGTCAGATACTGCTCAGGTGTTAATTTATATTCGAGGAGTAGATAAAAGCTATGAAGTGCATGAAGAACTTCTTGATATATATAGTATTCATGGCACAACTACTGGTACAGATATTTTTAAAGGAGTTGAAATGGCCATTAATCAAAAGAACCTTCGATGGAAAAACTTGAAATGTATTACAACTGATGGAGGCAAAAACATGAGTGGGAAAGATAAAGGAGTGGTCGCTCTTGTGTCAAAGGCTGTAGAAAATGACGGTGGTTCAAAACCATTAGTCTTACATTGTATCATTCATCAACAGTCTTTGTGCGGAAAATGTTTGGATATGTCTGAAGTTCTGAAACCAGTCATATCAACTGTTAATTTTATGAGATCTTTTGGGCTGAATCACCGACAATTCCGACAATTTATTGAAGAGATTGGAGAAAATGACTTACCTTATCATACTGCCGTACGTTGGCTTAGTTGTGGGAAAGTCCTTCAGCGCTTTTTTGAACTTCGAGCAGAGATCGAAATTTTTTTGAGTGAAAAGCATCGCCCTCTAGCTGAATTACGAAACAACGCATGGCTGTGGAAGTTAGCATTCTATGTTGATTTGACAAAACATGTGAACGAACTGAATTTGAGATTGCAAGGAGAAAACCAGCATCTTCCTGATTTATACACTAATATCAAATCATTCCGGAAGAAATTGATACTGTTTCAATCACAACTACGAAGTAAATGTTTTTCACATTTTAAAACATGTGAAATATTCAGCCACACCACTGAGACTGAGTTTCCTATCGATTTTGCAATCGAAACTTTGAGTGCTTTGAAAATAAATTTTGATACTCGTTTCTCGGACTTCGATGCCTTTGCGAATCAAATTAAGATTTTTCAGGATCCTTTTGATACTGACATTGAAACCCTAGCCCCGGAACTTCAAATGGAAATGATTGAACTACAGTGCAGTGATATAATTAAGAACAAATATCAAAACTCATCTTTGTTGGAATTTTATAAGAGTCTCCCACTGACACAATTTGATAATTTGCATAAATTTGCTCGTGGGCTGTTTTCTGTTTTTGGTACTACTTATTTGTGTGAGAAGACCTTCTCCAAAATGAAGTACACAAAAAATGTTTACAGATCTAAATTAACTGATGAGCATCTTAAATCTCTTTTAATAATTGGTACAAGTAAAATTAGTCCACAACTACAAACTATTGTCAGTGGAAAATCTCAATTACATAAATCTCATTAGTATTTCATATGTCTGCATGTTATACATGTCTTTACTCATTACAATTCTGTGTTTCTTTATCCAACTTATCACAAAAACAATAACAATAAGCCTACAACAATGTTATGAGTAGTTAGCCCATGACCATATCAATGTAGATGTCATATTAATAATTATTCAACATAAAATTAGAATACTTCAGTAAACTAAATTTAATTTGCTATAAAAAATATGTTCTCTAAAAGGAGTTTTCAAGTATGCTAGCTCTCCGCGGGCCGGACAAAATCTGTCCGCGGGCCGGATGTGGCCCTCGGGCCGTAGTTTGGAGACCCCTGATCTAGAGCATAGCAGACGGCGATGGTTTCGTGCACAGTCGGCATCGCTCGGGATCCCTAGAGACGTAAAGAGCAACAGACACGATTCACTCCGTAGCAACCCGCGCATGCGTATTGAAATATGCTGGTCAGGATCTTGGACCAATGGTACTGTACTGAGCAGGCTTCCTACTACCGGTACAACAAATTGACAGGACTCGTAGATGAAAAGATCCCGAACAATCAATTCGGCTTCAGAAAAAGAAAATTCAACCTTCATGCGGTGAAGATCCTGCTAGATGAAATAGAGGATGGTTTACGCCTTACAAAAGGGAAGTATTATGCAGTCTTTTTAGACTATACTGAAGCTTTTGACTACATAGATCGAAGGATTCTCATCTCAAAGCTAGAAAACATGATCGGGAAAGACCATCCAACAACAGAACTTGTACAAATCATTTTGCTTCCAGTCAGTGATGACGTCACCACGTCCAAGTATATTCTGCACGCCAATGGGGTCTTACAAGGGGATCCAATTAGTCCCCTTCTCTTTAACATTGTCCTCCAGGGGCTCACATCTAGTGGGACGTGGGTTAACGACCACGGAACCCCAGCTGAGTCCGGCATTGCTTCCACTTACTTGTGCCGGGCTCCTCTCTGTCTTCTTACCTGTCGACCTCACTTGGTCAACTCTTGTTCTCTTCCGAACCCGACGGTCTACGGTCTACGGAGTCTTTTCTTTTCCCGCCTTAATTGGCCCTTGTCTCATCTTTCCTGATCCCTCCTTCTTCGAGGGGTCAGACCTCTTGTTTTCTTTTCATTATATTTCCCTTTCTCTTTAGGATCCCTGCGCTGTTTTTGTTAATTGGCTCCCCGTGTATCTAAATTCAATTTTTTGTATTTTTTTCAATCTCCGTTGCATTTTGTAAGTTTTTTTCGATCTACATTGCATTTTGTGAGTGTTTTCAACCTCAATTGCATTTTATAAGGACTGACAATCTAAATTGATTTTTAGTAAGTCTTTCAATATAGCGGCTGGATCTAATGTGAGTATTTTGAATTTCAATTGTATTTGGTATTTTCAATCTAAAGTGCATTTTGTAAGTATTGTCCATCCAATTGAGTGATTTGAATCTACCATACATTTTGTAAGCATTTTCTATTTCGATTGAATTTTGTAAGTATTTTGAATTTCACTTGCGTTTTGTAATTATTCCGACTGCACATTGCATTTTGTACGTATTTTGAACTTAACCTACATTTTGTGGGTATTTTTCAATCTATTCCTTTTATGAGTTTTTTCGTTCTAACTTCCCTTTTGTAAGAATCACGGCTCTCCATTTTGTGCGTCCTTGGTTGGTTGGTTGGTTCTTAAGTTTAGGGGCTGCGACAACGCGGTCATGTAGCCCCGTGTACTTTGGGTGTGTGTAGAATCTGTCTGATAACCGGTGTTAATTGTGATGACTGTAATAGTGTGTGTTATCTGTCTTTTTTAATTTAAGTACTGCAACTTAGAATTTTTCAAATAGTTCCTACTTTTGCCGCCAAGCGCCACCGTCAACGACTACTAGGCCAAGTTCGAAACTCAGCTACTAGACGCCACCGCAGTCGGCTCTTGGCAACGAACATAGAAACCTAAGAGCGTTGTTTACATTAACCTATCCAATTTAGCTTCACACAGGTGCAATTAGTGGAAGGTTCTTTAACATGCCATAAATCTATGACATGGGACCGCCGGCTTTACTTCCCCTCCGAAGGAAGGCATACTGAATTGTGCGTCCTTTCCGTCTGAGTTCCGTTATGTAAGTATTTTCCTTCTCACTTAATTTTCGTTCTGGTTTCCACTTCAATGACATTTTCTCTATCACCCAGACCATTAGGGGCCGATAACCTAGATGTTAGGCCCCTTTAAACAACAATTATCATCATCATCATCTTTAACATTGTTACCGCTGACATAGTGAAGTCATTAAATGGCACAGAATAAACATCACTTATACAATATGCTGATTATGTGGTCCTTGCCTCACCTAACAAAGAAGACCTACAAATAGCATTGGACTGTATTGCACGATGGGCTGAACAAAATAAATTCGAACTCAATCTTGACAAAACCAAACAAATTACCTTCAGAAAAGGAGGCAGAGCATCCGATAAGGACACACTAACACTAAAAACAAGACCACTTGAAATCGTTAACAAATTCAAATATTTAGGAACAAAACGTGTAAAACAGAGTATCAGTAATGATGAGGTGAATGCTTTGGTATTTGCATATGATGTGGTGATTTGGGGAAAGGGAGAAAAGGAAGTACAAAAGAGACTGGACATTTGGAATGAAAATTTGAAGGAGTTTGGAATGGTAATTAGTAAAAAGAAAACTATAGTCATGTAGCCTACTGTGGAAAAGAGAAAAACAAAAGTCAAGTGAACATAGACGGGGTACGGTTAAAGAATGTAGAACAGTTTACATATCTAGGAAGCACTATAAATGGAAGTAATGACATCAACATTGAAATTAGTAACAGACTAAGTAAAGGTACAACATTTTATCATCAAGTCAGAGAACTTTTATGGGATGACAAAGTACCCAAGAGAACGAAATTAATATTATATAAACAGTATTTCATACCAATTGTAACATATGGACTGGAAACACTGGTAACGAATAGTAAGATACAAGCAGTAGAAATGAAATTTTTAAGAACTTCAGCTAAAAAGACACGAAGGGATAGAATTCAAAATATTAAAATCAGAGAAGAGTTAAATATGGAACCGTTAAATCAGAAGATACAGAAAGCAAGGTTACGTTGGGTCGGACATGTAAAAAAGAATGGGTAAAGAAAGAGTAGCAAGAAGAGAATTAGAAAGAGAAGTCAAGGGAAAGAGACCAGTTGGAAGACCGAGAAGAAGGTGGTTGGACCAAATTTTGAAGGACACTGGAGAAGCTGGATTGGATGTGGCAGAAGTGATGGAGCAGGAAAAATGGAAGGACCGAAAGGAGTGAAGGAGGCTTGTAAACCACTGGAGTGGGACTTGGATGATGATGATGATGAACACTACAAACTACAAGTACGTCTTTCAGTAGTCATATTGAAGAAAGAACAACATCAGCCAAGCATGCTACTTATAGCATCACAAACTTGACATCCCTTGACCTGTCACCAGCAATGAAGCTCTTCAACACCACTGTAAATATGGGATCTCCCTCGTCTGGGACAAATTAACCATCAGAAGTATGGAGAGAATTAACAATGTCAAAACTAGATTTTTGAAAAGAGCTCTAGGAGCAGGGAAGTACGCCCCAAATAGGATGATATACGCCCTTTCCAGAGAAAGTTTCTTCCTGGAGGACTTACGGATTCAGCTACAGACTCACACAATACAGCGATGGCCAGACAATAAAGAAAGCAAGAAGAAATAATTGAAGAATTTTTTGGAACTGATGCTATCATAAAGAAAAATTGGACAAAACAAACCAAACGCAGAGGCTTGCCATACATGGTTTTCACCATAAGTTATGCACAACCAAAAAATCTACCACGCAAATGATCAATGTACACCCTGGGCACAAAGTCCCGTCACTCCTATACATTTACGCAAATACATTGATTTTTTTAAACATTTTCTGACACTAGTGACTATAGCATTGAAAAGCGCCCCCTGGAATTCCGAGAATGTTGATATTCGATTGGTCATTGCCACCAGTTTATTACATAAATTGAAGTTTCTGATAATCAACTGACAAATATTACAATAGAAAACTTCTTTAATGTTTCTGACGTACCGTAATATGTATTTAGGCCTATATTCAAAAATATCTGGTTCTAATGATGTTATGCACTTGACTACCAATGGAAACAAAGCTCCAATTTTCAATAAGGTTAGGCCTATGCCTAGTGTTAAATAACGTAAGTTTCCCCAACACTATCAAGAGTGGCTACCACTTTCGCCACCTCACTTTGGCAGTGACGATATGAAAGCACGTTCTGAAGATATTTTTATACATTGCAACTCCGATAGTGGATTTCAACCCCTAAAACGAGGTTTTCTTTGCTGAATAGTAGAGCAATGGTACCTTAAAGGTTTTGCTTTCAATATTGGGTCATTTACTGTCTGTACTATACACTCGTCAAATTTTGCGCCGTTTTGCCTTACCGGGTTTGTTCTTTGTGCTGTGAAATGACGTATATTTTTATTCTTAAGGTACGGTGGCTCATTTCGAGCAGAGCAATTATTGCTACAAAGGAACTGCAATCTGCCATTGTTGTATATTCTTAACCTGTAGTGTAAATCTTCTACGATCGAAGCAATTTATAGGCTAATAGTTAAATTGTTCTACGGTATTTTTGTGCCGTTATCAAAGCGACTGAGATTCGCACTCTCAATCGAATGTGGACAGCAGATCAGTTGAGACAAAATTGTGATTGAATACTGATAGACTTCGTAATGTTGTACAGGGGCGTAAATTACGGCGTGGGATCCGGGGGGGGGGGGGCGGCATTGCAGCCCTCAAGTTTTAGGTGCAAGACAAAATTTTTAAGTAGCCTACCCTAAAAAAAATAAAGTTAAATAACCAGAAAGTATTCTATAAACGATTTAATACTACGTTAGGCGGAAAATGGGAAAAGCCATTTTGCCTTGCTTAGTCGAAATTTCTCTATTCTACCGAACAAACTGTCTGTTTTTCTCCCTCTGCTGATTCCCGCCGAGATGTCAACTGAGTCGAGAGTCGAGGCTGTTTGAGCTTTGTCCACTTACCACGACGATCCGAAAAGGTACATTTTCGAACTATTATTGCTGAGCCCTGGTTTAAAACTGCGGTAAGGTACTGGGAGACACAAAATCATTACTCCTGCCCGGAAACAACAGCATGTGCGTCGTTTTTTGAAATAAACTAAGTAAAATAAGATGACTCTTCCCTCGCGCTTTAAGCATACACTACGCTTGCGCCCTGCATTGCGCCGACAAGGTTCGAAAAGCTTTGAAAAATGTCCATTTCAAATTATTTAAAAAAATAAAGTATACTCTAATGTCACACTGTTTTAATTATTTAGCATCTCATATACGGTACTATATTTGCCACCTACAATCAAATATGAAATTCTTAAAATTTATAGGTACGGCAGGCCATAATGTTTATCAAAAACGAGTGATTTCATTAAACTTAGCTTGGCATCCGAAGGATTAATTAGAAATAATAAATAAAATTAATTTTTTTAATGTAACGTTAGGCCTATATTACCTTGTTATTTCAAGCTTCAAAGCCTAAAACGAAAATAAATTCTCCCTGGTAGGTAGGCAACCGCAGTTTATAAATTTTACCCCCGACCCCAATTTTGCGAGGAGTTTTATGCCCCTGATGTTGTAGGCTATATGATTCCAATGGAATCTTCTTGCAAGGCAATTTTCGATGCGCAACTTGTAGTCTACTTATATGAGCGCAGAAGCTCATTTAATCGTAATTTAACTAGCGGACCCGTGTGTAGAGACTACCCGCCCGGCCCTAGTGTTTTGCGGGCTGTACGCGACACAGTTCTGCCATGGGCTATCGTCTTGTTTATTTGTTTAAAAGCATTTCATAAACAAATATATTTCCGTTCAGTTATCAAGAAATGCAAGATTTTTCCTGTACTATAGAGACGATTCGGAAGATTTTGGTACAAACCACACCTTCTAACTCCCTCTGGTTTAGGAGCTTGAGTTTTGTGAAACATACACCTTAGCGTATTATATAATAGATTGGGCTTATACTCGTATTGACCGACTGAAAGTTACAATTCAATATCGATCAATTTGGTGATAAAGCCAAAGTTCATGGGGGGGTTGATAATGATGTGCTTCTGAAAGAAGAAAATTACACAACAGACATTGACTGGCACTTAACTCAGGAACATTTATGCGACATTCTTAGTACGAATGTATAATAGTTAAATGATCCTGCGATGTTTGTGTCGTTATCAAAGCGACTAAGTAAGAAGTAGCCCACGTGATTTTGTGAGTTTTATTTATTTTACTTAACGGTCAGCAATAATCAAATGTAATGTTTTCTTTCTAAAACGAAAATTTGCTAAAACCATGGGCGTCACAAGTACGAGTGACGTACAATACGCGTTTATCATTTCGCACAAAATTCATTATGCTAAGAAGAGCAATGAGAAGTATTCCTGATAGCTTGTGAAGAAGAGGAGAAACGTGATGGATCCTCTCTAACGGCCAGTAGAATCTAGATATTTGAAAACAGTGCTATTTGAATTATTAGACAGATTCGTACGTAGGGATATATACACAGTTTAATTTAACTCAGTAATTTGGAAATATCTGAAAATATGTCCTCCAGTTATTTAGGAAATAGGCGAACTGGATTTAGGTTAGCATATTAATGAACTGCTTGATTGCCGACGCATGGTTATACCACTCTTTTTAACCTGTTTTTAAGAACTGAACTTTATGACAATGAATCACAAAAGAAGGAAAGTGAACTTCCATGGGAAAAAACTGTGAACTAAAAACAAAATATTCCTCCCAATCTTGCCATAAAATAGCCAAAGTTTCAGAGCAATCGAATAATGAATTTCACGAAGCGGTAGGAACTGAAACGGAAATGGGGGGGGGGTTAATGAAATGAAAATTATAACTTGGCCCCCCTCTGGAAAAAATCCTGCGTGCGCCCATGAGAGCGCATTGTCACAAGCACTTAGGTTCATGAGATACCAAGAACAGGGAAAACGTTGGAACAGGTGCGTACAGACTTTGAGCAGCGATTCGGACGAAAGCCTCCTCCAAAGAGAACACTTTTACGTTGGGAAAAGAAAGTGTTCGCTACAGGCAGCGTGGAGGACAAACCAAGAAGTGGTCGACCATAAACAAGAGAGGAACAATGCCGAGAAGTTGCGGAGTCAGTGGAAAGATCACCAACGAAGACAACTCGTAAACGATCTGAGGAACTGGGTATACCCCGGTCAACTCTGCGCAAACACATGAAACATGACTGAAAGTTGCACCTATATCAACCAAAGAGTGTTCAAGAATTATCTGACAATGATTTAAATCGAAGGAAGGTAGCTTGTGACGCACTTTTGCAGCTGTTTGACACTATCCCGGAACGGGGTAAAGTGAATTTTAGAGATGGATGTGCCATATGCCGAAGCTCCCGTTCCAAACATTGTCTTCTGGTCAAAGGAGAACCCTTTCTTTTGCGAGGAGATTGAGAATAACCCTCCACATGTCATGGTATGGCCTGGCATCGACAGCAGACAAATTTACGGTCCATAATCTATTGATGGACCTGTCAACCAACATGCATACAGTATCTTGCTACGCTAAGGGGGTGGTTCATTCCCTTTTTGGAAACCAGAGTGGTGAAGGATGAATGTTGGTTTCAGAAAGATGGAGCGCCTCCTCATTTTGCCGTTTCGGTGCGAGAATATCTCAATGATGTGTTACCAGAACGCTGAAATGGGCGTGGATCTCCTGCATTGCCAGCTCCACTTGACTGGCCGCCTCGAAGCCCTGACCTAAAGATGGTTGGTTGGTTCTTACGTTAAGAAGCTGCGACAACGCGGTCATGTAGCCCCATGTACTTTGGGTGTGTGTAGAATCTATCTGATAACCAGTGTTAATTGTGATGACTGTATTAGTGTGTGTCATCTGTTTTTTAATTTAAGTACTGCAACTTAGAATTTTTCAAATAGTTCCTACTTTTGCCACCAAGTGCCACCGTCAACGACTACTAGGCCAAGTTCAGAACTTAGCTACTAGACGCCACCGCAGTCGGCTCTTGGCAACGAACGTAGAAACCTAAGAGCGTTGTTTACATTAACCTATCCAATTTAGCTTCACACAGGTGCAATTAGTGGAAGGTTCTTTAACACGCCATAAATTTATGACATGGGACCGCCGGCTTTACTTCCTCTCCATAGGAAGGCATACTGAGGGATTTTAACGCTCTTAAAAAATCCGACGGCTTCGGCCGGGATTGAACCCGCTATCTTGGACATAGAAGCTCAGCATGCTACCGACTACGCCACCGAAGCCGCTTGACCTAAAGACATGTGACAATTCACTCTGGGGTTTATCAAGAATATTGTTGCAGAGCAACGTTATGGCACCGTTGACGACTTAAAAGGAGCTGTGAGATCTGCTTTCAGATGGGTTACTCCAGCAATGCTGCGAAGAATGTCTCACCGAACCTGGCGACGCATTATTTTGTGTTCTGAAAATGATGGCAGCAGACTGATGTTTTAGATATTTGAGCAGCAAAGGTACGTCCATTAAACACGTTTAGACATTAGAGATTGAAACGCGCATCAATATTATATGTACTGTATAGACTACTCCCAGATTTTTTAAACTCGAATCAGAGGCAGATAAATAACATTGTACATACAAAATCAAAGGAGAAACATGGAATTATACATATATATTTGTAATCAAACTGTCTTTGCCCAGAAACGAGCAACTGCTGTAGCATTTTCTTGTGCCTTAAACAACTCCTCCTCACTGCAAGAATCAGGGCAGCATAAGCACTGACACTGTACCTCTCCACATTCACAAAGTGTTGATTCTTGTAGGTATCCCCATTTAATTAGGTTATCCTTAGTTTTGCCAACACCTGCTCGTAATCTGTTTAGTGATTTCCAAGTGGTCCAGTCCAAGTTGTGTCCGGCTGGTAAGCATTCTGCTGGTGTTACCCCTGTTGGAAGATGATTGATTTTGGCTGGCCACTGTTCTTCTCTGGTTTTGTTGTAGGATGTGGTAAGTGGAGATGTTGACTGTAAAAGGCTCTTCCTAGATTTCAATCTATGTCTTGGAGGAGTAGCCTATATCCGTGCAGCGGGTGTAGCTCACTTCCTTCCACTTTCTTTCTTTCGGCATTTGCGGCTACTTCCCGACGTATTTCAGGGGGAGCAATGCCTGCCATGTAGTACAGTTTGTCGACGGGAGTCGGTTTCAGGCATCCTGTAATAAGCCTTGCAGTTTCATTAAGAGCTACGTCAACTTGTTTTGCATGGGCTGATTTCTGCCATACAGGGCAGGCATATTCACCGGCGGAGAAACAGAGTGCCATTGCAGAAGTACGGACCACCTGGGGTTGGGCACCCCAATTATTACCAATGAGCTTCCGAATGATGCTATTTCGGCCTGCCACCTTCTGTTTAGTGTTAAGGAGGGGTGACGGGACTTGGTGCCCACTCATACGTGGTATTGTGTGACGAAAAATGTGAACATTAGCACTTTATGTGGTGCAAAAAAGAGCAAAAACACTCAATTACTATTGCAAAGACAATAGTAGAGAATAATCAAGTCATGTTATGGTCTATAGTAATATTTTTATTTTGCAATTTTGTAACTAAATGGCTTTTCAGCTGCAATGGAATTTATATTGTTGCTCTCCGTATGCCAAAAAAGTGACAGTCAGTCTGAAAGACAAGACTTTGTATCATTTTAAATGCTACAAATACTGAAAAATGCTAGAAAGGCTGGAGGCTCTTGACATGTTAGAAAATTATGTGCATAATACTTATCTTGTTTCAAATTACTCACGAACGGCAAGTGCAAACCAAGGGCAAATCAAGGTCAAGCGCGCGGGATGCCGTCACGCTCACCAGAGCGCACGGGGACGAGCCCCTTCCATCCAGTCTAAAAACACTTATAGTGGGCGATGTATTGAAGATAGAGAAATGCTCTCCGGGACGTTTTTGTAGAACTTTTCATGCTGACCAATTCTTACGCTCATAGTATATTGATATGTTTAATGGTTTGCCCAGCGTAAGCTTAAGAAGCGCACGGACGCCAAGTTTGTTTTCGACTTTTCACTGAAATCGTTACTGCTTAGCTTCCTTTGATCATACATAAATTATTTTCTACAGAATCTTTCCTCGGGATATCCTTTACAGAATGGTGAAAACCGCATCAAAATCCATCCAGTGGTTCTCGAGATTATCCGTGACATCCAAGAATCGGGGATTTTTGTCTTATACTAACGAAGTCGAGATTGTCGGGGAACACATGCACCAAGCGGTACTATGACGTCACAAACCTCAGTGCATCTGGGTACATTTCGTCCCGTCACCGTAACGTAACGCCAGACCCCAGCGTAACGACGAAGTCGTCAAGATCATTTGAAATGATAAAAAATCGATTGATTTCGGTTATTAGATCTTAAATACCGATTGGAATACATCTATTCTGCGCCTGGTATGCTTACAACTTTACTTGAAGCAAGTTTGGTTGGTTGGTTGGTTCTTAAGTTTAGGGGCTGCGACAACGCGGTCATGTAGCCCCGTGTACTTTGGGTGTGTGTAGAATCTGTCTGATAACCGGTGTTAATTGTGATGGCTGTATTAGTGTGTGTATCTGTTTTTTTTTTAAATTTAAGTGCAGACTGCAACTTACAATTTTTCAAATAGTTCCTACTTTTGCCGCCAAACGCCACCGTCAACGACTACTAGGCTTAGTTCAGAACTCAGCTACTAGACGCCACCGCAGTCGGCTCTTAGCAACGAACATAGAAACCTAAGAGCGTTGTTTACATTCTTAACCTATACACAGGTATAATTAGTGGAAAGTTCTTTAACATGCCATAAATCTATGACATGGGACCGCCAGCTTTACTTCCCCTCCGAAGGAAGGCATACTGAGGGATTTTTAACGCTCTTAAAAAATCCGACGGCTTCGGCCGGGTTTGAACCCGCTATCTTGGGCATAGAAGCTCAGCATGAAGCAAGTTTCATGGCCATTTAGCGTTAATAACGCGAATCAACAGCAAATGTTATTCACAATCGACAAGCCTCCTCCATGTTTGATTACTCGGCATACAAGTTTGTTACAGAACTTGGATGTGGAGTGTCTCTTGTCTGTTGCTCTTTGCTGCTATAGGACTCCCGAGCGATGCCGAAACATTCCGAATGTGCACGAAAAATGCCCGGGAGTTCGTGCTCGCGAGACAATATAGATGGAGATGGTGTAGGTAACCTGCGTACACGGAGTAAATAATACAGCATTCTTTACACTCTGCCTACGTGTATTCTTTTTCTTCTGTGGTTAATTCCTCCTGTGTCTCGAACCACGGCCGACTGAATGCGCTTGCTCGAACAAAGGCAGTAGCAAATTGCAAGTTGCAGTATATCGCCATACCGGATATAGAATCAAGTGACAAGGCTACATACTCGTCCACTACGTTACATTATTCAAAGCTACTTACAAGTTCTCAATCATCAAAGATAGTTTCTCGGCCATTTGCCATACAGGGCAGATGACCTCGCTGTTCCGCCACTTAAAACAATAACAAAAACTTTGCCATACAAACAACAGCTGCAACAACTTTTTGAAGTCTTGGAGAGACTTGAGAACTTTTATAAAGTGTTAATTTGGCGAAAATGTGTTCGTTAACACGCACTTAAGAACTAGTATCCGTGATTAGCTTACCGGTACCGTTTTGAGAACAGGTCAGGCCCAAGACGAGAATTATGCCGACGATTGTACGAAGCATGCTGATAAGTAGATCACTTCGAAACAAACCAATGTTTACTATCAAACCTGACGCCATGGTTACAGCAGATGCTAGGCCTATGTGTTGTTATTTGCTGTGACGTCATGATGAGTGAATTGGAAATCAGTTTATCCGTGTGTGTGTGGTGTAAACCGTTGTAAATCTTGCTAATCGTGTTTTATGCCCTACTTGTAGTAAAGTCAATGATATTAAGAATAATAAGAATCTATAATACCATCGCACTCTTTCAACTCATCTCTATGTATTTTTGACGTGTTCTGCTCCAGCTTGGGTGCGTCATCAGTGATGTTACCGCATACAAAATTCAAAGTAACTCGATGTATTATCTTTGCATATTATATCACTGGTGACGGCTTCGGTGGCGTAGTGGGTAGCATGCTGAGCTTCTATGCCCAAGATCGCGGGTTCAGACCCCGCTGAAGTCGTCGGATTTTTTTAAGAGCTTTAAAAATCCTTCGGTATGCCTTCCTTCGGAGGGAAAGTAAAACCGGTGGTCCCATGTCATAGATGTAAAAGAACTTTCCATTAATTAAACTTGTATGAAGCTAAATTTGCAGGTTAGATTTCGTTGAAACGCTTGAAATGCCTTCCTTCGGAGGGGAAGTAAAACCGGTGGTCCCATGTCATAGATGTAAAAGAACTTTCCATTAATTAAACTTGTATGAAGCTAAATTTGCAGGTTAGATTTCGTTGACCCTTGCAAGGGAGATGCAGTGTTCGCCGTACACTTGTGACATTCGGCGATGAATGTCCGTTCCGCCTACTCCTTCCGCTGTCAGAAACCGCTCTTCGGTTGACGCCTCCATGTCACTGTTTGTAATGCGACTGGCAGCGTTGGACGATTGATGCATGCTGCTGCTCGCTTTGAATCGTCACGTGACGTGCACGCGTGCTCTCTAGCGACGGACTGTGACCTTCCACGTTCTGGTCGGAAGCACACCATGTTACACACGCCACGATTAGCCGATGTAGTTATCGGTTTGCGCATTCCGGCCTCCGGCTCGTTACTTTTTGAACGCACCTTATATTCGGTTGGATTTAAGTGCTCCAATGTGGGCGTGTATTATACAAATAATAATAAATATCTCTGATCACACATACAGAACATTTACTAAGCGACAAATGCTTCACAACGTATATAACAGAAATTGCAGCGCAAGCAATATTAACAATTAATGACGTACGAAACATTCAAACCCTCAGTCTGGAAACGGAAATAACGCTGATTCATATGAATGTTTTGCCAGTAATAGCCTATGGCAATTAAATTGTATGGTCAAACCTAACCAGGAATAATCCAGCTACAATGGAAAGAGTTAAAGCTTTGTTCCTAAAAAAAGAAACTGTGTCCAAGACCACAAGATCTCCAATAATATTGAAACCATTTTATTCAGGATTTAAAATTAACCTATATGGTATTTTACCTTCTAACAAACCGGCGGATGAAGAATTGGTAATTTTAAAACAACCGTATAGAATTTTGGCCATAATTCTCGAGGTATCTCGATCCAGGATCTGAATGAACAATGGAAACTCAGTCAAGAGATTCAGGCAAGAATTGAGCATGCGAGAACTATCTTCATTAAAATTATAAAGCTCCTCAGTAACCGGAGTCCAAGTTTAGATCTTAGGCTGAGAATGGTCAGACGATATGTATTTCCCACACTATTGTATGGAATGGAAGAGTGTATCAGCGGATGTTACGTATCTCGTGGACCGAAAGAATTAGGAATACTGAGGTGATGGGACGATTAAACAAGAAGACTGACGGAAACTCGAATAATTAGGATACGTGATGTGGAATGAAAAATACATGATCCTAGAGTTGGTGATGCAGGAAAGATCTCAGAACAACGGAGACCTGGCCAAAGGAGAATCTTATGGCTGAAGAACCTGAGGCACTGGTTTGAGATGAACACAACGACCGACTCCAGAACTAGAATAGGCATGTTGACAGCCAACCTCGATAGAAGAATAAGGATTGTAGTCTTGTAAATGGCGGGTCATGTAACTGATAATAATAATAATGATAATATGTATAAGATCATCACGTCCCGTCTTAGTAGGAGGATATATGCCCACTGTGATCAAAATAACATTCTTGAAACACAACAGAAAAGGACGCACGAAAGGGCTCGAAGGCTATAAAGAAATATTCATCATTGACTCCGTGGTTTCTAACCAGGCCTTTGTCAATAACAGACATTTATTCACAGCATATATTGACTACAAGAAGGCTAATATTATTCGTTGATTCATATTTTGCCAGTGTATACGTTTTATCATCACAATATATAGGCCTATTTCCTGTAAGTTAACACGTTATGGCAACGTGGCGTACAATAATGTGCTAATGTGCGTTGTACCAAAAATGGTAGAATTGCAACCGGTATGTTCCTAATCCACAAGGAAATACTCCAAGGTGATTCTTTGAGCCCATTATGGTTCTGTCTTGCAATGAACCCACTATCGAACCAACATAATTCAACAAAATATGGCTTTAATACCAAGAAAAAAATCTAGTGAGCTCTCTATGCTCAACCATCTCCTGTATAAGGATGACCTAAAGATATATCTGCTACCAGAACACAGTAGATTTTCTGTTGTAGATAGCGGAAACCTCGCGGGATGTGAAAATGGAATTCGGGCTGGAGAAATGTGAAACGCAGAACGTTTGAAAGGCAAGTTGCAGGAAATTTGAAACAGTTCAGGGCCAGAAGATTGCAACAATACTCGCTAACCAGACCGACTTTCTAGTCTTCTGGGAATGAAGCAAGCCACACAGAACACTCAGGAGTGAAGCTGGATGTGATGAGGGAATTTGTCAGATGAATTAAGCACGTTTCAAACACCAGCCTCAACGGCAAACACATGATTAAGCCAATCAACGCTTATGCTGTCCCTATGCTTAGTTACTCTTTTGAGGTCAGCAAATGGATTTATTTATTTATCTATCGTATGGCTTTTATGCCGGGAGTGTCCGAGGACATTTTCGGCTCGCTGCTTCCAGCGGACATCCATAGGGTGAGCTACAAGTTGCATTCAATTTCAAGTAGTTCCAACTTTCGCTATCAGATGTCACTGAAACCTAGTGGAGAACGTTGGAACTTTGATAGAGCGTTCCAAAGTAATCTAACCTAGAAATTTAGCTTCACACAAGTTTAGTCTGTGGAATGATCTTTAAATGCCATAAATCTATGAAATGAGACCGCCGGCTTTACTTCCCCTCCGAAGGAAGGCATACTGAAAGATTTTGGTTGGTTGGTTCCTCAGTTTGGGCGCTGCCACAACGCGGCCATGTAGCCCCGTGTACTTTGGGTGTGTGTAGAATCTGTCTGATAACCGGTGTTAATTGTGATGACTGTATTAGTGTGTGTATCTGTTTCTTGATTCAAGTAAGGACTGCATACTTTGAATTTTTCAAAGTTCCTACTTTTGCCGCCAAACGCCACCGTCAACAACTACTAGCTCAGAACTTGCCTACTAGACGCCACCGCAGTTGGCTCCTGGCGACGAATGTAGGAACCTTAGCTTCTCACAGGTGTAATTAGTGGAAGGTTCTTTAACATGCCATAAATCTATGACATGGGACCGCCGGCTTTACTTCCCCTCCGCAGGAAGGGATACTGAAAGATTTTAACGCTCTTAAAAAATCCAACGACTTCGGCCGGGTTTGAACCCGCTATCTTGGGCACAGCAGTTCAGCATGCTACCCACTACGCCACCGAAGCCACACCATCAAGTGGATTAAAACTGTTATTGAAAGTCTAGAATAAAAAATTAGAACAATACTGACCAAATCACCATCCCAGGACATCCTGTGGAACGAGCCATGCTACCGAGGCATTTGGGTGGGAGAGGAATTGTTGATATACACAACCAAGTAGCTGGGCAGATCTATGAGATAAACATACATACTTCTGAATCGAACTATTCGCTGCTGCACAAGGCTGGTATAGAAACAGATGATTCAACTGCACTCAAGTCAGCAAGAGACTCAATCAATATCAGGTGCGCAGTGATTTGGACAGGTTCAATGTCTCGGTGTCCAAGACACTGCAAGGAAGACATTCCAATGAAGTCATCTAAACTCACGTCGACAAGCTAGCGTCGAACGTTTGGCTGATTTCTGGGCAAATGTTTCCTGAAACAGAAGGCTTTATTTTGGCTATTCATCACCAGGTTGTCCCCACGAGGAACTACCTACATTTCATTATCAAGGATGCGTCTGTGCAAGATGACCATTGCAGATACGGTTGCCCAACATCTGAGACTGTTCAGCATATTATTTCAGGTTGTTGCCATTTCTCAGGGTCAGAATATAGGAAGAGACATGATTTTGTTGTCAAGGTAGTAGGCTACATCAAGATCTGGCTATACGCCTCCAACTGCTGAACCAACAGAAAATGCCGTACTATAAATAGGCTATGCCCCTATCATCTCCAGCACTGGCGTTATTCCGAACACTTAAAGGAATCTCTCACAGAGTTGAAGTTAGACCCTGACCTTTTTATGCTTATGTAGAAGACAGTTAAATTTCAGGCCTGTTGCAAACAGGGCGGATGTTTTCGGTCGGAGATTTAACCGTCGCCGGCCGGTTACACACCAGGCGAGTAGTTGCAGTGTTGTCCCTGAAACCAACTCACTTCCTCAGATGTTCAAATTAATGATTGGTTGTGTAGTTTGAAATGAACAGAGAGCAGCTCCTAGCGTTATTGTTATTCCGCCGTCGAATGGAAAGGAGAAGAAAACATCCAATTAATGAAAGGAGAGATGAGGTTGGCACTTTGTACACGTCATTTGGAGAGTTGAGGCAGGATGACTCAAAATTCTTCAATTATTTCAGAATGTCGATGACTTCCTTCGACGAATTACATGGCTGGTTGAAAGATACCATTCAGCGCAAAAATACCAAAATGAGGAACTGTATTCAACCAGTAGAAATGTTGGCAATAACACTGAGGTAGCTGAAAATAACGTATATAGTTGAAAAGTTGAAAATAATATAGGATAATATAAGAAGCAGGGATAATCACGTCACTCAAGTTTACGAAATATACTTCTCTGCCAATGTGAAGTTCCAATCAGTGTGCTAGCAACTGGAGCGGTAGACAATCCGCTGTGTGTGTAAACGCGCCACCAGATCAAGGCGGCGGTAAAACTTCCTTCAGCGCCAGTGACACCCGACGGCTGCACAGCTACTGACCGATCGGAATTAATTTTCTTTTTTCGTCTAATGTGTAAGCTCTAAGAACATTTGGCGCTTGCATCGTTATGGTGGGGACACAATCAATTCTCTCTGGCCAAAGAAGATGTGAAGTAACGCTTATAATCGAATGTATGGGTGGGGATTTATCATTTGTTTTTCTAAAATCCATTTTTCTTAGCAATGTGGCCATTCTGACTGATTACTATACTGTGACTTAGAGATGGGACTATCGACTACTTTTAACCATCGACTGACTAGTCATTCATTGGAAGAAACTATCGACTAGATAGTCGACTACTTTCAGTCGAATGGTTACCTGAATTCGCATAGCTCCTAAGCGTGTTGTTTCATGTATTCGACTGAAAGTAGTCGCTTCTAGGCAGCGTTCAAAGTACTGCAAGCCATTACCGGCTGAGTTGAGTCGTACCAACCGATGAAAATTAAACTTCTCCTTAACCCACCTATTTTTTCAGACGTTAGTTTGGACTACTCGACGCTCGGCAACATGCAAATGGTCAAAGTTATTTATTTATTTTTACTGTGCTTTGAAATGGTGGTTTACGTCGTGTAGAGTGGAGTCATTATTTGCAATGTTGCACATTTCATTTAATGCAAAATGTGTGAGTAAATGTTCCCCGATACCGGTATTGATACAGGGCACATTACCTGTATGTACTGTGGATAAGTGAAGTAATAGACCAATACTTAATTAACCTAAGAGTAAATTAAATCACTATTACTGAGAGGGAGTTCTTAAGTACCGGGAACAATTCCATAGCCAACATTGAAATAATCACACTTCATAGTAAATACACACGAAAATAGAACACTTAAAACAGCAACGAGGGCGAACTTTCAGTGGAGATGTTGGCAACAATGTAAATACTAAGTTTTTTTAATGCGCGCGCTATCCATGTGCTGAAACAATTGACGACCAGAACGTAAAACTATCCGAGCGCGTTCTACATGTTAAAAGTTAAAACACAATTGGGATATGTCGTTTGCAAACGACTTGTTTATGTTACGGTGAGTAGTCGTTGAATTCATTCGACTGTTTTTTAAAAGCAGTCAAACAAGTCGATGGATTTAACATTTTTCAGTCGACTGCTGCGGTGCTGCCCATCTTCAAACAATTGACGACCAGAATCAATTTGTGCGTACGGTCAAGCTATCCTCACAGTACCCGCTGCAATAGATGTAGAGATTCACATCACCACTCTATCTTATGATGGATGTCAGTACATAAAATCAGCCATAAGGCAACGGCAGTTTAACCACAGACAACGCTACAACTCTTCCATCCCTGCCCTCATGTCTTTGCCTCTAACCCCTTCCCCCTCCCAAACAGCACGCCACTGCTAGGCCTGCTACAACAACTCTCAGCCATAACCCTGTAAACTACAGCTAAACCAAACCCAGAAACCCCTAATACACTTCATTTGCAGAGCAATAAAATCCATAAAACAACTCCGCAACAAGCTTCACAAAAACCTAAATTATAAACGAAAAGACTACTCCACAAACACCAAAATCAGTAAACCTCCCTCATTTCAGCCACACTACACCTTAAACCGACATAGAAGGCATAGTCATGACCCCTTCATGGAGTAGGCTATTGTCTAAACACGATCATGTCTCCTTCAACTTTACTGAAGACTTCATTAAATTCTATTAAAAAAATCATAAACTCATTCCACAAATCTTAAAATCAGAATACATCCCTCATTTCAGTTACTCTATTCATTAAACAAACATAGAAGGCGTAGCCATGACCCCTTCATGGAGTAGGCTATTGTCTAAATCTGATCACGCATACTACAACCTTACTCAAATTCAAAATTACGGCTAAATGATCCATCTGACTGGGAGGCAAAGGTATTTACCGGCTTGCCTGGGATGATGTGCCACAAAACCGGTATCTGGAGTTCAAACATAACCTAAATATTGAATTGTCCAATCAACGAACTGTCTAAAACTATAGGCACCTACAGGTATACTTAACTTATTAATTAAAGCTCTACAATAAACATACAGCACAATGAATTGTAGCATGAAGTTATCCTGAAGAAGTCGTTTGATTAGAACGACTACCGTACTTAAATTCGAATGATTCCATTCGCATGGAATTAGTCGTTTGCCAACGACTTGTTTCATTCGAATGATTCCCAACGATTGCTTTGGGATCAGTCGTTTACAACGACTACTTTTATTCGAATGATTCCATTCGCTTGGAAGTAGTCGTTTGCCAACGACTTGTTTCATTCGAATGATTTCCAACGATTGTTTTGGGATCAGTAGTTTACAACGACTACTTTTATTCGAATGATTCCATTCGCTTGGAAGTAGTCGTTTGCCATCGACTTGTTTCATTCGAATGATTTCCAACGATAGCTTTGGGATCAGTCGTTTGCAAACGACTTGTTTATGATACGGTGAGTAGTCGTTGAATTCATTCGACTGTTTTTTAAAAGCAGTCGAATAAGTCGATTGTTTTAACTATCGACTAATTCGACTGTTTTCAGTCGACTGCTGCCCATCTCTACTGTGACTGTAACAAACAAATCTCGCAATGACACTGAGAATAATCCAGGGAAACCGTGGGGAAACCTTAGTGAAGATAACAGTTCTTACAGTGTTCTGTTTTAATTCGTCGACATGAACGGAAATAACATTGTGATACTTCTTATCGTCATGAAGACTTACTCCCAAATAGGTAAGATCATCACAGCTACTAATTAGACCCACCAGTGGTGAGGAGTGACGTAAGAACTGAAAGAAATAATAGCAAACAGAATCGAGGGTACATTCTGCTTGTTTACAGTGATAAACCTAAAGCTTCTTAGTGAGATTATTTTGTTATAGTTCTGTGAGAAATTACCGTATAGTGAAAGTACTGATTTACAGTGCTGACGACAAATTAATTAAGCTGCGTCCTCTTACTTCGTAGACGTGCGATGAAGTTCGTATAACAGCGTTTATAAGACTTTCATAACCTCGAATCCTTTCTCATGCTCTCGTACGGTCTCAAATATTTATTAAAACGTATCATTTGACCAAAGGAGACAAACTCATGGCAAGAAATAATAAAATACTTTGGATGATGATTATGTTGATTGCTCGAAGGGGCGGAACACCGAGGTCATCTACCCCTGCAAAATACTTTCAACACAAGTGAGGGAGAAAGATCATCAGTGGGGCAGTAACGCAAGTTCACTCGCTTCACAAATCAGATAACGTATCTTTGTTGTTGCTTACTTATGGGGCTTTGTGACATCGTGATCATGTATCCCTGTGCACTTGGGTGTGTGTAATTTGTGTGAAAACTGATAACCTGTACTAGTGCGTGTGATGTCCGGCTCCATGGCTAATTGGTTAGCGTGGTAGGCTTTGGCCCGAAGGGTCCTGGGTTCGATTCCCGGCTGGGCCATCAAGGATTTTAATATCCTGTGATTAATTCTCGCGGCTCGGGGACTGAGTGTAGGCCTATGTGACGTCATCGTTATCCCTCATCCTGATTACGGCGCGCTGATCGCCCACGGGCGGTAACAGGTTGGTTGGTTCCTCAGTTTAGGGGCTGCGACAACGTGGTCATGTAGCCTCGTGTACTTTGGCTGTGCGTAGAATCTGTCTGATAACCAGTGTAAATTGTGATGACTGTATTAGTGTGTGTATCTGTTTTAATTCAAGTAAGGACTGCAGACGATAATTTCAAGTTACTTTTGCTACCAAATGCTACCGTCACGCCATCTAGCTTGCTGACTTGGTTACTACAGTAGTTGCTATCGCGGTGAACGTTGGAACTAATATTAGCGTTATCAATTCTAACCAACACATTTTGGCTTCACACAAGTGTAGTTAGTGGAAGATTCTTTTTCATGCCATAAATCTAGGCCTATGACATGGGACCGCCGGCTTTACTTCCCCTCCGAAGGAAGGCATACTGAGAGATTGTTAACGCTCTTAAAAATTCCGACAACTTCGGCCGGGTTTGAACCCGCGTCCTTGGGCATAGAAGGTCAGCACGCTAACAACTACGCCACCAAAGCAGCCGATTTATACCTTATGCACCAATCCAATAGTTCTTATGCTAACAAGGTGAGGCTACGCTGCATGGGTCACCGATTCAAACCATCTTTAGTACACGTGTAGAGCATGACCAGACGTATATGAGGTGCAATTAATTACTGTACGTGCGCTTCTCAGCCGTTTCCGAAAATTTAATTATTCGCAATTGCAGAGCGTTCAAGTGCATTGTTCGTTAGCAAGAAGCCAAAACGAGCGAAATAATGCCTTTTGGAATGGCCAATTGTCAAATGTCTCATGAATACTGCGTTGTCAGGGTTCGTTAAAGACATTAGCATCGTGTACCTGTACGACGTTTTTGGGTTTACCAACCAACGAATTTACTGTAGCTCAGTATTAGCAAGATAAATGTGAAGTTAACCAAGCAAGTACATAGGGTTTCTTCGTTACAGAAACTGATCAATGAGGTCAGTTGATGCCTGACGAAATAAAAGCTATTCGAGATTATCCAACTCGTATGATCAGTTGTACTAACAGTAAATACTGGCAAGTCATCAATCTCCTGTACGATTTATTCCAACTCCCCTTCCCAGCTCACATAACACGTTATTAAAATTGACTGCAAAATTAACATTATTCACGCCACCTACATTTGTAAGAAATTCCAAAGTTTACAACACAACTACAACACTCTGCAGAAGCTCACCGGTGGGATTCGATCCATCGATCCCGCGCTTACGAAGCAGGGCTCTTACCGCTACGCCACACTCTCGTTGGCTTCTAGCTAACGTACAACACACATGGACGCACTGCAATTGCGAATAGTTAATTTCTCGAAACGGCTGAGAAGCGCACCTTACTACATGCACCTGGTCATGTCCTAGTCGTGTACTAAAGATGGTTCGAATCGGTGACACATGTGTCGTATCCTCCCTTTGTCAGTCTTCAGTTACAGGTCATACGAATTATGTATGATAAAGGTAGATTTATTAAACAAATAGTAAATCTTCAGCCGGCCCCGTGGTGTTGGGGTAGCGCGCCTGCCTCTCACCCGGAGGCCCCGGGTTCGATCCCCGGCTCTGTCAGGGATTTTAAAACTGACGTGAGGGTTGGAACGGGGTGCACTCAGCCTCGTGAGGACAATTGAGTAGCTGTCTGACAGTGATACAGCGCCCCGATCAAGAATACCAAGATTAACGGACGAGGGGACCCGACGCGCTGATCACGCGTCACCCCAATATCTGCAGGACAAATGGCTGGGCAGCGGTCGCTTGGTCGGCCTTAGCCCGTCATGGGCTGTAGTGCCAGGGGTTGTTTGTTGTTGTATAGTAAATCATACAGCGCAAAATATGCATTGAATGTAAGACACTATTGGTCGACACTCAACTGTGTAAGAGATAGTTGCCTCTGTTCACACCACATTATTATTATGTAATATTTGCAAATGGGGGTAATTCCCCGGTGGAAAAAATTGTACAAATACAGAAAATTACCAACAATATACACAATTCGCAATTTAGGAACTAGAGTAATCACATCGTAGTATTTACACAAAATGTCAATCTTCTCTTAAACACATCAATGTGTTAGGGGAAAGGCTCTAAGACTGAGGCAGGCAATGAGTTCCAATTATCAATACCACGGTTAATGAAAGAATATTCCCTTAATTTGTACGCTGTGGTCTGAACTTGATCTGCCCTGCTCAGCTAGGTGGGATTTCCCAAACGTTTGCTTAGTTCTCATGCTGGCCGATTAGTGTAAGTGTTAAACATAGCGTCCTTCTATCATCCAGAGATTCCCACCCTAGTTTTTCTATCATTTGAGTTACACTACTTCTATGATTAAAATAGTTGAGCTCAAACCCGCGGCCTTCCTTTATACCATCTCCAGCCCAGTGATGAGCCCTACCTGATATGGGTCCCAAACCGTTGAGCTCAAACCCGCAGCCTTCCTTTATACCATCTCCAGCCCAGTGATGAGCCCTACCTGATATGGGTCCCAAACCGTTGAGCTCAAACCCGCAGCCTTCCTTTATACCATCTCCAGCCCAGTGATGAGCCCTACCTGATATGGGTCCCAAACCGTTGAGCTCAAACCCGCAGCCTTCCTTTATACCATCTCCAGCCCAGTGATGAGCCCTACCTGATATGGGTCCCAAACAGTTGAGCTCAAACCCGCGGCCTTCCTTTATACCATCTCCAGCCCAGTGATGAGACCTACCTGATATGGGTCCCAAACAGTTGAGCTCTAACCCGCAGCCTTCCTTTACACCATCTCCAGCCCAGTGATGAGCCCTACCTGATATGGGTCCCAAACCGTTGAGCTCAAACCCGCAGCCTTCCTTTATACCATCTCCAGCCCAGTGATGAGCCCTACCTGATATGGGTCCCAAACAGTTGAGCTCAAACCCGCGGCCTTCCTTTATACCATCTCCAGCCCAGTGATGAGCACTACCTGATATGGGTCCCAAACAGTTGAGCTCAGACCCGCAGCCTTCCTTTATACCATCTCCAGCCCAGTGATGAGCCCTACCTGATATGGGTCCCAAACAGTTGAGCTCCAACCCGCAGCCTTCCTTTATACCATCTCCAGCCCAGTGATGAGCCCTACCTGATATGGGTCCCAAACAGTTGAGCTCAAACCCGCAGCCTTCCTTTATACCATCTCCAGCCCAGTGATGAGCACTACCTGATATGGGTCCCAAACAGTTGAGCTCAGACCCGCAGCCTTCCTTTATACCATCTCCAGCCCAGTGATGAGCCCTACCTGATATGGGTCCCAAACCGTTGAGCTCAAACCCGCAGCCTTCCTTTATACCATCTCCAGCCCAGTGATGAGCCCTACCTGATATGGGTCCCAAACAGTTGAGCTCAGACTCGCAGCCTTCCTTTATACCATCTCCAGCCCAGTGATGAGCCCTACCTGATATGGCTCCCAACAGTTGAGCTCAAACCCGCAGCCTTCCTTTATACCATCTCCAGCCCAGTGATGAGCCCTACCTGATATGGGACCCAAACAGTTGAGCTCAAACCCGCGGCCTTCCTTTATACCATCTCCAGCTCAGTGATGAGCACTACCTGATATGGGTCCCAAACCGTTGAGCTCAAACCCGCGGCCTTCCTTTATACCATCTCCAGCCCGGTGATGAGCCCTACCTGATATGGGTCCCAAACCGTTGAGCTCAAACCCGCGGCCTTCCTTTATACCATCTCCAGCCCAGTGATGAGCACTACCTGATATGGGTCCCAAACCGTTGAGCTCAAACCCGCAGCCTTCCTTTATACCATCTCCAGCCCAGTGATGAGCACTACCTGATATGGGTCCCAAACCGTTGAGCTCAAACCCGCAGCCTTCCTTTATACCATCTCCAGCCCAGTGATGAGCCCTACCTGATATGGGTCCCAAACAGTTGACCTCAAACCCGCGGCCTTCCTTTATACCATCTCCAGCCCAGTGATGAACCCTACCTGATATGGGTCCCAAACAGTTGAGCTCAAACCCGCGGCCTTCCTTTATACCATCTCCAGCCCAGTGATGAGCCCTACCTGAAATGGGTCCCAAACCTTTGAGCTCAAACCCGCAGCCTTCCTTTATACCATCTCCAGCCCAGTGATGAGCCCTAACTGATATGGGTCCCAACAGTTGAGCTCAAACCCGCGGCCTTCCTTTATACCATCTCCAGCCCAGTGATGAGCCCTACCTGATATGGGTCCCAAACCGTTGAGCTCAAACCCGCAGCCTTCCTTTATACCATCTCCAGCCCAGTGATGAGCCCTACCTGATATGGGTCCCAACAGTTGAGCTCAAACCCGCGGCCATCCTTTATACCATCTCCAGCCCAGTGATGAGCCCTACCTGATATGGGTCCCAAACAGTTGAGCACAAACCCGCGGCCTTCCTTTATACCATCTCCAGCCCAGTGATGAGCCCTACCTGATATGGGTCCCAAACAGTTGAGCTCAAACCCGCAGCCTTCCTTTATACCATCTCCAGCCCAGTGATGAGCCCTACCTGATATGGGTCCCAAACCGTTGAGCTCAAACCCGCAGCCTTCCTTTATACCATCTCCAGCCCAGTGATGAGCCCTACCTGATATGGGTCCCAACAGTTGAGCTCAAGCCCGCAGCCTTCCTTTATACCATCTCCAGCCCAGTGATGAGCCCTACCTGATATGGGTCCCAAACTGTTGAGCTCAAACCCGCGGCCTTCCTTTATACCATCTCCAGCCCAGTGATGAGCCCTACCTGATATGGGTCCCAAACTGTTGAGCTCAGACCCGCAGCCTTCCTTTATACCATCTCCAGCCCAGTGATGAGCTCTACCTGATATGGGTCCCAAACAGTTGAGCTCAAACCCGCGGCCTTCCTTTATACCATCTCCAGCCCAGTGATGAGCCCTACCTGATATGGGTCCCAAACCGTTGAGCTCAAACTCGCAGCCTTCCTTTATACCATCTCCAGCCTATTGATGAGCCCTACCTGATAAGGGTCCCAAACAGTTGAGCTCAAACCCGCGGCCTTCCTTTATACCATCTCCAGCCCAGTGATGAGCACTACCTGATATGGGTCCCAAACTGTTGAGCTCAAACCCGCGGCCTTCCTTTATACCATCTCCAGCCCAGTGATGAGCCCTACCTGATATGGGTCCCAAGAGTTGGGCTCAAACCCGCGGCCTTCCTTTATACCATCTCCAGCCTATTGATGAGCCCTACCTGATATGGGTCCCAAACAGTTGAGCTCAAACCCGCAGCCTTCCTTTATACCATCTCCAGCCCAGTGATGAACCCTACCTGAAAAGGGTCCCAAACAGTTGAGGTCAAACCCGTGGCCTTCCGTTATACCATCTCCAGCCCAGTGATGAGCCCTACCTGATATGGCTCCCAACAGTTGAGCTCAAACCCGCAGCCTTCCTTTATACCATCTCCAGCCCAGTGATGAGCCCTACCTGATATGGGTCCCAAACAGTTGAGCTCAAACCCGCGGCCTTCCTTTATACCATCTCCAGCCCAGTGATGAGCCCTACCTGATATGGGTCCCAAACCGTTAAGCACAAACCCGCAGCCTTCCTTTATACCATCTCCAGCCCAGTGATGAGCCCTACCTGATATGGGTCCCAAACCGTTGAGCTCAAACCCGCAGCCTTCCTTTATACCATCTCCAGCCCAGTGATGAGCCCTACCTGATATGGGTCCCAAACAGTTGGGCTCAAACCCGCGGCCTTCCTTTATACCATCTCCAGCCCAGTGATGAGCCCTACCTTATATGGGTCCCAAACAGTTGAGCCCAAACCCGCAGCCTTCCTTTATACCATCTCCAGCCCAGTGATGAGCCCTACCTGATATGGGTCCCAAACAGTTGAGCTCCAACCCGCAGCCTTTATACCATCTCCAGCCCAGTGATGAGCCCTACCTGATATGGGTCCCAAAACGTTGAGCTCAAACCCGCAGCCTTCCTTTATACCATCTCCAGCCCAGTGATGAGCCCTACCTGATATGGGTCCCAAACAGTTGAGCTCAAACCCGCGGCCTTCCTTTATACCATCTCCAGCCCAGTGATGAGCCCTACCTGATATGGGTCCCAAACCGTTGAGCTCAAACCCGCAGCCTTCCTTTATACCATCTCCAGCCCAGTGATGAGCCCTACCTGATATTGGTCCCAAACCGTTGAGCTCAGACTCGCAGCCTTCCTTTATACCATCTCCAGCCCAGTGATGAGCCCTACCTGATATGGGTCCCAAACAGTTGAGCTCAAACCCGCGGCCTTCCTTTATACCATCTCCAGCCCAGTGATGAGCCCTACCTGATATGGGTCCCAAACAGTTGGGCTCAAACCCGCAGCCTTCCTTTATACCATCTCCAGCCCAGTGATGAGCCCTACCTGATATGGGTCCCAAACCGTTGAGCTCAAACCCGCGGCCTTCCTTTATACCATCTCCAGCCCAGTGATGAGCCCTACCTGATATGGCTCCCAACAGTTGAGCTCAGACCCGCGGCCTTCCTTTATACCATCTCCAGCCCAGTGATGAGCCCTACCTGATATGGGTCCCAAACAGTTGAGCTCAGACCCGCGGCCTTCCTTTATACCATCTCCAGCCCAGTGATGAGCCCTACCTGATATGGGTCCCAAACCGTTGAGCTCAAACCCGCGGCCTTCCTTTATACCATCTCCAGCCCAATTATGAGCACTACCTGATATGGGTCCCAAACAGTTGAACTCAGACCCGCAGCCTTCCTTTATACCATCTCCAGCCCAGTGATGAGCCCTACCTGATATGGGTCCCAAACAGTTGAGCTCAAACCCGCGGCCTTCCTTTATACCATCTCCAGCCCAGTGATGAGCACTGCCGGATATGGGTCCCAAACTGTTGAGCTCAAACCCGCGGCCTTCCTTTATACCAACTCCAGCCCAGTGATGAGCCCTACCTGATATGGGTCCCAAACAGTTGAGCTCCAACCCGCAGCCTTCCTTTATACCATCTCCAGCCCAGTGATGAGCCCTACCTGATATGGGTCCCAAACAGTTGGGCACAAACCCGCAGCCTTCCTTTATACCATCTCCAGCCCAGTGATGAGCCCTACCTGATATGGGTCCCAACAGTTGAGCTCAAACCCGCGGCCTTCCTTTATACCATCTCCAGCCCAGTGATGAGCCCTACCTGCCAAGGGTCCCAGACAGTTGAGGTCAAACCCGCGGCCTTCCTTTATACCATCTCCAGCCCAGTGATGAGCCCTACCTGCTAAGGGTCCCAGACAGTTGAGGTCAAACCCGCGGCCTTCCTTTATACCATATCCAGCCCAGTGATGAGCCCTACCTGATATGGGTCCCAAACAGTTGAGCTCAAACCCGCGGCCTTCCTTTATACCATCTCCAGCCCAGTGATCAGCCCTACCTGCTAAGGGTCCCAAACCGTTGAGCTCAAACCCGCGGCCTTCCTTTATACCATCTCCAGCCCAGTGATGAGCCCTACCTGATATGGGTCTTAAACCGTTGAGCTCAAACCCGCAGCCTTCCTTTATACCATCTCCAGCCCAGTGATGAGCCCTACCTGATATGGGTCCCAAACAGTTGGGCTCAAACCCGCGGCCTTCCTTTATACCATCTCCAGCCCAGTGATGAGCCCTACCTTATATGGGTCCCAAACAGTTGAGCTCAAACCCGCAGCCTTCCTTTATACCATCTCCAGCCCAGTGATGAGCCCTACTTGATATGGGTCCCAAACAGTTGAGCTCCAACCCGCAGCCTTTATACCATCTCCAGCCCAGTGATGAGCCCTACCTGATATGGGTCCCAAACCGTTGAGCTCAAACCCGCAGCCTTCCTTTATACCATCTCCAGCCCAGTGATGAGCCCTACCTGATATGGGTCCCAACAGTTGAGCTCAAACCCGCGGCCTTCCTTTATACCATCTCCAGCCCAGTGATGAGCCCTACCTGATATGGGTCCCAAACCGTTGAGCTCAAACCCGCAGCCTTCCTTTATACCATCTCCAGCCCAGTGATGAGCCCTACCTGATATTGGTCCCAAACCGTTGAGCTCAGACTCGCAGCCTTCCTTTATACCATCTCCAGCCCAGTGATGAGCCCTACCTGATATGGGTCCCAAACCGTTGGGCTCAAACCCGCAGCCTTCCTTTATACCATCTCCAGCCCGGTGATGAGCCCTACCTGATATGGGTCCCAAACAGTTGAGCTCAAACCCGCGGCCTTCCTTTATACCAACTCCAGCCCAATGTTGAGCCCTACCTGATATGGGTCCCAAACAGTTGAGCTCAAACCCGCGGCCTTCCTTTATACCATCTCCAGCCCAGTGATGAGCCCTACCTGATATGGGTCCCAAACAGTTGGGCTCAAACCCGCAGCCTTCCTTTATACCATCTCCAGCCCAGTGATGAGCCCTACCTGATATGGGTCCCAAACCGTTGAGCTCAAACCCGCGGCCTTCCTTTATACCATCTCCAGCCCAGTGATGAGCCCTACCTGATATGGCTCCCAACAGTTGAGCTCAGACCAGCAGCCTTCCTTTACACCATCTCCAGCCCAGTGATGAGCCCTACCTGATATGGGTCCCAAGCAGTTGAGCTCAGACCCGCGGCCTTCCTTTATACCATCTCCAGCCCAGTGATGAGCCCTACCTGATATGGGTCCCAAACCGTTGAGCTCAGACCCGCGGCCTTCCTTTATACCATCTCCAGCCCAGTGATGAGCCCTACCTGATATGGGTCCCAAACAGTTGGGCTCAAACCCGCGGCCTTCCTTTATACCATCTCCAGCCCAGTGATGAGCCCTACCTTATATGGGTCCCAAACAGTTGAGCTCAAACCCGCAGCCTTCCTTTATACCATCTCCAGCCCAGTGATGAGCCCTACCTGATATGGGTCCCAAACAGTTGAGCTCAGACCCGCGGCCTTCCCTTATACCATCTCCAGCCCAGTGATGAGCCCTACCTGATATGGGTCCCAAACAGTTGAGCTCCAACCCGCAACCTTCCTTTATACCATCTCCAGCCCAGTGATGAGCCCTACCTGATATGGGTCCCAAACAGTTGGGCACAAACCCGCAGCCTTCCTTTATACCATCTCCAGCCCAGTGATGAGCCCTACCTGATATAGGTCCCAACAGTTGAGCTCAAACCCGCGGCCTTCCTTTATACCATCTCCAGCCCAGTGATGAGCCCTACCTGCTAAGGGTCCCAGACAGTTGAGGTCAAACCCGCGGCCTTCCTTTATACCATCTCCAGCCCAGTGATGAGCCCTACCTGCTAAGGGTCCCAGACAGTTGAGGTCAAACCCGCGGCCTTCCATTATACCATCTCCAGCCCAGTGATGAGCCCTACCTGCTAAGGGTCCCAGACAGTTGAGCTCAAACCCGCGGCCTTCCTTTATACCATCTCCAGCCCAGTGATGAGCCCTACCAGCTAAGGGTCCCAGACAGTTGAGGTCAAACCCGCGGCCTTCCTTTATACCATCTCCAGCCCAGTGATGAGCCCTACCTGATATGGGTCCCAAACAGTTGAGCTCCAACCCGCAGCCTTTATACCATCTCCAGCCCAGTGATGAGCCCTACCTGATATTGGTCCCAAACCGTTGAGCTCAAACCCGCAGCCTTCCTTTATACCATCTCCAGCCCAGTGATGAGCCCTACCTGATATGGGTCCCAAACAGTTGAGCTCCAACCCGCAGCCTTTATACCATCTCCAGCCCAGTGATGAGCCCTACCTGATATTGGTCCCAAACCGTTGAGCTCAAACCCGCAGCCTTCCTTTATACCATCTCCAGCCCAGTGATGAGCCCTACCTGATATGGGTCCCAACAGTTGAGCTCAAACCCGCGGCCTTCCTTTATACCATCTCCAGCCCAGTGATGAGCCCTACCTGATATGGGTCCCAAACCGTTGAGCTCAAACCCGCAGCCTTCCTTTATACCATCTCCAGCCCAGTGATGAGCCCTACCTGATATTGGTCCCAAACCGTTGAGCTCAGACTCGCAGCCTTCCTTTATACCATCTCCAGCCCAGTGATGAGCCCTACCTGATATGGGTCCCAAACCGTTGGGCTCAAACTCGCAGCCTTCCTTTATACCATCTCCAGCCCGGTGATGAGCCCTACCTGATATGGGTCCCAAACAGTTGAGCTCAAACCCGCGGCCTTCCTTTATACCATCTCCAGCCCAGTGATGAGCCATACCTGATATGGGTCCCAAACAGTTGAGCTCAAACCCGCGGCCTTCCTTTATACCATCTCCAGCCCAGTGATGAGCCCTACCTGATATGGGTCCCAAACAGTTGGGCTCAAACCCGCAGCCTTCCTTTATACCATCTCCAGCCCAGTGATGAGCCCTACCTGATATGGGTCCCAAACCGTTGAGCTCAAACCCGCGGCCTTCCTTTATACCATCTCCAGCCCAGTGATGAGCCCTACCTGATATGGCTCCCAACAGTTGAGCTCAGACCCGCAGCCTTCCTTTATACCATCTCCAGCCCAGTGATGAGCCCTACCTGATATGGGTCCCAAACAGTTGAGCTCAGACCCGCGGCCTTCCTTTATACCATCTCCAGCCCAGTGATGAGCCCTACCTGATATGGGTCCCAAACCGTTGAGCTCAAACCCGCGGCCTTCCTTTATACCACCTCCAGTCCAGTGATGAGCACTACCTGATATGGGTCCCAAACAGTTGAGCTCAGACCCGCAGCCTTCCTTTATACCATCTCCAGCCCAGTGATGAGCCCTACCTGATATGGGTCCCAAACAGTGCAGCTCAAACCCGCGGCCTTCCTTTATACCATCTCCAGCCCTGTGATGAGCACTGCCTGATATGGGTCCCAAACTGTTGAGCTCAAACCCGCGGCCTTCCTTTATACCAACTCCAGCCCAGTGATGAGCCCTACCTGATATGGGTCCCAAACAGTTGAGCTCCAACCCGCAGCCTTTATACCATCTCCAGCCCAGTGATGAGCCCTACCTGATATTGGTCCCAAACCGTTGAGCTCAAACCCGCAGCCTTCCTTTATACCATCTCCAGCCCAGTGATGAGCCCTACCTGATATGGGTCCCAACAGTTGAGCTCAAACCCGCGGCCTTCCTTTATACCATCTCCAGCCCAGTGATGAGCCCTACCTGATATGGGTCCCAAACCGTTGAGCTCAAACCCGCAGCCTTCCTTTATACCATCTCCAGCCCAGTGATGAGCCCTACCTGATATTGGTCCCAAACCGTTGAGCTCAGACTCGCAGCCTTCCTTTATACCATCTCCAGCCCAGTGATGAGCCCTACCTGATATGGGTCCCAAACCGTTGGGCTCAAACTCGCAGCCTTCCTTTATACCATCTCCAGCCCGGTGATGATCCCTACCTGATATGGGTCCCAAACAGTTGAGCTCAAACCCGCGGCCTTCCTTTATACCATCTCCAGCCCAGTGATGAGCCATACCTGATATGGGTCCCAAACAGTTGAGCTCAAACCCGCGGCCTTCCTTTATACCATCTCCAGCCCAGTGATGAGCCCTACCTGATATGGGTCCCAAACAGTTGGGCTCAAACCCGCAGCCTTCCTTTATACCATCTCCAGCCCAGTGATGAGCCCTACCTGATATGGGTCCCAAACCGTTGAGCTCAAACCCGCGGCCTTCCTTTATACCATCTCCAGCCCAGTGATGAGCCCTACCTGATATGGCTCCCAACAGTTGAGCTCAGACCCGCAGCCTTCCTTTATACCATCTCCATCCCAGTGATGAGCCCTACCTGATATGGGTCCCAAACAGTTGAGCTCAGACCCGCGGCCTTCCTTTATACCATCTCCAGCCCAGTGATGAGCCCTACCTGATATGGGTCCCAAACCGTTGAGCTCAAACCCGCGGCCTTCCTTTATACCATCTCCGCCATCTCTTGATCAATGCAGTACATTTGCATTTGTCTGTTGGCACAGGCTAGAGTAAAATGTGGCTTTTCACCGATGTCTCAGTCTCACTCATGGCTGTGATTATATGGAAGCTACTGAGGTATGGGTGGTGCTTAGTAATGACATTCAGGGCACAGTCAGTGCCTGTGGATGCTGTGAAAGGTTCTACTCATAGAGTTAGTACTGCTGTTCTGACTCAGTGAGGAAAGCAATGGCAAACTACCTCACTCCTCATCTTGCCTAGTATGCCTCAAAATAGCGCTGCCTTGGGTTTTTGTGGGTGTCTACCCACATAACCTAACGGTGGTGCTTTTTGAGGATCCAACCAGCCTTCGGGCTGACTACCTAACAGACAAACAGTCCAGTGATGAGCACTACCTGATATGGGTCCCAAACAGTTGAGCTCAGATCCGCAGCCTTCCTTTATACCATCTCCAGCCCAGTGATGAGCCCTACCTGATATGGGTCCCAAACAGTTGAGCTCAAACCCGCGGCCTTCCTTTATACCATCTCCAGCCCTGTGATGAGCACTGCCTGATATGGGTCCCAAACTGTTGAGCTCAAACCCGCGGCCTTCCTTTATACCAACTCCAGCCCAGTGATGAGCCCTACCTGATATGGGTCCCAAACAGTTGAGCTCCAACCCGCAGCCTTCCTTTATACCATCTCCAGCCCAGTGATGAGCCCTACCTGATATGGGTCCCAAACAGTTGGGCACAAACCCGCAGCCTTCCTTTATACCATCTCCAGCCCAGTGATGAGCCCTACCTGATATGGGTCCCAACAGTTGAGCTCAAACCCGCGGCCTTCCTTTATACCATCTCCAGCCCAGTGATGAGCCCTACCTGCTAAGGGTCCCAGACAGTTGAGGTCAAACCCGCGGCCTTCCTTTATACCATCTCCAGCCCAGTGATGAGCCCTACCTGCTAAGGGTCCCAGACAGTTGAGGTCAAACCCGCGGCCTTCCTTTATACCATCTCCAGCCCAGTGATGAGCCCTACCTGCTAAGGGTCCCAGACAGTTGAGCTCAAACCCGCGGCCTTCCTTTATACCATCTCCAGCCCAGTGATGAGCCCTACCTGCTAAGGGTCCCAGACAGTTGAGGTCAAACCCGCGGCCTTCCTTTATACCATCTCCAGCCCAGTGATGAGCCCTACCTGATATGGGTCCCAAACAGTTGAGCTCAAACCCGCGGCCTTCCTTTATACCATCTCCAGCCCAGTGATCAGCCCTACCTGCTAAGGGTCCCAAACCGTTGAGCTCAAACCCGCGGCCTTCCTTTATACCATCTCCAGCCCAGTGATGAGCCCTACCTGATATGGGTCCCAAACCGTTGAGCTCGAACCCGCAGCCTTCCTTTATACCATCTCCAGCCCAGTGATGAGCCCTACCTGATATGGGTCCCAAACTGTTGAGCTCCAACCCGCAGCCTTCCTTTATACCATCTCCAGCCCAGTGATGAGCCCTACCTGATATGGGTCCCAAACCGTTGAGCACAAACCCGCAGCCTTCCTTTATACCATCTCCAGCCCAGTGATGAGCACTACCTGATATGGGTCCCAAACCGTTGGGCTCAAACCCGCGGCCTTCCTTTATACCATCTCCAGCCAAGTGATGAGCCCTACCTGATATGGGTCCCAAACCGTTGAGCTCAAACCCGCAGCCTTCCTTTATACCATCTCCAGCCCAGTGATGAGCCTTACCTGATATGGGTCCCAAACAGTAGAGCTCAAACCCGCGGCCTTCCTTTATACCATCTCCAGCCCAGTGATGAGCCCTACCTGATATGGGTCCCAAACAGTTGAGCTCAAAGCCGCGGCCTTCCTTTATACCATCTCCAGCCCAGTGATGAGCCCTACCTGACATGGGTCCCAAACAGTTGAGCTCAAACCCGCAGCCTTCCTTTATACCATCTCCAGCTCAATGATGAGCACTACCTGATATGGGTCCCAAACTGTTGAGCTCAGACCCGCAGCCTTCCTTTATACCATCTCCAGCCCAGTGATGAGCCCTACCTGATATGGGTCCCAAACCGTTGAGCACAAACCCGCAGCCTTCCTTTATACCATCTCCAGCCCAGTGATGAGCCCTACCTGATATGGGTCCCAAACAGTTGAGCTCAAACCCGCGGCCTTCCTTTATACCATCTCCAGCTCAATGATGAGCACTACCTGATATGGGTCCCAAACTGTTGAGTTCAAACCCGCAGCCCTCCTTTATACCATCTCCAGCTCAATGATGAGCCCTACCTAATATGGGTCCCAAACAGTTGAGCTCAAACCCGCGGCCTTCCTTTATACCATCTCCAGCCTAGTGATGAACACTACCTGATATGGGTCCCAAACAGTTGAGCACAAACCCGCAGCCTTCCTTTATACCATCTCCAGCCCAGTGATGAGCCCTACCTGCTATGGGTCCCAAACAGTTGAGCTCAAACCCGCGGCCTTCCTTTATACCATCTCCAGCTCAGTGATGAGCCCTACCTGCTATGGGTCCCAAACCGTTGAGCTCAAACCCGCAGCCTTCCTTTATACCATCTCCAGCCCAGTGATGAGCCCTACCTGATATGGGTCCCAAACAGTTGAGCTCAAACCCGCGGCCTTCCTTTATACCATCTCCAGCTCAGTGATGAGCCCTACCTGATATGGGTCCCAAACAGTTGGGCACAAACCCGCAGCCTTCCTTTATACCATCTCCAGCTCAGTGATGAGCCCTACCTGATATGGGTCCCAAACAGTTGAGCTCAAACCCGCAGCCTTCCTTTATACCATCTCCAGCTCAGTGATGAGCACTACCTGATATGGGTCCCAAACAGTTGAGCTCAAACCCGTGGCCTTCCTTTATACCATCTCCAGCCCAGTGATGAGCTCTACCTGATATGGGTCCCAAACAGTTGAGCTCAAACCCGCGGCCTTCCTTTATACCATTCCCAGCTCAGTGATGAGCCCTACCTGATATGGGTCCCAAACAGTTGGGCACAAACCCGCAGCCTTCCTTTATACCATCTCCAGCTCAGTGATGAGCCCTACCTGATATGGGTCCCAAACCGTTGAGCTCGAACCCGCAGCCTTCCTTTATACCATCTCCAGCCCAGTGATGAGCCCTACCTGATATGGGTCCCAAACAGTTGAGCTCAAACCCGCAGCCTTCCTTTATACCATCTCCAGCTCAGTGATGAGCACTACCTGATATGGGTCCCAAACAGTTGAGCTCAAACCCGCAGCCTTCCTTTATATCATCTCCAGCCCAGTGATGAGACCTACCTGATATGGGTCCCAAACAGTTGAGCTCAAACCCGCGGACTTCCTTTATACCATCTCCAGCCCAGTGACGAGCCCTACCTGATATGGGTCCCAAACCGTTGAGCTCAAACCCGCAGCCTTCCTTTATACCATCTCCAGCCCAGTGATGAGCCCTACCTGATATGGCTCCCAACAGTTGGGCTCAAACCCGCAGCCTTCCTTTATACCATCTCCAGCCCAGTGACGAGCCCTACCTGATATGGCTCCCAACAGTTGGGCTCAAACCCGCGGCCTTCCTTTATACCATCTCCAGCCCAGTGATGAGCCCTAACTGATATGGCTCCCAACAGTTGGGCTCAAACCCGCGGCCTTCCTTTATACCATCTCCAGCCCAGTGATGAGCCCTACCTGATATGGGTCCCAAACAGTTGAGCTCAAACCCGCGGCCTTCCTTTATACCATCTCCAGCCCAGTGATGAGCCCTACCTGATATGGGTCCCAAACAGTTGAGCTCAAACCCGCGGCCTTCCTTTATACCATCTCCAGCCCAGTGATGAGCCCTACCTGATATGGGTCCCAAACAGTTGAGCTCAAACCCGCAGCCTTCCTTTATACCATCTCCAGCTCAATGATGAGCACTACCTGATATGGGTCCCAAACTGTTGAGCTCAGACCCGCAGCCTTCCTTTATACCATCTCCAGCCCAGTGATGAGCCCTACCTGATATGGGTCCCAAACCGTTGAGCACAAACCCGCAGCCTTCCTTTATACCATCTCCAGCCCAGTGATGAGCCCTACCTGATATGGGTCCCAAACAGTTGAGCTCAAACCCGCGGCCTTCCTTTATACCATCTCCAGCTCAATGATGAGCACTACCTGATATGGGTCCCAAACTGTTGAGTTCAAACCCGCAGCCTTCCTTTATACCATCTCCAGCTCAATGATGAGCCCTACCTAATATGGGTCCCAAACAGTTGAGCTCAAACCCGCGGCCTTCCTTTACACCATCTCCAGCCTAGTGATGAACACTACCTGATATGGGTCCCAAACAGTTGAGCACAAACCCGCAGCCTTCCTTTATACCATCTCCAGCCCAGTGATGAGCCCTACCTGCTATGGGTCCCAAACAGTTGAGCTCAAACCCGCGGCCTTCCTTTATACCATCTCCAGCTCAGTGATGAGCCCTACCTGCTATGGGTCCCAAACCGTTGAGCTCAAACCCGCAGCCTTCCTTTATACCATCTCCAGCCCAGTGATGAGCCCTACCTGATATGGGTCCCAAACAGTTGAGCTCAAACCCGCGGCCTTCCTTTATACCATCTCCAGCTCAGTGATGAGCCCTACCTGATATGGGTCCCAAACAGTTGGGCACAAACCCGCAGCCTTCCTTTATACCATCTCCAGCTCAGTGATGAGCCCTACCTGATATGGGTCCCAAACAGTTGAGCTCAAACCCGCAGCCTTCCTTTATACCATCTCCAGCTCAGTGATGAGCACTACCTGATATGGGTCCCAAACAGTTGAGCTCAAACCCGTGGCCTTCCTTTATACCATCTCCAGCCCAGTGATGAGCTCTACCTGATATGGGTCCCAAACAGTTGAGCTCAAACCCGCGGCCTTCCTTTATACCATCTCCAGCTCAGTGATGAGCCCTACCTGATATGGGTCCCAAACAGTTGGGCACAAACCCGCAGCCTTCCTTTATACCATCTCCAGCTCAGTGATGAGCCCTACCTGATATGGGTCCCAAACCGTTGAGCTCGAACCCGCAGCCTTCCTTTATACCATCTCCAGCCCAGTGATGAGCCCTACCTGATATGGGTCCCAAACAGTTGAGCTCAAACCCGCAGCCTTCCTTTATACCATCTCCAGCTCAGTGATGAGCACTACCTGATATGGGTCCCAAACAGTTGAGCTCAAACCCGCAGCCTTCCTTTATACCATCTCCAGCCCAGTGATGAGCCCTACCTGATATGGGTCCCAAACAGTTGAGCTCAAACCCGCGGCCTTCCTTTATACCATCTCCAGCCCAGTGACGAGCCCTACCTGATATGGGTCCCAAACCGTTGAGCTCAAACCCGCAGCCTTCCTTTATACCATCTCCAGCCCAGTGATGAGCCCTACCTGATATGGCTCCCAACAGTTGGGCTCAAACCCGCAGCCTTCCTTTATACCATCTCCAGCCCAGTGACGAGCCCTACCTGATATGGCTCCCAACAGTTGGGCTCAAACCCGCGGCCTTCCTTTATACCATCTCCAGCTCAGTGATGAGCCCTACCTGATATGGGTCCCAAACAGTTGAGCTCAAACCCGCAGCCTTCCTTTATACCATCTCCAGCTCAGTGATGAGCACTACCTGATATGGGTCCCAAACAGTTGAGCTCAAACCCGTGGCCTTCCTTTATACCATCTCCAGCCCAGTGATGAGCCCTAACTGATATGGCTCCCAACAGTTGGGCTCAAACCCGCGGCCTTCCTTTATACCATCTCCAGCCCAGTGATGAGCCCTACCTGATATGGGTCCCAAACAGTTGAGCTCAAACCCGCGGCCTTCCTTTATACCATCTCCAGCCCAGTGATGAGCCCTACCTGATATGGGTCCCAAACAGTTGAGCTCAAACCCGCGGCCTTCCTTTATACCATCTCCAGCCCAGTGATGAGCCCTACCTGATATGGGTCCCAAACAGTTGAGCTCAAACCCGCAGCCTTCCTTTATACCATCTCCAGCTCAATGATGAGCACTACCTGATATGGGTCCCAAACTGTTGAGCTCAGACCCGCAGCCTTCCTTTATACCATCTCCAGCCCAGTGATGAGCCCTACCTGATATGGGTCCCAAACCGTTGAGCACAAACCCGCAGCCTTCCTTTATACCATCTCCAGCCCAGTGATGAGCCCTACCTGATATGGGTCCCAAACAGTTGAGCTCAAACCCGCGGCCTTCCTTTATACCATCTCCAGCTCAATGATGAGCACTACCTGATATGGGTCCCAAACTGTTGAGTTCAAACCCGCAGCCTTCCTTTATACCATCTCCAGCTCAATGATGAGCCCTACCTAATATGGGTCCCAAACAGTTGAGCTCAAACCCGCGGCCTTCCTTTATACCATCTCCAGCCTAGTGATGAACACTACCTGATATGGGTCCCAAACAGTTGAGCACAAACCCGCAGCCTTCCTTTATACCATCTCCAGCCCAGTGATGAGCCCTACCTGCTATGGGTCCCAAACAGTTGAGCTCAAACCCGCGGCCCCCCGTGTGGGTGCGGGATAGAATACACCCACGGTATGCCCTGCCTGTCGTAGGAGGCGACTAATAGGGCCGACATGGCCGAATAACTTGCCAGTTTTGATTTGTTCAGACCCCCTGTGGATGGGGAGGGCAGAATTCATCCACGGTATCCCCTGCCTGTCGTAAAAGGCGACTTAGAGGGGGCCTTATAAAGGTCGATTTTGGTTTTCTGGTCCCAGCTCTGGTTTGACCAATAGAAACAAACATGCATGCTGTTAGGGGAAGGGCCACCAGCTTGGCCATCTGGCCAGAAAGCCTAGACGGTATGCCCCATCCCGTCAGGTGGGTGCGCCATGTACCCTACAGTAGTATCCGCCTTACAACGAAGGTCCCTGCATGGCCGAATACTGGAGCTGAATAAATCCTGTGCATGCCGAGGGGGAAGTGCCTGTTCGAGGCACTGGGACCCCGGGCAATATCTGCTATGCCAGGTAGGTATTGCCTTGGCTGGGTGGCGCCCACAGTGATAGCCCCCGTTCGGAGTGGGCAGTATTCGGGGAGGATTTCGTCCGGGATGCCATCAAAGCGATCACGGACACCTGTACAGGGTGGCACCCTTAAAAAGCCGTCTCTGGAGTGTCGAGCTAATCCCAAGGTGTATACGCCTTGGGATGAAGCCTTTAACCAACGATTTGCGACAGATAGATCACCTCGCTACCTGGTAGCTACCAGGACTGACGGGGATGATTTCAAGCTCGTAAAATCGATCATTTTCGCTGAGGAAATCGAGGGGAAATTTGGTGATCTTAACGGGATTTCCAAGCTCCGGAACGGGCAGCTCTTGCTGCATACCGTTAGCCGGCAGCAAACCGAAGCGTTGCTGGAATGCACGCAATTCGGCGAAATCCCCGTTAAGATCACAAAGCACGAAACGCTGAATGAGGTCCGTGGAGTTATTTTCCATCGTGACCTCATTTTGAATAGCGATGCTGAACTGTTGCGGGATCTGGGGAAGAGAGGCGTCACAAAGATTAGGCGCATCACCCGAAGGATTGGGGAAAGGAGCGTCGATACCGGCGCTTTTATTCTCCATTTTGAAGGTGATGTTGTACCTAAGCAGGTGAAGGTCACATCGTACAACTGCGATGTGCGACCGTACATCCCTCCACCTATGCGCTGCTACCAGTGCCAGAGATTCGGGCATGTTTCCGCCAGGTGTACTGCGAAGGCCGTATGTAGAGAGTGTGGCAAGGGGACACATGAGGGTGACGAGAGGTGTACGCCTCCCCCGATATGTCCCAACTGCCAAGGAAGTCACTCTCCACGGTCAAAACAGTGCCCTGAATTCATTATGGAAGCCAAGATCCAGGAAATCAGGACTCTTGACAGGCTTTCATATCACGACGCTCGCAAGAGGTACCGTGATATGAATGCCCCCGAATTTCGGGTATCGTTTGCAGCTGCAGCGACGCCCTCAATCACCCCTGCCGTTAAAGTTTCCAGTGCAGTACCCTCGATGTCCTCTTTTAGTACGAGTTTGAAATCTCCCCTCGCTGTACCAGCGAGCACTGTCAGCCCGAAGGAGGTCCCAAAACCTTCTTCGGCCACGGTTAAGAAGGCGCCGGTTTTAACACCTAAACCGGCGAATTCGGAGAAGAAGTCCTCTTCTTCTCCGAAACGGTCGGCGAACAAGTCTTCCCCAGCTAAAGGGGGAAAGAAGACTTTGCCGACCAGGGCTGGTCCTTCTTCCAGCCCACCTAATACGAAAAATATAGGGGAGAAGAGGGAGACGGTTCGTCGCCGTCTCTCTCGTCCTCCTGCTGACGGGGTGGCTACTGTCTCTGCTGGCCTTTCTGCTCCCACTACCACCAAGGGGGCGAAGCCTGCTGAAGCCAAGCCCGTCCGTATGGAGGAACTCCCCTATAGAAAAGAAAATAGATCGGCGGAGGAGAGGGGAACGGTTCAGCGCCGTTTCTCTTCCTCTCCTAAAGGCAGGGCTGCTCACGTATCTGCTGGCCATCCGCTCCCACCACTACCAGTGGAGCGGTGCCAGCAGGAGCGACCTTGTTTTATAAGGACCCGGCGTCTGTGGGGAAGGGACCATCTACTTCCCCAAACACACGTCGGCGCCGATCCAAGAAGAAATCTCTTCGGGGCGTGTCGGGGACAGACACCCAGTCTTCGGACCGGGAGGAAGTCCCTCGACACCGCTCTCGCTCTTCCCCAAGAGCGAGACTCGTGAGGTCCGACGACGACCGCGCGCAACCCAAGAGAGCGCCCGCTCCATTTTCTTCGTCTTCGGACGGAGATGTGGAGATTGAGGTGTGCTCTCCTGCCCCATCATCTCCAACTAGAGATGGGGAAGGGTGGCAAACGGTCAAGCATAGGTAGAAGACCAACTTCTACTTAAGTCCACACCATGGCACTATTACAATGGAACTGTAATAGCTATTCTGTTCATCTCGCTGAGTTACGACAATTAATATCTTCGTTTTCGGCAACCATTGTCTGTCTTCAGGAATCCAGGTTTCTCCTGGACATGAGACAACAATGCGTCACTTCAAACTCTTCTCTAGAGACCGGGTGTACGGAGCTGTGGCCGCTGGTGGCGTCTGCACTCTCGTCCACTCTAGCCTCTTTAGTGAAGAGGTGCCGTTGCGTACTCAGCTAGAGGCAGTTGCAGTTCGTACTTCGTTGCCAGTAATGGCAACAGTATGTAACGTGTACATCCCGCCTGATTCTCAGCCGGATTACGACCAGCTGGTGGATCTAGTCTCTCAGCTCCCCCCTCCTTTTCTCCTTCTGGGAGATGTTAATGCCCACAACACCATCTGGGGCTCCGCTACCACTAGCGGTAAAGGGAGAGATTTTGAGAGGCTGATCAGGCGGCTGGACCTGTGCCTGTTGAACACAGGGGAACCTACGCACTTCTCTATTGCACACGGTACTTATTCAAGTATCGATATTACCCTGTGCAGTCGTGCGCTGGTTCCCCTGCTACAGTGGGGTGTACACGATGACCTTTGTAATAGTGACCATTTTCCAATTATCGTTACTCTTCCGAACCAGAGAGCCATCGAGTTACCAAGTCGATGGCTTCTCCGTCGGGCTGATTGGCCAACTTTCACGGCACGCGCGGTGTTTGCCGAAGATACCTTTGAGAGTGTCGACGATCATACCATTCACATAACGAATGGTATTTTGGCTGCTGCTGAGGAAACAATACCTTCCTCGTCCGGCAACTCACGCCGGAAGCTTGTCCCTTGGTGGACAGCCGAGATTGCAGCAGCCATTAAAGATCGTCGACGTGCTTTCAAATGCTATCGGAGGCAAAACACTATGGCCAACCTTATCACCTTCAGAAGGATGCGTGCTAGAGCCCGATATCTGATTCGGGAGAGTAAGAAAACGACGTGGGAAAAGTATGTGTCGTCCATGACGGCGCATACTCCTTCATCTCAAGTGTGGACTAAGCTTCGTCGGATCTCTGGACTCCCGACATCACTGTCGATACCCGGAGTGTCCATCAATGGAGACATCATCTCGGACCATCTCGCCATTGCCAACAGCATTGGCTCGCACTTCTCCGATGTATCCTGCTCCGGGAGTTACGATCCTACGTTTCTGACTCTGAAGCGGGAGGCAGAGACTCACCCCTTGTCCTTTGCCACTGCTGCTTCGGAGTCCTATAATGTACCATTCTCTGAATGGGAACTGCGCAGTGCGCTTGCACTGTGCAGGGATACGGCTCCTGGACCGGATAACATACATAATCAAATGTTAAAACATCTGTGCGATTCCAGTATTAAAAAACTGTTGATCCTCTTCAATCGTATATGGATTGAAGGGGAGTTTCCATCTCAATGGCGAGAGGGGATCGTAATACCGATTCCTAAGGCTGGAAAGAATCCCAAGTTTGTAAGCAGCTATAGGCCCATTTGTTTGACAAATGGCCTATGTAAGCTGCTCGAAAAGATGGTGAACCGTCGACTGGTGTGGTTCTTGGAGGATAAAGGTCTCCTGTCTGAGTACCAATGTGGATTTCGCTCTCATAGGTCCACCACTGACCATCTGGTGCGACTTGAGAGCGCCATACAGGAGGCTTTTTTCCGAAAGCAGCACCTAGTCACGGTTTTCTTTGACCTAGAGAAAGCCTACGACACCACAAGGCGCTACGGGATCCTTTCCACCCTTCACAAGTGGGGACTCCGTGGTAACTTACCGACTTTTATTGCGAATTTCATGTCCGTCCGACTCTTCCGTGTAAGGGTCGGTAGGACATTATCGCAATATTATACCCAAGAAAATGGAGTTCCTCAGGGTTCAGTGCTGAGTGTCACCTTGTTCGCGATTGCCATTAATGGCATTGTTGCCGCCGCCGGGTCCGCGGTAGTTCCATCGCTGTATGTAGACGATTTAGCTCTGCATTACAGCTCTGGAAGTATGGCAGTCGTGGAACGGCAATTGCAGCTAGCTATCAACCGGGTCGACAGGTGGGCTCACGACCGGGGTTTTCGTTTTTCAGCAGCGAAAACCTCCGTCGTCCATTTTTGTCGGCTACGGAGGCTACATTTACACCCTGAACTACATCTCAGGGATGCTGCGTTGCCGTTGGTTGACACTTATCCCTTCCTGGGGCTCCATTTTGACAGCAAGTTAACGTGGCAGCACCATATACGGCAATTGAAAATGACATGTCTCAGGAAACTGAACATGCTCAGGTTTCTTAGTGGCACTACGTGGGGGGCTGACCGTGCGGTGCTGCTACGGTTCTACCAAGCCCTCGTCCTGTCCCGGCTAGACTATGGTTCTGCGGCATACGGTTCAGCAAGGCCGGCAACCTTGAAAATGCTGGACAGTATCCACCATAGTGGCGTTAGGCTGGCTACCGGTGCCTTCCGGACCAGCCCGATACCCAGCCTACTTGCCGAATCGGGTGTTCCACCTTTAAATTATAGACGCCAACATATGCTTTTAGCATATGCTGCCAATGTGCGTCAAATGCCGCAACACCCGACCTATCAAGCTCTCTTCGGTACCCAAAACCACCAGGGGTACGCCAACCGGCCTCGTGCCACTCGGCCGGTTGGTATTAGACTTGATAGCTCGTGTACTGAAATAGGAGTGGCTGTAGGTCCCTGTATGATCCGGACATCTAGCGAGGTGCCTCCGTGGCAAGTCCCGCGTCCGGAAATTCGGTTAGATCTGCACCGAGGTCCTAAGGTGAACACGGATGCCTCCGTTTACCGGAGGCAGTTCCACAGCATAGTTCACCAATTTCCGGACGCTGGCATTCTATACACGGATGGTTCGAAGGTGGACGAGAAAGTGGGTTGTGCTTACGTTATTGACGGTGCAAATACCAAGATCTCTTTGCCTGAGGCCTGTAGTGTGTTTACTGCGGAGCTCGTTGCCATCTATGAAGCTCTGCAGTTTGCACTACAGGATGCACGAATCCACTTTCTCGTGTGTACCGACTCTTTGAGTTCGTTGCAGTCAATTGCTACATGTTTCCCGCAACACCCCCTAGTGCAGCGAATCCACGACCTACTAGCCGGGCTGTGCCACGCTGACACTCGAATCACCTTTCTGTGGCTTCCAAGCCACATGGGAATTGCGGGAAATGAGTTAGCGGATCAAGCTGCAAAAGAGGCGGTATCACTACCACCTCGACCAATGGAGGTATCCGCTAGAGATATTCGCTCTCAGTTACGCCTACAAGTTCTGGCTTTTTGGGAGAGTCAGTGGCTAGCTGACCCACTGCCCAGTAAACTGAGAGCGATCAAGGGAACTACTCGCGTGTGGCGGAGCTCCTTCCGGGCCCGGAGAGAGTCCGTCATTTTGTGTAGGCTAAGGATAGGTCATACAAGATCCACCCACTCATACCTAATGAGAAGGGAAGACCCCCCACTTTGTACCTGTGGAGCCGTATTCACCGTGGCCCACATTTTCACCCAGTGTGTGGATCTTGCTGAGTTACGAAGAAACCTTGGTTTGCAGACGACACTCAAACTTATATTAGCCGATGACGCGGTGGCTGCTGATCGCGTTATCCGCTTTATCAGTGAGAGTGGGTTAGGGCCAGCAATCTAAATTTTCCAGTGAACATTGACTCAACGACTTGTTCGTTTTTGAATGATAATTTTTTGTTTTTTCCGTAATTTTTGTTTATTTTTATAATTTTTTATTTAATTGTTTGTTTTTTGTTTTATTAATTTTTGGTCTTTTTAAATTTAGATGTCCACCTCAAAATTTTAAATTCAACTCAAAATTTGTATTCTTTAATCTGTGTTAAGAGGGGCAGATGACCTCGTAGTTCCGCCCCTTAAAACAACAATAACTAACTAACTAAACCCGCGGCCTTCCTTTATACCATCTCCAGCTCAGTGATGAGCCCTACCTGCTATGGGTCCCAAACCGTTGAGCTCAAACCCGCAGCCTTCCTTTATACCATCTCCAGCCCAGTGATGAGCCCTACCTGATATGGGTCCCAAACAGTTGAGCTCAAACCCGCGGCCTTCCTTTATACCATCTCCAGCTCAGTGATGAGCCCTACCTGATATGGGTCCCAAACAGTTGGGCACAAACCCGCAGCCTTCCTTTATACCATCTCCAGCTCAGTGATGAGCCCTACCTGATATGGGTCCCAAACAGTTGAGCTCAAACCCGCAGCCTTCCTTTATACCATCTCCAGCTCAGTGATGAGCACTACCTGATATGGGTCCCAAACAGTTGAGCTCAAACCCGTGGCCTTCCTTTATACCATCTCCAGCCCAGTGATGAGCTCTACCTGATATGGGTCCCAAACAGTTGAGCTCAAACCCGCGGCCTTCCTTTATACCATCTCCAGCTCAGTGATGAGCCCTACCTGATATGGGTCCCAAACAGTTGGGCACAAACCCGCAGCCTTCCTTTATACCATCTCCAGCTCAGTGATGAGCCCTACCTGATATGGGTCCCAAACCGTTGAGCTCGAACCCGCAGCCTTCCTTTATACCATCTCCAGCCCAGTGATGAGCCCTACCTGATATGGGTCCCAAACAGTTGAGCTCAAACCCGCAGCCTTCCTTTATACCATCTCCAGCTCAGTGATGAGCACTACCTGATATGGGTCCCAAACAGTTGAGCTCAAACCCGCAGCCTTCCTTTATACCATCTCCAGCCCAGTGATGAGCCCTACCTGATATGGGTCCCAAACAGTTGAGCTCAAACCCGCGGCCTTCCTTTATACCATCTCCAGCCCAGTGACGAGCCCTACCTGATATGGGTCCCAAACCGTTGAGCTCAAACCCGCAGCCTTCCTTTATACCATCTCCAGCCCAGTGATGAGCCCTACCTGATATGGCTCCCAACAGTTGGGCTCAAACCCGCAGCCTTCCTTTATACCATCTCCAGCCCAGTGACGAGCCCTACCTGATATGGCTCCCAACAGTTGGGCTCAAACCCGCGGCTTTCCTTTATACCATCTCCAGCCCAGTGATGAGCCCTAACTGATATGGCTCCCAACAGTTGGGCTCAAACCCGCGGCCTTCCTTTATACCATCTCCAGCCCAGTGATGAGCCCTACCTGATATGGCTCCCAACAGTTGGGCTCAAACCCGCAGCCTTCCTTTATACCATCTCCAGCCCAGTGACGAGCCCTACCTGATATGGCTCCCAACAGTTGGGCTCAAACCCGCAGCCTTCCTTTATACCATCTCCAGCCCAGTGACGAGCCCTACCTGATATGGCTCCCAACAGTTGGGCTCAAACCCGCAGCCTTCCTTTATACCATCTCCAGCCCAGTGATGAGCCCTACCTGATATGGGTCCCGAACCGTTGAGCCGTATTCCAAGATTGGCCTCACCAGGGTCAAATATCCTAATTCTTTTGTGGTAGAGCTACTGCCTTTTAATACCCGTATTACAAAATGAAGTTATTTGTAGGATTTGGAGACGACACAACTCACATGGGTACTCCATTTCTTATCATTCCTTTCATGGATGCCCAAGTATTTGCACGAGCCTTCTTCTACAAGAATTTCCGAGCAGATATTATATTGAAAATCATGGACGAAGCAAGGAGGATATAAAAAGTAGGTTGGCTCAGGCAAGGAAAGTATTTCTACAGAAAAGGAATCTGTTGACATCGAATATAGGAAGTCATTTTTGAAAGCCTTTGTTTGGAGCGTGGCGCTCCATGGAAGTGAAACTTGGACTGTTGGTGCAGCAGAAAAGAAAAAAATTGAGGCGTTTGAAATGTGGTGTTACAGGAGAATTATGAAGATCAGATGGGTAGATAGGGTTACAAACGAAGAGGTATTAAGACGAGTGGGGGAGGAGAGATGTTTCTGGCGACTGCTAATGAAGATATAGGTTGGTAGGACACATACTAAGACATCCAGGAATAGCAAGAACTGTACAGGTAGACCAAGGTTAGAATATGTTAAACAGATTGCCTTGGATGTCGGGTGTGGTAGCTAGGTAGAGATGAAACGATTAGCTCAGGACAGTGTAGCATGGAGAGCTGCATCAAACCAGTCAAAAGACTGAAGACTCAAACAGCAACACAACATCATGCGTGGTATCGATCACACGAGCACACACATTCTGGGGCTGGTTGGTGGTATTTCTTGCTCATGCATACTTTGTAGTGGAATCCGTGAGTCGCGACGTGGCGTGGCGTAGTTCGCGTTGTCTTTGTCTCTCATCGCATCCGTGCTCCGGAAGTCGCGTCGTTCTGTTTCGTCTTTAAGTCTTGTTTCAGTCTTTCATAACTGGGGGTCGATGGCAGGAGAAGTTTGAGTCTCAAGCGGTGGTTCTCTTGCTAATGCCGGGATGGTGTGGATTTAGAGAGTTACTCTTGATCTTTCCTAGTTCAGTTAGATTCTTGTAGCTTGGATGGGGCCAAATGTTCTCTAGTCCGTATGTCACCACCGGTACAATCTTTTTTCCACACGATTAATACAGTACAACGCAGTATTATTCTTATTCTCGTATCAGAAACATGGTACACAATAACAAAACATTTCACTAAATACAATGAGACCAGAACGTGGCGACTTGTAGTGCATTCATTCTCTGAGGCTAGGTGTAGATCCTCCGTTGTGGAGGTGGTTGACAGTCTGATCTTCTCCGCAATCACACTTGATGTTCCATCTTGCCATATTAGCTCTTGATTTGCCGACTCCTGATCTCAACCTAGTTAGGGATTTCCATGTCATCCATGCCTCGTTATGACCCGGTGGTAAAGTTTCAGATGGCGTTGTACAGCCACCAGGAAGAAGACCTTTAGTTTTCCAAGATTGTAGTCTAGCATTTTTCTCGGTGTTTGTGAGTTCCCTTGATGTTTTTAGGAAACTCTTCCTAGATTTCAGTCTTGGTGTGTGTAATTCGTACCCATATAACGGATGAGTTCCTTCTTCCTTTCCTTGTTCGCTGTTATTTCTCTTCGAACAGAAGGTGGTGTTATCACGGTGAGGTGGCAAAGCCATTCAATTGGAGTGGATTTGAGACACCCATTTATTATTCTGCACGTATCATTGAGAGCCACCTCCACCTGTTTGGCATGAGTTGAGTTATACCAAACAGGACAAGCATACTCTGCGGTGGAATAACATAATGCCATTGCAGGTTGGCTGCCCCACTGCGATCCGGCCAATCTTCTGAGGAGATTGTTCCTGGTGGAAACTTTAGTATAACACAGTAATCAGATGCGACAGCTATACTTCTCCAAGAAGCAGAAAGAATGACGACTTTTGAGAGACAAAGTACTTGCAATATTAACGAACTGATACTATATTAGCAGTAGTATGGTCGATTGATCATGAAGTTTCAAATTCTCCTCAAGTTCGGATAAAACATTAACTGTTGAATGATATTTATATATTCATTATTATTTTTCATTATACAGTATTTGAATTGCAGCCAATGGCCATAGCAGGGTATTTTCATTGAACGCCCGTAGGCTCCACATCAAGTACCAGAGATGCCACTGTGACTGACACATAGCGGCGAACGTTGGAACTTTATAGAGCGTTTTTAACCAATTAACCAACCAATTGTAGTGGTAGGTTCTTTTCTTTTCTTTTTTTGAGCAACTTCGGTGGCGTAGTTGGTAGCATGCTGAGCTTCTATGCCCAAGGTCGCGGGTTCAAACCCGGCCGAAGTCGACGGATTTTCTTAAGAGCGTTAAAAATCCCTCAGTATGCCTTCTTTCGGAGGGGAAGTAAAGCCGGCGGTCCAATGTCATAGATTTAGTTAGTTATTGTTGTTTAAAGGGGCGAAACAACGAGGTCATCTGCCCCTTGTCATAGATTTATGGCATGATAAAGAACCTTCCACTAATTAAACTTGTGTGAAGCTAAATTATAGGTTATGCTTGACTTACGCTCTTAGGTTCCAACGTTCGTCACCAAGATTCGACTGTGGTGGCATCTAGTAACAAAGTTCAAAACTAGTTGGTCGTTGACGGTGGTGTTTGGTAGCAAAAGTTGGAACTACTTGAAAATCGAATGTCTGCAGTCCTTACTTGTATTGAAACAGATAACACACACTAATACAGCCATCACAATTAACACCGGTTATCAGACACACCCAAAGTACACGGGGCTACATGACCGCGTTGTCACAGCCCCTAAACTGAGGAACCAAACAACCTAGGTTATTTTATATGCCATAAATATATATGACACGTGCCCGCCGGGTTTACTTCCCGTCCGAAGGAAGGCATACTGAGGGATTTTAACGCTCTTAAAAATCCGACGACTTCGGCCGGGTTTAAACCTGCGATCTTCGGCATAGCAGTTTAGCATGCTACCCACTACGCCACTGAAGTAATTTTATTTCTTCATTATCAAACTCAGTGACAATGTTCATACTAAACTGAGTCATAGCAAATTTAAGGTGGCAATAAGCAATTAACCACGCAGAGAATCATTACGGAAATTAAGGGAAGTCTGTTCAAACTGAATTCTTTTCACTATACGCATGGTCATGAAGGACCATTTTACTCTCTAGCCGTGGTCGTTACGGCGTGCTGTAGGCAGTCGCTCACATCCGGGACGTGAGGAGGTTTGAATTTCCCCGCCGGCAACCTTGAAGATGGTCTTCTGTGGTTTTCCATCTTCCTTCCAGGCAAATACTGGGGTTGGTCCCAAACTATAGGCCACAGCCGCTACCTTCCAACTCCTCGTCCTTACATTCAAAACTTTCCTCTCCAGACAACACTTCACACGAGACGATACTTGTAGCTCACCCCATGGGTGTCCACATAGAACTCTGGCGAGCCGAACATGTCCTCGGACACTCCCGGTAAAAAAAAGGCCGTACGCTAAAAAAAGAGAGAGAGAGAGAGAGAAAAAAAAACACCAAACCAGTTTCCAGTGTTCACAGCTATGATGTCCAAAGTTGTGGCATGGCTACATATCCAGCCATCCTGAGGGAGGAGTAGCAAAGATACACATCCCTATTATCTCATGTGTAGAATCCAAGAAAACGGGTGGAGTATCGCAATGACGTAGAGTCAGTTCTTAGAGAATTATAGTTCCCTCTTTGAGTTGGTTGCAGTCAATTGCTACATGTTTCCCGCAACACCCCCTAGTGCAGCGAATCCACGACCTACTAGCCGAGTTGTGCCGCGCTGACACTCGAATCACCTTTCTGTGGCTTCCAAGCCACATGGCAATTACGAGAAATGAGTTAGCGGATCAAGCTGCAAAATACGCGGTATCACTGCCACCTCGACCAATGGAGGTACCCGCTAGAGATATTCGCTCTCAGTTACGCCGACAAGTTCTGGCTTTTTGGGAGAGTCAGTGGCTAGCTGACCCACTGCCCAGTAAACTGAGAGCGATCAAGGGAACTACTCGCGTGTGGCGGAGCTCTTTACGGTCACGGAGAGAGTCCGTCATTTTGTGTAGGCTAAGGATAGGTCATACAAGATCTACCCACTCGTACCTGATGAGAAGGGAAGACCCCCCACTTTGTAACAGTGGCCCACATTTTCACCGAGTGTGTGGATCTTGCTGACTTACGAAGAAACCTTGGTTTGGTAGATGACATTCAAACTTATATTAGCAGATGGCGCGGTGGCTGCTGATCGCGTTACCCGCTTTATAAGTGAGAGTGGGTTAGGTCCAGCAATCTAAATTTACAAGTGATTTACTCAAAGACTTTTGTTTTTATCATATTAAATGATCTTGTCGACTTCGTCGTTACGCTGCGGTTTGGCGTTACGTTACGATGACGGGACGAAATGTTTCCAGATGCACTGAGGTGTGTGACGTCATAGTACCGCATGTGTTCCCCGACAATCTCTACTTCGTTAGTGTAAGACAAAAATCCCCGATTCTTGGATGTCAACGGGTAATCTCGAGAACCATTGGATGGATTTTGATGCGGTTTTCACCATTCTGTAAAGGATATCTCGAGGAAAGATTCTGTAGAAAATAATTTATGTATGATCAAAGGAAGCTAAGCCGTAACGATTTCAGTGAAAAAGTCGAAAACAAACTTGGCGTCCGTGCACTTCTTAAGCTTACGCTGGGCAAACCGTTAAACATATCATAATATACTATGAGCGTAAGAATTAGTCAGCATGAAAAGTTCTACAAAAATGTCCGCGAGAGCATATCTCTATCTTCAATACATCGCCCACTATAAGTGTTTTTTAGACTGGATGGAAGGGGCACGTCCCCGCGCGCTCTGGTGAGCGTGACGGCATCCCGCGCGCTTGACCTTGCTTTACCCTTGGTTTGCACTTGCCGTTCGCGAGTAATTTGAAACAAGGTTAAGTATTATAAAGCAAGATCAGTATTATGCAGATCATTTTCTAACACGTCAAGAGTCTTTGGCTTAAGCCTCCAGCCTTTCTAGCATTTTTCAGCATTTGTAGCATTTAAAATGATACAAAGTCTAGTCCTTCAGACTGACTGTCACTTTTCCGTAAATTCGGTATATTATTATTATAATATTTATTTGAACTTTTGTTTTGTTATTTTTAGGCCTATTTTAATATTTAGGCTTCTATCTCAAAATTTAAATATATATTCGAAATTTTAATAATTTAATGTGTTAGGAGGGGCAGATGACGTCGTAGTTCCGCCCCTTAAAACAACAATAATTAACTGAATTACAGTTCAATACATTTGGTAAAGGCAGGTGGAAGTGTTAAAAATCGTGCAAGGAACAAACACACGAACATTCTGCTTCGCCCGGTATTTTTAACTGTACACCCACCGTAAGCTTAAAAGGCGCACGGACAGCAGGTCCCAGACGCAATTCAGAAAATCCGAGGCGAAGAGCGGAACTCCAAACACACTATACTCTTCTCTGAAGTCTTAACTCGACACGACTCAACAGTTTGATGCTGGCCGAAGCTGGGTGATAGACTCGCTCCGAAGCTAGTGATTTAAATTTCCACTGAATGGAGATTTTTGGAAGAAATGAAAAAGTAAAAACACGCACAATGGGCGATGTATTTAAGACAAAGATAAGCTGCCCGGACTTTTTTTGTAGAACTTTTCATGCTCAACAATTCTTACACTCATAGTATATCGATATTTTAATGGTTTACCCAGCGTAAGCTTAACCCTCTCAGTGCCATGCGCCGATCAGATCGGCTCTCGCTGCTCGCGCCAAAAGTGCCAAAGCCGATTGAATCGGCGCGCAGTTTATCTTATATTTATAGATTTCTGTAGGCATATGTCCGTGATTATTTCATACCGTTGGAAAGGTGAGGTTTCAAGCTTGCCTGTGCGGTGTTAACTTTTTTCCTTCGAAGTCCCATACGCGATAGGTTTGTGTTTGTATTCACGCCCTCCCTTTGCGCTCCCCCAATCACGCGCGTTCCCGCCAAAATTGCGGTGCAGTTGTTTTCTTCTAGTTGACGTTTCCTGCCTACAGATGAATCTAAGAACTTTCTACAGCTGGAAACTTAGTTTTTTTCGAATATGACTCTTAGGTGTCCTTAATATAGGCTCAAAACTGACTTTTTCCAAAAAAAAAAAAAAAAAATTATGAGAATAACCTCAATTAAAAAGGTTTAGATGCCGTATTTACTTTTATGAACATAATGTATGAAAGAATGAGGTATTGGTTATAACGCAAAGCAAAAATAATGATTCTATCGTTGGAAAAGTGGTATTTATGATTCTTTTCGAATAGTCTGCATGGCCATTGAAAATGGCTTGGCATTCTTGGCAAGTATGCCAGGAAATGGTTTGGCACTAAGAGGGTTAAACGGCGCACGGACAGCAGGTATTTCTTCGCCTAGATTCACTGAAATCGTTACTGCTCGACTTCCTTTGGTCATAAATCGATGTTTTTCTACAGAAACCTTCCTCGAGAAATCCTTTACAGGATGGTGAAAACCGCATCAAAATCCATCCAGTGGTTCTCGACATTACCCGTGACATCCAAGAATCGGGGACTTCGTTTTATACTAAGTAGAGATTGATTCAACTTGTTGAAGAAAAGTACCGTACATGCTGATCATATGTACTTTATCAATTCTCTTGCGAAGTGCCATGTTAACTCAGTATGGCCAGTACAGTAGATGTCAGGGTGTTCCGATAGATTTTAAATTACTGTTGATCCATATCATTCTATTAATCTAAGGTAAAACCTATAAAATGATCATCATTCTCATGATATTTGTCTTCAATCAGAGTCGAGACTTGTCATTAATGGATCCATGTTCTGTAACGAACATCCACTCATAGAATACAGGTACGACCCAATGCACGTTATGGGTGGCGTGATGCAGCTCGCATACACTCATTAAATCACAATGTTTTCCGAATTGGAATGCTCTTGTTTCTAGGGCCTTAAATCATGGTTTTTGGGATCTACCAAGTTTGTTTCTTGTATTGCGAGGCTTAAAATAAGCCGGGTGTGGTCCTCCTACGATACATTCGATATTTCGCCCACGTGCCAAAGGGCCTGAATCTTGGGAATGGAGAGGGCTGTCCAAATTTTAAGTAAACAGTGAAACCCGATGGGTTGCAGAAGGAAAGTACTGTACGTGCCACGGCACAAACCTAGAAGAATTGCTGAGTTTTAATTCACCGGCCGTGAAAGCCAATATACCACACTGTAACTTACGTAAAATTTGGCTCAATTCGGAGAATAACAAGACAAACACACATTCAGCTTCGCCCGGTGTCTTTAACGGTTTACCCAGCGTACGCTTAAAAGGCGCACGGACGGCAGGTCCCAGACTCAATTCAGAAGAGCCGAGGTGAACAGCGAAACTCCAAACACATAAACTCTTCTCTCTTTTTTTATCGTATGGCCTCGGGTGCCGGGTGCAAGATTTGCTATTTGACACCCTGAGGGTAGCTTGCATGCCGAATTTCGTGTTCCTTGACTATGAAAGTCAAGGAGGTTAGATGTTAGATATCTAAGCTCCTTGAACACTATAGCGCTTCCTAGTTGAGAAATGAGGAACTTTGTGTTGGCGGAAACTCCCAAGATTAATTTTGCCATTATGAACTCGGCCTACTGAATTCAAATGGATTCTTTGACTTGCCAACATCCTATGACATGCGTGTCGTATTTTTGCCGCCTTTCAAAAACCACTTACCACGGCCAGGAGTGAACCTGCAATCTTGGGGTTAGTAGACCGACACGATATCCACTCGTCCACCGTGGCAAGCTACTCTTCTCTTAACGCGACACGACAGTTGGATACTGGACGCTGATTCGGTAGGCTCGCTCGCTAGCTCGTAAACTTGCTCTTATAGTCTGATTTACAAAAGATGCTCGGTGAAAGCTGTCATACGCTTGATGGGTGAGGTGGAGACGAGAGGGGTAACGGTCTCCAAGGCAACAGTGAGCAATGTTGCAATGTATGCCGACACAGCAATAAGCACATGGTTTGACTCAGTGGCAACGCAGCATTTCCCCACGTGCTAACTTTGACAGCTGTCAGCGAGCTTTATTGGTAATTCAGAGTATAGTAACTTATGTAAGATGATGCAGACCATACCCGACCTCACCAGTGCATGGACTGCACTTCCGGACTAACTTATTTTAGGATACCGTACTCATTTCTTGTGGTGGTGAGTGTACCACCAATGAATAAGTAAGTAATCCTTGTATAGGCTATGTAAACACTCGCTTTAGTCTTACGACTTGCCTCTTATTGCATTTTTTCTTTCCTTCTAGGTATGGCTGAGGAGAACTATTTCACTAAGCGTTACACCACTCTTTCCAACCGTAATTCGGGTAAGTTGAAATATTGGGAATGCTTTTGAAGTCAGGGTGAGGAGTGTTATACAGGGTGTCAGAAAATAAGAGGTAGAAAATCAAACCATGCATGGGGGTGGGTCTGGAGAGCAATATAAGTTAAGATACCTGTGAGCGCAAACCAACCGATATGCCCCTGTGAACATTTGTAATCACGAGGAAACTCGGCAACGTCGTGCAATGAGCAGCATCGCGTGCGGCGTCTACACTCTTGGGTGGTTCTCGCAGCGCAGTGGGAAAGGCACTGGCGCCGTTTAGTTTAGCCGGGTTCGAATCCGGAAAAGCTTTTCCCCCCGATTTCTTCCCCCTTTGCATGACCTATCTTATTGCGCATTAATCACGACATTAACCTGTTAATTTTGCGTCTCATTTTGAATTTTTAAAATAAAATAAGCTCTTTATTCTTTGTTTATTCTCTCGCCGCGATAAATTCTACTTTGACTTGCATTCATGTTGTTCTTATTATGAAGTAATTTTAAATACATCGGTTTTCAAGTGGCTTGTTTCTTGTCAAATTATTTAATTTCTAATTAATTGCGTCATTAAATAGAGCTGCCATGATGGGAGCACACTGAACAAGAGTCGATGCTGCTCATTGAGCGACGTTGCCAAGTTTCCTCGTAATTACAAATGCTCACAGGAGCGTAACGGTTGGTTTGCGCCCACAGGTATCTTAACTCATATTGCTCCCCAGACCCATCCGCATGTGTGGTTTGATTTTCTACCTCTTATTTTTCGACACCCTGTATAAAGACAATGTAGCATATCTTAAACAAGCCACAGATTGAATGAACTAAAATAAAGGAATGTTAGAAAAAAATAGATTCACGTGCATACAAAAGATTAACATATATTTACGCAATAGGGCGCACTTAATCTTCTCCCGCTATGGGCTCACAACTTGTGGGACGTGAGTTGGCGACCATGGAACCTCAGCCGAGTCCGGCATTGCTTCCACTTACTTGTGCCGGGCTCTTCTCAACCTCTCTTGGTCAACTCTTGTTCTTTTCCAACCCCGACGGTATTAGAGTATCCGAGACCTAGCGAGTCTTTCACTTTCCCGCCTTAATTGGCCCTTGTCTCATCTTTCCTGATCCCTCCTTCTTCCAGGGGTCAGCCCTCTTGTTTTCTTTTCATGTTATCTCCTGCTTTCTGCTGAAGGTCCTCAAGGAGGCAGGGTGTGTGTAGCCCCACCACTTAAGGTGCACCCTGGATAGTGCTACACCCTCAGGCCCCCGTGTGGGTGCGGGATAGAATACACCCACGGTATGCCCTGCCTGTCGTAGGAGGCGACTAATAGGGCCGACACGGCCGAATAACTTGCCAGTTATTGATTTGTTCAGACCCCCTGTGGATGGGGAGGGCAGAATTCATCCACGGTATCCCCTGCCTATCGTAAAAGGCGACTTAGAGGGGGCCTTATAAAGGTCGATTTTGGTTTTCTGGTCCCAGCTCTGGTTTGACCAATAGAAATAAACATGCATGCTGTTAGGGGAAGGGCCACCAGCTTGGCCATCTGGCCAGAAAGCCTAGACGGTATGCCCCATCCCGTCAGGTGGGTGCGCCATTTACCCTACTGTAGTATCGCCTTACAACGAAGGTCCCTGCATGGCCGAATACTGGAGCTGCATAAATCATGTGCATGCCGAGGGGGAAGTGCCTGTTCGAGGCACTGGGACCCCGGGCAATACCTGCTATGCCAGATAGGTATTGCCTTGGCTGGGTGGCGCCCACAGTGATAGCCCCCGTTCGGAGTGGGCAGTATTCGGGGAGGATTTCGTCCGGGATGCCAAGTAAGCGATCACGGACACCTGTACAGAGTGGCACCCTTAAAAAGCCTTCACAGGAGTGTAGACCGAATCCCAAGGTGTATACGCCTTGGGATGAGGCATTTAATAAGAAGTTTCCTGTTGACAGGTCTCCTCGCTACCTGGTAGCTACCAGGACAGACGGGGGAGATTTTAAACAGGTAAAATCGATCCTATTTTCAGAGGAAATCGAGGGGAAATATCGCGACCTTAACGGGATTTCCAAGCTCCGGAACGGGCAGCTCCTGCTGCATACCGTTGACCGGAAGCAAACCGAAGCGTTGTTGGAATGTACGCATTTCGGCGAAATTCCCGTTAAGGTTGAGAAGCACGATACGCTAAATGAGGTCCGTGGAGTTATATTCCATCGCGACCTCATTCTAAACAGCGACGCGGAATTGATGCGGGATCTGGGGAAGCGAGGCGTCACCAGGATTAGGCGCATCACCCGGAAAATTGGAAATGATAGCGTCGATACTGGCGCTTTCATTCTTCACTTTGAGGGTGATGTAGTGCCTAGGCAGGTGAAGGTCACGTCGTACCATTGCGACGTTAGACCGTACATCCCTCCACCTATGCGCTGCTACAATTGCCAGAAATTCGGCCATGTATCTGCCAGGTGCACTGCCAAGGCGGTGTGTAGAGAGTGTGGCAAGGGGACACATGACGGTGTGGGGTGTACGCCTCCCCCGACGTGTCCTAACTGCCAAGGAAGTCACTCTCCGCGGTCGAAGCAGTGCCCTGAGTTCTGCAAGGAAGCAAAGATCCAAGAAATCAGAACATTGGATCGGCTTTCATATCACGACGCTCGAAAGAGATACCGTGATATGACTGCACCCGAATTTCCGGTTTCTTTCGCGGCTAAGGTGACGCCACCTATCACCCCTGCCACTTTCGTTCCCCGTGCTGTACCCTCGAGGACGAAGTACTCTGAGATCGAAAAGTCTCCCCTCGCTGTCCAAGCGAGAACTGTCAGTCCGAAGAAGGTCACAAAACCTTCTACGGCCATTTTGAAAAAGGCATCGGTTATACCATCTAAACCGGCGCAATCGGAGAAGAAGTCATCTTCCTCTCCGAAACGGTCGGAGAAGAAGTCTTCCCCTGCCAAAGAGGCAAAGAAGACTTCTGCGACCGGGGCTGGATCGTCATCCAGCCCGCCTGATAAGACAAAGATAGTGGAGAAGAGGGAGACGGTTCGTCGCCGTTTCTCTCGCCCTCCTGCTGACGGGGTGGCTACTGTCTCTGCTGGCCTTCCCGCTCCCACGACCACCAAGGGAGCGAAGCCTGCTGAAGCCAAGCCCGTCCGTAGGGAGGAACTCCCCTATAGAAAAGAAAATAGATCGGCGGAGGAGAGGGGAACGGTTCAGCGCCGTTTCTCTTCCTCTCCTAAAGGCAGGGCTGCTCACATATCTGCTGGCCATCCCGCTCCCACCACTGCCAGTGGAGCGGTGCCAGCAGGAGCGACCATGTTTTATAAAGACCCGGCGTCTGTGGGGAAGGGACCATCTAATTCCCCAAACACACGTCGGTGCCGATCCAAGAAGAAATCTCTTCGGGACGTGTCGGGGACAGACACCCAGTCTTCGGACCGGGAGAAAGTCCCTCGACAACGCTCTCGCTCTTCCCCAAGAGCGAGACTCGTGAGGTCCGACGACGACCGCGCGCAACCCTAGAGAGCGCCCGCTCCATTTTCTTCGTCTTCGGAAGGAGATGTGAAGATTGAGGTGTGCTCTCCTGCCCCATCATCTCCAACTAGAGATGGGGAAGGGTGGCAAACGGTCAAGCATAAGTAGAAGACCCACTTCTACTTAAGTCCACGCCATGGCACTATTACAATGGAACTGAAATAGCTATTCTGTTCATCTCGCTGAGTTACGACAATTAATATCTTCGTTTTCGGCAACCATTGTCTGTCTTCAGGAATCCAGGTTTCGTCCTGGACATGAGACAACAAGGCGTCACTTCTAACTCTTCTCTAAAGACCGGGTGGACGGAGCTGTGGCCGCTGGTGGCGTCTGCACTCTCGTCCACTCTAGCCTCTTTAGTGAAGAGGTGCTGTTGCGTACTCAGCTAGAGGCGGTTGCAGTTCGTACTTCGTTGCCAGTAATGGCAACAGTATGTAACGTGTACATCCCGCCTGATTCTCAGCCGGATTACGACCAGCTGGTGGATCTAGTCTCTCAGCTCCCCCTCATTTTCTCCTTCTGGGAGATGTTAATGCTCACAACACCATCTGGGGCTCCGCTATCACTAGCGGTAAAGGGAGAGATTTTGAGAGGCTGATCAGGCGGCTGGACCTGTGTCTGTTGAACACAGGGGAACCTACGCACTTCTCTATTGCACACGGTACTTATTCAAGTATCGATATTACCTCGTGCGCTGGTTCCCCTGCTACAGTGGGGTGTACACGATGACCTTTGTAATAGTGACCATTTTCCAATTATCGTTACTCTTCCGAACCAGAGAGCCATCGAGTTACCAAGTCGATGGCTTCTCCGTCGGGCTGATTGGCCAACTTTCACGGCACGTGCGGTGTTTGCCGAAGATACCTTTGAGAGTGTCGACGATCATACCATTCACATAACGAATGGTATTTTGGCTGCTGCTGAGGAAACAATACCTTCCTCATCCGGCAACTCACGCCGGAAGCTTTATCTTGGTGGACAGCCGAGATTGCAACAGCCATTAAAGATCGTCGACGTGCTTTCAAATGCTATCGGAGGCAAAACACTATGGCCAACCTTATCACCTTCAGAAGGATGCGTGCTAGAGCCCGATATCTGATTCGGGAGAGTAAGGAAACGACGTGGGAAAAGTATGTGGCGTCTATGACGGCGCATACTCCTTCATCTCAAGTGTGGACTAAGCTTCGTCGGATCTCCGGACTCCCGACATCACTATCGATACCCGGAGTGTCCATCAATGGAGACATCATCACGGACCATCTCGCCATTGCCAGCAGCATTGGCTCGCACTTCTCCGATGTATCCTGCTCCGGGAGTTACGATCCTACATTTCTGACTCTGAAGCGGGAGGCAGAGACTCACCCCTTGTCCTTTGCCACTGCTGCTTCGGAGTCCTATAATGTACCATTCTTCGAATGGGAACTGCGTAGTGCGCTTGCACTGTGCAGGGATACGGCTCCTGGACCGGATAACATACATAATCAAATGTTAAAACATCTGTGCGAATCCAGTATAAAAAAACTGTTGATCCCCTTCAATCGTATATGGATTGAAGGGGAGTTTCCATCTCAATGGCGAGAGGGGATCGTGATACGGATTCCTAAGCCTAGAAAGGATCCCAAGTTTGTAAGCAGCTATAGGCCCATTTGTTTGACAAATGGCCTATGTAAGCTGCTAGAAAAGATGGTGAACCGTCGACTGGTGTGGTTCTTGGAGGAGAAAGGTCTCCTGTCGGAGTACCAGTGTGGATTTCGCTCTCAAAGGTCCACCATTGACCATCTGGTGCGACTTGAGAGCGCCATACAGGGGGTATTTTTTCCGAAAGCAGCACCTAGTCACGGTCTTCTTTGACCTCAAGAAGGCCTACGACACCACATGGCGCTACGGGATCCTTTCAACCCTTCACAAGTGGGGACTCCGTGGTAATCTACCGACTTTCATTGCGAATTTCATGTCCGTCCGACTCTTCCGTGTAAGGGCCGGTAGCACATTATCGCAATACTATACTCAGGAAAATGGAGTTCCTTAGGATTCTGTGCTGAGTGTCACCTTGTTCGCCATTGCCATAAATGGCATTGTTGCCGCCGCCGGGTCCGCGGTAGTTCCATCGCTGTATGAAGACGATTTAGCACTGCATTACAGCTCTGGAAGTATGGCAGTCGTGGAACGGCAATTGCAGCTAGCTATCAACCGGGTCGACAGGTGGGCTCACGACCGGAGTTTTCGTTTTTCAGCAGCGAAAACCTCCGTCGTCCATTTTTGTCGGCTCCGGAGGCTACATTTACACCCTGAACTACATCTCAGGGATGCTGCGTTGCCGTTGGTTGACACTTATTCCTTCCTGGGGCTCCATTTTGATAGCAAATTAACGTGGCAGCCCCATATACGGCAATTAAAAATGACGTGTCTCAGGAAACTGAACATGCTCAAGTTTCTTAGTGGCACTACGTGGGGGGCTGACCGTGCGGTGCTGCTACGGTTCTACCAAGCCCTCGTCCTGTCCCGGCTAGACTATGGTTCTGCGGCATACGGTTCAGCAAGGCCGGCAACCCTGAAAATGCTGGACAGTATCCACCATAGTGGCGTTAGGCTGGCTACCGGTGCCTTCCTGACCAGCCCGATACCCAGACTACTCGCCGAATCGGGTGTTCCACCTTTAAATTATAGACGCCAACATATGCTTTTAGCATATGCTGCCAATGTGCGTCAAATGCCGCAACACCCGACCTATCAAGCTCTCTTCGGTACCCAAAACCACCAGGGGTACCGCCAACCAGCATCGTGCCACTCGGCCGGTTGGTATTAGACTTGATAGCTCGTGTACTGAAATAGGAGTGGCTGTAGGTCCTTGTATGATCCGGACATGGCAAGTCCCGCGTCCGGAAATTCGGTTAGATCTTCACCGAGGTCCTAAGGTGAACACGGATGCCTCTGTTTACCGGAGGCAGTTCCACATCATAATTCACCAATTTCCGGACGCTGGCATTCTCTACACGGATGGTTCGAAGGTAGACGAGAAGGTGGGTTGTGCTTACGTTATTGATGGTGCAAATACCAAGATCTCTTTGCCTGAGGCCTGTAGTGTGTTTACTGCGGAGCTCGTTGCCATCTATGAAGCTCTGCAGTTTGCACTACAGGATGCGCGAATCCACTTTCTCGTGTGTACCGACTCTTTGAGTTCGTTGCAGTCAATTGCTACATGTTTCCCGCAACACCCCCTAGTGCAGCGAATCCACGACCTACTAGCCGGGCTATGCCACGCTGACACTCGAATCACCTTTCTGTGGCTTCCAAGCCACATGGCAATTGCGAGAAATGAGTTAGCGGATCAAGCTGCAAAAGACGCGGTATCACTACCACCTCGACCAATGGAGGTACCCGCTAGAGATATTCGCTCTCAGTTACGCCGACAAGTTCTGGCTTTTTGGGAGAGTCAGTGCCAAGCTGACACTCGAATCACCTTTCTGTGGCTTCCAAGCCACATGGGAATTGTGTGAAATGAGTTAGCGGATCAAGCTGCAAAAGAGGCGGTATCACTAACACCTCGACCAATGGAGGTACCCGCTAGAGATATTCGCTCTCAGTTACGCCTACAAGTTCTGGCTTTTTGGGAGAGTCAGTGGCTAGCTGACCCACTGCCCAGTAAACTGAGAGCGATCAAGGGAACTACTCGCGTGTGGCGGAGCTCTTTACGGTCACGGAGAGAGTCCGTCATTTTGTGTAGGGTAAGGATAGGTCATACAAGATCCACCCACTCGTACCTGATGAGAAGGGAAGACCCCCCACTTTGTAACAGTGGCCCACATTTTCACCGAGTGTGTGGATCTTGCTGACTTACGAAGAAACCTTGGGTTGGTAGATGACATTGAAACTTATATTAGCCGATGGCGCGGTGGCTGCTGATCGCGTTACCCGCTTTATAAGTGAGAGTGGGTTAGGGCCAGCAATCTAAATTTTCAGTGAACATTGACTCAACGACTTGTTCGTTTTTGAATGATAATGTTTTGTATTTCCGTAAATTTTGTTTATTTTTATAATTTTTTGTTTATTTAATTTTTTGTTTTTGTTTTGTTAATTTTTGGTCTTTTTAAATTTAGATGTCCACTTCAAAATTTTAAATTCATTTCAAAATTTGTATTCTTTAATCTGTGTTAAGAGGGGCAGATGACCTCGTAGTTTCTCCCCTTAAAACAACAATAACTAACTAACTAACTAACTCTCTCAGGGGCTCACATCCGGTGAGTTCGGGATTTGGTGACCCCGAGGGCGTCTTGAGCTTGGTCCCGTTGTTCTCCCACTTCAATTGCCTTTGGGGCGGTCCCTCTCCTCTTTACCTTTCCTACCTACGTTTCCTGGCTCTCCTTTCTTCCAAGTCCCTTAATTCTCATTCTTCAAGGATTGAGGGCATTTCCTTTCCTCCTGTCTTTTGTTTCCCTCATTTTTATTTTAGTTGTCCATCCCCTCTTCTAGTCTGTTAGTATGTAGTTAGATTTAGGTTTAGTTTAATTTCCTTTACATTTTCGCTATCCCCCAAACCATTAGGGGCCGATAACCTAGATGTTAGGCCCCTTAAAACAAGAATTATCATCAACTCAATCTTGTGGATAAATGGACTCACTACGGAGTAGCTTAGCGAAGAGCAAGTGGTGGGGAGAGTGGGAGGGAGGGGACGGTCCGCCCAATAAGCAGACCTAACAGTGGCGCGAATCCCAGCAGGGATGCTTAAATTCCAGCTGACTCGTTCGTCCCATCTTGTGCATTTAGGACAGTTAGAAAATGTACGTCTCAGTAAATGAAAATCCACAGCTTGCTTCCAGTCGACCGACCAGGTCGGGGAATGGATTGAATGAACCCCCACCTAGCGGCGAGGATATGAACTGTGCCGGCTGCCGAAGCCTATCGCACTCCCCTGGGGCAATGATTAAATAAATGACAGATTTATTTATTTATTTATTTATTTATTTAATCGTATGGTGAATTATATACAAAATTTACATTATACAACATTATCCACATTCTGCAACCAAGTTATGACATTTGGAGTGACATGAAAGATTTCAGCAGTGTTCCCAGGGAATGAGAACAGAGGGCAGCGTCGGAGCAGATGATCCATTGTCTGCTCCTCTTGATCACAGTCGCACATTGCTGAATTGATCCAGCCCCATCTGTGTTGAAAGAATTTACAGCAGCCATGGCCGGTTCTGAATCTGTTAAGACGGCACCACAGTTTCCTTGGGAGGTCAGAACCTTTCAATTCCTTTGTAGGATCAAGAGAATGGGCACTTGTCCCCGCTGTTTTTGTTGACCACTCGTTTCTCCAACTTTGGTTTAAATTAAACCCATCCACATACAGTATTTCTGCAGTAACACATGTTGGCCTCCTAGACCGTGGTCGCTGTTGTGAGGGATGGCAAAATTCATGGTGTAGTGGTAAAGTAGGTGAAGCCCTGATCTTCTTAGCCTCTCTCAACAATGCTTGTTTCCTTCTTAGATGTGGTGGAGGAATGTGGCTCAGCACAGGCAGCCAATGACAAGGCGTTGACTTAATAGTACCAGTGAAGCATCACATTGTATCATTTAATCTTGAGATGACAGATGAAATGAAATGATAGGGGAGAGTGTTGCTGGAATGAAATTGTGACAGGGAAAAACGGAGTACCCGGAGAAAACCCAGTCTGCCTCTGCTTTGTTCAGCACAAATCTCACATGGGGCGACCGGGACTTGAACCACGGACCCAGCACAGCAGTGAGAGGCTCACACGTCTCAGTCAATAATTCTCATAAAAGTACCTTTGTAAAAATAATGAAAAAATCAAAAACATTTACCATGATAGGAAAATGTTGGTTGGTTGGTTGGTTTAGGGGCTGCGACAATGCGGTCATGTAGCCCCGTGTACTTTGGGTGTGTGTAGAATCTGTCTGATAACCGGTGTTAATTGTGATGACTGTATTAGTGTGTGTTATATGTTTTAATTCAAGTAAGGACCGCAGACGATCAATTTCAAGTAGATTCTACTTTTGCTACCAAGTGCTAGCATCCACGACACCTAGCTTGTGGACTTGCTACTAGATGCCATCGCAGCTAGCACCTGGCGGCGAATGTTGGAACTAATATAGTGTTATTAAATCTAACCTAGACATTTAGCTTCACGCAGGTGTAATGTCTTCGACATGGGGCCGCCGGCTTTACTTCCCCTCCGAAGGAAGGCATATTCTGAGGGATTGTTAAAGATAGGAAAATATGAGAAGATTGTCGCATTGATTAATAGATAATCCATTCAAATGCTCCACCAAACAACACAAACTGTATTCAAATATTTAGAACCTTTATTTTACCAAATTATTTCTAAGGTTATCCATTTTATTTTATTTTATTTTATTTCAAAATGATTCTATTATTTGACAATTTACAAGAATACTTATCCTTTAGATTTTATATTTCCATCGTTCTTATTCATTGTTTTCCCAGTTTATTCATTTCATCCTGTATATCTTCTTCTATATATTTAAAACAGTAAGCTGATTTTTGTTACCACGAGATTCACAGAACGGCTGAACCGATTGACTTCGTAATGCATTCTGACGAAAGCCCTTGGCCTGTATATTTGCAGAGATTCTTTAAAATAAAGAAATATGTTACCATATATTTTTAAATTCTTGAACAAAAATGCAAAATTATTGTCCCTAGAGCATGTGCAGAATCAGCTTGGTTAATGACAGTAATGGCGGAGGTCCACCACGTTTTAATATAATAGTTATTTACAAGAATTATAAAGGAGAGGTATATTTTTTTATGATATTTCCACGATATGTACTGGAATAGAATTATAAAAGACGGGAAATCTACAAGAACATATACTGACTCTTGAGTGTGTATGCTGTTTACCTAACTTAATATTGCGCTATTTTACCAGTGATTTGTTAGCTAAGCTCGAAGCGTTGCGAACTCTGAATTTATGCATCGTGAAACGGAAGGGGTTCGATTCCCACCTCCGACATGTTTTTTATTTCCATATTCTTCTTTCTTGCTATTGGTATTACGTAGCCAAAACATACTTTACTTTTAAAATTCCCGTAAAGTAATGAATTCTCTGCGATTTCCGTTGGCATCTATATATTTAAAACACACGGCGTTTTCTTGTGTAAATCGCCAACAACTCCCCACTGGACCGATGTTTATGAAATGTGCCATCACTATTGTTTTCTTTAATTCAACAATTGTTAGTAACTTATTTTATTTCATGAAATTAATTTGCTCATAATGCTATTCGCCCATATACGGCAATTATGCATTCTATCTACAATCCGCCAGCGACTTGTATTTTACTTAATTTCATATTTTTTAAATTTATAAACAAAGATGCAAAATTATTGGCCCTAGAGCATGTACAGAATCAGCTTGGTTAATGACAGAAATGGCGGAGGTCCACCAAGTTTTAATGTAATAGTTATTTACAAGAATTATAAAGGAGAGGTATATTGTTTATGATGTTTCCACGACATATACCGGAATAGAATTATAAAAGACGGGAAATATACAAGAACATATACTGACTCTTGAGTGTGTATGTTGTTTACCTAACTTAATATTGCGCTATTTTACCAGTGATTTGGTAGCTAAGGTGGAAGCGTTGCGAACTCTGAATTCATGCATCGTGAAACGGAAGGGGTAAGAGCGTGGAAATCCCTCAGTATGCCTTCCACCGGAGGGGAAGTAAAGCCGGCGGTCCCAAGTCATAGATTTATGGCATGTTAAAGATCCTTTTCAATAACTACACTTGTGTGAAGCAAAATTTGTAGGTTAGGTTTGATTAATGCACTGAAGTTCCAATGTTCGTCGTCAGGAGCTGGTTGCGATGGCATCTAGTAACCACAGCTAGGTGTCGTGGACGGTAACGTTTGGTAGCGAAAGTAGGATGTTACTTGAAATTGATCGTCTGCAGTCCTTGTCTTACTTGAATTAAAAACAGATAATACAGCCATCACAATTATTAACACTGGTTATCAGACAGATTCTACACACACCCAAAGTAAACGGGGCAGCCCCTAAGCTAAGTAACTAACCATCATTTCTGAACTGTTTTATTAGAATAGTTTCTGAAGGTTTGGTTGCTGAAGAAGGACCCATTCTTGGACCGAAACATGCACTTTGTGTTCATTGGCGGAACATTGTAATTAATTAACTAATGAAACTAAAATAATAAATCTACGTATTTTACACTGAGTAGGAAAAAGCCACGGGAAAGGTAATGTGCCGTGTATCTGCGGCGGTCAGTCTACAGACACGAGTATAGTGAAGGTGGCAACACGTTGCGAGATAACTGACTTTGAACGTGGGATGATCATTGGCGCACGGCGCATTTCGGAGATTACACGCGAATTAAGGTTTCCGAGGTCAACAGTGTCGAGGGTTGATGTTCAATACCACAGGGATAATGTTACCTTCCGCGTAAACCACCGCACGGGACGGCCAGAGATGCCGTCACCTCTGCAGAACCATACGGGCGACTGTGACTCAGTGAACTGCCCAGTTGAATGTTGGTAGTCAATAACCCATTTGGGGTGGTTTATATTTTACTAGCAGTAGTGCCCGGCTTCGCCCGGTGGATTGATTTGTTTTATGGATGATAACGAATACTACTACAGAACTGGAGCGCTTATTGCAGCTGATAAAATCAGTATAGTGCACCAACACCATCGCCCTTATACAGAGACATAGACTACTATTGTCATAATGAGAACTGTTTTAAGGGGCCTAACACTAATTGCTCCCCGTGACTGCAATTTATAAGCAGCTCGCAATTCTGCACCAGAACACTGGTAGGAGCGACGTGATGCAGCCCGCATTGCCAGGCAACAATATACTTAGGTATTATTGAAGCTGTTCGGGAGTGCTTGTTCTTCCGACTTACTGAACAAAACTCAATCTTTAAGGTTACCTGAGAGGTGTAACCTAATGCTACTTAGCCTAAACTATTCCCCTTGAATCAGGCTATCATATACAAAAAATATTTTTCGAATCCGACTGGTAGTTCCAGAGATTAGCGCGTTCAAACACACGAACTCTTCAGCTTTATTATATTAGTAGGATAGATTACGGCTCGAATAAATTTAGAACCTCCAACGAAATGTCGATTACAGTAAATGCGCTGACAAAGAATGTACTAACATTCTCTGCACGGCGAGACATAATTTCCGTGTCTGTACTGCTTGGAGGAGCCGAAATAACAGGGTAGCAATTAGGATTGTGACGTGATGGGATTTTCCAAGAACAGTAGGTGCCTCAGTACTGGGGATACAACCAGGTGATGATGACAGAAGTCTACCAAGAAATTAGGAGATTGCCAATATCAAGAGAGCTCTCTGGAGGGGGCCAATTATAGCTTCACAACTTACACTCACTTGTCAGCTTTTAATTTCCATTTCCTGGGCATAGCAGTGTTAAAATGTACCAGGCTATAAACCTGGCGCAGCTGGTTGATTGTCGCCACTGCCAGAATTTACGGCGGTTTAGCGTTCGTCCCAGTGGAGAGATACAGTATCTAAGTGGTAGTATTGCGGATGAGTCGCAAGTTGGTTGATAGTTGCTCTTTTCTTCCTTCTTTTTGTCACTTTAGGGACAGATGACCTCATAGTTCCGCCCCTTAAAACAAAAACAAAAAAATTAACTAACTTTTTGTCACATTAGCCTCAGAGGCCCAGCTTATGTAAAGGCTTATGCACTCAAGGGTTAGTACATTGCCACTGCTCGGCTGTCTCGAGAGTAGCACTTCCTGATTTATTTATCGTATGATGGTACAAGGAATAGATAAAACAATTATTTACAAATATATATGCAATGATATACACCAAGTTTGAAAACTAGAGTCCGAAATGGAACTGTTGAATCCAGTCAATGGCTTCTTAGGACAGTCCTTTGAATGCTCTGAGGGGACATGCGAAGACTACGTGATCCATAGTCTGCTGTTCTTCGCCGCAGTCACATGCAGGAGAGGGCTTCCAACCCCATTGGTTCAGGATCGCTGCGCACCTTCCTTGGCCCGTTCTTATCCGATTGAGTGCGCACCATTGGCGCCGAGGTGGATGAAATCCTGCAGGCCGAACCCTAGGAGTTTTGATTAACTGATGGTGTGTCAAGCACGTTTGTTCCTGCCATTTGGTATTCCAGGCATCTAGGATGTTGAAGTTGTCGTCCTGCAGGTTGGTTGCTGTTCTCCATGATGGTTGCCTGGACTGTGCTGAAGTTACTAGGAGCATGGAGTGTAATGGCAGCGATGGATTGTTTTGGATTTCCTTCTATGTGTTCCTCAATGACTGGAGTCTTCTAAGGGGTTGTTGTTGTTGTTGTTTGAGTCTTCAGTCATTTGACTGGTTTGATGCAGCTCTCCATACCTCCCTGTCCTGAGCTAATCGTTCAATCTCTACATAGCTACAACACCCTACATCCGAGGCAATCTTAACATATTCTAACCTTGGTCTACCCCTACAGTTCTTGTCCTCGACCCTTCCTTCCATAACTAAGCTATTCCTGGGTGTCTTAGTATGTGTCCTACCAACCTATCTCTTCTCTTCATTAGCAGTCGCTAGAAACATCTCTCCTCTCCCACTCGGGTTAATACCTCTTCGTTTGTAACCTTATCTACCCATCTGATCTTCATCATTCTCCTGTAACACCACATTTCAAATGCTTCAATTCTCCTCTTTTCTGCTGCACCAATAGTCGAAGTTTGACTTCCATAGAGCGCCACGCTCCAGACAAAGGCCTTCAAAAATGACTTCCTAATACCTAAATCTATATTCGATGTCAACAGATTCCTTTTTTGTAGAAATGCTTTCCTTGCCTGAGCCAACCTACTTTTTATATCCTCTTTGCTTCGTCCATCACTGGTTATTTTGCTTCCTAAGTAACAGAAGTCTCCTACTTCCTTCAGTTTTTCCACTGCCAATTTGATGTCCATAGAGGTTTCTGATTTATTTCGGCTGCATTCCAGTATTTTTGTTTTACGTTTATTGATTTTCATCATGAATTCTTTCCTCAAGACGGACTCCATACCATTCAAAAACTCATTCAAATCCTCAGGCTTGTCGGCCAAGATGACGATGTCATCAACAAATCTCAGAGTTGAAATTATTTCTCCTTGAATCTTCACTCCCACTTTAAATTTTTCTCCAATTTCCTTCATTGTTTGTTCAATGTAAAGATTGAAAAGTATGGGTGATAAGTAGAGCCCTGCGCGGATAAACAAAACGTTATCCGCATCCGCACGATTGTTATCCGCATCCGCGTGACTTTTATCCAAATCCGCTGATATTTTCAATATTATGTTTAATTTATTAGATAAAGCATAAAGTGTTAAACCAACACATTTAGACATTTGAGGAGAAAGTCGTTCCTGACAATTTGCTTCATTGCAAGGAACTTCAAGTAGGATGACACTTCTGGTTCCTTGACCTCCGCTTAAGACAAAAAACTGGCTATACTTTAATGGCTACTTTCGCACTTCTGCCTCAGTAAGTTTGATGTGCCTGAGTTGTGTCCTGAGTATGAATACATTTTTTACAGGTAAAACATACTACTATATCGTTCACCTTTTCGTTTCCATTGAAAACGTAACCAAATATCTGCCTTATCCTTGACATGAGCTTTGTTTCACGCGCTATTGAATATTCACCTTGTTTTATTTTAATACATAGTTTATCCATGTTGGTGAAATGATGTTCAAAATCACGGTCGCGGTAACATTCACTAAGTGAACTTCTCTTTACGCTAAGAGAAAGAGATTGACATTAATTTGGCCGGATATTCCAAGTCAGTCATCATCCTTCTGCTTCTTGACCCATCCATGTTCGCAAATAGTTGATGTCATAACTCTCCGTTGCAATATCACAGCCAACGTGCGTCAGTGCCAAGTTGGAAATAAATCTACAGATAAACCTGGATCCCGATCTTCCAGGATAGCTTAGATGGCGAAGTAGCTGACATGAGGAATGTTAATGATGTCACCACGATGAACTAACAGCGTATTGACAGCATTATACCTAGTACGTATAGTAATAATGGCAGTGAGAATATTGATGATGAGATGTCAAGACCTTCTACTACAAACATACTGTACTTAGTAAAATGTAGTTGAAAGCATAATGAGTAAAATAATCTTCTCGTGTATAAGTGCAATACGAGCCTGAATATTTCGTACGCAATAGGCTGTAGGATAGGAGTATTCCTCTTTTAAGCACGAAGCAGTAGATTGGCATATCAATTATGTATTATTATCGTAAGTTTGTATTCTAAAAACTATCCGCAAATTTACTCAAAACATTATCCGCATCGTATCCGCTATCCGCACAGCCACGCAAACTATATCCGCGTGGCGAAAATATTTGCGGATATCCGCGGGTTTATCCGCGGATACCCGCATCCGCGCAGGGCTTTAGTGATAAGTTGCAGCCTTACCTTACACCTTTCTGAATACCAGCTTATCTATCATGTCCTTCAACTCGAATGACTGCTGTCTGGTTTCTGTATAGATTGTAGAGCACCCTGCAATCCCAGTACTTGAATCCAATAGATTTCAAAATGTCAAACAATTTAGTCCAACCACTGGTAGCCAGTGAGGCACTTGCTAATAACTGCTGTCGTGTTACAGGTGAAACAGGTATCGCATGTGTTCAATGCGACGGTTTTAAAGACCATGATTGTAACTTGATGACCAAAGAAGCAATAAGAAAGTACCTTGGATTTTGCGACGGAGCAGATCAGTGCACTAGTGACCGTTACATCAAAAGGGGGAAAGGTAAGTCACATGCCAGTTATAAGGTGAGTATAGTAGTGTGTTACTATGTTCTAAAGCATTTAACAGTATAGTCTAATTAACAGTTGACTTGCAACACGAACTACAGAGCGCCCGAGAATGTTCTCCGCAGTGGGTACGTGCAGCTACGAATGGTTGAGTCATGAGTTTAGTTGGCTGCACTGTGTCCTTGAAAGCGGGACTCTCTCGTGTGAGCTGTCGGTGTGTCTCGCGATAAGCGCGCGAGTCTGCATTCTTCAGTGTGTGTTACAGTCGTCAGCGAGCGTTCAGATAGAGCATTGGAAGAGTGCAACAGTATACAGGCGGTAATGTTTACTACTGAAGAGAGAGTTTTTTTGGTGGAATACGTTTTTCGCCAAGGCGATCGGTTTACAGAAAATGTAAAATTAAGATTTCAGGCGCGGTTTCCTAATTCAAAGTGTCCAAACCGTGATACTGTTCGGGATTTGGTAAGTACCAATGTACGATGTACCGGGAACAGGCAGGCCTACACTTTTAACAGACGAGAAACTTGATGAAATCTCCGATATAAAGCTGCGTAATCCAAGTAAATCAACACGAAAATTAGCTCAACAAACAGGAATCTCTAAAGCTGTAAGAGACAAGCTTCAGTTGTTCCCTTATAAAGTTACCGTGGTTCATGAATTAAAACAAACTGATTACAGAAAAAGAGTGATGTATTGTGAATGGTTCCAGCATCTGTTATGAATGGCTGTGGTGAGTACAAAGTTTACTGTTTATTTGTTATGATGCAAGCAGCAGCCGTGCTACCAACATAACTGCTGTAGCTAGCTCTCGCAGACGCAAGTAGGCGCTGCGGAGAACATTCCCGGACTCACTGTATAAACTATTTATTTTTAACTAAAGTCAATATTTTATTTCATTGAAAACCGTAGCGGAATGCGGGTTCCATATCATCCTATTCATGAACGATGCATAATGGTAACAATATAAAATGGTACTAATATTTGAAGTGTAGATATTGATGATTCAAGGATAATTTGTGTTTGAAATATGTGGAGAAACGAAGAGATTAAATAAAAATAAGGTTTAGTAACCTAAAGTCAGAGCCAAATGGAGGCATTGTTCATGTAACGTAAATATCCTGAGATCGAAGCCTGACAAGGTGGAGACTCAGTGAAGGATGGTTTAATAATACCCATTATTGGAAGGGTTAATATTTTGAATGTTGAATAAAGTGAAATAAGATGTTGTAAGATGGATCGTGGAGAGATCCAAAATCATAAAACAAGTGTGTAACAAGTAAAGGGTTATTGTTTACTGCATTTGTTGTAATTTTCGCCATTGTTTATGGTTTTTATATTTTGTGTTTGGGTGCTTTTAGCTGTATTTTCCGCAGATAAAGACGGGTACACCACACGCTTTATAACTAAAAAGAGACAAATAGAACCGTGACTGATCCATCTACATTAGCAATGCTACCAACATTGTGGAACAAAATTAGTGAACAGATCGTAACCCTTGGCACTCGAATTTGTACAGTTGGTCACATACCTCAATTACTATAATATGTCCTTAGCATATCGTGAAAAGTAGCGTGAAAATGACCATCGACGTTGAAAGAGACTCACCAGGTGCTGGTTGTAAACCTTAAGTCAAAGCATGCGGAAATTTGATAAAATCAGCAAAAGTAGACTTGTAGGTTACGCAGTCAGAGCTGTCATCGTCTGATGAACCGGAGCCTTTCGCGACTTCACACATTGACTGGATATTTCTGAATCGCCTGATACTCGCTTCCCGAATCAAACTCCGAAAGACTATAATCTTCACTTGAATTCAAATCATTCACGATCGTGCTAATACCAGGGCTGCTCTCTTAAGCTGCGGTTTCCTATAGTAGCGGTACCGCTTCCTAGCGGCCGTAATGTGACGACGAATGACGTACAGAAACTGGGGACCGTCTTAACTGTGAACAATGGAATGGTGTGTGTGTCGTGACGGCTTGTTGTCATAAAGTTAAATAAGAAATGGATGCTCTTGACATGGCGCTTGTAATATTTTTGGAAGGAGAAGAGTCATCCGAAGACGATAGGGAACGTTCGGGGGGGAGTGACATTTTAAAAAGGCATCCTTCAGAAGGTGCATATGAAAAATAAGTGCGTCGTCATCTGCACTGCAATGAAGATAAATTCAGACAATATTTTCGGTTGATACCAGTGTTATTTAATTATATTCTGAATTACGTAAAGGCTGACATAACTTCAGTGCCGTAGGCTACAACAGAAACAAAAGATCATTATCTCCTGAACAGAAACTCAGTGTATTCTTAAGGTTACTCTTCACATTATACAATGCCACATCATTCGTTACGAAATCTATTAATGTCTGCTTTTCTTCTATACTCCAATATATCATCTTATCAGTCATTGTATATACTTTCAGCGCACACCGTACACCGTACAAAAACGCTGACGAGCTGTTTGCTACCGCACTCACCACCATCATATGAATGACGCCACCGCAACTTTATGTGATGGTGGTAGTCAACGCTTCCTTGAAAACCACTCGCCTACGTCACATTACCGCCGCTAGAAAGCAGAGGAAACAGCAGCTTTAGTTCGTGTGCGGTCATTTTTGCTGTAAACACAGATTGCCTGCTCAATGCACCCTAAGAATAATGTTGTCTGAGACATTGTCGCTATCTGCCGTTAAAACCTGGTAATCTAGGAGTAACAATAATGTCGTCATACGAGCGCAACAGGAAATTGTGATGTCGGTGTATTCCAGACGTACGAGCTTAAGAGGTTAATTTCCACAGGCGCATTGCCTCCTAACATTACAGATTCTGTATTTTTTCGTTGTAATACATAAATCGGTTGTTTAATACTATAATTAATGATCTCTCGTTCACTTTCATTGCATAAGTTGGCACTTACCCTCCTAGATCCTGCGGTCTGCTATATTCCCTGCTTCCATGACAGTCAGTTATTGCATCTAGGAGGCGGTGCGCGTTACGTCATCACCTTCTCATCTAAGAATACCAGATCTACGCAAAAGTCCATACTCTGTTAATACAGGGTGTCTCAAAAATGTACTAACACTTAGAATGGCTATAAAATTCGACAAACCGCCACCAACGCACCGGACCATTGCTCGGATCAGAGATAAATTTGAAGCAGATGGAAACGTTCATAACGTCAACAAGAAACTTCTGGACGACCACGGACATCCACCAGTCCTAGAAAAGAAGAACAGGTGCAGGAAGCCCTCACTCGATACCCACCGAAATCACTACTACAAACGGCTCGAGAGACACACATCTCAAAAGATAACGTCCATCGCATCATAAAACGTCTGCACAGGAAATCCTACATTCCAACACGGAATTGGAAATAGGGATGTATAGAACTAGCACCGATTGAGCGCACTGCTGTTGTACTGGGTAAGCGCAAGGCGCTCTTCATTTGTCTCCTGTGTTCTCATGCCGCTAATATCCACGAATTTAAGTTGTTTAAATTGCTATTTTCGTGACTATGCCGAGCTATTGCAGTGTTCTTCTTTGCAAAAATCAGGGAAGCCCGTTTTCGTTTCACCAATTTTCACAAAATAAAGAGATGAGGAAGAAATGGTTACGTGCTATTAGAAGGAAACATTTCGGTGAAGAAAATCTGACCAAAAATATTAAAGTGTACTCCCATCATTTTCAACTCGATGACTTCACAAAAACTGTGTTGGGCAAGTGTATTTATAAAGGGAAATAATTCCTACCTATAAGCTGATTAGACATTTCGATAACAACCACTGAATGTATGCATTGGTATTTGAAGGTGAGAGAGCAAGATTAAAGCCGGGCACTGTTATATCGCTTTTTCCGTGGACCACGAACACAACAAAAATAAGGAAGAGGCCATACACAAGAAAATTTCCGGATTACCACGATAAGCCTACAATATCGTAATCTGCATAAATTATCTCCATTGAAGTACGGTACGGGAAGAAATCGTTAATATACAGGAAGAAGTGAATGTAACATTTGTGACTCCCATTTTCAAAGGCTTCAATACTCGGACAAATACTTCAAGAATAAATGTCACAACATTAACAGTCACAAACGTATTATGGTTGGTTTCTTGAAATCAGAATTAATCGTCAACTTCCATCTGCCCGACGGAGAATGTGGTACCGGTAGCGACTGACTTCTACATTCTTGAGACATAAGTTAGTCAGATGAATGGAAACAGTTCGTGGCCCTAAAGCAGGGATTCTTCAACATTTTAAATACTGTACCCCTAAGTCGTTTCCAAGGGGTACGGGAACGATTCGTATTAAGAAATTGACAAAATTACATAAGAACCAAACGTTGCGATGTTATCTCCTGCTTTCTGCTGAAAGAGGCAGGGTGTGTGTAGCCCCACCACTTAAGGTGCACCCTGGATAGTGCTACACCCTCAGGCCCCCGTGTGGGTGCGGGATAGAATACACCCTCGGTATGCCCTGCCTGTCGTAGGAGGCGACTAATAGGGCCGACATGGCCGAATAACTTGCCAGTTTTGATTTGTTCAGACCCCCTGTGGATGGGGAGGGCAGAATTCATCCACGGTATCCCCTGCCTGTCGTAAAAGGCGACTTAGAGGGGGCCTTATAAAGGTCGATTTTGGTTTTCTGGTCCCAGCTCTGGTTTGACCAATAGAAACAAACATGCATGCTGTTAGGGGAAGGGCCACCAGCTTGGCCATCTGGCCAGAAAGCCTAGACGGTATGCCCCATCCCGTCAGGTGGGTGCGCCATGTACCCTACAGTAGTATCCGCCTTACAACGAAGGTCCCTGCATGGCCGAATACTGGAGCTGCATAAATCCTGTGCATGCCGAGGGGGAAGTGCCTGTTCGAGGCACTGGGACCCCGGGCAATATCTGCTATGCCAGGTAGGTATTGCCTTGGCTGGGTGGCGCCCACAGTGATAGCCCCCGTTCGGAGTGGGCAGTATTCGGGGAGGATTTCGTCCGGAATGCCTAGTAAGCGATCACGGACACCTGTACAGGGTGGCACCCTTAAAAAGCCGTCTCTGGAGTGTCGCGCTAATCCCAAGGTGTATACGCCTTGGGATGAAGCCTTTAATAAACGATTTGCGACAGACAGATCACCTCGCTACCTGGTAGCTACCAGGACAGACGGGGATGATTTCAAGCTCGTAAAATCGATCATTTTTGCTGAGGAAATCGAGGGGAAATTTGGTGATCTTAACGGGATTTCCAAGCTCCGGAACGGGCAGCTCTTGCTGCATACCGTTAGCCGGCAGCAAACCGAAGCGTTGCTGGAATGCACGCAATTCGGCGAAATCCCCGTTAAGATCACAAAGCACGAAACGCTGAATGAGGTCCGTGGAGTTATTTTCCATCGTGACCTCATTTTGAATAGCGATGCTGAACTGTTGCGGGATCTGGGGAAGAGAGGCGTCACAAAGATTAGGCGCATCACCCGAAAGATTGGGGAAAGGAGCGTCGATACCGGCGCTTTTATTCTCCATTTTGAAGGTGATGTTGTACCTAAGCAGGTGAAGGTCACATCATACAACTGCGATGTGCGACCGTACATCCCTCCACCTATGCGCTGCTACCAGTGCCAGAGATTCGGGCATGTTTCCGCCAGGTGTACTGCGAAGGCCGTATGTAGAGAGTGTGGCAAGGGGACACATGAGGGTGACGAGAGGTGTACGCCTCCCCCGATATGTCCCAACTGCCAAGGAAGTCACTCTCCACGGTCAAAACAGTGCCCTGAATTCATTATGGAAGCCAAGATCCAGGAAATCAGGACTCTTGACAGGCTTTCATATCACGACGCTCGCAAGAGGTACCGTGATATGAATGCCCCCGAATTTCGGGTATCGTTTGCAGCTGCAGCGACGCCCTCAATCACCCCTGCCGTTAAAGTTTCCAGTGCAGTACCCTCGATGTCCTCTTTTAGCATGAGCTTGAAATCTCCCCTCGCTGTACCAGCGAGCACTGTCAGCCCGAAGGAGGTCCCAAATCCTTCTTCGGCCACGGTTAAGAAGGCGCCGGTTTTAACACCTAAACCGGCGAATTCGGAGAAGAAGTCCTCTTCTTCTCCGAAACGGTCGGCGAACAAGTCTTCCCCAGCTAAAGGGGGAAAGAAGACTTTGCCGACCAGGGCTGGTCCTTCTTCCAGCCCACCTAATACGAAAAATATAGGGGAGAAGAGGGAGACGGTTCGTCGCCGTCTCTCTCGCCCTCCTGCTGACGGGGTGGCTAATGTCTCTGCTGGCCAATCCGCTCCCACTACCACCAAGGGAGCGAAGCCTGCTGAAGGCAAGCCCGTCCGTATGGAGGAACTCCCCTATAGAAAAGAAAATAGATCGGCGGAGGAGAGGGGAACGGTTCAGCGCCGTTTCTCTTCCTCTCCTAAAGGCAGGGATGCTCACGTATCTGCTGGCCATCCCGCTCCCACCACTACCAGTGGAGCGGTGCCAGCAGGAGCGACCTTGTTTTATAAGGACCCGGCGTCTGTGGGGAAGGGACCATCTACTTCCCCAAACACACGTCGGCGCCGATCCAAGAAGAAATCTCTTCGGGGCGTGTCGGGGACAGACACCCAATCTTCGGACCGGGAGAAAGTCCCTCGACACCGCTCTCGCTCTTCCCCAAGAGCGAGACTCGTGAGGTCCGACGACGACCGCGCGCAACCCAGGAGAGCGCCCGCTCCATTTTCTTCGTCTTCGGACGGAGATGTGGAGATTGAGGTGTGCTCTCCTGCCCCATCATCTCCAACTAGAGATGGGGAAGGGTGGCAAACGGTCAAGCATAAGTAGAAGACCCACTTCTACTTAAGTCCACACCATGGCACTATTACAATGGAACTGTAATAGCTATTCTGTTCATCTCGCTGAGTTACGACAATTAATATCTTCGTTTTCGGCTACCATTGTCTGTCTTCAGGAATCCAGGTTTCGTCCTGGACATGAGACAACAATGCGTCACTTCAAACTCTTCTCTAAAGACCGGATGGACGGAGCTGTGGCCGCTGGTGGCGTCTGCACTCTCGTCCACTCTAGCCTCTTTAGTGAAGAGGTGCCGTTGCGTACTCAGCTAGAGGCAGTTGCAGTTCGTACTTCGTTGCCAGTAATGGCAACAGTATGTAACGTGTATATCCCGCCTGATTCTCAGCCGGATTACGACCAGCTGGTGGATCTAGTCTCTCAGCTCCCCCCTCCTTTTCTCCTTCTGGGAGATGTTAATGCCCACAACACCATCTGGGGCTCCGCTACCACTAGCGGTAAAGGGAGAGATTTTGAGAGGCTGATCAGGCGGCTGGACCTGTGTCTGTTGAACACAGGGGAGCCTACGCACTTCTCTATTGCACACGGTACTTATTCAAGTATCGATATTACCCTGTGCAGTCGTGCGCTGGTTCCCCTGCTACAGTGGGGTGTACACGATGACCTTTGTAATAGTGACCATTTTCCAATTATCGTTACTCTTCCGAACCAGAGAGCCATCGAGTTACCAAGTCGATGGCTTCTCCGTCGGGCTGATTGGCCAACTTTCACGGCACGTGCGGTGTTTGCCGAAGATACCTTTGAGAGTGTCGACGATCATACCATTCACATAACGAATGGTATTTTGACTGCTGCTGAGGAAACAATACCTTCCTCATCCGGCAACTCACGCCGGAAGCTTGTCCCTTGGTGGACAGCCGAGATTGCAGCAGCCATTAAAGATCGTCGACGTGCTTTCAAATGCTATCGGAGGCAAAACACTATGGCCAACCTTATCACCTTCAGAAGGATGCGTGCTAGAGCCCGATATCTGATTCGGGAGAGTAAGAAAACGACATGGGAAAAGTATGTGTCGTCCATGACGGCGCATACTCCTTCATCTCAAGTGTGGACTAAGCTTCGTCGGATCTCCGGACACCCGACATCACTATCGATACCCGGAGTGTCCATCAATGGAGACATCATCACGGACCATCTCGCCATTGCCAACAGCATTGGCTCGCACTTCTCCGATGTATCCTCCTCCGGGAGTTACGATCCTACATTTCTGACTCTGAAGCGGGAGGCAGAGACTCACCCCTTGTCCTTTGCCACTGCTGCTTCGGAGTCCTATAATGTACCATTCTCTGAATGGGAACTGCGCAGTGCGCTTGCACTGTGCAGGGATACGGCTCCTGGACCGGTTAACATACATAATCAAATGTTAAAACATCTGTGCGAAGCCAGTATTAAAAAACTGTTGATCCTCTTCAATCGTATATGGATTGAAGGGGAGTTTCCATCTCAATGGCGAGAGGGGATCGTGATACCGATTCCCAAGGCTGGAAAGGATCCCAAGTTTGTAAGCAGCTATAGGCCCATTTGTTTGACAAATGGCCTATGTAAGCTGCTCGAAAAGATGGTGAACCGTCGACTGGTGTGGTTCTTGGAGGATAAAGGTCTCCTGTCTGAGTACCAATGTGGATTTCGCTCTCATAGGTCCACCACTGACCATCTGGTGCGACTCGAGAGCGCCATACAGGAGGCTTTTTTCCGAAAGCAGCACCTAGTCACGGTTTTCTTTGACCTCGAGAAAGCCTACGACACCACATGGCGCTACGGGATCCTTTACACCCTTCACAAGTGGGGACTCCGTGGTAACTTACCGACTTTCATTGCGAATTTCATGTCTGTCCGACTCTTCCGTGTAAGGATCGGTAGGACATTATCGCAGTACTATACCCAAGAAAATGGAGTTCCTCAGGGTTCAGTGCTGAGTGTCACCTTGTTCGCGATTGCCATTAATGGCATTGTTGCCGCCGCCGGGTCCGCGGTAGTTCCATCGCTGTATGTAGACGATTTAGCTCTGCATTACAGCTCTGGAAGTATGGCAGTCGTGGAACGGCAATTGCAGCTAGCCATCAACCGGGTCGACAGGTGGGCTCACGACCGGGGTTATCGATTTTCAGCAGCGAAAACCTCCGTCGTCCATTTTTGTCGGCTACGGAGGCTACATTTACACCCTGAACTACATCTCAGGGATGCTGCGTTGCCGTTGGTTGACACTTATCGCTTCCTGGGGCTCCATTTTGACAGCAAGTTAACGTGGCAGCACCATATACGGCAATTGAAAATGACATGTCTCAGGAAACTGAACATGCTCAGGTTTCTTAGTGACACTACGTGGGGGGCTGACCGTGCGGTGCTGCTACGGTTCTACCAAGCCCTCGTCCTGTCCCGGCTAGACTATGGTTCTGCGGCATACGGTTCAGCAAGGCCGGCAACCTTGAAAATGCAGGACAGTATCCACCATAGTGGCGTTAGGCTGGCTACCGGTGCCTTCCGGACCAGCCCGATACCCAGCCTACTCGCCGAATCGGGTGTTCCACCTTTAAATTATAGACGCCAACATATGCTTTTAGCATATGCTGCCAATGTGCGTCAAATGCCGCAACACCCGACCTATCAAGCTCTCTTCGGTACCCAAAACCACCAGGGGTACGCCAACCGGCCTCGTGCCACTCGGCCGGTTGGTATTAGACTTGATAGCTCGTGTACTGAAATAGGAGTGGCTGTAGGTCCCTGTATGATCCGGACATCTAGCGAGGTGCCTCCGTGGCAAGTCCCGCGTCCGGAAATTCGGTTAGATCTGCACCGAGGTCCTAAGGTGAACACTGATGCTTCCGTTTACCGGAGGCAGTTCCACAGCATAGTTCACCAGTTTCCGGACGCTGGCATTCTATACACGGATGGTTCGAAGGTGGACGAGAAGGTGGGTTGTGCTTACGTTATTGATGGTGCAAATACCAAGATCTCTTTGCCTGAGGCCTGTAGTGTGTTTACTGCGGAGCTCGTTGCCATCTATGAAGCTCTGCAGTTTGCACTACAGGATGCACGAATCCACTTTCTCGTGTGTACCGACTCTTTGAGTTCGTTGCAGTCAATTGCTACATGTTTCCCGCAACACCCCCTAGTGCAGCGAATCCACGACCTACTAGCCGGGCTGTGCCACGCTGACACTCGAATCACCTTTCTGTGGCTTCCAAGCCACATGGGAATTCCGGGAAATGAGTTAGCGGATCAAGCTGCAAAAGAGGCGGTATCACTACCACCTCGACCAATGGAGGTACCCGCTAGAGATATTCGCTCTCAGTTACGCCTACAAGTTCTGGCTTTTTGGGAGAGTCAGTGGCTAGCTGACCCACTGCCCAATAAACTGAGAGCGATCAAGGGAACTACTCGCGTGTGGCGGAGCTCCTTCCGGGCCCGGAGAGAGTCCGTCATTTTGTGTAGGCTAAGGATAGGTCATACAAGATCCACCCACTCGTACCTAATGAGAAGAGAAGACCCCCCACTTTGTACCTGTGGAGCCGTATTCACCGTGGCCCACATTTTCACCCAGTGTGTGGATCTTGCTGACTTACGAAGAAACCTTGGTTTGCAGATGACACTCAAACTTATATTAGCCGATGACGCGGTGGCTGCTGATCGCGTTATCCGCTTTATAAGTGAGAGTGGGTTAGGGCCAGCAATCTAAATTTTCCAGTGAACTTTGACTCAACGACTTGTTCGTTTTTGAATGATAATGTTTTGTTTTTCCGTAATTTTTGTTTATTTTTATATTTTTTATTTTTTACTTAATTGTTTGTTTTTGTTTGATTAATTTTTGGTCTTTTTAAATTTAGATGTCCACCTCAAAATTTTAAATTCAATTCAAAATTTGTATTCTTTAATCTGTGTTAAGAGGGGCAGATGACCTCGTAGTTCCGCCCCTTAAAACAACAATAACTAACTAATCTGCATAAATTATCTCCATTGAAGTACGGTACGGGAAGAAATCGTTAATATACAGGAAGAAGTGAATGTAACATTTGTGACTCCCATTTTCAAAGGCTTCAATACTCGGACAAATACTTCAAGAATAAATGTCACAACATTAACAGTCACAAACGTATTATGGTTGGTTTCTTGAAATCAGAATTAATCGTCAACTTCCATCTGCCCGACGGAGAATGTGGTACCGGTAGCGACTGACTTCTACATTCTTGAGACATAAGTTAGTCAGATGAATGGAAACAGTTCGTGGCCCTAAAGCAGGGATTCTTCAACATTTTAAATACTGTACCCCTAAGTCGTTTCCAAGGGGTACGGGAACGATTCGTATTAAGAAATTGACAAAATTACATAAGAACCAAACGTTGCGATGCATTTTGAGGTATACAACACCGGTATCAACTTTCTTTGATTATGTTTACCTTAAAACATGACAGTTTCATGTAAGCTATCAACCAAAAAAAAAACATGAAAGGAAGTTTTTAAGCAAGGGGAGCAAGTGAATATTTAAATCTCTATTTATAAAAGGAAGATTGTAGATTTACGTGATCGTTAATCGAGAGATCATGAGCCACGGGTCCTCCTTTTTACGTGGAATCCGAACCAAAGGACATGGAATTTCACTTAGAAAATCTCACATGCATTGACCGGGAAATCTCTATTTAAGATTTAAGTCTTATTGAGATATATTTATCAACATAGGCCTACAATACTCAAGCATTTTGACTCCTATTCATTATTTGAATAATAAAGCGTGTTAGAATTTTGTTATTACGCTGTAGCCTATTAATTCTTCCTTCCTCCCACTAGTTTTAGCACCTCTAGTCCGTAGCTCATTTTGCAGTTGTTTAACGCTTAAACGCTGAAAATCGTCCATAATATATTAGAGGATATACCTATAGAATTAATAAATATATTGTTGGAGTAAAAATAGAGAAGATATAATTTACTTTAGCTTAGAAAGCTCGGTCACAATCTATACATTCCTCGCAGCTAACTGGGGGAAACATAGGACGATCGCCTTGCGCTTACCCAGTACTACACGAGCGCTATCTGGCGCGAACTTTCTCAGGCTACATTCCTATTGACAGACAATGTCACGAAATTCCAAATGAACTTTGTCGTAACGTTTGCGAATCCATTGCTTCGCGTTATCAGCTTTGTCTGGATACTGACGGTCATCAAGTCGAACACGAGTCTTTAATTACATGTCTCCTCTATAATTGAAGCCCTTAAACTTGTCTCTATGTTCATAAATAATCATTTTATAGTCATTCAAAGTGTTAGTACATTTTTGAGACACCCTGTATATGCTCCTTGCCTTGATACACTCGTATACTTGGTTTGTTGGGGCCTGCGACAACGCGGTCATGTAGCCCCGTGTACTTTGTGTGTGTGTAGAATGTGTGTTAATTGTGATGGCTGTATTAGTGTGTGTATCTGTGATTCAAGTAAGGACTGCAGACGATTAATTTCAAATAGTTCCTACTTTCGCTACCAAATGCTACCGTCAACGACACCTAGCTGTGAACTTGGCTACTAGACGCCACCGTAATCAGCACCTACCGGCAAACGTTGGAACTTTAAGAGCGTTAATCAAATCTAACCTTCAAACTTAGCTTCACACAATTGTCGTTAATGGAAGTTTCTTTTACATACCATAAATCTATGACATGGGACCACCGGCTTTCCTTTACGCTCTTAAAAAACCAACGACATCGGTGGGGTTTGAACCCGCGGCCTTGGGCATAGAAGCTACGGCACACTCGCATAGTAAGCAGGAAGTGTCTGAGTCGAGGCCCAGACTGATGAGCCTATTGCGGAGCTTAAGGATTAACTATTTAATACAGAATTGAGCAGTGAATAAGGTGATTTAGCGTAGTAGGTAGCATGCTGAGCTTCTATGTCTAAGATCGCGGGTTCAAACCCGGTCAAAGACATCGGATTTTTAAGAGCGTTAAAAATCCCTCCTTCGGAGGGGAAGTACAGCTGGCGGTCCAATGTGTGAAACTAAAATTTGTAGGTTAGATTTGGTTAACGCTCTTAAAGAACTAACGTTCGCTGGCAGGTTCTGGTTGTGGTGGCATCTAGTAGCCAAGTTCGAAGCTAGGTGACGTTGACGGTAGCATTTGGTAGCAAAAGTAGGAACTACTTGAAATTGATCGTCAGCAGACCTTACCTGAATTACAGATAACACACACTAATACAGCCATCACAATAACACCGGTTATCAGACAGATTCTACACACACCCAAAGTACACGGGGCAGCCCCTAAACTGAGGAACCAACTTACCAACCAAGGTGATATTAAGGATTATATTGAAGTTAGTTATGTGTAAAAATTAAGCATTCGCTTCAGTGGCGATATACTTAAGGCGAGGGAGGGAAAGTAAGTTACATACGTTCACACCCAAAGGGAATACTCCAAACACTACATACATTCGCAAAAGCGAACATCGACGAGTGGGTATTATACAGAATCAAGTGTTGTTGAGATAGTTGAAGAAAATACTAGGATATGAGGAAGAATTTAGGAAAACTACACCAAATATTTCTAGGTATTATGCCATGACTTGTGGTTTTTTATCCAAATGTTCTTGTGTTTGTTATTAATCTGCAACTAGTAAAAGGCCCCTGAGATAGCAACAACGTGTCTGTGATCATACAGTAACAAAGATACAGTCAGTCTGAGAGACTAGACGTTATATCATTTCAAACGACGCATGTTACACATGTTAGAAAGGCTCAGGAGGGCTTCTCCCCAGGACTCTTTCAACAGACTCCATTACCCATTAACTTAGGCTTCCCGCGCGGGGAACGGAGAGCGGGAGGTGCACTCTGCTGCATGACGTCACGCACGCCTCGTCTCCGTATCGCATAACGCCAGACCCCAGGAGTAAACTCAGACTCAACAGACTCCATTACGCTTTAACTTAGGCTTCCCGCTCGGGGGCTGCATGACGTAACGCACTCGCCGTCTCCGTATCGCATAACGCCAAACCCCAGGAATAAACTCAGACTCAACAGACTCCATTACCCTTTAACTTAGGCTTCCCGTGCGGGGGCTGCATGACGTAACGCACTCGCCGTCTCCGTATCGCATAACGCCAGACCCCAGGAATAAACTCAGACTCAACAGACTCCATTACCCTTTAACTTAGGCTTCCCGCGCGGGGACTGCATGACGTCACGCACGCCTCGTCTCCGTATCGCATAACGCCAGACCCCAGGAATAAACTCAGACTCAACAGACTCCATTACCCTTTAACTTAGGCTTCCCGCGCGGGGGCTGCATGACGTCACGCACGCCTCGTCTCCGTATCGCATAACGCCAGACCCCAGGAATAAACTCAGACTCAACAGACTCCATTACCCTTTAACTTAGGCTTCCCGCGCGGGGGCTGCATGACGTCACGCACTCGCCGTCTCCGTATCGCATAACGCCAGACCCCAGGAATAAACTCAGACTCAACAGACTCCATTACCCTTTAACTTAGGCTTCCCGCGCGGGGGCTGCATGACGTCACGCACGCCTCGTCTCCGTATCGCATAACGCCAGACCCCAGGAATAAACTCAGACTCAACAGACTCCATTACCCTTTAACTTAGGCTTCCCGTGCACTCTTCTGCATGACGTCACGCACTCGCCGTCTCCGTATCGCATAACGCCAGACCCCAGGAGTAAACTCAGACTCAACAGACTCCATTACCCTTTAACTTAGGCTTCCCGCGCGGGGGCTGCATGACGTCACGCACTCGCCGTCTCCGTATCGCATAACGCCAGACCCCAGGAATAAACTCAGACTCAACAGACTCCATTACCCTTTAACTTAGGCTTCCCGTGCACTCTTCTGCATGACGTCACGCACTCGCCGTCTCCGTATCGCATAACGCCAGATCCCAGGAATAAACTCATACTCAACAGACTCCATTACCCTTTAACTTAGGCTTCCCGCGCGGGGGCTGCATGACGTCACGCACTCGCCGTCTCCGTATCGCATAACGCCAGACCCCAGGAGTAAACTCAGACTCGGTGCTATGCACTGAACAACATGATGACGTCATACCGTAACGCATAACGGTAGACCAACATAACGACCATTTGAAATGATAAAACTCAACAGGTACAAAATATGTGTGATCTGTCGGATAACCATGATACTATATCTCTCACCTTTCCTGAAAAATTTGGTGTATCAATTTATTTTATTTATCAATTTATCGTATGGATTTTAGTGCCGGGAGTCTCCGAGGACATGTTCGGCTCGCCTAAGTCTGTAGCTGCTTCCAGCGGACACCCTTACGGTGAGCTACAAGTTAAGTTCAATTTCAAGTAGTTCCAACTTTCGATACCTAGCGGTGAATGTTGGAATTTTCATAGAGCGTGTATCAATTTATTATTGTGCTGAAGTGATTTGATGCAATAAAATTAGGTTTAAACATAAAGTTTTAAGGCTATAATGTAGCTACTGGTCAAACATTCTATTTTGTGTTTTCCATAAGTCATATTTTTTGAAACTTCATGTACCATTTTCTCAGAAACTACCTAATCAATGTATTTGAAACTTGGTAGTCTATAAGACACTATATTGATCTACTAGTGGAAGTAAATTTATTCAGGTATCTTGATTAGTTCATGGAGCCCAGCTTGAAAAGCACTGACAGTTTTACAGAAAATCTCAGTTTTCAACTTGGACGTGAAAAAAATAAATCCTCAACTCCTGGAAATAATAGGGCAATACTTTTACTTCAATAGCTCAAAAATGGTTTATATATTATGCATGCAAAGTTTGTTGGGTCTGGTTTGAGTATTTGCTCAGAAAATGGGACATGAGTTAAGGGAATTTTTAACAATATATGTTTTTAAGATTTTTTTAATGCTCTCTCTGACACAAAATATTCAACATAGAAGCTTCAAATTATACCCAAATAATGATGAATGTGCTATCATCATCATCATCATCTTCCTAGCGTTTTTCCCGCTTTGGAGCAGGGTCCGCTACTTTACATGCCAATCTCCATTTCTGTCGGTCAAGGGCATCATGCCGACACCGATTAACTTGTCGCATGTCTTCTCTAACCTCTTCTTAGGTCGCCCACGAGGTCGTTTACCATCCGGGTTGAGGCACAAGGCAGTTTTAGCCACTGATTGTTCGTGACTGCGTATGATGTGGCCGTACCAGCGTAGACGAGCCTTCCGCATTTTATCCTGTATAGGCGCAACTCCCATCCTCCCTCGGACATCGCAATTCTTGATATGGCTAGTCGCGTCAGACCAAGCACCGAACGAAGCATGCGCATCTCCATAACATGCAGGGCTTGCTCGTGTTTATCAGATAGGTGGGTATCCTGCGGTCAAAGAGGACTCCAGTTACCTCCCTCCATTTGAACCAACTGGCACTCACACGAGCTCGGGCATCAGGGAGGGTGTCGCCATCTGAACGTGTCAAGGAGCCAAGATACCAGAATTGGTCGACTCTTTGAAGATCTTGACTACCTACAAGGATGGTGCCAGGCGTCGGTGACCCACACTCCATATGCACGGTTTTCTGGACATTCATCTTCAGTCCATTCTCAGCCAGTCTCGTATTCTACTCCTGCAGTCTCTCTTCAAGAACGTTACGTTCTTCTGCAGCCAATAAGACATCATCAGCATACAGAAGCGTCCATGGATGTTGCGATTGGTATTGTATCCATGCATAGAATAAACAGAAGTGGTGATCCTTGATGGACACCGACTTGAATGGGGAAAGGAGATGTGATTTCCGCGGGACATCGCACAACACTACTGCACTTACGATACAGAAGTTGTGTCCAGCGGAAGTATTCTTCAGGAACACAATGTGAACGGAGTGCATGCTATGTGGTACCCGATCAAATGCCTTCTCGAGATCTAAAAAGGCGATAGGAATAGATCTGTTCTTCTCACGGTATCTCTCAATGAGGAGCCGTGCTTCGTGAATAGCATCAGTTGTTCCACATCCTTTCACGAAGCCACACTGGTTGCTAGTGATCTGGACAAAGTCACGCAGTCGACTGTCAAGGATTCGCTCAAAGATCTTCATCGTCTGGCAGAGGAGGCGAATAGGTCTATAGATGCCACATTCACTCACATATATACCAAAAGAACATTCAAGGGAATATCTATTGTAGTTTCTGATATATGTAACTATACATAGGAAGCTACATTTTTCTATCGATTCACACGAGCCGGTTCCCGTAAGTCGGATATTATTGTGTTGATGTATTAATGATGCCATCGCAAAACGTTCCCGATTGGACGCGCCAGCTCCGTTCTGTGGAAGGGAAAGGTACTGTATCATTACTTACTTCCTTTCGCTATTAATTCACCGTGGGATCTGTCGTGCTCTGTTATTTTCACATGAACAATACCACCAACAATTGATATAGGTGACCGTATTAAAGAGTCCGCTAGTGGAGATATGATTTAATCAAGATAATTTTACTCACTAATCCAATATATTTCTAGCCTATTTTCATTTATGAGTGATAGATGTGTTATGGGTGTCCTCCCTAATAAAAAATGTGACAGTCAGTCTGAAAGACTAGACTTTGTATCATTTTAAATACTACAAATGCTGAAAAATGCTAGAAAGGCTGGAGACTCTTGCCATGTTAGAAAATTATCTCCATAATACTTATCTTGCTTTGTAATACTTTACCTTGTTTCAAATTACTCGCGAACGGCAAGTGCAAACCAAGGGCAAAGCAAGGTCAAGCGCGCGGGATGCCGTCACGCTCACCAGAGCGCACGGGGACGTGCCTCCTCCATCCAGTCTAAAAACACTTATAGTGGGCGATGTATTCAAGATAGAGATATGCTCTCGCGGGCTTTTTTTGTAGAACTTTTCATGCTGACCAATTCTTACGCTCATAGTATATATTGATATGTTTAACGGTTTGCCCAGCGTAAGCTTAAGAAGCGCACGGACGCCAAGTTTGTTTTCGACTTTTTCACTGAAATCGTTACTGCTTGGCTTCCTTTGATCATACATAAATTATTTTCTATAGAATCATTCCTCGAGATATCCTTTACAGAATGGTGAAAACCGCATCAAAATCCATCCAGTGGTTCTCGAGATTACCCGTGACATCCAAGAATCGGGGATTTTTGTCTTACACCAACGAAGTAGAGATTGTCAGGGAACACATGCACCAAGCGGTACTATGACGTCACCGTAATGTAACATAACGTCAGACCCCAGCGTAACGACGAAGTCGACAAGATCATTTAAAATGATAAAATCTAAACGGCTGGAGCGATTTCAATAAAAATCGGTAAGGACATAGTATAATTTCGTCCGACTCCGACAGTGACCTTCAAATTTTATTGCATATCACCAATCCAACATGACACCTGTGCGAAATATTTCACCGGCATTCTATATCTACGAAACTACAGTGAGTCCGGGAATGATCTCCGCAGCGCCTACATGCGTCTGCGAGAGCTATACCGAACGTCAGGTCAAGACCTAAGCGGTCCCTTTGATGTTCTGGTCTGTGAAAAGGCTAACGCGCAAGGAAATAGTTCCCAATTTTTCTGCTTGTTTTTGCAGTACAAGATGTGTCAGCGCATGTTGCTATGTTTCGATAAACTGGCTAGATTACTTTTAAGAAATTCCTTGGTATAAATCTATGAATAAATTAATCATTTTCTCGTTAACTGGGAGCTGCACCAACCTTGCTTTTCATGTGATTAACTGTGTGCGCGAATATGCTTGTAGTGGTATTTTATACGATAGGCAGAGTAATTCGGCACGAATTTGATATTATATTTCGTACTGTATAAACCTTGTTTGAGCTGCAAAAGAGTAACCGACTCATTCAATGTTGTGGCAAATCAGGTTCAAACGTTGGCAATACTGTTATGATTGCACGGACTTCAAGATGGCTCCTTCAAGTAGACAACGTGTTCAAACTGCAGCTGTAAAGCTTGAATCACCAACAAAATACTTCAAAAATAATAAAAGTGGGGAGAAGTTCAGTAAAAGGTGCAAACAAATGATTTTAAATGTATATACTGTAGTAGGTTGAGGGATGACAATCCAGAGTGGACAGTAGAAGAGTTGGTGAAGAAGACTGCATACTTGACTGGCGTTTCGATATACAGTGTTGACTCGATGCGCGCTGAATTCAAAGCTCATGGTGAGTCTCCGGCGAGAAGTCGGCCGGCGTCACAAGGAAAGGGGGTTCATGTGTCACAGTATTTAGAATTTTGTTCTGTATGGAATTCGTAGAAAAGTGCTTTCTTCTTTTTCTCAAGAATGAAATTCCAACTGTGACGAAAGTGACAGTGAAAGTTAATGGTGATAGTAATAGTAGTGAATCATCTGACGGCGGTCTCAGTGGAATAGAAGCAATGGAGGAAGATTAGCGACAACATCTGTAAGTTATATACACATGTTGTATCCTAACATTTAATCTTATTTAAAGGATATTGTTTACTTCTTAGTAGCCTATGTCAGCTCAACCGAAAATATATAGCCTACTCGCCATGTTTTGTAATGACATTTTGATGATGGCTAATACGCATATACACCTGACAGTATTATTTTCCTATGCGCGGTATAATTATTATTTTGTTTTATAATTACCCTCCACTTCACGTTACAGTTAAGTCTTTGTACTAAGAGTAGATCATTCTGCCTTCTGATTGTCAAGAGTACGTGTCGTAACCCTTCAAGGAAGCAGCTGTTTCTCCCCGTCAACTTTCGATCTTTTGCAAGATAAGATGGTGACGGATGACAATTAAGCAATTAGTTGGTTCATAGGGTTCAAGGACACACGTCATTTCGTCTTCTTATATCACTCATCGTTCATGTGTCATCCCTCGCCTAACACAATGTTATAATGTTTTAAATAATCGCACGATAACATAAAACTACAAGCATCCTTTTTTTAAATTAACACAGAGCCTCGGGTTTCGACACGATAGGAAAACATATTTGGTTCATTGAATATGCCGTAGATAAATTCGTAATTGAAGTGAATCAAAAGTCCGAACGCAATAAAGTCTTTGTGGGTAAGGTAGATTCAAACACTCGATCAGATGCGCGCCATGTTGGAAACACAAGACGGGACAGAGAGAGAAGATGCGCGGAGGGACAGAGAGAGAAGATGCGCGGAGGGATATTTTCCTCAGGTCTTGACCTGACGTGGGGTATAGCTACTGCAGTTACGTTGGTAGCACGACAGCCGCTTGCATCATAACAAATAAAGAGAAAACTTTGTACTCACCACAGCCATTCATAACAGATGCTGGAACCATTCACAGTACATCACTCTTTTTCCGTAATCAGTTTGTTTTAATTCATGGACCACGGTAACTTTATAAGGGAACAACTGAAGCTTGTCTCTTACAGCTTTATGTGCTGTCGACTTAAAGATTCCTGTTTGTTGAGCGAATTTTCGTGTTGATTTACTTGAACTACGCAGCATTATATCGGAGATTTCATCAAGTTTTTCGTCTGTTACAAGTGTAGGCCTGTCTGTTCCCGGTTCATCGTGAACTGAGCCAGTCACACGCTATTCACTTACCAAATGCCGAACGGTATCACGGTTTGGACACGTTGAATTAGGAAACCGCGCCTGAAATGTTAATTTTACCATTTCTGTAAACCGATCGCGTTCGCGAAAAACGTATTCGACCAAAAAAATTCTCTCTCTTCAGTAGTAAACATTACCGCCTGTATACTGTTGCACTCTTCCAATGATCTATCTGAGCGCTTGCTTATTGCAATACACACTGACAATTCGACAGTCTACAGCCCACACGCGTGAGTCCCCCTTTCAAGGACACAGTGCCGCCAACTAAACCCATGACGCAAACGCTCGCAGCTGCACGTATCTACTGCGGAGAATATTCTCGGGCGCCCTGTATTACTGATATCACCCTGAAATCTTGTACGGTGATAAAGGGAACTACTAGAAGTTCACCTATGTGATTTTCTGAAACCTGTTAAGTACAAAACGAACATGGCGGCCCAAGCGATGTGTCACCCTACACGAGAAGCAAACCCTAGTTACGCCTGAGGCTCACCGACTGTCCTTTGTTCCACTGTGAAACCGGGACTGACCGGCCAAAAACCGTGGCATGAAATACTTTCCCCGCAATTTAACCATCCGAGCGCAGCGAAACATGGACAGCAAATGTTTATACAAATTGTAATGCACTTACATCTAATTTAGAGGGGCAGATGACCTCGTAGTTCTGCCCCTAAAAACAATAATAACTAACTAACTAATTTAGTTCAATTGTTTACATAACGTCAAGATGGCGGCTGTGTGAAATTTTAAAATCTCGGTTTTATTTCTTGTGTCCTAATCATGCGATCGAAGTCAACGTTTGAATAATGAACCTACGCAATAATCATCGTCTAATAGTACATAACTCTATGGCCTACAAATATAAAAAGGGGCTGAAGCTGATTCCTGCCCGTGGTGCCCCTGCATAGGTACTTGGACTCAAATTTCCAGTACTGAACTGAACGTCAGCATTCCAGGAACATAGTATATTTACATACCAGAATGGTCTATGATAAATGGAAAAGGCTCTTATCAGAGCCAAAAATGACTATAATTTCTGTGAACATTGAGGGAATTTCTATAAATAAGGAAGAACTCTTACATGACATATGCCACAAACACAATTGTGACGTATTGTGCATACAAGAAACGCACAGAGACATTAACCAACGCCGACCTAAAATTCCAGATATGAAGCTGGTAGTGGAACGTCCTCATGGCCAATATGGTAGTGCTATCTTCACAAAACCAGACATCATGATCCAGGCGACATCCATTTCAGAAGAAAACGATATAGAAATCATTGCCGTAGAACTGAGCAATTTGATCATTTTCTCAATATACAAACCACCTAAGTCACAGTTTTCATTCAAAGTTCCTGACAATTTAAGTTCGCAAAAAGTGTCTGTTATCATTGGTGATTTTAATAGCCATAGCAGTTTTAAAATGGGCAGAATTACTTCAGCTGTCCCTCATACATGACAGTAAACTCTCTTCATCATTTAACAGTGGAAGATGGAAGCGTGGCTACAACCCAGATCTCATATTTGTAAGTGAGAGTGTCACCAGCCAATGTGTGAAATCGGTTTGTCCGCCCATCCCAAATACTCAACATCGTCCCATAATGTGCCAGCTATTTCCAGCTGTCAGACCACAGACTGTCCCTTTTCGAAGAAGATACAACTTCAAGAAGGCTAACTGGACACTGTTCACCTCATTACTTGATGAGAAGATCACCACAGTCAGTCCCATTCCAGAATCCTATGAGCAATTCATTGATGTGATTAAAGTATGTTCTAATGCAGCCATCCCGAGAGGATGTAGAACAAATTACATACAAGGTCTTACTCCTCAGACAACGACTCTTTTGTCAAATTACTGCAAATCATTTGACGAAGATCCTTTCAGTGAGGAAACTATTGCTAGCGGACAACGTGTTCTCTCTTCTATTTCAGACTCAAAACGACAACAGTGGTTAAAGCTTATGGAAGATTTGGATATGGGAAGAAGCAGCCAGAAAGCTTGGAGGTTTCTTAGACGCCTTAACAATGATCACAATAGAACTTCTTCACATTCTAATGTCTCTGCCAACCAAATTGTTAATCAACTTATTCGAAATGGTAATTCTGGAAAAACAATCCAGAAACCTAAATTGAAGTTGGTAAGGGAACATGAACAGGAAGACAACATGTTCCTTAAACCCTTTTTACTTTCAGAACTGAATATAGCTATTAATTACTGTAAGAATGGAAAGGCGGCTGGTCTGGACGAAATTTGTGTGGATCAAATCAAACATTTTGGGCCTGGGGCTAAAGAATGGCTGCTAGAATTGTTTAATAACTGCATTACTACCTGTAAAATACCCAAAATGTGGAGGAAGAGCAGAGTAATAGCGATTCTCAAACCCGGGAAAGATGCACATGATCCTAAGAATTATAGGCCTATTTCATTGCTCTCCCACCTTTTCAAGATACTGGAGCGAATGATTCTAAGTAGGCTCACAAATGTAATTGAACCTTTCCTAATCCCTGAACAGGCTGGCTTCAGAACAGGTAAAAGCTGCACTTCACAAATCCTACATCTTACTCAGCATATTGAAGATGGATTCCAGAACCGGAAGATCACAGGGGCAGTATTCATTGACTTAACAGCTGCTTATGACACAGTCAATCATCACTTACTGCTGAATAAACTCTACTTGATGACAAAGGACTATAAATTAACTGAAATAGTCAGGTGTCTTCTTCAAAATCGTAGACTCTTTGTAGACTTTCAAGGGCAGCACAGCCGATGGAGGAATCAACGAAATGGACTGCCTCAAGGTAGTGTTCTGGCCCCTATCCTCTTTAACATATATACTGTTTTAGATCCCTTATTTGGGAGTGGCAGGATCTAAAAGGAAGAGTTATTGTATTAATTATTAAGTAGTGCCTAAAAGGGGCAACTTCCCGTAGCAGGGTAAGCTGACCAGTGTAGAGTGTTGTTTAGTGTTAGGAACTAGGGGGCGCTCCTATAAAGGCTGTAGACGTATCTTAGGGGATGGAGTTTGATCTACAAGTCAATGCGCTGGTCTTCCAGCTGACTGGCTTGTTATATAACTGAATGTGCTCGTGTCAGCTAAGTGGCGCTCGCTGCTCTTAGCAGCCGGGCCGCCGCGAGGAATACAATGATATCTGAGCTAGCACTGTTGGACTACCATAGGTCACGTCTAACCGTGACGGGAATAAGGAAGGGCGTTGGGATGTAAAGAGGCGTATAAACAGTAAGACGAGTGTAGTGTGTTGACCAAGTGTTTATTGGTCTGTGATGTTGAATTATGAGTCCCTTGTAGGAATGTAATAATGGTCACAATGTAAAAGTACAATCTGTGGGTAAAGGTTACAAATATAGGAGATCTGAACACGACTGACTCACCTCTGATGACACCAGCGTAGCCTCCGGCCGTCCCGTTGAAAGACTGATAATGGAGAGAGATCCCCTGACCTCCTTAGGACCCTTTTTATATTCTTCGGCGCTATGCTGTCAGCATTGTGACGGCATAGCTGCCCCAGTTAATAATGTGTCGCTGTGTGTAATAATTGTGCAAGGATTGAGCCGCTTTCTAGAATGGCAAGCTGTCCTTGCGGTGTTGATGGATGTTGGTCTGACTTTACAAGGGTTGCCAGTTAGGATATTTAGATAGATGATGGGGGGATGGTCTCCAAGGGGTGCATACCCCTGGGGTACTGTACAATACAAATGACCAGCCAATACCAGTAGGTACTCGAAGCTTTATTTATGCGGATGATCGTGCCATTACCGTCCAGGCGGATCAGTTTGAAGTTGTGGAAAGACGTCTATCTGAAGCTCCGGGGAACTAAGTGATTATTATAGAGGAAACCAATTGAAACCAAACCCTTTGAAAACACAAGTCTGCGCTTTCCATCTCAAGAACAGACAGGCAAAGAGGAAACTGCATGTAACGTGGGAAGGCATGCTGTTGGATCACTGTGCGAATCCCAAATACTTAGGGATTACATTGGATCGTGCACTCACGTATGAAAGACATTGTCTAAACACCAAAAATAAGGTATCCGCAAGAAACTGCCTCCTTCGCAAATTATCTGGTACCAGCTGGGGGACTCAAGCTCAAACAATAAGAACCACTGCTTTAGCACTCTGTTACTCTGCAGCAGAATATGCATGTCCTGTGTGGTATAGGTCGTGTCATACCAAGCAGGTTGATACTGCATTAAATGAAACGTGTAGACTTATCACTGGCTGCCTGAGACCCACGCCATGTGATAAACTGTATTGTTTAGCAGGCATTGCACCCCCAGATATCAGAAGAGAAATTGCAGCTAAATGTGAGAGATCTAGGGTTGATGTGTCTCAAGCACATCCATTGTTTAGCCTTCAACCAGCTCACTCTCGACTGAAGTCCAGAAGAAGCTTTCTTCACACAACTGAGTGCCTAACTGACACACCTCAGGTTTTGAGGATTACGTCTTGGTTGACCAGAAGCCCCCACATTACCCAGTGGATGGTTTCGTCTGAAAGGCTCCCAGCAGGACATACAGAGGCTTGGACAACTTGGAAGTCTCTCAACAGATTGCGATCTGGTGTTGGCAGATCCAAGTCCAACCTTCATAAATGGGTTTTTTGCTGCGACCCGGTCCTTTGTGAATGCGGTGAAGAACAGACTATGGGTCATCTGCTTCAGTGCAGTCTGTGTCCTATACTGTGCACCATGGAGGATCTGGTGAAGGCGTGACATGGTTGGTCATGCATTATTTAGAACCTTAAATGTTCAAGTGTTGCCATTGTTTTGCCCATTTTGTACATAGTTTGTTATGTAATATTTTTGTTCCTGACACGAGTAAATAAATAAATAAATATATAAAAATCCAACATTGCGACCATCCGAAATATTGAGAAGGTTATCGATATCTACTAATCTATGACAACAATTTTGTATGTTGGTAAAGGCTATTAACATAAGTTCACCTATGGGACTTTCAATAATCTGGTGGGCACAAATCCAACATGGCGGCGACGCGAAATTTTGATATTTAAATGGTCGTTTCTTGCGATTTAAGCATCCGAGCGCAGTGAAACTTGGTGCGGTAAATGCTTATACACATTTTAAACCATTGGCATCTAATTCATTTAAATTATTTTCATAACCACAAGATGGCGGCTGAGCGAAATGTTATATTCTTCTTTTTATTTCTTATGTCCTAATCATGCGATTGAAGTTTGAATATTAAACCTACGCAATAATCTTCATCTAATAGTACACACCCTATGGCCTACATACATAAAAATCAACATGGCGACCATCCGTAATATTTAGACGATTCTATCTATGAATCTATTACGGCAATCCAACTGAAATTTTGTATGTTGACAGAGGCAATTAACATATGTAGGATATATGAAAATTGGCTGTTTAGTTCTTCACTGAACTACTTGCTATTTTTATTTTGATCCAAGAAAATTTACCTCGGTTACTTAAGAAGTTTTTCAGCCCAAGAAATGTCCGGGTTCTTATGTTTAAAGCATAGTCTTCAGTCGTTTCAATGTCTTGGCTCGAATTCTATTTTTCTTTTCATCTAGGTGGAATGGCCCGCTACCCGATCAAGAAAATGCATACTAGATGTCTAGGTCATACCGTGGGTCTAGATGATGTTGCTGCACAAATGGACAGTAAGTTGACATATTTGTAATACCGGTAGAGATGTGATCTTAAATAGTAACTAACAACCCTCCCCGGCTTCGCCCGGTATCTTAAACGGTTTACCCAGCGCAAGCTGAAAAGGCGCACGGACGGCAGCTCTCAGACGCAATTCAGAAAAGCCGAGGTGAACAGCGAATCTCCAAACACATAAACTATACTCTTCTCTGAAGTCTTAACTCGACACGACTCGGCAGTTTAATGCTGGGCAAAGCTGGGGTAAAAGGCTCGCTCGTAAACTCGCTCCGAAGCTAGTACTGTAATTTAAATTCCCACTGAATGGAGATTGTTGGAAGAAATGAAAACGTAAAAACACTTATAGTGGGTGATGTCCCGGACTCTTGTAGAACTTTTCATGCTGAACATTATTCTTACACTCATAGTATATAGATATTTTTAACGGTTTAGCCAGCGTAAGATTAAAAGGCACACGGACGGCAGATTTTTCTTCGACTCGATTCACTGAAATCGTTACTGCTCGGCTTCCTTTGGTCATAAATGAATGTTTTTTTACAGAAACCTTCCTCGAGAAATCCTTTACAGAATTGTGAAAACCGCATCAAAATCCATCCACTGGTTCTCGAGATCACCCGTGACATCCAAGAATTGGGGTCTTCGTTTATACTTTGTAGATATTCATAAGATATGGTATATTGGCTTTCACGTCCAGTGAATTAAAACTCAGCAATTCTTCTAGGTTTGTGCCGAGTCTTGTGTGAGGTTTCGCCTAGGACACCAAGCTGGCTCATCGGCGGGCTCTTGGTGACCCCACCCGGACCCCCACATGGTAGCGAACTGCTCGCTACCTCCCTTTATATAAAGTGCAACTGCACCTGTTTACTGCGAGAGCCGGTGAACGGCCACACAAGACACGGCACAAACCTAGAAGAATTGCTGAGTTTTAATTCATAAGATATGTTTATTGATATTAGCATCCTCGTGTCAGAAACATACATGTACACACAGTTACAAACTACATTGGACCAACACTTACCCACTGCCAGTACTTTCTCCAAGACCTGACGTAGATGTTGGGCACAGTTGACAGAGGAGCTTAAAGATTCATTCTGCTTCCGTGTTAATAAACTACTGTAATTGAGTAATAAACAGGTTGAAAGTTCTGCCTGATCACTGTGTGCTCATTGGTGGGACATGATTCAAGGCCTAATTGCTTTTGGCCCCTTCAGCAGCCGATATGAATAAATAAAGGTCAAAGACACAAAAATGTATAGCGTAACACACCAAAAAGTCCCTTGTTAAACCTTATATGGTGCACCATAAAGAGGGATGGGAAATCGAATGCTCAAAGCAACACATTATGATGTGGAAAAAACGTGGCTTAAGTCTTGAAAACAAACACACGCTTCACAATGGTCAACAGACGCCAGTGTTTTGGCTCTGCACGGCAGCAGAAGTTGTAAACACAATGCAACCTGTTGCTGGAATCCAGCAGTAAAGATGGAAACGTTTACAACACTTCAATACTTCTGTGCAATAACTCTTGGTGCTATATTCTTTAGTGTAGCCCCATCTGGCCAGATTTAGATATGATAGATAAGATTCTTCTTCTTCTTCTTCTTCATTTTCCGTTTCCAGTTCCCTGGGTCGGGTTGTGAATCAAGGACCTCCACAGTTGTCTATCCCTCCACCATTCATTTCCTTCTTTCAATACTTCTTTTTCTTGTACTCCTCTCTTCTCTAAGCTTTCCTTCACCGTATCTATCCACCTCTTTCTGGGTCTTTCTCGTGGTCTTCTTCCTGGTATTTTCTCCATAAATATTCTTTTTGGTACTCTATATTCTTACATTCTCAGCATATGTCCGTACCACTTGAGCTTATTGGTTTCCATCTTGTCGTGTAGTTTTGAGAACCCAGTTCTCTCCCTAATGTCCACATTTCTGGTTTTATCCCTCCGTGTCTTCCCAAAATTATTCCTCTAAGGAACTTAATCTCGGCTGATTTGATTCGGCTTTCATCGCGTTTTGTTGTGGTCCAAGCACCTGCTTGGTGTGTAATACATTGAGAATAGAACTTTGTTGCATTTCTCTGGGACTTCCTGGTTCTCACACTAAACCTCTCACACACTGGTAAACCCATGAGCTTGTTGGATTATCTTTCCAATTTCTTCATTTATTGTATCATCTTCTGTGAGAATGCTCCCCAAATACTTAAAGCTTTTCACCATTTCCAATGGATTTCCATTGACTTCAATATTCTGTCTTCCTTCTCTCTTGTTTCTTCACATCACTACAGTCTTTCTCTTCTCCACACTTATTTTCATTCCATATTTCTCTATCTCTTGATTCCATACAGTGACTTGTTCTTGCACTTCTATTTCATTTTCTTCCCCTATTACTATGTCGTCTGCAAAGAGTAAGGCCTTAGTCTCCTTGCTTCCCATATTACTATGTCGTCTGCAAAGAGTAAGGCCTTAGTCTCCTTGCTTCCCCTATTACTATGTCGTCTGCAAAGAGTAAGGCCTTAGTCTCCTTGCTTCCCATTCTTCATTTCACACTCTTGAAGATTTCATCCATGGCAGTTATAAACAGTATAGGGGATAACACACTTCCTTGTCGAAGTCCTGTTTCAACACTGAACCAGTTTGTTTGCTAAGATTGATTTTTTTTGTACATGGAGACGTAGTCCTTAGTGGCAAGAGTACAATAAAAAGACGATCTAAAATATTAACTAGATATAAAGATAACAAAATAAAAAGTCCAACAATAATTTTCAAATTATAAATTACGAAACAACCCCCCCCCCCCCTCCCCCCAAATACATAAACACACTACTATCCTCTAACGATAATTTTCTTATCTTCTAGGCGCCAACGAACCTGCTTCTTCTCTTCCTGAAGGTAAGTTAACATGCAATACTTAACGAATTTGAGTGAGTTGTGTTGTTATATAGACTTGGGTTTCATTATCTTGTCCAGCAAAATTAGAGCTCGATGGATCTTGCGTCAGATGAACGTAAGCTTGTGCCTTTCATGCTCTATGGCAAGAACCGCGTCAGATGTACACCGAGGTCCTAATGTGAACACGGATGCCTCCACTTATTGGAGGCAGCTCGGCAGCATGTTTCACCTTTTTCCGGACGCCGGCATTCGCTACACGGATGGCTCAAAGCGAAGATGGACGAGAAAGTGGGCTATGCTAACGTTATTGATAATGCAAAAACAAAATCTCTCGGCCTGAGACCTGTAGTGTGTTAACTGCCATCTATAAAGCTCTTCATTGTGCACTACAGGTTGCACGAATCCACTTTCTCGTGTGTACCGACTCTCTGTTGCTTCATGTTTCCCGCAATGCCCGTAGTGCAAGGATTCACGACCTAATAGCGGGATTGTGCCGCGCTGATACTCGATTTACCTATGTCTGGCTTCCAAGCCACATAGGAATTGCGAGAACCGAGTTGGCGGATCAAGCTGCGAAAGAGGCGGTATCAATACTCCCCTCGGCCTAAGGAGGCATTCGCTCGAGATATTCGCTCTCAGTTACGCCGACAAGTACTGGCAATGCATAGTAAACTGAGAGCGATGAAGGGAACTATTCGCGTGTGGCGGAGCTCTTTCCGGCACGGAGGGAGTCCGTAATTTTGTGTAGGCTAAGGATAGGTCATGCAAGATCCACCCACTCGTACTTAATGAGAAGGGAAGGCCCCTCACGTTGTATCCGTGGAGCCTTATTCACCGTGGCTTACATTTTAGCGGAGTGTGTAGATCTTGATGAAAACTTGGTTTGCAGATTGGCGTTAATCCAATTATCATTCTCATGCTTCAATTTGTAACATTATGAAGACAAATCGCCATTTCGAACAGTATAAATAAAGTAATATTGTTCTTATGAGGAGAAAAGATAACGCAGAAGAGACGTATTCTTTCTCAACATGCCCAGGTTGGCTACACTGCGGAAATGCGACTGATTGCTTGATCCTTGCTTTGGAAGCCCCAATATGATAGACGACCAAAGGCAGTTTGGCTACCACTACGTATTGTAGACAAGTACATGCAATAGTATTGTCACTGACTTTAGTTATTTGCCTTTAATTCTAATTTTCTTATCTTGTAGGTACCACCGAACCTGCTTCTTCTCTTCCTGAAGGTAAGTTAAAATGTAATACGTGATGAATTTGAGTGAGGTGAGGTGTGTTGTTATATAGACTTGGGTGTCATTATGAAGTCCAGCAAAATGAGAGCTCGATGGATCATGACACAGTTTAATGCAGTTTAAGCTTGTTCTTTTCATGCTCATGAAGATGGTGCCTTGTTGTTACTGTTTGGGCATTTCCATTGGTCGTTGATCACCAATTTTCAAGTTTTGTGCAATTCTTCCTGCGGTAGAAGTTAGGTTTCTACACACCTCGGGTGCAGTAAGGTGTTGATGTGGAAACGGTAATAAAATACTTCATACTGAATAGACGCCAGCGCCGTTCAACTACGGTCGGGACGTGTAGGGGAAGAAACAAAAAGTCCCTCAACACCACTCTCGCTCGACTCCAAAAGCGAGAGAGGGTAAATCCGACGAAGACTGTGCGCCACCAAATAGAGTGCTTCCTCCTGCTTCTTCGTCTTCGGACGTAGATATGGGGACGGTTGGCAAACGGTAAGGCGTAAGTAGAGGACAACCTTTACTTTATGTCCATACTGTGGCACTGTTACAATGGACCTATTGGTTGGTTGGTTCCTCAGATTAGGGGCTGCGACAACGCGGTCATGTAGCCCCGTGTATTTTGGGTGTGTGTAGAATCTGTCTGATAACCGGTGTTAATTGTGATGGCTGTATTAGTGTGTGTATCTGTTTTTAATTCAAGTAAGGACTGCAGACTTTGAATTTTTCAAGTAGTTCCTACTTTTGCCGTCAAACAACACCGTCAACAACTACTAGTTCAGAACTTGCCTACTAGACGCCAGCGCAGTCGGCTCCTGACGACGAACGTAGGAACCTGAGCATTGTTTACATTTTTTAACCTAATTTAGCTTCACAAAGGTTGAAGGTTCTTTAAAATGCCATAAATCTATGACATGGGACCGCCGGCTTTACTTCCCCTCCGAAGGAAGGCATACTGAGGGATTTTTAAAATCTCTTAAAAAATCCGTTGACTTCGGCCGGGTTTGAACTCGCGATCTTGGGCATAGAACCTCAGTACGCCACCGAAGCCGCTCAGAATGGAACTGTAATAGCAACATTCGACATCTCGCTGAGTTGTGGTAATTCATTTTTCAGTTTACGGTTTACTGGTTCAGAGAACCAGTATTCTTCCTGGACATGGGACAGCGATGCTTAACTTAAATCTCTTCTTCTCCTCTAAAGACCAGCTGGCTGGAGCTGTAGCTGCCGGTGGCGTCTGCAGTCTGGTTCACTATCATCACGACGGATATATTCTTCACTAGAAAAATTACTAATGAAGAAATAAATAACACTAATCCTATAAATAATAAAGGCACTCAATCTAATAAGAAATTTATGACCAAAGAGGTGTCAGAATGAACTCAGCTAGAGGCCGTTGTATTTCCTACTTCGTCACTTTCTTTAGTTATTTGCCTCTAATTCTATTTTTCTTATTTTCTAGGTACCACCAATCCCGGTCCTCTACTTTCTGAAGGTAACGAACTTGAGCGAGGTGTGTTGTTATATAGCCTTGGGTAGGACTATGTGTTTACTAACCTTTAAACAGTCTCGGTTTACACAACGGTGCAGCAACTAGTTGTCCATTCAATCTGATCTATACGAGACTTGGTTACATGGTATCTTCCTCCAATTACACTAACACAGCGAGATTTGGAGCTTAAGCATTGAAGTAACACGTACCGTGGAATGTTTCTGAGGAATAAAATCCTTGCGGTGAATAGCTCGTACGGTATCTATTTCGATTTTCCCCTTCATCATTAGGAAAGAGAGAACGTTCACTTTCGGTACATTGGCATAATTGCCTTTACAATTTGGCACACTGCACTTATTAGGCATAACTTTACACTGCACTGATAACTATGAAGTATAACCGAATAGCAATTCCGAGAAAATCAGTACCGGGACCGTAAACACGAAACACAACACGCGGAAACCCCACTAGAACACTAAACACATGGCCGTGACGTCACTCGCAGATCAAATCCGTATTGCACGGCCTTCTCTTTAGGTGGCGTTGGCCTTGTAAACTGAGAGCGATCAATGGAACTACTCGATTGTGGCGGAACGGAAGGGTTCGTCATTTTGTGTAGACTAAGGAAGGGTAATGCAAGATCCACCCACTCGTAAGGGAAGACCCTCCCATTTTGTACCTGTGGAGCCGTTTTCATCGTGGTCCACATTTTAACCGAGTGTTGTGGATATTGCTGACCTACGATGAAACCGTGGTTTGCAGACGACTGTCAAACTTATATTAGCCGATGCGTGGTGGCTGATGATCTCGTTATCTGCTTTATAAGTGAGAGTGCGTTATGGCAGCAATCTAAATTAGCAAGTGTAAATTTACTCAAAGATTGTTTTATTATGAATGTCTTTTTTTAGGAATATTTTTCTTTATCGTTATCAGTGCAGTTGCCTTTGCTGATGGCGTCATGATCTGGGGAGAAACTGAAGAAGTAGTCCAGACTAGGCTCAACGCATGGATAACAAAGTTCCAGGAGTTTAACCTCAAGATCTGCGAGACTAAGACTGTCGTAATGACAGTGAACAGCAATGCCCGACCAACAAGCAACAAACTGGGTGACTACCAGCTGAAGAGTGTGGATAATTTCAAATACCTGGGTAGTATAGTTTCCAAGGATAATCTAGCCACGAAAGAAATCTCCAACAGGGTGCAGAAGAGTTCCATCTTCTACCAACAAGTGCGGCCCCTTCTCTGGGATTAACTATGTTCAACAGTTATTTTGTACCAATCTTGACCTATGGTATCAAAACATGCACTCTCAAAATGCGAGACTCATCTAGACTTCAGGCATCAGAGATGACATTCCTGAGGTCCACCATCCAGAGAACCAAGATGGATAAGTTAAAGAGTGAAGTGGTAAGGAGGGAACCTGGGATCAAGACATGTCTACTTGCCAGAGTCAGCTCATCACGACTTCAGTGGTTTGGACTCGTGATGAGAATGGGACCTACGAGGCCAGCAAGAATACAGCTAGAAAAATAGGTGGATGGTAAACGAAGGATGGGAAGACCAAGAAGATAGTATTATTATATTGTTTTATTATTTTTAGGACTTTTCCAGATTTTGGCGCCCACCTCCAAATTTGAATGGATTATAAATTTGTATAATTTATTCTGTGTTAAGAGGTTAGATGCCCTTACTATTCTGCCCCTTAAATCAACAATAACTAGCTGAATGCGCTACATGCTCATGTTATCAGTTCATAGATAACCGCTTTTTATTCAGGAAGACAAGTCGTAGTGGGCAATGAGTGATTTGTGCTAATGCTATTGAAATTAATTTGGTTTTAGCTACACATCTATACAATCCGCGATTGTCAAGAAATCAGGAAAATCTGGGCTAAATTATTAGGTTGGAAAAGTAATTGTATAAGCACTAGTATGGTCGTATTCAAAAACTTCGTGTGGGTGATGCAAAGGCTAGTATAAAATATATGGCCTCTTTGTACTTATCCAACTAAAGCCACAGATGTATATTTCAAATAAATATCATTGAGACAAGTTGTGAAGGGGCTAGTTGTACACAGCAATGGCTTTGTGCTGAAAAATATTCAAATGTTTCATTAAAAATGAGAACTGCATAAATCCATTGCCATTTTCTGTTGTTGTTGTTGTTGTTGTTGTTTGAGTCTTCAGTCTTTTGACTGGTTTGATGCAGCTGTCCATGCCTTCCTGTCCTGAGCTAATCGTTTTATCTCTACACCCTACATCCGAGGCAATCTGTTTAACATATTCTAACCTTAGTCTACCCCTACAGTTCTTGTCCTCGACCCTTCCTTCCATAACTAAGCTTGCTATTCCTGGTGTCTTAGTATGTGTCCTACCAACCTATCTCTTCTCTTCATTAGCTGTCGCCAGAAACATCTCTCCTCTCCCACTCGTCTTAATACCTCTTCTTTTGTAACCCTATCTGCCCATCTGATCTCCATCATTCTCCTGTAACACCTCATTTCAAAAGCTTCAATTCTCCTCTTTTCTGCTGCACCAATAGTCCAAGTTTCACTTCCATAGAGTGCCACGCTCCAGACAAAGGCCTTCAAAAATGGCTTCCTAATACCTAAATCTATATTCGATGTCAAGAGATTCCTTTTCTGTAGAAATGCTTTCCTTGCCTAAGCAAACCTAATTTTTATATCCTCTTTGCTTCGTCCATCACTGGTTTTTTGCTTCCTAAGTAACAGAAGTCTCCTACTTCCATTAGTTTTTCACCTGCCAATTTGATGTCCATAGATGTTTCTGATTTATTTCGGCTGCTTTCCAATACTTTTGTTTTACATTTATTAATTTTCATCATGAATTCTTTCCTCAGGATGGAGTCCATATCATTAAGAAACTCATTCAAATCCTCAGGCGTGTCGGCCAAGATGACTATGTCATCGGCAAATCTCAGATTTGAAATTATTTCTGCTTGAATCTTCACTCCAACTTAAAAATTTTCTCCAGTTTCATTCATTGCTTGTTCAATGTGAAGATTGAAAAGTATGGGTGATAAGTTGCAGCCTTGCCTTACACCTTTCTGAATACCAGCTTCTCTCTCATGTCCTTCAGCTCGAATGACTGCTGTCTGGTTTCTGTACAGATTGTAGATCACCCTCCTATCCCTGTACTTTATTCCAATCGTTTTCAAAATGTCAAACAATTTAGTCCAATCAACGATATCAAAAGCCTTATCTAAGTCTACAAATGCCATGAACGTTATTTTATCTTTCCTTATTCTACCTTCCATAATCAGCCCAAGACTTGGTACAGCTTCTTTTGTTCCTACATTTCTCCTGAAACCAAACTGGTCTTCACCCAACTCTGTTTCTATCTGGCTTTCCATCCTTTTGTAAATTATTCTAGACAGGATATTTGAAGCATGAGTAATCAGGCTAATTGTATGGTAAACTTCACATCTGTTAGCTCCCACTTTCTTCGGTATAGTGATAACATTCTTCTTGAAATCAGAGGGTACCTCATCTGTCTCATAAATCCTACACACCAAGTGAAATAACCTGATCAGACCTTCCTCTCCTATGCAGCGTAGCAACTCAATCGGTATATCATCTATGCCCGGTGCTTTGTTCCTGCCTAAGTCCTCCAATGCTCTGTCAAATTCTGATCTCAATGTTAAATTTCCTTTTGCATCCTCATCAATTTCTCCTCCCTTTCCATTACATGATTCTCAATCTCCTTTCCCTTATACAAACACTCTATGTAAGCGTTCCATCTCTCAACCTTTTCTTCCCTATCTGTTAGAGGCTTTCCATTTGTGTCCCTAATATTACAGCACTTAAGTCTTCTTTACCCCAAAAGTATTCTTAATCCTTCGATAAGCTGTGTCTACATTTCCTAATTTCAGAGAAATTTCTATACCTGTACATTTATCTTTCAACCATTCTTCTTTCGCTTCCTTGCACTTCTTGTTAACCTCATTTCTCAGACGTCTGTATTCTGCTTTCCCCTTTTCATCTCTTACATTCATGTGTGTCCGCCTTTCATCCAACAATTCTAGGATATCCTGGGTGATCCACGGTTTTCTACCTATTCTTTCTTTCCTACCAATGTTTTCTTATGCGGATTTTGTTATTTCGTTCTTCAAAACTGCCCATTCGTATGCAATTGAAGTTTGTTTAGTGTTTTCATTAGTCCTTCCTTTATACTCTTCTTGAAACTTTCGTTTACATCCTTCACTTTCAGTCTGCCTATAGCTCACCTTTTTGGCTTTTGTTTTTTCTTCAGTTTCTTCAATTTTAATCTGCCTTTCATTACAACCAGATTGTGGTCAGAGTTTATGTAGGAAGCGGGATATGTTTTGCAATCCAAAATCAGGTTTCGTAAACCTCTGCTTGACCATAATGAAATCGATTTGGTAACGCCCTGAATCTCCTGGTCTCATCCATGTGTATATTCTTCTATTGTGGTTACTGAATAAGGTGTTAGCTATGACCAACTCATGCTCGGTACAGAATTCCATCAGCCTGCTTCCTCGATCAATACTTTCACCTAATCCGAAATCTAATATCTTCCCTTCTCTTCCTTTTCCTACCACAGCATTCCAATCTCCCATTACTATAACATTTTCATCACCCTTGATATACCTCAGAATTTCATCTATTTCTTCGTAGACCTTTTCAACATCTTCATCATCAGCTTGACTGGTAGGCATATATACTTGTTCCACTGTGGTGCACGTAGGTTTAGTATTGATTTTTGCTACAATAGTCCGTTCACTATATTGCTCATAATATTCCACCCGCTGTCCAAGTTTCCTACTCAATATGAGACCAACCCTTGCTTGGCCATTGTTTGATTTATTGCCAATGAACCTATAGTCTCCTGACCAAAAGTCCTGTTCTTCCTGTCAGCGCATTAAGCTAATCCCAACCAAATCTAACCTCAACCTATCCATTTCCCTTTCTAAGTTTTCTAACCTTCCACTTCCTAGCAGACTACTAACATTCCACGCTCCGATCCGTAGAATTTTCTGTTAATATCTCATTTACGACTAAACTAATATTTGCATTTAAGGTATAAAATATTAGAAGATCTGTGCAGCATTGCAGATTGCACTGATTACAAAAAAGGGTATTGAATTGTGATATAAAATGATAGCTTTTCTTCTTTTTTTTTCTCAAATGTAATGTATTGGTATTTATCCACTATCATTCTTATGTCGTCAATTCTAAACATTACATAGACCAAACATCCTTTCGAACACTATACGTAATGTAATATGTATCTTATTAGGAAAAATATATAAAGTACAAGAGACTTAATCTTTCTCAAAATGTTCACATTGGCTACACTGCGGAAATGCGACTGATTGCTAGATCCTTGCTTTGGAAGCCTCAATATGATAGACGACCAAAGGCAGTATGGCTACCACTACGTATTGTAGACAAGTACATGCAATAGTATTGTCACTGACTTTAGTTATTTGCCTCTAATTCTAATTTTCTTATCTTCCAGGTACCACCGAACCCGCTTCTTCTCTTCCTGAAGGTAAGTTAAAATGTAATACGTGATGAATTTGAGTGAGGTGTGTTGGGTGTCATTATGATGTCCAGCAAAATGAGAGCTCGATGGATCATGGCACAGTTTAATGCGTTGAATGAACGTAAGCTTGTACTTTTCATGCTCATGAAGATGGTGCCTTGTTGTTACTGTTTGGGAATTTCTATTGGTCGTTGGTCACCATTTTTCCAGTTTTGTGCAATTCTTCCTGCGGTAGAAGTTAGGGTTCTACAAACCTTGGGTGCAGTAAGGTGTTGGTGTGGGAACGGTAATAAAATACTTCATACTGAATAGACGCCAGTGCCGTTCAACTACGGTATGATAAAAGGTCGGGACGTGTAGGGGAAGAGACACAACACCACTCTCGCTCGACTCCAAAAGAGAGAAAGGGTAAATCCGGCGAAGATTGTGCGCCACCAAATAGAGTGCTTCCTCCTGCTTCTTCGTCTTCGGACGTATATATGGGGACTCCATATCATCTCCACCTAAGGATGGGGACGGTTGGCAAACGGTCAAGCGTGAGTAGAGGACAACCTTTAACTTATGTCCACACTGTGGTACTGTTACAATGGAACTGTAAAAGCCACATTCGACATCTCGCTGAGTTACGCCAATTAATTTCTCAATTTACAGCAGCCATTGTCCTTCTTCAGAGAACCAGTATTCGTCCTGGGTATGGGACTGCAATGCTTAAATTTAAACTCTTCTTCTCTAAAGACAAGATGGTTGGAGCTGTAGCTGCACTCTGGTCCACTCTAGCATTTTTAGTGAAGTGGCGCCGCTACGTACTCAGCTAGAAGCTGCCAGTATGTAACGTGTACATCTCAACTGGATTACAAACATTGCTCTGCCTCTCCTGCTACAGTGGGGTTATTTGTAATTGTGACCATTTCCCGATTACCTTACTCTTCCGAACCAGAGAGCCTTCGACTTACCAAGTACTCCATTGGGCTGATTGGCCAGAATTCACAGCACATGTGGTTTTTGCCGACGATACCTTTGAGAGTGTCGATGATCATACCGTTCATATAACGAATGGTATTTTGGCTGAGGCAGAGGAAACAAGTCCTTCCTTATCCGGCAAATCCCGCCGGCAACTTGTCCCTTGGTAGACAGCCGAGATTGCAACAGCCATTAATGATCGTCGACGGGCTTTCAAATGCTATCGGAAGCAAACCACCATGGCCAGCCTTCAAAAGGATGCATGCTAGAGCCCGATATCTGATTCGAAAGAGTAAGAAAACAGCGTGGGAGACATGTGTTGTCAATGACGTCACATACTCCTTCGTCTCAAGTGTGGCATAAGTTCGTCGGGTCGCCGGACTGCCGACATCATTGACAATACCCGGAGACTCCAATGCTAACAGTATTGTATCGCACTGCTCTGATGGGTCGCTCTGGGAGTTAAGATCCAACAATTGTGACGCTGAAGTGGGAGGCAGGGGCTTACCCCTTGCCCTTTGCCACTGCTGCTTGCGAGTTCTACAATGTGAATGGGAACTGCGCTTGGACACTGCAGGGATACATCTCCTGAACCAGATAACATGCATAATGAAATATTGAAACATCTTTGCAATTCCAGTATACAACTGTTGTTTATCTTCAAACGTATTTGGATTGAAGGACAGTGTCCATAATAATGGTGAGGGTATTGTGGTTCCCATTCCCAAGGCTGGAGAAGATTCCAAGCTTGTGAGTAGCTATAGGCTCATTTGTCTCACAAATGGCGTACCATATGTAAGGATGGTGTGGTTCTTGGATGAGAGAGGCCTCCTGGCTAAGTACCAGTATTCAAATGTTTCACTGAGAATGAGAACTGCATAAATCAATTGTCATTTTCTGTTAATATCTCATTTACGACTGAGCTGATACTTACAATAAAGGTATTAAATATTAGAAGTTTGCACTTAATACAAAAAAGGGTACCCAAATTTGATGTGTTTCAGTCGGTCAAAGCGCTTGTACCCAAATGAGGGGTTGTTCCCTAATCCTGAATATATATGAGATTAATAAATACATTAGACCGAGTGTGAGGATCTTGCTGACTTGCGAAGAAACCATAATGTAAAAACGGTACAATTTGTGAAATAAAATGATAGTTTTTCTTGATTTTCTCAAAAGTAATGTATGGATCTTTATCAATGTATCATTCTCAAGCCTTCAATATGAAACATTATATAGAACAAACATCCTTTAGGACACTATAAATAATGTAATTTGTTTCATATAGGGAGAAACGATTAAGTACAGGAGGCGTATTCTTTCTCAAAATGTTCAGGTTGGCTACCCTGCGGAAATACGACTGAATGTTAAGTCCTTGCTTTGGAAGCCCCAATATGAGATAGACTACCAAGGGCAGTATGGGTACCACTACGTATTATACACAAGTACAGTTCTGGTGTGCATGCAATAGTGTTGTCACTCTCTTTAGTTGTTTGCCTCTAATTCTATTTTTTTTATCTTCTAGGTTACGGAAAACCTGCTTCTTCTGTTCCTGAAAGTAAGTTAAAATCTAACACTTAACAAATTTGAGTGAGGTGTGTTGTTATAATTATAGACTTGGGTGTCATTATGAAGTCCAGCAAAATGAGAGCTCGATGGATCATGACACAGTTTAATGCGTCGAATGAACGTAAGCTTGTGTTTTTCATGCTCATGAATATGATTCCATTGGTCGTTGGTCGCTAATTTTCAAGTTGTGTGCGATTCTTCCTGTGGTAGAAGATAGGGTTCTACACACCCTGGGTGAAATAAGGTGTTGGTGTGCGAATGGTACTAAAATACTTCATACTGAATAGACGTCAGTGCCATTCAAATAAGATAAAAGGTCGGGACGTCTCGGGGACAGCACCGAGTCTTCGGACTGGGAGAAAGTCCCTCAACACCGCTCTCTATCTACCCAAAGAGTGAGAAAGTCTAAATCCGACGAAAACCGCGCCCCGCCAAAGAGTACGCCCCCTCCAACTTCTTCGTCTTCGGACGGAGATATGAAGATTTAGGAGTTCTCTCCTCCCCCATCATCTCCACCTTAATATGGGGTCGGTTGGCAAACGGTGAAGCGTAAGTAGAGGGCAATCTTCATCGGATCTCCGGATTCCTGACATCATTGACAATACCGGGAGTATCCATCAACGGGGTCATCACCATGCACCATCTTGCCATTGCCAACAGTATTGGATCGCACTTGTCGGATGTATCGTGCTCTGATCCAACATTCGTGACTGATGCTGGAGGCTGGTCCTGACTGTGCCAAATTACGAATCTGAGCATAAAACTTTAAATCACTTGTAAATTGTTTCAGGTTGCATCACATTTCCCAATAATTGCGATTGTAATTGGGTCGACTGTTTAAACGAGTTACAATGTCAACTGTACCTTACGTGGCGTAATATGAAGTAGCTTAAAGGCTTCATTTCCTAAGAAGAAAAAACACTTTCTTTAGTGTGTAATTCCCGATGACAATGTATGGTAGAAGGAGCAGATGACCTCGTATTTCCGCCCCATAAAATAACAATAACTAATGTATGATAGAGCATTTCTCTCTCCAAATTCCGAAGGTGGTTATTTCTTAAGGTGGTGGGGGAGAAAGGTTGTATCGTAGGTATTTCCTTCATCAGTCATCATGCAACACTACGGCTGTGCACGAGTTGCTAAGTATACGTGCATCCACTTCAGATATCTTGTTCTATGAATAACACTCCCCAATTTTAAGGGTTTTGATCCTTATAATTATATATGTCTCTTCTTCTAGATAACAAAGATCTTTCTTCACCTGAACCATCCACCAGTGCACATAGTAAGTTGAAACAAAATCTCTATGAATATGGAGGTCGTTAATAATGAAATTGGAGACTTTGGGGATCTTTATTAGCTAGCGAACGTTTCGTACTAATTCTGTCAAGGCTAATGTGTAGCTAAACGCACAACCCATACACCGTGATGCGTGGCAAATGGCTCGGCTGGAAATGGTGATTGGCTGTAGTAGGATAGCTGACCTTCTCCTACATCTGTATTTATTAACGGAACATGCGAATGAGCGGCGGCGGATTCTCCAGCGCTTGGTCACGTGACGTCACGAGTTGATTCTCAGACAGGGTTGCCGACCTATGAATGTGAAATATCACTAAATTCCCATAGATTTGATTTTTCATGCGAGATTTGAATATCTGCGCTAATAATAATGCGAAAGAACGATAATAATATCGTATGGCCTCGGTGCCGGGTGCAAGCTTTGTTAATTGACACCCAGAGGGCAGGTTGCATGTCGAATTTCGTCGTTCCTTTGAACGCTATGAAAGTCAAGGAGGTTAGATATCTAAGCTCCTTGACACTACAGCGCTTTCTTGTAGAGAATGGAGGAACTTTGTTGGCGGAACATCCCGAGATTAATTTTGCCATTGAACACGGCCTACTGAATTCAAATTGGTTCTATAACATGTCAACATCGTATGACATCCATGTCGTGATTTTTGTCGCCTTTCGAAAATCACTTACCATGGCCAGGAGCGAACCTGCAATCTTGAGGTTGGTAATCCGACACGTTAACCACTCACCCACCGTGGCACGATGGAAAAGGCAGTTGAAATAACGTGGTCCATAGAAGATCAAAACGATTATAAAGAAAAATAATAATATCTTAAAGAAATGGGGATACGAGCGGAACATGCACAAGACCGACACCTTTATAGAGCAGCCATCAAGACGTTTGGGACTTTCCGGGACGAAAAACAGACAACTGGTGCGAAATGGACTGAAGAACGTCGTGCTAAACACATTGAGCTCATGAAGACAATGTAGATCAAGTGAAAAATGAACAAATTCCAAAATGTAAAATGAGGCTTATCGTGGTCCCTAGTTGGCCCAGATTTGTTTTCACACTTCAGTAAAGTTGAAATACCGTCAGTAGGCTAGCTGACTTCCTTCTAGTGTACTTCACTTTCGATCTAACGCAAAACACGAATGAGCAAGATGACGGCGGGGGATTCCCCAGGTCTTGGGTCAAAGATGGTAGCCATGAGGTGTAATAATGCGCATGGTCAAGCTTATTATGTCTTTGGACAAAGCGTAAGGGTATTTTCAAACACATCTGCTTAAAGATTTCGAGTACAAATGCAAGTAGTCACCCAGCCTTTCGATAATAGTAGTTTATCTGAACGAGTTGATGAAAAGCCTCTTTTGGGGGCAGTTGTTCACCATGAACATCAATATGAGTAATCTACTGATAAAAAACATTTTATCAAAGTGCTCTTGATCTGGAAAATAGGACTTGGTGATGTGCACGCTGGTCTTTCTTATCTTGGATTTAGAGTGGTCTAAAGAGCAATGTAAAAAAGTTGTTCTATTCAATAAAGCGTAGGGAGAATATACATATATAATGTAGATCCCTTATAGCACTCCATATTTGATGCAATAAGTGTGATAGGTCCAAGATTTATAATGCTGACAACATCATTTACTAATACTTGTTTTTGTCTTTAAGTTCGAATATGAAAGTGGGTGTCAGACCCGCTCAAATTGCGAAACACAATGGGCACGTGCAATGGACGCTAGTGCTATGGGCAGCTCCTCTAAAGTTACCAGTGAGATACTTGTGATCTCTGACTTTATGATTCTTTTCACTAAATGGAACATTGTAAAGATAGCAAACATTGGCTGTTTCAAACTGCACAACCTGTTGTTCTAGTCATGGCATCCTCAACAACCGTGCAATACAATCTTTGTCACGATGGGGATCAAAATGTCAATAGACTTTAGAAACCGGGCAGTGCATGTAATAAGCAATGCCGCGTGGTACATGTTTATGTACGCGTTGTGAAAACGACTTTGCATCTGCAAGCTCTCAGGTTTGTATGGGCTTTAAAAAAGAATGTATTTGCTGGATTTGTATCTGTTCAAACAGTTATCCTTTTTGTAGGCAGGACCAATGTAGCTTACAATTCTACACAGATGGTAGCATGCCTATCCAAATTCTCCTTGCCATAAAAGCAGGTTAAACAAGGTTCGCAAATATGTGCACATTTTCTCAGTTTTATAAACCCGATCGAGGAAGTATAGACATGTTTTTATCCATGCAAACTGATGATTGCTTTTGGAATAAACACCATGTGTTTGCAGTGATGGTGTTGGGTAATATGTATGGGTACCGAAGTAAAGTTATCTTTACGCTCATTCACCAGTAGGATATTGATAGATTTTTTTCATACTTGTTATGGGCATTTGAAGTGTGGTGTTACAGGAGAATGATGATGATCAGATGGGTAGATAGGGTTACAAACGCAGAGGTATTAAGACGAGTGGGAGAGGAGAGATGTTTCTGGCGACTGCTAATGAAGAGAAGAGATAGGTTAGTAGGACACATACTAAGACATCCAGGAACAGCAAGCTTAGTTATGGAAGGAAGGGTTGAGGACAAGAACTGTAAGGGTAGACCAAGGTTAGAATATGTTAAACAGTTTGCCTCAGATGTAGGGTGTGGTAGCTATGTAGAGATGAAACTATTAGCTCAGGACAGGGAAGCATGGAGAGCTGCAACAAACCAGTCAAAAGACTGAAGACTCCAACAACAACAACAACATGGGCAGCTTCACTAAAGTTACCAGTGAGGTGGTTATGATTTCTGATTTTCCAATCTATTTTGCCAAATGGGACATTACGAAGATAGCTCGAGCTTCAGAGGCATTTTTTGGATAAGTGACCCAAGCACCATACCGCAGAAATGGGAGTTCGATTTTAGCCGAGATTAAGAGGATGAGAACATAGATGATGATAATTATTGTTTTAAGGGGCCTAACATCTAGGTTATCAGCCCTAATGGTTTTGGTGATAGTGAAAGATGAGATGAGAATGGAAACTATAACTAATACTACCTACAGACTTACAAACTAGAAGAAGAAATGGTGAACAAATAAAGGATAAGGCAAATAAAGGACAGGAAGAAAAGAAATGCCCTCAACCCTCGAAGAATGAGGATGGGCGAACACAGCTCAGGAATCCCTCGGGGTCGCCAACTATCAAACTCACCAGTCATAAGCCCTTGAGGGTGTAGCAATATCCAGGGTGGGGCTACGCACTCCCTTCCTCCTTGAGGGCCTTGTGCAGAAGGCAGGAGATGTCAGGAAAAGAAAAAGAAGGCTGACCCCTCGAAGAATGAGGGTATCAGGAAAGATGAGACAAGGGCCAATTAAAGCGGGAAAGTGAAAGACTCCCTAGGCCTCGGATACCATAAAAGCGTCGGGGTCGGAAGAGAACAAGAGGTGACCAAGAGAGGTCGACATGAAAGAAGACGGAGAGGAGCCCGGCACAAGTAAGTGGAAGCAATGTCGGACGCAGCTGGGATCCAATGGTCGCCAACCCATGTCCCACTAGATGTGAGCCCCTGGGGGGAGGATGAAAAGCAATTTGTTTTAGACCATAACGGGGATGTCAGTGACAATCTTCAGTATGCGTTAAGTTATTGAGAAAATCTACGAGAGGAATAGATAGCTGAGTTTGAGTTATTAGTTATTGTTGTTTTAAGGGGCGGAACAGCGGGGTCATCTGCCCCTGATCTAGAGAAAGCGTATGATAGAATGCCAAGAGGAAATATGTTGAGCTTCCCTCAAGATTATGGTATCGAGGAAAGGGTGATACAGGCTGTTACGTTATACGGGCTCATCGGAAAAGGTTCTAGCAATTTCAAAGAATCCTATCTCCCGTTGTGAGTGAGATAAATTAATAATTGGATCTGAAAACTAATCAGGAACTCATCGAGTTTTAGTTTTACATGTTACTGTACTCCTCCCGTGACCTTCAGCCGATGCGCAGAATGAGTGCGCGACAGGAAGCTGTCATGCCACTGTTTCAGTAGTGAGTGTGATTGCAATGGCGACAGTTCAGCAGAAGGCACAGTGTGTGTTATAACTGTTCAGCGCACTTTATGGTAGGGACCCCCATCATGCTAATAGCATTAGGCGGTGGTATGAACAGTGTTGACGTGAAGAAGCCCTCGGTCGCCCTAGAATGAGTGACGAAACAAGGGAGCGCACTTTATGGCAGGGACCCCCCTCATGCTAATAGCATTAGGCGGTGGTATGAACAGTGTTGACGCGAAGAAGCCCTCGGTCGCCCTAGAATGAGTGACGAAACAAGGGAGCGCACTTTATGGCAGGGACCCCCCTCATGCTAACAGCATTAGGCGGTGGTATGAACAGCGTTGACGTGAAGAAGCCCTCGGTCGCCCTAGAATGAGTGACGAAACAAGGGAGCGCACTTTAAGGCAGGGACCCCCCTCATGCTAATAGCATTAGGCGGTGGTATGAACAGCGTTGACGCGAAGAAGCCCTCGGTCGCCCTAGAATGAGTGACGAAACAAGGGAGCGCACTTTATGGCAGGGACCCCCCTCATGCTAATAGCATTAGGCGGTGGTATGAACAGTGTTGCCGTGAAGAAGCCCTCGGTCGCCCTAGAATGAGTGACGAAACAAGGGAGCGCACTTTAAGGCAGGGACCCCCCTCATGCTAACAGCATTAGGCGGTGGTATGAACAGTGTTGACGTGAAGAAGCCCTCGGTCGCCCTAGAATGAGTGACGAAACAAGGGAGCGCACTTTATGGTAGGGACCCCCCTCATGCTAATAGCATTAGGCGGTGGTATGAACAGTGTTGCCGTGAAGAAGCCCTCGGTCGCCCTAGAATGAGTGACGAAACAAGGGAGCGCACTTTAAGGCAGGGACCCCCCCTCATGCTAATAGCATTAGGCGGTGGTATGAACAGTGTTGCCGCGAAGAAGCCCTCGGTCGCCCTAGAATGAGTGACGAAACAAGGGAGCGCACTTTAAGGCAGGGACCCCCCCTCATGCTAATAGCATTAGGCGGTGGTATGAACAGTGTTGACGCGAAGAAGCCCTCGGTCGCCCTAGAATGAGTGACGAAACAAGGGAGCGCACTTTATGGTAGGGACCCCCCTCATGCTAATAGCATTAGGCGGTGGTATGAACAGTGTTGCCGCGAAGAAGCCCTCGGTCGCCCTAGAATGAGTGACGAAACAAGGGAGCGCACTTTATGGTAGGGACCCCCCTCATGCTAATAGCATTAGGCGGTGGTATGAACAGTGTTGACGTGAAGAAGCCCTCGGTCGCCCTAGAATGAGTGACGAAACAAGGGAGCGCACTTTAAGGCAGGGACCCCCCTCATGCTAATAGCATTAGGCGGTGGTATGAACAGCGTTGCCGTGAAGAAGCCCTCGGTCGCCCTAGAATGAGTGACGAAACAAGGGAGCGCACTTTATGGTAGGGACCCCCCTCATGCTAATAGCATTAGGCGGTGGTATGAACAGTGTTGCCGTGAAGAAGCCCTCGGTCGCCCTAGAATGAGTGACGAAACAAGGGAGCGCACTTTATGGCAGGGACCCCCCCTCATGCTAATAGCATTAGGCGGTGGTATGAACAGCGTTGACGTGAAGAAGCCCTCGGTCGCCCTAGAATGAGTGACGAAACAAGGGAGCGCACTTTAAGGCAGGGACCCCCCTCATGCTAATAGCATTAGGCGGTGGTATGAACAGTGTTGACGTGAAGAAGCCCTCGGTCGCCCTAGAATGAGTGACGAAACAAGGGAGCGCACTTTAAGGCAGGGACCCCCCTCATGCTAATAGCATTAGGCGGTGGTATGAACAGTGTTGACGTGAAGAAGCCCTCGGTCGCCCTAGAATGAGTGACGAAACAAGGGAGCGCACTTTATGGTAGGGACCCTCCTCATGCTAATAGCATTAGGCGGTGGTATGAACAGTGTTGCCGTGAAGAAGCCCTCGGTCGCCCTAGAATGAGTGACGAAACAAGGGAGCGCACTTTAAGGCAGGGACCCCCCCTCATGCTAATAGCATTAGGCGGTGGTATGAACAGCGTTGACGCGAAGAAGCCCTCGGTCGCCCTAGAATGAGTGACGAAACAAGGGAGCGCACTTTAAGGCAGGGACCCCCCCTCATGCTAATAGCATTAGGCGGTGGTATGAACAGCGTTGCCGTGAAGAAGCCCTCGGTCGCCCTAGAATGAGTGACGAAACAAGGGAGCGCACTTTATGGCAGGGACCCCCCCTCATGCTAATAGCATTAGGCGGTGGTATGAACAGCGTTGACGCGAAGAAGCCCTCGGTCGCCCTAGAATGAGTGACGAAACAAGGGAGCGCACTTTAAGGCAGGGACCCCCCTCATGCTAATAGCATTAGGCGGTGGTATGAACAGCGTTGCCGTGAAGAAGCCCTCGGTCGCCCTAGAATGAGTGACGAAACAAGGGAGCGCACTTTAAGGCAGGGACCCCCCCTCATGCTAACAGCATTAGGCGGTGGTATGAACAGCGTTGCCGTGAAGAAGCCCTCGGTCGCCCTAGAATGAGTGACGAAACAAGGGAGCGCACTTTAAGGCAGGGACCCCCCTCATGCTAACAGCATTAGGCGGTGGTATGAACAGTGTTGCCGTGAAGAAGCCCTCGGTCGCCCTAGAATGAGTGACGAAACAAGGGAGCGCACTTTATGGTAGGGACCCCCCCTCATGCTAATAGCATTAGGCGGTGGTATGAACAGCGTTGACGCGAAGAAGCCCTCGGTCGCCCTAGAATGAGTGACGAAACAAGGGAGCGCACTTTATGGCAGGGACCCCCCCTCATGCTAATAGCATTAGGCGGTGGTATGAACAGCGTTGCCGTGAAGAAGCCCTCGGTCGCCCTAGAATGAGTGACGAAACAAGGGAGCGCACTTTATGGTAGGGACCCCCCTCATGCTAATAGCATTAGGCGGTGGTATGAACAGCGTTGCCGTGAAGAAGCCCTCGGTCGCCCTAGAATGAGTGACGAAACAAGGGAGCGCACTTTAAGGCAGGGACCCCCCCCTTATGCTAATAGCATTAGGCGGTGGTATGAACAGTGTTGCCGTGAAGAAGCCCTCGGTCGCCCTAGAATGAGTGACGAAACAAGGGAGCGCACTTTATGGTAGGGACCCTCCTCATGCTAATAGCATTAGGCGGTGGTATGAACAGTGTTGCCGTGAAGAAGCCCTCGGTCGCCCTAGAATGAGTGACGAAACAAGGGAGCGCACTTTATGGTAGGGACCCCCCTCATGCTAACAGCATTAGGCGGTGGTATGAACAGCGTTGACGCGAAGAAGCCCTCGGTCGCCCTAGAATGAGTGACGAAACAAGGGAGCGCACTTTATGGTAGGGACCCTCCTCATGCTAATAGCATTAGGCGGTGGTATGAACAGTGTTGCCGTGAAGAAGCCCTCGGTCGCCCTAGAATGAGTGACGAAACAAGGGAGCGCACTTTATGGCAGGGACCCCCCTCATGCTAACAGCATTAGGCGGTGGTATGAACAGTGTTGCCGTGAAGAAGCCCTCGGTCGCCCTAGAATGAGTGACGAAACAAGGGAGCGCACTTTATGGCAGGGACCCCCCTCATGCTAATAGCATTAGGCGGTGGTATGAACAGCGTTGCCGTGAAGAAGCCCTCGGTCGCCCTAGAATGAGTGACGAAACAAGGGAGCGCACTTTAAGGCAGGGACCCCCCCTCATGCTAATAGCATTAGGCGGTGGTATGAACAGTGTTGATGTGAAGAAGCCCTCGGTCGCCCTAGAATGAGTGACGAAACAAGGGAGCGCACTTTAAGGCAGGGACCCCCCCTCATGCTAATAGCATTAGGCGGTGGTATGAACAGTGTTGACGCGAAGAAGCCCTCGGTCGCCCTAGAATGAGTGACGAAACAAGGGAGCGCACTTTATGGCAGGGACCCCCCTCATGCTAATAGCATTAGGCAGTGGTATGAACAGTGTTGACGTGAAGAAGCCCTCGGTCGCCCTAGAATGAGTGACGAAACAAGGGAGCGCACTTTATGGTAGGGACCCCCCTCATGCTAATAGCATTAGGCGGTGGTATGAACAGTGTTGCCGCGAAGAAGCCCTCGGTCGCCCTAGAATGAGTGACGAAACAAGGGAGCGCACTTTAAGGCAGGGACCCCCCTCATGCTAATAGCATTAGGCGGTGGTATGAACAGCGTTGACGCGAAGAAGCCCTCGGTCGCCCTAGAATGAGTGACGAAACAAGGGAGCGCACTTTAAGGCAGGGACCCCCCTCATGCTAATAGCATTAGGCGGTGGTATGAACAGTGTTGCCGCGAAGAAGCCCTCGGTCGCCCTAGAATGAGTGACGAAACAAGGGAGCGCACTTTATGGCAGGGACCCCCCTCATGCTAATAGCATTAGGCGGTGGTATGAACAGTGTTGCCGCGAAGAAGCCCTCGGTCGCCCTAGAATGAGTGACGAAACAAGGGAGCGCACTTTAAGGCAGGGACCCCCCTCATGCTAATAGCATTAGGCGGTGGTATGAACAGCGTTGCCGCGAAGAAGCCCTCGGTCGCCCTAGAATGAGTGACGAAACAAGGGAGCGCACTTTAAGGCAGGGACCCCCCCTCATGCTAATAGCATTAGGCGGTGGTATGAACAGCGTTGCCGTGAAGAAGCCCTCGGTCGCCCTAGAATGAGTGACGAAACAAGGGAGCGCACTTTAAGGCAGGGACCCCCCCCCCTCATGCTAATAGCATTAGGCGGTGGTATGAACAGCGTTGACGCGAAGAAGCCCTCGGTCGCCCTAGAATGAGTGACGAAACAAGGGAGCGCACTTTAAGGCAGGGACCCCCCCTCATGCTAATAGCATTAGGCGGTGGTATGAACAGCGTTGACGTGAAGAAGCCCTCGGTCGCCCTAGAATGAGTGACGAAACAAGGGAGCGCACTTTATGGTAGGGACCCCCCTCATGCTAATAGCATTAGGCGGTGGTATGAACAGCGTTGATGCGAAGAAGCCCTCGGTCGCCCTAGAATGAGTGACGAAACAAGGGAGCGCACTTTATGGCAGGGACCCCCCTCATGCTAATAGCATTAGGCGGTGGTATGAACAGCGTTGCCGCGAAGAAGCCCTCGGTCGCCCTAGAATGAGTGACGAAACAAGGGAGCGCACTTTATGGCAGGGACCCCCCCTTATGCTAATAGCATTAGGCGGTGGTATGAACAGTGTTGCCGCGAAGAAGCCCTCGGTCGCCCTAGAATGAGTGACGAAACAAGGGAGCGCACTTTAAGGCAGGGACCCCCCCTCATGCTAATAGCATTAGGCGGTGGTATGAACAGCGTTGCCGCGAAGAAGCCCTCGGTCGCCCTAGAATGAGTGACGAAACAAGGGAGCGCACTTTAAGGCAGGGACCCCCCCCTCATGCTAATAGCATTAGGCGGTGGTATGAACAGTGTTGACGTGAAGAAGCCCTCGGTCGCCCTAGAATGAGTGACGAAACAAGGGAGCGCACTTTATGGTAGGGACCCCCCTCATGCTAATAGCATTAGGCGGTGGTATGAACAGTGTTGCCGCGAAGAAGCCCTCGGTCGCCCTAGAATGAGTGACGAAACAAGGGAGCGCACTTTATGGTAGGGACCCCCCTCATGCTAATAGCATTAGGCGGTGGTATGAACAGCGTTGCCGCGAAGAAGCCCTCGGTCGCCCTAGAATGAGTGACGAAACAAGGGAGCGCACTTTATGGCAGGGACCCCCCTCATGCTAATAGCATTAGGCGGTGGTATGAACAGCGTTGCCGTGAAGAAGCCCTCGGTCGCCCTAGAATGAGTGACGAAACAAGGGAGCGCACTTTATGGTAGGGACCCCCCTCATGCTAACAGCATTAGGCGGTGGTATGAACAGCGTTGCCGTGAAGAAGCCCTCGGTCGCCCTAGAATGAGTGACGAAACAAGGGAGCGCACTTTAAGGCAGGAACCCCCCCTCATGCTAATAGCATTAGGCGGTGGTATGAACAGCGTTGCCGCGAAGAAGCCCTCGGTCGCCCTAGAATGAGTGACGAAACAAGGGAGCGCACTTTATGGCAGGGACCCCCCTCATGCTAATAGCATTAGGCGGTGGTATGAACAGCGTTGCCGTGAAGAAGCCCTCGGTCGCCCTAGAATGAGTGACGAAACAAGGGAGCGCACTTTATGGTAGGGACCCCCCTCATGCTAACAGCATTAGGCGGTGGTATGAACAGCGTTGCCGTGAAGAAACCCTCGGTCGCCCTAGAATGAGTGACGAAACAAGGGAGCGCACTTTATGGTAGGGACCCCCCTCATGCTAATAGCATTAGGCGGTGGTATGAACAGCGTTGACGTGAAGAAGCCCTCGGTCGCCCTAGAATGAGTGACGAAACAAGGGAGCGCACTTTAAGGCAGGGACCCCCCTCATGCTAATAGCATTAGGCGGTGGTATGAACAGTGTTGCCGTGAAGAAGCCCTCGGTCGCCCTAGAATGAGTGACGAAACAAGGGAGCGCACTTTAAGGCAGGGACCCCCCTCATGCTAATAGCATTAGGCGGTGGTATGAACAGTGTTGCCGTGAAGAAGCCCTCGGTCGCCCTAGAATGAGTGACGAAACAAGGGAGCGCACTTTAAGGCAGGGACCCCCCTCATGCTAATAGCATTAGGCGGTGGTATGAACAGTGTTGACGTGAAGAAGCCCTCGGTCGCCCTAGAATGAGTGACGAAACAAGGGAGCGCACTTTATGGTAGGGACCCCCCTCATGCTAATAGCATTAGGCGGTGGTATGAACAGTGTTGACGTGAAGAAACCCTCGGTCGCCCTAGAATGAGTGACGAAACAAGGGAGCGCACTTTAAGGCAGGGACCCCCCCTCATGCTAATAGCATTAGGCGGTGGTATGAACAGCGTTGACGCGAAGAAGCCCTCGGTCGCCCTAGAATGAGTGACGAAACAAGGGAGCGCACTTTATGGTAGGGACCCCCCTCATGCTAATAGCATTAGGCGGTGGTATGAACAGTGTTGACGCGAAGAAGCCCTCGGTCGCCCTAGAATGAGTGACGAAACAAGGGAGCGCACTTTAAGGCAGGGACCCCCCTCATGCTAATAGCATTAGGCGGTGGTATGAACAGCGTTGCCGTGAAGAAGCCCTCGGTCGCCCTAGAATGAGTGACGAAACAAGGGAGCGCACTTTATGGCAGGGACCCCCCTCATGCTAATAGCATTAGGCGGTGGTATGAACAGTGTTGCCGTGAAGAAGCCCTCGGTCGCCCTAGAATTAGTGACGAAACAAGGGAGCGCACTTTATGGTAGGGACCCCCCTCATGCTAATAGCATTAGGCGGTGGTATGAACAGTGTTGACGTGAAGAAGCCCTCGGTCGCCCTAGAATGAGTGACGAAACAAGGGAGCGCACTTTAAGGCAGGGACCCCCCTCATGCTAATAGCATTAGGCGGTGGTATGAACAGCGTTGACGTGAAGAAGCCCTCGGTCGCCCTAGAATGAGTGACGAAACAAGGGAGCGCACTTTAAGGCAGGGACCCCCCCTCATGCTAATAGCATTAGGCGGTGGTATGAACAGCGTTGCCGTGAAGAAGCCCTCGGTCGCCCTAGAATGAGTGACGAAACAAGGGAGCGCACATAGAAATATCATAAGGTATGAAAAAAACTTTTTGAGTTGGTAAATTTAACAAATGAATACTTGTTTTTATATCTCAAATAGTTCCTGAGATATGAGTTTTTGAAATTGCTGCAACCTTGATCGATGAGCCTGTATTATTATTTACATATTTTACGCCCACATTGGAGCACTTAAATCAATACATTTGAGTACATTTCTTCTTTTTCTCCTCCCAGAACTTTCTCATCCTCTCCGACCTGGAAGCCCTTTGTGTGTATATTGTTTCCGTTCAACTGTTATTAGTTTGAGACTTATGCTTTTGTTCTTCAAAATCCTCTTCTCTTCTCTGTCTTTGATTTGTTGCCGAGTTAAACCCAATTCTTCCAAATCATCCTGAACTTCTTTGAACCAATTATTATTGATTTTATACCCTGCATTATATTACTGTATTTACATTACTTGCGTATCGACAGGTTCTCAACATTTAGTGAATACATCTCACTTCAGTGACAAATCAGGGTTTATTGCAAGGCTGCTCAACATCATAGCACTGTACAATCATTACATAGGAAGCCATGCAGCTCTTATGCATTATCGAGAAAGAGACCGTTACAAAAAGACAGTGAACATCGAGAATCGATAATATCACATCACACTGGGAATCCAAAGTATTTTTATTGGTAACCAAGACTCGGTGAGGGTTGATGGTGGGACGATTAACCTTGCCTACCATTTGTCCACCAGTACATTTCTAGTGTAATTTCTTGTTAGTAGATTATGTTCACCGTTAACACTCATATTTCAAAAGTCACTTTCAGTCGCTTGCAAGTTGGCAACATGCTGATTGTCCTCTTGGTGTGACGTCATCGGTGTTCGCCAATCTTCACATCGTTTAGCCAGAGAACAAGACACAACATAAGCTATAATGCACTGCCTCATGTATTCTAGACTGCTTGTTCTACTTACTACGCATTATTGTGTACGGTCATGCCATCTAGAATTGACGTACTGTACTACAATGTTATTGCAGCAGTGAGTTTATTACAGTTAGGCCTACAAAAGAAAATATCAGTGTTGACATCTTTGTCTCAGGCGAACATTTTTTTTAGAATAAATAACTTGCTTTTAAATGGTTGAAGTAAAATGGCTGTAACTGTACAATGTCTTAAAGTTTGCTGGTCACATAGAAGCTACACCTGCAGATCTTCTTATGTTTATAGCACAACGGGCGCCAGCAAGGAGGGGACCGGGGGGGGGGGGGGGGGGGGGGGGGCATGCCCACCATCCCCTGGAATCCCGAGAATATTTCCATTGTTCAGTGTTACACCAGTTTATTTCATAAATTGATAGTTAACTAATTTAGATGTGGGGATAATTCCACAGTTTCATTTAACTTAGTAATTTGCGATTATTTGAAAATATCTCCAGTTATTTAGAGAATCGGCAAACTGAATTAACATTACCATTTTAATGAACTTCTTGAGTTTTATTTTTTCCGATACCTGGTGATACAACTACTTTTCACCTGCATTTATGAAATGAACATTATGACGATGATTCACAAAGAAAAGCAAACTCTGAACTAAAAGAAAACTATTCCTCCCATTTATGCCATAAAGATCATGTACCCAACGGTTTCAGAGCAGCCAAATAATGAATATCACGAAGCAAGTAAGAAATGAAACGAAAATGGAGGGGAGATAGGGGGTACGTGTCATCATCACCTAGTGACAGGTAATTAATTAAATGAAACATATTACTTGCCCCTCCCTCCTCCCCCCTCCTGGAAGAAATTCTGTGGGCACCCACGAGTCCTATAAAGAACAAACACTTATTATTTGTTTCCAAAATTTTATATGCCTTGCCTCTAGTTCTATTTTTATTTCTTTCTAGATTGGAATATCGTTGTCTATCGAAAACCCAAAGATACTCCAACTTTAACGACATTGCAACCTACCACCGAAGAAAGTAAGTAAGAAAGTATTTGTAGGCCTAATAGCATTTAAGTCTGTATGAGGAGTGTTCTTGGATAATAATCGTAAGGATGCCATTTCTTTCTATTGATATTCAAATTTATTGTCACTAGAGGATTTGCTGTTGCTTAAATTGGCCGTTATGAGTAGTGTTAAGCAAACACATTAGACATTGTTATAATGCTGTACAGTATAGAAGCCTTGGAAGCCTCCATAGGGAGGTTGAGGCTGCTTGAGCTTTTAGTTCTCGCAGTCAAGTGGTCCAGTTGCACCTAATATAAAGGGAGGTGGCGCGCAGTTCGTTACTCCTGTGGGGGTCCGGGCGGGGACACCAAGAGCCTGCTCCTAGGCGAAACCCCACACAAGACACGGCACAAACCTGCAAGAATTGCTGAGTTGTACAGTAAACGTTGATCCTAGCGTAGTGGGTAGCATGCTGAGCTTCTTTGCCCAAGGTCGCGGGTTCAACCCCGACCGAAGTCGTCCGATTTCTTAATAGCGTTAAAAATCCCCCAGTATGTCTTCCTTCGGAGGGGAAGTAAAGCCGGTGGGCCCATGTCATAAATTTATGGCATGTAAATGAACCCTCCTCTAACTAAATTTGTGTGAAACCAAATTTTTTTCCAACGTTCACCGCCGGGTGCTGGTTGCGATGGCATCTAGTAGTAGTGACGTTCACAGCTAGGTGTCGTGGACGGTAACATTTGGTGGCGAAGTAGGAACTACTTGACATTATCGTCTGCAGGGCCTTACTTGAATTAAGAACAGATAACACACACTAATACAGTCTTCACAATTAACACCGGTTATCAGACAGATTCTACACACACCCAAAGTACGCGAGGCAACATGACCGCGTTGTCGCAGCCCTTAAACTGAGGAACCAATCTACCATACGTTGATCCGTATCGACTTGAATAAGTTAATTCATAAATATAGACATTGAAACTGTAGAACAGATTCTGCTTTTGAGAGCACGTTTTGAGCTTAAGATGCATGTGTTATCCTGCAGCTGCTATTTCGAGAAACCACTAAATTTCATATTTTATAAAAGATGCTGCTCTTGTCAATTTCCAGACTTTATTGATTATGTATTTAAACACATATAACTTGATATTGTCTGTTAACACGTGTATTGTGGATATTATGGTCTGGTATTTTAAATATTAGTACTCTAGGATTGTACATACCATACTTTTATCTTTTCATTTCTGTTCATATCTTTTGCTGTTTGTGTATCGGATTTTATCAGAGAAATTGTATATTTTGTATAAACTACAACCCTAACATACTCTACCTTATGGTATGCACATTGGAGATTAAATAATAATATAAGGTGCGTTCAAAAAGTAACGAGCCGGAGGCTGTAATGCACAAACTGTTGACGACATCGGATAATCGTGGCATGTGTAACGAGGTGTGTTTCCGACCAGAGCATGGAAGGTCACAGCCCATCGCTAGAGGGCACGCGTGCACGTCACGTGACGATACAAAGCGAGCAGCAGCTTGCATCAATCGTCCAACCAAGACCAAGACAGTAGGCCATTCGACATGCTTCCTGGTGTGGTTGAAGACTGTGGGGCACCCATTGGGCACACACTTTGCGCAAGTGCAGTCGTTCCTTCATGATGGTGTACACACTTCCGACGCTCAATCCGACCACGGCGGCTATGGTGTTCACTGTCACTCGGCGGTCCTGGGTAATGAGTGCATCAACCAGCTGGACGTTGTCATCGGTAATGCAGGGGGATGCCCCAGACCGGGCATCATCGGCTAACGACACCCGTCCTTCCCTGAAGCACTTGTGCCACGCCTTGACCCTTGCAAGGGACATGCAGTGTTCGCCGTACACTTGTGACATTCGGTGATGAATGTCCGTTCCCCCTACTCCTTTCGCTGTCAGAAACAGAACAACACCTCTTTGCTCTTCGTTTGACGCCTCCATGTCACTGTTTGCAATGCGACTGGCAGCGTTGGACGATTGACTCATGCTGCTGCTCGCTTTGTATCGTCACGTGACGTGCACGCGTGCCCTCTAGCGACGGGCTGTGACCTTCCACGCTCTGGTCGGAACCACACCTCGTTACACACGCCACGATTAGCCGATGTCGTCACCGGTTTGCGCATTCCAGCCTCAGGCTAGTTACTTTTTGAACGCACTTTATAATATATACGCCTGTCAATATTTATATTGAATGCATGTTTACAATGAAGAAGTTTCAACATACGATGTCTTCATAAGGACCAAGGGGGAGGAGCCTCGGAGGACCACAGTCACAATAAACGCGAAGATGCGTCAACATTGCAACATGGTAGCCATTGCAATACATAGGCAACCTTTCTCATGAATTCTACCTAAAAATGTAGCGGTGTCTGTATGTTACTGTTTCACGCAAAAACTATCTAACCGATTGAGGTGAAATTTTGCATGAACATAATTTTGATACTCATAGGACTATGTCCATTTCGAAATATAGCACATTCTTCTGATTTTCGCCATTTTTGGCACTTGGGCAGGATAAAATAGGCCAAATATGGAGGTTATCCTAGAAGGGCCAGACGCATCTCATTTGACACCCCTCATTGTGAGAAACTACTGCATTTTATAATTTGAGATTAAATAACTTTGTTTTTCGTGATTTTATGCATATTTTAAACATTTTCTTGTTTTTGGGGACGGTAAACTTGGGGTCTATTTTTATACTGGTGGTCACAGTGTTCTTATGCAAGGTCTAACTATCTAACGGTCTGTTACTTTTTCCCACAGAGGCAGATGGAAATCTGAATGTTGGTTGGTTGGTTCCTTAGTTTAGGGGCTGCCCCGTGTACTTTGGGTGTGTGTTATCTGTGATTCAGGCAGAAGGACTGCAGAAGATCAATTTTTCAAGTAGTTCCTACTTTTCCTACCAAATGCTACCGTCCAGGACACCTATCTGTGGACTTGGCTACTAGATGCCCTCGCAACCAGACCCTGGTGGCGAACGTTGGAACTAATATAGCGTTATCAAACTAACCTACAAATTTTAGCTTTCACAATTGTAGTTAGTGGAAGGTTATTTTTCATGCCATAAATCTATGACATGGGACCGCCGGCTTTACTTCCCCTCCGAAGGAAGGCATACTGATGGATTTTTAACGCTGTTATAAATCCGATGACTTCGACCGGGTTTGAACCCACGATCTTGGGCATAGAAGATCAGCATGCTACCGACTACACCACCGAATCCGCTGAAATCTGAATATGTTGTCATGGTAACCTCTGCTGGCTCTTCTCTCATCAATTTGGCATTTCTTAAACAATAATTCTGAAAGCAATTTGCTAATCTCTTGGCGTAACCTAAAGATGGGTCATATCAAGAATTCCTTCAGACAAAGGTTTTAGGTAAATATTAGAGGAGTAACGTATCAACCATTTTTAAACGGTTTTGATATTGTGCCTATTAAGGGAGATATGATTTTTGTTCCTCTATAAACACCATTTTTCCCACCCCATTGGTCAATGGTTGATGCTATGAACATAAATTGTTGGCCTTTTTGCGAAGAATGGTTTCGATATTTCACATATTAAGAAAGTTATAGTGATATTTCACTTTTTCAAAAAGGTCACCTATTTCCACCCCTTGGTCCGATTTTGCCCATTAACGAAGCTTACCGAGATTTTAAAGGGTTATATATCATGTATAAATTTGAAAGTGGCCGTAGTTGTCGTGTCCACAAAAAAATGATATAGATAGTTATTGTTGTTTTAAGGGACGGAACTACGAGGTCATCTGCCCCTGATGTATAGATAAATATTATAAATAAACTTTTGAACCGGTGGTATCGGGGTCTGGGGTGTGTGAAACGCGAAGATAACACAAAGTGCAGATGACCTTGCTGTTACGCCTCTTAAAGCCACAACAACCTATCAATAATTAAATACACAATAACAAAATACTCGTATTCACGAACATTTGGTGTGAACTGCTCAGTGTTACCAAAAGCATTAAAATGGAACCAGCAACGCCGTTTGTTATCTTGCTTTAGTGAAATTTACAAACTAGACATTTTGTAATTAAAGAAGATCACAAATCAAGTCCTTATCTTGACAACATGTTTACAAAATGTGGCTATACTGTAGAATAGGTAAGTTGGGAGATTAAAGAACACCTGATGGCTTCCTTTAATAATTTTCCCCGTTTGTTTTGCATGATTCCCTCTTTAAATGCCACCACTGATTCCACCTGACACGTTCTCATTTGGTGTTATTATTATTATTATTATCAGCGTATCAGAAATACCATTAACACAGTTCAATTAGGCATAGTTTACTACATGACACAAATAAGAACTTCACACCAATCTCGACCAGAACCTAGCAACATCAAGTACATTTTGTGTTGCATAAAAAAAGATCATCTTCGGTGCAGGAAGATGTGCACAATGGACACTGGAGCTTATGCGGCATAGTTTGTTCTTCACCACAGTCACATGTGATGTTGCTAGGTTGACTTTGGATCTGCCCCCTCCTGTCCTCAATGTGTTCAAGGACTTCCATCCAGTCCAGTCTTCATGACAGCCGGGTGACAAACGTTCTGTAACTGTCATTTGTCCTGGGATGACCCGTACTCTCGCTGTAGTAGGTGATCCAGTTAGTTCCTCAGACGTTGGTAGGAAGCATTTTCTTGACTTTAGTCTCTGGTATGGAATCCGTCTTGAGGAAAGAATTCATGATGAAAATTAATAAATGTAAAACAAAAATATTGGAATGCAGCCGAAATAAATCAGAAACCTCTATGTACATCAAATTGACAGGTGAAAAGCTAAAGGAAGTAGGAGACTTCGTTTACTTAGAAAGCAAAATAACCAGTGATGGACAAAGCAAGGAGGATATAAAAAGTAGGTTAGCTCAGGGAAGGAAAGCATTTCTACAGAAAAGGAATCTGTTGACATCGAATATAGATTTAGGCAAAAGGAAGTCATTTTTGAAGGCCTTTGTCTGGAGCGTAGCGCTCTATGGAAGTGAAACTTGGACTATTGGTGCAGCAGAAAAGAGGAGAATTGAAGCATTTGAAATGTGGTGTTACAGGAGAATGATGAAGATCAGATGGGTAGACAGGGTTAAAAACGAAGAGGTACTAAGACGAGTGGGAGAGCAGATATGTTTCTGGCGACTGCTAATGAAGAGAAGGGATAGGTTGGTAGGACTAATACACCCAGGAATAGCAAGCGTAGTTATGGAAGGAAGGGTCGAGGACAAGAACTGTAGGGGTAGACCAAGATTAGAATATGTTAAACAGATTGCATCGGATGTGGGGTGTGGTAGCTATGTAGAGATGAAACGATTACTTTAGGACAGGGAGGCACGGAGGGCTGCATCAAACCAGTCAAAAGACTGAAGACTCAAACAATAGTCTCTGAACTGGAGGTCTTACGCCTTGGAATACAAGGTGGAGCAATTCCTGCAAGGCAGTCGAGTTTGTCAACTGGAGTAGACTTTAAACATTGAGGGCCACATCCACCTGTCGGGCATGCATATTCTCCGGCGGAATAACAAAGTGCTTCGCTGTGTTGTCTTGACTCTGGTCTTGGCTGTTGTCCCAAGAGCTGGGCACTCATGCGCAGAACGCAGAATTCAGGTACCGTGTGTTGTGAGGGGAGTTGAAAGATTTCCTATTATTTGCCTGACGTCTACGTTTTTTTCCATGCGGTTTCACCACTTAGGATCACGCAAAAACATTATTTCTTGTTCTTTTCCTTTGCCTGGAGTCTCCAATATTCCTACACTGGCTTGTTTCCTTTGATCTTCTGCCCAAGTTCGTCCACTTCTCTTAGGTCTTCCTTCCCTTCCAGATGTTTCACTCTACTCTTAAATTCACTTCTTTCTAGCATCTGAGTAGTATAGGCGGCGGTATGGGACAGACAATTAAGTGTGGTTAAAAGTACCATTATATTTTCTTCAAAGAAATTATGGATAAAATGACCTTAAACATCTTGAAAAAATTTGTCCAAAGAAAATATGGTTATCTTAACCATTACATTTTTTTCAGATAAATTATGGTTAGGACTAACCATAATTTGAATTACCTTTTATGGCTAAAGATAACCATAAAAAGTACCTATAATTTCATATGAAATTATGGCTACAACCAACCATAAAACACTATCACATTTATGCTTAAAATTAACCATTTAATGTTCACCAACTTTTAAAGAAATATGGCTACTACTAACCATAAAACGTAATAAAAAATATTGATAGTAATGATGGTTAAAACTAACCATAAAAATAATAAAAAGTTATGGATAGCGTATCCATAAAATTACCAATGTTATTTTTTAAATTATGGTTAAAACTAACCATAAAACTGACTCGACAAAGTAATTCTAAAATTATGCTTAAAATTAACCATAAAAAGTAATTAAAAATAGGATAGTGGCTAAAGCTAGACATTTTTAAAATTATGGATAAAGCTAAGGCTAGAATTTTTAAAGAATTATGGATAGCATAATGGTTAAAACAAGGCTAAAATTATCAGTAACATTTTTAGAAATTAGGGATAGAATAATGGTTAAAATAATGACTAAAATTACCAATAACGTTTTAGAAATTAGGGGAAAAAAATAGTGGTTAAAACAAGGCTGTAAATTCTAGTGACTTTTTTAGAAATAATGTTTAAAACAAGGCTAAAAGGAACCAGTAACTTTTTAATACTTCGCCAGAACATTATAAAACTTTTGTTATTGATAGTCTAATCAATGACGAGTTGATGAATAACAGAAAAAATGGTTAAAACAAGGGTGTAAATTCTAGTGACTTTTTAAAGAAATATGATATAGAACAATTGTTTGAAAGTGGAAAATCTTGTTCTAGATTTATCTTATGGTAATAACAACTTTAATAGAATCAAAGACTATGATATATTTCTGGTGACGACTCACTGCTATTTAAGCGTTAAAGGGTCACAGTTAACAAAATTTTTGCAAAACTCCGGCATTTCGGAGAAACCCCCAGGGGTGTTTCGAAGCCAGCGCTGGTTTTTAATTTCTCCTCGTTGTTACCCCTGGGGATTTTTTCTTTGTTCTTTGTTCTCCTTCTCTCGCTCCTTGAGTGGCCACTCTTTTTTACTTTGCATCTCTCAGGCTCCCTTATGTGCCTGGAGAGCATTTGCTCCTTACTCTTCTTTCTCTCTCTCCATTAATGACTCAGTTATTTTTTGAAAGGATTGAGTGGGATTCGAACCATAGAAGCAGGGCGCCTCCGCTTCTAAGTGAACAAATCTCAACAAACCAAACACTTATCCCCCTGAGCTACGAGGAAAGCGATTAAAAAGCGTGTATGCGGCCTTATGTGGTGCAATTTCTTACGAGAAGTGCACTACGAAGAGCTTTTATTGTTTGCTAATAGATTGCGCTACACATACATACTACGTAGTTTCTTGCTTTGCTACTAGTACTTCCGGTGTAACAAGACTAACAGCTGGGCTCTAAGTAATATTTAATTTAGCACATCACTTGCATGCGAGCGAGCGGACGGAACTGAGAGAGTGATAGCAAGGTTATCTTATCGACTAAGAGTGTATCAAGGCTAACGGAGTTTCCTGGTCAAGTTCACTGATAACTTATTTTTAACTTCTTCCTTCTTCTTCCGCACTGTGCTCAGCCGAAACTATTAGTTTATCCACTTGTTCTTCTAATTCATCTAAGGCATTACCAATTTCCTTGAAATCACTGTCATCACTAACGCGTTCTAAAATTGTCAGTTGCAAATTTTGCTGCTTGAGGTAGTAATCGAAGATTATTTTCTTAATACACTCAGGCTCCTTATTTACTTTGGTGGGTGTATTTGAAACACAACCCCCTTTTAAAATATTTGTCAGGCTGCAAGGCATTATATTATATTCGGGTTCCATATTTATTAACTGCTTTTTTTTATCTTTAAATAAGAAAATACTGCAAACTTAATTGCCCTTTCAAATTCAACAAATTTAAACTAACTCTTTTTTTATTCTTAGTTTTTAAGTTCAATTGAACTTAAAAACTAAACTCTTACTAATTTATTAAAATGAATAACAACTACTATTCTTTCGCACTGTGGTCAGCCGAAACTATTAGTTTCTTTACTTGCTCTTCTAATTCCATTAATGCCTCACCAATTTCTACACAGTCACTTTCATCACTAACGCGTGCTAAGATCGTTAGTTGCAAATTTTGCAGCTTGAGGTAGTAATCGAAGACTATTTTCTTAATACACTCAGGCACATTATTTACGTCGACGCAACGGACGATAACGGCGTATTCAGGTTCCATATTTATTAACTGTTTTTTATATCTATAAATAACAAAATTTTGCAGACTTAATTGCCTTTTCACCTAAAATATCATTTTCTTAATTCTTAGTTTTTAAGTTCAATTAAACTTAAAAACTAAACTCTTACTAATTTATTAAAATGAATAACAACTACTCTCATATTTAAAAGTTTTCAGTAACTATTCCATGCTTAGCATCATAGGTTAAATTCTTTTTACCGTACATAATTACATAAGCAAGCGTATTTTCAGGTATATTGGCATTAAATGTTGCTACCAATTTCATACTGGTTTTCTGAGGTGTTACTACATTTCTACGCCGACTTATATTGATAACATAAATAGGATAAGAAGCAATGAACTCTGTGGGGGTTACAACAACATTATACTTTAGCTCAGTTATACGCTTAAAGTCCCTAAAAGCATAATAGGCATTTAGATAAGTATTAGGAGGATTAATATTCCACATTTCTTCCGGAAACTTTTCGTTTCTTCCGTTTTTCATATAAATATTTTGAAGCTGAACATGATCAAATTTGGAACTATTCATATCTTGGTTACCTTTTCTATTAGTTTGAAACACAACAAAAATAAAATATGGCAGATCAAACTCCATTGAATTGTAGTAATTAGTAATATCTATTTCAAAATTCTTTTTACCACTTAGGCCTGAAATTTCTTGAGTTTGAAGATCAAAGAATGATATAGGTATTCGTGGTTCTTTTAGTATTTTTTCTCTCAGTTCAAGCTCATAATTTGGTTCGTATTTAACAACAGGAATTTTTATCTCCATTGACTTTACGGTAACTTTTCCTTCCTCCGGGAGAGTTCCAGGTGCATTGCCCCCATCGGGATTCTTAGTCCACCATTTATACAAAGCATCGTTCGCATTTTGACTCCATGTAAATGTAACAGTTAAATCTCCTTCCCACATAATCTCTTTAAAATCCTTAAAAAAGCCACCAAGAAGACTTAAAGGGTACCTTAACTCATTTGATTTTTCTGCAATTTACCATTATTAAGAAAATTACCTGAATATATCATTTTATCACTATAAGAGGCTGTTAAATTAAACAGAACCGTTGAAGATATATTTGGATGGTCAATTCGATAGATAGTGTGTCCTCGTTTTTTCACGGTTACAGTGCTCCAAAATTGAGTGGGGTAATTGTCAATTAGCTTTACATTTGACTTTCCTTCATAGTTAGTTTAATCAGTTCCATCAGCATGAGTTACATCGAAAGTAATATACAGGTGCGCATTATTATCAATCCAACCATCACCAACTTTAATATCTATTTCCACGTCCTTGTTTGGCAAATTTAAATTGTTTTTAGTCTTTTCATTTACAGGAAAAGACTGCCACTGGTAACTTTCTACTTTGTTCATTTATTATAAGAAAAATAATAGAAAATTAAATGAAGAGGAAATAATTAACTCATCTCTAAAATTACAGTAACTGTTGCGCCGTTGAAATCTATTACTTCGTCATTCTCATTGGTCACAGTAATTTTTAAATTCTGAATTTTATCGAAAACTGGGCAAAATATAGGATAATTCGGCTCATAAATTATTGGAGCACTAAATTCTAGGGCTGGTTTAAATGATGCAATAATATTCGTTTCACGGTGAAAATGCTCAGAGTCTTTTACAAACATTCCATCCGCTAAATTGAAATGAACGCGGATATTTTCGAACGGAATTATTTTAGGTAAGTTCCGAGCAAGTGTTTTGGTTTTTGGTTCTACAATTTGATTATTAAAACCTAAAACTGAACCAATACTTTCTTCTTGGTCAAAATATATTTTATAATCACTAATTATTTCCAATCTGTTTAGAATTTTATTTTGTTCAATACTAATCTTAGGTTCTTGACTTTGAATAGCTTTTTGTAAATTTTCTACATTATATTGACCTGGTGGAATAAACATTTCAGTTATCGTACCTGATACTTTTTCATAGTGTACTTTATTGTATTTTGTTGTAATATTTGGTGTTAGGAAGGTTGAGTAAAACCCTATTAATCCAACTTTTCTAAATTCATCTCGCAATGGAACATTTAACCTTTTCTCTAAAACCGAAGTTTTACCACTTAGTTCAAAAATTCTCTTCATTTATTAATTCATTCATTAATTAATAAAATAAACGAAAATGAGTAAACGAAATGTAGATTGGGACCCACAAGTAAGACTTGTAGAAAAGCAAGTAAAGAACAAACATGGCAAATTATTACCGAATTCCATTCGTTGTGCTATAATAGGCCCCAGTAATTGTGGTAAAACAACCTTAATGATAGACAATTATATTTTGGCACCTGGATGGTTAAACTGGGAAAAAATAAACAACCTTTACATCTTTTCTAAAAGTTTAGATCAATCTAAGTATCAACAGTTTATGGAAAAATGTAATAAAATCGAAGAGAAGTTAGGAAAGTCCATTGCACAATTTATTCATGACGATGAAAGCATAATACCCCTGGATAAATGTGAAGATAGGTCAGTTGTAATTTTCGACGATTTCATACTGGAAAACCAAGACATAGTTCGAGAATATTTTACACGAGGAAGACATAAAGGGATTGACTGTTTTTACTTAGCTCAAACGTATTCAAAAATACCAAAACAATTAGTTCGTGATAACTTAAATTTCTTAAACATATTTAGGCAAGATAATACCAATTTAAATCATATTTATCAAGAATTTGTTGGTGGCGATATGAAATTTGAAGACTTTAAGAATATTTGCAGCAAATGTTGGAACGAGGTGTTTGGTTTTATTACTATTGATATGAATCGCAAAGCTAACGATGGTAAATATAGGAATAAAATTAAAACGTTTCTAAATGTTGGGTAACTACTCCAGGGGTATTGGCAGGTTTGGGGTTGAGTAGTCTAACACAAACATCGTCAGCGTCAACGTACAGCATCAATGCCAACGTACAGCGTACAACGTACAGCGTCAATGTCAGCGTCAAATGTCAAACGTCAATGTTAGCATCAAACATTATTTTTTAAAATTTCACCTATAATAAAGATGTTTGCGAAATACGATCAAAAGGTAGTTCAACAAGCAAGAAGGAATAGGAAGAAATTTGAAGAATTAAAATACGAATTTCGAATATGGAAGAAGCAGCCTATAACGGAATACGAGAAGTATAAAAAAGAAGATCAACCTGTTATTGATGCTGTTAATGTTTTAGGCAACAAGTTAAATGACATCGGTGAAAATGTTATTAAAGCTATAGAAGAAAATAGAGAAGTGGAGAAACAATTAATTCCTTACAGAATTGACTATAAAGAAGACTTTCCTTCAGATTCCGAAGGTTCCCATTTCTTGGATGAATATGATGTCACTGATGAGCGAAAAGAAGCTTTAAAATCGGCAAGAAAGGTCAGAAAGAATTTAGAGTCGCAACTTCAGAAAGAAAAGGGGAGGAGTTTATTTCAAGAGGCCGATGAAGAGTATGATAAAAGTGAAGAAAATGTTAAGAGGAAAGGCATAACTGATTATTCTACGGTCCACTTAGGGGTAATAATTTCAAAATATTTACCTAGAATTAGTGACCCTAAATTTGGAATAAGGTATGATAAGAACTACCAGGGGTATTATATAGGTGACTCAAAAGTTGAATTCAGTAATGACGATATTATAATTAAGGGTAAGAATTTTAAAGCTACAAAGGGTTTAATGCTATTTTAACCTTAAATGATATACCTAACGATAATGAGTATACAGACGAAGACCGCAGCACATATGAGACTATTTTAAAAATTACAAATGCTATGTATCAAAACAATGACCCAAATAGCACTAAACCTAAAAGTAGTGTTGGCAAAAAATATAATATGTTGATAAAGGATATATGGCTTTCAGAAAAAGTTAATAGAAAAGAAAGAGCTGCATCTCTAACCACTCCTCCTAAATCAGGATTTGGTTTTGTAAAAAAATATTCAAAAGCACCGATTGAATATGTGTGGATGGATGATGTAAGGGAATTAATAGACATATTAATGGTAATTCATGGCGAAGAAAATGCTGGAAACAACGTCTATCACAATGAAAAGGTTGGAATAACGAAGATGCTTACGAGTAAGTTTAATGACTTCATTGTTAATAATCCTAAAGGTATTCCATATCTAATTAGGTTTTTAAATAACATTCCCCATACATTCTGGGAATCTGAAAAACATGGAAAAGGATTAGTTAATTGGATGATTAATAAAATAGGTGAAAATAATATTGACTTAACACTCCCGGGATATACATTTTGTGGTCCTGGTAATCCATTAGACAAGCAACTAGCCGAAGGAGTTCAGGGTTCTAACCCATTAGACGAAGCATGTAAATTACATGATATAGCATACCGCGACCATACAAAATTAGAGCACAGACATCAAGCAGATAAAGAATTACAAAAGGCTGCAAAAGAGAGAATATTCAGTAAAGATGCTAACTTGAGTGAGAGACTAGCAGCTACAGCCGTTACTGGAATAATGTATGGAAAAGAAAAATGGGAATGGGGTTAGATGGGGCGTTTGAGTATAAATTTGTAAAATTTTTGTTTATGATTTTTTTCATTAAATAAATGAAAGGATTTAGTATTGATTACAACGTTTTCCAAAAAGGGAAACTAAAACCCAAAGCTATTAAAATAAAACTCTCCAACGAAGATCTGAAAAAGCATGACTATCTAGATGAGTACTTGACAGATACACAAAAGAAGGAGAAAGCAAGAAAAATTCAAAAAGGTGGTAGCTTACTTATAAGTTTGTCCATTCCAATTGTAAAGAAAATATTCGAATATCTCAGTAGGAAGAAAGAAGGTTCTGGAATTAATGAACACCAAGGAGGATTTTTGCCATTAATATTAGCTGCATTGGGTGCCATTGGTTCGCTGGCAGGTGGCGCTGCAGCCATTACAAGCGCTGTTCATAAAAAGCAAAAAGAAGATGCGGAATTGGCTGAACAAATTAGACATAATCTGGTGATCGAAAAAAAGACTGGACAAGGTTGTTTGGGAATAACTAAAATTTAAAAAAAAAGAGAAATTTCATCAATATTGAGTGATATACTTTCCAACTATAAGCACCCTTTAAGTAATTTCGATATTCTTAAAATAATACACGAAATGAACATAAAGCATTTTCGAAATGTTTTTATGATTGATGAACTGCCTACAAAACCTAATGATTGTGAATCAGGAATTGTAAACTTGGATACGTCGGATCATGCAGGTACTCATTGGATTTGTTACTTTAAAAAGGGTAATCAAAATTTCGTATTTGACTCATTTGGTGGAGATGTTCCTGAAAAACTAGTAAATTATTTGGGAGCTAGCAACCTATTTTATAACGCCGAAAGAATTCAAATGTTTGATGAATATATATGTGGTCATTTATGTGTCCTTGTTTTAAAGTTGTTTTCGAATTTGGGTTCCCCTAATCCCGCTCATTTTAACGAAATTATAGATTTAATAAATGGACATATTTGGAAATAAAATTATAAACGGAGAGAGTAGTTCATTAATTATTAAAGCTATCACAAAGGATGATTTAGAAAAACGATTTTCGAGGCTAGTTACGGCTCTAAATAAACGCCTTAGTGAGCTTTTTTTTGTTTCAAAAACATGGATTGATTTTCAGGGAAAGAGGATAGCGAATATTGAAGATCCAATCAACAATAATGATGCCGTTAATAAGCAATATCTCTTAGAAAAGCTCAAACCACTTACTACTGAAGGGGATTTTCCTAAAGATAACTACTTCACGAAATAAGAAATAGAAAAATTGTTCTCGGAATATGCCACTACTTGTCTTGCACCAGTAGCAACATTAACAGAAAAGGTTGACAACTTAGAAAGAAAGGTGTTTGATAGGATAATATTACAAAAGGACCTTTTTGCAGAGAAAGATAAAATTAAGCATATTTTTACATACAACGCAACGATTAGGAAAATATTTGTTCGTATCGTAGACCCAGATAAAGTATTTACTTCATATACAGATGACGCTATTAAAACAGTATTAGACGTTTATATTGCACGTTCCAACGAAGAAAAAATTATGGTAGATACTAGTAAGCCCTTTAACGTTAAATCTGGTGATACTTTATGCTTTAAAAATAAAATGGACAGCGTAATTTTAAAACTTCCAATAAATGTTAGTCTGACGATGTTTGGTGAAGTAATACTTGATGCATATGAACCTCATCCTGATGAATCGGTCGAATAATACTAATGTTAAAATATTTTAGTTTTTAATGGAGAAAATATCCATTAAAAACATTTTAATGTAACAGGTTTTTATACAACATCTCTATTGTTCCTTTAAGAAGATCAGGAGTAAATGGAATGTTGAAATGGTTTCCCGAATAGCTAATTTTTATTTGTTCTTTCATAAGCACATACAACCTTACGCTATTAGGATCATTATATTTTTCATAAACTATCTCACAATCGGGGTGCCGCCTGCATATTTTTTTGATTGCTTGATTCACTTGTTGTCTCTGCGCCCTTATTGCATAGTACCTGTACTTTTCGTTTGGTTCATGCTTATCTATAATAAGCAGACAATTATTCTTACTAGTTTTAAGTGCAAGAGGTGTGGCTAATGGGGTAAGAGATTCGTTTTCTGCCTCCTTTATTTGAAGTTTCTGCATTAACCCAACTAGTTGGTTCTTATATTCTTCTTTAATTTTGTCTTCTCCATACTTTCGAATTGATGGAAGGACTTCTTTCGTTACCCATTTCTTAAAATTTTTAGCTTCCTCTTTTTTAGATGATAAAATAAGCGAATACAAACCAGATTCATTAATAAATATGGTTTGAGGATGTATATTTTTAACCCCGCCAAAACGGCGGGGTTATTTAAGGTATCGAATGTACCTTTGTCTTCAATTGCAACGTGTTTTCGAATTGCTTTATCTGTATCTCTATACTCCAATATTAAAGCAATATCTTTGGCTTTAAACCATGAATCGTTATTTTCATCAATAGCAATAACCACTTGTTTGCTATTATAGACAAGTTTGCTGTTTAGAATATCGGTAATTGATTCCATTTATTATACATAAAATATAAATATAAATATAAAAAAGTTAATTTCCTCAACAAAGGGTAGACCCTTGTTTCTTGTAAGTTAGTTTGCGTTCTTCAATGTTGGGTGTCTGAGTAAACCAATGCTTATTTTATAATTAATTTAAATTAATTAATTAATTAATTAATTAATGAATAATCACATTTGGTGTTTAAAGTGCAAAACGTTTACTCAAACACTGCATCCTCACACCCTTTCGACAAAAAATGGTCGAACTAGAATCGAAGGTTTATGTTCCGAGTGTGGGAGTAAGAAAAGCCGGTTAAAAAAAAAGTTAATGAGAGTGTAGAAATAGGGGGTTCTACACAAATTAGAGAACCACCCGTTAGCATTCGGGAAGAAATTATAAACGAAATTCATAAACCCATGAGGAAGAATTTTCCGAGAAGGAGGGTTACAACTCACGGCATTGATGACATTTGGCAAGCGGATTTGGTAGAAATGGACTCTGGAAAAATAAAGGGGATATCGAAGCTTAATAAAGGCTACAAGTATTTGTTAACAGTCATTGATGTATTTTCAAAGTATGCCTGGGGTGTACCAGTCAAAGATAAAACGGGTAAAAGTGTTGCTGAAGCGTTTGATGATATTTTAAAAAACAGAAAACCTAAAAATCTTCAAACAGACAACGGTAAAGAATTTTACAATAAAGAATTTTCAAAATTGATGAAAACATTTAATATCAATCATTATTCGACTTTTACTGAAGTAAAAGCTTCAGTTGTAGAACGATTCAATAGGACCTTAAAAGAGAAAATGTGGAAGCAGTTTGATATTCAAGGAAACTACTGCTGGGTTGGCATTTTACCAAAGTTAATTAATGGCTACAATAATACGACGCACACAACTATAAATATGAAGCCAAAAAACGTAAACAAAGCTAATGAAGAACATTTGTTGAAAACTGTTTACACTGTAAGCGTAGGAGCGGAAGAAAAAGCGAAATTTAAAGTTGGCGATCAAGTCAGAATTAGTAAACTAAAAGGTATATTCGAAAAAGGATACACAGGAAATTGGTCGACTGAAATATTTCAAATAAAAGATATCGTTTATTCCGACCCTATTACGTACAAATTGAAAGATGTAAATGCGGAAGAAATAAAGGGGAACTTTTATGAGCAAGAATTACAGAAAACAAAGTATCCAGAGGCATATCTTGTTGAAAAAGTTTTAAGAAAGAAAGGAAATCGGGTATATGTCAAATGGTTGGGTTTTGATAATTCTCACAATAGCTGGGTTAATAAAGAAAATGTTATATTGTAATATTTCTGTATAAATAAATGGATGCCCGAGTAAAGCGAATAACTCTTTCTTTCTTTCTTCCTGTTTTTACTACATCCTACTGAAAATGTAGAAGTATTTATAAATCAGTTGTCTGAGGATAGTATAGATTATCTTTTTGAACTTAATGGTGATGACATAGATAGCTGTTACAATTTTCATAAAGCTACAAAAGAATCCTTAATTTTACGTTAATTTTGGTATTTGATTTTAATGGTTATTAACCATTAAAACCATAAATTTATCGGGGTGTGGGGCTTTTTAAGAAAATTCAAGATTGTGCGCTTTGTTACAACCATTAACTTCTTTTGTGCCGTGGTATACCATTTTCAATCCTGTCATTTTCTGTATTCCATCTTCCCAATTTAGTACCTTCGCATATCTATCGGGTAATATAACCTTTAATTTACTATCAAGTTCTAGAAAAGTTTTATTTCCATATTTTGTATTTATATCTTCTGCATTCGTTATAAGGTATTCGTTCCCTATCTCTCACTCACTGAGATTCTTAAACGGTTTTTGTTCGTTGATGCTATTGAGCTTCTCAAGAAATTGTTTCTTATCCATTTATTATATACAAAAAAATAAAAAAATAAATAAAAAATATATAAATATTTTACTATCATTTCTCTCGACCCCGAAAGAGTAATGTCTTATAATAATGTCTTATAATTATTTTTATTTAAAAAATGAAATTTTTAATTAAAAAAAGTTACATAATAAATGGATTTAAAACAAAATATTAAGCACCGAACCGGTGCAACTGTAAAGGAACTAAGGGTTCTGGCAACGGAACTCAAACTAAAAGGAGTATACAAGATGAAAAAGGCTGCTCTTCTTAAAGCTGTAAGCAGTGCCTGGAGTAATGCCGGAGATAGTGCTTTGTTTACGTATCAAGAATCAGAGCTGCCTAAGAAGAGCGTTCGTGAACTAAAACAAGTCGCCAGAGAAAACAAAATTAAGGGCTACTCAGTAATTCATTCAAAGAAAGGGTTGTTAAATTTGATAGCGGAAGAAAAGGAACGTTTGGACAAAATCAGGCATTTTGGATTCGATCAAGACCTCTTTGAAATTAAAAAGGAACCAAAACCTGTTCAATCTAAGGACTTAAAAATTGTGAAGCAAAAATTGGGCCAAATTTTTCCTTTTAAGAAAAAAAAATTTAATGAAACAGTAGCTAAAAAGTCACCTTTCGAAATTCATCAAGGTAATCGTACTGTGCTGCACAAAAAGTTTAACGTATGGCAGACAGCTTATACTATACACATAAAAGATTTGCAAGGAAAACCAATAGAACAAATGAAAGCGGTCAGAAAAGGTGTGCATGCAGCCATAAAAGAAGTAAGAAAACTAACTGATTTTAAGCCAGGTGATCAGATGAAAGTAGTTGCAGAAAATAATAATTTTAACCATATGATTTCATCAAAAAGAAAAAGAAAAGTTAATGCTTCACATCTACTTGACCAGATTGAAAGAATAATAACATCTAATGAATATGTAGATATTAACAATACCACTTTTCACTTCGAGGTTTACAAAATTCCCAGAGGCAAAGGAGCAAAGCGTAAGAAAATAGTCAATATTGCTAAAGATGTTATGGCTAAAAGAAGCATAAACAAAATAACCAACACCGATAAACTGTGCGGACCAAGAGCAATAATCACAGCCTTAACCTATGAAACTAAAAATATATTGGACAGGACATTAACTGATAATGAAATTACCTACATTAGGAAAGGACGTGGCCTGCAGGAAGAATTAGCAAAAGAGTTATGCACAAGATTCGGAATGAACTGTGAAGATGGGTTTAGTTTAGACGATATTAGAAGTGTTGCATATCTCATGGGTGTTCGGATTAAAGTTGTTTCGGCTGCCCATTTTAACAAGGTAATCCATTCCTCAGGTGTAAATGACGCGATAACAATTTATTTGTACTTGCATAACGACCATTATGATTCCATTAATAATATACGAGGTTTTTATGGAAGTTCATATTACTGCAAACAATGTGATATACCTTACGATCATCAGGACAAGCACTCGTGTAAAAAAGATAAAAATGTGTGTAATTTGTGTTTGTGCCCAAAACATGATTTCCCAGAAGGTATGCGACCCCGAGTATACTGTAAAAAGTGCAATAGATATTGTTTTGGTAAAGATTGCGTTGATAACCATGAGAGAGTGTGTGAGGTAGCTTACAAGTGCAAAAAGTGTAATAAGATATGTAACAGAAGTGATAAGCACAATTGTGGGTACTCTAAGTGTTGGAATTGTAATGATATCGTGAAAAGAGAAGAGCACCAATGTTATATGCAAGGAAAGAAAAACCGTGGGGGATACTGTATGGAAGATTGTATTTGCAATGGAAAGGCTGATAAGCGATATAAATGGTGCACTTACACGGAAAACTACTATTTTTTCGATTACGAAGCTGAACAAGATACCGGAGTACACGTCCCAAACTTTGTATCCGTTTATGACTTTAATGGTGTTAGGCGGGCTTTCCTAAAAAATGACGAATTTTGTCAGTGGCTAATATCAGAAAACCACAAAGGTTTTACGTGTATAGCACACAATGCAAAAGGTTACGATGCGCATTTTATTTTACAATATTGCGTCAATAATGGCATTAAGCCTAAAACTATTTACCAAGGGTCTAAAATTATGGAGCTCAAAATACCAGCCCTAAGTCTCAGAATAATTGACAGCATAAACTTTATCCAAGGAGGCCTTGCATCCTTTCCCAAAACATTTGGATTAAAAGAACTAAAAAAGGGGTATTTTCCACACTTTTTCAACAAGAAAGAAAATCAAAATTACGTAGGGTCCATTCCAGCTACTAAATACTATGGTGTTGATACAATGAAACCTGATGCTAGAAAAGTATTCTTAGAATGGCACGCTGAGAAAGTGAAAGAAAACTACGTGTTTGACTTTAAGAAAGAATTAGCCGAGTATTGCCATTCTGATGTCGATATATTACGGCGAGGTTGCCTCGCCTTTAGACAGTCATTTTTAGAAATAGCAAATATAGACCCCTTCCAATACATAACTATTGCCAGTGTTTGTATGGCTATTTACAGGTCAAAATTCCTTGAAAAAGACACGATTGCTGTAGTCAAAGGGCTAAAAAAGGAAATGTTCAGTAAGGAGTCTATAGCATGGTTAAGTTCGTTCCCTAATGTTCGACACGCATTAAACGGTGGCGAGGTCACAATTTGTAGAACCAAAGTCGATGGGTACGACTATAAGACTAAAACTGTGTACCAATATCATGGTTGTTTTTGGCATGATTGTCCCGACTGCTACTCAGGCGATACCATTAACAATGTAAACAATGAAACTATGGATGACTTGCTTACAAAAACTATAGAGCGAACACAAGCTCTTAAAAATTCCGGTTACAAGGTTGTGGAGATGTGGAGCTGCAAATGGAAAAATTCCAAAGACTACAAAAGGAGTCTAGATAAAGCCATAGATGTTGTGGAACCTTTAAACCCCAGAGACGCATTCTTCGGTGGTAGGACAAACGCCTCAAAGTTAAAGGTTTCTGGTAAAAAGCTGAGATATATAGATATATGCAGTTTATACCCAACAGTCATGTTTTACGACATGTACACTATAAGGCACCCCACTAAAATATTTAAGCCAGAAATATACAATAAAGACTGGTTTGGTTTAGTTAAATGTAAAGTTCTTCCTCCAAGAGGTCTTTATCATCCAGTCCTTCCTGTGAAGCTAGATAAGTTAATGTTTACCCTGTGCGCGAAGTGTGCAGAAGAAAAGGTCGGCCGCTGTAACTTGGACTACAATCGAACTTAATAAGGCTCTTGAGAAAGGCTACAAAATACAGGAAGTTTACGAAGTATGGCATTTTGAAGAGAAAAGTAATGAGCTTTTCAAGGACTATATTAAAACCTTTATGAAAATTAAGCTAGAAAGTAGTCCTTGGGATGGTGATTACAAATCTAAAGAAGAATATGCAAGGGTTATCAAGAAAAAGCAAGGCATCGAGCTTGATATAGATAATATAACTTCTAATTCAGGTAAACGAGCTGTTGCTAAAATATGTTTAAATTCTCTTTGGGGAAAGTTCGGTCAGAGGCAAAACATGTCACAAACAGAGTTCATTGATGACCCTAAGAGGTGGTACAAATTGTTATTAGATGATAAGATAGAAATTACTAATGTAATGTACATCAATGAGGAAGTAATTGAGGTAACATACCACTACAATGATTTCTATGTAGAAAATAGCACAAATACGAACATATTTGTGGCAGCTTTCACCACTTCCAATGCTAGAATAAGATTATACGATATGCTTGATAGGTTAGGGGATAAAGTAGTTTATTACGACACTGATAGTGTTGTTTACATAGATGATGGAACAAACACCGTAGAGACCGGTTGTATGCTCGGCGAATGGACTGACGAATTTGGCAAAGATGATCATGGTACTGATTGGATAAGCACAGGTCCTAAGAGTTATGCGTACGAAACATATAAAGGCAAACAGGTTACCAAGATCAAAGGATTTACTCTCAACCACGAAAATGCCAAAAAACTTAACATGAAGACAATGACCGAGTTAATACAAGATTCTAATAATAAGGTTGTTATAAGCAATAACATGATAACAAGAGATAAGAAAACAAAAAACCTTGTAAATAAAAATATTGCCAAAGAATTTAAAGTCGACTACGACAAGCGTATGATCCTAAAAAAGAAGACAACATAATTGATACACTTCCTTGGGGGTACTAAATATAATTGTGTACATATTATTTTTATAGCTATTTACACCCTTGTTTTAACCATTGAAAATTCTAAAAGTCTACGATGAAGAGATTTAGTCATAACAACATACCAGTTCTAAATTCTTTTAATTCAGGGTAATGCTTAAGCATCTTTGACACTCTACCAATGTAAAAGAGATACACACATGGTACTTGTGTTACACAGGTATCAAAGACTTGTTTTACAAGAGTAGCGTTTACTCCAGCTATATCTAAGGCTTGTTCAAATCGTTGCTCTTCAGTACCGAGATGAGCTGTATACACTACTTTGTTAGCCCAATCGCGAAATTTGTATGCAATAGTCGAATTTGATCTAAAGATAACCTTAGGTAGACCATTATAAGTAAAAAAGTTATTTTTTTAGGTTTAGTTTCTGTTGGACCAAGAACGTTGGCCCTCCCCCCGACACTAAAAATTTTTCATAATCTTTAATATTATGAAATTCGTGTACTATATTTTTAACCAAATTTTCCACTTTCAAACAATTGTTCTATATCATATTTCTTTAAAAAGTCACTAGAATTTACACCCTTGTTTTAACCATTTTTTCTGTTATCCATCAACTCGTCATTGATTAGTCTAATCAATAACAAAAGTTTTATAATGTTCTGGCGAAGTATTAAAAAGTTACTGGTTCCTTTTAGCCTTGTTTTAAACATTATTTCTAAAAAAGTCACTAGAATTTACAGCCTTGTTTTAACCACTATTTTTTTCCCCTAATTTCTAAAACGTTATTGGTAATTTTAGTCATTATTTTAACCATTATTCTATCCCTAATTTCTAAAAATGTTACTGATAATTTTAGCCTTGTTTTAACCATTATGCTATCCATAATTCTTTAAAAATTCTAGCCTTAGCTTTATCCATAATTTTAAAAATGTCTAGCTTTAGCCACTATCCTATTTTTAATTACTTTTTATGGTTAATTTTAAGCATAATTTTAGAATTACTTTGTCGAGTCAGTTTTATGGTTAGTTTTAACCATAATTTAAAAAATAACATTGGTAATTTTATGGATACGCTATCCATAACTTTTTATTATTTTTATGGTTAATTTTTATGGATAATAGTAACCACAAATTAAATAGTGTTTTATGGTTAGTTTTAACCATCATTACTATCAATATTTTTTATTACGTTTTATGGTTAGTAGTAGCCATATTTCTTTAAAAGTTGGTGAACATTAAATGGTTAATTTTAAGCATAAATGTGATAGTGTTTTATGGTTGGTTGTAGCCATAATTTCATATGAAATTATAGGTACTTTTTATGGTTATCTTTAGCCATAAAAGGTAATTCAAATTATGGTTAGTCCTAACCATAATTTATCTGAAAAAATGTAATGGTTAAGATAACCATATTTTCTTTGGACAATTTTTTTCAAGAAGTTTAAGGTCATTTTATCCATAATTTCTTTGAAGAAAATATAATGGTACTTTTAACCACACTTAATTGTCTGTCCCATACCGCCGCCTATACTACTCATCTGAGACTCTGTGATGTTCAACTTTTCTAAATCCTTCCTAACTTCTTTAGTCTACGTTGGAGTGGTCTTCTTCTTCCAGAGATAGTCGAATCTATCTATATTTGTGCATTCTGTATACTGTAGATGTCCGAGGAATGTTAGCCTCCTCTTCCGCAAAGTCTCTGAGATTCTTTCCATGTTCTGGTAGACTTCTCTGTTGCTTTACTTGATTTTATAAGATATTCTTCTTCTTCTTCTTCTTCTGCTTTTACGGCCTCATTGGACAACTTCAGTCAATCATTTCTTGATCCTCTTGCGATCCTCTGTCCAAGGGACATCCTGTCTTCTTTTTGGAGACAAGACTCGGCTGAGCCTGTTCGTCACTATCCTTTGCCGTGCGAGGTCCCTCTCCAATGCGTCGTCGGGATTGATTTGGAGGTTTTCCTTGGTGTTTAAAAAACAGGGTATCGTGGTTTTTTGGTTGGAATAAAAGAAGTGAAAGATCTTTTTGTCAACCTGTCACCATCCATTCGTGTGAGATGGCCATAGAATCTTAAGGATTGTGTATGTAGCTATGGACTTCCTTGTTGGATTTGTTATGGTGGACGCCATTCTTGTAATTGGACCCCATGATTCGTTTAATGATTCTGCGCGTTGTATTCTCCAGTTCTTCGAGGAGCCCATTATCGACATTTCTTCTATTTCTCCTTTTAAGGCCTCATTGGACCATTCAGTCAATCATTTCTTGGTCCTCTTCTTCAGTAAGTTTTCTTTCCGAGTCGACCAGTAGCTTTTCATTCACTCTGATCTTCTCAGGTGTTCCTCATCAGTAAATACCCTTTTTACTGTATTACGTTTGTCCATTTTAGCCTGAAATCTTATTTTTATATCTCTCAGTTTTTTTTGTTTTGTTTTGCAAGTCATCCAAGGTGATTTCTAATTCTTTCATATCTTCTCTAATTTCCTTAATCCATCCTACTTGTTGTTTCATATTCCAAAGTTTCACTACAATTGTTCTAGATAGCCTGGTTTCTGGTGTTTTCATAATGTGACCAAAAAAAGAAATCCGTTTCTTCCGAATAGTATCAATGATGGGCTCCACTCCATTTGGTACTATCCGCCACTGTCTATCTTCCTGATATTTTTTATTTATGCATGTTCCAGCTATTCTTCTTTCTACTTTTAAAAGATAAGATATTATTAATGTATTTTCAAATAAAACGATGTGCTGCAGCACTTCAGCACATAAGGAGCGCCTGCCCTGCTTTACCTATTGCTGGCCACATTATTTTTGCAAAACTCCTTTTGGTTTAACAAATTATCGCTTGATCACCCTCACGAGGCCTGTAAACAAAAAACATGTGTTCCGAGACTTGGACTATACACAGAAGTATTGCCACTAATGAAATAATACCCATTGTACAAATAATAGACACTCTTTAGTTGTTTCGAGAATTTGTTATGTCTTGTCTCTAATTCTACTTTTATTTCCTTCTAGATTGGAATATCGTTGTCTACCGAAAGTTCCGTGAAGGAGGTTCCGATAAAGATCTACCTATACCGATAGATGCACCTAAGACACCAGACTCTATTGCAGATCTACCTATAGATGCACCTAAGACACCAGACTCTATTGCAGATCTACCTATAGATGCACCTAAGACACCAGACTCTATTGCTGATCTACCTTTAGGTCCACCTAAAATACCAAGCTCTGTAACCACTACAACTCCGTACAGTAAGTGAAATATTTGTAATATCCTTGAAGCTTGTTTGGGGAGTGTTGCTGGATAATCATAAGGATCCCATCATTACCCTCTGTAATTCTCAAGCCGTGCTGATGGTAGAATTAGCAACACTGTACGGAGGCCTTAAGGTGTGTAAACACGCTAACCTTTGTTGATAATTATAGTTTATTTTAATACGATAGCATTTCAAATCAGTTCTTATTTACTCTTTCAACACCCGTGAAATTTCTCGTGGTAAATCAGACCTGCTGAAAGTTGTAGAAGTGAGTATTTCCCGCATTAAGTTGTGTGCTTAACCTGAACCTGGTAATGCATTTAACAAACAAAGTCTTCACTTTCATTAAACTATTTCAAGATGCCTGGAAAGTGCTGTGTGCCTTACTGTGAAATTAACTACTCATATTACTACGTATTCTTTCCCTGAAGACGAAGTAAGGAACAGTCTCCGATTTGTGCCATTCAACGAAATAAAAAGAAAATGGAATCGAGTGTTGGTGCACACCACTTTGATGAAGAGGACGTAATAGCTTTCAAAGATTGGATACAACCATACGATGACACAGTTACTAAACTGGCTGTGAGATCTCCTAAATTAACAGTTGATGCAATGCCCTGGAGGTTTCTGAATATCCTTTTCTACCCCAGTAGAATATTAGTGCACCAATTGAGCTCGGAAGTATTGAATGTATGTGGTTATGTTTCACATTGTGTAGGTAAGGTTTAAATTCTGATATTTTTATTTTTCTTTGAGAAGGGGAAACGGAAGGATGGTGAAGTATATTTGATCATTTACTTTCAGCGCCCAGTAATTTATGATGATGATGATAATTGCTGTTTTTAGGGGCCTAACATCTAGGTTATCGGCCCCTAATGGTTTGGGTGATAGTGAAAGATGAGATGAGAATGGAAACTATAACTAATACTAACTACAGACTTACAAACTAGAAGAAGAAATGGTAAACAAATAAAGGATAAGGCAAATAAAGGACAGGAAAAAAAGAAATGCCCTCAACCCTCGAAGAATGAGGATTGAGGAACTTGGAAGGAAGAAGAGCCTTGAAAGGCAGATAGGAAAGGGAAAGAGGAGAGGCTCCGCCCCAACGTCAGAGGAAAGAGGGGAAAGAACGGACCCAGCTCAGTAATGCCCCGGGATCGCCAACTCCCAAACTCACCAGCCGTGAGCCCTTGAGGGTGTAGCACTATCCAGGGTGGGGCTACACACACCCTGCGTCCTTGAGGGCCTTTAGCAGAAGGCAGGAGATACTGTGAGCCCCTGAGGGTGTAGCACTATCCAGGGTGGGGCTACATACACCCTGCTTCCTTGAGGGCCTTTAGCAGAAGGCAGGAGATAATATGAAAAGAAAAAGAAGGCTGACCCCTCGCAGAAGGAGGGTATCAGGAAAGATGAGATAAGTGCCAATTAAGGCGGGAAAGAAAGAGACTCCCTAGGCCTCGGATACCCTAAGACCGTCGGGGTCGGAAGAGAACAAGAGTTGACCAAAAGAGGTCGACAGGAAAGAAGTCGGAGAGGAGCCCGGCACAAGTAAGTGGAAGCAATGCCGGACTCAGCTGGGTTCCCGTGGTCGCCAACCCACATCCTACTAGATGCGAGCCCTTGGGTGCCTACTAATTTAGTTTTGGGTATATATCTTGAATTGGCCTCTATCATCATCATCTTAATTTACCGTTTCCAGCTTCCTGGAAGTCGGTCTGTCAACACTAAGTTTGGGGACCAATTGTCCCTTATGCGTTCATATGCCATTCATCCAATTGCGATGAATCTTGGGTGAGTTGTTGTGCACACTCCTACACTGCCGCAAAGGTTTCTGAATTAGATAAACCATTCGATAGTGGGTAGCAAATGAGTGTTGGCCAGCAATACGATTCCTCCAATTGTGATGAAACTTTGGTGAGTTGTTGTGCACACTCCTACCATTGTTTCTGAATAAGTAAATCCTTTTTACATTAGATGCGAACGGGCAGGTGGCCCATAATGATTATGACAATGCAATAATTTTGGCCGATTACTTCATAAAATTACTTAATAGTGATGAACCTGAAGATTCTTTTGAATTCGATCCCTATCCTAGAAATAAAACACCCCTGGAAAAGATCATACCGCCGGTTTACGATGAAGTGCGTACAGCGATTGATTCACTTAAGAATTTTAAAGCGGCAGGAGAGAATAAAGTAGTAGCAGAACTTTGGAAGAATGCTAATGTACAGACTATTCATAACCTACATAAACATCTTATTGACATTTGGAATACAGAAAAATTGCCTGAAGAGTGGAATATTGCAATTATACATCCCATACACAAAAGGGCGATAGATCAGATCCTGGCAATTATCGAGGGATATCGTTGCTGGATGTCACGTATAAGATTTTTTCAAAGATTTTATATTCCAGAATTCACGAACAACTTGATAATGAACTTGGTGAATATCAGGGTGGTTTCCGTCCAGGACGAAGCTGTCCAGATCAAATTATCAGTCTCAAATGGATTATAAAACATCACAGGATTAGGAGCAAAGATTTAGTGATCACATTCGTTGATTTTCAAAAAGCTTATGATAGTATCCATCGCGAATCTCTATTAAATGTCCTTACTGAATTTGGTTTACATCGAAAACTTGTTAACCTTATTGCGGCCACTCTTAAGAATACTAAATCTAGAGTTAGGTTTAGAAGTGAAACCTCTGAGTCATTTGAAATCCATACTGGTCTTGGGCAGGGAGATGGATTATCTCCATTGCTGTTTAATTGTGTGCTGGAAAAAGTTATGCGTCAATGGAATAAGGTTTGTCCACCGAATGTCAAGATTGGAAAAAATGCTCGACTAAATTGTCTCGCCTTTGCTGATGATCTAGCATTATTAGCAACTAGTATCGAAGAAGCTAAATTCCAGGTAGAGGAATTGGAACGATTAGCAGCAAAGGTTGGGTTGAAAATTTCCTTTGAGAAAACAGAAATGATGCCATCTTTTCAAGCTGACACATCACATATTGTACTGCATAATGCCCAGAAAATAAGGATTGTGAAAAAATTTAAATATCTTGGTGAGATCATCACTTGGAATGCCAATGAGGGAGCATCAATAGATAATAGAACTCTAAAATTGCGACGAGCACAACAGATTACCTGGCCAACACATAAGAAACAGTCTCTTTCGATTAATGCTAAACTTCGACATTATTTCTCCGTCGTTAAGCCAGAAGCAACATATGCAAGTGAAACTAAACACCCGATCAACAACTGACAAACTACAGAAGGTTGATAGACGGATTCTTCGGACAATACTCAATAAAAAACACCAGGTTGAGGGCCAGTGGAGACTTTTGCCCAATTCAATACTTTACAAGGAAAATGAATCTATCATTGACACGATGCGAAAACGAAGGATTGCGTTTTTTGGACACATATCCCGCTTGCCAAATACTAGACTCCTGAAACAACTTTTTGACTTCTTTTGGAACAGTAAAACAAAAATCACATGGTTTAAAGAAATACAAATGGATTTAGACGAATTGAAAATTACTAAGCATCAAATTGAACATAGAGGAGAAACGGCTTCTGAATAACAAATACACTCGATTAACATTCAAAATTTCACAGCGTAAGCAGTATGTTATATCAGAAGAAGAACGAGCTGCAAGATCTTCCAGACTGAAGAAGTATTGGGAAAGGAAAAAATTATCAAGAATTAAGAACTAAACTTATTATTTGAAATATTGGAAGACTTTGTATATCAGGTTTGATTTTTGGTGCTCCAATGTGGGCGTAAACAGTGTAAATAAATAAGATGGCGCACGAGTAGTTGCAACAAATGCTCACATGGTCAGCTGTATGAATCCTAGCAGCACGCGATAGTTTGCGGCCACCAGGCATCGACCTGCCGTGCTGCGTTACATTCCCCACCTTCCAACTTCTCCGCATCCCAACAGTCCCGTATCAGTTAGGTAGAGCTATGCCAAACAACACATGCTTCGGATGAACAGGACCCAAATCGTTCCGTCACCAAGCCTTGTAAGTATGACACTTTTATTTCGTCTGTTGCTAATTTTACAGGCACAGACGACAATTAATGTCAACACTTTTCCGTCGGCATATTTACAAATGTCAGGAAGTGACAAGTGTTCAATTGGAACACCTTCAAAATGTGGATTGTGGTAGTTTGTCTACAAAGCTGCTTTGCTGAAAGTGGTCGCTATGAAAGCTAGTGGCCGGGAGCCAAGGATTCAAGGTCAGCTTTACCTCTTCCCACCTCCACGCTCATGCCGTCACCCAGCAGGTTTTCGGCGTCCAATATTGGCGTTCGAAATTGAAAGTGGCCCATACGGATTTCACTACGTCATTGTACAACTTTGAGGGAATATTGTGTACTAAATTTCAACCAGATTAGAATTTTACACCGTAATTCGTCCCCTTGCAAGGTTGCAGGATCGGATGCTGGTGCAGCACAAATGCGAGGAGGCCGTGTCAGTAGATTTACGGGCACGTTAAAGATCCCCTGCAGGCCAATATTCCGGCACCCCGGCGTCTCTAAAAGCCGCAGTTGTTAATTAAAAGGGACGTAAAACCAATAACATTAGTATTATCTTCCTTTCTGTCTGTGATAAATATAAAATACTTAATGAACAAGCAATTGATTGTGTTTCAGAGGACGAAGGATACAGAATAAGGCGCTACTGCGGGACATTGGATCCATTTGAGGCAGACTTTAAGCATCCGGCAAACTTCAAGATGGACGTATCGGCTTCTTGCTCTACCGGCAATTGTAATATGGACGACAACAACTTCTATACCACACCAACCATCACAGCAAAGGAACCATTGTTTAAAGAGCCTACATATTATAAAACCCAGCCTCTTAATTATAGTTGTAGAAACATACCTTGTAGCCTTGTTTATATCCATATCCTGCTATTTCTTCCAACTCTTTTCAGATAATTCATTGGCTTTCTCATGTGTAGCTTATAAAATACAGTCTTCTCTCCAGTTTCGGTGTGTTTACTTGCAGTCTATTACACAAGTCAACACAAATTCTGAGTTTGGCTTCTGTATGTCTAATTTTGATTTGTGATGCCCAACTTACGACAGAAAAAATTGTTTTACCTAGCTTTTGTAGCTAGCACAACGAAAGTACAAATTTGGTGGAAAATCCCTATCTTTTAAAGTTCAAACGAAAACAAACATACCTATATATCCCTATATATATACAGGATCTTTATATTTGCTTGGCAAGGACTTTCTCGCTCACGCTCTCCGGCAGTGACGCCTCACTTGCCGGCTGCCGCACGCGCGTATGTACGGCAGAGTTGGTACTTACAATCAGTATCATGCATTTTTACTCACCATGCTTACAGTAGATGCTGAAAATGTTCCCCATCCGCTGCCAAACATAATCGGCATCTCCTATTGTGATTGTGTATAGTGCTGTAATGTGAAATATTCGTTACTTGAACGTGTATATCTGCTCAATACGTACACAAAGTGCAGGAAATCGTGCGCTAGAAGAAGACAAAAGTTTCGAGTAAAATTTCCAGGGAGACACATTCCTATAAATCGGAAAATAAAACAACTGGCTAAGAAATTCAAACGTACAGGTTCAGTAAACAATAAAAATAGACGTTAAGGTCGTTATTTCCTTACTGAAGCTAAACTGGAAACTTCATAAGGAGCCTCTTGCTCACGGTAAAATTTTTGGTACAATTATTTGACAAAAGATTTGACAAAAATTTGCTATCTTTTATAAAATATGTTGTGTTGTACACGGTCAAATGTTGCTTAAAACTCATATGAGTGATCGCTCTGCCATCTTTTGGCGAAAACTTGGAATTATATTTGTTTGGCCTGACCTCTGTGGGAACAGATCTCAATTAATTGAAAGGTTTGCTTTTTGGTCACCAGACGTAGTAGGTTCTATAGCCAGTGAATAATAATCAAGAATGCCATCAGTACACAGTAAACAAATTGCAGCTTTAGTTATTACAATAGCGGCATGTGCAGTTATTAAAAGAAAAAAGAAGAGGAGATCTAGAAGGTGGTGGATCAGACCTTGGGTAGCTAAAAGGGATGATGGAAGGGGTCTGTTATCTTTAGTTCAGAATGAATTCAGGTTAGAGGACACTGAATCATACAGGAATTTCTTAAGAATGAGTGAAGGTGGACCAAGAATAGAAAGACAAGATACAAATATGAGGCAAGCTATTCCAGTGAAAATGAGACTGCAAGTTACACTGAGATTTCTTGCCACTGGTGAAACATATACAAACCTCATGTATTCAACAAGAATACCTTTTGGTACCCTGGCTCGTATAATCCCTGCATTAAAGGAAGATTATTTGCAGGTAAGACTGTATATTTATATTATATTTATTACTTATTATTTATTTTTATGTATAATAATGAAATTTCATTTCATGGCATATTTTTACTCCATTTCTTCAATTCGAGCCTCTATTAGAATGTTCTGTAATTTTTGTGTGGTTAAAAGTTTCAGTCTCTTGTTTTTTATCTGTCGGAGTTCACTGGCATGTAATTGCCAAATATTTCCTCGGAATCTGTCGCTGTTACCGAAGGTGCCATAGATGCCAATATCTGCGAAGCATTGGCCAGTACTTGGTCCTCTGGAGAAACCCTTTCTTTTCCTGGTGGATGTACCTGAAAAGTGGAAAATCCCTCATATTGTAAAAATATCATTAAAGAAATCCTGCTTTCCCAAAAAAAAAACATATTATTTTAAATTAAATGCAGTAACTCCATTTTACTGGGTATATATAATGCTTTGTACCTTCTTTCTGTGGGGGCTGGCTCGTCACTCTCCTTGTGCTAGGTCCTGGGGTGTCGGTGTCATCTGACTCCTGACCTAGGCCTACCAGTACCCCATCATCATCTAACATGTAATCATCCACTGACATTAGGGCGCCTCCTTCAAAATCCTGTAAGAAATGAATTTTTATTTCAGATTCCAGACACAAATGAGAAATGGAAAAATATTGCTCACGAATTTCAAGAAAAGTGGAACTTCCCAAACTGCATAGGAGCAATTGATGGGAAACATATTCAGTTTGCAGCTCCACGATCAAGTGGATCACATTACTACAATTACAAGGGCCCAAAGAGTATTGTTTTATTAGCAGTGGTTGATGCAAACTATAAAATCATTTATGTGGATATTGGAACTAATGGCCGTGTGAGTGATGGTTTTTTTTCCTTCAGAAAAGTGATTTATTTTCAGCAATGCGTGATGGAATGCTGAACATACCACCTCCTCGTCAGCTCCCTGGCTGTGACAAGGAGTTTCCCTTTGTTTTTGTGGCTGATGACGCTTTTCCACTGTCCACTAACATAATGAAACCCTTTCCCAACAGAGGATTGACAATGGAGCACAAGATTTTCAATTACAGGTTGAGCAGGGCAAGGTGTGTTGTGGAAAATGCCTTTGGAATTATGGCTAATACATTTCGAGTTCTTTTAAGCAAAATAAACCTTTCAGTGGACAAAGTTGAAGCTATTGTTCAAGCCACCTGTGCTTTGCATAACTTTCTTGTGGAAGAAAATAAATCAGTTTACATGTCTCTCGCAGACCAAGAAAATACAAGTGAAGGTATACTCTCGCAAGGAAACTGGAGAAATGATCATTCAATGGAAGGAATTGAGAGACAGAGGGGAAACAGAGCAGCTCAAGTACCTCTGAACGTTAGAAATGAGTTTAAGGATTATTTCAGTGGAGTAGGACAAGTGAAGTGGCAATAGCTACCGGTATTGAGGGCAAAACGAGCACTTTAGTTTTTAATTTCACTATTTTGTGTTTTGTTTCCCTTTTGTTAACAATAAGTAGGTATCGCTGGGACATTCTGTACCCAATAAATAAATAAAGAAATTTAAAAGAAGAAGTATTAAATCCCAACTTGAATGAGCCTTAAATCAGCATTCACTAGGCCTATAACTTCTAATGTTACTGTATTTTGAGAGGGGAGATACACCTTTACATTCACTCAGAAAATACAAAAAACAAATGTTATTGCAATGGTTCTAGTTCACATTCTTAAGACACAAAAGATGCATGTGAATACAAAATTTTATCAAAATATCTCAAATACTCTTCCTCCCAATGGTAAGTTTAACGCTCGTTCCCCAAACTTTATGTTTTTCTTTTGTTTTCCTTCATAACTCAAACAGTTTTTGAGATATTTTGATGAAATTTTGTATTCACATGTATCTCTTGTGTATTGAGAATGTGGACAAGAACCATTGCAGTAACATTTGTCTTTTGTATTTTCTGAGTAAACATACCTCACTAAAATGTCAAACGAAATCTACTCTTATAAAAAAGGGGGAAAAAAATTATTTAAGAAGATAGGCAAAAGATGTTGTTCACATTTTTAACACAAGCATTATTACCATTCTAAAACAATAATCTTCCAATTTTTTTTTTTTTTTTTTCCCTTAACTAGGGAAAGTTAATTGCAAATATTCAAGTTGAAAAGGACAGTTCTAGGAGTGTGCAAACTTTCATATCAACAGAACAAAGGAATACCAAGGAAAACTACAGTATTTTAAATATCTGTGGTTTTTACACTTGTAAAGGTGTACTTCCCCCCTTGATGAACAGCAACTTATAGCATTGCAACATTCAGTATCAATGATTTCGTTCTCATAAATAAGCAATATTTCAGAAAAGGTATTTTCACTTAGGCCTACGTATTACTTCTAAAATTTACTTATTACATTGTTTTTGTTGTTTGAGTCTTCAGTTTTTGACTGGTTTGATGCAGCACTCCATGCCTCCCTGTCCTGAGCTAATCGTTTCATCTCTACATAGCTACCACACCCTACGCCCGAGGCAATCTGTTTAACATATTCTAAGCTTGGTCTACCCCTACAGTTCTTGCCTTGAACCTTCCTTCCATAACTAAGCTTGCTATTCCTGGGTGTCTTAGTATGTGTCCTACCAACCTATCTCTTCTCTTCAATAGCAGCCGCCAGAAACATCTCTCCTCTCCCACTAGTCTTAATACCTCTTCGTTTGTAACCCATGCTGCTTCATTTTCATAGCTCTATTTTATTATGATGATCATTACAATGCATGTAATTTATTTCATTAAATAATTAATATGCTTCTACACTTACGATGACTGTAGATGCAGTAGATCCATCTTCACTGATCTGTGACATGTCAAGATTGGATTTGCTACCTCTTGGCATGATGTGGTCAGCAAGAAACAATAATCTTTCGTACCACATAAATGATGGCCTGTATAAGTCTTCACAGCTCATTCCACTTTTCACTTTGTACATCTTATTTCTGAAATCATAATGTTAAACCATTAAAACACATACAGTACCTAGTTACTGCTGCTAGGCTAGACTCAGGGGCCGATAGCCTAGATGTTAGGCCCCTTAAAACAACAATTATCATCATCATCAATAGGCTAGACTGAACTTAAGATAGAACATAAACCATTAGGCCTAAAATAACTTATCACAGGCTGACCAGCAGAGTAGTAACTACAAGAAAGGAAGGATTATTTCATACATTCAGATCGTGAAATAAAGTCAAGGGTGTATACTGCACTAACCTCTCGTTGCAGAATTGCGTACGCAGGCCATTGATCTTCGCCTTCACTTCCGAAGAATCAGTGTTTGGCCGGACTTCTCTCAGCGCACGTGCAATTTTGGCCTCCGCATCTCTCCTAGCGTTTCTGTTATGATACAGCGGAGACTTGACTGTATATAAACACACATGTTTCCTATATTCCTCGATTAAGGCTTCAACTGCTTCTTTCGACCAGCCGGACATGTTTGTTTACACACGGCCAACTGAATGCGCTCATACCGGCCTAGACAATGAGACCTTTTTCATGAAATCTTGTTAGTTACTCAACTGTTCACACAGCGCTGTTCACCAAGCATTGCACGACTAAGACTTATCTCTACTTAGTGTAAAACAAAGTCCCCGATTCTTGGATATCACGGGTAATCTCGAGAACCACTGGATGGATTTTGATGCGGCTTTCACCATTCTGTACAGGTAATATCGAGGAAGATTTCTGTAGAAAATAATTTATTTATGATCAAAGGGAGCCAAGCAGTAACGATTTTAGATTTCAGTGAATCGGTCGAAGAAAGAACTTGACGTCCGTGCGCTTTTTAAGCTTACGCTGGACAAACCGTTAAAAAAATCAATATACTATGAGTGTAAGAATTGTTCAGCATGAAAAATTGTACAAAAAAGTCCGCGTGAGCATATCTCTATCTTCGATACATCGCCCACTATAAGTGTTTTTATTTCGGACGGGAGAGGGATTTGGCTTGCACCTCGCCATTCTTAAATTACGTCCGACAGGAATTCCTTGCACATTCATAACTGTTCCCGGGCGAAGCCGGGGCGGGTTGCTAGTGACACTATTATATTATCATTATAATTCCCACAATATCAAAATGCAAATTATATCACAAAATAAAATAGCGTGCTAATAAATCTAAGAGAAATTAGACATACCTTGCACCTCGTTACAGTTGAATTCGATCAGAATTACTCGGTTTTCATTAAAGTTTATGCATTTTTCTGCTGAACGGTTTGGAAGTTCGGCAACAGGAAACTAGGACTGTTATTTACTTAAAATATTCATTGTTGTATTTTTGTACTATTTGTGTTCATGATTTCATTACATTGTCAGAATTACCGACAGTAGTGGCTACGCTGGCTAAAGTGCAGCGTTAAGCCATGGGGCCAAGCTCTCTGCTGACTCGGTAGACGCGTGTGTTCGAGCCCCACCGTCGGCCGTCCTTGAAATGATTTTCCGTGGTTTCCCATTTTTCATCACCAGGCAAATGCTGGGACGGTACCTTCTAACAGGCCACGGCCGCTTCCTTCCACATCCTTGCCCAGTTTCATTCATCTTCATCCATTCCATCTCTCATCCTGACGCGCAGGTCGCCCACGGGCTTCGAGTAGAAAGACCTGCACTCGGCCTCTCAGGAGGCCACACGAAAAAAAATGTCAGAATTAATGCTTTAATTAGTAGGGTATACTATTCAGTGTACCTATTATAAATAATAACCGTAAGGTTTCTCACCTCCCCATATTACGAAACCCGGTTGCCTAATACGGGGAAAGTGCACTTTTAAAGTTAACAATAATATCAGAGGGTATTACAACATCAAACGTGCCCATATTTGTAATGACATAGTATATCGCCTGAGGTTTACATTGGTGAGAAAACCAAAATTATTCCGTTCCTTCTTATGTCTAATGTGAGCCCTATAAAAAAACCTCCCCATATTTGGCGACTTTCCTCTACCCGTTTTTAGAAGATACCTTATGCACTGGACAGCTGAATCCGTGATTAATTGTATAGGTAGCTTCGTAAGTCTCAGAACTCAGGAAGTCCTTTCTAGCAGCGTTACTAGCAGCTTTCAAAGTTTCAAGGTAAGAAAGAAAATATTCCTCTAACCAGTTTAGGCGACTGACATTTAATGAGAAAAAATGCCCTTTATCTGGATTTCTAGACTGAATATGATGATATGTGATTCTTACGTCATGCATAGCGAACCATTTATTAACGATTTTCAAAAAAATGGTTGCTTCTGCGTCCATGAATGTGTACGCTTCCGGGTGCATGCCTATATTTTCTTTCAGTGTACTAATGGCACCAATAACTTCTGACGAGAACACTTCCTTGGCACGCCGAACATTCATTTTTTCAAATTTAGTGGGTTCGATGTGTTTTTTAGTGAGGAGTCTGACCGGTTTGACGATCTCACCCTTTTGCATTGTGTATAGTAATGACAAGTATTTCCCTGAAATTATTCCAGTACCATCAGTCATCTCTCGTTACAGAAACTGCGTTCTAATGTGTTTTTTTTAGAATGTGACAATGATCAAAACTAGGGAATACATTCCTAGACTCGTCGTATGGGTGATTGACCATTGGTTGCAAATTCCCTCCCCCTAAATGCCTCATAATTGTAGTGTTAGTTTTGTGATTATCAGAGACAGTTATTATAATTATGAAACCGCATTATTCAACCTCGAGAATAACATCCAGCAGGAGTTTATGTAAGTCCCGTCCTGACAGCTGCTTCGTGAAAAAGAAGGCACACGGTATCTGATAATTTGTCGAAAGATCTCTTAGCACAAAACACAACACACGATTAGCTGCTACTTGTTCCCGGCTGTAATTTTGATCCTCTCTTTCCTTTTAATGAGACGGTGCTGGAGTAGTGTCCTTGTACCCGAAGAAGGTGCAAGGTATGTCTGATTTCTCCTCGATTTATTAGCACGCTATTTTATTTTGTGATATAATTTTAATTTTGATAATGCGGAAATTATAATGATAATAATTATATAGTGTCACTAGCAATCCGCCCCGGCTTCGCCCGGGAACAGTTATGAATGTGCAAGGAATTCCTGTCAGACGTAATTTAAGAATGGCGAGGTGCAAGCCAAATGCCCCTCCCGTCCAAACTAAAAACACTTATAGTGGGCGATGTATCGAAGATAGAGATATGCTCTCGCGGACTTTTTTGTAGAATTTCTCACGCTGAACAATTCTTACACTCATAATATAAAGATATTTTTAACGGTTCGCCCAGCGTAAGCTTAAAAAGCGCACGGACGCCAGGCAATTTTTTCGACCTTTTCACTGAAATCGTTACTGCTTGGCTCCCTTTGGTCATAAATAAATTATTTTCTACACAAATCTTCCTCAAGATCACCTTTACAGAATGGTGAAAGCAGCATCAAAATCCATCCAGTGGTTCTTGAGATTACACATTTAATATACGTACTGTACAGCTGATTCCTTATCGCGCCTATAATGGGAGGGGAGTGCGCTCTACCGGCAACGAGTAGAAACTTTCCAATTACATGTTATACATGGGTTCTGACTGGGACAAGATGGACTTCACAATCCGCCGCTAGATGGCAGTCCTTTACCGCATATGATGCTCTGATTGGCTATTATATGAAATAATTTTACGAAAATAGGATTTGCTCTATTTGATAAAACATTTGATCAAATCAGGTGTTCCGTAACGATTGACCGTGAGCAACAGTCACTTCTTATTGTACAAGAAATTGTTCAATAAGTTTGGTGAATAATTTTACCGTGAGCAACGGGCATCTAAACTGGAAACTTCATAAGGAGTTGCCGATTAGGTTTGGCAGCGGATGGGGAACATTTTTGGCATCTACTGTAAACATGGTGAGTAAAAATGCATGATACTGATTTTAAGCACCGTATTCTGCCGCCAAACGCCACTTTCCTACTTTTGCCGCCAAACGCCACCGTCGACGACTACTAGTTCAGAACTTAGCTACTAGACGCCGCCGCAGTCAGCTCTTGGCAACGAACGTAGGAACCTAAGAGCGTTGTTTACATTCTTAACCTATCCAACTTAGCTTCACTCAGGTGTAATTAGTGGAAGGTTCTTTAACATGCCATTAATCTATGACATGGGACCGCCGGCTTTACTTCCCCTCCGAAGGAAGGCATACTGAGGGATTTTTAACGCTCTTAAAAATCCGACAACTTCGACCAGATTTGAACTCGCGATCTTGGGCATAGAAGCTCAGCATGCTACCGACTACGCCACCGAAGCCGCCCGTATATTGTTTTCCAGCTCCACTAGAGTACGGGTAATTGATCTGTACACTTTGTATTTTACATTACCCCACAATTGGTACAGTAATCACGCAGGGTGGTACAGGAGTAGCTACATATTGCAACGATGTCTGTCTGTCAGCTGAAGGAGAACATTTTCAGCATCTTCTGTGAAAAGATACGTTATAACCTTGAACTGGCGACGCGAGGTCATCCAGATTCCCAAGAAATAAAAAAAACATAATTTCTTCTCTAACTAAATCATTCAGGAAGCTGTTGTTTATGTCACCTTCATATCTGTGCGCTGACACTACACACCTTCGTTGATGAATGTGACTTAATGACTTTAATGTCCCTGGTTAGCTTGCCTGCGCGCAACACTGCTGCTCGAGCTCGGTTGGCTGCCTAGACCGCTCCAGCTAAAGAATCTGACTGTGTTATGCACAATTATGTGAGAGTTGAGGATAAGATAGAGCTTCCATTCCCACAAAAATGTCATATATTTTTTTGTGGGGGGGGGGGGGGGGGGGGTGATTACCACGTCAGTCTGAAAGTTTGTGTTACTTGTCAGCATAATAATTTGCTGTGAATAACATATAAAATAGGTGTTTTATGTTCGACCCTGACTATTATCCGTCAGAAAACTGTACTACAATCAGGCTCATTATAACACTACGGTATTTTTCATTATGAAACAGTTTCTCCCACCAATCAGAGCTCAAGAAACAGTTGTTTGACCAATTAGATAATAAGATGCGCTGAGTTCCACGGCCTTCTAATTTAAATTTCACTGCCTAGCCTAGTATCATAGTAGGGTAATCGAGAAGGCCATGGTCAAATACAAAAGCAAGCAAGCTTGTAGTTTAACGTGACCGTTAATCGCGAGATCATGAGCCACGGGACCTCCTTTTTACGTGGAATCCGAACCACAGGACATGGCATTTCACTTCGAAAATCTCACATGAATTGACCGGGAATCGAACCCGGACCGCCTTGGTGAGAGGCATACAGCTAGACCGCTATGGTCAAATACAAGGCATCCTCTGTGTCTCATGCGCTCTGTTCAGTACATAAAACTGACGAAATCTCGACAGATATTTATGAATATTTATGTTCGAACATAAAAGAGTTATAATAATTATCGTCGAACATAAACAGTCGCATGCAACTCGCCTATAATGGTAATTAAGACACTCGTATGGAAATTATAAAACTCACATGGACTCGTTTTATAAACATACTCGTGTCTTAATTATTGCCATTATAGGCTCGTTGCATAATGTATAAGGTGCGTTCAAAAAGTAACGAGGCGGAGGCTGTAATGCGCAAACCGGTGACGACATCAGCTAATCGTGGCGTTTGTAACGAGATGTGGTTCCGACCAGAGCGTGGAAGGTCACAGCCCGTCGCTAGAGGGCACGCGTGCACGTCACATGACGATACAAAGCGAGCAGCAGCATGCATCAATTGTCCAACGCTGCCAGTCACATTGCAAACAGTGACATGGAGGCGTCAAACGAAGAGCAAAGAGGCGTTGTTCGGTTTCTGACAGCGAAATGTCAGCCGAATGTCACAAGTGTACGGCGAACACTGCATGTCCCTTGCAAGGGTCAAGGCGTGGCACAAGCGCTTCAGGGAAGGACGGGTGTCGTTAGCCGATGATGCCGGGTCTGGGGCACACCCCTGCATTACCGATGACAACGTCCAGCTGGTGAGACACTCATTACCCAGGACCGCCGAGTGACAGTGAACGCCATAGCCGCCGTGGTCGGATTGAGCGTCGGAAGTGTGCCCACCCTCATGAAGGAACGACTGCACTTGCGCAAAGTGTGTGCCCAATGGGTGCCCCACAGTCTTCAACCACACCGGGAAGCATGTCGAATGGCCTACTGTCTTGGTCTTGGTTGGACGATTGATGCATGCTGCTGCTCGCTTTGTATCGTCACGTGACGTGCACGCGTGCCCTCTAGCGACGGGCTGTGACCTTCCACGCTCTCGTCGGAACCACACCTCGTTACACACGCCACGGTTAGCCGATGTCGTCACCGGTTTACGCATTACAGCCTCCGGCTCGTTACTTTTTGAACGCACCTTATACTAATATCATTCACATCAAATGCTCAATATAACTAAGCTATGTACCCGTTCTTTTTATACTTACCCATCTGGATTGTTGTTAGAATCAATCTTCACTCAGGGTGCAAGCGTTATATGGCAGTGGAATACCCACGAGGTCGGGCTCAAGGCCGATGGAAGACGGGCGTACCGGTACTTCACAAAGTGATATAACCCCCAAGATAGTTCATGATACCTCATGGTACCAATACGCAACCGGCAATGTAAACTCGACTACAATAACAAACCGAGATTGATTATTTAGCGAATGGCTTCTAGTGTCGGGAGTGTTCGAGGACATGTTCGGCTCGCCAGAGGCTGTAGTTGCTTCAATGCGGATACCCATGGGGTCAGCTACAAGTACAGTTCAATTTCAAGTAGTTCCAACTTTCGCCACCAGATGTCACTGACACCTAGTTGTGAACGTTGGAACGTTGATAGAGCGTTTCAACGAAGTCTAACCTAGAAATTTAGCTTCACACAAGTTTAGTTAGTGAAAGGATCTTTTACATGTTAAAAATCTATGAAATGGGACCGCCGACTTTACTTTCCCTCTGAAGGAAGGCATACTGAAAGATTTTAACGCTCTAAAAATCTGACGACTTCGGCTGGGTTTGAACCCGCGATCTTGGGCACAGCAGTTCAGCATGCTACCCACTACGCCACCGAAGCCGCTGCGAACTGAGATATAACCAGTGGAAATAAAATAACTGTATTCGAAATAGATCCGAAACAAAGTGACACGGAGAGAAACGGTACTGCGTCACACAGCAAGCAGGTAGATATCATAGACTACATAAATACGGCAATGACTAGGGAAAGACAAATATTGAAAGGGAGCTGAGGGGGAGTTATGAGGAAAGGCAGAACGCAAGGAAAGTAGACGAGACGTCCGATGGAAATACTCCCAGAGAGCAAAAGTGAAGTGAAGATAATTACGAAAATTGCGCACCGTTGAGGAGGAGATTAGGTAGTCTATATACCGTGATAGCCTATACAATTATAGACCCAAAATCTCTACTTAGTATAAAACAAAGTCCCCGATTTTTGGATGTCACGGGTAATCTCGAGAACTACTGAATGGATTTAGATGCGGTTTTCACCATTCTGTAAAGGATATCTCGAGGAAGGTTTCTGTAGAAAATAATTTATTTATGACCAAAGGAAGTCAAGCACTAACGATTTCAGTGAAAATGTCGAAAAATCTGGCGTCCGTGCGCTTTGTAAGCTTACGCTGGTCAAACCGTTAAAAATATCTATATACTATGAATGTAAGAATTGTTCAGCATGAAAAGTTCTACAAAAAAGCCCGGGAGAGCATATCTCTACATCGCCTACTACTGCATAAGTGTTTTACCTTTTCATTTCTTCCAACAATCTCCATTCAGTTACTGAGGCGACAGTTTACGAGCTAGCTAGGGGCGAGCCTATCACCCCAGTTACAGCTTAGCTAGCGGACGAGCTTATTGCCCCAGATGCAGCCAGCAGCGAACTGTCGAGTCGTGTTGAGTTAAAAACTTTAGTGAAGAGTGGTTGTGTTTGGAGTTTCCCCGGAAGTGCAACTCGGCTTTTCTTCATTTCGCCCGTGAACTTTTCGATCCGAAAAATACACAGTCAAGTTAAGATTGGACGGAAAGGGGGATTTGTGTTTCATGCACCTCGCCATTCTTAAATTACGTCTGACAAGAATTTGTTGCACATACATCTCCATGATATATAATTAATAGTCCAGTCAGTGATTTTAACCCGTCATGCCGAGACGTAAAACGGATATAGGTCGCTGTTCATTGACATTGGAAAAATGCATTCAGAACTGTTCCCGGGCGAAGCCGGGTCGGGTTGCTAGTAATAGGTAAATCAAACCGGAATTACAGAAATAAGAGAGTGACAACCAAAGATACGGGGAACGTAATCCCAATCAAACCCAATAAACATAAAGATAAACTTGAATATACTACAGTGAGGGCAGATAGATCGACTTTTAACCTCTGGCAGTAAAGTCGGTGGTCCCATGTCATAGATGTATGGCATGTTAAAGAACCTTCCACTAATTACACCTGTGTGAAGCTAAATTAATATAGGTTAAACATTTGACTAACGTTCTTAGGTTCCTACGTTAGTCTTCAAGAGCCGACTGTAGTGGCATCTGGTAACAAATTTCTGAACTATATGGTCGTTGGTGGCAAAAGTAGGAACTACTTGAAAATTGATCGTCTGCAGTCCTTACTTGAATTAAAACAGATACACACACTAATGCAGCCATCACAATTAACACCGGTTATCAGACAGATTCTACACACACCCAAAGAACATTTTAGGTTCTAAATAATGCATGACCAATATTTTTCCATGTCACGTCCATTTGGTGTAGCCTTCACCAGATCCTCCATGGTGCACAGTATAGGACACAGACTGCACTGAAGCAGATGACCCATAGTCTGTTCTTCACCGCATTCACAAAGGACCGAGTCGCAGCAAAAACACCATTTATGAATGTTGGACTTGGATCTGCCAACACCAGATCGCAATCTGTTGAGAGACTTCCAAGTTGTCCGAGCCTCTGTATGTCCTGCTGGGAGCCTTTCAGATGGAGCCATCCACTGAGAAATGTGGGGGCTTCTGGTCAATCAAGATGTAATCCTCAAAACCTGAGGTTTGTCAATTAGGCACTCAGTTGTGTGAAGAAAGCTTCTTCTGGACTTCAGTCGAGAGTGGGCTGGTTGAAGGCTATACAATGGATGTGCTTGAGACACATCAACCCTAGATCTCTCATATTTAGCTGCAATTTCTCTTCTGAGGGGTGTATATATATATATATATATATATATATATATATATATATATATATATATATTATATTATTATATATTTGTGTCCGGGAGACGAGACACACTAAATTCTTCCTTTCCATAACTCTGCATCTCTTATCCCTCGGTCTGTGGCCAACATAAGGTCTTCCTGGCTGCAGGTGTCATTCAGATCTTGGCACGTGAGCAGGTGTTGTGGAGTCACATCTTGGATCTTCTGCAAAACCCCACTTCACAAGGTTGCTACGGCACTTGGACACTCCTGTTCTCATCCGGTTTAAGGACCTCCAAATGACTACCTCTGCTCAGTTCTTCTATAGGGGTAAACCGCTCAGGTACTATTTGTTTCCAGAGTGACACACGCCGGACGTCTGGTTTGGTATGGAGGGGTACTGTTCTCTTAATAAGGCGAGGAGTGGTCACCTTGAGGTGGAACATTGAATGTCTGGGATCTGTCTCAAGCTTACACTGCCACCTCGCGTCGAATAGCTGGAGGCGTAATGCCAGCGAGAGGGTAGGTCTCAGACATCCAGTGACATACGGGTGTGTCCACGTGCTTGGTATGGGCAGATGCTTGGAGGTGGAAGGCGTTTATGCTTAAGCAAGTGTTATGTTTGGGTAACAATAAACATTCTACACAAGTAAAGAGAACTGTTGCCAAATTACTAAACGATCCAGTCGTTTGTAATCAATCCGAAGACTGGTCTTGTCAAGATAAACATTCCATCGTATTACGTATTTTCATTATTTGATTCTAGGCGGGGAATTGATCCCCCGTAGAGAAGAAGAAGCAGGACACCCATTATTTGGTCATATACATCACCCCACAAGGCTTAGGTCAGGAAAGAGCTTCCCACAGTCAACTGTAGTGATCCCATCATCACCTGGAACACACCGATTACAGTTCTGGCGGGATTTACTACCCGAAGTTCATTCAAGGAAGAACTAGCTGTGGGGTGTTTTCAGCCGTAGGAAGGCAATCAACAGACTGAGAACCAGCTAGTCTCAAGACATGGGGCTACTTTGTGAATATGGGGAACTGTAGGACCGACAACATCTTCTGTTTACAGAAACCTACCTGAGACTTGCACCACCGACGATTATTGCAGAGCAAATGACAGGGCCATCAAACTGCCAAATTCTGGTCTTTGCATTCCATTCCATTTGATTTGATTTCATCTGTAAGTTAGTTTGCATTGCTCCCATTAGTTTGTAATTTTTCCTGGACACGTAAAATAAATACATCCCCCGTAGTTACGCGACTGTCCTCGCTGCTTGCTCTTAATGGCTTTCATAATAATAATAATAAAGTTCACTCGAAAGTACAACACCATGGATGAAAGAAGTACACAAAGACATGCGAACTGCTAACATAACCGACACATAAGACAGAGACTCCTTCCGTAACAAAGGGAACAACTGGGAAGTCCAACCAGAGCAAGCAAAACCTACACCTTACAGACCTCAATGGTCTGACGAAAGAAAATTGGCATTCTCCAACAGAATGAAACAATATTGGCAAGATAAGAAGAACGTCAAGAATTGAGTCAAATTGCTTAACGCTTTCCAATATTGGGAAAATACGCTGTAAATAAATAAATAAATAAATAAATAATAAAGTTCTTCAGGAAAAAGAATCGATAAATTTCTAAAAGTAGAAAGAAGAATAGCTAGAACATGCATTAAGATGGACAATGGCGGATAGTACCAAATGAACTGGAGCCCATCACTGATACTATTAGAAATAAACGGATTTCTTTTTTTTCTGGTCACATTATGAGGACACCGGAAACCAGATCAACTAGAAAAATTGTAAAGAAATTTTGGAATATGAAACAACAAGTAGGATGGATTAAGGAAATTAGAGAAGATATGAAAGAATTAGAATTAATCTTAGATGACTTGCAAAACAAAACAAAAAAATAAAAAAATAAATTGAAAGATATAAAAATAAGATTTCAAGCAAAAATAGACAAACGTCGTACGGTAAAAAGGGTTTTGACGGATGAGGAACGCCTGAGAGCGAATGAAAAGCTACTGGGCAACTCGGAAAGAAAACTTACTGAAGAAGAGGACCAAGAAATGATTTACTGAAGTGGTCCAATGAGGCCGTAAAAGCAGAAATAGAAGAAATGTCGATAATGGGCTCCTCAAAGAACTGGAGAATCCAACGCGCAGAATCATTAAACGAATCATGGGGTCCAATTACAAGAATGGCGTCCACCATAACAAATCCAACAAGGAAGCCTATAGCTACAGACACAATCCATAAGAGACTGACCATCTCAGACGAATGGATGGTGACAGGTTGACAAAGAATATCTTTCACTTTTTTGATTCCAACCAAAAGACCACGATACCCTGTTTTAAAAACACCAAGGAAAACCTCCAAAAACTACAAATCAATCCCGACGACGCATTGGACAGGGATCTCTTACGGCAAAAGATAGTGACGAACAGGCTCAGCCGAGTCTTGTCTCCAAAAAGAAGACACGATGTCCCTTGGACAGAGGAACGCAAGCAGGCTCAGTCTCAATGGATGAGGGAATTCTTGACGCAAAAGCAAGCCAAATGCAACAAGACTTAACGTGGTCCTATATGGCCTTAGCGAATTATATCGTACTAGCAGTAGTGCCCGGCTTCGCCCGGTGGAATTATTTGTTTTATGGATGATAATGAACTGGCACATGATATTTAAACTAACAGAAAAAAAAATATATACATTTTTGTGGTGGTGGTAGTGGGGGTGAGGAGTAGTACAGTATAATGGACGTAACATCCAGGGCATTTTCCCGTAATGATAATGATAATAATGAATAGGGAGACGGGTACAGCACTGACACATGTAATTTATAAACGAATTGAAAAATATGATTAGAAAGAGGAGTAAGGCGGCTTCGGTGGCGTAGTCGGTGGCATGCTGAGCTTCTATGCCCAAGATAGCGGGTTCAAACCCGGCCGAAGCCGTCGGATTTTTTAAGAGCGATAAAATCCCTCAGTATGCCTTCCTTCGGAGGGGAAGTAAAGCCGGCGGTCCCATGTCATAGATTTATGGTATGTTAAAGAGCCTTCCACTAATTACACCTGTGTGAAGCTAAATTTAGTTATAGATTAAACAACGCTCTTAAGGCTCCTACGTTCGTCGCCAGGACCCGACTGCGGTGGTGTCGAGTAGCCAACTTCTGAACTAGTAGCTGTAGACGGTGGCGCTTGGTGGCAAAAGTAGGAGCTATTTGAAAAATTCTAAGTTACAGTCTGTACTTAAATTAAAAAAGAGATAACACACGCTAATACAGTCATCACAATTAACACCGGTTATCAAACAGATTCTACACACACCCAAAGTACACGGCGCTACATGGCCGTGTTGTCGCAGCCCCTAAACTTAAGAACCAACCAACCAATCCAAAGAGGACTAAGTGAAATACGGGACACTGCCTAGGGCCATTATCTCATTGGCTGTTACAAAAGTAGAGACCAATAGTGTCGCCTTTTATCGCAAAGCGACGTAGGAAAATAATCAGAGTACTTTGGAAATCTTCGGCTATCCCGTGCTCCTGAGGTAGCATTAGTGGCATTTATTGCCTCATTGCGCTCAAGGACAAGGATCGTAATAAATGAAAGTACATTTGAAAGCACCAACGCTTATCGCAGCTGATAACCTCAATGTACTGCACCAACACCATCGCCCTTATACAGAGCCATAATATTTCCATGATGATAACTGTGTTCCAAAGGGTAAGTACATTAATTTTGGTTCATATCGGTGTAACGATGTAGATTTGTGCCAAAGGGCCTAAACGCAGGGAATGGAGCGGTGTGTCCAAAATTTCAAGCAGACAGTGTTATTCGTCGGGTTCCAAAGGGTAAGTACGTAAAATTAGGTTCAGATGGGTGAATAGGTGTAGATTTTTGCCAAAGGGCCTAAATGCAGGGAATGGAGTGGTCTGTCCAAATTTTCAGGGTTCTAAAGGGTAAGTACACAAATTTTGGTTCAGATAGGTAAAACGGGGTAGATTTGTAAAAATAATAACAGACAAATAGACAAACATTGAGTAGACCGCTCGGCGTTGACCGTGTTTAGGCTTTACTCGCTAACCGTTGGAGATACACAGTGAGTACACCGCTCGGCGTTGATCGTGTTGAGGTTTTACTCGCTAACCGTTGGAGATACACATTGAGTAGACCGCTCGGCGTTGACCGTGTTTAGGTTTTACTCATTAACCGTTGGAGATACACAGTGAGTACACCGCTCGGCGTTGACCGTGTTTAGGCTTTACTCGCTAACCGTTGGAGATACACATTGAGTACACCGCTCGGCGTTGACCATGCTGAGGCTTTACTCGCTAACCGCTGGAGATACACATTGAGTACACCGCTCGGCGTTGACCGTGTTTAGGCTTTACTCGCTAACCGTTGGAGATACACATTGAGTACACCGCCCGGCGATGACCGTGTTGAGGCTTTACTCGCTAACCGTTGGAGATACACATTGAGTACACCGCTCGGCGTTGACCGTGTTGAGGCTTTACTCGCTAACCGTTGGAGATACACATTGAGTACACCGCTCGGCGTTGACCGTGTTTAGGCTTTACTCGCTAACCGTTGGAGGTACAAATTGAGTAGACCGCTCGGCGTTGACCGTGTTGAGGGTTTATTCGCTAACCGTTGGAGATACACATTGAGTACACCGCCCGGCGATGAACGTGTTGAGGCTTTACTCGCTAACCGTTGGAGATACACATTGAGTAGACCGCTCGGCGTTGACCGTGTTTAGGCTTTACTCATTAACCGTTGGAGATACACAGTGAGTACACCGCTCGGCGTTGACCGTGTTTAGGCTTTACTCGCTAATCCTTGGAAATACACATTGAGTACACCGCTCGGCGTTGACCGTGTTTAGGCTTTACTCGCTAACCGTTGGAGATACACATTGAGTACACCGCTCGGCGTTGACCGTGTTTAGGCTTTACTCGCTAACCGTTGGAGATACACATTGAGTACACCACTCGGCGTTGACAGTGTTAAGGCTTTACTCGCTAACCGTTGGAGATACACATTGAGTACACCGCTCGGCGTTGACCGTGTTTAGGCTTTACTCGCTAACCGTTGGAGATACACAGTGAGTACACCGCTCGGCGTTGACCGTGTTTAGGCTTTACTCGCTAACCGTTGGAGATACACAGTGAGTACACTGCTCGGCGTTGACCGTGTTTAGGCTTTACTCGCTAACCGTTGGAGATACACAGTGAGTACACCGCTCGGCGTTGACCGTGTTGAGGCTTTACTCGCTAACCGTTGGAGATACACATTGAGTAGACCGCTCGGCGTTGACCGTGTTGAGGCTTTACTCGCTAACCGTTGGAGGTACAAATTGAGTAGACCGCTCGACGTTGACCGTGTTGAGGGTTTATTAGCTAACCGTTGGAGATACACATTGAGTAGACCACTCGGCGTTGACCGTGTTGAGGCTTTACTCGCTTACCGTTGGAGATACACATTGAGTACACCGCTCGGCGTTGACCGTGTTGAGGCTTTACTCGCTAACCGTTGGAGATACACATTGAGTAGACCGCTCGGCGTTGACCGTGTTGAGGCTTTACTCGCTAACCGTTGGAGATACACATTGAGTAGACCGCTCGGCTTGACCGTGTTGAGGCTTTACTCGCTAACCGTTGGAGATACACATTGAGTAGACCGCTCGGCGTTGACCGTGTTGAGGCTTTACTCGCTAACCGTTGGAGATACACATTGAGTAGACCGCTCGGCGTTGACCGTGTTGAAGCTTTACTCGCTAACCGTTGGAGATACACATTGAGTAGACCGCTCGGCGTTGACCGTGTTGAGGCTTTACTCGCTAACCGTTGGAGAAACACATTGAGTAGACCGCTCGGCGTTGACCGTGGTTAGGCTTTACTCGCTAACCGTTGGAGATACACAGTGAGTACACCGCTCGGCGTTGACCGTGTTTAGGCTTTACTCGCTAACCGTTGGAGATACACAGTGAGTACACTGCTCGGCGTTGACCGTGTTTAGGCTTTACTCGCTAACCGTTGGAGATACACAGTGAGTACACCGCTCGGCGTTGACCGTGTTGAGGCTTTACTCGCTAACCGTTGGAGATACACATTGAGTAGACCGCTCGGCGTTGACCGTGTTGAGGCTTTACTCGCTAACCGTTGGAGGTACAAATTGAGTAGACCGCTCGGCGTTGACCGTGTTGAGGGTTTATTAGCTAACCGTTGGAGATACACATTGAGTAGACCACTCGGCGTTGACCGTGTTGAGGCTTTACTCGCTTACCGTTGGAGATACACATTGAGTACACCGCTCGGCGTTGACCGTGTTGAGGCTTTACTCGCTAACCGTTGGAGATACACATTGAGTAGACCGCTCGGCGTTGACCGTGTTGAGGCTTTACTCGCTAACCGTTGGAGATACACATTGAGTAGACCGCTCGGCTTGACCGTGTTGAGGCTTTACTCGCTAACCGTTGGAGATACACATTGAGTAGACCGCTCGGCGTTGACCGTGTTGAGGCTTTACTCGCTAACCGTTGGAGATACACATTGAGTAGACCGCTCGGCGTTGACCGTGTTGAGGCTTTACTCGCTAACCGTTGGAGATACACATTGAGTAGACCGCTCGGCGTTGACCGTGTTGAGGCTTTACTCGCTAACCGTTCGAGAAACACATTGAGTAGACCGCTCGGCGTTGACCGTGGTTAGGCTTTACTCGCTAACCGTTGGAGATACACATTGAGTAGACCGCTCGGCGTTGACCGTGGTTAGGCTTTACTCGCTAACCGTTGGAGATACACATTGAGTAGACCGCTCGGCGTTGACCGTGTTGAGGCTTTACTCGCTAACCGTTGGAGATACACATTGAGTAGACCGCTCGGCGTTGACCGTGTTGAGGCTTTACTCGCTAACCGTTGGAGGTACAAATTGAGTAGACCGCTCGGCGTTGACCGTGTTGAGGGTTTATTAGCTAACCGTTGGAGATACACATTGAGTAGACCACTCGGCGTTGACCGTGTTTAGGCTTTACTCGCTAACCATTGGAGATACACAGTGAGCACACCGCTCGGCGTTGACCGTGTTGAGGCTTTACTCGCTAACCGTTGGAGATACACATTGAGTAGACCGCTCGGCGTTGACCGTGTTGAGGCTTTACTCGCTAACCGTTGGAGATACACATTGAGTACACCGCTCGGCGTTGACCGTGTTGAGGCTTTACTCGCTAACCGCTGGATATACACATTGAGTACACCGCTCGGCGTTGACCGTATTGAGGCTTTACTCGCTAACCGTTGGAGATACACATTGAGTAGACCACTTAGCGTTGACCGTGTTGAGGCTTTACTCGCTAACCGTTGGAGATACACATTGAGTACACCGCTCGGCGTTGACCGTGTTGAGGCTTTACTCGCTAACCGTTGGAGATACACATTGAGTAGACCGCTCGGCGTTGACCGTGTTTAGGCTTTACTCGCTAACCGTTGGAGATACACATTGAGTAGACCGCTCGGCGTTGACCGTGTTGAGGCTTTACTCGCTAACCGTTGGAGATACACAGTGAGTAGACCGCTCGGCGTTGACCGTGTTAAGGCTTTACTCGCTAACCGTTGGAGATACACATTGAGTAGACCGCTCGGCGTTGACCGTGTTGAGGCTTTACTCGCTAACCGTTGGAGATACACATTGAGTAGACAGCTCGGCGTTGACCGTGTTGAGGCTTTACTCGCTAACCGTTGGAGATACACATTGAGTAGACCGCTCGGCGTTGACCGTGTTGAGGCTTTACTCGCTAACCGTTGGAGATACACATTGATTAGACCGCTCGGCGTTGACCGTGTTGAGGTTTTACTCGCTAACCGTTGGAGATACACATTGAGTACACTGCTCGGCGTTGACCGTGTTGAGGCTTTACTCGCTAACCGTTGGAGATACACATTGAGTAGACCGCTCGGCGTTGACCGTGTTGAGGCTTTACTCGCTAACCGTTGGAGATACACAGTGAGTACACCGCTCGGCGTTGACCGTGTTGAGGCTTTACTCGCTAACCGTTGGAGATACACATTGAGTAGACCGCTCGGCGTTGACCGTGTTGAGGCTTTACTCGTTAACCGTAGGAGACACACATTGAGTAGACCGCTCGGCGTTGACCGTGTTGAGGCTTTACTCGCTAACCGTTGGAGATAGACATTGAGTAGACCGCTTGGCGTTGACCGTGTTGAGGCTTTACTCGCCTACCGTTGGAGATACACATTGAGTAGACCGCTCGGCGTTGACGGTGTTGAGGCTTTACTCGCTAACCGTTGGAGATACACATTGAGTAGACCGCTCGGCGTTGACCGTGTTTAGGCTTTACTCGCTAACCGTTGGAGATACTCATTGAGTAGACCGCTCGGCGTTGACCGTGTTGAGGCTTTACTCGCTAACCGTTGGAGATACACATTGAGTACACCGCTCGGCGTTGACCGTGTTGAGGCTTTACTCGCTAACCGTTGGAGATACACATTGAGTACACCGCTCGGCGTTGATCGTGTTGAGGCTTTACTCGCTAACCGTTGGAGATACTCAGTGAGTACACCGCTCGGCGTTGACCGTGTTGAGGCTTTACTCGCTAACCGTTGGAGATATACATTGAGTAGACCGCTTGGCGTTGACCGTGTTGAGGCTTTACTCACTAACCGTTGGAGATACACATTGAGTACACCGCTCGGCGTTGACCGTGTTGAGGCTTTACTCGCTAACCGTTGGAGATACACATTGAGTAGACCGCTCGGCGTTGACCGTGTTGAGGCTTTACTCGCTGACCGTTGGAGATACACATTGAGTAGACCGCTCGGCGTTGACCGTGTTGAGGGTTTACTCGCTAACCGTTGGAGATACACATTGAGTAGACCGCTCGGCGTTGACCGTGTTGAGGCTTTACTCGCTAACCGTTGGAGATACACATTGAGTAGACCGCTCGGCTTTGACCGTGTTGAGGCTTTACTCGCTAACCGTTGGAGATACACATTGAGTAGACCGCTCGGCGTTGACCGTGTTGAGGCTTTACTCGCTAACCGTTGGAGATACACATTGAGTACACCGCTCGGCGTTGACCGTGTTGAGGCTTTACTCGTTAACCGTTGGAGATACACATTGAGTAGACGGCTCGGCGTTGACCGTGTTGAGGCTTTACTCGCTAACCGTTGGAGATACACATTGAGTAGACCGCTCGGCGTTGACCGTGTTGAGGCTTTACTCGCTAACCGTTGGAGATACACATTGAGTAGACCGCTCGGCTTTGACCGTGTTTAGGCTTTACTCGCTAACCGTTGGAGATACACATTGAGTAGACCGCTCGGCGTTGACCGTGTTGAGGCTTTACTCGCTAACCGTTGGAGATACACATTGAGTACACCGCTTGGCGTTGACCGTGTTGAGGCTTTACTCGCTAACCGTTGGAGATACACATTGAGTAGACCGCTCGGCGTTGACCGTGTTGAGGCTGTACTCGCTAACCGTTGGAGATACGCAGAGTACACCGCTCGGTGTTGACCGTGTTGAGGCTTTACTCGCTAACCGTTGGAGATACAAATTGAGTAGACCGCTCGGCGTTGACCGTGTTGAGGCTTTACTCGCTAACCGTTGGAGATACTCATTGAGTAGACCGCTCGGCGTTGACCATGTTGAGGCTTTACTCGCTAACCGTTGGAGATACACAGTGAGTAGACCGCTCGGCGTTGACCGTGTTGAGGCTTTACTCGCTAACCGTTGGAGATACACATTGAGTAGACCGCTCGGCGTTGACCGTGTTGAGGCTTTACTCGCTAACCGTTGGAGATACACATTGAGTAGACCGCTCGGCGTTGATCGTGTTGAGGCTTTACTCGCTAACCGTTGGAGATACACATTGAGTAGACCGCTCGGCGTTGACCGTGTTGAGGCTTTACTCGCTAACCGTTGGAGATACACATTGAGTAGACCGCTCGGCGTTGACCGTGTTGAGGCTTTACTCGCTAACCGTTGGAGATACACAGTGAGTAGACCGCTCGCCGTTGACCGTGTTGAGGCTTTACTCGCTAACCGTTGGAGATACGCAGAGTACACCGCTCGGTGTTGACCGTGTTGAGGCTTTACTCGCTAACCGTTGGAGATACAAATTGAGTAGACCGCTCGGCGTTGACCGTGTTGAGGCTTTACTCGCTAACCGTTGGAGATACTCATGAGTAGACCGCTCGGCGTTGACCGTGTTGAGGCTTTACTCGCTAACCGTTGGAGATACACAGTGAGTAGACCGCTCGGCGTTGACCGTGTTGAGGCTTTACTCGCTAACCGTTGGAGATACACATTGAGTAGACCGCTCGGCGTTGACCGTGTTGAGGCTTTACTCGCTAACCGTTGGAGATACACATTGAGTAGACCGCTCGTCGTTGACCGTGTTGAGGCTTTACTCGCTAACCGTTGGAGATACACATTGAGTAGACCGCTCGGCGTTGATTGTGTTGAGGCTTTACTCGCTAACCGTTGGAGATACACATTGAGTAGACCGCTCGGCGTTGACCGTGTTGAGGCTTTACTCGCTAACCGTTGGAGATACACATTGAGTAGACCGCTCGGCGTTGACCGTGTTGAGGCTTTACTCGCTAACCGTTGGAGATACACATTGAGTAGACCGCTCGTCGTTGACCGTGTTGAGGCTTTACTCGCTAACCGTTGGAGATACACATTGAGTAGACCGCTCGTCGTTGACCGTGTTGAGGCTTTACTCGCTAACCGTTAGAGATACACATTGAGTAGACCGCTCGGCGTTGACCGTGTTGAGGCTTTACTCGCTAACCGTTGGAGATACACATTGAGTAGACCGCTCGGCGTTGACCGTGTTGAGGCTTTACTCGCTAACCGTTGGGGATACACAGTGAGTAGACCGCTCGGCGTTGACCGCGTTTAGGCTTTACTCGCTAACCGTTGGAGATACACAGTGAGTACACCGCTCGGCGTTGACCGTGTTGAGGCTTTACTCGCTAACCGTTGGAGATACACATTGAGTACACCGCTCGGCGTTGACCGTGTTTAGGCTTTACTCGCTAACCGTTGGAGATACACATTGAGTAGACCGCTCGGCGTTGACCGTGGTTAGGCTTACTCGCTAACCGTTGGAGATACACCAAAAGTGATGAGGACCTTACATTATTATCCTCGTGTACGCCATCAAATGTTTGCTATTTCTTAGCGTTCTGTTTTTATTTGAAATGGAAACATGAAATTTTGAAACCAAAGGGTGTAGTGACATAACTAAAATGATCGCCATCTTTAAATAGTGTAAAGTATGGAAATCAAATGTAGCCTATATGTCAACCAGGTAAAGCAGCTACATCCATGCAAAATTTCATGTAAATCGGACGAGTGGTTCTTGCGTGATTGAGTAATACACTAACACACACCATCTTATTTTTATATCTTAGTACCGTATAGATAATAGTAATAAAATAGCATTCTATGCGGAGTGCACATGGCTTCCATCTTGCCCCACACTCGTCTTAACAGTTGACAGCGCCCTCACTTCAAAACGGCAAAGACTCGTCAGGCGGGTTACAGCAGTTAGCACTCTGCTTTTAATAATAGTATAATTGCGCACGTAAGTGCATTTGGAATAAATACATCATAATAACACAAACACTGTCAGATGAGAAGTTAAATAAATAGACCAGCGGTGCATCTACCACAAACCGCGCTCGATACCCGGATCCCACCAACCCACCGACCAGTGCGCGCCCCATATTACATGATCCTTCACATCAAACTGCTCGACACGTGCATCCCATGTGCTGCTGCTAGCGACAGTATAGCTCTCACTGAGTCATACTTTACAACTGGGTTGAATGTTTCATCATAGTCAACTCCAGCTCTTTGTTGGCATCCTTTGACCACCAATCTTGCCTTGTATCTAGATATTTTTCCGTCTGATTTATGCTTTAGCTTGTAAACCCATCTGTTACTTAAAACATTGGCTTTCTTTGGTCGTTCTACTAAAGTCCAAGTGTTGTTCATTTTCAGGGCTTCCATCTCCTCTTCCATGGCTTTTCTCCAGTTTTCATGGCCCCTGGTTTGTTTTGCTTCTTGAAAGCTTGTAGGTTCCTGGCTCAGTAGAAGATTTTGTTCTGCTCCCGTGCATTTATTGCAGACATAGTCGTCATCCTTATTGTAGTGTTCCTCGTCAATATCGACACATTTGTTGTGATACCATTTATCACAACTATTGCATTGAATCCAGTCAATCAGTGTATCTTGTATAGTTGGTATTATACAGTTGGGTGCACTACATTCATTGCCATGATGCCCACGTCTACTGCTGTATCTGGTACAACAAATGCTCCGTCATCTTTGAGCGTGTCCTCTTCATCAGAGGAAACTTCTTCTTCTTCCGGTACATCGACCTCGTTTCCATCTTCCTTTTCTTCAAGATTTCCTGGTTCTTCCTCAATGATGTCATACGTCGATGGTTTATTGTACATCTCTTTCTCTTTAAAAATTACATCACGGTGTACTTCAACTTTATTTCTTTTTGGGAACCAGATTCTATATCCTTTGACAGTGTCGCTGTATCCGACCATAATTCCTTCTTCGGCTTTCATGTCCCATTTTTAGCCTATTTTCAATTTTGAAAAAAATAGGCTTATGAGATCACCTTTTGTCCGTGTGTGTGTGCGTGTGTGTGAGGTGTGTGTGTGTGTGTGTCCCAATAACTTCTAAACGGCTGGAGCGATTTCAATGAAACTCGGTAAGTTCGTAGCACTATTCCGGGCGACCTCGACCGTGCCCTTCAAATTTTGTTACGTCTCACCAATCCAACATGGCGGCTGTGCGAAATATTTCACCAGCATTCAATATCTCCGAAACTATTCCCGATATCATCCTGGAATTTATTACGGTGATAAAAGGAACTACTAGAATTTCACCTATGTGACTTTTGAAAAACTGGTAACTACAAAACCAACATGGCGGTCACGCGAATTTGCGACTTTTAAATAGACGTTTCTGGCGATTTAACCAACCAAACGCAATAAAACTTGGTACAGTATATGTTTGTATACATTGTAATGCACCGACATCTAAATTCGTTCAATTGTTTACATAACCTCAAGATGGCGGCTGTGCGAAATATTTCACCGGCATTCTATATCTCTGAAACTATTAGCGGTATCACCCTGACATTTTGTACGAAGATAAAGGACACTACTGGAATTTCATCTATAAGACTTTCAAACACCGGTTAACTACAAAACGAACATGGCGGCCAAGCGAATTAGAAAATTTTAAATAGACCTATCTCGCGATTTAATGTTCCAAATGCAATGAAATCTGGTACAGGAAATGTTTATACACATTGTAATACACTGGTATCTAATTTAGTTCAATTGTTTACATAACATCAAGATGGCGGCTGTGCGAATTTTAAAATTAAGTTTTTATTTCTTGTGTCGTATTCATGCTATCGAAGTGAAAGTTTGAATAATGAACCTACGCAATAATTTTCCTTTAATGGTACATGACTCTATGACCTAAACATTTAACAATCGAACGTGGCGACCATCCGAAATATTTAGATGGCTCTGAATATCTACGAATCTATTATAGCAATCAAACTGAATTTTTTGATGTTCATAGGGACTCTGAACAGAAGTTCACCTATAGGACTTTCAATAACCTGAAGATCACAAATCCAACATGGCGGCGACGTGAAGTATATATATTCACATGGACATTTCTCGCAATTTAACCATCCGAGTGCAGTGAAACTTGGTACAGTAAATCCTTATACGAATGGTAATCCACTGGCATCTAATTTATTTCAATTGTTTCCATAACCACAAGATGGCAGCTGTGCGAAATTTTAAAATATCCTTGTTACTTTTTGTGTCCTAATAATGCGATTGAAGTTTGAATGCTACACGTACACAATAATCTTCATGTAACAGTACATAACTCTAGGACCTACATATATAAAATCCAACATGGCGACCATCCGAAATATTTTGTCGGTTCTCAATATCTACGAATCTGTTACAGCAATCAAATTGAAATGTTGTATGTTGATAGTGACAATTAACATAAGTAGGATAGGCCTATATGAAAATAGGCTGTATAGTTCTTCACGGAACTACTTGTTTCCTCTTTTGTTTGGGGATATGTACCATCACTTTAGAGCTAAACACTTTGAATTTATTCAAATCTGTGTTTCTCTGAGTCCAGACTTCATACGGAGTTTCATTTTCGGTTGGGCTTGCTCCCGTATGATTTAACACGTAGACAGCCGTGTTGACTGCTTCAGCCCACAATGCCTTTGGTAGACCTGCACTGAGGATCAACGTTCTTGCTGCTTCTACTACAGTTCTGTTTTCCCTTTCAGCTCTTCCATTTTGTTCTGGTGTATATGGTACAGTCTCTTCGTGATTGACACCTTCCTTGAACAGAATTTATTTCAGTTGACTGTTAGCAAACTCCAATCCATTATCTGTTCTTAGAGTGTTAACCTGTTTCCTGGTTTCTTTTTCAATTCTGACCAGAAAGTTCTTTACGCAGTCTGGCACCTCACTCTTGTCTTTTAGAAAGTAAACCTGGCGGTAATGAGAAAAGTCGTCTTTAATTAATAGAAAATATTTGGAACCTCCCAGTGATTTTATTTTCATATACCCACACACATCAGCATGAACAACTCCTCCAATGCCAGTCGCTCTGTTGTTGCTTTTACGATAAGGTTGACGGTGAATTTTCCCTAGTATACACGCTTCACACGGTTCTTTCTCTCCTGCTGCGCGAATATTTTTCATTTTTAATACTTTGTTGACAAGATCATAGTTCTGATGCGCTAGTCTTTCATACCATTGCTGTATGCTCACTTCCTTGCTTGCTCCCACTGCGGTGAACGGTCTTTGCTTCGCTCCCACTACGGTGAACGGTCTTTGCTTCCCTTGGGTTATCTGTCTAAATTTCATTATAAAGAGCTTGCCTGCTCTTTCTCCCACTGCACATGTACTGCTGCCTTGTACGAACCTGCAACTAGTTTTGTCTGTTCCCACTTTATAACCTTTATCTAAAATTGCACTCATGGATACTAAATTAAATTTTAAATCTGGAATGTACGGTACCTCATCTAAGTGTTTATCTACCCACTTCGAGCCATTGTATGCTTGGATGTTGATAAATCCCTTTCCAACAGCGTAAATTGTTGTACCATTTCCAATTTGGATAGGTATTTTGGGATTTAAACTCACCAGTTCTGTGAACCACTCTTTTCTCCCACTCATATGGCTCGTGGCTCCAGAGTCAATACACCACCTCTCCTTCATCATGTTGGAATCTAAACCTGACGACAACATTATGTCGATAAAGGCTCTACCTCCTTTTTTATCCCTTGATGATCTAGAGTTCTCATTCTGGGCAGACTCGCTTTGCTTTGTTCGGCATTCTTGTTCCCAATGTCCGGACTTTCCACAGTAGTTACAGTTTCCCTTGCGTTTCGGTGTTTTTCGTCCCTTGTATTTTTCTGTAGCTGCCAGTGCTTCCCCGGCGACGGCTTCCTCATGAATACCCAATCGTGTTTCCTTCATGCCCAACCGTGTTATTAGATTTGGCAGAGTTCGGTCAGCCTGAGCTGCCGACTCCCATGCTGAGACAAAATGACTGAAAGAAGACGGTAAAGTTAGGAGAATTTTGGTGATTATTAAGTTATCTGAAACGTTCTCACCCAGAGCTCTCAATCTGTGCGCAAGGTCCTGCACCTTTGATATGTGCATTGCGATGCTCTTCTTCATCATGTACCACTGCTGGTGTAGCATGTAGATCCCTGTTTCTGTGCTACTGTCGTAGATCTCATGTAGTCGGTCCCACATCTCCTTGGCACTCTCGCAGTTCACGATGTGTAGCATGGCTTCTTCTGACGTTATCAGGAACTGAGCTTTTGATTCGTCCTGCGTCCACTGTTTTAGTTCGGTCTTGTATGTTCTCACTGCAGCTGCAGTTGGCTGGTTCGTTCCATTACCGGTTGGCTCTTGTGGTTTTGGGTTGTCACTTGTTGCAAACCCCCAGACATCCTTGTCCATCAAGGGGATTCTGGTCTGGAACGTCCACAAAGCCCAATTTTCCAACCCACGCAGTTTCATTGCTTCGTGAACACTTTCCATATTTTTTGTGATAATTGCACTTTCGCACGTGGGCTGGCTAACCACAATAAAGTAGTTTCACAGCCACTTTTCGGAAATACCGTATTAAATATATTTATGATTCAACACCTCGATCCATCCACCTGGGCCCATAACCTGTTGGATATTTATGGTGGTTATCTAGATGCTAGAAGTAATACCTATAGCAGCGTGACTATTTTAATGAGAGTAACAGTGTCACGGAATAAATGGCAAAGAAGATGTAGCAGTATTTCAACAATAATGTTTATTATGAACTGCCACCTAGCGGTTATATCTGGTAACTAGGATAAGGCAGAAACTATATTGCCAACAGGTTTTAATTCAACATGTCCAGCAGTTCCTTGGACGAAGAAGAATTGCGTCTTCTGTTCGCTTTGAGTCAAGCGAGATGAAAGAGAAAATGGGTGCATGATATTAATGAGAAAAGACAGGAGTTGGTAGAGTATCACAAATTATGTTGCAAATCGAGGTCATTTCCAGACCGTTTTTTCTTATATTTTCGAATGACTGTAGAACGCTCTCGCGCACAAGGTCAATTAACTTCTCCGTTTCGCCCGCCATGCATCCAGCCCGCGCGGACTTTGTGGAAAATCACAACGGCTCAATTGCCCGCTGCGGTAGATCGCCTTCTGTTTAACAAGGATGATGCAATATTACGCAGTGGTCGGGCGGCCTGGTTCCTGTTTGACCGAACCTTAATTCGTTCCTCATATTGTGACCATCCTGAGAGAATACACTGCCAAGTACCGATACTTAAAATGGTCCACTTTCTCCTACCCGCGTGTCTTCCCTACCGACATAACCTTCATTGAAATGTAGATTTACTCACAATATTCGCTACATTTCTGACCAAGTTCTAACCTGTTGGGATGTACGTTTTCGTCAGAGTCAGTCAGGACAACCAGGTCATCAGCACAGGTCAGACTGCTTACCTGGTTTCCACCTAATTGAATCCCACCCAGCCAGTTTAGCGAATGGTACACAGTAGTGGTTAAAGCTCACACCCTTCGTCCTGATCTACCCCTTCATATGGCGGGTACACTGATCAATCACGACCCGATTTCCTGACATTTCCAAATCTATCCACATTAATTGTTCATTTACGTACCTCACAGTTTCTGTTGAAATACTCGCCACTTTGCCCTGCCTCGTTTTACACCTGACAGGTACACTTTGTAATCTCCTATAGTAATCCCTAGAATGGCGGCTTCGGTGGCGTCTGGTAGCTAAGTTCCAAACTAGTAGTCGTTGACGGTGGCAGCAAAAGTAGGAACTATTTGAAAATTCAAAGGTCTGCTGTTCTTACATGGATAAAAACAACAGATAACACACACTAATACAGTCATCACAATTAAAACCGGTTATCAGACAGATCCTACATACACCCAAAGTACACGGGGCAGCCCCTAAACTGAGGAACCAACCAACCAGATAGAGCACAAGGATTACCAAAATGTGTCGAAGACACCTACCGGTAGTTCTGTTTCATAGAATCATCCCGACTGTCGAGACCACTCAGGTGTTGCTCATGGTTCACTTGTTTTCTGGAATAGCCTATACAAATCCTAAGGGAGGGTAGGAACCTAGCATTGGCTTGGAACGGTAACGGTGCTAAGAAACATGATCATCCCTAGAAGACCAGGAAAGAAACGATCCAAGATGAAGCTGTTATCACGCAATGTCAAAGTTGTACAGAAATTAAGTACCGAATTCCTACCTTTTCATAACTTGCACAAGGCAGATTGTTGAAATTATATTATTTACTAGCAGTAGTGCCCGGCTTCGCCCGGTGGATTTATTTGTTTTATGGATGATAATGAATACTACTACAGAACTGGAGCGCTCAAGGATAAGGATCGGGAAGCAGCTGATAACCTCAGTATAATGCACCAACACACAGAGGCATACTATTGTCATGATGAGAACTGTTTTAAGGGGCCTTGCACTAATTACTCCCCGTGACTGCAATTTATAAGCAGCTCGCAATTCTGCAACAGGGGCGATGTGATGCAGCCCGCATTGCCAGGCAACGATAGACTTAGGTATTATTGAAGCTGTTCGGGAGCGTTTGTTCTTCCGACTTACTGAACAAAAATCAATCTTTAAGGCTACCTGAGAGGTGTAGCCTAATGCTTCATAGCCTAAACTATTCCTCTTCAATCTGGCTATCATATATTGTTCGAATCCGACTGGTAGTTGCAGAGATTAGCTCTTGAGCTTCATTATATCGGTAGAGATGATCCGCACACCATTCTGGGAGTCATTAGAAGTTTATTTCAATTTGAATTGTCACTGCTGCACCGGAAATATTTATTTTATTTCGTCAATAAAGCATTTCATGGTCGGTGCCATCTTACATTGACGTCAGTACCCATTGCCAACATGTCCGATACAAAATTCACCGCACGACTCGTGAATAATGAAATAAAATGCAAAACCATTGGTCTAGATAAAGATTATTGGTGTGTAACTACCCCCAATGTGCGTGACAAAAACGACGGTCTGGACAAAGATATTGGTCTGCCGGATGCGATATAACTCAGTACCGAATGCGTGGGGTTGGCAATACTGTGCATGATGCTAAAATGGCTGTAACAGATGGACTTTTTCCTATACAGGGTGTTTCAGAAATACTTTTACAAACTTTGGGGTTTGGTTCCTTACACCAAAACAAGAAAAACGTTCTTATACACAAATGTCCCAAAATCCTTCGTTTTCGCTTTATTAACGAAAGATCATTGTACAGTGACACATTAATTGACAGCCCGTTTGGAAGTGTTTAACACATGAACTCATATCAACAAAAGTTCCTGACACCACAGATAAAAGCCTAACGGGTCCTCCTCTGCCCAACCATCTGTCCTGGAAGATATCCCTCAGTGCTTTGCGAACAAGGTGACCAAAGTGTGCAGGAGCCCCATCATGCATCCACCACATACGTTGTCATGCAGTAAGTCTGGAAGGGTGTTCTGGATAAAGTCTCTGGAGACAGAACGTATGGACCCACACATTAATCCTAAACTGGTGCTGATGGCGAGCCTGTCTGGAACACCTGTGCATTTGACAGTTTTTCCATCTGTCGGTGTCATGAACCTTTTTTGATATGAGTTCATGTGTTAAACACTTCCAAACAGGCTGCCAATTAATGGGTCACTGTACAATGTTCATTCATTGAAATGAAAATCCACAGCCTGCTTCCAGTCTCCGACCGGGTCAGGAATGGAATGAATGAAGCCCCCATCTAGCGGCGAGGATATGAACTGTGCCGGCTGCCGATGCCTGACGCATTCCTCTGGGGCAATGATTAAATGAATGACAGATGCAATGAAATGAGAGTGGAGAGTGTTTCTGGAATGAAATGTTGACTGGGAAAACCGGAGTACCCGGAGAAAAACCTGTCTGCCTCCATTTTGTTCAGCACAGATCTCACATGGAGTGGCCGGGATTCAACCACGGACCCAGCGGTGAGAGGCCGGCGTGCTGCCGCCTAAGCCACGGAGGCTTGCTTTCATTAATAAATCTAAAACGAAGGATTTGGGACAATTGTGTAAATGAACTTTTGTTATTCTTGTTTTGGTGTAAGGAACCAATCATCAAAGTTTGTAAAAGTATTTCTGAAACACCCTGTATATTAGGGATGGCCGGGTGGTCTCAGACAGCGGAGGGGTAAACATTACCTCCAGATATTGTCCCGACTATTCACTCAGGTAATTGTGTTAATTTCACTAATTTAAGAATTTTATAGAAAGGAATACCTAGTGTAAATTTTTACGAGAAATTCTATACTTTAGGCTCTTCTACGTCCTGGGCCCCAGGGTTTCAGCCCCATTTGCCCCCGCCCCCCTCTCTCGTCAGACAAGCGTGCAATTATTTTTATCTTGTATCTCTTGAAATTAAGAAAACATTACTTAATTGGGTAGGACTGATTAAAACTAAAAGACAAGCCCATTGCACATTGTAGAATAACACTACAGGTTTTGTTGTTACCAGAGAAACGATAGCCTTATGACTCGTCAGTAGAAAGGGGAGTACCTAAGTCGGATGAGCTCGCGTGGTAATTACACATAGGAGGGAAGAAATCAATCTGAGCGAGGGCTGTGTACAATCACAGCTGAAACCCTCAAGACGATGTAACGGAAAAGAAGAACTAAAGATAACACAAGGCAGCTATCAGCCTAACTTAAACGTTGTTAGCAATTAAAATCTGGAAGTAATAACAAATGAAAAATCTAAAGCTTCTGATAAACAAGCCAAGGACCTGGAAAACTGCGCCTAGTAATTGGCTGCTTAATATTAATAGACTTGTAGATACTATCAAGGCGTTTAGCACCAGATTGGATATTATGGTGTATTCATCGTTTGACCAACTTGCAGATCCTTCAGATCTGTTCATCAATGAGAGGAATATTAAGGTCACGTCTAATTTCCGAGTTTCTTTTGACGGACCTTTTGACCTAAAGGAACTGTCGGAGAGTTTTATTTTGGAATGTTTGCATGTTGTCAATATGCATTTTATATATGTGGCCCCAGGCCTCACAGCCATACAGCAGGATAGGACGGACTAGAGCAAGATATAATTGCTTCTTAACAAATGAGCTCAAATATTCATTACTAGTGAGAGCAAAAATAGCCTTTTTCCTAGCTGCTGCAAGCTGAAGGACTCGGGCCACATGCAATCGAAAAGTGAGGGATTTGTCTAGCAGTATGCCAAGGTACTTGACACTGCTAGACCAAGGAAGGAGGGTGTGATGCAAACTGGGGGCGACGGCAAGTAAAGAGAATGGCGTGAGTTTTTTCGCCATTCACTTTAATTTTATTAAGAACACACCAACGCCAGAACACAGAAATCCAGCGTTGCATAGCATTGATGGCATCGCATTTCTTATGCTTGGAGGTATAAATTGCAATGTCATCAGCAAACATCTGCTGCTCTACTCCCTTCGCAGTGGGGAGATCATTCACATATAGGCTAAACAGCGTTGCCGAGAGGACTCCACCTTGAGGTACACCAGCGCGCAAGGTACGAACCGTGGACCTCTCGCCATCGCAGGTAGCATAAAAAGATCTGTTCCTTAAGTATGAATAGATAATCTTAATGAGGTAGTTTGGCAGGGATGAAGTATGTATGAGCTTGATGATAAGATTATCTATCCATACAGTGTCAAAAGCTTTCTATATATCAAAAAACACTGCAGGAACAGTTCTCTTAAGATGGAATGATCTCGTGGCATACGCGACCAATCGCAGCACGGCTAGCGGTGCACTGCGCTTGCCTCGAAAGCCGAACTGTTCAGGCCGCAGTATGTCATTTACCTCGAGGCAAGCATTAATTCGCCGGAGAATAAGTCTCTCGAATAATTTCGAAATATGGGATAACAGGCTGATGGGGCGATAATGTTGTGGAAAAAGCGTATTTTTCCCAGGCTTGGGTATAAGACAGAGTTTAGCTGTCTTCCAGGCCTGGGGAAAATAGCCAAGGAGCAAACAAGCATTAAATATATTTGCTAAGAAATATAAGCACGAAAGGGGAGGGATTTCAATTCTTTATTACCAATCCTGTCATCACCAGGAGAACTTTTCTCTGACTGGGGCTTGACAACTTTCCTAACCTCCGCAGGTGAGATAGGATCAATTGTCGGTGGGTTTTGGGTCTTCCAGTGGAGCCTGAAGTGGTTGGCCTGGTGCTTAATGTCATTTGAGTATGCGTCAGTATCGTGTTCATCGTCACTAATGTCCTGAATATCGCATTGACTCTCAATGGAGTCTGCGAAGGCCTCAGCTTTCTCAAGGGGAGAGAATACTAGCCCTCGGCGACCGTGAAGCGCTCGCTTAGTAAGAGGAGGGCGCTTCAGAGAACGAGCTATTCTCCAATAGTCATTTTCTGAAGTATTTTCAGAGAGCTTTTTGCACAGTTCCTCCCATCGTTCCATCTTACGTTGCAGCAAACGATCGCGGATGACCAGTGCTAGTTCCTTGTATTCAGCACGGTCGGCAGGATCTCGAAATCTTTGCCAACGCTTGCGGAAACGATTTTTAATTATTATAAGGTCCTTAATTATGTCAGGGATGCTCGGATCGGAGCTAAAGGGGGCATTAGACTGACTGCCAGTGCTTGAGTGGGTCATAACCTCGAAGCCCTGGCGAGGAGGACCAAGCAGAGCGGGGCTGGTGCGCTGTGATTGGCTCACAGCTCCAGTCTCGCTCTGAGATGTGTTTGAATTGTTTGTGTTGTTGGCATGTCGAATTATGTACTTTTTCGCATAAGATGTGTAATAGCGGCATCGACATCGTTACGTGTAGTAGGTGTAGAAATATGTAGGTTTTTGTCTACATGCCACCTGTATTTAACATAATCAAGGGCATCATATCGAATCGGCAAGCTTGGCTTGGACAGGCGATCCCAAATAAGATTAAAAATGATGGGTTGGTGGTCAGAATTTGAAGAATTAGGGACTGCAAATAGCAGTTCATACCTAAGATACTTAGTGATTGCAATATCAATGCCATCGGGCTGACCATTACAGGGGTATACGGTCGGCTCTGTAGGAGCGTATACAGAGATGTCATGCTCATCTGCGTATTGTCTCAACATGCGACCCTTGGGATTGGCTACTCTGGAATGTCAGTCTGGGTGCTTAGAAATGATGTCACCAGCTATGATGGATGGCACATGGTCGCAATTATTTAAAATCAAGCCAATTTCTTCAGGTTTTAGTGGCTTTTTTGGAGGCGAATAAGCAGCAAATATTCTATAGTGAAAATTAGAATGCTGAATTTCAATGCCTAGACTTTCAATAGTGGATACGGGTAGGGGATCTAGGACGTAAGGCTAGACCTTATCATCACAGCCACACCACCTCCTATAGTCGGACGATCTTTCCGATGAATTGTAAAGTGCTTGTTTACCTGCAACCATGTTTCACCCAGCAAGCAGATGTCAACATTATATTCAGAAATAAAGGCTTCAAGCTCATATTTCTGATTATTAACGCTTGTACAATTCCAAGCACAGACTGTAAGTCGTTGTGCCATTACTGGTGTGAAAAAGATCTAAGGCTCTGAGAAGTACTGCGTGGCAGCACTTACCAGGACCATCACTTTATCAACAGTATTGGTACATGATCTAATCTTGGAAGCAGTGTCCTTGATTAGACGTATCAGTTTGGAGAAATTGATCTGCCTGCAGAGGTCAATAATGTCACCAAAGCCCGTAGGGTCAGGCAGGGGCGTAGTGGTAGAAGATGAGGGCGTGGCTGAATCTGGCTGAGGTGCGCTAGAACCATTTGTAGCATCTGCAAAGCTTATTTCCGGATCTACTAGCCTTGCTTTTTTAAATTGTATCAGTTTAGTGCGCTTGGTCTCAGCTTGCTGCTTTTGATCTAAGATATCTTGGAAGAGGGGGCAACCTCTCCAAGATGCAACGTGGTCCTTCTTGCAACTAACGCAAGTGGCTGCCGCTTCCGTGGTTAGTGGACAGTCCTCTGCGGCATGACCTTCACCGCATTTTACGCACCTCAATGGCATTTTGCAGTAATTGGCGGTGTGCCCAAACCGCTGGTATTTATGACACTGACTAGGCCCCTGCTTGCCCTTATGTGCCTCTATACTTACCTTGGTACCGCACAAGTAGCGAAGGGAGTAGACTGTTTTACTAAACTCTGTGTTCGGCAGAGTGACGCTCATGACACTGAGTGGTACTGTGCGGTTATTAGATTCCCGCCTCGTAAACTGGTAAACATCCTGGGGTTCGTACCCCAGTGCCATGAGGTCCTCTTTGACCCAATCAGTACTTACTGACGAAACAATGTTTCGAATTATCACCTTTAAGAGGCGATTACCCGGCAGTTGGTGGGTATAAAAAGCAGCATTAGACTGCTCAAAATACAGCTTTACCTTATTGTAGTCCTCGATAGTATCAACAAAGAACTTAAGGCTGTCTCAATTGTTAATTACACGTATATCACAAGCACATACCGACTTAAGATACTTGTAGTGGCGCATGTATTCTGACTTGTCCGCCACTACAATTGGAGGGATCCTCGCTGGTTTGAGAGCAGCGGCGACTTCCATCTCCTCAGTATCACACTGCTGGGATCAAGCTGCATTCACTCCCTGAACATGACCAGGGCGGGAAGCTGCGGTAGAACTAGGCCCAGCTGTAGGGCTTTGAGGCCTAGTTGGTACAAGGTCAGAGCGACCTGTATTCCCAGCAGTGGTAAGTGAGGAGAGGGCGCTGTACTGATTACTCAGAGGTAAAGGCGCCTGAGTAATCTTAGGCTTGGATGACTTTCGTTTTAACTGGTAAGTAAGACGATGTTTACCCTCGGAAGTCTTCCATGGGAACTGGGAGGTGTTCAGAACATCAAGAGCTGCCTGGAGGTTGGCTTCCGGCATGTCCTCAGGTAGGATACAGATAGAGTTGGATCGGGATACTGAGGATGAGCTGCATGATGAGCCAGGTCGGGATAAGGCCGGGAAGTGTTCTTTAGAGGAGCTGGGATGAGCAGGTCCGATGGGAAGGACAAAGTCATCATTACATTGAGGTCCAGTTGATTTCGTTGTTTTCTTATTAATTTTATTAGTATTAGCAGTTAGTTGATTGTTAGTATTTGTAATCATTTGGATACTCATGCAGGAGTTAATAGGAAGGTCCCCGCCTCCCGGCTGGGCATGAGCTGCCATGAAAAGACGGTAGCAGGAGTTGGTTAGGAGCAGTAGGATATGGTAGGATTTTCAGGAGTAAGTTTAAGGTTTTTATTTTTCAGGTCAGTAGGATGTGGAATAGGTGCCACACACACTCAGTAATATATTTCTCCTCTCACACAAAGGGTTGAGGGTCTTTGTCTTGGAGAGAGCGACACAGATTCGGAGTCATGTTTATCGATCCAGACGTGAAAGACCAATGTTTTTGCTTTAAAGTGGATTGTATATTTAAGAACGGACTTACTTGGAATCTTGGACGAGGGAAACTACCATACAAAGGATCGGATAGACCGCATTACTTTAAAATACTTTTATTCACAGCGATCACTTCAGTATACAACTATACGCCATGACAGTCTGATCAATAATGAAGGTTAGAAAAGTGCTGTGTGTACTGTTGGTTGGTTCTTAAGTTTAGGGGCTGCGACAACGCGGTCATGCAGCCCCGTGTACTTTGAGTGTGTGTAGAACCGGTGTTAATTGTGATGACTGTATTAGTGTGTGTTATCTGTTTTTTTTATTCAAGTAAGGAGTGCAGACTTTTGAATTTTTCAAATAGTTCCTACTTTTGCCACCAAACGCCACCGTCAACGACTACTAGTTCAGAACTTAGCTACCAGACGCCACCGCAGTCGGCTCTTGGCAACGAACGTAAGAATCAAAGAGCGTTGTTTACATTCTTAGCCTATACAATTTAGCTTCAAACAGGTGTAATTAGTGGAAGGTTCTTTAACATCATAAATCTATGACATGGGACCACCAGCTTTACTTCCCCTCCGAAGGAAGGCATACTGAGGGATTTTAACGCTCTTAAAAATCCGACGACTTCGGCCGTATTTGAACCCGCGATCTTGGGCATAGAAACTCAGCATGCTACCGACTAAGCCGCCTCTATGTACTGTAATTGACCGAGAGGCAATAACATCAAAGTGCCCTCCCCCACCTCACTGTTTCGCCCCCTTCAAACATCAATACCGTTACTATCAGGTCTGCCCCACTCGCAGTTACTGGGCACAGATACACGCGCCTTCGGTGGCGTAGTGCTGAACTGCTGTGCCCAAGATCGCGGGTTCAAATCCGGACGAAGTCGTCGGATTTCATAAGAGCGCTAAAATTCTTCAGTATGTCTTCCTTTGGAGGCGAAGTAAAGCTGGCGGTCCCATGTCATAGATTTATGGCATGTAAAAGATCCTTCCACAGACTAAACTTGTGTGAAGCTAAATTTCGTTGGAACGCTCTATCAAAGTTCCAACGTTCATCACTATGGGTGTCCGCTTGAAGCAGCTACAGACACTGGCGAGCCTCGGACACTCCCGGCACTAACAGCCGTACGATACAGGACACAGCTACCTACCATGACAATCCAAATAGCCTACAGACCAAGCACCAGGAAGCACTCAGGCTATAGCAGGGAGTTCACAATGCCACAGACATTTGGCAAGAGCAAGGCTATAGAATTAATAAGAATATATTCAAAGCTGTCCAGTTTGAAATAAATAACGGTAATCCAACGACTAAAATCAGAAATAGGTACATTTCCGGAAGCATGCTACCATAGGAATGTACATAATGATTTTAGGTTATGTAAAACAATACTAAGTTGTAATTCTCTTAAGGAAGGCACTGAATCACTTAGGCATTGAACAAACTTGATTCGAGAAGAAATTTAAAACAATATTTAGTAATCGAAATTGTCTCTAAAAATGAACGTCGTATCTTCAGATTGCAGTGTCCATCCTGAAAACCATACGTAAGCCAAGGCCTATTATGTTCTTGCATTCCTCTTGAGGTACCGTAGCCTGCATAACTGTCTTCATCTATGTATTCGCGTTTCGTGTATACTGTGAAGGCTGGACAATGGAACTCTTTCGCTGTGGAACACTATCAGGTGTAGGAATCTCGCTACCGGTACCTGTTATATATGGCAATTCGCAACGCTGTGCAAATCTCGGAACTGCGTTTTGTTTAGCCATTTGATAATCTCCGGAGTCGAAGTACTTCCTTCTGTCGGACAAGAGGTTTTGAAGAAGTGCTTCTCGCTTGCTGTCATGCTGTTTGATTCGTAGACCTGACTTCATTTCTTCCAATTTCTTCGCTTCTTTTGGTATCGGTACATTCACTCCTACACTCGCAACTTCTTCAGTAGCTTGCATACTATCCCTTGATTGCTGCTCCTCATCCATAATGTTATTCTTCAACCTTTACTTTTGAGTTCTGTGATGCCTGCTTCTTGCGGTTTATGTTTTGGTTTTGATCTGCTCCTCGGCAAGGATCTTACAACGGGAACAATGAGTGTTTTATAAAGCAACAATTGCCGAGCTTTTCCGGTAATATTTGGTGTTCTGTGCTGTACTTAGAAAGCACTGCCAGCTGGATCGCATCCCTTAAATATAACACAAAAGTAAATTGATCAACAGAAAGCCTTGAGTATTCCTTGTCATTAAGCAGGTGTCCATGAAGCATCCTTTAGCTTCGAGCCCCTTTCGTTTCATGTACGGTACATACAATAATAATTTATTAGAGCTGCCAATGGCCATACAAAAATAAAAATTAATTAATCGCAGAGAGTCATAACATGCATCTATAAATATTGAGAGCTATGAAACTCTGTTATTTAATTTAATATGAAGAAGTTCGCACAATATGCATAAGTGCTTGTGTTAGTCCGCGCTAAGCCTTGTTCGTGAGATGTTCCTCTTTTGACAGCCTAGTGAATGATATCGCCCACACCATTCACATGAACAATCCGTACCGGGTTCATGGAATTTCTTTGTAGAGCACACTTTGTGTGCGCACTGCGTATCTAGTGATGGCGTGTCTTATTCCTGACCATTTTCTAGATGTCATAGCATCTGACATGTAGAATTCGCTCCATATTTCTTGTTTCTTGTCTCTTAGATCCGGTAGTAATTCTCTGTAGCTGTCTGTAGATGGGAGCATACTTATGAATAATCTACCTCTGAAAGAAGCAATATTGACGTTGATTTCACTCAACAGGTCATTCTGGCAACGTTATATTATTTCAGACTATAATGATAATCAGATGATTATTATTTACACGAATGTATCCAAGCAGAGAGTACTGCGCTGATGAGAAGTGACAGTGCTTCTGTTGTAGGAGGCACTGGAAAATGTACATTCTCTACTCTTTGAAGGACAATGATCGCCGGCAAGGGAAACCCATTGAACTATAGTATGGATAGTATTCATAGATCAATGGGGAAACCGCTTTTCTGCCTCTATGCACTGAACGATCTTAGCCATAGCCGAGGATCATGGGGCGGTGGGAACTCCTAGTTATAAGGATCGTCCGCTGCGCAGCGCTCCTCGAGCCAAGTGACTTCATGTTTGAGTTTCTGTGATATTACCTTCACTGACTTCGATGCACGGTTACCGTTCCGGTATTGATATTCTACATCCTATTCTGATCTTCAACATGATCCGAGTAGTGATAAGTATTCTTCTTGTCTTGGACCTGACCTGTATTCGAATCGGTAAGATCCTAGTTCTTAAACCGTTTGCACACAATTAAAGTTTGTCAAATTCATTACTTCAAGATTTAATAAAATTTGCCTGTCTCACACTAAACACGGCAATTTCCCCGATGCGTTCATGGAAGCGAAATATAACAAATGAAGTCGACGTTGCATGAAGACAGGAAGAATTGTAACAGCTATCGGTGAAATTAATAGTCTAATAATATTTATTGCAGCCAATGGCTGGCTACATTGCAATCTACTCAACATTGCAGGCCTACACTAGGCGGGATCGTGTGCATTTTGAGAGACATCTTGAGGAAGATAGATTTAGATCACTATAGCCCTGTTAAGTGTTTGAGATTGAGATGTGGCCATACGCATTCCAGGCCGTACGTAATGACTGGAATGATTTCCAGCTCAAATATAGCTAATGATAGATCGCGCACGTTTATTACATCACTCATGGCTTTTATCGCAGCATTCATTCTGTTTCTTACAAGTAACGTGAAGACGTTACCTGAAGTTAGAAATTATTGTTATTTTCGTACCAGAAACATACAAATTTTACACAGTGACATTATTTTTGCCCAAAACTTGGCCACTTCCAATCTTTTTTTTTTAAATAAAAATCTTTTTCTGTTCCTCGATGAAGATCGTCTTTAGTACAGGAGGGTGGACATAGTCGACATTGAAGCATATGTTGAACAGTCTTGTCTTCTCCACAGTCACATTATCTTGAGCAGTGTAGGCCATCTTGTCAAATTAGCCTTTGATCTGTCAACTCCAGATCCCAGTCTATTCAGGGACTTCCAAGTCGTCCATTCCTCGTCATAGCCAGGAGGTAAGGATTTAGAGACTCTTTTCCAACCAGGGGGAAGGTAGGTCTTAGCCCCCCACAGTTATAACCTAGCTTTCTCAGCAGTGATTCTAAGTTCCTTTGATGTTCTATTCTTATAAACAACATCCTTGGTAGGATACAGTGGAAGGCTACATTTATTCATATTTACTTCCCAAAGTCGTACAAGTTTCCCTATGTCCTCTGCAAACCTCTTATTTACAGATTCGAAACGTGTCGTTTTATTTTGAATCGCTCACCCGTAGGAAATTCATTAAATTTAATGCATATCACCTTCGCAAGGAGAGAGAGATGAGAGAAAAGTGTCCTTGAAACTCACCAACCCACACAAACAGTGTGCCTTGTTTCAGTCAGCTGACTTGCAATCGACCTAAGATTGCACTAGCCAAAACACCTTTGCCAAGACCTACCGCACTCATTACATTCCAGATTAAATTGCTTAAGTAACGGACTGCCCTAAAACTTTTTACAGTTTATCTAATATTCTCCCATTAGTAGGGGGGCAATACGGGTTCTGACTCACAGCCTACTTTCCTGGTGACGTCATCCAAGATGGCGACCATGACGTCACCGTGACGTCATTCAAGATGGCGGCCATGCCATCACCATAACGTCACACAAGATGGCGACCATGATGTCACCATGACGTCACACGGTCATGACATTGCCATGACGTTACATGGTCATGAAGTTATCATGACGTCGACGTCATGACTTCGCACAAGATGGCGACAATGACGTCACGACTATAGCTTAACTAACCTAGCCTAACCTAACCTCACTTACGAGGGGTGTTCAAAAATGTTCCAAAATGTTAATCCATAGCCTACTTTCCTGGTGACGTCACCTACGAGGTGTAATGAAAAGTTAATCCATAGCCTACTTTCCGGGTGACGTCACAACGAGGGGTGGTCCAAAATTCCAAAATGTTGATCCTTAGCCTACTTTCCACTAACCAAAATGGCGACTAACCAAAATGGAGGCTAACCAAAATGGCGGCCATGGCTTAACCAACCTAGCCTAACCTAACCTCACCTAGGAGGAGCGATCGAAAAGTTCCAAAATATTAATCCATAGCCTACTTTCCTGGTGACTTTGCAACCAGGTGTAATCAAAATTCCAAACCGAACGCATGGTCGGATTTTGATAAATGAGGTGTCGAGGCTGACACCCCTTTTTCCAAAATTCCAAAAATGTTGACCCATAGCCTACTTTCCTGGTGACTTTGCAACGAGGTGTAATCAAAAATTCCAAACCGAACGCATGGTCAGATTTTGACAAATGAGGTGTCGTTGTAATCGGGCTGACACCCCCTTTTTCCAAAATTCCAAAAATGTTGACCCATAGCCTATTTACCTGGTGACGTCAACCACTAACCTGGCAAAGCCGATATCTCCCGAACGCATGGTCGGATTTTGACAAATGAAGTGTCGAGGCTGACACCCCCTTTTCTCAAAATTCCAAAAATGTTGACCCATAGCCTACTTTCCTGGTGAATTTGCAACGAGGTGTAATCAAAAATTCCAAACCGAACGCATGGTCAGATTTTGACAAATGAGGTGTCGTTGTAATCGGGCTGACACCCCCTTTTTCCAAAATTCCAAAAATGTTGACCCATAGCCTATTTACCTGGTGTCGTCACCTACTAACCTGGCAAAGCCGATATCTCCCGAACGCATGGTCGGATTTTGACAAATGAAGTGTCGAGGCTGACACCCCATTTTTTCAAAATTCCAAAAATGTTGACCCATAGCCTACTTGCCTGGTGACGTTACCTACTAACCTGGCAAAGCCGATATCTCCCGAACGCATGGTCGGATTTTGACAAATGAGTTGTCGAGGCTGACACCCCCTTTTTCCAAAATTCCAAAAATGTTGACTCATAGCCTACTTTCCTGGTGACGTCACCTACTAACATGACAAAGTAGATATCTCCCGAACGCATGGTAGGATTTTGACAAATGAGGTGTCGAGGCTGACACCCCTTTTTGCCAAATTGTTTGTTGCGTCCGATCTACCAACACTGTGTGTATTTCCCTGTTATCTTGTCTGGTACGTGGATTATGAGTTTGAATTTGCCCTGGAGTCTGCGATTTTGAACTCGTATGATCCAAACGTCGCAACAACTCTGCCATGTCCTCCAATGTGCATACATTTGATGAAATTAAATGTTTCCTGACCTCGGCTGGTAACTGTCTGGATATGACGTGTATCAGCTCCGGTTCTGCTAATAGGGTATGAAGATGTTGAAGTCTGGCTAACTGATTCGTGAAGTAACTCGCATAACGTGTCGGTACTGAATATGGGTACTTCTTGGAATAAATTTCAGCACTAATATCGTGCTGTAATTCTTCACTCCAAAATCGTTTTAATAGCGCCTCTGCAAATTCAACGAATGTGTTGTAGGTGTATCGGAAAGCTCTGTGCCAAATTAGGGCTTCCGATGCAAGATATATCTCCACAACTCTCATTTCTCTTTTTCTTGGAATCCTATTTTCATCTAGGTAGTATCGCATGTCCAGTAAAAATTCTACGGCTGTGACATTTCCCTCTCCAGTGAACTTGTCTGGTTTTCCTTCATGGCTCTTGCTCACTACCACGTTTTGATTACTTCTGTTTGCACCCTGATCATATGTTCTTCCTAACATATCTGGTTCTCTGGTTGCTCTCTCCGTGCGTTCTGTTCCAAAAATATTGCGTGACCTGCTAAACATGTGAGTGTCAACGCTCTCCTTGTCTTCATCCTGATCATCCTGTCCAATTCCTAGTTTATTCAGTTCTCCTCTCAGTTTGCTGTCTCTTTCCTAAAAGAATTCTTCTAAATTTTGTTTCATGTTGGGTGTGTCCCTGATCGACAGTAATTTCATTTGCTCGTTAAGCTCACCTATTTCTTTCTCCTGTTTCGACTTGACCTTCGCTATCTCAGTATTGACCTCATCTACTAATTTCCTAATCTGTCCTAATTCTTTGAGTTTAATCCTACCAGTTTTACTTCGCTTAATGTTGTAACATTAGATTCTTCTAGAGTGTCAATGCGTTTTGTTAACTTCTCTCTTAACCCAGTTACATGTATGTTAGATTTTCGTTCCATTTCTTTGACCTCTTTCTTAATTTTACCATGCATTTCACATATATGGTCACTACAACTCTTTAACACTTCCTCCTTCAATTTCAAAACATCAATAATACATTTATTTATATCTACATTGATACCTTCAGAAATCAACTTTTGTTGATTTATCACCTTTTGTTGAAGTTCATCAACTGTACCATTTAAGGTAGTCAGCTTATTCTGCAGCTAACCTTGGGATCCTGAAATTGGGTTAAAATGGTTTGAGTTGTCTACTTTGATTGTGTCTATACTCTTTTGTAGATTCACCTGTAGCTATTGTAGTCGTTTCTCTGCGTCAGTTTGGGAAGCTTTGGCTTCCACCTGTGCCTCTTCTAACAACTCTTTAGCTTCCATCTGGGCTTTTCTGGCTTCTTCTTGAGCTAATCTGCTTTCTTCTTGCACCTGTCTACTCATTTCTTGGGATACTTTTCCTTCATTCTGAGCCTTATCTAAAGCTAATCTGATCTCCTCCTGAGATTTATCTGCCTTTTCTTGGGATGCTGCTAAGTCTGCTTTCACTTCTGACTTTGCAGCTGCAGAGTGTCCTTAATTTCCTTCCCTAACTTTTTTGTGTTTTCATGTGTAAGTGCATGTAGGGCTTCAACTTCGGCAGTTAAACCTGCCTGACTGGTTCTCATCTGCTCCAATATTGACCTGATGTAGGTCATGTCCACAGACGACATACTCTTTATATATATGAGAAATAGGGAAGTATTACTATACTAAACACAGCGAAATTCCAGAATGACCAACAAATAAATTATCTTAGATAAACCAAAGTATTTCGTAGATATGTCCTACCTGCCTATCAAATGTCTACGCTAACACTAACGATGTTTACTACGTCGTATAAATAAAACTGACCTAAATTCAATACTCAATTCTAACCAAAAATTTACTTAATCACAATAACAACTTTACACTTACGCTTTACTTGACCAAAATGTAATTTGCCGGAACAATGCAAGATATGCCTCTCAAGTAATTGTACTCCTCATATCAGACAATGGGAATTCACTTCCACAATTTATCAGATTGGGATCGGCCTTTACAAATGGAAACAAAACTCGACTGTGTCGTACAACAAGCTTGCTTAAAATAGCCGTGATTACGAAATATCACCTAGTGTAACAAACTCGACACAACCGGTGGTCACTCATCTCTGGGAATTCAAATTCACAAATTCGAAAGACCCAGGCAATCGACAACGTCAAAGCCACACCTGTTGGGCGACCATAAATTAGATATGCTATATATGCACCCGAATTCCTCTAGGTCACAGTCCCAAATCCGCGCAGATGGAAAAAGGATCGTAGGGATGTCAATACCCGGCTAAGAATTGAACATGTCCTACCGGACTAATGACTAGGGAACCCTGAACACACATAACGCACACCGATTACAACTAGTTGCATACAGAACAGCTTAAGAAAAAAAAAATAGAGCACTAATGAGCAACTCGACTCTTGGGTAATTAAGGTAAATGTGTCGATAGACTGTCTGCATCTAGCTAGCGGTATCGTTATCGCGTAATTAAGCATTGAAATAAGAATCAGCTCTATAAAAACGTAGCAAGTGTATAAAAACGCTTGCCTTTTATTAACTAAAAATTACATTACATAAATATCTCTAACACTGTTGAAAGATAAAATAAAACACTCAAAATGAAATAGCTGCCCTTCTCTAGCGTAATATAACTAAAATGAGTCTCTCGTTTATCACACACAAATTATGTGAAAATAATATATTTCCTTGAAAGATGTTGCAAACAAACAACACTATTACAATGCCAAATGCTGTAGTTCTACTTCCGTTGTACTTCACTTTAACGTTCAACTTCTACAAACATGTTCCCTGTTTAATACAGTCGTTAACGTCTCCGCAATATTGCGTCAAATGTACAAATCTGATTAAAATAATTCATAATAATAATAATACTGTTTATATACACATATACACTATCGCGTCCTGCACGATTTCTTTATAATAATAATAATAATAATAATAATAATAATAATAATAATAATAATAATAATAATAATAATAATAATAATTAAGCATTTTATTAATCCCTTAACGAGTCAAGGACTCATATACAAAGGAATCGTACAGTTTTATCATGTTGGCGACAAATTACAATTCAATGTTTAGTTTACAAAGTTTTCAGTATGAAAATATATACAACATTTTGTAGCTTTCATAAGTTTTTGTACACAATGTAGTCTTCTTTTGTCTTCTTAGATTTTGGAATTTCTTCAAACTGACATTTTATAATCTTTCCACATAAACTGTTTTAGCCTCCTTTTAAAGATTGGTAGGCTAGGTGCAATTTTTATATTTTCTGGTAGTCTATTGAACTTTACGAAGGCACTATACTTAATGCTATTACTGCCATATTGTTTGGAATTGATATGGAAAAGTGATATGTCATCTGCATGTCTAGTTTTGTAAGCGTGTAAATCAGATTGTTTAGTAAGATTTAAATTTGTGTGGATACCTTTGTGTAGGATTTGGTACATCAGGACATTTGATTTGATTTCTGCATTTAGGGCTACTGGTTGAATTTTACTCGTAATATAAAGGTGTTTGGTTGGTGTTAAAAAGGGTAGTTATACATATTTCTTATGGCTCTATTCTGAATTACCTCAATTTCCTTTTTTAGGTAATTTGAACATTTTATCCAAATTGTATTCAAATATTGTTAGTGGCTACGGATTAAGGAAAAATACACTTTCCTGAGTAGATATTTTGGGATATAGTAGCTCAATTTTTTTATCATCCCAGCAGCAGGTGATATTTTTTTAACTAATGCATCAATGTGCTTTTGCCAGAAGAGATTTTCATCTATTATTAGGCCTAGGTATTTGACAGATGAGACCCTTTTAACTGCCTTTCCATTCAGCATTATATTCTGAGTGATGTCTAACTTTGTTCTACGCTTAGATATTATTAAATAATTTGTTTTATCTTCATTTATTGATAATTTATTTGACTGGGTCCAGCCAAGTATTGTATTCATGTCCTCCTGCATTTGTGTAATCAGTGTGTTGGTGGTGTACGCATTGTAAAAGATGCTTAAGTCATCTGCAAACAACGTTATATTACCATGAAAACTGAGTGTTGCTATGTCATTAATATATACTAAGAAGAGGGAAGGACCCAGTATTGATCCTTGGGCACACCGTGGGTAATATTTACTTCCTCACTTCTGTAGCCATTTATTTCAACATACTGCTTACGATTAGATAGGTAATTTTTAAACCATGTCCAAGCTACTCCTCGGATACCTGCTTTATCAAGTTTCCCTAAAAGAATTTCATGGTCAACAGTATCAAACGCCTTTCTCAGGTCTATGAAAAGGCCACTCGCTGTCATCTTATTGTCTATGACATCCTGCAAGTTAGAGATTATATCAATTGTGGCTATTTCTGTGCTTGAGTTTTCTGGGAATCCATACTGCCCTTTGTAGGAGTAATCATTTTTATTTAAAAAATTAACAATTCTGTTTTTTACTACTGTTTCGAGTACCTTGGATATGGGTGGGAGGATGGAAATGGGTCTGTAATTGTCTGGATTGCTTTTGTCACCTCCCTTATAGACTGGTATGACTCGTGCTATTTTTAGATCATCAGGCACCAGACCAGTCTCTAACGATAAATTTATTAAAGTAGTTAGTGGGCCACTTAGCATGTCAATGGAGGTTTTTAAGAATTTTACTGACATACCATCTTTGTCTTGGCTACTTTTCATTTTAAGGCTTAATATAATATTGCGAATTTCCATCTCTTTAGTCGGGGTCATAAATATGGAATCTGTGTTGACATTAATTTCATTAACTTTCTTCCTTGGGAGGATGATTTTGGCTAACTTATGTGCGATGTTTATAAAGTGAGTGTTTAGAGCATTGCAAATATCTTCTTTTCCTGTGAAAGATTTACCGTCAATTATTATCTCACTGGGACCATCTTTGTTTTCAGTTGTGCAGTTGTAGATCATTTCATTGATTACTTTCCAAGTATTTTTATGCTATTGGCGTTCAATGTTAATTTATGTTCATAGTATGAGGATTTCAGTTTCCGTTTTAAAGCTGTCACTTTGTTCCTACATATTATGTGTTCTTCCTTTAAGAGGTTGTTGTTTCTGTGAATGTCAGTTTTAAGTTTAGCATGTAGTAGGTCCCTTTGTTTTATTAGCTGAATTGATTCTGTTGTTATCCATGGGTTATTGTGGTTCTGGTGTATTTCCTTCAAAGGTGAGTCAGTGTTTTCTTTGTTGGGTGTCTGTGTCAAGATTTTGTGTTTCATGGCGATGTAAGTTTCATTTGCATCATCTAAACAGTCTATTTGATTGAGATCATTGGAGAATATGTTTTTGTTCACGTATCGGTAATTTTTATTTACGTTTTTTGATCTAGACCTTTGCTTGTTGGTGGGGTGTTTAAATGTCATGTTCGAGATTGGGCTTTTGCCAGAAAATCTCAGTTACAAGAATATTATGATCACTAATATCACTATTTATATTGCTTATTCTATAGGCATATTTACAGTTATTAGTGGCTACCTGATCAAGGAGTGTACTTGTTGATTCACATATTCTTGTTGGATACCGAGTATTGCCTTGTGTGAAACCATAGCTTGATAGTGGATTGAGGTATGATTTGGTTACATTATTTTTGTTTAGTAAGTTAATATTTGTATCACCAATGCATAAGCAAAGATTGGCATTATTTTTCGAGAGAATGTGCTCCAGAGATTGCATGAAATTTGTTTCGTTATTTATGTTAGGATTATATATTGCAATTATATTAATAGTATGCAAGTTATTGAAATGAACAGTATCACTTCTTATAAGCTCTAACTGGATCAAGCTATGGTTACTCTCAACTAGGTTAAGAACTTTGATATTCCATTTTTGTGGACATAAACTCCCACGCCTCCACCGTCCCGATTGTTTCTGTGTACAAAAGCAACAGAATAGTTGTTTAGGTTGAAGTATTTAGCTTCATTACTTTTTACCCAAGTCTCGGTTACCACTATGACATCTAGATTTTCAACAATATGTATTAGTATCTCGATATCTTCTAGTTATTTTTTATGCTTCTGCTATTTAGGTAAAGACACTTGATTTGGCTAACCTCATTTTTAGTGTCTGTTACGTAGTCGTGGATACAGTCATATTTACGCTCATCAATTGATGTGTGTAAGTCAACATCAACTAGTAGGTCCATGTCTTCATTCATATTTGTCTCCAATTGAATAGAGTTCATTCCTACCTCCTTCTCTCGTATATCACACAATAAAATTGTCAAATCCTGTATTACATCGTTAAAACCAATGGGAATTATTGTTACAAACAGTTAGGTTCATGACTATTCACTTAAATATACAAATCCGTATTTAATAATCAATAATATTACAAACTTGCGACGCATGACTTTCAGATAAGCTTCCAAAATAAAAATATACGTGTGCATGGCATTAACCCTCACTGCTCACACTCGTGATTCTCCAAAAATACATATTACGGCTTTAATTAACTGACACATAGTATTTCACATCTTTCCATCATAAATTCTTTATCTCGCATACTTCATAAACATATGATCGCGTCCTTATTACTCTTCCTTCGACATAATTGCTTGTCGTATATATTCTCCTCTTAGCACTTTTACAAACTTCTATGAACCATATCAAATACTTTCAACAAAGTAAGATATTCAGAATTCCTACTAGATATTACGAATGTAACACCTTTCATGAATTCACTACTCCTCCTCCGACATAATCTTCTATTGATTATACAATTCCGTGCAAATTTTCATCTATACATCTCTCACAAAATATTACCGCAAATCTCTTCACATTCTCGCTCCAATAAATCATGCCATATTTCTTCTCGTTGCTTTAAATACATTTCTGTTACAATTTCTAGCCTTGCTCTGAATCTTAAGTGTGCTCGCGTTTGTCATTCAAATAACAATATCTTTACGTCCAGTCTCTCCTTATAATAGATACTTAATATCCTTCCTTTCATTTTATAAGATCTTTTCATAACAAATATTGGTCTACAATACCTTATAATTTCATTTTCATCATTCAGCTACGCCTTTAAAATACGCATACTGTTCTTACGTTCAAAACAAACTTCTGGGTTTTACAATATCCTCTTCTCGGACAATGGAGTTTCTTCAATGCAAATATTGAATACTCCTGTCAATAATTACGGGTTTATACATCATAATTTCATTCCTGAGACGAATTAGCTTCATATACTTAGGATCATCTTGTCCTCTCTTTCTCTTGTATCACATGTACAAATTTACGCTTGTCAAAACTCATGACTACTTTCTCTCCACTGTTACAATATTTATTTAACATACTTATTACCGTTTCCTCTGATGTTACAACAATATCTATTTGACACACGTATTACCGTTTCCTCTGATGTTACAACTATATCTATTTGACACACGTATTACCGTTTTATCTGATGTTACAACAATATCTATTCGACATACTTATTACCGTTTCCTCTGATGTTACAACAATATCTACGAAATATACTTTGTTATCGCAAAGGGTTTATCTTCAAGCAAAAATTCAAAGCGTTCTAATATACTGCAAAAATAATTACGGTGAGGAATATCATCAATAAACGTTCAAAATACGTCCAAATGACGTATGAAGATTTCTACAAAAATTTCTAAATTCTAGACAAAATAATAACATGGGCTATGAATATAAGATAAGATGTTGGTCATTATACTGGAATATCATGTACAAGTTCTAACTACATAGGTGTGTAAAATTGCACTTGTCTACCTTCAAAACTGTGGCCGCTGGTAAGATCTGATGATGTTGGTATCTGTGGAATTTCTCTCACGCGCCTTCGGGAATGTGACACTTGCCTGCCATCCGGTCTGCATGATTCACGCCACTTCCGTGTAGACCGCTGGGTTTGTTGTACAGCAATGGGGTGAGTAAAACCGGTAATCAGCTAGGACTCGACAGGCAGTCTCCCCCCGTCCGTGCCGTTGACCTCGCCCCTCCCCAGCGTTTCACTCTTCACGGCCCGATGACCTAGATACTCCTCACGCTTCATTCTTGGGTCCATCTTCTTTCTGCCCATCTCTGGATGTTCTTGGATGTCGGTAGTGTTGCAATGTGCTTTCTTAACCCGAGAAATCACCTCAGCTTATGAATTTCTCTCCATTGTAGTAGATTGTTGCGTTTATTCGAAAGAACTGCAGATGTTGAAGCAGCTCGCTCCCATTAGTTATGTTGTCATGGTCATATCTGGATCTCGCTTCTTAGTATAGCTTTACTTTCCCTTCACAGTGGAAGAATTAAAACATTCTCCTTCCTTCTAAACAATAAATAGTCGTAATCTCTCCCATTCGACCTAATTCTTTATACATCTTGTATAGTGTGATGTGTTTCTTCCTTGAAGTATGACAATGGATTTGGCTTCTCTTCTGCGTGGTCTTACGTTCGAAGTTTCTATGTAATGCTACAAAGTATAGTTTCACGACTTATATCTCTCGTTGTTTCTACTAAATACTTCTTCTCAATTTTATTGTCAGCTTATTCATACTTGTTGTTCCATGTTTCTACTATATTTCTTCATCTTGAAGTCTAATATTTTCCAAGGCTTTACCTCTTGTAGATTAGAGAGTGATTCGTTGTACGTGTTGTCTCCTTGAAAGTTAAGATAGAAAGAGACTCGTTACTTGGCGTTCACTAGCCTCCTCCGTTCGATTTCCCTCGTAAATTCACTGAACTAGCCTCAGTCCGCTCTGAAAATTCACTCCTTCGCTTATATCTCCTCTCTCAATTATCCAATTTAATTTCCGTCTTGTCAATTAAATTCCTTTTTCCTTCCTAGTGAATTTGATGTCACAATCTATATATATATAAAAATCAATGTTACGTGATAGTATGTATGTGGGTGTGTATGTCTCCTTTGCGTTCATACACCACCTATCCGATTGCGCTGAAACTTGGGTGAGATGTTGATTACTCTCCAAGGAAGGTTTCTGGCTTAGTAAATCCATTTTACAATAGGCAGCGCACGAGTAGATTCAACAAATGAGCGACGACGCGCGAAGCATTTCGACACAGTCCCGTATTTGTTCGTAAACCTTTCACCCGATTGCGATGAAACTTGGGTGAGAAGTTGTTTCCACTCCAGGGAAGGTTTCTAACTTAGTAAATACATTTCACAGTAGATAGCGCACGAGTAGATTCAACAAATAAGTGACGACACGCAACGCGTTTCAACAAAGTCCCGTATGCATTCATATATCATTCGTCCGATAGTTATGAAACTTGGGTTAGATGTTGCGTACACTTCAGGGAACATTTCTGGCTTAGTAAATCCACTTTACAATAGGCAACGCGCGAGTAGATTCAAGAAATGAGCTACGACGCGCGAAACGTTTCAAAAAAGTCCCGTATGCGTTCATATACCATTAGTCCGATAGCGATGAAACTTGGGTGAGATGTTGTGTACACTCCAGGAAAGGTGTCTGGCTTAGTAAATCTACTTTACAATACGAAGCGCACGATTAGATTCAACAAATGAGCTACGACGCGCGAAACGTTTCAAAAAAGTCCCGTATGTGTTCATATACCATTCGGCCGATAGCGATGAAACTTGGGTGAAATATTGAGTACATTCTAAGTAAGGATTCTGGCTTAGTATATCCACTTTACAATAGGTAGCGCACGAGTAGATGCAACAAATAAGCGTCGACGCGCGAAGCGTTTCAACAATGTCCCGTATGTGTTCATATACCATTCGTACGATAGCAATGAAACTAGGGTGAGATATTGTGTACACTTACGTGAAGGTTTCTAACTTAGTAAATATATTTCACAGTAGATAGCGCACGAGTAGCTTCAACTAATGAGTGACGACACGCAAAGCGTTTCAAGAAAGTCCCGTATGCATTCATATACCCTTCGTCCGATAGCTATGAAACTTGGGTTAGATGTTGTGTACACTTCAGGGAAGGTTTCTGGCTTAGTAAATCCACTTTTCAATAGGCAGCGCGAGAGTAGATTCAACAAATGAGCTACGACGCGCTAAGCGTTTCAACAAAGCCACGTATGCGTTCATATACCATTCGTACGATAGCGATGAAACTAGGGTGAGATGTTGTTTACACTCCAGAGAGGATGTCTGGCTCAGTAAATCTACTTTACAATAGGCAGCGCACGAGTAGATTACACAAGTGAGTGACGGCACGCGAATCGTTTCAACAAAGTCCCGTATAAGGTCATAAACCATTCGTCCGATAGCAATGAAACTTGGGTGAGATATTGAGTACACTCTAAGGAAGGATTCTGGCTTAGTATATCCACTTTACAATAGGTAGCGCACGAGTAGATTCAACAAATGAGCGACGACGCGCACACCGTTTCAACAAAGTCCAGTATGTGTTCATATACCATTCGTCGGATAGCAATGAAACTTGGGTGAGTAAATACATTTCACAGTAGATAGCGCACGAGTAGATTCAACAAATGAGTGACGACACGCAAAACGTTTTAAGATAATCCCGTATGCATTCATATACCAATCGTCGGATAGCTATGAAACTTGGGTTAGATGTTGTGTACACTTTTGGGAAGGTTTCTGGCTGAGTAAATCCACTTTAGAATAGGCAGCGCACGTTTAGATTCAACAAATGAGCTACGACGCGCGAAGCGTTTCAACAAAGTCACGCATGCAGTCATATACCATTCGTCCGATAGCGATGAAACTTGGCTGAGATATTAAGTACACTCTAAGGAAGGATTCTGGCTTAACAAATATACTTTACAATAGGTAGCGCACGAGTAGATTCAACAAATGAACGACGACGCGCGATGCGTTTCAACAAAGTACCGTACGCGTTCATATAGGCCTACCATTCGTCCGATAGCGATGTAACTTGGCTGAGATGTGGTGTACAGTCCAGGGAAGGTTTTTGACTTAGAAAATCCATTGCACAGTAGGTAGCGCACGAGTAGATTCAACTAATGAGCGAAGGCACGCGAATCGCTTCAACAAAGTCCCGTATGCGTTCATTTAGGCCTACTATTCATCCAATTACGATGAAACTTGGGTGAGTTATTGTGCACACTGCAGGGAACGTTTCTAATTTACTAAGTCCATTGTATAATGGGTTTTGCACGAGTAGTTTCAACAAATGAGTGACGGCGCACAAACCGTTTCATCAAAGTTCCATCTGCGTTCATATACCATTCATCCGATTGTGATGAATCTAGGGTGAGTTGTTATGCACACTGCAGGGAAGGTTTCTGACTTACTAAACCTATTGTACAATAGGTAGCGCGCGAGTTGATTCAACAAATGAATCACGGTGCGCGAATCATCTAAACAAAATCCGTAAGCGTTCATATGCCATTCATCCGATTACGATGAAACTTTGATGATTTGTTGTGAATTCGCCAGGGAAGGTTTTCAACTTAGTAAATACATTTTACAATAGGTAGCGCACGAGTAGATGCAACAAATGTGTGACGATGCGTGAAGTGTTTCAGAAAAGTTACATCTGCGTTCATATACCATTTATCCGATTGCGATGAAACTTTGGTGAGTTGTTGCGCACGCTGCCACAAATGTTTTCATTTTACGATAGCTTAGAGGCAGTTAACGGAAATTGAAGAAAAAATTGTGTATCCAAAAGCACTTCAAGAAACCAAATTACAATGCCAACACTTTCTTTGATTGGCATTGCAACGCATGCAGGGTACAACTTGTCCTTTATACTATTAAAATAATGTGTTTAATATTTATCAGTTCCGCTGTAATCAATCTTTTATCTGATTGGCTGTCGACTCTTTATGGCGCGCGCAGGTCACGCGTCGTCCCCACTTCTCTCTTCTCTGGCTCGCGTTCGACCTCTGCTTATCCTTGCCATGTCCCCTCGTATCAAAAACAGGTTTCTCGCAGCTAACACTGATAAAACTGTGCACTCTGCTGGACTTGTCTCAAGTCATTTATGCTTGGTTAAAATGTATCAAGTAATAAAATTTCCCTTCCTTCTCCAGATACAAATATTTATTCTGGCTAAAATTTTACCAATGGCTTGTTGATGCATAATCTCTCTTCCTGAGTGTAAATAAGATTCATACCTCGAAAATATTATACACTACTTTCCTCTGATGCTCTCGTTTCGTACCTCGTCCGGTGATATTGTCTTGACTAGAACTAATTACGAGCGCAGTACCAAGACAACAGGGAACGATATGGACACAACAATAATAACAATAGAAACTTTCATAACAATCAGAGACCATACCAGAGGGGTTATTCAAACTGGCAGGAGAACAGTAGGCAGGAAATACCGTATCAAAGGAATGGTGGGACGCGATTCTGGAAGGACCGACGGGATAACGTGGAATCAGAACCACGGGATGACAGGACTGATTGGGAGGCACGTTACCGAGAGACGCAGGGATATTTAGAAGAACTACATATAAACGAAGAGACAGAGCGAGAAATGTGGGGAAGAGCCATTGGGAACAGGAAAAATCCCGACAATCACGGTGTTGAAGGAGCTGAAAGCCTATCCAGACAACAGGAGAGACAGAATAATCACGGAGGTGTGAATTCACAAGGGGGATCCCGCGATAAAAACTTAGGAAATCAGTATTAGGAGACAGCCTGGATTTGGGAGTGGTCGAGGACCAGGGTGCGCTCATTATCGCACATATCGAGGAATGGATAGCTTTTCCAGAGGACAGCTTGGAAGAAGTTATTAGGCCTCAAAATGACGTTATCAGACAGTTGCCTATAATATATGCCAGGATAGGAAGGTTGAAAGTGAGGTGCCTATTAGAGACGGGTAGTCAGATCAGTCTAGTATCTGAAGCCCTGGTAAAGGAAGTGGGAAAGAATCAGAATGTTCCGCTGATACCCGTGCAACAAATGAAAGTCAGAGGAGTAATACCTGAAAGAACAATGGTATGCAAACATCATGCATATCTGGAGTTAGATGTCATGAACCATATTTTCGCACAAACGTTTATTGTCATGGCTAAGATGAACCATAACGTTATTTTTGGAGCCAACTTTATATGTGACCATCATGCTGTCATCGATCTTCGCAATAATACGGTGAATTTCAAACAGCTGGAAGAATTAAGCTACGTAGGATTGAACATGGAGGAAACGCCCCTTTGTCGAGAAGCAAATACCTGGGTGACGGAAACAAGAACAGATGACGTCACGGACGAGAAAAGTAGGCAGGAGGGAGAGCTTGTTGACACGGCAGTAGTAGAGATGACAGATCAAGATACCATGCAGGAACTATGGACATTAATGGCTGAAGAGGAAAACATTGGATCAAAATTTGAAATTTTATTATTGGATAAATTGAAAGAAGCTAAATTAGAGGAACCTAACAGAAGAAAATAGGAGGATATTTTACGTCGCCACAAAGAAGTTTTTGACACTATTCCGGGGAAAATCCTAAATTTCCAATACGCTATTGAACCCATGTACCATGTCGAATCCATGTATTATGGTAAAAAGAAGGAAGGAAATATACAGTCTTCAGTGGAACATAGAAAGATTTTATACGAGAGGGCGAGCATAACGTTGTGTAAGAATTAGGGTCCAGATGGCCAGGAAATGATATCATGCATGACGCATAGATAAGGAGACGGTCATGAATATAAATAGAACGAGTGGAACTTTCCACGCGAGTGACTGCGAGCATGTTTCGGAAATTGCTCTTACGTTGCAGGAAAATGGCAACCGCGCAGCTGTGCCAGAAGAAGAATAATTAGATTTAACCCAGTTGCAAGAATAAAATTAACTAAAGAAATACAGCATTGTGAATCATTTCGGAATAGAGATTTTTGTGTGGAGAAAGATGTTTAAATAATTGCCCAGGAGAGAAGTGCAAACGTGGCCATACGTCATTGGGAGTTCCCCGAGACCCGAGGAGGTGGGGATTAAAAATCAACTGTAACACCCACACAGCTGAAGACCAAATTTTATTTAATATCTCAGAACTGCACGATCGATTTTCATGTGCAAAGAAGTCAGTTTACGTTTAGAAAACGAGCTTTCAAGAGATATAATTTTTAAAAGTGTGCGACCATTACTTCAAAAGTTGGTTCCGAAAAAGACAAGGATTTTATCTTTTTGTCGCCAAAGAGTATAAAAGTCCTGGCAGAGCCAAGCCAATCATGCAGTATCAGTCAGCCCAGGGGGGCGTGACGTTGGAGCATCACCATATTCATTCTTGAACGACCGCTGAGGCGGGTCGTACTGTTTCACCAATCATCCAGTTCCGTGAGCGCCGAGGTGCTGCACGATGAAGCCTCAGAGTACGATAAGTATCATCAAAGTATCGCCCTGTGAAGACTTAGGAAAATCCTAATACAGGATTTAGTTCCGCCATTAACAGTCTTATAGTGAAAAGTTCAGTATTACAGTCAAAGTAGGCTGCGAACTTAAAGAACAGGCGATAGGTCTTCAAATAACAGTTCATTTAAACGACCGAAAGTATCGTAACGTTTTTGAAGTACCATAATATCGAAACAAACATTCTATAAATGTTAAAGAACCCGATCAGGGTCGGGAAAAATAAGGGCCGCATAGTATTCTGAAACGATAGGATTTAGAGAACAGAATACTCAGAAGGGAGAATTAAATTCAAGACGTTGTTTCAAGGAAACAAACGAACTATAAAAAGCACTAAGTTACGAGGAGCATTAGATGCTAGAAAATAATAGGTCACCGATAGAGTATTTGGGAGACCGTGAACAAGACAGACTTTCGCTAGACAAACTAATAGTGTCTAGAAAGAAGCAATTTCGAGCTAATAATAATAATAGCCGATCGTTAGGAAACCGGATTTGAAGAAGTACCATTCCAGGGAGGGGTAGTGTGTTCGAGACTTTCATATTCTGGTCAGATAGGAAGCCGACATCTACTAGTTTCACCCTTGGAGACGCGGAATGAAAAAATCACGTGTGCAAGGCCTAATCAAAGCATCAGTGATTAGAATCAGTGTAGTGTAAATATATAAAATTTGTGTTAGTATAGTAATTTTTCAGTGATTTTATTGTGTATAATAGGAATACAGAATTGTATTTTAAAATGCTACCAGTGTTTAAGGTATATGAGTTATATGTGTGGCAAGAAATATCAGTGTATGAAATGGAATTGAACAAGATGGCTTAATCACAAATAGTGGGCGAAATAAAACATCGTTGGAAAGCACGGTCGGGAACCGTCTGAGCATGTAAGTAACCATTTTCATTATGTTATGTGTTGGGAGATATTTGTGTACAATCCACCTGAGAATGAGAAAAAGGGATGTTTTTGAATAACAAATAACAGAATAAGAGCGCGATCTGAACAAATAAAAATTGAGAAATTATAAAATGATTATGTGAAATGAATAAATCCCTTAGAGGAAATGTATGCAATAAAATATCAGTGTATTTGATAAATGTTATGAAAGCAAGCGGAATAATAATAATAATAAAAATTATATAAATGAAGATTAAGTTGAATTATATGAAAGTAATAGCTTTTGAGCTCCGGTAAAAGTATAAAGACATGGTGTGAATACATGTTTTTAAGTATAGCGATTATTGTCACGGGAGAGGAGTAATATAAAAATTGAGATATAGATCAAATGTTGATTTTGAATTTATCAGTTCCTTGGAAGACGCTTGGCCTTAAATTAAATGAATATAGCGCAATGTAGCGCATTAAAGTAAATTGTCATGCTAGGAAGGCGTTGAACTTAAATATACTTGGTAAATTAATTGTGAGGGGCAGTTGATCGTGGTAATTGAGCTATGATAAGTCCTCCATATAGTGATGTAGATCACGAGGCCATGTGTGTTGTTATGTTATAATAGGGTGCGAATTTATTGTATTATGAGCGCAGGTTATAAGGCCGAGTCCACCCTAATTCGCATTTATATAAGTCCTCCAGTATGGGATTGGTTCCCGAGGCAGTTGAGAGAGTCGAACCCAGACTCGTCTAGTTGTTGAAGCCCCTAAATATTGTTGTTGTATTAAATTATTTTTACCCATCAATGATGACACTTCATAATTAATAAATGCCAAGGTTACGAGAGTGGTTTATGAACCTAAATAATGTTGGTAAAATAAATGAAAGAAACAGAGAACTGTGTATAAGAAATAGCTATTTTAAAGCAGAGTGTAGCCGTCCCGTGTGGGCGAGACTTGGGGTCGTGCTCCTGGACAATAAATCAAGCTGAGTGTTACGGTCCGACCCCTCGCTATTGATAGTGCGGTAGGTCAGGGGACCGTCTGTTTGAAGTAATAATACACCATGAGTGTTTAAGGTTTGTTAATGACCCGGGATTCGAACCGAGGTTCTTGTAGATGAAAGTTACCGCTTGCAAGTTCAGATCGTTGCTTTCTTATGAGATGATGGTCTTTTAAGACAAATAATAATAAATATAAATCCCTAATGTAATGGTATATTGATGTAGGATTTCACGAGTTCAGTGAAGACAATTAGATTTCGGGAGTGATCATAATTTTTGACTTTGTTCAAGTAGTCTTCTATAATTCGGGAGTACACACGTATTTTTCCCAATCACTGTAGTGAATTTGTTAACTTGAGAGAGGTGGTAACATGAGAACATTGTGGAAAGCCCAAAAATTTAAGTAAAGGAGTAACATTTACTTTAAATAAGATTATATATTGTTTTGATTATAAGAAACTCATAAAATAGATATTGAGATGTGTAAAGAATAACATAGTTTATATTGGAAAGTATCGAGCCATTGGAGCTCGTGATTGTAGTGAATTTTAAAAGGGATACTTTATGGAAGTGAAAAGAATTATCAGTTTGTTGGTTTGTAGGAAACCATGTATTTTAATATAACAATTGTTTGATTTTATGTATTTCTTGTTCCCTTTGAACAAGTTAGAAGGATTGGTCAGTAGTTTATTTGTTTAATTTGTTTGTAGCGCCATATATTTGATAAATTAAATGTTTTATAATAGGAGTTGATTTTGTTTTTATTTTTGGAAGTGTATCCTCTATTTAATCCAAAATGTGTAAGTCACAGAGTGGGAGAACATACCATAACCCCGAAAATCCCGATTTGAGCATTGCTGGCATACTGTGATTTGCATATTTCTTGCTAAAAGGGCACACTATGCAAGTTGATGATTGGACACCCTTTAAGAGTAAATTGTATTCGATCCCAGAGAAATATAATCCTCAGATGAAGGGCATTATCAATAACCTGCTTGACGCCGGTATGATAAGAAAATCGCCGACTCCGTACTTGAATGCTATTTTGGCGGTGCCCAAACTAAATGGTTCCATTAGGCTGTGCCTAGACGCGACATCTTTAAATAGTAAACTTCTGGTTTAACACGATAAAGCACCACTCATACGTGACGTATTGAAAGGATTTAGAGGGAAGAAGATATACAGTTCTGTTGATCTCAGCAATAGTTTCCATCACCTCGAATTGGAAGAAAAATCCCAGTTGCTCACGGGATTTTTATTTGATAACCAGACATTCGTATGGCAACGCATGCCCTTTGGAGTAAAAACTGCAGGTTGTGCGCTTATCAGAGCAATAGATCGGTGTTTGACAGAAGAAGTGAAAACTTTTACAGTACGTTACGTGGATGACATTCTCATAGCATCTGAGACAATGGAAGAGCATTTGGTAAACTTAAATAAACTCCTGGACAACCAGTAAACGATGAATTTTAAGATCAACTTGAAGAAGTCTCACTTTTTCCAAAGGGAAATCTTATATTTGGGGCATATCATTGACCAAGATGGTGTAAGGCCAATCCGGCGAAAATTGACGCAATCAAGAATTTCCCAACACCAACCAGAGTGAAGCACGTCAGAGCATTTTTAGGAGTTACTGAATTCTTCAAGGAGAATTGTCCAAATTATACCAAGACGGTGGCGCCGATGCAGGAGACACTCAAGAAAAGCAATCGATGGTCGTGGAGCAAGGAGTGCGACAGGTCCTTCAAGGCAACTAAAGAACTACTTGAAAACTGCGTGAAACTTGGTTATCCTGACTTCGAAAAGAAATTTGTTATACAAGCGGATGCATCTCTAATTGTAATCGGTGCAATGCTGTATCAAGAAGAACCTGCTGAGCCCAAGGGACGTTCATATTTGGCATTTGCCAGTCGTAAACTGCGCAAGCATGAAAGGAACTACACCGTAACTGAACTTGAATTACTAGCGATACTGTATGCCCTGCAACAATGGAGGAAGATTGTTTTTGGCTAAAGCGCTGACCTTCCTCTTTAAAACAGCAATGGTCAGTGAGAGAGTAACTCGTTGGTCCATTTACATCCAACAATTCGATATCACTATAGAGCACTGTCCTGGGATGATTAATGTTATTCCAGACGCCCTGAGTAGGAATCCCGAGGAAGATCACGAGATAGCAGCGGAGGTGCAACATTTAGAACTTACAGCTAAGGATCAAGAATTTTTGAATAGATTGAAGGATGTCCAGTTGGAACAGGAGCGTTACCCTTGGATGTTAATGATGATCAAGTATTTCAAGAAGGAGACGCAACCGAGGACACCTGAACACAGGGAGGCAAAATACAATTATTTCAACAATCTGTTACACAAATTCGTGAATGATGAACATACACGTTTACGAATTATGGTTCCAGCATCACTACAGAGAGGACTAACATGGCATGTCCATGAAAGAATCGGTCACATCGGAATAGACAAAGTGCAAGCGACAATTGGAGAATCATTTACTTGGCCAAAATTGCGATCAACCATTGTTGAGGTAATAAAGACTTGCGATGCATGCCAGCGTACTAAGCCCAATAATTACCTCTTGAAGCAATACCCGAAGCCTTTGCTACCAAAGAAACCGTGCGAACTGCTGGCCCTGGATTGTTTTGGGCCCCTGCCGAAAGGAAGACGTGGGTGTAGACATCTTCTTGTGTGTATTGATGTCTTCTAAAAAAGGTTGTACTATGCCCTATCCAAAAGACCACGTCTAAACAAGTCTTAAGTAGACTTAAGTACAGAGTTATACCCACAGTAGGAAAGCCTGAGTACTTATTGTCGGACCATGGGAGTTACTTCATGAGTTTTGTTTTCAAAAAGGGAGTTGAGGAGATGGGAATTAAGCACTTTTTATCCAGCATCCGCCACGCCCAAGCTAACCCGAGCGAAAGAGCGATCCGTTGTGTAGCTAAGTACTACCGCATTCTGATTCCTGAGGAACATCACAAGTGGGTGGATCGAGTGAGCGACATTGAGATATGCAAGAACACCACCAGACACGAATCTACTGGACAAATCCCTTTAATTGTCCATCACAATAAACATCCGGAGAGATCTTGGGATAGAGTCATCCAGAGTCCCAAGGATTTAATGATAGCGCATGAGCTGCGAGTGCAGCAGACTGTGGAACACATGAGGAGCCAAGCGGACAGGCGTTTGCGCCGATACAGAGGAAAGAAGTTCCACCGGGAGTTAATCGAAGGTGAGTTAGTCCTTGTCAAAATCCACCTATTTCGGACCCTAAGAGCAAAATGTTCGCCAAGTTCTGTCCAAAATATATTATCCCGTTCAGAATCATCAAAAACCTGGGTAACAATGCATACAGAATTGAAGATGTGAATACAGGAACAAAGTCAGTCTTTAATATAGCTAATCTGAAATTATACTATAGGATGGAACCGTGCGAGCAGGATGGAAATGATGTAGCCGCAAACTTGTTAGAAATTTGAAGAAGCACAACAAAATGTACGGGGCTACTCTACGTGAGGTACGACTGAGTCAGGCAGCGTTGTTGACAAACAAGACGGGAGCGAGAGGTCGCCATGCTTGTATGAGAGGGAGGGGGAGATACCTGATGTGACAGGCTGACAGCTGTGTGGAGTCCGCAGCGCGATGAGTCAACAAGAGAAGTAATTAGTGAGACGAGGCAGGCCACTGAACAGACGGAAGTGGGATACTTTAAACCAGAGATATTACTGGATGTTTTTTAACGTAGTGAGTTACTGAAAATCGACTCAATGTCTTGAGCCAGACTTTCAGTTCAGCTGGTGGCAAATGAACCCTTATGATACATCCGGTATAATAATGTTTTATGGTAATTTTATTCATCGTATTTGGAAGACATATTTGGTGCTGTTGAGAAGGTTAGCGGACTTGGAGGTGTTGCAATTTGTTCCGAGCGAAGGGGCCAGTGAAGCAAGCGTGGTATTCATAGCCGATTTCTGGAAATGGGGTGCTTGAACTTTATGCGTGGCCTGAAGTCTTTGTCTGGCTGGCGTCTAGAGGCATGGAGAGGTGGTTGTACCCAACGTACTACGCTTGAATCTAGCGAATCACGGAGAGATGCCTGGAGTGATGCGCTGTGTGCGCGTGTGTTGAAAAAAGCGCGCGAACTGTGTTCTGATTAATTGGCCGATCGAGTTGGGATCCGCTGGGCAGAAATGTAACGTGCATGAAAAATGAAGAAGAATGATACCTTGCCCGATCCGATAGCTCACCTGCTTCGATTTATAATATTTTTATTGCTCCCCCCAACGAAATTTCGACTGTCTTGTATAAATGTGTCCACGATGCCAGTTTGAGACACACATTTTCGAGGTCTCTGAGGAGACGAACTGCTGCCCGACGATTCACTGTTTTTATTACGACGTAATTATAGGCGAAGTACTGTCCAAGTTATTAAGTCTTTGGACTTGTAAATTTTGAGCTAGACCGTGGGTCTAACTAGTAACTGTGATATATTTTATTAACTTAATGACCATGTGTGCGTGTGTAAATAGGGTTTTATTTAATTAGGGAAAGTCGGCGATATAAAAATTGTTAACGGACTGTGAGCGAAGTGAGTAACTCACGTTACAATTTAGTAGGTTGTTGTAGCACTATTTGTATGTTGAACATTTCATCATTTAAGAAGGCCAAGATGTCGACAAGGAGGACCTGCTTTGGGATGGTGACCATGGTATCTGCTGTCGAGATGGTGATGGAGGAGTAGAGAGGCCCTGTTGGACCATGCCATGTGACGTGAGCTGAATCCAGTGGCTGAATGGATAAGTACCGCGTTGATTTAATTCAAGCATGTAGTTAGATTTCGGACTGGGGTTGGTAAATAGTTAAATTTAGATTTTGTTTGCGTTGTTTCGATGTTCTGTGATAGGGTTTGTACCGACACTCGTATTTCAAATGTAGAAAGTTGCGTGACAATTGTTTGAGTTTATTATGTAAATATTCAGTGTTATGTTAGTCCAAGTGCCGCGTGTACTTGAGTGTATAATTTGTTCGGAACATGAGTTACGGGTCGTGTGACAAGTGAGACGTTTATAGGATTGATTTCAGAATAAAATGGGGGGAAACTTGATATTTTCGTAGCTGTTTGAATTAAACAGGCTCAATTTTATTTTGATTAAATCTGGTGTTTGCTTCTGCAATCGATTTGAAGGGAACTGTCTGTTTTCTGGTCTTGATTTTAGTAAATTAAAATTTTTCTGTTAGTTATTTTTTTACTTCGGTCGAGTTTATGATCTGACGCGCTGCGTGTGGATGGATTTTTTTTTTCAGGGATTGTCAAACCTGGTGGTGCGTGTATGCTAATGTGTCATGTGTCAAATGGGTGATTTTCTGCGCGGAGGAATTTGCTACGGCTTTTCCTTGTCTGCTGCTGTATGGGCGTCAGAGAGTACTAATTGCGAGACTCTGAACGATCCCGGGATGGTTCTTTAATTCCGTGAGAATTATTGGAACTGATGGTATTTTGTGACACACTTGGTATTGCTTCGTTCTTGGCGCTACGCGATAGGCTAGCCTGGGCTATTTATGACACACATTATTTTACTGATGTTCAGTAAAGAAGCTACGTTCCTGGCGCACGCCTCCGCGCTGCATTGGGATATTTCCGTTTACGTACTGGGTTATTGACACCGGCCGGCGAGATATCCCACCTGCCACGGATCTAGATAAGACACGCTAATGGGTTGGGGGAACTGGGTTTCTTGTGACCTAGTTATTGAGTGCGCCTGTTTAGTTGAAACTTCGAAATTAAAAGGGAATGTTGCTCACGCATGAAAAGTAATCTCATGTTTCGTTTAAAATAAATTCTTGTGTTGTATATATTTGCCACTGAGCAATATGTTTGTGTTTGATTTTCCATGTAATATTTGATTTGTTTCACACCCTGTTGTGTGTTCTTGTAAGGTGACAACGGTCATGGGGTGATGTCAGTCAGTATATTCACGCGCGTTTGTACTTGTTTTTGTTTGATTGAAGTCCTGATTAGGCATTCTTCGTGTCTTTGACACCTGATCAAGATTCCGCGCGGGAATCTCAGTATTATGTTTTGTAAGGCTAGCGAGTGTCGGGAATTTGTAAATATTTGTTTAGTTGTATTTGTATTCCCAGTACAATGTCTACCTCCTATTATACGGACCCGCAGCTTGTCGTGCTGTAGCCTATGGTCGCGGGTCGCGTGTAAAAAGTACTTGATTTTTTCAGTGTCCTCGTCTCATCGCCACACATGATTTGAAGTGAGAACAGGACCATTGTTGGCCTGGAAATGTATGTTAATCTCGTCAGAGATTTTGTTTATTTTGTCATTAAATTAACTTGCTGGTGTAACTATGGGAGTTGTTTATTTTGTTGATTGTTATTTTTTTGATCAGAAATTTAATTCATGTTAGTTAAATCTTGGCCTAACTTTTCTTTCTGTGTTAAAATTTTATCTATGTTCCTTGTTATAATAAGCAAATAATTTTAACAACAACGGTAAGGACCGCAACATGCACCGAAAAGAGTCTCATTACGCTTCTCTACAAGGGTTCAATATGTCCTGCATGAAAAGGGCTGTAGGCTGTTATGAATAAGCATGTGTGTCTCAAAATATAGTTTCATAGCAAAGTCTTTCTTCACATGTGCTACTCAAATGCGCATTTTCTAACTTCCTATCAGAAAATTTACTAGCCAAACTCCACATGTTCCACATGTACCTTAAGAAACCGCATATTTACCTTTATGGATCAGCACATTTGTTTCCAAGATATCCTTTAGTGTAAAGACTACTGCGCATGTACTATATAATTAAGGCTTTACACCTAAATGCATGAAAATGTGTCTTTTCAAATGTGGTTTGAAAGTAAAGTTCCTTCCGCACGTACTACCCGGATATCATTTGTCATCTTTATGAAAAAGCAAGTGCGTCTTCAAATTACCATTCCAACTCAAGTTTTACTCTAGTTTTACACTAGTATGAATGGGCATGTGTGTCTTTGAATCCTTTTTGAGAGTAGGGTTTACCCCGCATATGAATGAGCATGTGTGTCTCTTCAAATTTCCCTTGACTGATAAGTTTGCTCCGCATGTGCCACATGAATATGACTTTTAAACCCTATGAATGAGCATGTGTGTCTTAAACGTCCATTCTCAGTAAAGTTTGCTCCGCATGTGCCACATTAGTATGGCTTTACACCACGCACCGGTTGTGCTTGTACGTTACTAAGGGCCGGTTGCACCACGAGGCCGCTTAAACCCTGCTTTGCTAAGGATGGCTTACGGTTAAGCGATCTTAAATACGACGGCTTAAGGCTGGGTGTTGCACCACCTCGTCTCGTACTTCACTTAGGTGAACTGAGTTTACGATGGGAGTCAAAGATCTTCGTTGCGTGAGTAATGCTCCCTGCAGCAAAGAATAGTGAAACCTTTCGACAGTATATCGTTCCCGTGTGTAATGCCAATATAATCTCGCTCTAACAGATTGCTCTGCATATTAATAATGCGCAATATAAAGCAGAAAGTACAACTGAAGCATCCAGAGATATATTTGATCGCTATTATTGTATTCGTGGCATGTGTATGTATGAAATAATCCTCACAGTTTTAATCTTCCAATATTGATTTTGTTTGTCATGTTGGTCATTCTAATCATTTGATTGTAGACAGCTGAGATTTTCCCTCCAAGTGTTCAAGTTGTTGTCTCGTGTCATTGTGTTTTGTGATAGCTCCCTTTTCTCGAAATCAATACCGTATTTTAACTTTATACCATGGATAACGGGAAGAATGAAAAAAAAAACCCGGAACTTCTTGCCCAGCGAGAAAGCTCTCCTTTTGGACTTGGTAAATGTGTATAAAAATACAATCGAAAATAAAAAGACAGACGCCGTGACTACCAGAGAAAAGGCACAGGTATGGGAAAAGATAGCCCATGAATTTAATGCCGCAAGTGGTGAATGCGAAAGGCAGGCATTTTCACTAAGGAAGTGCTATGAAAATTTAAAAAAAATTACGAGGAAGGCAGTCGCTGTTGAAAGGCGAGAGACTTTCATTACAGGTAAGACCACTCACCACTAGATTTCAATGTAGGCTATTTTGGTCTGATTGGTTTCTCTGTCCCTATCCCACTGTTTTTAAAACTATAGTGACTATATTTTGATGCTTAGGTGGAGGAACAACTGTGAAAATAGCGGATGACAGCATCAGCAATAAAGTAAGGGCTTTAATGAGCCCTTCGCTGTTACCATTGGATTCTCCATGGGACAGCGATTCTCAATATATTTCTGTGACAGGTATGCCAATTTTCTATTTTAATTTTGCTCCATGAATCTCTTCAATGTAATATTTTGAATATTAATGTACCTCTTTTGCTAAAATGTGCATGTCTGATGATGAGAGATTAGATGAAACAGCAAGGTAGAGCCAATATTAATATTTGGAATGCTGTATGTGATATAATTTAAGAATGCAGTAGTGGATGTTTGGTACCATAAGCTGAATGAGCAATGGATATACTGGCACAAATACAGGTTTAATATAAAAAGAACTTCAACACATATACCCATGGCTTGGTTTATATTAGCATGTCATTCCCTGGCCACTGTATTCTTAACTTGTTCCCATAACATTTGTCTACAATGTTTTGTTTTGTTTTGTGGGAAAAAATAGCAGACACTCATGATGACATTCACAGAGAGAATGATGTGATGGAGGGAACATGGGAAGACGTTCCAGTGATGATGGAAATTGTTCCGGACATCAATACCACACCAGAGCCTGCACCATCACCTGCGCCAGGCCAAAGCCAGCCACGTTTATCACCACTCGTGATACTACCAGCACCAGAGACTGTCACGGTAAGTCTAATAATAAGGGTGGTGGGTTCAGTTTCTACCTCAGCCATTTTCAAAACGGTTCCCACTTTTATTAACCCAACCAAAAATAGGATGGTAGCCTACCGAAGGGCACTGCTGTGTCCTTCCCAATCTAGACCCAATAACCAATGCGCATAAGGTTATCCGAATGCACACAAACACAACTGACAGCAATAGCTATGCTTACTAGGTCATTGGGCCAAGCTATCTGCAGATTCCATAGACAAGGGGGATTTAAATCACACTGCTGGCCATCTTTGAAGTGGGTTTCCATGGTTTCCCATTTTCAACTCCAAATAAATGTCAAGACATTACCTTCTCAGTAATCCATAGTCGTTTCCCTTCAACCCGTTACTTATTCATGTATTAATCTTTCATTATTCGTCTCAAAGGTTTGTGGCAGTCATTACACAGTACTGCCATAAGTTCTGAGTAAAATCTTAACACGTTGTAGTATGGTAATTGTGAGGGAAGCGTCATAATGCTGTATGTCGTCCACAAGGTCACCTTCACGACTCCGACTGACTTGGAGTATGCTATTAGCAGGCAGCAGTGAAAGATGGAGTTGGGAGTGTATGAGAATTGTATCGCATTACTGGCGTCATTTTGTGCCGGAAAGTGATCATGAGCCATGGGACCTCCTTTTTACATGGAATCCGAATCACAGGACATGGCATTTCACTTTGAAAATCTCACATGCATTGGGCGGGAATTGAACCCGGTCCACCTTGGTGAGAGGGCAACAGCTTAACCGCTGCGCCACCACGCCCCCTAGGCCTATGTATATTAATGGGTTTGCGTAGTTTAATTAAGTAGTTAATGCATTGAAAGTACTGACAGTACTGATGGCAGTACTGTTTATAACCACCCATCACATAAAGATTTCACACAAATTAATGATGTCCAGCATTAGCATTACACCCCAATTGTAACCTAAACCAAATATAACCCAACATGACTAATTTTCATCTGTAACTAGTTTTTAGTGGATTTTTACCCAATAGAGAGATAATACTCTTGATTCTTAACCCAAGAATATGTCTCATGTTGTGGTTCATAACTGTGGAAGCCAATATATTGAAGCCCTGTTACCAACTTAAAATATAGGACTTGACTTTGATAAGATTTTTGTGTGTTCACAGGAAGATTCAGGAGAAGGCTCCAACGATTGGACGAGCTGGAACGTCCAGTCGTTGCGTAAGCCACCACACCCTTCACTGCTGACCAGTCGTCCCAAGGCCGATGAAAAGAAGGCCCCTACTACTCCAAAAGGGCGCAAAAGAGTGAGAGGCCACGAAGTTTTCACAGAATTGGGGGAAGCCAAATTAAGACTAGTTCACCTTCAGGCAGAAAACTTTCAGATGGCGAAAGAGGCTAGCAAAGAGAAAGATAGGAAAGAACTCCAGCTTTTGGATGACAAACTAGCAAATCAAAAGGAGGAGCATATGTTGCGGCTAGAGCATGCAAGGGAAGAGCATAAGTTGCGGCTGGAAATTTTGCGAGCACAGTTAGAGGCAGAAAAGAGGAAATAAGATTGAGAAGTGAAGACTGAGGCAAGCACACTACAGAAATTGAGTAGGGTTGGAGCTATTTCTTATCTCAGGCTGTTCCCAGACAGTATTTAACCTTTTCATTCCCTGGTATACAACAAAATGGTAGTTAGAAGCAATTTTAGAGTTAGGAGAGGGAGGGTTTAAGTGCGTGGTCATGAGGTTTCGCAAATTTGTTCAGATACATCTGGTTGAAATCGTCATTAATATTATATAAATAATTGTTGGAGAAAACTTATTTTGTTCAGATTGAGTGCTGGAGGAGTTGTTCTGGGAGATGTGAATTTGATGTTTATTAAGGTAACTGTACCAGTTTTCGTCACTGATCCAGTCATCGTCACTCTCGTATATAAGTACAAAAAATAAGCATGTAAACGGGTCTTTCTCAACGCACAAAGTCTTACGAGATGCGTCATACCTTCGTTGCCGATAAGGAGCAACTTTGAGAAATCATGCGTGTGATGTAATAGGTGATTCCCAGCGTCAAACATCTCCGGTGAGCTGAGCTGTCTTGACGTGCCATTTGCTTCTCTCATGTGCTAAGCAGGCACGCGAGTTAATTATGTGCATGCGTGTTACATTCCGACATTTTAAAATGTTACAAGTGCGTGATATAGTTGGTAATTGTTTCTGTAACATATGTGATTTGTTATTTCGTGCTCACGTGCCTAGTTTTATGAGAAATGCCGGTGACGAACACTGGATTTAAAAAACACACTTTACCAATGCTCGTCATTTGTGACGAAAACTGGCACATTGTCATTTCTCCTTGCAAGACCTTTTCATTCCCTAACTAACAGCGGCAATATACTTATAATGTAGCTTTAAAGCACCCTGTATTAATTAAATTATCATTTGATCATCGTGTTCAGTAGTCGTCATAGCTGACGAACTTTAGAGCACATTCGTGACGAACACTAGTGCACGATAATGTTAAAGTTTGTGTTAACTTTTCACAACCAATAAACATTTACAGTGTATTGTTGTTATTACGTAGGTCTCTCTTCTTGTCGGCCGCACCTCAGTAGGCCTAGTTTTTTTTTGGCTAGGCATGCTACAGAGGATTTTTAATTTTTAGCCTACTTTTCACATTTTGCAAAAATGAGAAAAAAGTAGACTTATGAGATCGATCCGGGAAAATGTCTGTCTGTCTGTCTGTCTGTCTGTCTGTCCGTCTGTCTGTCTGTCCTTCTGTCTGTCTGTCTGGCTGTGTGTGTGTCCCCCCCTATCAACTCCTAAACGGCTGCAGCAATCAAAACCAAATTTAGTATGAGTAAAGATGTGCACCGGAATAGCTCACGTCCATATTTGAAAATGAAGTCAGTGCTACCAACTGCTGAAAAAACGCACTAGAAATTTGAGCTCCATGTTGGATATCTTGCAAGGTATGCATGGGAGCTATTCCAAAATTGGCACACATGTAGATAAGACTATTTCAGTTTAATTTCCAGGAGGCCAACCGTGACAGTGTTGCCAAAATAATGTTAAGTCTTCTGATAAGTCCAATGTTTAAATGCATATAACTTCTATACTATCAATTGGATTTCAACCAAATTTTGTATGTAATATCTGTACATAAACAGATATGACTGTGCGTATTCTTAAGGCCACCAGGGCTGCCAACTGTTAATAATTGCTCTCTCTATTGTTTTCATCCAAATACCTATATATCAGAAAGTATGCAAGCCAACAGCTTTAAACTATGCACACGTATATTCTGACATTTTAGATTAATTTGGAGTAACTTATATACGTCAGTTCTACCAACATGATTATAAACCTGCTGATAGTACCAATTTTTAAATACATGTAACTTCTATACTATCAGTTGGATTTCAACCAAATTTCATATGTGCTATGTGTACCATAACAGATATTACTATTAGTATTGTTAAGGGCAATCAGGGCTGCCAACTGTTAATAAATGCTGTCTATATTTTTTTATCCTAATATCAATATATCAGAAAGTATGCAAGCCAACAACTCTATACTTTGCACACGTATAGCACCTGACATTCTAGATTAATTTGGAGTAATTAATACAAGACAGTGCTGCCAACATGATTCTATGCCTGCTGATATGTCCAATTTTAAAATACATGTAACTTCTATACTAGCAAATGGATTTCGCCCAAAATTGCCACAACAAGATATCATAATATTTCAGATTAGGCTATTTCTGACCAGCACACGCATGACATTGTTGCCAACGTGCTTTTACGCGTGCTGATAGATCCAATGTCTAACTGCATGTAACGTCCATTGGACTTCAACCAAATTTTGTATTCTGTACCTTAAGAGATGGAACTAAGAATATATTCAGTCACCAGGGCTGCCAAATGTAGTGCTCTATTAGGCTACATTATACCAGGTATATTTTGAACTAATAAGATATTTCGATATTACCAACTTAATTTCGTCATTATTCTAGATAGGTTCATATTCTGTAGAATAATCATTGGCATGAAAAGTAGGCTGTATAGTTCTTCACGGAACTTCTTGTTTTTATTGAGATGAAAAATATTATATTATTCTAAGACTAAATCTTTGCTTTCAGGCAATATGTTGAAACGCACAGTTCTGAGTTATGATATTGAGCAAATAGAAGCTGCTATTAAGGCCGTTGTGGAGGATGACTATTAAAGAGGCCGCAGAGAGGAATGGTGTTCCGAGAAACACCCTCTCGGACAAAATTAAAGGAAAATCTCCTAGAGAGAGGAAGATGGGGCTAAGTTCCATTTTAACAAAAGAAGATGACGTTATGCTAGTTCAATGGGCAATCTCACTGCGAAAAGCGGGGTCCCGGTAACAAAGAACGATTTGCAAAATAGCCTCCAGTGCCTCACACAAGAATTGAAAAGGGACTTTCCTTTCAAAGATGGCGGCCAGGAAGGAAATGGTGTGAATCTTTCCTAAAAAGAAATCCAGGTCTATCTATACGAACCCAAAATCCAAATACATCGTGCCGAGCACTGGCGCAAAAACACACTTTTTTAAAAAATACGTAATTTTTCCTAAAACGAATATCTTCGATATTTAGACTTTCCTAGTGTTTGAGTAGAGTTTGAGGTTAGGTGGAGTGCTTTTGTAGATTTAATTTACCAAAATGTTAAGGTGTATATATTTCCTTGACTAAATCTGTCTTAACATGACGACCATTGGTGCATTTACCTTAAATAATTCTCGCAAGATCTGTCAAGGAATGGTAACACTTCGGAAGTGATGAACCAAGTACAAAACTACTTAAATTAGCTGAAATAACTTGTGTAATGATGAAAAACAATTGTGTCAATTAAGCCGTAATGTTTTCTCCACTGCCCCCAAACTCCCTTGCTTGTAGTTCAAGGAATCGCAATGTTTCACTACTCCCCATAGTCGGTAAACGATGTACAGGGTCTTTTTTTTAGTTTGCTCCGAGTATCGGGGGAACATGCACGGAAGGCGATAGCCCGGCCGTGTGACTCATTTGTCGAGAGATATATCCCTTCATGATGGCTGAGATGATCTAATGAAGTACGGTAGCGATAACCATTGCTTCACAGCAATAGTTTTAACATCTGTGGTACTGGTAGCGTGTTCAATGTGTTCACTTTAAAATAGCGTCGTTTCTGTAGGAATACAAAAGTTGTGTGTTTAACGAGTGATGTATACAGTGGAACAGCGTGTATTCATTGTGTTGTGCTATGCGAAGCATTCTTCTTATACAGAGTGCCGCTTTCAATTCATTCGCAAATTTCCTAGCATCCTCCCTCCCCATAGGAGTACGGTACGTAAATTAGTAAAGAAGTTCCGCACCAGCGGGTCCATTCTTAACAAGGGATCACGCAAGAGACGAACCGTTTTAACAGAGGAAAAGCTTGACAAAATAGGAGCTCTCTTGGAAGAACTCCAACAAAATCCTTGTCACGTCTTGCCGTACAAACTAATGTGTCACTATCTTCTGCCCACAAAGCAACAAAACTGTTTAATGCCAAACAGTACAAACCCACCCCTGCCCAATAATTAAGAGGACCTGACAGCTTCGCTAGGGTTCAATATTGTAACTGGTTGCTTCGGTCAGTTCGCGATAGGAATGTTGACCTAGAACTTTTGTTTTATAGTGATGAGGCATGGCTACACTTAAGTGGCTATGTAAATAGTCAAAACAATCGCTACTGGTGTGTAGAAAATCCCCACCAGCTGCATGTCCGTCCACTTCATGATGTAAAGATAGGAGTTTGGTGCGCAGTAAGTGTTCGTAGAATTATAGGGCCTATATTTTTCCGTGAAACAATAAATGCTGATTTAGACTAATAGTTTTACTAGAAATGACTTTCAATAAGTGTGAATTGCCGCGATGTAATGGGGAGGAAAAGCGCGCATTATAAGTCTAGGGACGGAATGTCATTGCGCCAGCCAAGCCGTGCTCTGAGTGGTGCTGCGGAGCGAACTAAAAAAAAGACCCTGTAGCTTGGAATATTAATAATGTAGGGGTCCCCTTCAGAAAAAATGTAGTGCAGTGTATGACTTTGTAAGTGGGTAAGTCGCTAGATTATAATGCAATTCTAGGTCGGGTTGTGGGATTTTAATTTTGTGTATTATTTTCTCCCCATGGCTTGGGGACTTGGCGTTTGTGATATCTTCACCATTCATCCTCATCACAGCGTGCAGGTCGCTTGTGGACTTAAACTCTAACGACTTGCTTCTATTGCTCTGTTGTGTGCTTGCCTCTGCAGTCACTGTCCGATTTTCTCTTCATGCTTAACCTTCAGAGTGCTATTGATGAAACTGTTTTGTCACCAATTCTACCCTTTTAGCTGTTACAGGCAATGCTATTTGAAAGTAGACTTACCTGCTCTTTTGTGTTAGTCCATAGAACCATTTACTTTGTTTTTTTAAATCTTGATCATTTGTTCAGAGAGATGCTAAAGTTTGACTTATGTTCAGTGGAGGCTGGTGCAGAAAATCAGTTGTGTGCTGTAACCCATCGCCCCTCAAAAAAAAAAATATATATATTTAGAAAGATAATTCATAGAACACCCAAGAGTGTTCCATAATAAACAGATTAAATACTCAACACCTGCAATTACAAAATATTCACGAACTCTGAAATGCTTGGTGTGAGTACGCATAAACCATATTTCTCAGTGTTACCAAACTAATGAAAATAAAACCAGCAATCCTGTAATGCAAAATTACATGTTATTTTGCTGTAGTGAAATTTACAAGCTAGACATTTTGTTATTAAAGAAAATCACAATATGTCCGTATATTGACAAAATAAAAATTGTAAATTTTATTGTTCGATTTACAAAATTTGGCTATAGAATAGGTTTATTTATTTAAGCGTATGGTTTTTAGTGCCGGGAGTGTCCGAGGACATGTTCGGCTCGCCAGAGGCTGTAGCTGCTTCAATGCGGACAACCATGGGGTGAGCTATTAGTTCCGTTCAATTTCAAGTTGTTCCAACTTTCGCTACCAGATGTCACTGATACCTAGTGGTGAACGTTGGAAGTTTCATAGAGCGTTTCAACAAAATCTAATCTTAAAAAATCCGACGACATCGGCCTGGTTTGAACCTATAGAATAGGAAAGTTGGGAGTATTAAAAGACCTTCTGGCTTTACTAGTTGATAGTTTCCGCTATCCTCCTCCTCCCGGTAACTTTGACCGATTCCCTCCGAAAGTAGAAGGAGTCACCTACCTTGTTCTAATTTAGTGTGGAACATGCGTGCGCAAAAGGCAGAGTTCATATTTGCTGGCAATAAACTTAGAAATTCTCGCTGAGCATCGATCTGCATACCGGTCATGGAGTGAGGAAGGTTTGTGACAGTCTGTATGGGTCAGCGGTGTAAACGGTTGGCCTTGGAACTGAACTCTAGCTCGGCTTCCAGTTACCAATAGCAGGCCGCGGTTTTGATTCCGAAGTCCGCACTTCATCCTTCAATTGCAAGTTCATACATTTACGTAAAAGAGAGGAGCGAATCTGGCCATGGGCATGGATGTGTATGTTTTGTCTATTGCAAAAGTACTTTTTTAGAATTTGCATGCTAGCTGATTTTGTGGTCTTCAAAATCGGTACCAAAGTCTAGGGAGAACAATGTACCGGTACTTGATGCAAAATATGTATCTGTACGAGTGTTGGCCAAGCAAGTTCCGTCAGTCTAGCCATAACTAAGCTAATCTGTTACCAGTCTCTCAGTTTTAACTTTTTTACCATTAGCATGCAAACCCATCCAGAATGGGTATGAAAGTACAATGTAATTCTTTTTTCTTTGGTTCACAGTTTTGTTTTTATAATCCTTTTTTTACTCAATTGTGATTCATTTTATTTCTTTTGAATATTATTAAAAATATAAATGTTAGAACCACTTTACTTTCATTCTCCTACCTACTGTTATATATTTGTTGACAGCTTTGGATTATTGCTGAAGAGATTTGTGAGTCAAAGCCAATGATTTACAAAAGGGACGAACTCGTGGCAGTGATGGTACTGCAGAGTTTTTGATTCACCAAGGTTGTGATGAGCTATTTTGCATGGGGTGTTGTTAACCCATTGATAGGGCAAACGACAAAGAATAACTAAATAAGAATTGTTTAAAACATTTGTAATACAGTGTGATAGAGGGGTAGGAATATGGAACTCTTTTATGGGTGCGGATTCGATTTTATGAAATATGGGGTGGGGAATTATTATCCCACTGGCCATTCCCGACAGCGGGCAATGGGGTAATAACTTCCCACCTACAAATGATGATACTGTGCTTATCACTCAATAATGATATTTATTTAACATCATATACTATATTCAAAACACCCATCAAACACTATAATTTAAAAATACAGAGTCTGAATCATCACTTTGGTATCTCACTCAATCAGGCACTATTTTTCCTGTGCATATTCTGGATTGAGTAGTAATCACCCTATAGTGGAAACCAAAATAAATATCATCCTCATAATCAACAAATTTTCTTTGGAAACCAATTCTTCTCAGAAACAAGTTTATGAAATGTGAGCACTCGCACATAATAATATGGCCCAGGCATTACCACTAACTCCCCCCCCCCCCCCCCAAAAAAAAACAAGTTCAATGAACTACAACATCCTTGCCAAAAATTGAACAAGAAAAAATAAAGTGACTTTGGAATGTTGAAAGGTAGTATGTTTGAAATATAATTCAATAATTTCAAGACAATTACATGAAAACACAAAATGAATGGAAAAAAAATCTATGGTGAATGCCCTAAATAGCATCATTATGTCCATTTTAGCTGAAATATATTTACTCAGTGATCAAACCCATTATAAATAAATATAAATATTAAGCACAGGACAAAATCCCGGTTTGGCACCAAGACTTTCCCCTCCTCAGTACCTCACCCTCGAACAACGCGATACTCTTATCAGTTTCACTCAACGCGCTGTTACTAGAAGCAAATGTTTTGACAACAGGTCTAAAGCTCCGTGTCCTTGTATCTACAATAGAGTGTGAGATTATAATAGTTGTTGGATGCTTAAATGCAAATAGTTGTTGGATGCTTAAATGCAAACAGATGTGACTAGCTATAACATACTGATTAAGCTTTAGTGGAATTTTACATTACTTCATTCTATTTTGAATATAAACAATTTCTTTTACATAAATGACTTTCATAACTAAGATTTATTGTTTCATTTGTTATTACATCGCACCCCCGGTGGAAGACTGCCACACGTCAAAAAACATAAATTTTGAATTACGTGGTACTTATAAATGCCTATTATCAAGTCAGTGTCCTGTAAAACTGCCAAAACTCAGATCCCATAAATAGCAATTCTACGTCACTGATTAGAAAACTGCCATAACTCAAAATTGTTAATATGTTTTATTAAAACACATAATTATAATCCATGAAATAACTTTGAATGTTATTGCATAGTACTAGACAATATTAGAAGTTAGTGATACGTTACTTTCACTTTATTTATGGAAATATTTATACTTTTCCAATTAGCTCAAAATCTTTAAATGCTTCTCTTGAAAAAGTGTCCTTTTTTGACTTGTGGCAGTCTTCCACCGGGGTGCGACATATTGCACTGTGGGTTGAAATAGAAAAGTCAGTAAGTATAGGCCTACCCTGCTTTTAATAATACAGGGTCTCTTGGACAGTGTCTTTTTCACCGTGTGCAGCCAAATAAGTTTCTTATGCGACCACACAAGGGTTAATACTTGATGTGGAAAGAAACATCTTGCAGTGCTTCTTGCTCACATACCTACATACAGGAATTTCTGGCCTGAAAACAATGACTTGTACCATTGCAAAAACAACATTTTAAAAAATGAATAAGGGCCCAACAAAAAATGCACAAAGAAAATTAAAACCATAAAAAACCTCAATGTCCTATTTGATGGAAACGACCCCCCAAAATTAATAAACATGAACACGAGCTTACGCACAGCAAGAGTGTTACCAAAAACCCATAAAAAAGACATGCCAATAAGAGCTATAGTAAATTTCAAGAGCAGCCTGACAAGTATGAACTACAATTTTTAAAGAAGAAATATATAGAAATGGAGGTAAACACTAGTTTTATAAATTCTATACATTTTAGTAACAAGGTAAAAAACATAATTCTAGGATACAATCATAAAATGCATTCTTTCAATGTCCAAGATATGTATTCAAACATTCCAACAAATAAGGCTCAAACAGTAATCAAAAACAATCTAATTTAATATGAAAAATTAAGCAAGGCCGAAATAGACTAATGCACACCAGTGACATCAGAAGTGCCCTAAGGTTGTCAAAAAAAAGGGAATATAACTACCAAATCAGAAAAAAAAAAATGTGTGTACTCAGCTGTAATGAGGAAAGATTTCAAACAGTGCGTAGTTACATGCGGATGCAATCACGGGTGTTAAGTTGCTTAATTTAATTGAAGAGTTGCACTGCACACTTCTAGAGCCATGGTGAGACAATGCATAACCATTAGTCGCAACTACGTTAGACCACTGTTCTACAGCTTGTACTACAAGCGAGTGGGCCTGGGGCGTAAGTCCCTGGTTAGCTTTGTGTTTTTATGTAAAGCCCTATTAACACATCGACCATAACATGTATGCATTGTTTAAACCTTAATTAGTGTCGTCCATGTCGTCATGGTTTTGTGTCCAGGGGAATTTTCCAGTGTAAGGTATCTCTAATCTATACAGTCCCACTCCCATTTTTACTTTGTTTGAACACTTCCACACAGGTAACACAGCAATAATTACATATATTTGTTTAAAAAAGTTACAAACGACAAATGTACCCTAAGGAGCAGATGACCTCACTGTTCCACCCCTTAAAACATCAATAATCATCAAATGTACCCTATAAAAATTCAACTAAAGAACAAAAGCAGGAACCTAAGAAAATGAATTAAAAGATGCAAAGAAAGATTGTTTAAAAAAATGCATAAAAGTTACATGAAGCTATGTAGAACCAAAATAAATTGAACATAGTTTCAACAGTTCAAAGGGTATATAGATAGGTACCGGCAATTCTTTGGGGGTGATGAATGTGGATCCTACACCGTCATTGTCATCTGTTACTGAAAGAGGCGCAATAGGTGTCTTCAACCGTTACTGAGATGCACACAGGCGTATACATTGACAGCATTTCACTGTTGTCAAGGTATAGTACAAAAAAAAAAAAAAAAACACAGGTCATGCGTAGAGAGCTAAGCTAGCGAAGCGAGATACTATTGTCTTCTGTCTGACTGAAAATTACTGCTTGTGCTACAAGCAAGGGGTCTGGGGCGTGAGCCCCAGGTTAGGCTTGTTATTGTATGCAAAGCCTTCTTAACATGGAAACACAACGATGCGAGCGGAGCATAACAAACACCATACGTATGCGTGGGGTTGGCAATATTTTATTTGCCCCATAAATCACGCCTACAATGTCCGACACAACTAAAATTTCACTATTTATAGTGGGCGGAGGAGAAGACATCTTTAACGTAATCCTTTCCACAATTATTATTCATCATTACACAAGGTATTTCCCCTAATTTAATTTAAGTAGTTTTGCATGTTCATCACTCCCGAAGAGTTAGCCTACCTATAGATACAGGCGTCCTTAAATTATATGGTTGTCACAAGATATTTAAGTTACATAAGAATCCCAACAAGATTTATTTACATTTAAGTAGGCCAACATACACTCACCGGCATAAAACGGCGAAACACTGTGCATTTCATATAAAACTCAATGTTGGACCGCTTCAAACCTTGTATTAATGAAATATTATAACATTAATTAAGTTAGCACAATAATTGATAAACATAACTGTTACAAGGAAGAAACACGAATTTGGAAATGTCGAAACCTGGAATCCATCGTATTGTCCTCCGACCTGTTATACTGTATGATTATAAATGATTACTCTACACCACACCATGAGCTCAATTCTGACTTCATCCAGGTACACACGTACACAGACAGCAACGTGTGGGCGAGCGTTGTCATGCATCAGGACAAGCTCCATGCGTGTATCCGATGTAATCCCAGCCCAGACCATCAGAGAGCGTCCATTGAACAGTGTCTTTGCAGAGAAGGTAAAGGGTGATTAACGTTCCCCGGGCCTTCTCCATACTCTCTCCCTCCCATCCGGTGCCCTCAAACAGAATCGGGACTCATCCGTAAACAGCACATTGCCATATCGTTGCAATGTCACAATATTCAATTTGTACCAGGTTTGAAGCGGTTCAACATTGATTTTTGTCTGAAATTCGTAGTGTTTCGCTTTTTATGCCAGTGAGTGTATGATGCTTGCCACACCAAACCGCTTAAGAAATTCAGCACAAAAGTTCACTTGTTCTGAAATAGCAGGAAATTTTCTAGTTTGTCAACACAAATTGTGCCCTATTACAATAGGAGGCAAAACAAGTATTTGCATGCTCTAACCTGAAAGAAACAAGATATAGGTATTCCCAATAACAAGCTTTTATGTACAAAAATGGGGGTTGGATGAAATGTTTCAATCGTCAAGAGATCATCACCAGATCCTGCTCACTTCAAATTAGTTAATGTAGGGCCTGCAATGTTTATGAATTACACTTATGCACAAATACTGTATATACACAATGTTCAGATAACATGCGTTCGTAAAAACATGTGTAACACATCAGACTTATTTAACTTACAGATAGTATTGCTCTCTTCTACTGTTTTACTATTATTAACGAGAATAACTTCAGGAACGATGTTGTCTACACTATTTTTTTAATTTATGTTCTAAAGCAACCGTTCCTATTTAAACTGGTGGCCTGTAGTAATGTAATTGGGCGCAATTTGTGTTGACCGACTGGAGAGCTTTCTTTTATAAAAATAAGCAACACTGAAAAGCGGCTTCTATCACATCAATAGCAGGATTCTTACAAAAGGGTTTGAAAGTAGTCCTCGATGAGTTGTCTTCTAGTAGCCTCATTCCTTCGATTGAAAGGGCCAGGATTTGGGACTAGCTGTATGTCATCTGCAGGTTCGTCAATAACTACATCGGGATCAGCTGGAGCATCATCTTCACCCATATCTCTGCTGAAGTTGAAGAGAACTGCAGTAGCCACAATGATGGCTAAACCAGTTTGTTGGCCCACTCTGAGACCCAAAGACAGTATGGGAAATTTCCTCTTCCAGCAACCAAATAATCTTTCCACACAATTTCTAGTGCGAATGTGAGATTGATTATATAAGAGCTCTGCTGGAGTTTCCGGGTTGTCGAGAGGTGTCAAGAGAAATGGTAGAAGTGGGTACCCAGAATCACCCAAGAGAATACCGTTCCCATAGCGACCAATTTCAAACATCGCTCTCCTCTCACAGTTATTGAAAATGGTGGAGTCATGAACCGACCCATACCATCTCGCAACGATGTCCACTATCTTCAGATCAGGACCAGCAATAACCTGTACATTGTATGAAAAGTACCCCTTCCTGTTCCGATATATCTCAGGATTCTCCCCTCCAGGTGACTGAATTTTGATGTGGGTGCAATCTATTACACCTACTACTCTGGGGAAATTAAATTCAGCTTTGAAGCTGCGTTGAGCACTTATAATTTCTTCCCTAGTGGTAGGAAACTTTACATAATGGGGCCTTAGTTCGGCTAATGCCACAGACACTCTCTTTACAATGCGGCATGCTGTCGCTTTATGCACCTTTAAAAAATCCCCAGCAGTAATTAAGTGGCAACCACTTGCATAAAACCTCAAGGTCAGAAGTAGCTGATCCATGGGAGATACAGCATGGTTTCTGAAACAGAAGAACAGTTTTTAGGTTTTGAGTAGAAATAAACAGTAAAGTTATGAATACAGAGGTATCTATGATTATCCTTGCGAATAGTAGTATCAGTGCCCTGATGTAGTAATTACTACTGTAGTTACAAAAATACCCCCCTCTTTTTCTTTCTTACTATGACCACACACATTTGTGGATCAGTTGATTAACCTATAAGTCTATGATGCCATGGCAGTACATCCCGGCAACTGTATAGGCTACTACATTGTTAATAAATTGCTGCCTATAAACTATTTACGCCTATATGCTTGGTAAAGCAGACATAACCTCTACTGTTTATGCCTATGTGCAGACATAACCTCTAATAAGCATCCAAAGTCCATGTGAATTTAAATCATTTTATGCTTATAACATTAGCTGTATTATAACTCACCTGTTGCTCCTGTGTAGTAGTCTAGCTTGAATTTGCTCCAAAACAGTCTGGACAGTCAGTTTCGTTAGACGAAATCTGGTAATAAATTCGACATCGTCTATACTCTGGAAATAGGTGGGCCTAACATATATAGTTCTCGGACGTCTATAAATTATGTCTAAAAGTTCCTCGTCGTCGTCTGATTCAAAATCTGACATTATTAATAATATTAATAACACTGTTAATAACAAGAATTCATGCGAGCAGTTATACACGAACAGATCACTATAACTCGACGCAGACACCGGTTGAAATAACGTAGTCCTTTAATAAGTTGGCCGAAACGCAACAAGAAGAACACCGTTAATAAAATCACTAAAAAATCACGTTTGGAGTAAAATTACAGTATTTCTTCTGACACCACACCGAACCAGCTGAAATATGCACCAGATTACAACTTGACATGCGCCATTTTATCTGTAAGCGAGCCTTAAACCAGCGTTAAACCGACGAACATGACCGCTTAGCCTGAGCGCCCGCTAAGCCGCCCTTTCGGACTGGTGCAACGGGTCACGTCATTGAGGTTAGTTTAAACCACCCTTATTTCGTTAAGCGGAGCTGGTGAAACCGGCCCTAGAGATAGCAGAGTCGCAGATAATACAGTGGAAGCAAAAAAAAAAAACTAACAGGATTGCAAGGAGCGGGGGAAGGAAGGAATACCTCTTTCGATGCGTGCTGGGCCCAAGATTCCGAATCGAAAGAAAGATGCCTACCACAAAAGATAAACAAAACAAATAGTTTAAGACAAAATTCAAAAAAGCAAAAATTAAATTTAAATTTAAAAGTAAATTTAGAAATGAATTTAAATTACAATAACAACTAATTGAAAACACGATTCAATAACAATATTTAAAAGATAAAGTAAAATTAAGGAATCGAAGAAATTTCAGGGATTGACTAAAAGAACGACTACTTACCGAGATCACATGAACTGGACTACTAGCCGTAAAACAGAACTACGGCGTTTATGATGTTGTGAAATCATGGGGTAAGGGGGGGGGGGGGGTAAAAGGGTAGGGAGTGGAGTTGTATGTAGGAATCGGGGGGTGGAGGTTGACACTGAATTACGTAATATAGCGATGTCAGAGGAAGCAACGCAATATTAACACATAAGAAAAGGAAATGAACATTTCATTAAATTTCTTGACGTTACCGGGGTACAAAAATGAAAGGGAAAATCAATCAGCTAAGAAAATATGCTTTGTAGGAAAATATAGGCTTACGTAGAAATGTCGATACACAGCGACATTTGATGAGATAAAGAAAGTGACTGTGGCGAATGGACGGTGATTAGCACTTAGACCATCGCTCACATACTTTTTCATAAAACAGAGGGAAGGATCAAGTCGTGGACGAATGAGACTCAGCTCCGTTAATTGACTGATACCTTAACCCTAAAACAAACTCTGATGCGACAATCCAAATGGAGGTGTTTCGAAAGAACACTGAACCGAATGGTGACGAAATACAGAGTGTGAACAAGCCCAGACCTGAGAGATTTATGTAAACTGAAAATCACTTTCATTAAAATGGGGGGGGGGGGGGAGACAAATAAACACAGACACTTCGCTAAATTAACGTAACGAAAGGACTTGGGTTCACAGGAATGACGTCACATCGTCATAAGAAAGAAAAAGAAAATAAGTAAAACAAAAGGAGACACAAAATGAAAAATGGAGGAACAGAAACTTAAAATAACTTCATGTTAGATGAATTCAGAAACTGAATCGTACTTACATTTAGTTGCCTTTTTGGGCGCGGGCTAAAGCCCGACACGCGCAGACACGTATCGTTTTACATGACGGCCAAAATTGGAAGGAGGAAGCTTTCCTTTATAGAGCACAGTAACGATCCCGAGAAAAATGAGTCGTAGATACGACAAACATCCCCTCTCCGAATACATGGAGGGGGTGAAATAGCTTCACAACAAGTTCAGCCAATGGGTAAAATTATACATAAAATGAGTTAGCAAAGGGTGAAATATTTCACCATATTGGGAGGTATTACAGGTAAGTATGTAGTTTGGGCGCAGTACGAAAGACTGAGAAACTGAATTCACAATAATGCGACACCAAAGAAAGATAATTATAATATGAGAAAAAAATGAACGGTATAAAAACGGCTCAACCACTATGAGTGAGCATGTGTGTCTTTAAATCTCCTTTCTCTGCAAAGATCTTTCCGCATGTGCTACATAAATATGACTTTTCAACAGTATGTTTCAGTGGCTTTACACCACTATGGATCAGGAAGTGTCTCTTCATATGTCCCTTCTGAGAAAAGTTTGCTCCGCATGTGATACATGAGTACGGCTTAACACCACTATGAGTGAGCATGTGTCTCTTAAAAACTTCGCTCGTAGAAAAGTTCTTTCCACATGTGCTACATGAATATGGCTTTATACCATTATGATTCATCATATGTATAGTCATGTGCCGCTTTGTTATAAAGTTTGCTCCGCATGAGCTACATGAATATGGCTTAACACCACTATGAGTGAGCATGTGTCTCTTTAAATCTCCACTCAAAGAAAAGTTCTTTCCACATGTGCTACATAAATATGGCCTTACACCAATATGAATCCGCAAGTGTGTCTTCACATACCCCATATCAGTGAAGCTTAATCCACATGTACTACATGAATATGGCTTAACACCACTATGAGTTCGCATGTGTTTCTTCAAATATCCATTCCTTGCAAAGTTCTTTCCACATGTGCAACATGAATATAGCTTTACACTAGTATGATTCACCATGTGCGTCTTCATGTGAGTTTTCATATGTGCCATCTGAGAAAAGTTTGCTCCGCATGTGATACATGAATATGGCCTTTCACCACTATGAATCAGCATGTGTGTCTTCAAATTTCCATTCCTTGCAAAGTACTTTCCGCATGTGCTGCATGAATATGGCTTTACACCACTATGGATCAGTAAGTGTGTCTTCATATGTGCCTTCTGAGTAAAGTTTTTTCCGCATATACTACATGAATAGGGCTTTAGACCGTTATCACTTGAGAATTGTTTCGTCTTGTCACTGCAGGCTGCCATGTTCCTGTTACCATTTTGAAAATGAGAGGTTCCAAGGGTATAATTTGTAAGGGTGTACTCCGACCTGAAGAACATAGTGCTGGCAATATAAAGTATCCACTGAAGCAAGTTAGGTCAGTAGCCACTAATATTATAATATAAAAAATCACATACGACGTACAATTACTTATAAGTATTTCATGATGATGATAATTGTTGTTTTAAAGGGCCTAACATCTGGGTTATCGGCACCTGAGCTTATAAGTATACAATTACATTCTGTGACCAAAATAATTTATAATTTTATTACGCAATTGTGGACTTAGATTATAAATCCAAATGTAAAGCATCAGATAATCATCGCTTGAAGATCGTAATTAGTCATCCAAATAAATAGTTAATTTATTTAAATAAATGCGCACTATGTGGATTTTCATTTTCATGTGCATGAGATTTGATTTGCATAATCTTACAATGATTTGTATCTCTTTTTGCCAAATTGCAAGAGGTATTCGCCACACCAAATATCACACAGTCCACACACACAGACACTCAAATAGTTCAAGAAGTCTCTTATTAGTCCAGACCACACGATGTAAACCATGACGTGCAAACCTGGCGACAACATGCCGCTACTCGTAAATAGTCAAGTGACAATTGGTCATCGCGTCAGTGCTGCAAAATTACCACCAAATGTCTGCTCATTTTGTTCTCGTCTTCTTATAGTATCTTGGAAAGCAGTCCTCGATGAGCGAAACAATCTATTTCTGACCTCTTGTATCAGATTGTCTTCCATAATTAGTACATATACGAATCTCGATCGAGTGAATTTCGTTACACCAAATGTTCTCAGGACGAAAGAGGCCTCTACATTCTCTAGGGTTTCCACACTCCCTTTTAATTGATCCCATTAAATTGAATTCCATAAGTCAAAACGGTATTATATCCATTTGAATGAGTTTCATTGAGATAGTCAGGGATAGTTTTACGGGTTCCGGAATGTGTTTCATAGCTCAAATCGCTGCTATAGTTTTGTTTTTACCAAGAAAATAGTAGGTGGCCTTTCCAGTTTGAAGGCAAATGCCCAGACATTTGAACTGATTCTTAATGGCTAATTTGTTTATCTCCTAGTTTAAATTAGTCTTGTAGTCGTGTCAAATAGTATGTTTCTGATGATAATGGCAAGATAGATTTCCCGTCCTATAAAGCGCTCTAATTTCATGGTACGTACTTCCTTATCAAGTAAGTCTATGAAAACTGCGAAGAAATTTCCCTATTCATTTAATAAGACATCGTCTATGTCAGTCAATAAATTCCTCACTGCACGGAGAGTTCATCTTCCCCTTTTATAGCCAAATTGAAAGTCCGGAAAAGAGGTATCAATCAACTCGGTCAATCTATTACATAGGATTTTAGTGAACACTTTCGAACCGTTGTTCTCTAGTGCGATACCTCTATAGAGGAAATATTAACTTTGAAGTACCTCAAGCACTGTGGCATATTTCCTTTTTCTATGCATTTGTTGACAATGAATTATTAAAGCTCATATAATTTGTCTCAGTGTTAGGGAATAACACCCATTACAACATGGGTTCAATCGTGTAGACCGACTGAATAGCATTTAATTTCGCTACGTAAGATGATGCAGAGATCTAACTAGTGTAAAGTTAATTAGTGTAACTTTCAGTAGTATCATTACTATGCACGTTTTCCTCAAATATGAGGAACCGAGCGCGTTTCTTATCTTCAAAGATGAAGTATCATGCAGTGCGAATACATATTACACAGACAATGCTGTTTTATATGTCGGAGATCTTGGAGTAAGAGTTATTCTGGATAAACGTGATATTCCTTCCCCTGCACGAAAAAGAATATTGTACCTGGGCAGGGTTAATAACATTCACATACGGCTGTTATTTCCTGAAGGTCAAGATGTTCTTTCATCGTATCGAATAAAATTATATAGTAATTGGGTGCTGTTTATATCTCAAGAACGAGCACTCAATATTATTTTCTATCACTCATTACAGAGGAATGTTATCATTGATATTCTTGTCCTGTCAAGTACACAAGAAATTTACGTAAAGAAAAAAGACTGTACGAGGACATCACGATTAATTCATTGAAACGGGCTACTGAATACCAAGTAACTAGCAATGTGCCTGCACATTCAAGTGACACACATTAATCCACATTTAATTCACTATAGAATAACCATTCTGGCTAGTTGGAATATACAGGCCACATGACATCATAAGGGTTATTATACTTCACTGTTTAATAAATAACGGATGAATAGATAGCAGAACTTAGGGCTACGCCGATTCTGTGCATATGATTGATTTACTTGAACTGAGCGTCCCACTTTCTGGCTGGCAGCATTTCTCATAAACGTTCAGTTATCTTAACACAACGACTCAATCCCCTTCCTCTGAAGTAGTATTACTAATTTTCGACCTGAATTTCAATCCATTTAGTTCTTACTATGTAGAAAAGTATTTCTAAATTAATCTCCGGTGCCTAAAATATGGAAATACCAGTTTCGGGCCTCCATTAACGTTTGTTCGTTATTAATGCGAGAAGAGTGAATCATTAATTATTTTCATAAAGAAATGACGTGGCCTTAACAAAAAACATTCTCAGTCATGCTTTTTATCCTTGTGTCGTGGATTAAAGGATTCCCTAGTTCTAGTGATTTTGTTTCTATGTGGATGCGAATTGTTGATGGCTTCACCTGGTATTCATGTTTTGTGTGGACGTGTTCGACTGGAGGTGTTCACATCTCGATGATTGGGTTTCAGCGTAATCTATTTTTTAAATTTACAGGGTTATCGTACCTTGAGAATACATTTGCCTTTTGCGCACTTTATAACGATCAGAGGTGCTCTACGCGCGTTCATTTCAAATAGACGGCAATTTACCGCGGGCGCGGATGAAGGTTAACCGTCGCTAGAATCCTCAATCCTCACGCCGTCATTTTGTTTTGTGGGCTATTTGTATGTTCTATATCATGGTGCCTTGTACTTTTTGAATTTTATTTTGCAGATGTGCAACTTGGTACAGAAAACCCGGGTTCGATTTTTGGTTCTGCTTTCTGTGTTCTGTTTTAGGGAATTGTGTGTTGTTACAAGCAATGTTATTACTCTGTGTTCTGTCAAAGCAACAAGCGATCAATGCTAATAAACTTTGTACTATTATAGGGACTTGAACTATTTTTTCTACCGGCACATATATGTCAAAATATCCGAAAGTTGAAAGTTAGTATGTAAACACAACACGCTTTATTGCACTCATTGTTAGATTTGGCTAGGTGTTGCAGTCTGTGACAGGTATAAAATGGAGGCCCTAATGTTGGGATTGCTAGTGCTCTGCAAGCTACTGAGAGAGGTAATTGCTTCTTGTATAGAGAAAGTTTAAGCATTATGGCTAACGTATCAACCTCACTCTGTGAAAAATGTGGTAGAGCTTTCACTCGAGAATCAAGTAGTAAAAGCCACATACATTCATGTGGAACCTTTTAACAGTGTAAAAAAATGCAGGAGTCTGTTGGTCACAAAAAACTAACAAGCGTAGATAAAGAAGGAGCGAGCCTACAAAGAATGCTCTTGTGTCAAGAGTTCCTGATAGCGAGGGAGTTGTGGTCTATGAATCGGCATTTGCAGACCGAATGCGATATTACTCTATTCGATGTGAAACGTGTGATGACGCGGAAGCATATCACGTACATCTCGAGGAAGTGAAAGAGCGGGTAATTAAGCTTATAAAATAAGAACTCATTTTCAACAATTCAATAAGGATGATTTTATGCTCAAATGTTTGTTTATAAACGTGCACGAGGAGGTACGTGATCGAGCTTTTAAAACGAAGAATGAGGCTGTTTTTAAGGGAACGGATCTAAAGGAATTTGTTAAGAAACCATTTAAGAAAATATACTCGGAATCACATAAATCTGAAATGAAAGGTAGTGGTTGGTCTCTGTTGGGTGTAGATGGTTTGCGGGTTAGAATAAACAAGTATAACCCTCTGTATTCCTACAACTCCGCAAAAAGTTAGCGCTAAGGAAGCACGTGTAAACAATAAAAACAATGATGACTGTTGTTTCTTCTGTGCAATGCTGTCAAAATTTATTGAAAGGGATGCTGATTGTGTTTGCAATTACAAAGGTTAGCAAGATAAATATGACTTTTCGGATATCACATTCCCCATGGCTATTCATTCTATTAAACATTCCCTATGGCTATTCATTCTATTAAACATTCCCCATGGCTATTCATTCGATTAAACATTCCCCATGGCTATTCATTCTATTAAACATTCCCCATGGATATTCATTCTATTAAACATTCCCCATGGATATTCATTCTATTAAACAATGCCCATGGATATTCATTCTATTAAACATTCCCCATGGCTATTCATTCTATTAAACATTCCCCATGGCTATTCATTCTATTAAACATTTTGAAAAAAGAAAAATATTTCTGTCAATGTTTCCTGTTTAGATTATAAACATAACGTTATGCTGTAAAAGATTGTTGATGAAGTGTTAGCAAACCATACCAATCTGTTGTACATTACCAACAATACAGGCTTAGGACACTATGTTTACATAAATACTTTATCGGCCTCGTCCATAGTGAACAAACGAAACACCATAATGTCTCGGCTATATGCATGCCCTGCTTTTCTCATTTCGATGACGACCACGGGCGAAGTGCTGCCAAGAAACTAGCAGACCATAAAATATACTGTCTTGACCAACAAATTGCTCGTGCAAAATTACACCATGGCAGTTTCAAATTGTGTTTTAGAGATGTTCACCATAAGGTTCAAGTTTCTTTGAATGCCTCTCGAAACCTGTTCAATCTGGTCTATCTAGGGACGAAGCGAGTTAGAATATTTCCTATCAGGATCATGAACCCACGAGCTTCAGTGTATATTTCAAAAGCAGATTCCTCAATCGAAGCCATACAATTCGGTTTACATAGAGAAACTATACCATGGACCTAATGCAGTCAAGGAGTTAATTAATTATTTAACAAGCTTGGCTCGCACATTAAGTTTTGTGAACGAAGAAAAACTGTCTTTGAACGTGACAGAGGAGCAAGAACGCGGCTAAGGCTTGTTGCATATGTGGAAGAGAATGTTATGATGAAAATAATTACCAAGTGAGAGACCACTGTCACATCACCGGGGAACACCGTGGCTGTGCACATAACAATTGCAATTTGAAATGTAAACAAGTCACATTCTTACCCGTGTTTATACATTAACTCCAGAATTATGATATGCATTTTATTGTAAGAGAACTATGTTCAACACCGGGGAGAGTGACATCTATTCAGAACACTAGTGGAAAGTACATTTTCGTCACGAAATATATTCAAAATGAATCTGTGCGAATTAAATTTATAGACTCATTTTGTTTCTTGAATAGCAGTCTGGAAAAGCTAGACGAAAACTTAGAACAATTTCCTGAAACAATCAAACATTTTTGAGAAAACGATGCTTCTTTAATGAGGAGAAGGTGCGTTTTTCTCTATGAATACATCGACTCACGGGGTAAATATGAAACGAGTCAACTTTGAAAGGAAATGTTCTTTAACAAATTACGAGGGGAAAATATTAGCGATGAGGACTATGAACATGCAAAGGACTATGAACATACGGAACCTTTTATAAGTGTAAAAAAAAAAGCAAGGAAAATTTTTCGAACTCATACAACGCACATCGCCACGAGGAGTCTTGTGGTCTAGAGGAAGGTTACCAGCCTGCCCTAGTTTGTTCAGCTCATTTCAATCATCCATCATGGGCTAATATTTTAGTGTCTCTATGTAAAGAGAATATTGTATATATGCTCTAAACTCTGTATAATTGTGTATGATAAATCAAAAATGCATTATTAACAGTCCCTATGTTGCTGAGCATGACACATTTATTTATTTATTTATTTAGCGTATGGTATTTAGTGCCCGGAGTGTCCGAGGACACGTTCGGCTCGCCAGAGACTGTAGCTGCTTCAAGCGGACACCCATAGGGTGAGCTACAAGTTCCATTCAATTTCAAGTAGTTCCAACTTTCGCGACCAGATATCCCTGACACCGAGTGGTAAACGTTGGAACTTAAATAGAGCGTTACAACGCAATCTAACCTAGAAATTTAGCTTCACTCAAATTTAGTTAGTGGAGGGATCTGTTACATGCCATAAATCTATGACATGGGACCACCGGCTTTACTTCCCCTCCGACGCATACTGCAGGATTTTAACTTCTTAAAAAAATTGACGCCTTCAGCCAGGTTTGAACCCGCGATCTTGGGTACAGCAGTTCAGCAAGAGATGAGTAACTCTTTGATTGTATATTCTATGAATTCCTTTGCATTTTTATTTCTTTGCTGTTCATCGATGATTTTTTCAATGCTCTTTAAAGCATTCTCGTAGTCTTTAGCCTAGTAATTCAAATTATTTGCCGTCCATTTCTTCGTCTCGTTTACAATGTCTCCATATAAGCTAAGCTAACATAGGTATTTTTCGCAGTGTTCACAAACACTACAGACTCAACACACTTTTGATCAAACCAGGAATTAAATGCCGAGCTAAATCCCAACCAACGTACATAGGCTTTTAGCCCTTCTTACGTAAAACCTTCTTTTGATAATGTTTAGGATAGTTTGTTAGCTTGAGTTCTTCAAGATAAAACCTGCCTTTAATGGGTTCATCACTAACGTCTACCGGCAAATAAGTAACAGGTTTGCCAAGTTTCACTTCTTTAATATGAAACAGCTCAGTGCTCCAATTGGGGTATATCCTTTGTCGAATACGGACTTGTGTTGACTGATGCGAACGTGGTTGCCTATTTGAATGTGGTGGCGTCAAGTATCGACTGTTTTGATGGGATTAAAGAGCCTGTCCAGCCGTGGAATACTTTTTTTTTACGAGACGAGGCTTTGTGCCAATGGTCCTGTGTTTGGTATCGTTGCAACGTGTCACCAGCACTGCTATTAAGTCGACCCAGCGATAGGACCCCTGTGCTGTAAAGTCTCGCCACGTGCGTGATTTTAACGTTAGATTGAAACGCTCTACCACTCTTGCTTTTGCGTTGCTGTACGAGGTGTACGTTGCCCGGTCCCAAGCCCGGAATGAGAAAGAAGGAGATATAGGTGGGTTGAATGAATGAATGACCTTGTGGCCTCCGGAGAGACCGAGTGCAGGTCTTTCTAGGGGACGCCCATGGGCGACCTGCGCGTCGTAATGAGGATGAAGTGATGATGATACACCCAGTCCCCGAGCGACGGGAATTAACCCCGGGAGATTAAAATCCCTGATGGCTCGGCCGGGAATCAAACCCGGGGCACTTTGGGCCAGAGCCAAGCGCGCTAACCATTTAGCCACAGAACCGGACATAGGTGGGTTGGTAACTAGCTTGTAAGGACAGCTAACGCCGAGTGTCGAGCGGCGATAAATAACTCAACTCCTAAGGTAGGCCAATGGCTTTGGGAGGAGGAGCCTCCTTAGGATTGGGTGTTGGCCCCCAGTGGAGGAAATGCCAATGAAGTCCAATGTGTATCGACCCAACAGCAAAGCAGGCGGAGGAGGAACTGCTGTGGAGGTGGAAGAGGTCATGCCAGATGGCTTGGCTGTCAAGGCGCAACTCAATTATATTTTGAGTCTGCGGCGTTCCTTTGCATTTCTGGTGCTGGAAACTGCATGTCTCATACTCTATGTGCCACAGTCATTGGCTCTAGGACCCTAGTGTGTGGGTCACTCCCTGAAAGTTGCGATCCACCTTAAACAAACTCAGGTGTATGGCATTCCCTCCTGATGTTTCTCAACAAGGCCAACGGCGATGGGATAAGTATGACGGAAACAGGTTTGGATAAACTGGAGACTTCTAGTCTGGACCTGCACGTTGGCGGCAGATGTGTGATGGTCGCCTTCCTGAGATCTGTAACTACTCAGGGATCCGGTCCTGCATCTGCGACAGTGCAGGTCTATTTAGTATCACCGCTGCCAACCCTGAAAGGGGAAGGCCCTAGAGAATGTGGCCTAAACTTGGTAGTCACTTCCAAAACCTGTCTGGGAAGCCGCACTCAGAGGGTTACCACAACTTGCGATCGAAATCTTGAAAATTAACATGCATCACTGCATGAAACGTCAGGACATTATTAGACGGCGATAAGAGACCAGGAAGGAGAACAGCTCTCATCAACCATTAGATGAACGGACTTGTCATTGCTGTCAGAGAAATCAGATTCCCGAGAGAAGGAAGAATAATTGAGAATTCATCAGGCAACATCATCTTCTGGAAAGGAAAGGAGGAAAATGAACGTCGCATCCATGGCGTGTTTTTTTGGTAAAGACCAAATTGGTGAATGATCATCGATTCATTCCCATTGCAGTAAATGAAAGACTCATGACTCTCCGCAACCTCTTGAAGAAGGCAGGTTCATTACTCTCATCTCTTCATATGCCCCCAATCTTACGGATGACGAGGATTCTAAGAACCGCTTCTACCACCAACTGAACACAGTCGTCACCAAGGTGCACTAATAGGAGATTTCAACGCCAGAGTGGGGAGGGACAGCCTCTTTTGGGGAAAAGGCATGGGTAAAGATGGATATGGGAACTGCAATGCTAATGGTCTGTTACTTCTTGGCCTGTGTGCTGAGCGTGAGCTCTTTATCACCAATACCCAGTTCCAACCGCCAAATCTCTTCAAAACCACATGGATGCACCCACACTCTTAACATTGGCATATGATTGAGTATGCCATTACTCGACAGTGCGACAAGATTGATGTCCTAATCACGAAAAAAAGCCACGAATATTGATGACTTCTGCACAGATCATAAACTTCTAATAAGTCGATTCAGGATTTCTATCTATAAAAAGCCACGCACCCTTTTCATGAATCAAACAAAGAAGAAGTTCAACTCTAAGCTTCAACTTGATGGCGTTGCCACAGAATATCAAAACTCTGTTCTAGAACAACAAAGATGTAGAATGTGAATGGACTACACTTCAAAATGTCATTACAGAGTCTGCACTGAAAGCCATTGGCTATGAGGAAAGGAAGTGACAAGACTGGTTTGAAAATAACAATGAAGAAACCTTGAACCTCGTCAAAGCTAAACGGGAAGCCTATCTATCTCTTTATCAAGATCCATCCTCCAGAGAGAAGAAACGGAAGTGTCAGTCTAAAATCAGGGAAATAAAGCACAACTGGTGGCAACAAAAAGCTATGTAACTACAGAAATTCTCAGATATCAGGGACCCACGCAACTTCTACGCTGGACTGAAAGAGCTGTATGGACCGATCCGATCATCATCAGGAACCTTGAAAGCTGTTGATAACTCCACCATTCTTACAGACAGGCAGAACATCTTGAAAAGATGGAAAGAGCACTGAGGTTCACCCTCGAACCGCAGTTCTACTGCTGCTGACGATTTTCTTCAGCATATCCCTCAACATACTCCCCAGACCTGGATGGACACTCCTCCAAACTTCAAAGAGTTTATCAAAGCTCCCTGCTGAATGAAAACAGGGAAAGCTCCAGCATAAGATAACATTCCTCTTGAACTCATTCAATGTGGAGGCTTACCTTTAAAGACCACGGTAATTTGGGAAACCAAAAGTGTTCCTGCTATCATGAAAAACTCCAGAATATCACAATCTACAAGAAAGGTGATCGCGGTATCTGTGGCAACCACCGTGGTATTTGGCATAGCTGGAACAATATTTGCACAAATCTTACAGAATCGATTTTAATTGTTTCGGTGTGGGTTTCGGGCCTCTCGTGGTAGAATCGAGATGATCTTCTGCGCAAGACAACTCCAGGAGAAGTGCAGAGAACAAATGACACCTCTGTTCATAGTGTTCTATGACCTTGAAAGGGCCTTGAAACAGTTCCTTGTAGCGCTCTGTGGATGGAATTGAGGCGCTTTGGATGCACTGAATATTTTGTGAGTTTGATCCAAGATCTCCATGATGGCATGGTTGTTCAGGTAATATATCAGAATTATATCTCAGAGGAATTTCCAAATACAAATGGACTCAAGCATGGATGTGTACTTGCACCTACACTTTTTGCCCAGTACCTGGCAGCTATGCTTTATGAGACATCGCCTGCAAACAAATCAGGTGTGGAAATTAAATATCGGTATAACGGGGGGCTATTCAAGCAGACCAGACTCCACTTCAGAAGATTAACCTACTCCACTCAGGTCACAGAATTGCAATATGCAGATGGCAATGCTCCTCCAGCCCACACCCCAGAAGAGCCTCAGCAGTCTGCCAACTGTCAACATTCAGAAGAAGAACGTGCTAACTCAGCCTGCTCTTGGAACCTTCCTCCCAGAGTTTGATATCAACATAACTGGCTCAGCTCTGAAAAGGGTGGAACACTTCTTGTACCTTGGTTGTATTCTATCAGCGAACTGTACCTCTGAGAAGGACGTGGTAAACAGAATACAGGCTGCCCGTGTGGCTTTTGGACGTCTCTCACATCGTGTGTTCCTGAACTATGATCTAAGTATCTCCTCGAAAGTATTGGTGTACCAAGTTGTTTTAATTTCTGCATTACTCTACGGATGTGAAATCTGGACCCCAGATCGCCGGGACATCAAGAAACTGGAACGTTTTCATCAACAAAAATTTAGATCCATAATGAACATCAAATGGGATGACTATATAATTAATATAGCAGTCCTTGAGAAAGCAATGCCAAACGGTATTGAAGCTACCATTGTTGGTTATTGACATGGATGGGCAGACCATATTCATCGCATGAGTGACAGCAGACTCCCACGGCAAATCCTGTATAGTGCAATCACCACTGGCAAGAGGCCATGTGGTGCTTCTTTTAAAGGACATAAAGACCAACTTAAGCAGACCTTGAGAAATGTAGAGATAAACCGAAATATTTGGCATACTCTAGCACTGGATCGCCCTCGCTGGCGTGCTACCATCTCAGCTGCAGTTGCACAGTTTGAGCAGGAACGTCGAAGACAGGAAGAGGAAATTCGCCAGTGGTAGAAGAAACGTCAGACAGTACCACGTCCTCCACCCTCCATCCGATGCAACATATGTGGCCGCATGTTTTATGCAGGAATTGTCAGGTAAGCCAGCGGCGCCATCTTAATCGTCTGGAGTAAGGATTATGGAACTGCAGTCAAGAAACGCAAACTCGGATACGAGTATCGGCTGACGACGACGTGGTGTAGCATAATGCCAAACGCCTAAAGACTGTAAATAGGTAGAGAAATACTAGTTAAAAACTCTTTACCCTGGCCTGTTTGTAGGAGCTTGGATTTCCGCCTTGAACTCTGAACGACGCGTTTAAACGCCTCGGTTACTCTTTGCCCGGTTTTATTAAGCACAGGTTCTACGAATGACATTTGTGAGTAAACATCGATGACAGTCAGCATGTACTTGATACCGTTGTTGGTTCTAGCTTATGGGATCATTTCAACGAGATCGGCTTGCCAGAGTTCGTCCACGCAACGTGAAATAACTTTGAGTCGCTTATAGTTACGTCTGGCAGGGCTGTGCAACTCGCGAGCAATTCCCATCTTGATCGGTGAGGGCTTTAACAATGATTTTGGCATGACGAAGCTCCTCTTCTATTTCTTTCTTGCGATTTTAAAAAAAACTTGTCAACTAAATAACCTAGTAAATTTATTATAATACGTTAAAAGTCTATACTGCAATCCATGCTTAGTCGGCATTCTCCTGACACTTACTCTCACATGCACAAGGCTATACAGTAATTCACTATTTAAACACATGTATCAAGTGATCGTTGTCTTGACCTATACTACAATGCAATATTCTAAGTACTTGCATAAAGTGAAAATTGTTTTGGTTTACAGTACTTAAAACACATGTTAGCCTCTATGCATGTATTATACCATATTGTACTACTCTACAGGACCTGTCTGCCCAATGTTTTCCTCTCTACAAGTCTTGTCTACCCACACTGGGTAAGCTAGTCTTTTGAAGGAAAAAAAAAAGAACAGACAGGATTTTACTTCGTGCAACTTTGGATCAGGAGCAAGCTATTTACGCTTTTAATTTGGGTTACAGAAGGATCATTTGGGGTTAAGGACACAGTGGAGGGGGGTTTGAAGTAATGGATGTTCCTTACAAGACTCATACATATTCTTATCCATGCGGCATGTGTATTTCCTCCAAGCATACTTCTACAAGACAGAAATAGCTCCCGTCAACAGACTGACAAACGTTTCTTAAATACTTCTAGACAGAGAGAACTCTGAATGAGAAAGGATAATTTATGGGCTGAAAAGTAGAAAGTGAATATAATATCTACTTTCATGACGAGACACATACAATAAGACACACATCTGACCTTACCAACAGAACTTTGAAACTTACAGCTATCCTCGCTTAAAGCGGAAGATAATATTTTATGTTTGTTGAACACTTACTCATTTAATGGATTTCCACTTCCATCACCTTCGCGTTCCTGGATTTCTTTTTTCTCATCCTAGGGATAAGATGGAATAATTTATTTCTGTGCTACCACCTTAAACGTTTACACACATAACACACCATGTAATTGTACATCACTGCTCAGATGAAGTGAAGATATATACGCTTAACGACTTTCGTACGGTCCATCACATCTTACTGCTAGAGATGAACATTATACAGATAAGTGGTTATAATCCTCAGTTAAATTAAATGCTAAACGTAGTCTATTGTAGAGTATGGAACATCAATATTGTTGCTATATTATGCTGGTAACTACAAGAATTATACGTCTGCTTGAGTGAGGGAGATCAAAATGGGTAACTAGTGAAACATGATAGTGCCAAACATATGCAAGCTTCACATAATGTACCTTCCTAAATGACATATAAGATGCATCCCATTGTAGCTCAGTGATCAGAGCAACATCGCACAAAGGTGGTGCTGGTAGTACAAATTACAACCAAGCAGTTTTGTCATCAACACAGTTGTAAACAAGATGTTCAGCAAAGAACATATAGCCTACTTTCTCCTAAATGTATGGGTATATTTATGACTCTTTGTCCTCATCCCTAACACAATCACCTCTACCACAATGTATTGTTTGTTTTCTTTTATATTGATAATTAGCCAGTAAGTGTCAAAATCAATATTGTATACTTTATGATGATTGAATAACAAAACTACTAACTTATTGTAATGTATTCACGTCCGTTAATCTCTATATTAAGCCAGCCTGCTAAGTTAAGAATCTTCCGTTTTGGGTATCTTCCCCTTTAAAAATCCACGCCGATCACAGTAGGTTGGTGCTGCGACCTATCAGTGAATTAATCTTTATGTTGTACGCCTATGCACTGCCATCGTAATGTACTACGACGGCAGTGGCCTAAGGGTGTTGAATGAGTAGACAGTTTAAAGTAGCCAAGAGGGAGGCGATCCAGCTGGCAGTGTTTAAAGGTAATCGGAGCGCGATCGTGGCTAATAGTTGAACTACCAGTATTACAAAATTGCCATACTTCAGGAGGCCAGGTATTTACACAGCGGTAAGGTTGGAACAATATTACCCACATAACCCGCAAGAGGACAGCACGGTACAGAGGCATTAAGAAGGCTGTGGTTAATTACAACGTGTATCTAGTTCTTCTATTCTCCTTTTCCTAATGTATTCTGTTTATTTGCGATGCTGGGGCTGTGATTTCATTAATAAACGAGTGTATACATTAGCCTCTCCTTTGAGCTAAATTACATCTTATTCAGTATCTGTGGAAAGAGCTCGTGCACATCATTTGTAAAAGAATTCAAGAAAAAAAAAAGAGTTTACTGCAGCAGTACTCGATCCCCAGTCGACTGCGTGACAGACTAACACGCTAGCCCAGAGCTAATCCTATCCTTAACATCATGGTGTTCTTAACTGACATTAGATACAACCTGTTGGCAAATAATGACTTTAAATAAACGATTTCTTCACAGCAGTACATCTTCATTAAAGATAATTTCATACAAAGTTTATATTCTTGTATCAGTAGGGTATATCACATACAACATACTAAAACTATTGAAATATAAGACAGGCACATGAGGACAGCTGCCATCTTGTCGTGTGACACAGACAGCTCAGCTCTTTTAAGCCACTCATACAGTATAATATTATAATATTCAATCATAATAAATAACGGATCACGACCTTCAGGATAGCTTAAACCACCCTAGGCTCGATAATCGGAATTGGTGGGTCTTAAGCCATTGATTAAAATGGTTGAATACTTCACACGGCCGCCATCCTGAAATGGTACGGCCGATGACCTTGAATGTCGGATGAAAGACGCGTCCTATATAAAGGTATGTTGTCACCAAATTTGGTAGAGATCGGATGATTAGTTTAGCCGTAATTTGATTTTACGTTTTGAACGTTTGAGTGGCCGTCATTCTGGTTTGGTAAAGATGGCGGCGATATAAAGTATGACACTGAGGTGCCCTTTGCTAATGCTACCTCTGTACCAAATTTCGTTCAATTCGGTTTCACCGTGTTCGAATTGATAGGGGGGGACAGACATTCAGAGTACACACACTCACACACACACACACAGACTCACACACACACATACACACACACAGACAGACACACTTTTTTCGCCCTGTAGTGATCTCATAAGTCTACTTTCATTTTTTGCAAAAATCGAAAGTAGGCTAAAATACGACTCTTTATATTGAAATGCTAGTAGGTGTCTTGTAAAGAGGCATAATGATACTTACCTCATTCAGATCAGCAGATGGTGTTTCAGTTTTACCGCAAGGAATTAGCTCAGGAATAGAAGACTCCTCAATCTTAATGTCCGTGTGAAGGTCTGTATCATTCTGCAAAGAAAGGACTTGTTTTACAAATATGATCCTTTGCGTGGGTGGAATAGAATCGAAGCAAGATGGCGGATAACTTTAAAAAAACGTAGTGAATGTGCACTTAAAACGCTTCAATACATCGGCGAAGCCGTAGAATATATATAGAAGAAACGAAAGAAGACATAGCAGAAGCAGTAAGTGTTATCAGGAATTATATCTTAGCACGGAATTCAAATGTGGCTCATGATATCAATGAAAAGGACGAGTCTGAAAGACAGGTTATCAAAGATCACATAGAAGCATTGAGCATGGAAGACATGTGACGCTGTCTGGTGTTCATCCGGTGCAAGTAAATAGCCTGCAACTAACGACACCAAGTGGTCACGTAATTGAACATCAACAAAGCAAAAGCATAAAGGGCAATCAACACACAACGCAATCTGATGGGGGATTAATGAATTCCAACAACGAAGCTTCCGTCACTGGTACTGCAATTCAGGAAATCATTAGCAACAACATCTCCCAACAGCTTCACTCAATGATGCAATGATTCTCAAACAATATAAAAAGCTTGATAAAAGAAGAAATAAAAATTACTCTGGGAACAGATGCAGAATTCCTAGCTCAGCCATTTCAACGATGAGGAAAACTAAAACTAGCCTGAATATATTTTCTGGCTCTAATATCACGTAAGGTGCAGAAATAACGGATCTTAGTGTAGGAGATGATATGATGCCGTCAATTAACGATACTACAGTCCCATGAAGAAAAAGATCTAGAAGCTGATATAACTAATAATCAGTGGACAATAGTGAACCGTAGAAGGGAACGTACCTTAAGACAGCAACCATTCATAACAGGTGCTAGATCAGGAGACGAAGACTTGCAAGCAGCAGATAAGAGAGCATGGATCTTTGCGGGTTGAGTAAAACCTGCGACAACTTCGGAATCTATTGAAAATGTCCATGTTAAGAGGAGTAACAAGCACAATGTGATATATACGAAGAGGTGACAACAAATGGAAGTACAAAATCTTTCAAACTAGGAATTCCTTTTGACTGCCTTCAAAGGGTAACCGACGCTGAGATCTGGCCAGTGGGGAGCACTGTCAGACGTTCTCGTTTCTTTCGGAGGAACGAAGGGGGGTTTCTTGGATAAGGCACAAAAGAAATGTCCAGAAATTTATAAAGACAATAAAGCAAAATAATATTTAACGATAATGCTGTGGAACATAGAAGGATTAAAAATGCATTAAATATAGCCCCAGGAGATTTCTTAATGCGATATGATATAGTAATTCTAACGGAAACGTTTCTAACAGACGAATGGCAACACCCAGATTATTATTGCACACATCTTCAAGCTAAACAAGGGGAAATAGGAAGACCAACTGGAGGCATAACAATCCTTATAAAACCTAGTCTAACACCAATAATCTCTACTGCCCTAAGGGGACATACCCTTATAATTGAAACTAATATTATTACAATAATTGCAGTCTACTTCCAGCCGAACAAAACAGCTATTGACACACTAGATGAAATAGGCTAGTTGTGCATCCAGAGTGATCAGAACAAGCCAATAATCATAGCTGGAGATTTAAACTGTAGACTGGATATTCAGAGTTACAAAACAAAGCTAGTAATGGATAAGTTAGAGGAGGAATGCTTCCTTCTACTAAATAAACCCAATATTCCAGCATACATATCCCATAATGGCAAAAGCACAATAGGCATCGCTCTAATTAAGGGTCCGATTGTGGGTGTTGTAACACCTCTATGGAAAGTAACTCACACCCCGTTGCGAAAAAATATTGTAACGGTTTCACTGGGGTGTTTGATGCTAAACCACAACAAGTCCCACGTTAGAACGGTACATGTAATGTATATTCTGACTAAGATACGTTGAGTTAATGGGCGCCAAGACACCAATACTAAGTTGAAATCTAAATTTATATTCATCAATGCCTAGCTCGGGCAGAACACCTTTAAGAATCTTCACACTCAGACCGTGGCATGATTTGATCATTAACCCAACTAACAATTGTATCAGGAGAAGGAATTAGCTCTATATCTAATGCTACCTATTGAAAGCAAAGATTTCATAGTATAAGAAATGAATTTATTATATAAAAAACAAGTAGTGGCAATTTTAATAATAATAATAATAATTTAAAATGGAGCATTACGATTTGAAATTTACCACTAGAAAATTACGTGAAAACGGAGTCGGATGCATTACTGAATTTACTATTACGACCAAGCTAAGAAGTTACTGAAATTCTGATTATGAAACAATGAAGAGAGAGAGATTACGTAGTTCTGAGTCATTCGCGCTTACCATTGAAAATAGCAGTAGCATTTCCCTCGTACATGATGAATCGCGAGAACTTCCATCAGCCTTTTGGACGTCGCCATCTTCTTCGCTACTTGCGGAGATCGTCGTTAATATGTTGAAGTTAAATGCTAGATAGTGGTGGATCAAAATCCGTTAGCCACTTACGCTGACTCCCTGTTCACAAGAGCTCGCGTATTTCTCATGACTAATGTGTCAGTTGAGAATAGCAGTACTGAAAAGTTCGCCATCGAACACGAGTACGAAGTCCATAGACTATGCAATCACAACGGAACCAACCTAAAGAGCGCCCACTTTGGACAAGTTTTACAATGTTAATAGTCCTCTCTTCAGGGCGCGCGAACACTATAATGACTCGCCGGTACCCCCACCAAAGTTCCACTCCTCAGCTACTCGCCTCGCCTGTAGACCAATCACTGTGAGTCACGTCTCCCCTCCTTGGCCTGAGACCGGCACGCGGGACCTCCCGCCACAACTACATCGCAGTCGGTAAATTTACCGTTCCAGTCCAATTCGCCTTTTCTTGAAACAGCCAGTTGTAAATGTTCCTCGATGTTGTCATCGCTTCACGACAAGATTATTCCTGTAGCGGAAATTTCCGATGACCCAACTCTCTCGCAATAAACCATTAACTGAATAAAAATCCGTAAATCTCCGCAATCATATAATTTACCGTGATAATGTTGTTTATAATAAATCGCTTGATAGTGTTTTCTATAAAATCGAAAACCTATCTGTATAGTTATAATCTTTAAAGAAAAAGCTCCAAAAAAGGACATTAATAATAATAATAAGTTAAATGAAAATTATCTTGGCTGAACAAGTTGCCGCGTAAACAAACATTGAATGGCTTCCATCTGAAATATTTCAGTGGCATAAAATACCCTCGAAAAACACGTTACAATATTCCCATGCAGATAAAATAACAAGGTGATTGGCGAATAACACACAGACCGGCAGAAGACAAGAAAAATAGACATTGAGAAGGTAGAAGGCAAATCAGCCTAGCTAATAATAGGTTCCAGACTAACGGAAGCAATGCAAAGCTTGCAGGACCTTCTACGACAAGCCACAACGCCTAGGTATAAATGGATAGGAAAACAATGGTTTGACAAGGGAGTGCTACTTCTTACGAAGGGAAGTACTAGAAACTCTACATCACTTGAGACAGAACCCTGCTAATCCGATAATCCTGCGAAGATATTCTGAAATGAGGAGAAATTACAAGAAAATTTTAAAAGAAAATATGAAAACATTTTGGGAAAGAGACTGGTGGACGAAGCTACAAGAGAACCATATATTGCAATATGCAACAAGAAACAAACACAAACACATTATATTAATATGAGAGAGTGGGAGACACATTTTGTCAGCATACTAAACAAAAAACTCCGGAGGGATATACCAGAAAACACTCAGCAACCGGCCCAACACACCCAGGCGGAGTGGACACCATTAACCACAACCGGAGTTTACAATGTCATAAACAGCACAAAAAATAAAAAGGCTGCAGGACCTGATAGATTATATAGTGGGTATATAAAAGACACTGCTCACATACGTATACCAGTGTGGACAAAGCTGTACAATAAATGCATTGAAATGGCCTCCATACCTGCGCAGTGGAGACAGTCCATCATAAAGGTATTATATAAGAACAAAGGAGACCCCAGTGATCCAAATAAAAACAGAGGTATTGCTTTGGAAAATATCTCCTTCAAAATAATCACGAGAGCAATAACAGAAAGAATTCAAGAGACCGTAGAAGACCATCTTTCGGAAACTCAACAAGGATTCAGGAAGAGAAAATCGACTTTGGCTGCTATTGAATTCCTATTACAAAATGCTTGGGAAGCTGTTGAAGGGAAATAACAACTGTATACTGTGTATATTGACTTTACCAAAGCATTTGACCTCATAATTAAAAGCTTAATAATGAAGAAATCGAAAGAAGTCTTAAACGAAAATATCATATGGAAACAAATCATAGGATAATACTGCAATGGAATACAATTCGAGTCTCAGACAGTCTCTCAATATCAGAGCCAATACTTCAAACAAACGGAGTTCTACAAGTCGACCCGCTAAGTCCTTTGCTTTTAATTCTAGATGCGGAGGAAGTATTACCAATAATCCAAAGAGAAGGCATATCTGGCCATATCTCTCAATGAAAAACCTCTCCTCATTAGAAAGGGTAAAAGCTGTATACATTAAGAAAGCAATTGGAGTTTCAAAGACAACAAGATCCAGATTAGGTCATCTCCTAGCAAGAAGATCCTTCCTCATAGAAGATCTTAGGACACAAATACATCTAACCAACACAAATGCATCAGAGAACCTATTGCCAACATACACCCATAGGCGAGAAGACGTATATCCGGAGTTTTTTGCATCTGGCGCCATAATTGATCGATCAAGGACGACAGCAAACTTTAAAATGCGTCACGACTACACAAGAATGGCAGTACACGGCTTCCATCACATCATTTGTCACATAAAGACGTATCATGAGCCTTCAATTACATGCAAGTGTCAACTGTGTGGAGCACTATGACCACAAAAAGAACAAGAACAATCAGTGATTATGCGAATCAATAGAAAATAAGTTTATATAAATAGATTTTTTGTAAGCCTATGGCCTCTTGGCTGCATTAAATGTTCAATAATATTTTTCAGATGATTTGCACTGAAGAAATCAAGGAATAAAATAACGTACCAAAGGTAACTGAAAACCACATTCATACCTTTGTTACATCAACCTGACAGATTTTGCGGAGTTTACTTCAGAAAGCATTTCAGTTCGTATACACTCGCCAAACGTAGGGCTGGCATATTGTTACTAGCATCGCGTGTGTATGTCGTCACTTCACGGCGTAGAAGCAGTTACTTAAGTGTTACCATAGAACGTCAATAAGGACAAGCCGCATTGATAAATATCGTGATTGTTTTACCCTGTTGAGACCAGTTTAAATCAAAGATGCTTGAGGCAGAGAGAAATAAAACGAAAACAAGAATGAATTCGAGGTTTATTCGTAAAAACAGTGGCAGCTACTAGAAATTTAAATGCTAACAAATTCACTTGTAATTCATAATATATGGCCAATTGACGTTGCCAAGATTACGCAATGTATTGAAAAAAGAAAACCGAACATGAATATCTTTATAGATAAGGGCTAGAGAGTTTTTCTAAATGAAATGGCTGACCACGGTCCAATGAAGGCTGAGACACAGCGCCATAGACCATATCTGGGGTGTCTTTCAAGATGAATTCGTTCCAGTCAAAAACAAGCCACATTCCTCTTTCTGCTCCGCACAACGCTCCGAGAAACCCTCGCCATCAAATTAACAGTATGTGTGCAACATTGGAGGCTGTCATGAAGGTGGAGGGTGGGCCATCACCTTACTTACAGTAAGAGCTAGCAGTGGAGGTTGTCATCAAGTGTGTGTCAATACCAAGTTGTTGGCCATGTGAAGCAGTGGAGGTCAACCCAAGCCTCACAATCATTTTCATATGAGTGTTCGGATACTGGTCTCATAATGTAGATTTCCAGTTGAAGCCCGATGCGCTCCAGCACACACATGTTTTACGTCTCCCGGGATAGTCTAGGTTTGGCAGGAACAATTATTTTCGTACAAATGGTCACCCTGCCTCAACATTCGTGTGAGTTTCGTCCTGAACTTTGGGACAATTTGCAAGGTATTCTCAATAGTGTTTAAAGACACCATGAAGACAATCATGGACAACTCAACCCATCCCAGAAGTGATTTTTCACCTTCAATTCAGCCACTGGCCCAGGGCTTGCTAATGCCGGCAAAGGAGACAGCTAGATATTTGTCGTTCAGAAAACATAACAAGACACAGTTTGCAGAAAGTGATAAGTATTCACAGAACACCTAAATGTTGCCAACTTACGGAACAATACACTGCGCAGAGCTTTAGCGTCTTCGGTGGAGTAGTTGGTAGCATGCTGAGCTTCTATTCCCAAGATCGCGGGTTCAAACCTGGCCGAAGTAGTCATATTTTTTAAGAGCCGTAAAATACGCTCAGTATGCCTTCCTTCGGAGGGGAAGTAAAGCCGGCGGTCCTATGTCATAGATTTATGGCATGTAGAAGATCCTTCCACTGACTAAACTTGTGTGAAGCTGAATTTCTAGGTTATATTTCGTTGGAAGGCTCTACCAAAGTTCCAACGTTCACCACTAGGTGTCAGTGACACCTGGTAGCGAAAGTTGGAACTAATTGAAATTGACCGCAACTTGTAGCTCACCCTATGGGTGTCCGCTTGAAGCAGCTACAGCCTCTGGCAAGCCGAACATGTCCTCGGACACTCCCGGCACTAAAAATTATACGATAAATTAATTAATTAGAAAAGATGAATGGTTCCTCAGTTAAGGGGCTGCGACAACGCGGTCATGTAGCCCCGTGTACTTTGGGTGTGTGTAGAATCTGTGTGATATCCGGTGTTAATTGTGATGGCTGTATTGGTCTGTGTTATCTGTTTTCAACTCAAGTAAGGACTGTTGACATTCAATTTCCAAGTAGTTCCCACATTTGCTACCAAACGCTACCGTCAACGACCAACTAATTCTGAACTTCGTTATTAGATGCCACTGCAGTCAGCTCCTGGTGACGAAAAATAGAACCTAAGGGCGTTAGTCAAATTAAAGTTTAATTTAGCTTCACACAAGTGTAATTAGTGGAAGGGTCTTCATCATGCCATAAATCTATGACATTGGACCGCCGGCTATACTTCCCCTCCGAAGGAAGACATACTGAGGGATTTATAACGCTCTTAAAAATCCAACGACTTCGGCCGGGTTTGAACCCGCGATCTTGGGCATAGAAGCTCGGCATGCTACCCACTACGCCACCGAACCCGCCTATTAGAAAAGAAATAAAGAATCTATGATCACCTCTATTTGATGTTCCACTTTGACCGCCGTGTTTTCGTATTCAAATATATCACAAGATTCATCCAGCAGGTTAGAAGTGGGTAATTGGTCCTTTGACTCCTAGAAAGAATTATACAAGTATGACCCAACATGAAACATACCGATAGAATAACAGTTATAAGTTACGTGTAACAATAACAAGAAGAACATACTGGTTAGCCTACAATTTGGCAGCAAGCTCGTCATGCACATCATGTTACACGATATTTGAATTAAATAATACTCACAATATTAAGGAATTCATCCGGCTCACTCTTAATTGATGGTTGTTGGTCCATAATGTTTAGGAAGCTAGAACACACAAATCATTATCATATATAACACACGAAATGAGGTAATTTCAGAACACCGTATTCAAGTTAGGCTACTGGTAATCCAAATATAACCCTCCAGGCGCACAGTGAGAAGAAGTTAACGACAAAACGTGTTCGACAATGACGCTCGACTTTATAAGATATGAGTTAGGGTATAATATCGAGTAAAATGAGGAATTACTGGTGCCAGCTTGTGGAGCAGTGAAATGAAGCAACCTAAAATTGGTTTCTCTATTCCTAAGTAGGCTACACACAAACCTGAGCACAATGTGATGGGGCACGCGGAATATTTATAATTGTTCGACGATAAATTACATTACAAACCTATGAACGTAAAGCAAACTCAAGTTACTGCACGAGTATTAAGATATTGGCAGAAAGAGGATGCTGTGAGTTTCTGATAACACAAGACAATAGTTCCGCCTCTTGTTACAAGGAACCCACTTCAAATGTAAACCATCCAAAGTCCAATAGAACCAACATTGAACAGAAGGGACTGAAAGATGTATTTAACTTATAAATACTATCCGTGGGTAACTTGTACAATTGCCGTCATAAACGAGTTCCTAGTTACAGATTTAAAGATGTGTATCCTAAAAAATTAAATATTGATAAATTATTTACACATGTAAAACTACGGTTGTAAAATATTAGTCCACTATTAAATTATTATTGTTACTTAACTCAGTCCATTTAACTCAAGGTAATCCCTACTGTTCAATGACTTAGTCACGTCTGTAGAGAGCATTTCAAATTTCCCAACATGCAACTGAAATTTCTCAGATCTTAATATTTCGCTGCGAGTTTCATCAAAGACAAGAACTCAATGTTGATATTGTTAGATTAGATTTGATTAGATTTTTGTTAATCCATTTGATCAATTACATGTATACAATACATTTTTGATATAGGACACGTCAGTAATTACAACTAACTTATAAATTAAAAGAACTTACACTTACATGTATATATTAATAATACAATTGCTATTTATAACTTATTACCGTATACTAACAGATCTTAAGAGATACAATCTTAATGGACAACTATTTATACCGTACTCTATTATTACAATATGAAAATTTAATTCTATAAATACAACAACTTACAGCTAGGTATTACAATTAAAATAGAAAAGTGAAATATAATTATAGATTTCATCGTTTATATACACCAAGATATTCAACTACAGAGTAAAAACAATGGCACTGCAGATAAGCTGTCAACATTCTTTCAAAGGTTTTTATTTTTGGGGCCAGTTTTATATACTGGGGTAGTTTATTGTATAATTTAACTCCAGTGTGAAAAGTTCCTTTATGATATATGCTTATGTGTGTGTGTGTGAAGAATGAATGTTTTGATTTTGTCTTGTGTTATGCCTATGAACATCATTGTTTGTTTTAAGAAAAACGTCTCTATTAATTAAATTCTTTTTAAAAAACATAATACTTTCAAAGATATATATGCAGGGCAGAAGGAGAATGTTTAACTCTTTAAACAGAGGTCTGCATGATTCTCTAGTGTTTACATTTGTCATAATTCTAATCGCCCTCTTTTGTATCCTAAACGTGCTTAGTACATCTGGCGACATACCCCAAAATATGACCCCATATCTTAAGTATGAATTGAAATAAGCAAAATAAGTATTTTTTAATGTGTGTATGCTTGTGCAAGTTTTCAAAATACGTAACGCAAAGCACATCGAGTTCAGTTTAATATTCTGATATTGTATATGTTTATTCCATTTCAAGTCTTGTTGTATCCATAGTCCTAAAAACTTTATTTCTGATTTATTTTCAATTTAAGACCATTTAATGTTATATTGGGAGTAGGTAATATAGGGCGGTTCTGGGGCAGGGGCTAATGGGCAAGATGGCCGCCACGCGCAATCACTCTATGCTATTCTTATGGAGGGGTCAGTCAGAGCTGGGGCAGGGGCTAATGGGCAAGATGGCCGCCATGTCCTGAGACCATGAATGATGTCACAGGGGGAGTTCGGCCGTGTAGTTGGTAAATGGAATATTTATTATTATTATTATTATTATTATTAGGTAATTATTAATTGATCATGTATAATCAAGACCAGCCTTATATTGTCAACCACTTAGTGTAGTGACTAGCATTCTTGGAGGTCATTCCTGAGGTTCGAATCCCGGCTCTGCCAAGAAATTTAATTTCTGGTCTCAAGAGTGGAACGGGGTACACTCAGCCTTGTGAGGCAAAACTGACAGGAGCTGGCTGGCTTTTGATTCATACTGCAGCCATTCTGCCTAACCCAATTTCACCTAACCTAACCTAACTTCACCTAACCTAACCTAACCAAACTTTAAAGTCAGAGCAAAAAAAAGTAAAAGCAAATGAGAGAGCACACATAATAAACTAAGTTATAACCTAACCTAACCTAACCTTACCTAACCTAACCTAACCTAACTTCAAAGTCAGAGCAAATATAATAGCAAATGTAAGAGCACACATAATAAACTAAGTTATAACCTAACCTAACCTAACCTAACTTAACCTAACCTAACCTAAAAGTGCGAGAAAAAAAATGTGAGCAAAAAGTGTGAGCAAAAAAGTAAGAGCAAATGTGAGAGCACAAATAATAAACTTAGTTATAACCTAACCTAACCTAACCCACAGAAACCTCATTTAAAGATTTTAGATTTTGCATTTTAACATTTTACATTTTAACATTTTAGATTTTAGATTTTTTCATTTTATATTTTTTAGGTTTTACATTTTACATTTTTGATTTTTTGTATTTTAGTTTTTAGTTTTTTTTAGATTTTACATTTTAAATTTAAGATTTTTTGATTTTAGATTTTACATTTTACATTTTCCGAAAAGAGTAAACTACAAGGTCACATACCTAACCTCACTAAACCTAACTATACCAAACCTAACTTAAGCTAATCCAAAGGCTAATGCACATACACAAAGTATATAAGTGCTCATGCAACTATCCTTATGCTAGTCTTATAGGCTACTGTACAATAAGATCACTACCCCAACCGAGTATTTTTTTCTTTCATTTTGTTGTTTACGCATTTGTCAATTTTCTAATTTCCCATTTTTAGTTTTTTTAATGTTAATTTTAAGTTTTACAATTTCATAATATGGAAACATGGAATTTGCATTTTGTTGTTTACACATTAGTCAATTTTCCAATTTTCCATTTTCAGTTTTTTTATAACAGTTTTAGGTTTTTCAATTTCATAATATGGAAACATGGATTTTGCATTTTATTGTTTACACATTTATTAATTTCACAATTTCCCATTTACAGTTTTTAAAATGTCAGTTTAAAGTTTTTCAATATCATGATATAGAAACATGGATTTTCCAATTTGTTGTTGTGCATTTGTCAATTTACGAAATTCCCATTTACAGTTTTTAAAATTTCAGTTTAATGCTTTTTCTATTTTGTCAATATGGAAACATGGATTTTCCAATTTGTGTTTTACATGTTCATTTTGCATTAGGAGTGGAGAGAGGTGGGTAGTAATTAAAAATGTACAAGCAGTGTCCATACAATATTATTTATTTTAAATACATGTACACTATTTACACATAATACATTTTTATATATATATATTCTTTTTTGTTATAAATTGTACAGTTGTTTTTATTTTGTTTTCTATTTATTTTTTGATTATGATTACTATTTTATTTTATTTTTGTAGTGTTATTGTTTTATTTCCTAAATTGTTTTATGTATTTGCTAGTTGCAGGCAGATGATTTTGATATTCATAACTTAACTCTTTAAGCATGGTCAATGATTGAGTAATGACCATAGGCATGTGTACCTATACCGTTAGCATCAATCACTCTTTTATCATCACTAGGACACAAAGCAATTTTGTTTAGTCTTATAGATGATATGTCATGTTGTTTAGAAGTGATAATGTTCATGGGTATTCTTTTTACATTGTTTTTCATGACACAATCCTTATAATCTTGAAAGCTTATACAATTTTTGACAACACCTCTGTTAATACCTTTAATCTTTTTGATTTCTTTACCAATTATGTCTAAAGCGTACATTTTAGCTCTAAGTCCAACAAATGCTTTTATAATTTGTCCACAAGCCTCGTCTTTAAATTTCCCCAACGTTTTCTTGTTTGATGTAGAGTAACATATGTGATTAGTAGGATAATCTGATGTGTCCAGGTGTTCTAGGAAATCCAACTTGTCTTGATATACATCTGGGGTGTTAACCAAATAAATGAACGAGTCGGTATCCATATACATGAGTTTAAGATTGTCCATTCCATAATAGGGTAGCAGGACATCATAGTGGTGGGAATACATTAGAGTTTTTGAAATATCCAGTATACACATTCCAATATATATAGGCTTATTGAATACAATGTTACGTTTAGCCATGTGGAAAGCAGCTAGGTTGGGACCATAAATTGTTCTGTCGATGAATGTTGGTTTAGCTATTAGCTTTTCTGCCTTTTTGCTGTCAGTCACAAGACGTATGTCTATTCTTTTACGGATATTTTCCATTGTTTTCCCAAAAATGGCATTGTTGAATAATTTGTACAGATTTTTCTCAAAATCATTTCTGGCTTGTTTTCGAAGGTTGTTATTAAAATCAACGTATGCCTTTAACCAAGGTCTTTGTTTAAACTTTAACACACGATGAATTTTTATCAATTTTATTCCATGATCTAAAGCCTGTTTTAATGCCATGTAGTGAACAACATATCGCCTTCGATTTCCAAGATGAGGAATTAGTTTTTTCAGAGACGAATCCTTAGGTTGTGTACACTCTGGTAGGAAAGGTAAATCGTTGTGTAGATCATGAAGGTCAGATGGGTAATCAACATCAACGTCTAGAATGTATCCCACAGGATCGTCTTTCTTTAGTTTTTCTAGATCAACAGTATCTGGAGAAACCCACTGAAATCCACCATAAGGAAGGGAGTGGCACATAGCCCACCCGTATTGGTTGTTGGCATCATCATAGGTAATAAACTGCGATGGTTTCTCAGAATCATAGGTTTCCATGTATTTATTGTTAGCTTCAGCATACCGATGAGACACCTGGCATATGCCTCCACGTATTCCAGACTCGATTAAAAGAATCTGATCGTAATCCTGTAGCAATTCCAGTTCAATGCCTGTGTAAAGGAGCATTGCCTCGAAACTTAAACCAGGCGAAGTAAAGAAGTGTGCAGCATCCACTCGGTGTGTTTCTAGTGTTTTGTTTCTAAACGTTTCAAAGCTGTCTGCAAGAAGGAGTACATCTGATGTTAGGTAGAGGTCACTATATTCCCCTAGAGTTTTAATGTTGAACTGATTCCAGACATTTTTGGCATGTTCGTAGTCTTCTTGACTAACATCTTCTTGACTTAATTTGTTAAAGAATGCCTCTTTTGGAGGTAAACGCGTTTCACTTAACTTTTCCCATGAGTCAATGTAGTCATAACAAAATACCCCTTTACGAGTCATGAGCATTGCATTTTCTTTTCCAAAGTACTTGTCTGTTTCAGGGTATGATGTTAAGTTGGAAACTAAGTTTTCCAAACTACTCGGCATTAACCGAAACGTATCCACAAATCTAAGCTTAACATTTCCTACATATTTGGTAAAGGAAATGTACTTTTCTTTGGAGTTAGCGATAACATCCACTCTCTCAGTAGTACACCCCAATTGCTTTACAATGAAATTTGCGTCGTAGCCACTCATATTATGTAGAAACACAGGAACGGGGTTTCGTGTTTTACACCTCAAATTACAGTTATTGTGAGCACTTCCACGGTATTCCCCTGTAATATGGCAGTGGTCTCGAACTTTCCAGTCCTGTTGGGTAAATGGTTTTTGACACAAATAACAGGTTTCAGAACATTGGAACTCTGCTTCTTGAGCCTGAGTTAAGGCCTTTGGAACATTTAAGCTGTAAAGGCGATCAATTTCATTAGCTATTGAGATCAAACAGTCCATAAACTTTTCTGCAGCGTCAGGCCCACGATAAATAACAGGTTGGCTTGAAAGATTTGTCTTTATGTGTTCCACAGCAGGTGAGGGTTTAACGTATATACCAAAGCTCATAGGAACATGACTCTGGTATGGCACTGTATAACTTGCCTCAGGATTAGGTAGACATGTTTGATAGGGTAACAGTATACTTTCAAAATCAGCATAGATAACGTAAGGTATTCTCAGCATTTTTTCAACATTTAAGAATTTGACAATGGGGTTTTTAATAGGCATTTCAACCCTAGCAATGTCATGCTGGACACACAAAGCTCTATGTTCTTTCATTTTTTCCATTCCTTGTTGTCCATATCGATTATCAAAGTGTGTAAAACACCGTTTACACGTATATATTTTATGTTCATGGCGGGTAATCTCATGTCTTACTAGTTTATCAAAATCTTTGATAAAGACGTAGTGGTTCTGGCCGGATGATGAACTTAGCAAAAGGAGGTCGCGATGGTCTTGCAGCTCTTGATCCACAACCTTCAGAGGGAACAATTTCTTGTCTTGTTCCAATCCAAATACATTAATGGATATATCGTTGGCTTTTTCAAATTTGGGAATGTCAGCTAGCGATGTAGGAAATGATATTACTGAAAAATCATACTTGTTTTCCAGATCCTTGTATTTACTAACGCGTTTAGCATCAGTTTTAACCAGTTTTGCTAAAATGGCATACATAAAACACCTCTCGTCCTTAAAGTTTTGAGGATTAATGCAGGCTTTTCTTGCTTGTATAGCTGCTGGTAATGGAATATATGTGCTTCCACGCAAGGGATTGTACTTATTTATTTTCAATCGTACTCCTTCCACTGCTAACAAAGCCCAATTACTGCCTTTTAGCTCAGATTCTTCCATTTCCGTAGTTAACTTTGTAAATTGTGTTTCCAAGAAACTACTTAAGTCCGTTTCCAAAAATAGGGCCTGATTTCGTGTTTTAAAAGCACGATCTGTAATTTCATTGGTAGATGTATGAATGAATCTACATTCAGCAACAAGATTAACTTTTATCGACTTGTGCATTGCTAGTTCTTTCTGCATAGCTTGTATTATTTGCTGTTTGGACTCTTTAAGGTATGAATTTAAATCCTTGCACGTATCGCAACGAATGAAATAGGATTTAAGTCGACCTTCAAAAGATGTCTCATATTCAATAAGTCCATTTTTGTCAGGGACCAATGACAGTAGGTAATGTTTTGTAGGCTCTGCTTTTTGTCTCTTAGCTGCCGACACAACATTACAACATTCTTCATGACGACGTCCATTGTAGGCATTGTTGAATGTACTACCACAGGTCTTGCACTCATGAAATTCACCACACGATACTTCATGTCGCTTCCTATGATAGTCTCGAAGAAAAGTCTTTCCACACTCTTTACACATATAGCTAGGAATGGCTTCTTCCATTATGAATGTTGATTTCTGCAAACAGCTGCTTACTGCGTATCACAGGGCTAGAGGTTGGTCGGTGAGACGGTCTTTCACGATGTGAACACCGTGAGAGGTAGTAGTCAACTGGTGATATTCTTGTTAAGGGTCCACTAATATACCCCTAGTCTAGACCAACAGCTCTTTACAGCGTATGACAAGGCTGTAGACTGGACAGTGAGACGGTCTTTCACGATGTGAACACTGTAACAAGTAGTAGTCAACTGATTATATACTTGCTAAGGGTTCTCTAATATACAATAGTCAAGACCAACAGCTACTTACTGTGTAGTACAAGGCTGTACAATAGTTGTTTTGACAGTCTTTCACGATGTGGTCACTGTGAATGGTGGTAGTCAACTGATGATATTCTTGATAAGGGTCCTCTAATGTACCCCTGGTTAAGGGTAACAGCTGCTCACTGCTTATGACAAAGCTAAAGACTGGTTGCTTCAACGGTCTTTCACAATGTAAACACTGTGACAGGTAGTAGTCAACTGAAAATATTCTTATGGCCTACTCAAGGTTATCAGGTACTTACTGCATATCAAAAGGCTGTACACTCATGTGTGTTAGGCACTCTTTCTTGCTAAGGACCCCAATATTCCCTACACAAGGCTATACATGTTAGTTCTAAACACTTAGTGATTAATTGTATATTCAATTTTTGTACAAAGCTTATACAAGCACGTTTTTATGAGGTAAAACTTTGTTAAATAGCTGCATGCGACACACAAAGTATGTTGCCGCTATCTAGCGGTGACTATGAGAACTACTTGAACGACCAGCATGCTACCTAGTGCTCCATTTCAACACTCGCTCACTGAACGACCAGCATGCTATCTAGCGGTCGATAGCAATACTTCTCAACTACCAGCCTGCTATCTATCGGTCAATATGACAACTCACTCAACTACCAACATGCTACATGGCTTTTTTGGTCAGTTTTTTGTTGGCTTTTTTTTGGTCAGTTTCTGTTGGCTTATGTTGGCTTTTATTGGCTTTTGTTGGCTTTTGTTGGCTTTTGTAGGCTTTTTTGTTGGCTTTTGTTGGCTTTCATATTTGCTCTTGCTTGTGGGGGCTTATTATTTGGTCTTGGAAAGTATGTCAGTCCTTTTTTTTATGGCTGCAAAATGCTTACAGCCATGTTTGTAAGCAGCAACAACAACAACAACAGCAACACACAAAATTCCAAAAAAAATCCAAAGTACTCTAAGGTTTATCAATGACTCTCAACTCTTACACTTACCTCTATCCCATGCATAGTCAAAAATTAGTGTATTTTTCAAATTTTTCAAAAATATTTGGAAAGTTGGCTATATCATTAATCTAAAAATCCTGAAAAGACATATGTTAACTCCAACACCTACCTCTATACCACTCTCAGTCCAAAAATAGTGTATTTTTCAAATTTTCCAAAACATATTTCCAAAATGGGTTATATTTCCAAAATTTAAAAGTTAACAAAAACGTTTGTTTGACATAAATGAATGGCCTTTGTCCCCTCTACCACTATACCAAGTCCCAGGTCTCCAGGACAAAAAAAAATAAAATTTTTAAAAAGCGTTTTATTTTCAAAATTAGGAATTTTACAAACACATTTGTCTGACGTAAATCAATGGTCATTACCCCCTCTATCCCCACACTAAGTCTCATGTCTTTAGAACAACAAAAATACAATTTTGAAAATGGACTTATATTTCCAAAATTAGGAATTTTACAAAAACGTTTGTCTGACGTAAATCAGTGGTCATTACCCCCTCTATCCTCACACTAAGTCTCATGTCTCTAGAACAACAAAAATAAAATTTTGAAAATGGGCTTATATTTCCAAAATTAGGAATTTTACAAAAACGTTTGTCTGAAGTAAATCAATGGTCATTACCCCCTCCACCCCCACACTAAGTCTCATGTCTCTAGAACAACAAAAATAAAATTTTGAAAATGGGCTTATATTTCCAAAATTAGGAATTTTACAAAACCGTTTGTCTAACGTAAATCAGTGGTCTTTACCCCCTCTATCCCCATACCAAGTCTCAGGTCTCTAGGTCAACAAAAATAAAATTTTGAAAATGGGCTATATTTCCAAAATTAGGAATTCTACAAAAAAGTTTGTCTAACGTAAATCAATTGTCTTTTCCCCCTCTATTCCCATACCAAGTCTCAGGTCTCTAGGTCAACAAAAGTAAAATTTTGAAAAAATGGTCACTATTTTGGAAACTAGGAATTCTACGAAAAAGTTTGTTTAATATAAATAAAAGGTCTCTATCCCTCTACCTGCAAACCAAGTTCCAGGTCTGTACGACAAAAAATAAAAAAGATCAACTGGGAAAGTAGGCGATTTTTCATAAAACCAAACATTCTAAAAAATGTTCTATGGGCTTAAAGGAATGGCCTCTATGTCCTTTATTTTTTATAATAAAACTTTTTTATTTTTTACATTTTTTCGAAAACACTCGAATTTTGAAATTTTTATATTTTGGAAAGTAGAAAGTTTACGAAAAAATTTGTTTGACATAAATCACTGGCCCTGACCCCATCTACCACCAAAATAAATTTCAAGTCGCTAGAACAAAAATAACAGTAGTGGAGTAGTGCCGCTTCTAACCCACCCATTTTATTTGTACCAGACTGTACAAGTTCGAGCGGCACTACTCCACTACTGTTATTTTTGTTCTAGCGACTTGAAATTTATTTTGGTGGTAGATGGGGTCAGGGCCAGTGATTTATGTCAAACAAATTTTTTCGTAAACTTTCTACTTTCCAAAATATAAAAATTTCAAAATTCGAGTGTTTTCGAAAAAATGTAAAAAATAAAAAAGTTTTATTATAAAAAATAAAGGACATAGAGGCCATTCCTTTAAGCCCATAGAACATTTTTTAGAATGTTTGGTTTTATGAAAAATCGCCTACTTTCCCAGTTGATCTTTTTTATTTTTTGTCGTACAGACCTGGAACTTGGTTTGCAGGTAGAGGGATAGAGACCTTTTATTTATATTAAACAAACTTTTTCGTAGAATTCCTAGTTTCCAAAATAGTGACCATTTTTCAAAATTTTACTTTTGTTGACCTAGAGACCTGAGACTTGGTATGGGAATAGAGGGGGAAAAGACAATTGATTTACGTTAGACAAACTTTTTTGTAGAATTCCTAATTTTGGAAATATAGCCCATTTTCAAAATTTTATTTTTGTTGACCTAGAGACCTGAGACTTGGTATGGGGATAGAGGGGGTAAAGACCACTGATTTACGTTAGACAAACGGTTTTGTAAAATTCCTAATTTTGGAAATATAAGCCCATTTTCAAAATTTTATTTTTGTTGTTCTAGAGACATGAGACTTAGTGTGGGGGTGGAGGGGGTAATGACCATTGATTTACTTCAGACAAACGTTTTTGTAAAATTCCTAATTTTGGAAATATAAGCCCATTTTCAAAATTTTATTTTTGTTGTTCTAGAGACATGAGACTTAGTGTGAGGATAGAGGGGGTAATGACCACTGATTTACGTCAGACAAACGTTTTTGTAAAATTCCTAATTTTGGAAATATAAGTCCATTTTCAAAATTGTATTTTTGTTGTTCTAAAGACATGAGACTTAGTGTGGGGATAGAGGGGGTAATGACCATTGATTTACGTCAGACAAATGTGTTTGTAAAATTCCTAATTTTGAAAATAAAACGCTTTTTAAAAATTTTATTTTTTTTTGTCCTGGAGACCTGGGACTTGGTATAGTGGTAGAGGGGACAAAGGCCATTCATTTATGTCAAACAAACGTTTTTGTTAACTTTTAAATTTTGGAAATATAACCCATTTTGGAAATATGTTTTGGAAAATTTGAAAAATACACTATTTTTGGACTGAGAGTGGTATAGAGGTAGGTGTTGGAGTTAACATATGTCTTTTCAGGATTTTTAGATTAATGATATAGCCAACTTTCCAAATATTTTTGAAAAATTTGAAAAATACACTAATTTTTGACTATGCATGGGATAGAGGTAAGTGTAAGAGTTGAGAGTCATTGATAAACCTTAGAGTACTTTGGATTTTTTTTGGAATTTTGTGTGTTGCTGTTGTTGTTGTTGTTGCTGCTTACAAACATGGCTGTAAGCATTTTGCAGCCATAAAAAAAAGGACTGACATACTTTCCAAGACCAAATAATAAGCCCCCACAAGCAAGAGCAAATATGAAAGCCAACAAAAGCCAACAAAAAAGCCTACAAAAGCCAACAAAAGCCAACAAAAGCCAATAAAAGCCAACATAAGCCAACAGAAACTGACCAAAAAAAAAGCCAACAAAAAACTGACCAAAAAAGCCATGTAGCATGTTGGTAGTTGAGTGAGTTGTCATATTGACCGATAGATAGCAGGCTGGTAGTTGAGAAGTATTGCTATCGACCGCTAGATAGCATGCTGGTCGTTCAGTGAGCGAGTGTTGAAATGGAGCACTAGGTAGCATGCTGGTCGTTCAAGTAGTTCTCATAGTCACCGCTAGATAGCGGCAACATACTTTGTGTGTCGCATGCAGCTATTTAACAAAGTTTTACCTCATAAAAACGTGCTTGTATAAGCTTTGTACAAAAATTGAATATACAATTAATCACTAAGTGTTTAGAACTAACATGTATAGCCTTGTGTAGGGAATATTGGGGTCCTTAGCAAGAAAGAGTGCCTAACACACATGAGTGTACAGCCTTTTGATATGCAGTAAGTACCTGATAACCTTGAGTAGGCCATAAGAATATTTTCAGTTGACTACTACCTGTCACAGTGTTTACATTGTGAAAGACCGTTGAAGCAACCAGTCTTTAGCTTTGTCATAAGCAGTGAGCAGCTGTTACCCTTAACCAGGGGTACATTAGAGGACCCTTATCAAGAATATCATCAGTTGACTACCACCATTCACAGTGACCACATCGTGAAAGACTGTCAAAACAACTATTGTACAGCCTTGTACTACACAGTAAGTAGCTGTTGGTCTTGACTATTGTATATTAGAGAACCCTTAGCAAGTATATAATCAGTTGACTACTACTTGTTACAGTGTTCACATCGTGAAAGACCGTCTCACTGTCCAGTCTACAGCCTTGTCATACGCTGTAAAGAGCTGTTGGTCTAGACTAGGGGTATATTAGTGGACCCTTAACAAGAATATCACCAGTTGACTACTACCTCTCACGGTGTTCACATCGTGAAAGACCGTCTCACCGACCAACCTCTAGCCCTGTGATACGCAGTAAGCAGCTGTTTGCAGAAATCAACATTCATAATGGAAGAAGCCATTCCTAGCTATATGTGTAAAGAGTGTGGAAAGACTTTTCTTCGAGACTATCATAGGAAGCGACATGAAGTATCGTGTGGTGAATTTCATGAGTGCAAGACCTGTGGTAGTACATTCAACAATGCCTACAATGGACGTCGTCATGAAGAATGTTGTAATGTTGTGTCGGCAGCTAAGAGACAAAAAGCAGAGCCTACAAAACATTACCTACTGTCATTGGTCCCTGACAAAAATGGACTTATTGAATATGAGACATCTTTTGAAGGTCGACTTAAATCCTATTTCATTCGTTGCGATACGTGCAAGGATTTAAATTCATACCTTAAAGAGTCCAAACAGCAAATAATACAAGCTATGCAGAAAGAACTAGCAATGCACAAGTCGATAAAAGTTAATCTTGTTGCTGAATGTAGATTCATTCATACATCTACCAATGAAATTACAGATCGTGCTTTTAAAACACGAAATCAGGCCCTATTTTTGGAAACGGACTTAAGTAGTTTCTTGGAAACACAATTTACAAAGTTAACTACGGAAATGGAAGAATCTGAGCTAAAAGGCAGTAATTGGGCTTTGTTAGCAGTGGAAGGAGTACGATTGAAAATAAATAAGTACAATCCCTTGCGTGGAAGCACATATATTCCATTACCAGCAGCTATACAAGCAAGAAAAGCCTGCATTAATCCTCAAAACTTTAAGGACGAGAGGTGTTTTATGTATGCCATTTTAGCAAAACTGGTTAAAACTGATGCTAAACGCGTTAGTAAATACAAGGATCTGGAAAACAAGTATGATTTTTCAGTAATATCATTTCCTACATCGCTAGCTGACATTCCCAAATTTGAAAAAGCCAACGATATATCCATTAATGTATTTGGATTGGAACAAGACAAGAAATTGTTCCCTCTGAAGGTTGTGGATCAAGAGCTGCAAGACCATCGCGACCTCCTTTTGCTAAGTTCATCATCCGGCCAGAACCACTACGTCTTTATCAAAGATTTTGATAAACTAGTAAGACATCAGATTACCCGCCATGAACATAAAATATATACGTGTAAACGGTGTTTTACACACTTTGATAATCGATATGGACAACAAGGAATGGAAAAAATGAAAGAACATAGAGCTTTGTGTGTCCAGCATGACATTGCTAGGGTTGAAATGCCTATTAAAAACCCCATTGTCAAATTCTTAAATGTTGAAAAAATGCTGAGAATACCTTACGTTATCTATGCTGATTTTGAAAGTATACTGTTACCCTATCAAACATGTCTACCTAATCCTGAGGCAAGTTATACAGTGCCATACCAGAGTCATGTTCCTATGAGCTTTGGTATATACGTTAAACCCTCACCTGCTGTGGAACACATAAAGACAAATCTTTCAAGCCAACCTGTTATTTATCGTGGGCCTGACGCTGCAGAAAAGTTTATGGACTGTTTGATCTCAATAGCTAATGAAATTGATCGCCTTTACAGCTTAAATGTTCCAAAGGCCTTAACTCAGGCTCAAGAAGCAGAGTTCCAATGTTCTGAAACCTGTTATTTGTGTCAAAAACCATTTACCCAACAGGACTGGAAAGTTCGAGACCACTGCCATATTACAGGGGAATACCGTGGAAGTGCTCACAATAACTGTAATTTGAGGTGTAAAACACGAAACCCCGTTCCTGTGTTTCTACATAATATGAGTGGCTACGACGCAAATTTCATTGTAAAGCAATTGGGGTGTACTACTGAGAGAGTGGATGTTATCGCTAACTCCAAAGAAAAGTACATTTCCTTTACCAAATATGTAGGAAATGTTAAGCTTAGATTTGTGGATACGTTTCGGTTAATGCCGAGTAGTTTGGAAAACTTAGTTTCCAACTTAACATCATACCCTGAAACAGACAAGTACTTTGGAAAAGAAAATGCAATGCTCATGACTCGTAAAGGGGTATTTTGTTATGACTACATTGACTCATGGGAAAAGTTAAGTGAAACGCGTTTACCTCCAAAAGAGGCATTCTTTAACAAATTAAGTCAAGAAGATGTTAGTCAAGAAGACTACGAACATGCCAAAAATGTCTGGAATCAGTTCAACATTAAAACTCTAGGGGAATATAGTGACCTCTACCTAACATCAGATGTACTCCTTCTTGCAGACAGCTTTGAAACGTTTAGAAACAAAACACTAGAAACACACCGAGTGGATGCTGCACACTTCTTTACTTCGCCTGGTTTAAGTTTCGAGGCAATGCTCCTTTACACAGGCATTGAACTGGAATTGCTACAGGATTACGATCAGATTCTTTTAATCGAGTCTGGAATACGTGGAGGCATATGCCAGGTGTCTCATCGGTATGCTGAAGCTAACAATAAATACATGGAAACCTATGATTCTGAGAAACCATCGCAGTTTATTACCTATGATGATGCCAACAACCAATACGGGTGGGCTATGTGCCACTCCCTTCCTTATGGTGGATTTCAGTGGGTTTCTCCAGATACTGTTGATCTAGAAAAACTAAAGAAAGACGATCCTGTGGGATACATTCTAGACGTTGATGTTGATTACCCATCTGACCTTCATGATCTACACAACGATTTACCTTTCCTACCAGAGTGTACACAACCTAAGGATTCGTCTCTGAAAAAACTAATTCCTCATCTTGGAAATCGAAGGCGATATGTTGTTCATTACATGGCATTAAAACAGGCTTTAGATCATGGAATAAAATTGATAAAAATTCATCGTGTGTTAAAGTTTAAACAAAGACCTTGGTTAAAGGCATACGTTGATTTTAATAACAACCTTCGAAAACAAGCCAGAAATGATTTTGAGAAAAATCTGTACAAATTATTCAACAATGCCATTTTTGGGAAAACAATGGAAAATATCCGTAAAAGAATAGACATACGTCTTGTGACTGACAGCAAAAAGGCAGAAAAGCTAATAGCTAAACCAACATTCATCGACAGAACAATTTATGGTCCCAACCTAGCTGCTTTCCACATGGCTAAACGTAACATTGTATTCAATAAGCCTATATATATTGGAATGTGTATACTGGATATTTCAAAAACTCTAATGTATTCCCACCACTATGATGTCCTGCTACCCTATTATGGAATGGACAATCTTAAACTCATGTATATGGATACCGACTCGTTCATTTATTTGGTTAACACCCCAGATGTATATCAAGACAAGTTGGATTTCCTAGAACACCTGGACACATCAGATTATCCTACTAATCACATATGTTACTCTACATCAAACAAGAAAACGTTGGGGAAATTTAAAGACGAGGCTTGTGGACAAATTATAAAAGCATTTGTTGGACTTAGAGCTAAAATGTACGCTTTAGACATAATTGGTAAAGAAATCAAAAAGATTAAAGGTATTAACAGAGGTGTTGTCAAAAATTGTATAAGCTTTCAAGATTATAAGGATTGTGTCATGAAAAACAATGTAAAAAGAATACCCATGAACATTATCACTTCTAAACAACATGACATATCATCTATAAGACTAAACAAAATTGCTTTGTGTCCTAGTGATGATAAAAGAGTGATTGATGCTAACGGTATAGGTACACATGCCTATGGTCATTACTCAATCATTGACCATGCTTAAAGAGTTAAGTTATGAATATCAAAATCATCTGCCTGCAACTAGCAAATACATAAAACAATTTAGGAAATAAAACAATAACACTACAAAAATAAAATAAAATAGTAATCATAATCAAAAAATAAATAGAAAACAAAATAAAAACAACTGTACAATTTATAACAAAAAAAGAATATATATATATAAAAATGTATTATGTGTAAATAGTGTACATGTATTTAAAATAAATAATATTGTATGGACACTGCTTGTACATTTTTAATTACTACCCACCTCTCTCCACTCCTAATGCAAAATGAACATGTAAAACACAAATTGGAAAATCCATGTTTCCATATTGACAAAATAGAAAAAGCATTAAACTGAAATTTTAAAAACTGTAAATGGGAATTTCGTAAATTGACAAATGCACAACAACAAATTGGAAAATCCATGTTTCTATATCATGATATTGAAAAACTTTAAACTGACATTTTAAAAACTGTAAATGGGAAATTGTGAAATTAATAAATGTGTAAACAATAAAATGCAAAATCCATGTTTCCATATTATGAAATTGAAAAACCTAAAACTGTTATAAAAAAACTGAAAATGGAAAATTGGAAAATTGACTAATGTGTAAACAACAAAATGCAAATTCCATGTTTCCATATTATGAAATTGTAAAACTTAAAATTAACATTAAAAAAACTAAAAATGGGAAATTAGAAAATTGACAAATGCGTAAACAACAAAATGAAAGAAAAAAATACTCGGTTGGGGTAGTGATCTTATTGTACAGTAGCCTATAAGACTAGCATAAGGATAGTTGCATGAGCACTTATATACTTTGTGTATGTGCATTAGCCTTTGGATTAGCTTAAGTTAGGTTTGGTATAGTTAGGTTTAGTGAGGTTAGGTATGTGACCTTGTAGTTTACTCTTTTCGGAAAATGTAAAATGTAAAATCTAAAATCAAAAAATCTTAAATTTAAAATGTAAAATCTAAAAAAAACTAAAAACTAAAATACAAAAAATCAAAAATGTAAAATGTAAAACCTAAAAAATATAAAATGAAAAAATCTAAAATCTAAAATGTTAAAATGTAAAATGTTAAAATGCAAAATCTAAAATCTTTAAATGAGGTTTCTGTGGGTTAGGTTAGGTTAGGTTATAACTAAGTTTATTATTTGTGCTCTCACATTTGCTCTTACTTTTTTGCTCACACTTTTTGCTCACATTTTTTTTCTCGCACTTTTAGGTTAGGTTAGGTTAAGTTAGGTTAGGTTAGGTTAGGTTATAACTTAGTTTATTATGTGTGCTCTTACATTTGCTATTATATTTGCTCTGACTTTGAAGTTAGGTTAGGTTAGGTTAGGTAAGGTTAGGTTAGGTTAGGTTATAACTTAGTTTATTATGTGTGCTCTCTCATTTGCTTTTACTTTTTTTTGCTCTGACTTTAAAGTTTGGTTAGGTTAGGTTAGGTGAAGTTAGGTTAGGTTAGGTGAAATTGGGTTAGGCAGAATGGCTGCAGTATGAATCAAAAGCCAGCCAGCTCCTGTCAGTTTTGCCTCACAAGGCTGAGTGTACCCCGTTCCACTCTTGAGACCAGAAATTAAATTTCTTGGCAGAGCCGGGATTCGAACCTCAGGAATGACCTCCAAGAATGCTAGTCACTACACTAAGTGGTTGACAATATAAGGCTGGTCTTGATTATACATGATCAATTAATAATTACCTAATAATAATAATAATAATAATAATAAATATTCCATTTACCAACTACACGGCCGAACTCCCCCTGTGACATCATTCATGGTCTCAGGACATGGCGGCCATCTTGCCCATTAGCCCCTGCCCCAGCTCTGACTGACCCCTCCATAAGAATAGCATAGAGTGATTGCGCGTGGCGGCCATCTTGCCCATTAGCCCCTGCCCCAGAACCGCCCTATATTACCTACTATTGGGTATCGCAGGATTCCTATTCTGTATAGTGTGGAAATTTAGAGATACTGTTTTTTATAGTTTATTATGAGGCGATTATCTTGTGACCATTTGGTTAACTCTTCCTTAACAGATTCAGCAGACTGCTGTAATACCTGCTTAGTTTCACCTTTTATTACAAGTGTTGTATTGTCCGCAAACAAAATTTCCTTGTGAGAACGAACGTTCTGTGTTATATCATTGATGTATACAAGAAGGAGTACTGGGCCCAAAGCCGATCCCTGGGGTAATCCAAATTTAATAATTCCCACATTGGACAATGTTTCATTAAGTAATTTGGTTCCATCATCCTTGTGTCTCAAGCTTACTATTTGTTTACGCCTTGTTAAGTAAGACTCTACCCATTTATTAGCTAGACCTCTAATACCATATTGATTTAGTTTTGTAAGGAGGATTTTATGGTCAACAACATCAAATATTTTCGATAAATCCAAGATTAGGCCAGTTACATGTTCCTTATTGTCAATTAATTTCAGTATACTATTACTACATTCATAAATTGCTGTCTGTGTTGATCTTTCCGTTCTGAATCCATGTTGTGAGTTTGATAGTATTTCATTTTTTTCTATAAAACTTATCAGTCTCTTATAAATGATTTTTCCACAATTTTTGCAATACCAGTTGGTAAGGTAATAGGACGATAGTTATCTAATTCATCTTTTGAACAGTTTTTGTGCACTGGAATTACTTTTGATAACTTCAAAATATCCCGGAAGTTCCTGAGAGAATTGAACTGTTTATCAAGTGCGTAAGTGGATTTATTATATTTTCTGCACATTTCTTTAAAATTGCATCAGGGATACCATCAATGCCAGCACAGAATTTATTTTTAGCTCTTTTATAACTATTCTTACCTCTTCACTTGTGACATGATTTATAAATAAATAAATCACTGCATATATTTATTTTATTATCAGAATTTAGTGTATTTACCTGTGATTTACTTAATATTTTATGTGGAATTTCCAGAAAATACTCATTAAAAGTGTTTGCTATTTCCTCTGGATTATTAATCACTTTACTATTGCTGGTCAGTGTAATGTTCCTTTGTATTTTAGCAGATTTTCCAGTTTCTTTCTTTATCACGGACCACATAGCCCTGTTTTTATTAGATGATAGGGAAATAAAATTATCATTATGCATTTTCTTTTCTAGTCTTATTACCTTATTTAATATGCTAGTGTAACTTTTGTGGTATAAATTGAATTCATGTGTTTTGTGGTATTGTTTATATAATTTGTGTAGAAATTTCTTTCTTTGACATGAATTTCTAATCCCTCTTGTTATCTGACTGCTAGTTTTGTTATTTTGAATAGTTCTTTGTTTAAAGGGGAATGCTGTTTCAAAATAGTGTTTTAGGGTACTTTGAAATTCATTAAGCTTATCATTTACATTTTCTAGTATATAAATTTCTGACCATGTTTTTTACCCACCCGTAAAAGAACACACTCCACCGTTGATGTATAGGCACCGTGAAAGAAAAAAATTAATAAATAATTTGGATGCACTTCTAAGGCAATATAGAGATTATCAGTTACTCTTTTATTTTATGTTCTTATGCCAATTTCTATTCCGGGCAATTTCCAAGATGGTTCATACATTAAGGCCACGGCCAACAGCACGGCTGCCTCTTTCCCAATATTCACCTGAATTAAATATACAAACATTCCAATACATACACCACGAGTAACACAGGTTATCATGTTCTACTCACACACCCAAGTACTCGGGGCTAAATGACCAAGATGTCCAAGCCGATCAAATTAAACAACATCATGACGTAATCTTCAGCCCGTGTCAGTCTGGGCATCGCCGTGTGCTATGCTCTAACGGTTTCCCATTCAGCGCGAGTTGAGTGCTAAGCAGCGAACATCGCCTACTTGACGATCTTCCCGACAGGAGCGCTGCTAGGGTAAACAGATTGTGAGCTTGTCCAAGCGCGCAATATTCCACTTACGTCTTACACCTTTGTTATTTTTCACTTGAGTTGTGTAATGTGAGAAGTGCAGTGTTCACTATGTGTTGAGATTTTGTATTACTTACTACGACTCCATAATTTTGTAATGCCTATGGAATATACACACAGGTTTGTTTATTTAATTTAAACACCAGTCTTATGTTTTGCCGACGTAATATCTTGTCTCTAGAACATGCATCGGTTTTCTGTATTGTGATAGCTGATAATCATGTCGAAGAGAAGTAATGCTTTTAATGGTCGTCGGTGATTGTTAGCCGCGATGGTATACTTCTGTGTTCCATACTGCATGAGTAAGAGAGGTAAAGTAAAAGGCATTTTCTTTCATTAATTCCCGTGTGTTGCAGAATTAAGACAGAAATGGCTTAAAAATATTTCTCGAGACAAATTTTTACCGAATTTTGAGTCAAGAACTTGTCACGTATGTGGGCGGTTTTTTCTTGAGTCTGATTATCGTCAAGGGCTGAAAATAAAGAAATTGAAGGACCGTGTCTTCCCTACGGTATTCGAAGATTATCCTGCACATAAAGTACCGAAACCAGCATTAGGGAGAATAAAACTCATGAAAAATGACGGAAACCATGGCAAGAAAAGAAAACGAGATAACGATACCGTAGGAAATTTTCACGATAGTAACGACGTCACGCTCATAGCCAACGTGGCCTATTTAACCAAGGGAGTTGAATCAGTTGATATCCCTTACGATGACCAAGTTTCTGGATTGCGAGGCCATGGTAACAAGTCTGTTGAAGTTCAGACAGATAGAGTCGCACGTAATAAATTCGCTGACGCTGGTAGACATTTATCTTCACTTAGAGCAAAACTGTGGCGTGCCAATAACAAAATAAAAAGAAAATGGAATTGGAACTAGAATCCCAAAAGAAACAACCACACCAGTATGATAATCAATACCATGCAACTTCAAAATCTATACCGAACTAAATATTAACGGGCGTGACCCTTCAAATTCCAAATGTTCATTCTTTGTAGAGCAAATTGTAAACTATAACAAGAAATCACCCAGATGGACAGAAGATTCAGTACAGCAATGTGTAATATGGGAATTCATTTCACCTAAGGGATACAATTTTGCCAGAATTAATTTATTTAAATTACCATCGAAGAGCACACTTAGCCGTTACATAGTAACTGATATTCATTTCAGTAGAAATAACGAGAGTTTGTTAACGAAATAGTAGATCGTATATTTACACGCCCATTATTTTTCAAGGTACAAACAACACAAGGAATACTAAAATATAAATCAATGCTGCCAACTTAAATTGTTAACTACGAACTCCAGCACTTCCCCTGGTAGTTGACCTCAAACAATGACAATCATTTAATTCAACAATAATACAAAACACAGTTCCTGTTACAAACTAAACCAAATTGAGGATCTTTATGAAACTCTGGGTCTTTGGCCCATTCAATGCCTTCGTAAACAAGTCTGCAACATTCTTGTTACTTGGAACATATTCGAAAATAATGTCCCTCTTACTTGCATGGTCCCTACAACACTGATACTTAATATCAAAGTGCTTTGACAATTCAGAATCACCACTGTTTCCGGTGAGCTTAATGCCATTTTGATTGTCAACTCTGATGACAAGTGGTTTAGGCAAAACCACTTCCCAACCCAACTCGTGTATTATCTGTCCTAGCCATAATGCCTCCTTAGCAGCATGGAACATGGAATCATACTCTGTCTCGGTTGTAGATGTGGCAACCGTGTCACGTTTCTTTGGTAACCTCGTGTGTTCCAGCTAATTGGTGCATTTGCTAAGATTGTAACATATCCTCTCACAGATTTCCTGTCTTTGGCATTGGCAAAATCTGCATTACAATACATTCGGACATGTACATCAGATTTTTCAAAAAACAGTTTTACATTACATGTTTTCTTCAAGTAGGTTACAACATAATGTGCTTTACATCTTGCCAATCTCTCTTTGTAGGTGAACAATTTTTCTTGCTCACTTTACACACTGCAATAGTAATATCTGGCCAAGCCATTGTAGCCAGATATAGTAACATACCTACTGCTTTTCTGTACTCGTACTCATCATGTTTCTCATCACCTGACAATTGTCCATCATCTCTATTTATTTCTAAAGGAGCTGACCTACCCTTCCCATCTTGAAGTTTGAATTCTTTCAATACCCTTTTAATATAGCCAGTTTGATGAACAGACGTTACTCCTTCCCTGTACTCCACATTCATAGAAAGAAAGTTGGTCATATTTCCTAACTTCTTAATCTCCAATCTAATTTCCAACTCTTCCTTGAACCATTCAAGCCGTTCTGTTTTTCCCTAGCATGCCAAGTCATCAACATAAACACCAATGATCAGATCCTTATCTTTGTTAACAAACACACATGGATCCTTCACTAGAGGTTTCAAACCTAATTCTGCCAAATTCATATACAAGGTCGAGTGCCATTCCATAGCACTTTGTTTAAGCCCATACAAGCTTTTGAGCTATTTACATATTTTATTTTTATCCACCTCAAAGTATTTAGGTTGTTCCATGAAAACTTACTCATTCAACTCAGTGTGCAAGTATGCTGTGAGTACATCAATTTGATCCAGAACCCACCCATTAATGACAGTTAAATCCATCATCAGTCGAATTGTTTTTCTTTTAATTACTGGAGCATGAGTTTCATTGAAGTCTACCCCTTGCACTTGGGAAAAACCTTGTGCTACCAATCTTGCCTTAAATCTGTTAACAGTACCATCTGGATTTCTCTTAAGTTTCAAAACCCACTTGCAACCAACACATTTCTACCAGAAGGCCTGTCAACCAAAATAAATATCCCTTTACGTTGGATACTGTCTAACTCGCTTTTCATTGCATCCCTCCATTCATCGGATACCTCCCCATTCAATGCCTCACTCACACTCAATGGTTCTTCGATATGATCATCAAAATACATCGTCAAATTACAGCAAGAACATACTTTGCACTTCCTTAAACTTTCACACCTTCTCAAAACGTACTCATTATTTTCCGCCTCATTCACATTTTGATCATTCTCTTGGACATTGTTTCAATCTTAATCTCGGACTCATCACTACAATAACTTCTTACCATAACATCAGTTTGAACATGCTTAAAAGTATGCCTAACCTGTTCTACCATGGAAAATACACTTTCATAAAATTTTACATGATATCCAATCACAAATGATTTAGTCTCAAGATTAAACAATTTATACCCTTTCACAATGTTTTCATAACTTATGAATACACATCTGACTGCTCGGGGCTGAAATTTACCTATTTCTGAAATAACGAAGCTTTACAACCAAATGCACGTAACCTTGGATATTCTTTTTCAGTACTCTCTCCCTTCCACATTTCATATGGGATCTGATTCCCAATAGCCCTAGATGGAAATAGGTTCCTATAAAGGCAAGCAGTGTTGGCTGCTTCAGTCCAAAACGAATCTGACAAACCTGACTGCACTATCAAACACCTTATCTTATCTTCTGCATTCCTATTAAAGCTCTCAGCTATACTATTTTGTTCTGGAGTATAAGCTGCCGTCTTTCTATGACTTATGCCATTCCCTTTCAAATAGGTATAAAATTTATCACCACAATATTCGCCACCTCCATCTGTTTGAAAGCATTTAAATTTGAAGTCATGCATTCTCTCTACTTCAGCTTGATACTCCAAAAACTTTGTGAAAGCTTCACCTTTGGTTTTCAAGAATTTAACGATTGTAAATGTGGGATAATCATCTACAAAACTCATCATTTATTTATGACCACCATTTGACTTAACAGGAGGTGTTAACAAATCACTATGTACCAATTCCAGTGGTTTACTGCATTGGCGTTCACTCTTCTGCAATTAGTCATCTTCCCCAGAACACACACATCACAACTCTTATTCTCACTCTTTAAACCTGACAAGTATGGAATTTTCTGCATAGCAGCTTCATGTGGATGCTCTACTCTTACATGCCACAAATCTGAACTCACTGCTCGCAAGGCTACAGCTTCAATTCATCACTGACATCAGCATTCGATATACAAGCTACACTGTGATTAGGTTCCAACAAATACAACTTGTAAACACGCACTCATCATTATACATACCTTTAGCACCTTCTTTCTTAAAGTGAACAAATATATCATTCATGACTAAGCGCCCAACTGAAATCAAATTGAATGCTAAATCTGGATCGTGCTAAACATGTCTCATCTCAATTACATTACCAACACATTTATCAGATAATGCAAACTTGACAACACCTGTTCCACTAACTGGGAGTTGCCCTTGGCCTATCTTAATATAGCCCTTACACTCTGAATAGGGGGAAAACAACTCTCTTTTAGACGTCGTATGTCCCGACGCTGCCGAGTCAAGGTACTGCGCCCGGATTCCTCTAGGTCACAGTCCCAAATGCGCGCAGATGGAAAAAAGACCGTAGGGATGTCAATATACCGGACTAATGACTAGGGAACCCTGAACACACATAACGCACACCTAACCAATGTGAATTATTGTTACAAACAGTTAAGTTCATGACTATTCACTTAAATATACAAATCCGGTAGTTAATAATCAATAATATTACAAACTTGCGACGCATGACTTTCAGATAAGTTTCCAAAATAAAAATATAAGTGTGCATGGCATTAACCCTCACTGCTCACACTCGTGATTCTCCAAAAATACATATTACGGCTTTACTTAACTGACACATAGTATATCACATCTTTCCATCATACATTCTTTATCTCACACACTTCATAAACAGATTATCGCGTCCTTATTACTCTTCCTTCGACATATTTGCTTGTGGTATATATTCTCCTCTTAGCACTTTTACAAACTTCTATGAACCATATCAAATACTTTCAACAAAGTAAGATATTCAGAATTCCTACTAGATATTACGAATGTAACACCTTTCATGAATTCACTACTCCTCCTCCGACATAATCTTCTATCGATTTTACAATTCTGTGTTATATTTCATCTATACATCTCTCACAAAATATTATTACCGCAAACCTCTTCACATTCTCTCTTCCATAAATCATGCCGTATTTCTTCTCTCTGCTTTAAATACTCTTCTGTTACAATTTATACTTTGCTCTGAATCTTTAATCTGCTCGCGTTTGTCATTCAAATAAAAATTTCTTTACCTCCCGTCTTTCCTTACAATAGATACTTAATATCCTTCCTTCCATTTTACAAGTTCTTTTCATAACAAATATTGATCTACAATACTTTATAATTTCGTTTTCATCATTCAGCTATGCCTTTTAAATACGCATACTGTTCTTTCGTTCAAAATAAACTTCTGGGTTTTACAATATCATCTTTTCAGACAATGGAGTTCCTTCAATGCAAATATTGAATACTCCTGTCAATAATTACGGTTTTTTACATCACTAGCAGTATTACTCGGCTTCGCCTGGTGGAATGATGATAATGTATCAAAGTCTCCTTAGAAATATAATGGATTTAAAATCTAGGTCATTTGCCCCCCAAAGACAATGAGGGCGTAATATCTAGATCAGTTGCCCTCTTGATAGGGATGATAATGAAAACTACTGTTTAATTGACACGTCAAACTTACAAACTACCGTAATAGAAATACATATTTCAAAATTCACAGGCGAGGAAGACTTAACGTGTGTGGTGATTAATGGTGTAATGGGCGTAACATCTAGGTCATTTGCCCTTATGATGAGGAAGATAAGGGAAACTACTACCTGTATTGAATTGACACTTCAACTTATAATGTACACAATGTACTGTAATAAAAATAAATATTTTAAAAATCACTGGTCGGGTTCAAAAGGTAAGTAACTTACATAAAGATTGGTTGAGATGGGTGAAATTATGTAGATTTTTGCCAAAGAGCCTAAATGCAGTAAATGGAATTGCCTATCCGAAATTTCATTTAGACAGTGTTACACGTCGGGTTCCAAAGGGTGAGTATGAAAAATTTGTTCAGATCGGTGAAACAGGGTAGATTTTTGCCAAAGGGCCTAAATGCAGGGAATGGAGTGGTCTGTCCAAAGTTTTAAGTGGGCAGTGTTACTCGTCGGGTTCCAAAGGGTAAGTATACAAATTTAGGTTCAGATCGGTGAAACGATGTAGATATGTGCAAAAGGGTCTAAATTCAGGGAATGGAGTGGTCTGTCCGAAATTTCAAGTGGACATTGTTACTCATCGGGTTCCAAAGGGTAAGTATATACGTTTTTTTTCGATCGGTGAACGATGTAGATTTGTGCCAAAGGGCCTAAATGCGGAGAATGGAGTGGTCTGTCCGAAATTTCGAGTGGGCAGTGTTACTCGTCGAGTTCCAAAGGGTAATTATTTGAGATCGGTGAAACGGTGTAGTTTTGTGCCAAAGGGCCGAAAAGCAGGGAATAGTGTGTTCTGTGCGAAATTTAAAGTGAACAGTGTTACTTGTCGCGTTCCAAAGGGTAGGTAAGTAAAATTTGGGTCAGATCGGTGAAACGGTGTAGATTTGTGCCAAAGCGTCTATATGAAGGGAATGGAGTGGTCTGTCCGCAATTTCAAGCAGACAGTATTACTCGCAGGGTACCAAAGTGTAAGTATCCGAATATTGGTTCTGATCGGTGAAACGGTGTAGATTTGGGCCAAAGCGCCTAAATGCAGGGAATGGAGTGGTCTGTCCGCAATTTCAAGCAGACAGTGTTACTCGCAGGGTACCAAAGGGTAGGAATGCGAATTTTGGTTCTGATCGGTGAAACGGTGTAGATTTGGACCGAAGGGCCTGAATGGAGGGAATGGGGTGGTCTGTCCGAAATTTTAAGCGGACAGTGTTACTCGCAGGGTTCCAAAGGGTAAGTATACAAATTTTGGTACGGATCGGTGAAACGGTGTAGATTTGTGCCAAAGGGCCAAAATGCAGGGAATGGGGTGGTCTGTCCGAAATTTTAAGTGGACAGTCTTACTCGCAGGGTTCAAAAGGGTAAGTATACAAATGTTGGTTCAGATCGGTGAAGCGGTGTAGATTTCTGTCAAAGGGCCTAAATGCAGGGGATGGAGTATCCTCTCCGCAATTTAAAGCAGACAGTGTTAGTTGCAGTGTTCCAAAGGGTAAATATACAAATTTTGGTTGAGATCGGTGAAACGGTGTAGATTTGGGACAAAGGGCCTAAATGCAGGGAATGGAGTAGTCTGTCCGCAATTTCTAGCTGACAGTGTTACTCGCAGGGTTTCAAAGAGTAAGTATACACATTTTGGTTCAGATCGGTGAAACGTGTAGATTTGTGCCAAAGGGCCTAAATGCAGGGAAAGGAGTGGTCTGTCCGCAATTTCAAGTAGATAGTTTTACTCGCAACGTACCAAAGGGTAAGAATGAAAATTTTGGTTCTGATCGGTGAAATGGTGTAGATTTGTGCAAAAGGGCCTAAATGCAGGGAATGGGGGGGGGGGGGGGTCTGTCCGAAATGAAAAGTTGACAGGGTTACCCGGAGAGTTCCAAAGGGTAAGTATACAAATTTTGGTTCGGATCGGTGAAACGGTGTAGATTTGTTTACATAACAGACAAACATTGTGCTTCATATATATAGATAATTTCGTTCCTGAGACGAATTAGCTCCATATACTTAGGATCATCATGTCCTATCCTTCTCTTGTATCACATGTACAAATTTACGCTTGTCAAAAAATCATGACTACTTTCTCTCCACTGTTACAACATTTATTTAACATACTTATTACCGTTTCCTCTGATGTTACAACAATATCTATTTGACACACTTATTGCCGTTTTCTCTGATGTTACAACAATATCTATTTGACATACTTATTACCGTTTTCTCTGATGTTACAACAATATCTATTTGACATACTTATTACCGTTTTCTCTGAAGTTACAACAATATCTACGAAATATACTTTGTTATCGCAAAGGATTTATCTTCAAGCAAAAATTAAAAGCATTCTAATAAACTGCAAAAATAATTACGGTGACGAATATCACCAATAAACGTTCAAAATACGTCCAAATGACGTATGAAGATTTCTACCAAAAGTTATATATTCTAGACAAAATAATAACATGGGCTATGAATATAAGATAAGATGTTGGTCATTACACTGGAATATCGTGTACAAGTTCTAACTACATAGGTGTGTAAAATTGCACTTGTCTACCTTCAAAACTGTGGCCGCTGGTAAGATCTGACGATGTTGGTATCTGAGGAATTTCTCCCACGCGCCTTCGGGAATGTGACGCTTGCCTGCCATCCGGTCTGCATGAGTCACGCCACTTCCGTGTAGACCGATGGGCTAGTACAGCAATGGGGTGAGTAAAACCGGTAATCAGCTGGGAATCGACTGGCAGTCTCCCCCCGTCCGTGCCGTTGACCTCGCTCCTCCGCAGCGTTTCACTCTTCTCGGCCCGATGACCTAGACACTCCTCACGTTTCATTCTTGAGTCCATCTTCCTTCTGCCCATCTCTGGATGTTCTTGGATGTCGGTAGTGTTGCAATGTGCTTTCTTAACACGAGAAATCACCTCAGCTTGTGAATTTCTCTCCATTGTTGTAGATTGTTGCGTTCATTCGAACGAACTGCAGATGTCGACGCAGCTCGCTCCCATTAGTTATGTTGTCATGGTCATATCTAGACCTCGCTTGTTAGTATAGCTTTACTTTCCCTTCATAGTGGAAAATTAAAACATTCTCCTTCCTTCTAAATAATAAGTAGTCGTAATCTCTCCCCCTTCGACCTAATTCTTTATACATCTTGTATAGTGTGATGTGTTTCTTCCTTGAAGTATGACAATGCCTTTGGCTTCTCTTCTGCGTAGTCTTGCGTTCGAAGTTTCGATGTACTGCTACAAAGTATATCTTCACGACTTATATCTCTCGTTGTTTCTGCTAAATACTTCTTCTGAATTGTATTATCAGCTTATTCATACTTGTTGTTCCATGTTTCTACTATGCTTCTTCATCTTGAAGTCTAATATTTCCCAAGTCATTACCACTTGTAGATTAGAGAGTGAATCGTTATACGTGTTGTCTCCTTGAAAGTTCAAGTAGAAAGAGCCTCGTTACTTGGCGTTCGGTAGCCTCCTCCGTTCGATTTCCCTCGTAAATTCACTGAACTAACCTCACTCTGCTCTGAAAATTCACTCCTTCACTTATATCTCCTCTCTCACGTATTCAATTTAATTTCCGTATTGCCTATTAAATTCCTTTTTCTTCCCTGGTGAATTTGATAAGTCACAATCCTTTATAATATTAAAATAATGTATTTAATATTTATCAGTTCCTCTGTAATCAATCTTTTATCTGATTGGCTGTCGACTCTTTATGGCGCGCGCTGATCACGCGTTGTCCCCACTTCTCTCTCCTCTGGCTCGCGTTCGACCTCTGCTTATCCTTGCCATGTCCCCTCGTATCAAAAACAGGTTTCTCGCAGCTAACACTGATAAAACTGTGCACTATGCTGGACTTGTCTCAAGTCATTTATGCTTGGTTAAAATGTATCAAGTAATAAAATTTCCATTCCATCTCCAAATACAATTATTTCTTCTGACTAAAATTTTACCAATGGCTTGCTGATGCATAATCTCTCTTCCTGAGTGAAAATAAGATTTATATCTCGAAAATTTTATACACTATTTTCCTCTGATGCTCTCGGTTCGTACCTCGTCCGGTGATATTGTCTTGACTTGACCTAATTTCGAGCGCAGTACCAAACATCAGAACTGTTCATTGACACCATTGTGAACACACTGATACAGGCTATAGTCTTCCATGTTTTATTGGAATTTCCATTGTCGTCCCTGTTCCCATTATTTGTTTTTGTTTTGGTACAATCTGATGCCAAATGACCTTACTCGAAACAGTTAAAACATTTAACTTCTGGACAATACTTGCTAATATGCCCTAACCTCTGATATTTGTAACATTTAACACTATTACTATCACCTGTTTTTCCACTCTTACTAGGTTTGAACAGTAGCTTGTCATTCTTGCCTTTCTTGGAGAAGAGTGCACTTGATGCGGAAGTCTCCTGCACGGCTTCTGACTGGGTTCGGCGTCGCTCCTCGTGTAGAAGTCGTCCTTTAACCTTCCGTGTTGTAAGATCCGGCTCCCTCAGTAGATTTTGAACGAAGGTCTCGTACTCTCCCATCGCTGGCCCGACTAGCAGGAAGTTGGTCATCATCTCGTCGTCGAATATTACGCCACCCCTGCAATTTTCTTGTTCAATCTCTGGATACTGTCCGCATACTCTTGCATCAACATATTTGGTGTCTTCGTAATATTTGTCATTTCTTTCGAGGACTGAAGTGCATTAAACTTGGTAGAAGAGACAGAAATTCCCTAGCATGCTTCGCTCTAATACAATATTCCACATCTAACAAGAAATCATCCCCAACGAACTTGTATAACACCGACAAAGCTTTCCTATTTAAGCGTGCCTGAACCACATTCAACTCGTTCTCATCGAAGCCTGGTTCAATCGCCACCCAACTGTTCTTATCGATCATTTGCGCCTTCACTCTCAGTTTCCAGGCGAAGTAGTTTCCATTTGCTAGCTTTGGAATGGAAACGAGGTATTTGTCATCTCCGTCAGCCATCTTGGTGCTGTCGCTGTTACGTTCGCCGGTTCAGTCACAAACACTCGCAATCTTCTAAAATTCAGATTTCATCTCAGTCTCAACAATCCGTCACTCACGTTCTGATCTAGTTACTTCGCACTGCTCTGGGTCCATAACCTGTTGTTAACTGATATTCATTTATTAACGAAATAGCAGATCGTATCTTTACACGTCCATTATTTTTCAAGGTACAAACAACACAAGGAATATTAAAATATAAATTCATGCTGCCAACTTAAAATGTTAACTACCAACTCCAACATATATCCCTTACGATGACCAAGTTTCTGGATTGCGAGGTCATGGTAACAAGTCTGTTGAAGTTCAGACAGATAGTCACGGACGTAATAAATTCGCTGACGCTGGAAGACATTTATCTTCACTTAGAGCAAAACTGTGGCGTGCCAATAACAAAATAAAAGAAAATGGAAATGGAACTAGAATCCCAAAAGAAACAACTACACCAGTATGATAATCAATACCATGCATCTTTAAAATTTATACTAAATATTAACGAGCGTGACCCTTCCAATTCCAAATGTTCATTCATTTTAGAGTAAATTGTGAACTATAACAAGAAATCACCCAGATGGACAGAAGATTCAGTAAGCAATGTGTAATATTGGAATTCATTTCACCTAAGGGATACAATTTCGCCAGAATTAATTTATTTAAATTACCATCGAAGAGCACACATAGCCGTTATATAGGGGACACTTCATATGAAACAGGAGTAACAGATTTAGTGAAAAACTTATTTTGCTAGAGACTGAAAGGTTGAACGAAGTCCAAAAAATGTGTTCTCTAATTATTGATGAGATGTCAATCAAGCAGCAGTTGCAGTACGAAAGAAGCTCGACACTTTTTCGGTCGCCAGGACACCTCTACTCATGCCGACGCTTTCAGGTGTGAAAACAGTTCCAATCCGTCAGATGCAAAAGAAAATCGGATGGTTTTTGCAAACAATTTACTGTGTTTCCTGATATGTGGCTTATCTACCAGCTACGGAATTCCTGCGGCATATATCTTCTCTAAAAGACTTTCGGGATTGGAACTTTACGCTCCAACTCTGTCAGTAATAAAAGAGGTGGAAACATGCGGCTTTGTGATTTTAAGATTAGTTACTGATAATCATAAAACTAATGTATATATGTTGAGAAGCTGTTGAGTCGGAAAAAATAAAGCCACAGATATGCCATCCTGAAAATCAAAACAGACCTTTATTTCTGGCATTCGATCAGTGTCACAATACCGGGTGAGTTAACTGTGGTCGTTACGGCATGACTACTGGCAGTCGCTCACATCCGGGAGGCAAGGAGGTCCGAGTCCTCCCGCCGGCAACCTTGAAGATGGCCTTCTGTGGTTTCCCATCTTCCTTCCAGGCAAATGCCGGGGTTGGTCCCTAACTATAGGCCACAGCCGCTACCTTCCAACTCCTCGAACTTCCATTCCAACTTTCCTCCCGAACGGTACTTGTAGCTCACCCATTGGGTGTCCGTCTCGAAGCAGCTACAAAAACAGTTGAGCCGAACATGTCCTCGGACACTCCAGGCACTAAAAGCCATACGCTAAAAAAAGTGTCACATTTTAAAGAATGTAAGAAACAGTCTCCTAGAGAAGTCCATCACAGATTTTTATTTATTTATTTATTAATAGGTACTGTTACAGTTAGGTAAAATCTGGTGAAAACAAGATATTTACATGCTGCTTATAACTCAATTTCTCTCCATAATGTCTCTGGGTTCCCTGAATGCAACATTTAATTTCTTCTTGAAAGCTTTTAAACTGTTAGGAAAAGGTTCTAAGACTTCTTCAGGTAACTCATTCCATGTTTGAATACCCCTGTTTATAAAAGAATACTTAGTTAAGTTTGCTTTTTGAATGATGGGCCTAATTTTGTATTGGTGATCTCTCCTACCCATATAATCTGGCTCATGCATTCTGTTTCGCAACTCATTCCTGGCCGGCTCCCCTGTGTATGCTCTTTACATCTCCTGGAGTCTTCTTTTATGTCTTCTGTTGTGTGGGGATTCCCAACCCAATGACTTAAACATGTCAGAGACACTGTCAGTTTGGGAGAATCTGCCAAGTACGAATCTTGCAGCTTTCCTTTGCACCATCTCCAATTTGTTCGTTAGAGTTGATTGGTAGGGCTCCCATACACTCGTGGCGTATTCCAAAATTGTTCTCACGAGATATTTGTAAGCCAGTTCTTTGGTCTAAATACTGCTACCCTTCATGTTTCTCATAGCAAAGTATAATAACTTTTGTGCCTTATTAGCAACGCTCTCAACGTGCTGACCCCAGTGTAACCTATTATTTATGGCAATCCCGAGATAGCTGCATGACTCCACTCGAGAAATAATTTTGTTTCCTAATTTATAATCAGCTATTGTCCCTTTTCTGCTGTTAGTAAAAGACAGGCATTTACTTTTTTCTGCACTTATCCTCATGTTATTTCGGATAACCCAGCATTCTATACGTTCCAAGTCTTGTTGGAGGAGCGCAGTGTCAACTTGATTATTGACTTTTCTATATATTACACAGTCATCAGCGAATAGTCTGACGTCCGATTTAACATATTCTGCCAGGTCGTTTTATATAGAAGAAACAACAATGGCCCAACTACACTTCCTTGTGGAATTCCAGAGGTGACTTTTGTCTCTTTCGAAAATACTCCCTCAACTTTGACTGTTTGGGTTCTGTTTTCGGGAAAGTCCCGGATCTATAATACCACTCTTTCATCAAGACCCAAATTTGCAAGCTTATGTAACAGGAGGTCATGTGGAACCATGTCAAAAGCCTTAGCTAAGTCAATGATTATACTGTCCACCTGGCCTCCTGTGTCCATGACTTCTGCTATATCTTGACATAACCCACCACCAGTGATTCACATGAATATCCTTTCCTGAATCCATGTTGTCTATCATACAACCAGTTATTTTTCTCCCAAAATTCCCTTGTATAATCTGCAATTATTTGTTCCATTTGTTTACAAACTACTGCTGTCAGACTCACTGGTCTATAGTTACCCGGCATGGTTCTGTCCCCTCCTGTATAAATTGGAACTACAATAGCTTTCTTCCAGTCAGACGGGACAGACCTATTGTTCAGAGAGACTGTGAACAATACCCTAAGGAAGGGAATTATTTGTTCTCCGCCTATCTTGAGAATGTCGCCAGACACCTCATCAAGTCCTACTGACTTGATTTTTTTGATTTTCTTCAGGTTTTTTCTAACCTTCCTGTTATGAATAGTGAATGGTTTAAATGTATTTTCCTTTAATTTTGAAGAAACGGACACGCTAGCTTTCGCAGTAAAACGCTACAATACCACTCATTAAGCACTTCTGCTTTTTGTGGGTTTCCTGTGACAAGATTTCCTTCTGAGTCCCTCAGAGACTTAATGTCATCTCTGTTCTTTTTCCGTCTCCTAAGATAATTATAAAAAGTATTTGTATTTCCCAGTTTTAGTATAGTCTTCATATAATAATCGTGTGCTTTACATTTTTCTGTGTTCAATTCCTTGATAATTAGTTGGTATTGTCTGTAATAGTTCCTATTTGATTTTAGTCTGTTGTGTATTTTTCTAGCTTTTCTCTTAAGAATTCTAACACGTGAATTGTAGTATTCCTGATCCTGGTTTCCCTTCACTCTATATTTTGGAACGTATAGCGATTGGCCCGTATGAATAATATTTTTGAACTTTAACCACACTTCTTCAACGCTAGCGCCAGTCGATGCCCATCGAGGAAAATTTACTTTTAAGTAATTTTGAAAACCTAAAGTGTCCGCCTTATTGTATTTCCAAACAAGCATTTCTTTAATATCTTGGCTGCGTTCCAGTTCCCAATGGAATAACATTTCGACAGCCTGGTGGTCACTAATTCCCGAAATATTTTCAACACTGATTAGATTGTCCACAGGCTTAATGAGGAAAACATCTAGTATATGTCTACCCCTGGTGTGTCTTTCCACGATAAATAAATAACTGGAGAGTATGCAGAAAATTTATATAAACTGCAGTCCAAGGAAATAATCAAACCCGTCCCCTTCCTTACAAGACGGCATATTGCACCGACCAACTTTGAGAAAATGAACGTAAAAAGGGCAAAATAAGTAGTCTATTTTCTAAGCCTCCGTGGCTTAGGCGACAGCACGCTGGCCTCTCACCGCTGGGTCCGTGGTTCAAATCCCGGTCACTCCATGTGAGATCTGTGCTGGACAAAACGGAGGCATACAGGTTTTTCTCCGGGTACTCTGGTTTTCCCTGTCAAAACTTTCATTCCAGCAACACTCTCCACTATCATTTCATTTCATTTCATCTATCATTCATTTAATCATTGCCCCATAGGAGTGCGTCAGGCCTCGGCAGCCGGCACAGTCCATATCCTCGCCGCTAGATGGGGGCTTTATTCATTCCATTCCTGACCCGGTTGGAGACTGGAAGCAGGTTGTGAATTTTCATTCATTCAAGTAGTCTATTTTCTACGGAAGTCATAACTGCTTTGGAAAGCCAGAAGGACAATTCTTCTCATTTAAAGCACACGCCTTTCATAACAGCAGTGCAACTATTACTTTTTGAATGTAATTAATAAATGGTTTGGAATTCACGATATAAGTTGTACAAACCTTAGTCAGTATCGCGATAAAATGCATTTCTTCGACATGAGCGACGTGAGAATGTTATGGCTAGACAAGGAATTTCCGTCGTATCTAGCTAAGATCAAGGAATCGAGTCATGAAAAGGCCATGCGATTTTTCAGTAAAGAAACTTATGAAGCTATTCTACTGACTACTTCTTCGACCGTTGTGTCTTCTGTCTTCTGGATTTCATTTCGTACCGACAAGGGCATTCGACAGTGACTCAATAGAGACCTTCTTTAGCAAATTGAGACATATCTCGGGAAGCAATGACATGCTAGATTGTATGGCTGTAATATTCAGCTTGAACCGAATATTGAAAACCGACTTTCATTCCCTCTCATCCCATACACGAAGAAACAAAGAAGGCCCAACGACCACGGTTATATCCAGTTAGGACCTGTAGAGACCTGATATAGAGCAGAATTCTATTCCTGATTATCTCAAGAGTATATTAAACAACCTCAGTTAACCACCACGTAAGTCGAAATTTTACAGTATTTTTTATAAATATTTTATTATATTAAAAAATTGAACGCATTTATTAATTACATAAACTTTCAGGTCTTGGATTTGTCACAATGGAACGAGCATCGATGAAGTACATTGGAGGATTTATAGTGCAACAAGTCCAAAAGGAAATTCAGTTCGAATTATATCAGCTGGTTGGAAGAAGGAAAATTAGCTCCCCACTGACGGATTTAATTTACAAGAGGGATAAGCTGCATTATCCGAGTGAACAACTAGGGTGGAGTATGACAACACTTCTTCAGTTCGTGTGTGCTGTTGCAAAGTTTATGTCCACCCGAATATGTGACTGCAATTGTTTTGCCTAATTTGAGTAAGTCCCTCTTGATGATGTGCGAATCATCGTCTGACAGCGGCCGCAACGAAGTGCCAAGTAAGTTGATTTGTAAAATTGCAATACCAGCAAATCTTGGTAAGATCGCGTGTGAAATGACAGAGCGATTTGAACATGTTAAATACCTGAAAGCCAACAAGTTGGAAGATTCTTCGAGTATAGACGACAACAAGAGATACAAGCGACCAGCTAGCGCTGCGAGGTAAGTGGTGGAGAACTCCTGCATGTTCGCTGTTTGGAGAGAAATAGGAAGGCGTTAGAGCATAGCTGACGGCGATGGTCTGAGTAACAATGCTACATGGACCCTTTATAAGGTAGGTATCGTAATAGAAATACAGAAAGCAATTCATTATTATCACTTTCTAGTGTAGTGGCTAGCATATTTAGCTGTCTCCCATGAGGTCAGGGTTCGATTCACGATTCATTCAAGAAATTTATTTCTGGTCTCAGTGTTAGAATGGGGTACACTAGGCCTCGTGAGTTAAAAAAGGACAGAGTGTGGAGTTTCTCCGCCTTAATTTCAAAATCACACACACAATTCCAGAGACCACCAAAACACAGGTTGTCAGAAAAATGTTTGTTATCACGTATTTCTGTATTTGAAAGCTTCTTTAAAAGAACATTGCCTGCCGGTAGTTGCTGTACTGATTGTAGAAAGTGAGACACCAAGAACAAGATTGTGACCACATTGCACAGATTAGGACATGGCGCCTCCACTAGATACTAGGTCCCGATATTTGTGTAAATTAGACGATAATAAGTGTGGTTTAAATTAAAAGCGCGTGAAGAGTGGAATTCAGAGTTCCAAAAGTCTAGTTTGGTATCATTTAGAATGCATGAATGCAGTTAGTGAAAGTGAAATTGACGAATTTTGGACATGCGAATGTAGCAAGTCGAGCACCGGCGTCTCAGAAATTATGTCTACGATGGAATTGGACAATGAAATAAGTAGGAAAATGTATTAGTGATTTTAACCTTATTACAACAGGATATTCAGGACTTAAAAGGGGAAAACGAGATATTGAAAGACAAAGTGAGATCGCTTGAAATAAAGTTAGCAAGTGAAGCCAATTGCAACATGGACGAATCGGTAACATGGTCTCAAGATAGATAGATAGATAGACTTTTATTAATTCCATTTGATCAAATACATGCAATCAATACATTTTTGATATAGGACACGTCAGAATTTACATCTATAAAATAATAGAACTAACAGGTATATATTACTAATATTATAACTATTTATAACTTATTATAATAGCAAATCTTAATAGATACAATCTTATTGCACAACTATTTACACCTCACTCTATTATCATAATATGAAAACTTAATTCTATAAATACAACAACATACAGTTAGGTATTACAATTAAATTTAAAAAGTAAAATATAATTATTGATTTCATCGCTCCTATACGCTAAGATATTCAACTACTGAGTAAAAACAATGGCACTGCAGGTAAGCTTTCAACATTCTATCAAAGGTTTTTATTTTTGGGGCCAGTTTTATATACTGGGGTAGTTTATTGTATAATTTAACTCCAGTGTGAAAAGTTCCTTTTTAATATATGCTTGAGTGTGTGTGTGTGTGTGTGAAATATGAATGTTTTGATTTTGTCTTGTGTTATGCCTAAGAACATCATTGTTTGTTTTAAGAAAAACATCTTTATTCATTAAATTCTTTTTAAAAAACATAATACTTTCTAAGATATATATGCAGGGCATTGGGAGAATGTTTAAATCTTTAAACAGTGTTCTACATGATTCTCTAGAGTTTACATTTGCCATAATTCTAATCGCCCTCTTTTGTATCCTAAACGTGCTTGGTACATCTGGCGACATACCCAAAAATATGACCCCATATCTTAAGTATGAATGGAAATAAGCAAAATAAGTATTTCTTAATGTGTGCATGCTAGCGCAGGTTTTCAAAGTACGTAACGCAAAGTACATCGAGTTCAGTTTTGTATTCAGATATTGTTCATGTTTATTCCATTTCAAATCTTGTTGTATCCATAGTCCTAAAAACATTGTTTCTGATTTATTTTCTATTTGATGACCATTTAATGTTATATTGGGCTTCGCAGCATTCCTATTCTGTATCGTGTGGAAATTTAGACACACTGTTTTTTTTATAGTTTATTATGAGGCGATTATCTTGTGACCATTTGGTTAACTCTCCTGTAACGGAGTCAGCAGACTGCTGTATGACCTGTTTAGTTTCACCTTTTATTTCGAGTGTTGTATCGTCCGCAAACAAAATTTCCTTATGTGAATGAACGTTCTGTGTTATATCATTGATATATAGAAGAAAGAGTAGTGGGCCCAAAACCGATCCCTGGGGTACTCCAAATTCAATAATTCCCTCATTGGACAATGTTTCATTAAGTAATTTGGTTCCATCATCCTTGGGTCTCAAGCTTACTATTTGTTTACGCCTTGTTAAGTAAGACTTTATCCATCTATTAGCTAGACCTCTAATACCATATTGATTTAGTTTGGTAAGGAGGATTTTATGTTCAACAACATCAAATGCTTTCGATAAATCCAAGAATAGGCCAGTTACATGTTCCTTATTGTCAATTAATTTCAGTATACAATTACTACATTCGTAAATTGCTGTCTGTGTAGATTTTTCCGTTCTGAATCCATGTTGTGAGTTTGATAATATTTTATTTTTTCTATGAAACTTATCAGTCTCTTATACATAATTTTTTCCACGATTTTTGCAATACCAGTTGGTAAGGTAATAGGACGATAGTTATCTAATTCATCTTTTGAACCGTTTTTGTGCACTGGAATTACTTTTGATAACTTCAAAATATCCGGGTAAGTTCCTGAGAGAATTGAACTGTTTATTAAGTGCGTAAGTGGATTTATTATATTTTCTGCACATTTCTTTAAAATTGCATCAGGGATGCCATCAATGCCAGCACAGAATTATTTTTTTAGCTCTTTTATAACTATTCTTACCTCTTCACTTGTGACATGATTTATAAATAAAGAATCACTGCATATATTTATTTTATTATTAGAATTTAGTGTATTTACCTGTGATTTATTTAATAATTTTTGTGGAATTTCCAGAAAATAGTCTTTAAAAGTGTTTGCTATTTCCTCCGGATTATTAATCACTTTATTATTTCTGGTCAGTTTACTGTTCCTTTGTATTTTAGCAGATTTTCCAGTTTCTTTCTATATCACGGACCACATAGCCCTGTTTTTATTAGATGATTGGGAAATAAAATTATCATTATGCATTTTCTTTGCCAGTCTTATTACCTTATTTATTATGCTAGTGTATTTTTGTAGTATAAATTGAATTCAGGTGTTGTGTGGTATTGTTTATATAATTTGTGTAGAAATTTCTTTCTTTGACATGAATTTATAATCCCTGTTGTTATCCAATTGCTAGTTTTGTTATTTTGAACAGTTCTTCGTTTAAAGGGGAATGCTATTTCAAAATAGTGTTTTAGGGTACTGTTAAATGCATTAAATTTATCATTTACATTTTCTAGTTCATAAATTTCTGACCATGTTTCCTTATTTAATAAGTCATTGAAATATGTAACATTTGATTCAGTGAATGACCTGCACTTTGATTTTACTCCATTATCATTATTATTGATTGTTTCGGATACTTAGAAACTCAGTATTTGTCCATGGTGGTCACTAAAACCCGGACAATAGACTTCTATTGAATGGTGATATTTATCTGTATTTATAAAAATTTGATCAGGAATGGTTTTACTAAATTTTGTTATTCTTGTTGGGGTATTTACTGTAGGTTTCATTCCTTAGGAAATTAGTAACTGTGTTAATAATTCACAATTTCTATCAAATTTTAAGAAATCCACATTTACATCCACACAAATTATTATATCGGAATTTACTTTGCTCATGTTATTGAGTAACAATCCTAATTTATCTATAAATAAAGGAAACTTCCCTGACGGAGAACGGTATACGCATACAATTATTATCTTAAACTGTTGTACTTTTACGGCAGAGAATTCAAAATCCTGTTCCATAATTAGATAATCATAAGCTGTTATCTGTTCATGATCTAAATTATTTCTTAAGAAGATGCAAGTACCACCATGGCTAATATTAGATCTAGAGTATTTACTAGCTTGTATAAACCCTGGGAATTGAATTAATTCGAGTTGTTCCTCCTTCAGCCAATGTTCTGAAATACATAGTGCTGAGAGTCTTTAAGTTCATTTTTAAGCATTAGATTTATGTAATCAATTTTATGATAAAGAGACTGGACATTCTGGTGGTAAATTTTAAATTTGTTACTTATGCAAGCTTGTGTTGGTGATTTATTTACATTATAATTATCATAATTGTTATTATTATTGTTGCTAGACAAATCCGAAATACCATTGTTGCACCCCGTTAAATTTGACTTCAAAAGATCTGAATGCCATACCTCACGTTTGGCTTCTTCTACCAGTTTCCCTGCTTCCACTCTAATGATATTACTCTTGCATTATTCTTACCATTTGAATTTACAATTTTGCAGATTTCATCACTAAGATACTCTTTTCCTAATCTATTTAAGTGTAGGCCATGCCGAGTGTGGAACTTCCTGTCTAATTTACTTACATCTACAATTTGGACATTTGGAAAAATCTTACAAATGTTATGAATTTTTCCATTTGTAGCCTCTATTTCTACATTTACACATGATTTGGGAATTAAATCGTATCTCTGCGGAATGTTTACAATAATGACATTTGTTTTTTGCATGGATGCCAATGTACCCTTTAAATCTTTGATTACCTTTTACTCTCATTTCTATAGACGTCGTTTGCTCCAGCGATGATCACTGCGTAGTCGTTTGCAGTAAGGGACGCACACTCTCCTATCTTCCCGTTCGTGACCTCTGCAATTTGAGCTCCTGGCTTTACTGTCGAAGTGACCTCCATTTCTCCGCTTCTCTCCAATACGCTTGCTGCTACATTTCGCCCGTGGCTATCCGCAAATATCCGCATCTTCCTGGATTTTCTCTTTACCACTTTCTTCTTTTCTTCTTGAGGAAAGTCATCATTTTCTTCGACAAGCACTCCAAATGAATTTGAGACGGGAATTTCAGTTACATGTACTCCATTTATAGGCCTAGGCTTATTCAATCTTACCTTACCAGCAATCACTGTCGACCAAGTTTCCTTGCTTTCCTCTCTGTTTCCTTTTAGTTTATTCAACTCTTCCATTAACTTAGCAATATCTTCCTTTAGCAGCTTTATAATTTCGTCTTTTGAGGACAGTTCGTTTCCCAGGTTATGACAATCGCATGATGGTAGCGGTAGGCCTACATTACGACAATCGGTTTCACTTTTCTCCTCATTCAATTTTTCCTGAGATCTTGTGATGATTTTATTTGCATTTTTTTACTTTTATTTTGCACGACGAGCATAAATCCGTTACGGTTACACTACCTGACGAGACACTAACACTGTTTACTGTCGTCATACTAGAGATCTAAGTTAGCCTAGATGTTTACACCAAATTACACTACATTTATTTTAATTATTACTACCTAATAGAATTAATCTAATTACCTACCAATAAAGAAGAATGTGAAATACGTATATCGGGTGAAGTCTCGTAAAAGCACCACTGCTCTACTTGGTTCAAACAGTGATTGAAGAAGTCACCGAATCTTTGGATACACGTTCCCACAACTTAGTTTAAGTTTATTATATTATCAATAAGAATTTCTAAATACTATCAATATTCCGTATTACACTTGATCTAAGGAAAGTAACTTTATAGATTTTGAACCTCTGTTATAATATTTTACCACTTTTATCAAATATTTACCCTAGCTGCTATTTCACTACACTTTCACTGTGACGCCATCTTGATGATCTTCAAGTGGTGAAAGGAGGGAACAAAATCACGAAAGGGACCTCAGGAAATGAACAGTCAATAACAACTAATCGATTTTCTGTATTGGATTCCATTAATATAATTAAGAATCAACAGGAAATAGACAGGTTCAGCATTAACACGAACAAGGGCAATGCAACGGGCAATAGGCCTAATTAACGGTAATCCTAGGCCTAAAATTCTCTACAACACACAAGCAATAGTGAAGGCAAGAGCTTCAAGAGTCGCGATATTTGGAGACAGCCAAGCCCGGGGAATTGCAGGTGACATCCACAATGAGGAGATTGCAGCATCAGCCATCATCTATCCTGGAGCACCTATTCTGAAAGTTGTGGAAAAAATTGAAGAGGAGACACGGGACTTTGGCAGAAACGACGTGGCTGTAATTACCGGCGGGACAAATGACGTGGCTCACAACAACGGTTCGGAAGTAAGTTCTTAACTAAAATAAAAATATACCGTATAAATTAACACACACCAAGGTTATAGTAGTAAATATCCCTCACAGGTATGACTTAATGGAAAATTCATGTGTAAACATTGAAGTGAATAAGGTTAATGAGATTATTGTAAAAATCTGTAAGCATTTCAGGAACACCCAGACCGTTGACTGCAATAGTTTTGAGAGGAAATGTTACACAACTAATGGGCTGCATCTTAATAGACTAGAAAAAAGGAAAATAAGTAAAATTGTACAGAGTTATTTTAACCAAACTAGTTCTGGTACTGTGAAAAATGCAATTCTTTAGGATATAATAAATGATCAGGGAAACTAGTAAGCAGAGCCAAACTTAGCCGAAGGTTGGCTCAGGCATTACCTAGTTACTAGAAAAGGATTCAATATTGATTATAATATGCATATCTACCATCAGAATGTTCAACATCTAAGTAATAAAGTAGATCATTTAAATAACCTGATAAATTCAAAAAGTGAACATTGGTGTGAGAGGGAACAAATAAAAACCATGCATCTATATAATTATATACTAGCCAGTAGTTACTGCCAAGAAGAAATGAAAGGTGGGAGTGTGAGTCTGTACTGTAAAATAAATATTAAATACCAGGAATGGGGTGGGTTAAGAGCTAAGGGAGGGATCCATAACTTTGATGTTGCAGGTATTTTAATTCAGCTGAATGCTGATTATGAAATATTTATAGCAGGAATATTGTGCCCATATGGATGAGGGCCACGGATTATTTTTCTTTGATGAACCAACTCTTTGAAGAACGCGTGGTGGAGAAGATCTGCCCTAATCTTTCCCGTAACGGGAGAACGCGAAGTAGGCTCAAGCCTGACCAAAATAAGTACTGTGAAAGAACTATAAAACTGAAGTGAGGGTAGAGGGCATCGAGGTACATCACCAGAAAATCAAAGGTTAGATAACAATATTTATTGCTAAAGTGCAAATTGGTAACAGTAAACAAAACGTGCACATAAGTGCTCAAATGAATAGTTTATGTATAACAATTGAAATTGCAAGGGTTTGATAACAGAGACCTTAATTAAGAATGGAATGCTTGATTCTAACTAGAGAAAGATTGAGCTTGACATATAAATATTGCGCTAATAATAAAACAGAATGAGGAAATGCATGACAATAGTAAAAATTGAAATTTTACATAAAAAGAACTTATCTTCTTGCCGAGCCAGCTCCTTAAAAATTTTCAGTTACCAAAAAAAAGTTGTTGCGAAATATTTACAGTTCCTTTGGAAGGAGGCGTTCATGGCCTTAAAATAGTTATGCCGGAAGTAGAAAAGTCCAACTCTTCTTCCATCTCTTGGTATCCAGGCGATGATTTACAAGAATTTTAAAGGTTGCTAGCAGTCGGGAAAACTGCCGTTGCCTTGCAGGATGAATCAAAATAGACACCATCTAAGAGGTGGCTCGCTGAGTAATACAGCCGGTATTTCCTTGTGCCAGCTGGGTCGTTGCGTCAGAGTGAAGAACTCATGGTGTACCTGTTCGGTAGCGTAGCGGTTAGCGATGCGGCACTGAGAGGAGTAGCAGCAATAGTGCCATGAGAAGCAGTAGCGTGTAGAGAGTGATGATCTGACTGCTGCGTGCATCTGAATGACGATGTGATCCAAGTGAAGGGTTGATCCGAGTGGTTGATGAACGCCAGCGGGTAGCGCCTTATAAACGATGGCCACAGAAACATCTAGACGGCACCAGACCCTAGACTCACGAGTCTTGCTATAGGCTGGACGAAGGTCACGGTGACGTCAGTCGACACTGACGCTCACCAGATAGCAGAGCAACCAGTAGATGCACGATATGACGGGAGTATGGAGGCTTGAGGTAGCGAGTGACTGGATTTTTTTTTACAAATTTGAAGCTTATAAATAAATCAGTAAATTAATTACGATACAATGAACTAATATAAATGTGGTTTGAAGTTTTACGGGACAAGAAAAGGAACAGTAAAACAGGGCTGTCACGAAATATACACAAACGTATACTGTCACAAAAGTGACCATGCTCCGAAAACCACGAAACCAAACAAACAAGAGGTAAACAACAACAGAGAAGCATAAACACTAAGAATCGAGTGGTAGAGGGGCAATCATAGAAATAGGTCTAGTATAATGACCTTTACTGGTAAGAATATCTACCACTCGAACATGATTATCATGACCAGAGTGGCAATGGGTCACTCTGCCGAGATTCCATACGAGAGGGGGAGTGGGGTCCCGAAGGAGCACCATGTCACCCACACGTACATTAGGATGAGAAAGATGCCAATTCTCCCTCCGCTGAAGTAAACTAAGATACTCCAGCTTCCAACGGCGCCAAAAAGCATTACGGAAAGATTCTATCTTTCTTCAATAAATAGGCAGATTGATATCAAAGCGCCGAGTCAACAAGGGAGGGGTGGAAGCTAAAGCTAACCAATTAAAAATGACTGGGCGTTAAAGAAATAAGATCCTTAGGGTCATTGGATAAGGGAGTAAGCGGTCTAGAATTAACAATTCCTTCAATTTGAATTATGAGGGAATTAAATTCTTCATAGGAAAGCACGGAAGGACCAAGAGTTTTACGTAATTGCCTCTTAGTAAGCTTCACGCATGATTCCCAGCGACCACCATGATTAGGGGCATAAGGAGGGGTGAAATGCCACTTGAAACCCTTATTGTAGGAAAAATTCGAGAGATTTTCCTTAGAAGAAGTAGAAGTTATTGCCTTTCTTAGAAGATCAGAAGCACTAATAAAAGTTTTCGCATTATTTGAAAATACTTCAGAAGGTACACCTCGTCTAGCGGTGAACCTCGAGAAGGCAGACAAAAAATATGATGTGGATGCATTAGTTACCAACTCCAGATGAATGGCTCCAGTAACCATGCAAACGAATAAAGCTATGTATAGCTTTCCCAACACCTTGCGCTTAGCGGTAGGAGAATTCACTTGATAGGTATAAGGACCAGAATAATCAACACCGGTAAGTGCAAAAGGCTTTTTAGGCTCAGATCTAAAGGAAGGAAGCTGACCCATAATCTGAGTGGAAAGACACGGTTTAGCCTTGAAACAAGGTATACACTTGCGGACAACAGATGCCACTTCATAAGCTCCATTAATAAGCCAGTAGTGTTCTCTAATCAAATACAACAAAGTACGAGTTCCTGCATGTAAATGCTGGTAATGAAACCTCCGTATTATGTGAGCAGTCACATGATGTTTTGATGGAAGAATTATAGGATGCCAATTTTTCGTCAGAATAGTTTGAAAACAACAATCTACCTCCTACTCTTATCAAACCATCTTGATCAAGAAAGGGAGTTAGAGCTGAAAGTCGACTAGACTTCGGTAATTCCTGACCATTCGAAAGCATTAGCCTTTCGGAAGAAAACACTTCTTGTTGGGTTAACAGTAGAATTCTTCGCGTTGCGAATTCCAATCTACTGCAGTGAGAAAACCTTGAGGTTTGAGAGGTTGATTGATTACAAAATATTTCCATCGAAAGAGATATGCCATCAATCGAATTAATTTAGAGAATGAGGCATAGCGCTGAAAAAGACTAATTGAAATTGAAACGACATAAGAGGAAGCGAAAACAATGCGAGTTTCTGGTACTCCTGTCAGCACACTACATGAAGGACGAGGCCAGAATGCGGAATTTTGCAAAAGCCATGGCGGCCCATGCCAGTATAAATCAAAAGAAGCCAATTTTGCAGGTGGACAGCCACGTGATATAATATCCGCGGGATTTGCTTACCAGAAACATGACACCACTGCTCTGAGTGGGAGATTTCCTGAATTTTGGAGACACGATTCGAAACAAAGGTATTCCAATGAGAGGAGGGTTTCGAAAGCCAAGCCAAAACAACCGTAGAGTCACACCAAAAATATGTGCGGGAAAATTGAACATTCAGATTTTTTTTTAGTTTGACAGATAATTCGGCAGCCATAAGGGCGGCACATAATTCCGATCTAGGAATGGAAATTGACTTAAGCGGAGCTACTTTTGACTTAGCACAAATTTGAGAATCCACTAGAAGAGGTGGGGGGAACGTCCTACTATATAGGCACAACAGCCATAGGCTTTCTCGGAACTGTCTGCGAAAATGTGCAATTCAAAGGATTGACACATGGGATCTGAAATTAAAAGGCGGGGAATACAAATTTTAGAAAGATCAGATAAGTTGCTTCGATATTCCAACCATTCATTCAGAAAGGGAGCGGGTACTAATTCATCCCATCCTGATTTTAATAACCAAAGTCGTTGCATAAAGATTTTTGCAGTAATTACAACAGGGGCTAGGTACTGAAGAGGATCAAAGATCTTGGCTTCCCTTTTAGTTTGAGGATTCAAATTTGACAACTGAACCTTATAGGAAAAATTATCAGAAGAAGGAGACCAGAAAATACCTAGGGCTTTCACGGTAGCTTCCTCAGTAGGCAGCTCAATTAGCCTAGTGGTGGGCGAATCCGATGAAATCTTTAACAAAAATTCAGTTTAATTTGATCTCCACTTATGGAGCGGAAAACCACCTCCAAGCAATAAAGATATAAGATCCTTAGAAATAATACAAGCATCAGTTAAATTCGAAAGGAATAGAGGAAGTCATCCACGTAAAAAGAATTTTTAAGTATTTCAGAGGCTAAGGGATGGTACTGATGACCATCTAGCTCAGCCAGCATATGCAGAGAGCGAATTGCGAGGAAAGAAGGGGGTTTCAAACCATAAGTTACTGTTTTTAGGCGAAATATTTTTATGGGTTTTGAATGTTCGTCGCGCCACAAAATCCTTTGCAAATCCTGCTGCTGGGGGTTTACTAAGATTTGTCGATACATCTGTTTAATGTCGGCTAAGACTGCAATTGGGTGAAGACGAAAATTTAATAAGACAGAAGTGAGATCATTCTGAATTGCGGGTCCTGAATGCAAAGTGTCATTGAGTGAAATGCCATTGATGTCAGGAGAAGAACCATTAAATACCACACTTATCTGTTCCCGCATGGAAGGTTTTTTCCAGACAGCGTGACGGTTTAAGTAAACTATATTTTTGGAAGGATTATTTTCATCTTCAATTTTGGAAATTACCTCCATGTGATTAGCAGACTCATATTCCTCCATAAAAGAAGTATACTGAGTTTTCATAACCTTATCTTGCTTGAAGCGGCCTTCTACAGCAAATAAAGCCTTAAGCGCCCTGGGGTAAGAATCAAGAATTACAGGGGGTTCAGAAATTCTAGGAAGAGTTACGATAAATCTACCTTGAGGGGTACGAACTTTACTTTCTCGAAAAAGCTTTTCGCAAATTTCGTTGCTCGAGGAAGAAGAAGTTGCAGTTTGGATATTTTCTATATCCCAAAATTTTGTCAGGTCATGGCCCAAATCAGCATGAACATGATAACAAGTTGAGACAGACTGAACAGGACTGCGATGTATTTGTCCAGTAGCGATCCATCCAAAGCCGGTTTTTCGAAAAAAGACTCTAGGGGCAACTTTGACCTTCTGAGAGTGAAAACACTGCCAGAAAATGCTAGATCTGAGAAGAATGTCAACGGGCAGTCTTTCGTTGAAACGGGGATCAGCAAATTTTATAAAATACGGAATATGCCATTCATGAACTGGAAAAAAGGAACTTGGAGTTTCATTGCCTAAGGAATCAATCGCTAAGCAATCCTTTTGAAAGCGAGTACCAAAATTATGAGAGTCCTTTAAGTCGACCTTGACGAAACTTAAAGATTTGTACTTGGAACGATTAATTCCAGTGACTTCAATTGAAGTGGGATGCCTTTGCAGACCTAATTTATGAATTAAACTCTCACTGATGAAATTATTAGTGGCAGCATTATCAAGTAACCCGCGGGCGGTGATCCATTTCCCTTGAGCATTTTTCAATAAGACTTGCACAGTTGATAGCAACACTTGAACCTTACTAAGGGAAGTGGAACTTTGAGTGAAAGACTGAGCACTATTAGAAGGATTTTCGGAATTAGGTTTTTGAGAAGAACAGCTAGGGGCTGATGATCGTGGTTTCACATGTCTGTGTTATAAGGTATGATGCTTGCCCTTGCAATGAAAGCACAGGCGCTCGGAAAGACAGTTCTTCAAAGAATGTGATCTCGAGAGGCAATTAAAACAATGGTTTCGTTGGGATATTATATTGCGTCTCTCGTCCACCGACAAGGCTTTGAAATCGGAACATTGATATAAGTTATGGGACTGTTGGCATAAGATACAACCTTGCATCTGACCAGGTGATTGAGTATGTGCGGCAAAGGCATGAGATCTCAAAACTCTTTGATCATGACTAATGACCTTTTGGTTTGAAGGAATTTTAGTAGAAACAACAGCACTTTTTTTTACAGGCTATAGCGGACAAAACTTAGCACCTGGCCTTTACAAACTTAACAAGGGCTTCGTAAGTGCATTGCGAATGCTGAGATAGTTCCATCTCCCAGGCTTTTAGGGTAGCAGAATCAAATTTACTGGTAACCAGATAAATTATGAATAAATCCCAAAATTGCACAGGCTGACCTAAATTAGTCAAAGCACGAATGTGAAGCTTTCCTGTGTCAATTAAATTACGAAGGGTTATGACGTTATCAGATTGAATTTTAGGAAGATTAAATAAAGCCTGTATATGTGTTTGAGTGCTAAGCCTTGAATTCCCATAGCGATCTTTAAGTAATTCTACAGCGACCTCGTAGTTGTCACTTGTCAGGGCTAATGCCTGGATGAGCTTAAGTGGCTGGCCTTGAACGGCTGAGCGCAAGTAGTGGAACTTTTGTATCGGCGGAAGACTTTCATTGTCATGAATTAATGAAGTAAACAATTCAAAAAATGGTTCCCAGGAACTTTCATCACAACGAAATGTGGGTAATTCAATTTTAGGGAGAATAGTTCGGTTTGGGGCGGACGAAGAGAAAAAAAGGAGTTGAATCTTCTTTCTTAGCTTCAAGTGTTAGAGTTCTGAGTAGAGTTTTAGCTTCGGCAAAGCCTTGATAATATAATCGTTCAGTTTCATTACGATCAGCTTGTTGATCGAGGCTTTGAATTTCAATGCTGCATTGAATGTCATCGTATTTTTCGAAAGCCTGCTCATAATTTTTAAGTCTTTGAGAAATAATATCTAAGTTACGTTCTTGCTCTGTTAATTCTGAAAGAAACGTTCTAAGCGGGTTAATTTACCCTTATACGAAGCGCGAGTGTTTATAATTGTAGTATCAAGAGGCATGTTGAAAGCTGAAGCAAACTCACCACCTGTATGTTACTTGTATTGCGTGCGTCAGCTGAAGTGAACACCAGCCAAGGAAGAATTGGCACGTCTCCAGAATCCCCTCTGTCGCTGCTCGCCTCAAGCTTGAGCTGAAACATATGCATGCATTAATACATTGTAAATAGTTTGACAATTATAATAACCCTTTGATTTCTGGTGTGCAATATTTAAAGATGGATTAAATCTCGGGTTTAAGGCACCAACAACTTATGGAGATGATCTGCCCTAATCTGTCCCATAATGGGAGAACGCGAAGTAGGCTCAAGCCTGACCAAAATAAGTACTGTGAAAGAACTATAAAACTGAAGTGAGGGTTGGTGTATTCTTTGGAATACACGGTAAGACAGAGTAAGCTTTTGCTTCTCTTTGCTTTAGTTCATCCCCTCCCTTTTTCGCAAACACCAACAGTGATCTCCTGATTTCTCTTTGTTGGTATATTTTCTTACACAACCTGTGAGTCTGTTCTAGATATATATCTTCCATGACTCACCTAGCGTCATCTAGCAGCGAATCTCTGATGTTCCTCAATCTTCCCTGTACAAGAGGACTTCCTTACCAATCTGGCCACCAGATCTCGTCGCTATCGCCAGCTATCATCTCCGTGATCAAGAGGACTTCGTCTACTTTTTCACCCACCCGGCTTCGCTAGTGACGCCTGCTATCAACTCTTTGAAGACGATTTCATCAAGAAAATTTATTTCTGTTATGTTGGTTATTCTTATATGTATTCCTTTTGTCTCCTACCACCACTCTTTTCCCTTCCCTGGTCCCTCCGCGCTTCGTTGAGCTGGCCTCACTTGTGCGTCTGAAGTCAAACTAGTCAGTCGGAGCTTAACTAAAGCTCGTCTCCTCACCTCGAGAGACAAACTTTAAAATTTTCGCCATGTTGTGAATTCCTGACTAACGGTCACCAAGGAATCGCCGTTCATCAGAAATGAGCTAAGTACTATTTCTACGTTCTTCAACTTATTTTAATTGATTTTAAATAGCTACATGCTTTTTAATGATCATTTCATAGGCAGTGTGAGATTTCTAAATGTGGGGCAATAATCATCCTTCGCGGGATTTTCTATGTTGGGCTTTTGTCTATCTAAGCCAATCTTAACATGAAGCAGCATTTCTTATGCTTATTAAATGAGAGATTTTCTCACAACATGGGACACCATTGAATTACCCACTGTCTATAGAATACTTAGCTCGTTCCACCGCTGGACTAATTTTTGCCCTATTCTTTAGTCATGATTGTTCTGGAATTTTCCATGCCGAAAAATTCATCTACAAGTTAAACCTTCTAGTACTTTCCACTTACATATGGGAATACTTTTTCAAACTAAGGAATCTTCCTTATGAACTGCTGATCAATATCTAATTTTTCTTCCTCCGTTTGGGATTTTTCTGGTGCATTCAACTATAACTTACAAGTTTTTCAAGCAATAGACTCTCGCAAATCTAGTGTAACTAGTCATTTTCCACCATCGCAATAACTTTCTTTGCCATAAACTCTTTGTGCTACTACAGTGAACCTTTCAACTATATCAACAGACTATAGTGAAAACAGTGCCTCTTCAACTTTTTCATCCGCGTCGCGCTCGTCCGAGTACAATAAATACCGCCATGAACACTCTTCCACAATCCCATTTGATCTTTCCCAAACCATTTACTAACAAACTAAAATAATAAAATTGTTACATTAGGTCTTTGTTCAATGAGGTGTCACTCTCAATAAGTGCCCTCCCTTACTTGCTGCACGTATAACGAATTAATGTCTGTAAAACTTCGTGTCTAGTACACGCCTTAAAGTATATTGTTTCTCCCTTCTAATGAGGGAATCCATTTCTTTCTACTCAAAAGTGAGCTATCTCTAGGTTTCACGAAAGGGAAATTTGCCCCATTTTTCTCGTGATCCCTACTTAAACATAGGAGTTCTAGAAACTTCCTTTCAATTTTTCTCTTCAGGTTTCACAATAAGTGACCTGCCCTATTTGTATAATCTCTAAACATAGTTTTGTATTAATACAAGAAGTTATAGAAACTTCTATTTCATTTCTTCCTGTTTTTTGTTGTTGTTACTTTCGAAGTTATTTGTTCATATTTCTAAGATACCTATCTAGAAATCCTTAAAGTACACAACTTGTACTTGATTTATTGTTTAACCTTAATTACGTTAATTATCTTAGCACTATTTCAAAATCTTACGAAGATTTTAGCTCATATAAAAGGTTTAAAACCAAAAAATTATCAATTGCCTGGCGCAAGATTTAAATGTTTTCGGAGGTCTGCGACCCCAATTGTTTGTAAACTCAAATTATATATGTCTTAAATTCATTACACCTTTTTGCATTGTTAAATAAATTTGAATTTTGAAGGGAAGGTACCTCCTACTCTCGCCTGCAAATAGCCCAAGTTCTAGCTGCGTTTCCCGTTAGCTGTGTTCAGGTCCCCACTCACTTTAGTGATCTCACGGACTTTGCGGTGACACCCTTCTTTAAAATTGTTCGTATATAGTGTTGGACTTTCTTCCTATTATCCACACTTGTTCCTCTGTCCGAAACCCACTTCCCTTTACTTCTTTATTCATCTTCCCTTGTGGGAAAGGTTAATTCTAAGCAAAAACCTACCCAAGGGTAGAGGGCATCGAGGTACATCACCAGAAAATCAAAGGTTAGATAACAATATTTATTGCTAAAGTGCAAATTGGTAACAGTAAACAAAACGTGCACATAAGTGCTCAAATGAATAGTTAAAGTATAACAATTGCAATTGCAAGGGTTTGATAACAGAGACCCTAATTAAGAATGGAAGGCTTGATTCTAACTAGAGAAAGATTGAGCTTCACATATAAATATTGCGCTAATAATAAAACAGAATGAGGAAATGCATGACAATAGTAAAAATTGAAATTTTACATAAAAATAACTTATCTTCTTGCCAAGCCAGCTCCTTAAAAATTTTCAGTTACCAAAAAAATGTTGTTGCGAAGTATTTACAGTTCCTTTGGAAGGAGGCGTTCATGGCCTTAAAATAGGTATGCCAGAAGTAGAAAAGTCCAACACTTCTTCCATCTCTTGGTATCCAGGCGATGATTTATAAGAATGTTAAAGGTTGCTAGCAGTCGGGAAAACTGCCGTTGCCTTGCAGGATGAATCAAAATAGACACCATCTAAGAGGTGGCTCGCTGATTAATACAGCAGGTATATCCTTGTGCCAGCTGGGTCGTTGCGTCAGAGTGAAGAACTCATGGTGTACCTGTTCGGTAGCGTAGCGGTTAGCGATGCGGCACTGAGAGGAGTAGCAGCAATAGCGCCATGAGAAGCAGTAGCGTGTAGAGAGTGGTGATCTGACTGCAGCGTGGATCTGAATGACGATGTGATCCAAGTGAAGAGTTGATCAGAGTGGATGATGAACGCCAGCGGGTAGCGCCTTATAAACGATGGCCACAGAAACATCTAGACGGCACCAGACCCTAGACTCACGAGTCCTGCTATAGGCTGGACGAAGGTCACGGTGACGTCAGTCGACACTGACGCTCACCAGACAGCAGAGCAACCAGTAGATGCACGGTATGACGGGAGTATGGAGGCTTGAGGTAGCGAGTGACTGGAACAAATTTTACAAATTTGAAGCTTATAAATAAATCAGTAAATTAATTACGATACAATGAACTAATATAAATTTGGTTTGAAGTTTTTCGGGACAAGAAAAGGAACGGTAAAACAGGGCTGTCGCGAAATATACACAAACGTATACTGTCACAAAAGTGACCACGCGGAGCCGAGGTATTTCGTTTCATCAACATGACACCAGATGGGGAGATCATCGACATAAGGAACCTCACATGGAAGAAGTTTTAAGGTGAAGAGATCGAACCACCAAAACATCGTGTGAAGATACTGTACACATTTCTAGGAAGAATACCGAAAAGATCAAGAGACTCCGTCGTTTGGATCAGAAGATATTGGATATGAAAAATCCAAGACGCAAGGATTATGTTTTTTCATCCGCGTGACTGGTGGGAGTTAGGCCACATGCAGCAGGTGTAGAGATAAGCAAGACTACTATGACTGAAAGCATATTACAATATATATCCTGTGAATAATAATGAGTGAACTGTGTTTAATAATCCTACCAATTTTTATTTCATTGAGATATTGTCTTTTTTTTACTCGGTGGAAATAGTCATGTCCCCCCTTAAAGTGATACTTTTGTAATGATTAAAATCACGGTGTGAGGATGGACTGATATTTTCCTGCACATCAGTGATAAATGTACAGTTTACACAATTAATTTAAAACAGATGCTGAGATGGACTAAAGATTTTCTCAGACATCAAATTAAACTTTGAAAATAGTGAATTTATTTTGGTTAAAGGCTGTGAATAATTTATTTTATGCGTTATGTAAATTATATGTAGATGAGGGGCCCAGGGGAAGCGCAGGATGTCTTTATTTTTCAGGGCTGGAATATTAGATTTTTCCATGGGGAATCATTGTATTCTAATAGGACCAGCAGTCAGTTAAATTAAACTGAGGTGTTTTTAAGAAATTGGTGTTATTCAAAATCATTTTCACTGCCTTTCATCCTTTAAGGAGTGTGAATTTCGATATCCGTCCGGCTGATTCTGTTTGGTATACTCAGTTTCACCCCGAGATATTTTGAGTCTTATGCTCGGCGGATGTTGAAATTCATGCTCGTGTGTGTTGTTTCTAAAGCCTGCCCGGCGTTCTCAGATTCTTTTTATCATAATTAAACAGTTTTAAGTGCAAGAGATTTTATTATAGCCTACATGCTTCCATCATGGATTACAAAGAATAACACTCTTTCAAAGAATACATACAAAGAGTACTAAGAAAAAAAACAAAGGATAGCTGTTGCATCAAGGAACATACTTACAAATGATATCCCGATATCCAACATACTCCCACCTTCGAGTCAAGACTAAATTCTCAACGACTCGAACTAAAACAACAATTCAGAACACAGTACATGAATAACAATATTAACAAAAAATAACAATCAGTCAATCAAATCACAATCACTTTTGGAATCTAGCTGGCAGCTGTACTTTTCGTCCACATCTAGTTTGCACAAGTCCAACTACTTCCTCACTATCTTCCACACTCTTTTGGACAGTTGTCTCAGTTCCACCACTCTTGACAAGTTCATCGCCTGTTTGAATCTCCCCTGCACAGATTTCCAAAGGATATAGTCTTTGAACTGGTCCAAAGAGGACCCCTGAAGCCGTCTTCAATTTCACCAAGCGAACTTCTCCGTCGCGTCCTGGAATAAGCTGTTCCACCACAGCTAAAGGCCAATCGATTCGCTTCTGGTTGTCGGTTCCAACAAGAACAACTTCTCCCAGTAACAACTTGCGACTCTTCTTTTGAGCAGCTAAGGCCAACTGACCTAGATACTCATTCCTAAATCGTTGTCGAAAGCTGTCTCTTAACCTCTGACGATTTCTGCTCCTTCTGTTAAGGTTGTCAGAATCCATCACATCACAGTCTGGTACCCCCATTTCTTTGGTATCTAACAGAAACATATTAGGTGTGATAGGGGCTAAGTCGGTACTATCGTCTGACACATATGTCAGCGGTCTAGAGTTCATCACAACTTCGCAGTCACATACGACTGCCTCCAACTCCTCATAGGTCAGTGAAGCTTTACCAAGAGTTTTCCTTTACAGTTGCTTCAGGAGCCTTATCAGGCGCTCCCACCATCCTCCCCACCATGCTGCTGTGGGAGGATTGAATCGCCAGTCAATCTGATGAACAGTGCTATATTTTGAAATCTTGTCCCAGTCTAGCTGACTGAAGGCATTGTTTGTCCCAACAAAATTTCCACCATTGTCTGTATATACAATTGAAAGTCTACCCCGCCAGGCCACAAATCTTCTGAAAGTTCGTAGAAATGAATCCATGGACAACGATGAGGTCAACTCCAGGTGAACTGCGCGGTAAACTGCACTCGTATATAGACATATCCATACTTTGTGATTGTCTCTTAAATACAAAGGCCCTGCTAAATCGATACCTGTGGTCTCGAAAGCAACTGCATCCCGCACTCGTGGTTCAGGCAGAGCTGGTGTATTTGCGGATATACCTCTCGCCTCATACCTCCGACAGATAATGCAATTAGTCAAAATGGCTCGAATAGCTTTCCTTCCCTTTAGAATCCAGAATTTTTCCCTCAAATGGCTTAGGAGACCTTGCACTCCTACATGGCAAGATTTGACATGTGCTCCGAGCACTAGCTTCTCAACTACAGGATGTTTGGAAGGTAACACTGCTGGCATCCTGAAGTACTCCAAATCACTTCTTTCGGTGATCCTCGTCTTCAATCGAATGACTCCATCGACATCCATAAAGGGGCACAACGTAGAAAGTTTCTCATCTGTGACTCCCCTAAAAGTCTCCCTTTGCACCAATCGTATGAGATACTTCTCTGCTACATTGAATTCCTTCTGTTGTAGCTCACTTTGACCCGCTACACATTTCTTTCTACATGAATTACTGAACCGCAGTATCCAACCAATGACCCTTACTACTTTCTCATAATCATTGGAGAAATTGGAGAACTGACCCACATCGCTCTCGTTGCATAGAAGTGCCGAGGTGATAGCTTTCCTACTTTCCAGCCTTACCATTTCTTCATCTGGTTCTGGTGCTTCTGAAGGCGACTCTCCCTGTGGCAGCTTCAGCCATGGTGGCCCCTCCCACCATTTAGACTCCAGCAATTGTTCAGCAGAGCATCCACGACTAGGAAGATCAGCAGGATTCATATTGCCTGGTACGTGCCTCCAAGCTTCCTTCGCTGTCAGAAGCTTGATCTCTTGAACCCTGTTCCATACAAAGACTCCCCAATGATCTTCCCGCTGTATCCATGTGAGGACAGTAGTCGAGTCAGTCCAGAAGAAGAAATCTGGATGTAGTTCTTCAAATTCTTTCTTCAAAGATGCCATTAACCTAGCTCCAATGGTTGCAGCTAACAATTCTAGCCTTGGAATAGTCATTCCTTTGAGCGGTGACACTCTAGACTTTGCCTGTATCAGCTGTACATGTACACAAGAATTGTATTCCAAGCGTAAGAACACTGTTGCGGCATATGCAAGCTTACTGGCATCACAAAAGGTATGAACCGAGCACCTTATTACACTATCGCTAACTCCCATGACACAGCGTGGTATCTTCACATCTTCAAGTGCAGGAAGTTCTTGTAACCATAATAAGAATGCATTTCTCACACTATCTGGAACTTCTTCATCCCATCCCCCTTTCATGGCCCAACACTGCTGTAACAAAAGCTTTGGACATAGCGAAACAGGGCACGTGAAGCCAATAGGATCAAACACTCTCTGTGCTATTGACAATATAGTTCTTCGAGTGATGGCTTTAATGTCCATAGGCTTGTAGCCACTCACAGCTAGAGTATCGAATTTTCTGTCCCAAATAAGGCCTAGAACAGGAGTAGCTGTCTTATTTTCTAGGTTAGAATCTGAATATTCCCAACCTCTCAAGTCAAATTTAGCTTCTGCCAGTATGCTTATTGCTTCTTCTTGAAAACGGTGCAAGTCCTCAGTAGATTGTAAACTGGTAACACAGTTATCCACGTAAAAACTCTTTTTTAGCTTCTCGATGGTAGCTATGGAATACCTCCCATTTCCCATACGTTCAAGACGTTTCAAATGTAAATTGATCACTGCACCTAACAAGAACGGGCTGCTAGTCACTCCAAACACAACTCGTGTATGGCGGAATATTTTCAACTCTCCCTCAATGTCAACCCACAAAAACTTGAGGAAATCCCGGTCCTCTTCACATAAGCTGATTTGCAAGAATGCTTTCTTGATGTCTGCTATTACTGCAATTTGGTGTAGCCTAAAACGAAGAAGTAATGTAGGTATAATTTCAATTAGATTAATGCCCTTCTCTAAACACTGGTTCAGCGATGGAGAGCCACGCTCTCTAGACGAAGCATCGAAAACAGGTCGAACTCGCGTTGTACTGTTTTCTTTAAAAATGGGTCGATGAGGTAAATAGTGGCCTTCATCCCACTGTGACACAGGTACTTCTTCAATGATTCCTTCTTGTGTCCAGTCCTTCAGAACTTCATCATATATTTCTTTGGAATCACTTTCTTTCAGCTTCTTGATGGTGTGTTCCATTCTTCTTTTCCCCAAATTGAAATTTCTTGGAACTGGTGGGTGTCCTTCAATCCATGGCAACCTCACTTCATAGCGTCCCTCTTCATTTGTCCTAACAGTATCCATAAAGTAATCATGTGTTGCCTGTTCCCTCTCTTCTCTATTCTTCCTTTCACCTGGATCTTGAATACCGAGTGCATCCAGCTCCCAAAGTTTGCTTACAGATTCGGTATGAACAAGCATTGAAAGTGCTGTCATAGAATTGGAAGATTTGGGCCCCTTTATCTTTCCTGTGACAATCCATCCCAGATAAGTCTCAATTGCAACAAGCCCACATTGTAAAATCTCCCTTCTGCCAGTGAGAAGTTTTCCATATATATCTGCTCCCACCAAAACTTCAACTGGTTTATCTTCATCGAAGAGCTGTATACCTTTTTCAGTAGTTTCAGTCAACCTTGGCCCAGGCTCAATGACAGGGATGCGAGAACAAATGTTTTCTTCATCCAGTGCTTCGAAATTACAAGCATAGGTCCCCTTGAGACTTTTTTACCTAACCTTGTAACAAAGATGTGGTTTTGGATTAGACACCTTACCCCCAAACAAACCATGGATCAGTGTCTCTTCACCGATGGACTCATATCCCATACACTGAGCAGTGTCCTTCCTAATATAGGAACGTTGCGAGCCTGGGTCCATGAGGACACGGACTTGTTTTTCTTGCTCTCCTCTAATGGTCACCATGAGTGTTTGTAAAAATACCTGACTACAGTTCACATTTGATAGAGAATTCTCAACCGTTCCCCCTTCTTTTGGAGTTTGCTGCCTGTGACTTCTGGGACACAGAACTGGGACATGCTTACCCTCACAAATAATACATTTTAACAGTGTTTTACATTTTCTACTAATGTGACCAATCTTAAGACAAGAAAAGCAACAGTTCCTTCTTTTTAAAATGTTCCTCTTGTCATCCAGCTCCATTTTCTGGGCCTTAAAACAAGCATCGCTTGAGTGATTACCTTCACAAAAAACGCACACTTTTTGGTTTGGCTTAAAATTGACAAGGCCTGCTGCAGTTGGAACATTAGTACCGGTGTTATGACGGTTTGATTCTGCTCCTAATGTTTTCATGCTACCCTTGGAGTGGTTTCCTATCTTGAAGCCTTGGACTGCCATACAAATTCGCTCCTCATTTTCAACCTCGCATTTCAAGAAATTCATGAGGCTATCAAGTCTGGTTTTACCATCAGTTTGAGCCGAACTGGTGTCGTAGCTTCTCTGCCAAGCTCTCAAAACTTCTTCAGTGAGACATGACTCAACAAGTGGAAATAGCATTGCAGCATATTTATCTGTAGCTACTCCTAAAGTTTCCAAAGCCCTTAACTGTGTCTCGATTTTATCATATAGGGAGGAAAGACTGACTTGATTATGATTCGAATTCATCGCTAGAGTCAGTTTGAGCAATTCCCTGACATAGAATTCAACCAAAATGTCTTCACGACCAAACCTAGCTTTCAAGCATTCAATAGCCTTGCTATAGTTACTGCCTGTGGGGGGAAAACTTTCCACCACTTCCCTAGCTCTAGTGTTTGGCTCCATAGCTTGTAACAAATACTGAAATTTGTCAGAATCATCTATGTCAGAATCGTCATTAATTTTCTTAAATTGACCCCAAAAGGTTAACCAGTCCTTGATTTCCCCTCCAAATTTATATAACTCAAGAACAGGTAGTTTAAATTTTCTCTTGGTTATGTTTGACATAGACATACTATCATCAACAGGGTTTAGGCTCCTTTGCAAGTAAATACTTATTCTTTTGTACTTGCCTGAGTATTCATCAGCGGTCTGTACCTGTGTATCCAAATCCTGCGGTTTGGTAGCCTTATTTTGCAGTAGCAAATCCAAAATTTCTGCATCCAAACGCGCCATCTCCTCGAATTTTTCGCGTAGTAATTCCAGATCCGCCATAACCTCCACATCATCTTGCTTTTCTGTGTTCACTCTTGAGTTTCTTCTTTCTTCCAAGTTGCTATACACGCGAGTAAATGCCGCCCGCACTACCGTACGTTTCTTTTTCAATGTATCCATGACCAATTGACTATGTGTTCACAAACTGGATAAAACACTTCCCGATATATGTTGCTCTAATATGCAACCCACAATTTAACAAAATAGTCCTGTCACGGTCGCCATATGTTGTTTCTAAAGCCTACCCGGCGTTCTCAGATTCTTTTTATCATAATTAAACAGTTTTAAGTGCAAGAGATTTTATTATAGCCTACATGCTTCCATCATGGATTACAAAGAATAACACTCTTTCAAAGAATACATACAAAGAGTACTAAGAAAAAAAAACCAAAGGATAGCTGTTGCATCAAGGAACATACTTACAAATGATATCCCGATATCCAACAGTGTGGACGTGGGACTTCGGTCAAACGGTCACAGTATATAGAGCCCTATGTGGAAATATGGAAATATTCCTAAGACTGTTTGATTTACTTCTGAATTAAGTAGCCAAAAATATAGAAATATAATAGTAGTTGGTGATTTCAATATATACTGGTTTGCACATGACAGGTCCCTCGAGACATTTAAAGACATCGTATTGTCATTTGGCGTAATCTTTTCCAGGAACCAACCAGGATAACTAAACATTCTGAAACGTTAATCGATAACATTATTACTAACATGCCAGACGAATTAAGTATCGTAATGTTGTGGAAAATTTTGTATCAGACCAACGTGGCCAGGAATTGAAAATTGCATATCCTAATGAATCTCAATTAAATCAGTCTACATGGAAGAACACACGAAATGTATCTAATAATAATGTAATGAAACTCACAGAAGAACTTGGTAATGTTGATTGGGGGGAAGTGAGGAATATTAGGGATGTAAATGCTGCCTGGAAAAAATTCTCTTCTATTTTTAAAGTGTGTCTCAATTTATTCTGCCCATTAGTTAAAAGAATAAATAGGAATCCCAGAGCACTAAAACAACAAAACTGTCTGATCTGTGCCATAGGAAAAAACAAAACCTGATTGATGCTTTCGATAGCTACAAGCAAACAGGATTGAAGCTTTATAAAGATAACTATAAAAAAATTAAAGTAGAATATTATGAAGAAATAAAAAAAAAACCAAGCACACACATATGAAAATAGAATAACAAATTCTAAAAACTTTGCCAAAGAAGTATGGCAAACAGCTAATGATATTTCAGGTCTTAATAAAAGCGACACATGGGAAAATAATTCGATTAAAATCAATAGTCCTGCTGCACGGCTGAAAGAAACGGGAAACTACAGCCGTATGCTATTCCCGAGGATATGCACCTCTCTATGCATAATTACATGTGATGATGGCCTCCTCCCTTGTAAAATTTCAATCCGGAGGTAAACTAGTCCCCCGTTCGGATCTCCGGGTGGGGACTACTCGAGAGGGCGTTAACATCACAGAAGTGACAAAGATGAAATCTGACATTCTACGGATCGGAGCGTGGAATGTTAGAAGTCTGCTAGGAAGTGGAAGGTTAGAAAACTTAGAAAGGGAAATGGGTAGGTTGAGGTTGGATTTGGTTGGGATTAGTGAAATCCGCTGGCAGGAAGAACAGGACTTTTGGTCAGGAGACTATAGGGTCATTACCACTAAATCAAACAATGGCCAAGCAGGGGTTGGTCTCATATTGAGTAGGAAACTTGGACAGCGGGTGGAATATTATGAGCAATATAGTGAACGGATTATTGTAGCAAAAATCAATACTAAAACTACCTGCACCACAGTGGTACAAGTCTATATGCCTACCAGTCAAGCTGATGATGAGGATGTTGAAAAGGTCTACGAAGAAATAGATAAAATTCTGAGGTATATCAAGGGTGATGAAAATGTTATAGTAATGGGAGATTGGAACGCTGAAGTAGGAAAAGGGGAAGAAGGGAAGATAGTAGGAGATTTAGGATTAGGTGAAAGGAATGATCGAGGAAGCAGGCTGATGTAATTCTGCACCGAGCATGAGTTGGTCATAGCTAACACCTTATTCAATAACCACAATAGAAGAATATACACATGGATGAGACCAGGAGATACAGGCCGTTACCAAATCGACTTCATTATGGTCAAGCAGAGGTTTCGAAACCAGATTTTGGATTGTAAAACATCCTGGTGCTGACATAAACTCTGACCACAATCTGGTTGTAATGAAATGCAGAATAAAGTTGAAGAAACTGAAGAAAAGTCAAAAGCCAAAATGGTGGGCAATAGACAGACTGAAAGTAAAGGATGTAAACGAAAGATTCAAGAAGAGTATAAAGGAAGGACTAATGAAAAACCCTAAACAAACTTCAATTCCAGACGAATGGGCACTTTTGAAGAATGAAATAACAAAATCCGCAGAAGAAAACATTGGTAGGAAAGAAAGAATAGGTAGAAAATCGTGGATCACTCAGGATATACTAGAATTGATGGATGAAAGGCGGAAACACAAGAATGCAAGAGATGAAAAGGGGAAAGCAGAATACAGACGTCTGAGAGTTGAGGTTAACAAGAAGTGCAAGGAAGCGAAAGAAGAATGGTTGAAAGAGAAATGTGCAGGTATAGAAAATTGTCTGAAATTAGGAAAAGTAGACACAGCTTATCGAAGGATTAAGAATACTTTTGGGGAAAAGCAGACTAAGTGCTGTAATATTAAGGACACAAATGGAAAGCCTCTACGAGAAAGGGAAGAAAAGGTTGAGAGATGGAAAGCTTACATAGAGAGTGTGTATAAGGGAAAGGAGATTGAGAATCATGTAATGGAAAGGGAGGAGGAAATTGATGAGGATGCGAAAGGAGATTTAATATTGGTATCAGAATTTGATAGAGCTTTGGAAGACTTAAGCAGGAACAAAGCACCGGGCATAGATTTTCTTTTTCGTGTGGCCTCGGGCATAGATGATATACCGATTGAGTTGCTACGCTGCATAGGAGATGAAGGTCTGATCAGGTTATTTCACATGGTGTGTAGGATTTATGAAACAGGTGGGAAAACCCTGATTTCAAGAAGAATGTAATCATCCCTATACCAAAGAAAGTGGGAGCTGACAAATGTGAAGATTACCGTACAATCAGCTTGATTACTCATGCTTCAAAGATCCTGTTTAAAATAATTTACAAGAGGATTGAAAGCCAGATAGAAACGGAGTTGGGTGAAGACCAGTTTGGTTTCAGGAGAAATGTAGGAACAAGGGAAGCTGTACTAAGTCTTAGGCTGATTTTGGAAGGTAGAATAAGGAAAGATAAGAGAACGTTCATGGCATTTGTAGACTTAGAAAAGGCTTTTGATAACGTTGATTGGACTAAATTGTTTGACATTTTGAAATCTATTGGAATAAACTACAGGGATAGGAGGGTAATCTACAATCTATACAGAAACCAGACAGCAGTCATTCGAGCTGAAGGACATGAGAGAGAAGCTGGTATTCAGAAAGGTGTTAGGCAAGGCTGCAACTTATCATCCATACTTTTCAATCTTTACATTGAACAAGCCATGAAGGAAATTAGAGAAAAATTTAAAGTGGGAGTGAAGATTCAAGGAGAAATAATTTCAACTCTGAGATTTGCTGATGACATCGTAATCTTGGCCGACAAGCCTGATGATTTAAATGAGTTTTTGAATGGTATGGACTCCGTCTTACGGAAAGAATTCATGATGAAAATTAATAAATGTAAAACAAAAATACTGGAATGCAGCCGAAATAAATCAGAAAACTCTATGGAGATCAAATTGGCAGGTGAAAAGCTGAAGCAAGTAGGAGACTTCTGTTACTTAGGAAGCAGAATAACCAGTGATGGACGAAGCAAAGAGGATATAAAAATAGGTTGGCACAGGCAAGGAAAGCATTTCTACAGAAAAGGAACCTGTTGACATCGAATATAGATTTAGGTGTTAGGAAGTCATTTTTGAAAGCCTTTGTCTGGAGCGTGGCGCTCTATGGAAGTGAAACTTGGACTATTGGTGCAGCAGAAAAGAGGAGAATTGAAGCATTTGAAATGTGGTGTTACAGGAGAATGATGAAGATCAGATGGGTAGATAGGGTTACAAACAAAGAGGTATTAAGACAAGTGGGATAGGAGAGATGTTTCTGGCGAGTGCTAATGAAGAGAAGAGATAGGTTAGTATGACACATACTAAGACACCGAGGAATAGCAAGCTTAGTTATGGAAGGAAGTGTCGAGGACAAGAACTGTAGGGGTTGACCAAGGTTAGAATATGTTAAACAGATTGCCTCGGATGTAGGGTGTGGCAGCTATGTAGAGATGAAACGATTAGCTCAGGACAGGGAGGCATGGAGAGCTGCATCAAACCAGTCAAAAGACTGAAGACTCAAACAACAACAACAATAACAATGTTGTTAATGCACCTTTACAAGTAGTAACACCATGCAATGATTATTTCATTCAGCCGCCCGTTAAGAACAGTGTGAATGTAAACAGTTAGAGAGCAAAATGTAATTATCATAATGTTGTAGGAAATAAATGTGGGAATAGCAGTATAAAGCAAATCACATGTAATAAGTCAATCTTCCTGAAACCAACTACCAAAGATGAAATAATTACGATAGTCAGAAAATTAAATAATAACCATAGTCCTGGTAGGTATGGTTGTTGAAACAGTGCTATGGTCCAATCCTAGACGTTCTTACAGAACTGATAAATATGTGTCTCTTAAAGGGCATCTTCCCAGATATACTAAAGCTATCCGTTGTTAAACCAATCTTTAAAAAGGGTGACAGATATCAACTAGGTAACTATAGACCGATCACCCTTATCTCTACATTTTGTAAAATATTAGAGTATGTGATTTACCATATAATAATATAGTTTATTGTTAAGAATGATTTAATAAATAAGAATCAGTTTGCTTTTAGGAAGGGCTTGTCAATTATAAATGCCATTGCAGAATTTTATGAAACTCTGCTTGCTTTGCTTGATGATAATAAATGTGCTGTTGGGGTTTTCGTAGATTTGACAAAAGCATTTGATACAGTAGATCATCAATGATTATTGGATAAGGTAGAGGCTTATGGTATAAGGGGAGTAGGCGAACGGGCCAGGGAAGCAGAGGAATCCGTCTTTCTGCGAAGAAGACTGGCACATTCCTCGCCACACGCGGGCGGGCATTGTCCTGCTGAAACATGGCCCGTGGAACGGCCTGCAAGAGGGGCAGTGCCGCGGGCTGTAAAACTTCCCTAATGTAGCGCTCACTGTTCAGATTGCCCGCAAGACGATCGCCTGTTGAGGTAATTGCACCCCCAATCCATTACACCTGGTGTTTGTCCTCTATGCTGCTCAACAGTACAGTCTGCCTGATTGCGTTCTCCACGGCGTCGAACGCGTATGCGACCATCACTGTAGGACAGGTTGAAGCGGAACTCGTCCGTAAACACTACATTTCGCCACTCAGCCTGCCAGTGTCGGCGTGCACGTGCCCATTGTAGTCGGTGGCGTCGGTGGTTCCCAGACATTGCAGCCCGACGCAGTATCAAGCGTGCTACCAGTCCAGCCCTCAAAGGACAGTGCCGCAACGTCGACGCAGACCGTCCACCCCTGATGCAGTGCTCCAACGTCGAGCCAACACCGAGAACGACGCTGTTTAATTCCGATAGGGCCATGCGGAGAAGATGGCGGTCGTCACGCGCTGTGGTCACATTGAGTCGTCCTGTATCCTGCCGTCGCTGTGTACGGCCATCCTCTCTCCTCTGGATCCACACACGCCTTACTGTTGACGCAGAGTGCCCTGTACGAGCCGCAATGTCCCGGAACGACAGACCCGCCTCCCGGATCCCAAGAATTCTGCTCCGTTCAACCGCACTCACATGCTGACAGTCCACCGTGTGTTTCACTTTCTACAAACAGTACTGTATTTTTCGCCTGGCTGTGCACGACTGTTCGGCTGCCACACGGTTCGGTAAGGAACATGTTAGGAGTTTAAACCTTTAGCTCACAGCACTTTTTAAAGCTCCACTTCTGAATTAGTACAGCAATACTGTCGCTCTAGTTTGTATTTCCCCAGCGAACCTAAATATCGGTATTTCAACACTTAATCTTTCACACTCTAATTATCCCTTCTGTTGAAACACAGATGTTATCTCCCGAACGGCTGGTCGTAGCGCCGGAGGGTTTGGACTGTCATCTAAATGTTTATCTTTGTAACATAGGTTCATCAAAATAATTGAATAATTAATTATTTACGTGCGCGGAAAGAAATAAAGATTTCGTACGGCATAGCGTGCCTAGCGAGTTCAGTTATGTAGGCACAGTCACGGTATGCTATTGGATGGTGCGAGCGAGCGAGTGAATCTGGCTCCTCCCTCATGTTCAGAGTTGTTTTGTGTTTGGTATAACATTGAACGGAAAGGACTGAAAGATGTATTTATCCTTACAAACTTATATATATTGTTACGTGCAAAAGCCCGTCTCAAACATTATTAATATGCATCTCTTCTACGTATATGTATCCCCTAGCATTTGAAGCGCCCGCTAAGATGCCTTGGTTTGGCTAATGAACTCGAGATGGCAGCACCTAGCGGCTCTACAAGCTGGGGTTGTGTCGTCTGCCGCTAGAGCGAGACATTGGTGTCTTTTGGACCCATCTCATCGAGACATATTTGAAAAAAAAATACTACGTCATTAAACAAAAGACTATATATGCATCATACCGCCAAAATAACTACATAATACGCACATTGTTAAATTGTGTGTCACTCTGTGATTGGACAATTTCGATTAACATTAATGCACTGCGGCCTATAACTTTTGGGTCTCCGCCATGTTGGTAGGGGACTTCTGAGGAAAGCAAGAAGCTAGCTGGTCGTGAAAAGGTGTCTCCGTTAGCACCGGGGGCTTGTCCCCTGGCCTCCGGGAAATGTGGATTTATTCTATCTAAAGGAAATAATCTGTGCTCTGAAGGATATAAATTCGAGATTTCATCTTGAAGAGGAAATGTGGGATAGTTATCGTAACTTGCAGCAAGGAGAAGTTTCACGTGTAATCAAAACGGCACGTGTGCTGGGGTAGCCATTTTGAGGCAAATCTGGTGCCTTTTAAAATTATTTAATGTGTGTTAATGATTTTGTTGTTATTGTGTCTCCACAAAAGAAGGATTTAAGGTACGTTTTATAATATTTATATATATATTGTTATGGGAGCTCCGATATTGGCCTTATATTGATGTTTTAATACTATATTTAATTCGTGTTCTAGGCCTAATTTTCATTTTTTTAAATGTTACCTGATATGTAAATTTTTGTTTTTTTCTGCGCCTTCCGGAGACACGTTTCAAGTTTATCGTACATTGTAATTTATTATTTATTTAGTTTATTTTCTTTATGGGTATTCTCTTTGTGATTAGTTGGTTCTTTTCTTTTCGTAATCTTAGGGATTGGCCTATTGTTTATTTGTTTTATGATCCGTAGCATCCTAAATTGCCTCGTTTTATCGTGTTAAAGTGTAATTATTTCCTCTTTATTTCTTTTCTCTCTGGTGAAGTTTAATTTTAAAAGGTAATTGTTTGCCGTAATTCGGCTAGACATGCAGTCATCTGTTTCGTGGCCATGTTTGTTATGTTTTGCCAGAGTGCTTTGTGGTCGGGTGGGTGTAATTCTCTTGGCGTCGAGCGGGACACTCAAACGTGTTGTGGTGGGAGATTAGAAGTTTTTTTCTCTGTTATTCTTGTTGATTTTCCTTTGTGTTTTTTTTGTGAGTGTTCCTGAGTATACCGCCGTCATGAAATGTTTGGATTTGTAAATTGGTCCTATTATTATTTTTTTTTACTTTTCGTTTCCTCGTGGCTTAGCTGCCTGCATGTCGAGTCAGTTTTGCGTGCCTTAGTGGTTAATCAAGCCCTTTCTTATTTGGTGATCCCTGTCTGCTGGCTTTCTTTCTTTCTTTCTTTCTTTCTTTCTTTCTTTCTTTTGGGCTTTATTATATATTTTTTTAAATTAAATGTTTCCGTTTTGCTCAGCAAGCTAGCATGTAAAGTCTTTTCTTGTTTCCATAGGTAATTGACGTGTTTTGGCCTTATGCCAATGTGCATCACCAAAGAGCTTTTTGTGGCAATAGGAGTTTTTTTCTTATGTTGTGTTTGCTGGAGGATCTTATTAAATTATGTTTTCTTGCCCCTTTTTCGTGATTAAATGTTTTTTTTTTTAAATATTAAGCAACTGTAGTGGCATTATTTCGTCTGTGGCAGTTCTGTTGGTTATCGGGGGTTTTTCTGTAGACGAACCTGTGGGTTTTCTTCTTCTCCACCTTCTTCCACCTTTAGGTGTTCTTCTGTTGGGGCATGTCAACTGGCGGTGAGTTGCTGTTAGCGAGGCGGACCCCTGAAGGCAGGTAAGTAGGCCATCCACCCTAGCCACACCCTGTGTCATATATCATTTGGTGTTTTGGATAATTACCGTGACAAAGAAGTTCCTAGTTACACATTTAAACCTTTGTATCCTGGACAGTTAAATATTGTAAATTAATCTACACAGGACATGCACATGTCCAAGCAGAACTCCGGTTGCAGGACTTATCTTCATTATTAAATTCAGTCACGTCTGTAGAGAGTAGGTATTTCAATCATCGCTACATGTGACTCAAAATTCTTATATTTTAATATTTCACCACGAAGTGCATGAAAGACAAAACTCGGTGACGATTTTGCTAGCAATGTACCGGTACCCGTTAAACAAAACAAATCACCGTTGATAAAAATTGCATGATTATGATGGTTGTTTTTCTGACACAAACCAGATTATAAGTAATATTGTAGTTATTAACATTATTATTATTAGTACTAGTAGTAGTACCGATATTATATATACTTATGTCCTTGTGACAAATTCCATCGATAACCCAAAGCAAGCCTATATCAAAAATTGAATATCACTATCATAAACACACCCTCATTTCCCTTCCCTCCTTGCCACTGTTTGACGAAATGGTTAAACTTTCTTATATATACTGGATGGTCTTTGGGAAGCAGTTTCACTCAGTTAAACCTCGCCCCCTTCATTACCCGATACTCCCACATAAACCATTGTCCGCTAATTACCTACCCCATTTCCTTATTACCTCTTAGGGAACTGCGATTTGGAACATGGGATATAAGATACCATACCTCTATAATAAGCAGTGAACTAGAAAGTTAGCTGTCCATCTCCTTGCGTAGTGGTTTCCCACCTCTACTCCACGCAAATGCTGGGATAGTACAAGAGTTTAAGTGGCAGTTGGCAAGGAGGGCGAGGTAAAACTGAGTGAAACGATTAATATTGTAGCTTACAGTGGTTTCCCACCTCTACTCCACGCAAATGCCGGGATAGTACACGGGTTTAAGTGGCAGTTGGCAAGGAGGGGCGAGGTTAAACTGAGTGAAACCATTAATATTATAGCATACAGTGGCTCCCCACCTCTACTCCACGCAAATGCTGGGATTGTACAAGGGTTGGCGAGGAGGGGCGAGGTTAAACTGAGTGAAACTATTATTATTGTAGCTTTCAGTGGTCTCCCCCTTCCGCTCCACGCAAATGCTAGCATAGTACAAGGGTTTAAGTGTCAGTTGGCAAGGAGGGCGAGTTTAAACTGAGTGAAACGATTAATATTGTAGCTCTCAGTGGTTATCCACCTCTACTCCACGCAAATTCTGGGATAGTACAAGAGTTTAAGTGGCAGTTGGCAAGGAGGGCGAGGTTAAACTGAGTGAAACTATTAATATTGTAGCATACAGTGGCTCCCCACCTCTACTCCACGCAAATGCTGGGATTGTACAAGGGTTGGCGAGGAGGGGCGAGGTTAAACTGAGTGAAACTATTATTATTGTAGCTTTCAGTGGTCTCCCTCTTCCGCTCCACGCAAATGCTAGCATAGTACAAGAGTTTAAGTGTCAGTTGGCAAGGAGGGCGAGTTTAAACTGAGTGAAACGATTAATATTGTAGCTCTCAGTGGTTTACCACCTCTACTCCACGCAAATGCTGGGATAGTACAAGGGTTTAAGTGTCAGTTGGCAAGGAGGGCGAGTTTAAACTGAGTGAAACGATTAATATTGTAGCTCTCAGTGGTTTCCCACCTCTACTCCACGCAATTGCTGGGATAGTACGCGGGTTTAAGTGTCAGTTGGCAAGGAATGCGAGTTTAAACTGAGTGAAACGATTACTATTGTAGCTCTCAGTGGTGTCCCACCTCTACTCCACGCAAATGCTGGGATAGTACAAGAGTTTAAGTGGCAGTTGGCAAGGAGGGCGAGGTTAAAATGAGTGAAACGATTAATATTGTAGCTTACAGTGGTTTCCCACCTCTACTCCACGAAAATGCTGGGATAGTACAAGGGTTTATGTGGCAGTTGGCGAGGAGGGACGAGGTTAAACTGAGTGAAACCATTAATATTGTAGCTCTCAGTGGTGTCCCACCTCTACTCCACGCAAATGCTGGGATAGTACAAGAGTTTAAGTGGCAGTTGGCAAGGAGGGCGAGGTTAAAATGAGTGAAACGATTAATACTGTAGCTTACAGTGGTTTCCCACCTCTACTCCACGAAAATGCTGGGATAGTACAAGGGTTTATGTGGCAGTTGGCAAGGAGGGCGAGTTTAAACTGAGTGAAATGATTAATATTGTAGCTCTCAGTGGTTTCCCACTTCTACTCCACGCAAATTCTGGGATAGTACAAGGGTTTAAGTGGCAGTTGGCAAGGAGGGCGAGTTTAAACTGAGTGAAATGATTAATATTGTAGCTTACAGTGGTTCCCCACCTCTACTCCACGCAAATGCTGGGAGAATACAAGAGTTTAAGTGTCAGTTGGCAAGGAGGGCGAGGTAAAACTGAGTGAAACGATTAATATTGTAGCTTACAGTGGTTTCCCACCTCTACTCCACGCAAATGCTGGGATAGTACACGGGTTTAAGTGGCAGTTGGCAAGGAGGGGCGAGGTTAAACTGAGTGAAACCATTAATATTATAGCTTACAGTGGTTTCCCACCTCTACTCCACGCAAATGCTGGGAGAGTACAAGGGTTTAAGTGGCAGTTGGCAAGGAGGGCGAGTTTAAACTGAGTGAAACGATTAATATTGTAGCTTACAGTGGTTTCCCACCTCTACTCCACGCAAATGCTGGGATAGTACACGGGTTTAAGTGGCAGTTGGCGAGGAGGGGCGAGGTTAAACTGAGTGAAACTATTATTATTGTAGCTTTCAGTGATCTCCCTCTTCTGCTCCACGCAAATGCTAGCATAGTACAAGGGTTTAAGTGTCAGTTGGCAAGGAGGGCGAGTTTAAACTGAGTGAAACGATTAGTATTGTAGCTTACAGTGGTTTCCCACCTCTACTCCACGCAAATGCTGGGATAGTACACGGGTTTAAGTGTCAGTTGGCAAGGAGGGCGAGGTATAACTGAGTGAAACGATTAATATTGTAGCTTACAGTGGTTTCCCACCTCTACTCCACGCAAATTCTGGGATAGTACAAGGGTTTAAGTGGCAGTTGGCAAGGAGGGCGAGTTTAAACTGAGTGAAACGATTAATATTGTAGCTTACAGTGGTTTCCCACCTCTACTCCACGCAAATGCTGGGATAGTACAAGGGTTTAAGTGGCAGTTGGCAAGGAGGGCGAGTTTAAACTGAGTGAAACGATTAATATTGTAGCTCTCAGTGGTTTCCCACCTCTACTCCACGCAAATGCTGGGATAGTACAAGAGTTTAAGTGGCAGTTGGCAAGGAGGGCGAGGTAAAACTGAGTGAAACGATTAATATTGTAGCTTACAGTGGTTTCCCACCTCTACTCCACGCAAATTCTGGGATAGTACAAGGGTTTAAGTGGCAGTTGGCAAGGAGGGGCGAGGTTAAACTGAGTGAAACGATTAATATTGTAGCTTTCAGTGGTTTCCCTCCTCTACTCCTCGCAAATGCTGGGATAGTACAAGGGTTTAAGTGGCAGTTGGCAAGGAGGGGCGAGGTTAAACTGAGTGAAACGATTAATATTGTAGCTTTCAGTGGTTTCCCTCCTCTACTCCACGCAAATTCTGGGATAGTACAAGGGTTGGCGAGGAGGGGCGAAGTTAAACTGAGTGAAACTATTATTATTGTAGCTTTCAGTGGTTTCCCACCTCTACTCCACGCAATTTCTGGGATAGTACAAGGGTTTAAGTGTCAGTTGGCAAGGAGGGCGAGTTTAAACTGAGTGAAACGATTAATATTGTAGCTTACAGTGGTTTCCCACCTCTACTCCACGCAAATGCTGGGATAGTACACGGGTTTAAGTGGCAGTTGGCAAGGAGGGGCGAGGTTAAACTGAGTGAAACCATTAATATTATAGCTTACAGTGGTTTCCCACCTCTACTCCACGCAAATGCTGGGATAGTACAAGGGTTTAAGTGGCAGTTGGCAAGGAGGGCGAGTTTAAACTGAGTGAAACGCTTAATATTGTAGCTTACAGTGGTTTCCCACCTCTACTCCACGCAAATGCTGGGATAGTACACGGGTTTAAGTGGCAGTTGGCAAGGAGGGGCGAGGTTAAACTGAGTGAAACCATTAATATTATAGCTTACAGTGGTTTCCCACCTCTACTCCACGCAAATGCTGGGATAGTACAAGGGTTGGCGAGGAGGGGCGAAGTTAAACTGAGTGAAACTATTATTATTGTAGCTTTCAGTGGTCTCCCTGTTCTGCTCCACGCAAATGCTAGCATAGTACAAGGGTTTAAGTGTCAGTTGGCAAGGAGGGCGAGTTTAAACTGAGTGAAACGATTAATATTGTAGCTTACAGTGGTTTCCCACCTCTACTCCACGCAAATTCTGGGATAGTACAAGGGTTTAAGTGGCAGTTGGCAAGGAGGGCGAGGTTAAGCTGAGTGAAACGATTAATATTGAAGCTCTCAGTGGTTTCCCACCTCTACTCCACGCAAATGCTGGGATAGTACACGGGTTTAAGTGTCAGTTGGCAAGGAGTGCGAGTTTAAACTGAGTGAAACGATTAATATTGTAGCTCTCAGTGGTTTCCCACCTCTACTCCACGCAAATGCTGGGATAGTACAAGAGTTTAAGTGGCAGTTGGCAAGGAGGGCGAGGTTAAACTGAGTGAAACGATTAATATTGTAGCTTACAGTGGTTTCCCACCTCTACTCCACGAAAATGCTGGGATAGTACACGGGTTTAAGTGGCAGTTGGCAAGGAGGGGCGAGGTTAAACTGAGTGAAACCATTAATATGATAGCTTACAGTGGTTTCCCACCTCTACTCCACGCAAATGCTGGGATATTACAAGGGTTGGCGAGGAGGGGCGAGGTTAAACTGAGTGAAACGATTAATGTTGTACCTTTCAGTGTTTTCCTACCTCTACTCCACGCAAATGCTGGGTTAGAACAAGGGTTGAAGTGGCAGTTGAAAAGGGGGGGCGAGGTTAGACTGAGCGAAACTATTAATATTGTTGCTTTCAGTGGTTTCCCACCTCTACTCCACGCAAATGCTGGGATAGTACAAGGGTTTATGTGCAGTTGGCAAGGAGGGGCGAGGTTAAACTGAGTGAAACGGTTAATATTATAACTTACAGTGGTTTCCCCACATCTACTCCACGCAAATGCTGGGATAGTACAAGGGTTTAAGTGGCAGTTGACGAGGAGGGGCGAGGTTAAGCTGAGTGAAACAATTAATATTGTAGCTTACAATGGTTTCCCACCTCTACTCCACGCAAATACTGGGATAGTACAAGGGTTTAAGTGGCAGTTGGCAAGGAGGGGCGAGGTTAAACTGAGTGAAACGATTAATATTGTACCTTACAGTGGTTTCCCCACCTCTACTCCACGCAAATGCTGGGATAGTACAAGGGTTTAAGTGGCAGTTGACGAGGAGGGGCGAGGTTAAGCTGAGTGAAACTATTAATATTGTAGCTTACAGTGGTTTCCCTCCTTTGGAAGGAGGCGTTCATGGCCTTAAAATAGGCATGCCAGAAGTAGAAAAGTCCAACACTTCTTCCATCTCTTGGTATGCAGGCGATGATTTATAAGAATGTTAAAGGTTGCTAGCAGTCGGGAATACTGCTGTTGCCTTGCAGGATGAATCAAAATAGACACCATCTAAGTGGTGGCTCGCTGAGTAATACAGCAGGTATTTCCTTGTGCCTGCTGGGTCGTTGCGTCAGAGTGAAGAACTCATGGTGTACCTGTTCGGTAGCGTAGCGGTTAGCGATGCGGCACTGAGAGGAGTAGCAGCAATAGTGCCATGAGAAGCAGTAGTGTGTAGAGAGTGATGATCTGACTGCTGCGTGGATCTGAATGACGATGTGATCCAAGTGAAGAGTTGATCCGAGTGGATGATGAATGCCAGCAGGTAGCGGCTTATAAAAGATGGCCACAGAAACATCTAGACGGCACCAGACCCTAGACTCACGAGTCCTGCTATAGGCTGGACGAAGGTCACGGTGACGTCAGTCGACACTGACGCTCACCAGATAGCAGAGCAACCAGTAGATGCACGATATGACGGGAGTATGGAGGCTTGAGGTAGCGAGTGACTGGAACAAATTTTACAAATTTGAAGCTTATAAATAAATCAGTTAATTAATTACGATACAATGAACTAATATAAATTTGGTTTGAAGTTTTTCGGGACAAGAAAAGGAACGGTAAAACAGGGCTGTCGCGAAATATACACAAACGTATACTGTCACAAAAGTGACCACGCGGAGCCGAGGTATTTCGTTTCATCAACATGACACCAGATGGGGAGATCATCGACATAAGGAACCTCACATGGAAGAAGTTTTAAGGTGAAGAGATCGAACCACCAAAACATCGTGTGAAGATACTGTACACATTTCTAGGAAGAATACCGAAAAGATCAAGAGACTCCGTCGTTTGGATCAGAAGATATTGGATATGAAAAATCCAAGGCGCAAGGATTATGTTTTTTCATTCACGTGACTGGTGGGAGTTAGGCCACATGCAGCAGGTGTAGAGATACGCAAGACTACTATGACTGAAAGCATATTACAATATATATCCTGTGAATAATAATGAGTGAACTGTGTTTAATAATCCTACCAATTTTTATTTCATTGAGATATTGTCTTTTTTTTACTCGGTGGGAATAGTCATGTCCCCCCTTAAAGTGATACTTTTGTAATTATCAAAATCACGGTGTGAGGATGGACTGATATTTTCCTGCACAGCAGTGATAAATGTACAGTTTACACAATTAATTTAAAACAGATGCTGAGATGGACTAAAGATTTTCTCAGACATCAAATTAAACTTTGAAAATAGTGAATTTATTTTGGTTAAAGGCTGTGAATAATTTATTTTATGCGTTATGTAAATTATATGTAGATAAGGGGCCCAGGGGAAGCGCAGGATGTCTTTATTTTTCAGGGCTGGAATATTAGATTTTTCCATGGGGAATCATTGTATTCTAATAGGACCAGCAGTCAGTTAAATTAAACTGAGGTGTTTTTAAGAAATTGGTGTTATTCAAAATCATTTGCACTGCCTTTCATCCTTTAAGGAGTGTGAATTTCAATATCCATCCGGCTGATTCTGTTTGGTGTACTCAGTTTCACCCCGAGATATTTTGAGTCTTATGCTCGGCGGATGTTGAAATTCATGCTCGTGTGGACGTGGGACTTCGGTCAAACGGTCACAGTATATAGAGCCCCATGTGGAAATATGGAAATATTCCTAAGACAGTTTGATTTACTTCTGAATTAAGTAGCCAAAAATATAGAAATATAATAGTAGTTGGTGATTTCAATATATACTGGTTTGCACATGACAGGTCCCTCGAGACATTCAAAGACATCGTATTGTCATTTGGCGTAATCTTTTCCAGGAGCCAACTAGAATAACTAAACATTCTGAAACGTTAATCGATAACATTATTACTAACATGCCAGACGAATTAAGTACCGTAATGTTGTGGAAAATTTTGTATCAGACCAACGTGGCCAGAAATTGAAAATTGCATATCCTAATGAATCTCAATTAAATCAGTCTACATGGAAGAACACACGAAATGTATCTAATAATAATGTAATGAAACTCACAGAAGGACTTGGTAACGTTGATTGAGGGGAAGTGAGGAATATTAGGGATGTAAATGCTGCCTGGGAAAAATTCTGTTCTATTTTTAAAGTCTGTCTTAATTTATCCTGCATATTAGTTAAAAGAATAAATAGGAATCACCAGAGCACTAAAACAACAAAACTGTCTGATCTGTGCCATAGGAAAAAACAAACATGATTGATGCTTTCGATAGCTACAAGCAAACAGGATTGAAGCTTTATAAAGATAACTATAAAAAATTTAAAGTAGAATATTATGAAGAAATAAAAAAATCCAAGCACACACATATGAAAATAGAATAACAAATTCTAACAACTTTGCCAAAGAAGTATGGCAAATAGCTAATGATATTTCAGGTCTTAATAAAAGCAACACATGGGAAAATAATTCGATTAAAATCAATAGTCCTGCTGCACGGTTGAAAGCAACGGGAAACTACAGCCGTATGCTATTCCCGAGGATATGCACCTCTCTATGCATAATTACATGTGATGATGGCCTTCTTCCATGTAAAATTTCAATCCGGAGGTAAACTAGTCCCCCGTTCGGATCTCCGGGTGGGGACTACTCGAGAGGGCGTTAACATCACAGAAGTGACAAAGATGAAATCTGACATTCTACGGATCGGAGCGTGGAATGTTAGAAGTCTGCTAGGAAGTGGAAGGTTAGAAAACTTAGAAAGGGAAATGGGAAGGTTGAGGTTGGATTTTGTTGGGATTAGTGAAATCCGCTGGCAGGAAGAACAAAACTTTTGGTCAGGAGACTATAGGGTCATTACCACTAAATCAAACAATGGCCAAGCAGGGGTTGGTCTCATATTGAGTAGGAAACTTGGACAGCGGGTGGAATATTATGAGCAATATAGTGAACGGATTATTGTAGCAAAAATCAATACTAAACCTACCTGCACCACAGTGGTACAAGTCTATATGCCTACCAGTCAAGCTGATGATGAGGATGTTGAAAAGGTCTACGAAGAAATAGATGAAATTCTGAGGTATATCAAGGGTGATGAAAATGTTATAGTAATGGGAGATTGGAACGCTGAAGTAGGAAAAGGGGAAGAAGGGAAGATAGTAGGAGATTTAGGATTAGGTGAAAGGAATGATCGAGGAAGCAGGCTGGTAGAATTCTGCACCGAGCATGAGTTGGTCATAGCTAACACCTTATTCAATAACCACATGAGAAGAATATACACATGGATGAGACCAGGAGATACAGGCCGTTACCAAATCGACTTCATTATGGTCAAGCAGAGGTTTCGAAACCAGATTTAGGGTTGTAAAACATCCTGGTGCTGACATAAACTCTGACCACAATCTGGTTGTAATGAAATGCAGATTAAAGTTGAAGAAACTGAAGAAAAGTCAAAATCCAAAATGGTGGGCAATAGACAGACTGAAAGTAAAGGATGTAATCGAAAGATTCAAGAAGAGTATAAAGGAAGGACTAATGAAAAACCCTAAACAAACTTCAATTCCAGACGAATGGGCATTTTTGAAGAATGAAATAACAAAATCCGCAGAAGAAAACATTGGTAGGAAAGAAAGAATAGGTAGAAAACCGTGGATCACTCAGGATATACTAGAATTGATGGATGAAAGGCGGAAACACAAGAATGTAAGAGATGGAAAGGGGAAAGCAGAATACAGACGTCTGAGAGTTGAGGTTAACAAGAAGTGCAAGGAAGCGAAAGAAGAATGGTTGAAAGAGAAATGTGCAGGTATAGAAAATTGTCTGAAATTAGGAAAAGTAGACACAGCTTACCGAAGGATTCAGAATACTTTTGGGGAAAAGAAGACTAAGTGCTGTAATATTAAGGACACAAATGGAAAGCCTCTACGAGAAAGGGAAGAAAAGGTTGAGAGATGGAAAGCTTACATAGAGAGTGTGTATAAGGGAAAGGAGATTGAGAATCATGTAATGGAAAGGGAGGAGGAAATTGATGAGGATGCGAAAGGAGATTTAATATTGATATCAGAATTTGATAGAGCTTTGGAAGACTTAAGCAGGAACAAAGCACCGGGCATAGATGATATACCGATTGAGTTGCTACGCTGCATAGGAGATGATGGTCTGATCAGGTTATTTCACATGGTGTGTAGGATTTATGAAACAGGTGGGAAACCCCCTGATTTCAAAAAGAATGTAATCATCCCTATACCAAAGAATGTGGGAGCTGACAGATGTGAAGATTACCGTACAATCAGCTTGATTACTCATGCTTCAAAGATCCTGTTTAAAATAATTTACAAGAGGATTGGAAGCCAGATAGAAACGGAGTTGGGTGAAGACCAGTTTGGTTTCAGGAGAAATGTAGGAACAAGGGAAGCTGTACTAAGTCTTAGGCTGATTTTGGAAGGTAGAATAAGGAAAGATAAGAGAACGTTCATGGCATTTGTAGACTTAGAAAAGGCTTTTGATAACGTTGATTGGACTAAATTGTTTGACATTTTGAAATCTATTGGAATAAACTACAGGGATAGGAGGGTAATCTACAATCTATACAGAAACCAGACAGCAGTCATTCGAGCTGAAAGACATGAGAGAGAATCTGGTATTTAGAAAGGTGTTAGGCAAGGCTGCAACTTATCATCCATACTTTTCAATCTTTACATTGAACAAGCCATGAAGGAAATTAGAGAAAAATTTAAAGTGGGAGTGAAAATTCAAGTAGAAATAATTTCAACTCTGAGATTTGCTGATGACATCGTAATCTTGGCCGACAAGCCTGATGATTTAAATGAGTTTTTGAATGGTATGGACTCCGTCTTACGGAAAGAATTCATGATGAAAATTAATAAATGTAAAACAAAAATACTGGAATGCAGCCGAAATAAATCAGAGAACTCTATGGAGATCAAATTGGCAGGTGAAAAGCTGAAACAAGTAGGAGACTTCTGTTACTTAGGAAGCAGAATAACCATTGATGGACGAAGCAAAGAGGATATAAAAATAGGTTGGCACAGGCAAGGAAAGCATTTCTACAGAAAAGGAACCTGTTGACATCGAATATAGATTTAGGTGTTAGGAAGTCATTTTTGAAAGCCTTTGTCTGGAGCGTGGCGCTCTATGGAAGTGAAACTTGGACTATTGGTGCAGCAGAAAAGAGGAGAATTGAAGCATTTGAAATGTGGTGTTACAGGAGAATGATGAAGATCAGATGGGTAGATAGGGTTACAAACAAAGAGGTATTAAGACAAGTGGGAGAGGAGAGATGTTTCTGGCGAGTGCTAATGAAGAGAAGAGATAGGTTAGTAGGACACATACTAAGACACCGAGGAATAGCAAGCTTAGTTATGGAAGGAAGTGTCGAGGACAAGAACTGTAGGGGTTGACCAAGGTTAGAATATGTTAAACAGATTGCCCCGGATGTAGGGTGTGGCAGCTATGTAGAGATGAAACGATTAGCTCAGGACAGGGAGGCATGGAGAGCTGCATCAAACCAGTCAAAAGACTGAAGACTCAAACAACAACAACAATAACAATGTTGTTAATGCACCTTTACAAGTAGTAACACCATGCAATGATTATTTCATTCAGCCGCCCGTTAAGAACAGTGTGAATGTAAACAGTACGAGAGCAAAATGTAATTATCATAATGTTGTAGGAAATAAATGTGGGAATAGCAATATAACGCAAATCACATGTAATAAGTCAATCTTCCTGAAACCAACTACCAAAGATGAAATAATTACGATAGTCAGAAAATTGAATAATAATCATAGTCCTGGTAGGTATGGTTGTTGAAACAGTGCTATGGTCCAATCCTAGACATTCTTACAGAACTGATAAATATGTGTCTCTTAAAGGGCATCTTCCCAGATATACTAAAGCTATCCGTTGTTAAACCAATCTTAAAAAAGGGTGACAGACATCAAGTAGGTAACTATAGACCGATCACCCTTATCTCTACATTTTGTAAAATATTTGAGTATGTGATTTACCATATAATAATAGAGTTTATTGTTAAGAATGATTTAATAAATAAGAATCAGTTTGCTTTTAGGAAGGGCTTGTCAATTATAAATGCCATTGCAGAATTTTATGAAACTCTGCTTGGTTTGCTTGATGATAATAAATGTGCTGTTGGGGTTTTCGTAGATTTCACAAAAGCATTTGATACAGTAGATCATCAATGATTATTGGATAAGGTAGAGGCTTATGGTATAAGGGGAGTAGGCGAACGGGCCAGGGAAGCAGAGGAATCCGTCTTTCTGCGAAGAAGGCTGGCACATTCCTCGCCACACGCGGGCGGGCATTGTCCTGCTGAAACATGGCCCGTGGAACGGCCTGCAAGAGGGGCAGTGCCGCGGGCTGTAAAACTTCCCTAATGTAGCGCTCACTGTTCAGATTGCCCGCAAGACGATCGCCTGTTGAGGTAATTGCACCCCCAATCCATTACACCTGGTGTTTGTCCTCTATGCTGCTCAACAGTACAGTCTGCCTGATTGCGTTCTCCACGGCGTCGAACGCGTATGCGACCATCACTGTAGGACAGGTTGAAGCGGAACTCGTCCGTAAACACTACATTTCGCCACTCAGCCTGCCAGTGTCGGCGTGCACGTGCCCATTGTAGTCGGTGGCGTCGGTGAGTCCCAGACATTGCAGGCCGACGCAGTATCATGCGTGCTACCAGTCCAGCCCTCAAAGGACGGTGCCGCAACGTCGACGCAGACCTGTCCACCCCTGCTGCAGTGCTCCAACGTCGAGCCAACACCGAGAACGACGCTGTTTTGTTCCGATAAGGCCATGCGGAGAAGATGGCGGTCGTCACGCGCTGTGGTCACATTGAGTCGTCCTGTATCCTGCCGTCGCTGTGTACGGCCATCCTCTCTCCTCTGGACCCACACACGCCTTACTGTTGACGCAGAGTGCCCTGTACGAGCCGCAATGTCCCTAGAACGACAGACCCGCCTCCCGGATCCCAAGAATTCTGCTCCGTTCAACCGCACTCACATGCTGACAGTCCACCGTGTGTTTCACTTTCTACAAACAGTACTGTATTTTTCGCCTGGCTGTGCACGACTGTTCGGCTGCCACACGGTTCGGTAAGGAACATGTTAGGAGTTTAAACCTTTAGCTCACAGCACTTTTTAAAGCTCCACTTCTGAATTAGTACAGCAATACTGTCGCTCTAGTTTGTATTTCCCCCAGCGAACCTAAATATCGGTATTTCAACACTTAATCTTTCACACTCTAATTATCCCTTCTGTTGAAACACAGATGTTATCTCCCGAACGGCTGGTCGTAGCGCCGGAGGGTTTGGACTGTCATCTAAATGTTTATCTTTGTAACATAGGTTCATCAAAATAATTGAATAATTAATTATTTACGTGCGCGGAAAGAAATAAAGATTTCGTACGGCATAGCGTGCCTAGCGAGTTCAGTTATGTAGGCACAGTCACGGTATGCTATTGGATGGTGCGGGCGAGCGAGTGAATCTGGCTCCTCCCTCATGTTCAGAGTTGTTTTGTGTTTGGTATAACATTGAACGGAAAGGACTGAAAGATGTATTTATCCTTACAAACTTATATATATTGTTACGTGCAAAAGCCCGTCTCAAACATTATTAATATGCACCTCTTCTACGTATATGTATCCCCTAGCATTTGAAGCGCCCGCTAAGATGCCTTGGTTTGGCTAATGAACTCGAGATGGCAGCACCTAGCGGCTCTACAAGCTGGGGTTGTGTCGTCTGCCGCTAGAGCGAGACATTGGTGTCTTTTGGACCCATCTCATCGAGACATATTTGAAAAAAAAATACTACGTCATTAAACAAAAGACTATATATGCATCATACCGCCAAAATAACTACATAATACGCACATTGTTAAATTGTGTGTCACTCTGTGATTGGACAATTTCGATTAACATTAATGCACTGCGGCCTATAACTTTTGGGTCTCCGCCATGTTGGTAGGGGACTTCTGAGGAAAGCAAGAAGCTAGCTGGTCGTGAAAAGGTGTCTCCGTTAGCACCGGGGGCTTGTCCCCTGGCCTCCGGGAAATGTGGATTTATTCTATCTAAAGGAAATAATCTGTGCTCTGAAGGATATAAATTCGAGATTTCATCTTGAAGAGGAAATGTGGGATAGTTATCGTAACTTGCAGCAAGGAGAAGTTTCACGTGTAATCAAAACGGCACGTGTGCTGGGGTAGCCATTTTGAGGCAAATCTGGTGCCTTTTAAAATTATTTAATGTGTGTTAATGATTTTGTTGTTATTGTGTCTCCACAAAAGAAGGATTTAAGGTACGTTTTATAATATTTATATATATATTGTTATGGGAGCTCCGATATTGGCCTTATATTGATGTTTTAATACTATATTTAATTCGTGTTCTAGGCCTAATTTTCATTTTTTTAAATGTTACCTGATATGTAAATTTTTGTTTTTTTCTGCGCCTTCCGGAGACACGTTTCAAGTTTATCGTACATTGTAATTTATTATTTATTTAGTTTATTTTCTTTATGGGTATTCTCTTTGTGATTAGTTGGTTCTTTTCTTTTCGTAATCTTAGGGATTGGCCTATTGTTTATTTGTTTTATGATCCGTAGCATCCTAAATTGCCTCGTTTTATCGTGTTAAAGTGTAATTATTTCCTCTTTATTTCTTTTCTCTCTGGTGAAGTTTAATTTTAAAAGGTAATTGTTTGCCGTAATTCGGCTAGACATGCAGTCATCTGTTTCGTGGCCATGTTTGTTATGTTTTGCCAGAGTGCTTTGTGGTCGGGTGGGTGTAATTCTCTTGGCGTCGAGCGGGACACTCAAACGTGTTGTGGTGGGAGATTAGAAGTTTTTTTCTCTGTTATTCTTGTTGATTTTCCTTTGTGTTTTTTTTGTGAGTGTTCCTGAGTATACCGCCGTCATGAAATGTTTGGATTTGTAAATTGGTCCTATTATTATTTTTTTTTACTTTTCGTTTCCTCGTGGCTTAGCTGCCTGCATGTCGAGTCAGTTTTGCGTGCCTTAGTGGTTAATCAAGCCCTTTCTTATTTGGTGATCCCTGTCTGCTGGCTTTCTTTCTTTCTTTCTTTCTTTCTTTCTTTCTTTCTTTTGGGCTTTATTATATATTTTTTTAAATTAAATGTTTCCGTTTTGCTCAGCAAGCTAGCATGTAAAGTCTTTTCTTGTTTCCATAGGTAATTGACGTGTTTTGGCCTTATGCCAATGTGCATCACCAAAGAGCTTTTTGTGGCAATAGGAGTTTTTTTCTTATGTTGTGTTTGCTGGAGGATCTTATTAAATTATGTTTTCTTGCCCCTTTTTCGTGATTAAATGTTTTTTTTTTAAATATTAAGCAACTGTAGTGGCATTATTTCGTCTGTGGCAGTTCTGTTGGTTATCGGGGGTTTTTCTGTAGACGAACCTGTGGGTTTTCTTCTTCTCCACCTTCTTCCACCTTTAGGTGTTCTTCTGTTGGGGCATGTCAACTGGCGGTGAGTTGCTGTTAGCGAGGCGGACCCCTGAAGGCAGGTAAGTAGGCCATCCACCCTAGCCACACCCTGTGTCATATATCATTTGGTGTTTTGGATAATTACCGTGACAAAGAAGTTCCTAGTTACACATTTAAACCTTTGTATCCTGGACAGTTAAATATTGTAAATTAATCTACACAGGACATGCACATGTCCAAGCAGAACTCCGGTTGCAGGACTTATCTTCATTATTAAATTCAGTCACGTCTGTAGAGAGTAGGTATTTCAATCATCGCTACATGTGACTCAAAATTCTTATATTTTAATATTTCACCACGAAGTGCATGAAAGACAAAACTCGGTGACGATTTTGCTAGCAATGTACCGGTACCCGTTAAACAAAACAAATCACCGTTGATAAAAATTGCATGATTATGATGGTTGTTTTTCTGACACAAACCAGATTATAAGTAATATTGTAGTTATTAACATTATTATTATTAGTACTAGTAGTAGTACCGATATTATATATACTTATGTCCTTGTGACAAATTCCATCGATAACCCAAAGCAAGCCTATATCAAAAATTGAATATCACTATCATAAACACACCCTCATTTCCCTTCCCTCCTTGCCACTGTTTGACGAAATGGTTAAACTTTCTTATATATACTGGATGGTCTTTGGGAAGCAGTTTCACTCAGTTAAACCTCGCCCCCTTCATTACCCGATACTCCCACATAAACCATTGTCCGCTAATTACCTACCCCATTTCCTTATTACCTCTTAGGGAACTGCGATTTGGAACATGGGATATAAGATACCATACCTCTATAATAAGCAGTGAACTAGAAAGTTAGCTGTCCATCTCCTTGCGTAGTGGTTTCCCACCTCTACTCCACGCAAATGCTGGGATAGTACAAGAGTTTAAGTGGCAGTTGGCAAGGAGGGCGAGGTAAAACTGAGTGAAACGATTAATATTGTAGCTTACAGTGGTTTCCCACCTCTACTCCACGCAAATGCCGGGATAGTACACGGGTTTAAGTGGCAGTTGGCAAGGAGGGGCGAGGTTAAACTGAGTGAAACCATTAATATTATAGCATACAGTGGCTCCCCACCTCTACTCCACGCAAATGCTGGGATTGTACAAGGGTTGGCGAGGAGGGGCGAGGTTAAACTGAGTGAAACTATTATTATTGTAGCTTTCAGTGGTCTCCCCCTTCCGCTCCACGCAAATGCTAGCATAGTACAAGGGTTTAAGTGTCAGTTGGCAAGGAGGGCGAGTTTAAACTGAGTGAAACGATTAATATTGTAGCTCTCAGTGGTTATCCACCTCTACTCCACGCAAATTCTGGGATAGTACAAGAGTTTAAGTGGCAGTTGGCAAGGAGGGCGAGGTTAAACTGAGTGAAACTATTAATATTGTAGCATACAGTGGCTCCCCACCTCTACTCCACGCAAATGCTGGGATTGTACAAGGGTTGGCGAGGAGGGGCGAGGTTAAACTGAGTGAAACTATTATTATTGTAGCTTTCAGTGGTCTCCCTCTTCCGCTCCACGCAAATGCTAGCATAGTACAAGAGTTTAAGTGTCAGTTGGCAAGGAGGGCGAGTTTAAACTGAGTGAAACGATTAATATTGTAGCTCTCAGTGGTTTACCACCTCTACTCCACGCAAATGCTGGGATAGTACAAGGGTTTAAGTGTCAGTTGGCAAGGAGGGCGAGTTTAAACTGAGTGAAACGATTAATATTGTAGCTCTCAGTGGTTTCCCACCTCTACTCCACGCAATTGCTGGGATAGTACGCGGGTTTAAGTGTCAGTTGGCAAGGAATGCGAGTTTAAACTGAGTGAAACGATTACTATTGTAGCTCTCAGTGGTGTCCCACCTCTACTCCACGCAAATGCTGGGATAGTACAAGAGTTTAAGTGGCAGTTGGCAAGGAGGGCGAGGTTAAAATGAGTGAAACGATTAATATTGTAGCTTACAGTGGTTTCCCACCTCTACTCCACGAAAATGCTGGGATAGTACAAGGGTTTATGTGGCAGTTGGCGAGGAGGGACGAGGTTAAACTGAGTGAAACCATTAATATTGTAGCTCTCAGTGGTGTCCCACCTCTACTCCACGCAAATGCTGGGATAGTACAAGAGTTTAAGTGGCAGTTGGCAAGGAGGGCGAGGTTAAAATGAGTGAAACGATTAATACTGTAGCTTACAGTGGTTTCCCACCTCTACTCCACGAAAATGCTGGGATAGTACAAGGGTTTATGTGGCAGTTGGCAAGGAGGGCGAGTTTAAACTGAGTGAAATGATTAATATTGTAGCTCTCAGTGGTTTCCCACTTCTACTCCACGCAAATTCTGGGATAGTACAAGGGTTTAAGTGGCAGTTGGCAAGGAGGGCGAGTTTAAACTGAGTGAAATGATTAATATTGTAGCTTACAGTGGTTCCCCACCTCTACTCCACGCAAATGCTGGGAGAATACAAGAGTTTAAGTGTCAGTTGGCAAGGAGGGCGAGGTAAAACTGAGTGAAACGATTAATATTGTAGCTTACAGTGGTTTCCCACCTCTACTCCACGCAAATGCTGGGATAGTACACGGGTTTAAGTGGCAGTTGGCAAGGAGGGGCGAGGTTAAACTGAGTGAAACCATTAATATTATAGCTTACAGTGGTTTCCCACCTCTACTCCACGCAAATGCTGGGAGAGTACAAGGGTTTAAGTGGCAGTTGGCAAGGAGGGCGAGTTTAAACTGAGTGAAACGATTAATATTGTAGCTTACAGTGGTTTCCCACCTCTACTCCACGCAAATGCTGGGATAGTACACGGGTTTAAGTGGCAGTTGGCGAGGAGGGGCGAGGTTAAACTGAGTGAAACTATTATTATTGTAGCTTTCAGTGATCTCCCTCTTCTGCTCCACGCAAATGCTAGCATAGTACAAGGGTTTAAGTGTCAGTTGGCAAGGAGGGCGAGTTTAAACTGAGTGAAACGATTAGTATTGTAGCTTACAGTGGTTTCCCACCTCTACTCCACGCAAATGCTGGGATAGTACACGGGTTTAAGTGTCAGTTGGCAAGGAGGGCGAGGTATAACTGAGTGAAACGATTAATATTGTAGCTTACAGTGGTTTCCCACCTCTACTCCACGCAAATTCTGGGATAGTACAAGGGTTTAAGTGGCAGTTGGCAAGGAGGGCGAGTTTAAACTGAGTGAAACGATTAATATTGTAGCTTACAGTGGTTTCCCACCTCTACTCCACGCAAATGCTGGGATAGTACAAGGGTTTAAGTGGCAGTTGGCAAGGAGGGCGAGTTTAAACTGAGTGAAACGATTAATATTGTAGCTCTCAGTGGTTTCCCACCTCTACTCCACGCAAATGCTGGGATAGTACAAGAGTTTAAGTGGCAGTTGGCAAGGAGGGCGAGGTAAAACTGAGTGAAACGATTAATATTGTAGCTTACAGTGGTTTCCCACCTCTACTCCACGCAAATTCTGGGATAGTACAAGGGTTTAAGTGGCAGTTGGCAAGGAGGGGCGAGGTTAAACTGAGTGAAACGATTAATATTGTAGCTTTCAGTGGTTTCCCTCCTCTACTCCTCGCAAATGCTGGGATAGTACAAGGGTTTAAGTGGCAGTTGGCAAGGAGGGGCGAGGTTAAACTGAGTGAAACGATTAATATTGTAGCTTTCAGTGGTTTCCCTCCTCTACTCCACGCAAATTCTGGGATAGTACAAGGGTTGGCGAGGAGGGGCGAAGTTAAACTGAGTGAAACTATTATTATTGTAGCTTTCAGTGGTTTCCCACCTCTACTCCACGCAATTTCTGGGATAGTACAAGGGTTTAAGTGTCAGTTGGCAAGGAGGGCGAGTTTAAACTGAGTGAAACGATTAATATTGTAGCTTACAGTGGTTTCCCACCTCTACTCCACGCAAATGCTGGGATAGTACACGGGTTTAAGTGGCAGTTGGCAAGGAGGGGCGAGGTTAAACTGAGTGAAACCATTAATATTATAGCTTACAGTGGTTTCCCACCTCTACTCCACGCAAATGCTGGGATAGTACAAGGGTTTAAGTGGCAGTTGGCAAGGAGGGCGAGTTTAAACTGAGTGAAACGCTTAATATTGTAGCTTACAGTGGTTTCCCACCTCTACTCCACGCAAATGCTGGGATAGTACACGGGTTTAAGTGGCAGTTGGCAAGGAGGGGCGAGGTTAAACTGAGTGAAACCATTAATATTATAGCTTACAGTGGTTTCCCACCTCTACTCCACGCAAATGCTGGGATAGTACAAGGGTTGGCGAGGAGGGGCGAAGTTAAACTGAGTGAAACTATTATTATTGTAGCTTTCAGTGGTCTCCCTGTTCTGCTCCACGCAAATGCTAGCATAGTACAAGGGTTTAAGTGTCAGTTGGCAAGGAGGGCGAGTTTAAACTGAGTGAAACGATTAATATTGTAGCTTACAGTGGTTTCCCACCTCTACTCCACGCAAATTCTGGGATAGTACAAGGGTTTAAGTGGCAGTTGGCAAGGAGGGCGAGGTTAAGCTGAGTGAAACGATTAATATTGAAGCTCTCAGTGGTTTCCCACCTCTACTCCACGCAAATGCTGGGATAGTACACGGGTTTAAGTGTCAGTTGGCAAGGAGTGCGAGTTTAAACTGAGTGAAACGATTAATATTGTAGCTCTCAGTGGTTTCCCACCTCTACTCCACGCAAATGCTGGGATAGTACAAGAGTTTAAGTGGCAGTTGGCAAGGAGGGCGAGGTTAAACTGAGTGAAACGATTAATATTGTAGCTTACAGTGGTTTCCCACCTCTACTCCACGAAAATGCTGGGATAGTACACGGGTTTAAGTGGCAGTTGGCAAGGAGGGGCGAGGTTAAACTGAGTGAAACCATTAATATGATAGCTTACAGTGGTTTCCCACCTCTACTCCACGCAAATGCTGGGATATTACAAGGGTTGGCGAGGAGGGGCGAGGTTAAACTGAGTGAAACGATTAATGTTGTACCTTTCAGTGTTTTCCTACCTCTACTCCACGCAAATGCTGGGTTAGAACAAGGGTTGAAGTGGCAGTTGAAAAGGGGGGGCGAGGTTAGACTGAGCGAAACTATTAATATTGTTGCTTTCAGTGGTTTCCCACCTCTACTCCACGCAAATGCTGGGATAGTACAAGGGTTTATGTGCAGTTGGCAAGGAGGGGCGAGGTTAAACTGAGTGAAACGGTTAATATTATAACTTACAGTGGTTTCCCCACATCTACTCCACGCAAATGCTGGGATAGTACAAGGGTTTAAGTGGCAGTTGACGAGGAGGGGCGAGGTTAAGCTGAGTGAAACAATTAATATTGTAGCTTACAATGGTTTCCCACCTCTACTCCACGCAAATACTGGGATAGTACAAGGGTTTAAGTGGCAGTTGGCAAGGAGGGGCGAGGTTAAACTGAGTGAAACGATTAATATTGTACCTTACAGTGGTTTCCCCACCTCTACTCCACGCAAATGCTGGGATAGTACAAGGGTTTAAGTGGCAGTTGACGAGGAGGGGCGAGGTTAAGCTGAGTGAAACTATTAATATTGTAGCTTACAGTGGTTTCCCTCCTTTGGAAGGAGGCGTTCATGGCCTTAAAATAGGCATGCCAGAAGTAGAAAAGTCCAACACTTCTTCCATCTCTTGGTATGCAGGCGATGATTTATAAGAATGTTAAAGGTTGCTAGCAGTCGGGAATACTGCTGTTGCCTTGCAGGATGAATCAAAATAGACACCATCTAAGTGGTGGCTCGCTGAGTAATACAGCAGGTATTTCCTTGTGCCTGCTGGGTCGTTGCGTCAGAGTGAAGAACTCATGGTGTACCTGTTCGGTAGCGTAGCGGTTAGCGATGCGGCACTGAGAGGAGTAGCAGCAATAGTGCCATGAGAAGCAGTAGTGTGTAGAGAGTGATGATCTGACTGCTGCGTGGATCTGAATGACGATGTGATCCAAGTGAAGAGTTGATCCGAGTGGATGATGAATGCCAGCAGGTAGCGGCTTATAAAAGATGGCCACAGAAACATCTAGACGGCACCAGACCCTAGACTCACGAGTCCTGCTATAGGCTGGACGAAGGTCACGGTGACGTCAGTCGACACTGACGCTCACCAGATAGCAGAGCAACCAGTAGATGCACGATATGACGGGAGTATGGAGGCTTGAGGTAGCGAGTGACTGGAACAAATTTTACAAATTTGAAGCTTATAAATAAATCAGTTAATTAATTACGATACAATGAACTAATATAAATTTGGTTTGAAGTTTTTCGGGACAAGAAAAGGAACGGTAAAACAGGGCTGTCGCGAAATATACACAAACGTATACTGTCACAAAAGTGACCACGCGGAGCCGAGGTATTTCGTTTCATCAACATGACACCAGATGGGGAGATCATCGACATAAGGAACCTCACATGGAAGAAGTTTTAAGGTGAAGAGATCGAACCACCAAAACATCGTGTGAAGATACTGTACACATTTCTAGGAAGAATACCGAAAAGATCAAGAGACTCCGTCGTTTGGATCAGAAGATATTGGATATGAAAAATCCAAGGCGCAAGGATTATGTTTTTTCATTCACGTGACTGGTGGGAGTTAGGCCACATGCAGCAGGTGTAGAGATACGCAAGACTACTATGACTGAAAGCATATTACAATATATATCCTGTGAATAATAATGAGTGAACTGTGTTTAATAATCCTACCAATTTTTATTTCATTGAGATATTGTCTTTTTTTTACTCGGTGGGAATAGTCATGTCCCCCCTTAAAGTGATACTTTTGTAATTATCAAAATCACGGTGTGAGGATGGACTGATATTTTCCTGCACAGCAGTGATAAATGTACAGTTTACACAATTAATTTAAAACAGATGCTGAGATGGACTAAAGATTTTCTCAGACATCAAATTAAACTTTGAAAATAGTGAATTTATTTTGGTTAAAGGCTGTGAATAATTTATTTTATGCGTTATGTAAATTATATGTAGATAAGGGGCCCAGGGGAAGCGCAGGATGTCTTTATTTTTCAGGGCTGGAATATTAGATTTTTCCATGGGGAATCATTGTATTCTAATAGGACCAGCAGTCAGTTAAATTAAACTGAGGTGTTTTTAAGAAATTGGTGTTATTCAAAATCATTTGCACTGCCTTTCATCCTTTAAGGAGTGTGAATTTCAATATCCATCCGGCTGATTCTGTTTGGTGTACTCAGTTTCACCCCGAGATATTTTGAGTCTTATGCTCGGCGGATGTTGAAATTCATGCTCGTGTGGACGTGGGACTTCGGTCAAACGGTCACAGTATATAGAGCCCCATGTGGAAATATGGAAATATTCCTAAGACAGTTTGATTTACTTCTGAATTAAGTAGCCAAAAATATAGAAATATAATAGTAGTTGGTGATTTCAATATATACTGGTTTGCACATGACAGGTCCCTCGAGACATTCAAAGACATCGTATTGTCATTTGGCGTAATCTTTTCCAGGAGCCAACTAGAATAACTAAACATTCTGAAACGTTAATCGATAACATTATTACTAACATGCCAGACGAATTAAGTACCGTAATGTTGTGGAAAATTTTGTATCAGACCAACGTGGCCAGAAATTGAAAATTGCATATCCTAATGAATCTCAATTAAATCAGTCTACATGGAAGAACACACGAAATGTATCTAATAATAATGTAATGAAACTCACAGAAGGACTTGGTAACGTTGATTGAGGGGAAGTGAGGAATATTAGGGATGTAAATGCTGCCTGGGAAAAATTCTGTTCTATTTTTAAAGTCTGTCTTAATTTATCCTGCATATTAGTTAAAAGAATAAATAGGAATCACCAGAGCACTAAAACAACAAAACTGTCTGATCTGTGCCATAGGAAAAAACAAACATGATTGATGCTTTCGATAGCTACAAGCAAACAGGATTGAAGCTTTATAAAGATAACTATAAAAAATTTAAAGTAGAATATTATGAAGAAATAAAAAAATCCAAGCACACACATATGAAAATAGAATAACAAATTCTAACAACTTTGCCAAAGAAGTATGGCAAATAGCTAATGATATTTCAGGTCTTAATAAAAGCAACACATGGGAAAATAATTCGATTAAAATCAATAGTCCTGCTGCACGGTTGAAAGCAACGGGAAACTACAGCCGTATGCTATTCCCGAGGATATGCACCTCTCTATGCATAATTACATGTGATGATGGCCTTCTTCCATGTAAAATTTCAATCCGGAGGTAAACTAGTCCCCCGTTCGGATCTCCGGGTGGGGACTACTCGAGAGGGCGTTAACATCACAGAAGTGACAAAGATGAAATCTGACATTCTACGGATCGGAGCGTGGAATGTTAGAAGTCTGCTAGGAAGTGGAAGGTTAGAAAACTTAGAAAGGGAAATGGGAAGGTTGAGGTTGGATTTTGTTGGGATTAGTGAAATCCGCTGGCAGGAAGAACAAAACTTTTGGTCAGGAGACTATAGGGTCATTACCACTAAATCAAACAATGGCCAAGCAGGGGTTGGTCTCATATTGAGTAGGAAACTTGGACAGCGGGTGGAATATTATGAGCAATATAGTGAACGGATTATTGTAGCAAAAATCAATACTAAACCTACCTGCACCACAGTGGTACAAGTCTATATGCCTACCAGTCAAGCTGATGATGAGGATGTTGAAAAGGTCTACGAAGAAATAGATGAAATTCTGAGGTATATCAAGGGTGATGAAAATGTTATAGTAATGGGAGATTGGAACGCTGAAGTAGGAAAAGGGGAAGAAGGGAAGATAGTAGGAGATTTAGGATTAGGTGAAAGGAATGATCGAGGAAGCAGGCTGGTAGAATTCTGCACCGAGCATGAGTTGGTCATAGCTAACACCTTATTCAATAACCACATGAGAAGAATATACACATGGATGAGACCAGGAGATACAGGCCGTTACCAAATCGACTTCATTATGGTCAAGCAGAGGTTTCGAAACCAGATTTAGGGTTGTAAAACATCCTGGTGCTGACATAAACTCTGACCACAATCTGGTTGTAATGAAATGCAGATTAAAGTTGAAGAAACTGAAGAAAAGTCAAAATCCAAAATGGTGGGCAATAGACAGACTGAAAGTAAAGGATGTAATCGAAAGATTCAAGAAGAGTATAAAGGAAGGACTAATGAAAAACCCTAAACAAACTTCAATTCCAGACGAATGGGCATTTTTGAAGAATGAAATAACAAAATCCGCAGAAGAAAACATTGGTAGGAAAGAAAGAATAGGTAGAAAACCGTGGATCACTCAGGATATACTAGAATTGATGGATGAAAGGCGGAAACACAAGAATGTAAGAGATGGAAAGGGGAAAGCAGAATACAGACGTCTGAGAGTTGAGGTTAACAAGAAGTGCAAGGAAGCGAAAGAAGAATGGTTGAAAGAGAAATGTGCAGGTATAGAAAATTGTCTGAAATTAGGAAAAGTAGACACAGCTTACCGAAGGATTCAGAATACTTTTGGGGAAAAGAAGACTAAGTGCTGTAATATTAAGGACACAAATGGAAAGCCTCTACGAGAAAGGGAAGAAAAGGTTGAGAGATGGAAAGCTTACATAGAGAGTGTGTATAAGGGAAAGGAGATTGAGAATCATGTAATGGAAAGGGAGGAGGAAATTGATGAGGATGCGAAAGGAGATTTAATATTGATATCAGAATTTGATAGAGCTTTGGAAGACTTAAGCAGGAACAAAGCACCGGGCATAGATGATATACCGATTGAGTTGCTACGCTGCATAGGAGATGATGGTCTGATCAGGTTATTTCACATGGTGTGTAGGATTTATGAAACAGGTGGGAAACCCCCTGATTTCAAAAAGAATGTAATCATCCCTATACCAAAGAATGTGGGAGCTGACAGATGTGAAGATTACCGTACAATCAGCTTGATTACTCATGCTTCAAAGATCCTGTTTAAAATAATTTACAAGAGGATTGGAAGCCAGATAGAAACGGAGTTGGGTGAAGACCAGTTTGGTTTCAGGAGAAATGTAGGAACAAGGGAAGCTGTACTAAGTCTTAGGCTGATTTTGGAAGGTAGAATAAGGAAAGATAAGAGAACGTTCATGGCATTTGTAGACTTAGAAAAGGCTTTTGATAACGTTGATTGGACTAAATTGTTTGACATTTTGAAATCTATTGGAATAAACTACAGGGATAGGAGGGTAATCTACAATCTATACAGAAACCAGACAGCAGTCATTCGAGCTGAAAGACATGAGAGAGAATCTGGTATTTAGAAAGGTGTTAGGCAAGGCTGCAACTTATCATCCATACTTTTCAATCTTTACATTGAACAAGCCATGAAGGAAATTAGAGAAAAATTTAAAGTGGGAGTGAAAATTCAAGTAGAAATAATTTCAACTCTGAGATTTGCTGATGACATCGTAATCTTGGCCGACAAGCCTGATGATTTAAATGAGTTTTTGAATGGTATGGACTCCGTCTTACGGAAAGAATTCATGATGAAAATTAATAAATGTAAAACAAAAATACTGGAATGCAGCCGAAATAAATCAGAGAACTCTATGGAGATCAAATTGGCAGGTGAAAAGCTGAAACAAGTAGGAGACTTCTGTTACTTAGGAAGCAGAATAACCATTGATGGACGAAGCAAAGAGGATATAAAAATAGGTTGGCACAGGCAAGGAAAGCATTTCTACAGAAAAGGAACCTGTTGACATCGAATATAGATTTAGGTGTTAGGAAGTCATTTTTGAAAGCCTTTGTCTGGAGCGTGGCGCTCTATGGAAGTGAAACTTGGACTATTGGTGCAGCAGAAAAGAGGAGAATTGAAGCATTTGAAATGTGGTGTTACAGGAGAATGATGAAGATCAGATGGGTAGATAGGGTTACAAACAAAGAGGTATTAAGACAAGTGGGAGAGGAGAGATGTTTCTGGCGAGTGCTAATGAAGAGAAGAGATAGGTTAGTAGGACACATACTAAGACACCGAGGAATAGCAAGCTTAGTTATGGAAGGAAGTGTCGAGGACAAGAACTGTAGGGGTTGACCAAGGTTAGAATATGTTAAACAGATTGCCCCGGATGTAGGGTGTGGCAGCTATGTAGAGATGAAACGATTAGCTCAGGACAGGGAGGCATGGAGAGCTGCATCAAACCAGTCAAAAGACTGAAGACTCAAACAACAACAACAATAACAATGTTGTTAATGCACCTTTACAAGTAGTAACACCATGCAATGATTATTTCATTCAGCCGCCCGTTAAGAACAGTGTGAATGTAAACAGTACGAGAGCAAAATGTAATTATCATAATGTTGTAGGAAATAAATGTGGGAATAGCAATATAACGCAAATCACATGTAATAAGTCAATCTTCCTGAAACCAACTACCAAAGATGAAATAATTACGATAGTCAGAAAATTGAATAATAATCATAGTCCTGGTAGGTATGGTTGTTGAAACAGTGCTATGGTCCAATCCTAGACATTCTTACAGAACTGATAAATATGTGTCTCTTAAAGGGCATCTTCCCAGATATACTAAAGCTATCCGTTGTTAAACCAATCTTAAAAAAGGGTGACAGACATCAAGTAGGTAACTATAGACCGATCACCCTTATCTCTACATTTTGTAAAATATTTGAGTATGTGATTTACCATATAATAATAGAGTTTATTGTTAAGAATGATTTAATAAATAAGAATCAGTTTGCTTTTAGGAAGGGCTTGTCAATTATAAATGCCATTGCAGAATTTTATGAAACTCTGCTTGGTTTGCTTGATGATAATAAATGTGCTGTTGGGGTTTTCGTAGATTTCACAAAAGCATTTGATACAGTAGATCATCAATGATTATTGGATAAGGTAGAGGCTTATGGTATAAGGGGAGTAGGCGAACGGGCCAGGGAAGCAGAGGAATCCGTCTTTCTGCGAAGAAGGCTGGCACATTCCTCGCCACACGCGGGCGGGCATTGTCCTGCTGAAACATGGCCCGTGGAACGGCCTGCAAGAGGGGCAGTGCCGCGGGCTGTAAAACTTCCCTAATGTAGCGCTCACTGTTCAGATTGCCCGCAAGACGATCGCCTGTTGAGGTAATTGCACCCCCAATCCATTACACCTGGTGTTTGTCCTCTATGCTGCTCAACAGTACAGTCTGCCTGATTGCGTTCTCCACGGCGTCGAACGCGTATGCGACCATCACTGTAGGACAGGTTGAAGCGGAACTCGTCCGTAAACACTACATTTCGCCACTCAGCCTGCCAGTGTCGGCGTGCACGTGCCCATTGTAGTCGGTGGCGTCGGTGAGTCCCAGACATTGCAGGCCGACGCAGTATCATGCGTGCTACCAGTCCAGCCCTCAAAGGACGGTGCCGCAACGTCGACGCAGACCTGTCCACCCCTGCTGCAGTGCTCCAACGTCGAGCCAACACCGAGAACGACGCTGTTTTGTTCCGATAAGGCCATGCGGGGAAGATGGCGGTCGTCACGCGCTGTGGTCACATTGAGTCGTCCTGTATCCTGCCGTCGCTGTGTACGGCCATCCTCTCTCCTCTGGACCCACACACGCCTTACTGTTGACGCAGAGTGCCCTGTACGAGCCGCAATGTCCCTAGAACGACAGACCCGCCTCCCGGATCCCAAGAATTCTGCTCCGTTCAACCGCACTCACATGCTGACAGTCCACCGTGTGTTTCACTTTCTACAAACAGTACTTTTTAAAGCTCCACTTCTGAATTAGTACATCAATACTGTCGCTCTAGTTTGTATTTCCCCAGCGAACCTAAATATCGGTATTTCAACACTTAATCTTTCACACTCTAATTATCCCTTCTGTTGAAACACAGATGTTATCTCCCGAACGGCTGGTCGTAGCGCCGGAGGGTTTGGACTGTCATCTAAATGTTTATCTTTGTAACATAGGTTCATCAAAATAATTGAATAATTAATTATTTACGTGCGCGGAAAGAAATAAAGATTTCGTACGGCATAGCGTGCCTAGCGAGTTCAGTTATGTAGGCACAGTCACGGTATGCTATTCGATGGTGCGAGCGAGCGAGTGAATCTGGCTCCTCCCTCATGTTCAGAGTTGTTTTGTGTTTGGTATAACATTGAACGGAAAGGACTGAAAGATGTATTTATCCTTACAAACTTATATATATTGTTACGTGCAAAAGCCCGTCTCAAACATTATTAATATGCATCTCTTCTACGTATATGTATCCCCTAGCATTTGAAGCGCCCGCTAAGATGCCTTGGTTTGGCTAATGAACTCGAGATGGCAGCACCTAGCGGCTCTACAAGCTGGGGTTGTGTCGTCTGCCGCTAGAGCGAGACATTGGTGTCTTTTGGACCCATCTCATCGAGACATATTTGAAAAAAAAATACTACGTCATTAAACAAAAGACTATATATGCATCATACCGCCAAAATAACTACATAATACGCACATTGTTAAATTGTGTGTCACTCTGTGATTGGACAATTTCGATTAACATTAATGCACTGCGGCCTATAACTTTTGGGTCTCCGCCATGTTGGTAGGGGACTTCTGAGGAAAGCAAGAAGCTAGCTGGTCGTGAAAAGGTGTCTCCGTTAGCGCCGGGGGCTTGTCCCCTGGCCTCCGTGAAATGTGGATTTATTCTATCTAAAGGAAATAATCTGTGCTCTGAAGGATATAAATTCGAGATTTCATCTTGAAGAGGAAATGTGGGATAGTTATCGTAACTTGCAGCAAGGAGAAGTTTCACGTGTAATCAAAACGGCACGTGTGCTGGGGTAGCCATTTTGAGGCAAATCTGGTGCCTTTTAAAATTATTTAATGTGTGTTAATGATTTTGTTGTTATTGTGTCTCCACAAAAGAAGGATTTAAGGTACGTTTTATAATATTTATATATATATTGTTATGGGAGCTCCGATATTGGCCTTATATTGATGTTTTAATACTATATTTAATTCGTGTTCTAGGCCTAATTTTCATTTTTTTAAATGTTACCTGATATGTAAATTTTTGTTTTTTTCTGCGCCTTCCGGAGACACGTTTCAAGTTTATCGTACATTGTAATTTATTATTTATTTAGTTTATTTTCTTTATGGGTATTCTCTTTGTGATTAGTTGGTTCTTTTCTTTTAGTAATCTTAGGGATTGGCCTATTGTTTATTTGTTTTACGATCCGTAGCATCCTAAATTGCCTCGTTTTATCGTGTTAAGGTGTAATTATTTCCTCTTTATTTCTTTTCTCTCTGGTGACGTTTAATTTTAAAAGGTAATTGTTTGCCGTAATTCGGCTAGACATGCAGTCATCTGTTTCGTGGCCATGTTTGTTTTGTTTTGCCAGAATGCATTGCGGTCGGGTGGGTGTAATTCTCTTGGCGTCGAGCGGGACACTCAAACGTGTTGTGGTGGGAAATTAGAAGTTTTTTTCTGTGTTAATCTTGTTGATTTTCCTTTGTGTTTTTTTTGTGAGTGTTCCTGAGTATACCGCCGTCATGAAATGTTTGGATTTGTAAATTGGTCCTATTTTTTTTTTTTTTTTTTTTTACTTTTCGTTTCCTCGTGGCTTAGCTGCCTGCATGTCGAGTCAGTTTTGCGTGCCTTAGTGGTTAATCAAGCCCTTTCTTATTTGGTGATCCCTGTATGCTGGCTTTCATTCTTTCTTTCATTCTTTTGGGCTTTATTATATATTTTTTTTAAAATTAAATGTTTCCGTTTTGCTCATGTAAAGCCTTCTCTTGTTTCCATGGGTAATTGACGTGTTTTGGCCTGAAGCCAATGTGCATCACCAGAGAGTTTTCTGTGGCAATAGGAGTTTTTTTTCTTATGTTGTGTTTGCTGGAGAATCTTATTAAATTATGTTTTCTTGCCCCTTTTTCGTGATTAAATGTTATTTTTAAATATTAAGCAACTGTTGTGGCATTATTTCGTCTGTGGCAGTTCTGTTGGTTATCGGTTTTTTTTTCTGAAGACGAACCTGTGGGTTTTCTTCTTCTCCACCGTCTTCCACCTTTAGGTGTTCTTCTGTTGGGGCATGTCAACTGGCTGTGAGTTGCTGTTAGCGAGGCGGACCTCTGAAGACAGGTAAGACACCCTGTGGCATATATCATTTGGTGTTTTGGATAAATACCGTGACAAAGAAGTTCCCAGTTACACATTTAAACCTTTGTATCCTGGACAGTTAAATATTGTAAATTAATCTACACAGGACATGAACATGTCCAAGCAGAACTCCGGTTGCAGGACTTATCTTCATTATTAAATTCAGTCACGTCTGTAGAGAGTAGGTATTTCAATCGTCGCAAGATGTGACTCAAAATTCTCATATTTTAATATTTCACCACGAAGTGCATGAAAGACAAAACTCGGTGACGATTTTGCTAGCAATGTACCGGTACCCGTTAAACAAAACAAATCACCGTTGATAAAAATTGCATGATTATGATGGTTGTTTTTCTGACACAAACCAGATTATAAGTAATATTGTAGTCATTAACATTATTATTATTAGTACTAGTAGTAGTACCGATATTATATATACTTATGTCCTTGTGACAAATTCCATCGATAACCCAAAGCAAGCCTATATCAAAAATTGAATATCACTATCATAAACACACCCTCATTTCCCTTCCCTCCTTGCCACTGTTTGACGAAATGGTTAAACTTTCTTATATATACTGGATGGTCTTTGGGAAGCAGTTTCACTCAGTTAAACCTCGCCCCCTTCATTACCCGATATTCCCACTTAAACCATTGTCCGCTAATTACCTACCCCTTTTCCTTATTACCCCTTAGGAACTGCGATTTGGAACATGGAATATAAGATACCGTACCTCTATAATAAGCAGTGAACTAGAAAGTTAGCTGTCCATCTCCTTGCGTAGTGGTTTCCCACCTCTACTCCACGCAAATGCTGGGATAGTACAAGGGTTTAAGTGGTAGTGGGCAAGGAGGGGCGAGGTTAAACTGAGTGAAACGATTAATATTGTAGTTTACAGTGGTTTCCCACCTCTACTCCACGCAAATGCTGGGATAGTACAAGGGTTTAAGTAGCAGTTGGCAAGGAGGGGCGAGGTTAAACTGAGTGAAACCATTAATATTGTAGCCTACGGTGGTTTCTCACCTCTACTCCACGCAAATTCTGGGATAGTACAAGGGTTTAAGTGGCAGTTGGCAAGGAGGGCGAGGTTAAACTGAGTGAAACGATTGATATTGTAGCCTACGGTGGTTTCTCACCTCTACTCCACGCAAATGCTGGGATAGTACAAGAGTTTAAGTGGCAGTTGGCAAGGAGGGCGAGGTTAAACTGAGTGAAACGATTGATATTGTAGCCTACGGTGGTTTCCCACCTCTACTCCACGCAAATGCTGGGATAGTACAAGAGTTTAAGTGGCAGTTGGCAAGGAGGGCGAGGTTAAACTGAGTGAAACGATTAATATTGTAGCTTACAGTGGTTACCCACCTCTACTCCACGCAAATGCTGGGATAGTACAAGAGTTTAAGTGGCAGTTGGCAAGGAGAGGCGAGGTTAAACAGAGTGAAACCATTAATATTATAGCTTACAGTGGTTTCCCACCTCTACTCCACGCAAATGCTGGGATAGTACCAGGGTTTAAGTGGCAGTAGGCAAGGAGGGCGAGGTTAAACTGAGTGAAACGATTGATATTGTAGCCTACGGTGGTTTCTCACCTCTACTCCACGCAAATGCTGGCATAGTACAAGGGTTTAAGTGTCAGTTGGCAAGGAGAGGCGAGGTTAAACTGAGTGAAACGATTAATATTGTAGCTCTCAGTAGTTTCCCACCTCTACTCCACGCAAATGCTGGGATAGTACAAGGGTTTAAGTGTCAGTTGGCAAGGAGGGCGAGGTTAAACAGAGTGAAACGATTAATATTGCAGCTCTCAGTGGTTTCCCACCTCTACTCCACGCAAATGCTGGGATAGTACAAGAGTTTAAGTGGCAGTTGGCAAGGAGGGCGAGGTTAAACTGAGTGAAACGATTAATATTGTAGCTTACAGTGGTTTCCCACCTCTACTCCACGCAAATGCTGGGATAGTACACGGTTTTAAGTGGCAGCTGGAAAGGAGGGGCGAGGTTAAACTGAGTGAAACCATTAATATTATAGCTTACAGTGGTTTCCCACCTCTACTCCACGAAAATGCTGGGATAGTACAAGGGTTGGCGAGGAGGGGCGAGGTTAAACTGAGTGAACCTATTATTATTGTAGCTTTCAGTGGTCTCCCTCTTCTGCTCCGAGCAAATGCTGGCATAGTACAAGGGTTTAAGTGGCAGTAGGCAAGGAGGGGCAAGGTTAAACTGAGTGAAACCGTTAATATTGTAGCTTACAGGGGTTTCCCACCTCTACTCCACGCAAATGCTGGGATAGTACAAGGGTTTAAGTGGCAGTTGGCAAGGAGGGCGAGGTTAAACTGAGTGAAACGGTTAATATTGTAGCTTACAGTGGTTTCCCACCTCTACTCCACGAAAATGCTGGGATAGTACAAGCGTTGGCGAGGAGGGGCGAGGTTAAACTGAGTGAAACGATTGATATTGTAGCTTACAGTGGTTTCCCACCTCTACTCCACGCAAATGCTGGGATAGTACCAGGGTTTAAGTGGCAGTTGGCAAGGAGGGCGAGGTTAAACTGAGTGAAACGATTGATATTGTAGCCTACGGTGGTTTCTCACCTCTACTCCACGCAAATGCTGGCATAGTACAAGGGTTTAAGTGTCAGTTGGCAAGGAGAGGCGAGGTTAAACTGAGTGAAACGATTAATATTGTAGCTCTCAGTGGTTTCCCACCTCTACTCCACGCAAATGCTGGGATAGTACAAGGGTTTAAGTGTCAGTTGGCAAGGAGGGCGAGGTTAAACAGAGTGAAACGATTAATATTGCAGCTCTCAGTGGTTTCCCACCTCTACTCCACGCAAATGCTGGGATACTACAAGAGTTTAAGTGGCAGTTGGCAAGGAGGGCGAGGTTAAACTGAGTGAAACGATTAATATTGTAGCTTACAGTGGTTTCCCACCTCTACTCCACGCAAATGCTGGGATAGTACACGGTTTTAAGTGGCAGCTGGAAAGGAGGGGCGAGGTTAAACTGAGTGAAACCATTAATATTATAGCTTACAGTGGTTTCCCACCTCTACTCCACGAAAATGCTGGGATAGTACAAGGGTTGGCGAGGAGGGGCGAGGTTAAACTGAGTGAACCTATTATTATTGTAGCTTTCAGTGGTCTCCCTCTTCTGCTCCGAGCAAATGCTGGCATAGTACAAGGGTTTAAGTGGCAGTAGGCAAGGAGGGGCAAGGTTAAACTGAGTGAAACCGTTAATATTGTAGCTTACAGGGGTTTCCCACCTCTACTCCACGCAAATGCTGGGATAGTACAAGGGTTTAAGTGGCAGTTGGCAAGGAGGGCGAGGTTAAACTGAGTGAAACGGTTAATATTGTAGCTTACAGTGGTTTCCCACCTCTACTCCACGAAAATGCTGGGATAGTACAAGCGTTGGCGAGGAGGGGCGAGGTTAAACTGAGTGAAACGGTTAATATTAAGGCTTACAGTGGTTTTTCACCTCTATTCCACGCAAATGCTGGGATTGTACGTGGGTTGGCGAGGAGGGGCGAGGTTAAACTGAGTGAAACGATTAATATTGTAGCTTGCAGTGGTTTCCCACCTCTACTCCACGCAAATGCTGGGATAGTACAAGGGTTTAAGTGGCAGTTGTCAAGGAGGGGCGAGGTTAAATTGAGTGAAACGGTTAATATTGTAGCTTACAGTGGTTTCCCACCTCTACTCCACGAAAATGCTGGGATAGTACAAGCGTTGGCGAGGAGGGGCGGGGTTAAACTGAGTGAAACGGTTAATATTAAGGCTTACAGTGGTTTTTCACCTCTATTCCACGCAAATGCTGGGATTGTACATGGGTTGGCGAGGAGGGGCGAGGTTAAACTGAGTGAAACGATTAATAATGTAGCTTGCAGTGGTTTCCCACCTCTACTCCACTCAAATGCTGGGATAATACAAGGGTTTAAGTGGCAGTTGGCAAGGAGAGGCGAGGTTAAATTGAGTGAAACGATTAATATTGTAGCTTTCAGTGGTTTCCCACCTCTACTCCACGCAAATGCTGGGATAGTAGAAAGGTTTAAGTGGCAGTTGGCAAGGAGGGGCAAGGTTAAACTGAGTGAAACGATTCATATTGTAACACAGTGGTTTCCCACCTCTACTCCACACGAATGCTGGGATAGTACAAGGAGTCAAGTGGCAGTTGGCGAGGAGGGGCGAGGATAAACTGACTGAAACCATTAATATTGTAGCTTTCAGTGGTTCCCCACCTCTACTCCACGCAAATGCTGGGATAGTACAAGGGTTCAAGTGGCAGTTGGCGAGGAGGGGCGAGGTTAAACTGACTGATTCCATTAATATTGTAGCTTTCAGAGGTTCCCCACCTCTACTCCACGCAAATGCTGGGATGGTACATGGGTTTATGTGGCAGTTGTCAAGGAGGGGCGAGGTTAAACTGAGTGAAACGATTAATATTGTAGCTTTTAGTGGTTTCCCACCTCTACTCCACGCAAATGTTGGGATAGTACAAGGGATTAAGTGACAGTTGGCAAGGAGGGGCGAGGTTAAACTGAGTGAAACGGTTAATATTTTAGCTTCAGTGGTTCCCCACTTCTACTCCACGCAAATGCTGGAATAGTACAAGAGTTTAAGTGGCAGTTGGCAAGGAGGGGCGAGGTTTAACTGAGTGAAACGATTAATATTGTAGCTTACAGTGGTTTCCAACCTCAATTCCACGCAAATGCTGGGATAGGATTTAAGTGACAGTTGGCAAGGAGGGGCGAGGTTAAACTGAGTGAAGCGATAGTAGGGGAGAGCGAGGGGTTCTGCCCCCCCCCCCCACCACTACTCCCAATGCGAGCCGATAACTCCCGAACTCGTGGTCGGAGATTCACGAATGAGGTGTCGTTGGACTCGAGCTGACGGGGGCATTCCTATGGACCACTCATTATATTTTTAAAATATTTTTGAAAATATTTGTTTTCGAAAGTAGGTGATAGTTTAAAACCAAACATGATAGAATGTTGTGCAATAGCTTAAACGAACGGTCTCTATGTCCTTTATTTTTTTATAATAAAACGCTTTTATTTTTACATTTTTTTGAAAAAAGTTCAATTTTGAAATTTTTATATTTTGGAAACTAAAGAGTTTACAAAAAATTTGTATGACATAAATGAATGGTGCTGATCCCCTCACCCGCAAAATAAATGTCAAGCCTCTAGGACTAAAACTGTGCAGTAGTGCTAGAATGGGGTTCTGAGTCGCCCCCTAATTACGTATAAACTTTGCCGATATCTCTCGAAGGCGAGGTCGGATTTTTACGAACGAGGTATTGTTGGCGTTGGGATGACGTTCTCTTGGCTAAGCATGTGTGTTGGTATTTTAAAAAAATGAATAATTCTTTTTTTTTTTTTGATTGGCACTATTTTGGAAACGGTGAATCGGAAAAAAGTTAGTTTGACGTTAATGAAAGCTGGGTATGCCGTCTAGGCGGACAGCAAGTTTCAAGGGTGTAGGAGGAAAAACAACATGATAGGCTACTTTCTCGGGAACATTGGTGATCATCGGCGAACTGATGGTCGGATTTTAACAAATAAGGTGTCGTTGGAATCGAGCGGACGTCCTCTTTCCTATAGACTACAAGTTTTATTTTTTGAAAAATGTTGTTTTTAAATGTAGGCGATAGTTTGAAAAGCAAACATGATAGAATGTTGTGCCATAGTTCAAACCAATGGTCTCTATGACCTTTATTTTTTTTATAATAAAACTTTTTTATATTTTGAAATTTGTTGAAAACCCTTAAATTTTGAATTTTTACTATTTTGGAAACTAACACGTTGACAAAAACATTTGTTTAACATAAATGAAAGATTCCCATCCCCTCTACCATGAAAAAAATGTCAAGTCCCTAGGACAAAAAAAGAACTATGCATTTTTTTATTTTTTTTTATAAATTCGTTTTTGTAGACAGAGAGCCGGAAGCACTTGACGTATGTTACAAGGAGGCTATGATTGGCCATGGTGGATATGGGAAATGGCTATTTCGACGGGGGCGATGTATGGCAAAACGAGGGATCTTTTTCGCTATTATTTTCCTATGACGAATGAATGAAGGCACAAACCTAGAAGAATTGCTGAGTTTGTGACAAGCATGCTAAGATTTTTACCCCTGAAGGGGATCTTTAACGTTTAGTTAACGGTGATGAGCGAGATCGCTCTCTGACACAACAGATGGTTGTAGGATATGACCAAGTGATTCTTAGACGTTGGCAATCTCGGTGACCGTGCCCGGAAGAAATGAATAGCTATTTTGGTGGGATGGCGGGGGAAGCTTATGATGGTTGGTTTTGTGATATTTCCTATGAGAGTTAGAGGCGAATATTTGAAAATGTGTTAAGTGTGCTAGGAATTTTATTCCCCCTGAAGGGGATCTTTAACATGCTAGTAAACGGCGATAAGCGAGACTGCTGTCTGGCACTGTAAATGGTTTTAGAATATGGAAACCTATAACATTTGCTCGACCAAGTCATGTGCATGTACGCAAAGAGCCAAAACGGTAAGTTCATTGGCCTGAAATGTTATAAACTAAATATTGAACTGGGTCTAGTCATGTGTTAGACCGCCATTTTGGTTCTGAGACAGTAGGACTACCGATGTATAAGAGGTAGCCATTTTGGTTCCTTATTAAAACATGAAACTAGTAAAAGGTACACGAATCTTATTCAGATTGAGGAATGTAATGAGGCGTGGGAACACGTGCGAGAGAGAGACAGAGAACCATTCAAGGTCAAAACGCTGAGAAAATACAACTTTTTCTGTTGCTAGGCTAACTGATAACGATTGCGTTAGTCATGCACTTGCCATCTTAGCACACGGACGTATACAGTAGAGCTGTGGAAGAAAAATCCTTTTATTTTTTGGTAAGTACCTATGAATGATTATTTTAATCATGTCATGCTAATGAACCTTTAATTTGTAGTTATTGATTAGGTAATTATTGATTTATTCATTTATTTGTTTGCAGATAACCGGTATACCTTACATGTCTGAGATACAAGAAACCAGTTTACTTTTGAGCCCACTAGAAGGAAACAGCAACAAGCCAATGCAAGTGAAGGTGGGATTATTTTTTAAACTATCTTGCTTCATTTTTTGGTTTCATATTTTATTTTATGAAATGCATGTACTAACCTGAATTTAGGTATTTATAACGGTTTATTTTATTTATTTTTAGAAACTAGGAAAGAAAAGCCTTACTGCCGTAGCAATCGCTGAAAACCCAAGACGCAGTAAAGTGCAACCATTGTTTCCAGGCAGTGAACTATTTAAAACTCAGGTAAGCCTAACATAAAATGCTATTCCATTTTACCACTACTGAAAAGTCGTAGACAAAACAATTCATTACCTGTACATGACTAGGACGATGATTGCTTTCTTGATTAATGACTATGTATTGGCAACCGGTACAAGACCATATTGGTTGTTTACCGGGAAAGTACAAGGCCATATTGGATTATGTAAAAAACAAAAAAAAAAAATAACTGACATGTCATTCCCTATAATAATAATAATAATAATTATAATAATAATAATAATAATAATATATTAAAATAATATTAATAACGTATGGCCTCGGGTGCCGGGTGCAAGCTTTGTTATTTGACACACCGAGGGTAGCTTGCATGTCGAATTTAGTTGTTCCTTAACTATGAAAGTCAAGGAGGTTAGATGTTTGATATCTAATCTCCTTAAACTCTATAGCGCTTTCTAGTAGAAAAATGAGGAACTTTGTACCCTATTAACTCAACGAATATATTGACAGGTTTGAACATGATAATCTGAACAAAATGATATGACATTATTATTTTTTGTTTATGTATTGGTTAAAGGGGAATGTAAATGACTGCAGCTTTATAAAAAAAGAAAATAAGTACATGGGTTACTGTTAGTGCTGACATACAGTTTATTATAATTTGTATGGTGTTTTGATGTATTAATGCCAATTAACGTTAAAGTTTTACTTACATGTATTGATTGATTGATTGGTTGATTGATTGATTGAGTGATTGGTTATTTTGTTTGCTTTCAGGTGTCGTCATGCGCCATTAACGTAATGAACAGACAGTGAACAAGCATACATTGTGCAACGTTAATAACTTACAATAAGAAAAAGTTTTATTATAACACATGGCGTTAGTACCAAATACAACAAGTGAGCAAGTTGGTTTACCACGTGGGTTAAATTTAAAATCAGAACATGACCGTTGGTTAACATTTGAATCCTGGCCTGTAGGCTTTTTGTCGACACAAGAACTTGCAAAAGCCGTTTTTTTACTTGAACCGAGAAGATGTGGTGCGCTGTGTGTTTTGTCCTATTGAACTTTCACACTGGGAAGAAGGGGATGATCCCTTGAGAGACCATTTGCGATGGTCTCCTTGTTGTCCTTACATGCTTGGAAAACAAGTGGGTAACGTAACCGTTTATCCATTTTACCGAACCAGAAGACCATTGGCCGCTACTTACGTTGCTGAATCACAAATAAATAATAATAATAATAATAATGTATTACCCGTCAACAACGGTAGTGTCGATATATGTGGTCCATATGCCATAGACAGTGTTGAATTGGCATGTGCTTTTGAAAAATTGGGAGTTTGCAAGGCTAAAGCACTAGCACACCCAGAGTACAGCTCTGTTGAAAGACGTTTAGAATCTTATAAAAATGTTTGGCCATTAATATTAAAACACCTTACCAAACAGCTAAGTGAAGCTGGATTTTTATACTGGTGAAGGGGATAAAACATTTTTTTTATTGTGGATTTGCTTTAAAGGATCGGCAAATGACTGATGACCCTTTTGTGCAACACGCTCGTTGGTTACCTAACTGTAAATACATGGTGTTGCTTAAAGGTCAGGAATTTGTGAACACTATTCGTAAAGAAAACGTGATTGCAGCACAAGACCTAAAAGTGCCTTTAGAGTTAGAATATGCGGAGCAAATACATGAGGCTGAAAAAAAAAGACTTGTCTCACGAACAGATACAAAAGTGAGACCAACAATTATGTAAAATTTGTTATCAAGATGAAGTAGGTGTTGTATTTTTGCCTTGTGGACACATGATAGCCTGTGCCAAGTGTGCATTAGAACTCAACACTTGTTCTATATGCAGAAAAGCAGTATCTGCTACAGTTAGGGCATTTCTTACATAAATAGTAAAATTTATCAGCCATGCATAGTGCAAAATCCCTATTTGCACAATATTATTAAAGCAGTTTTAGAGTGTAACAGATATGATTTTCGTATGTTTATAGACTACTACAATGAATGTTTTGAATGCTGTGGGTCAAGCATGTGGCTTAGAGACAAAGAAGCTCAGCGAATTGCCAACGCATATTCCATTCCGCATTATCAAGATTCGGAAATTGAAAACAGCATATGGTGATCGTGTACTTTGTGTATGTGAAAACTTTGAGACATTTCTGCCTACACGATTTAATGATATGTCGGAGAGTGTTTTGATGAAGTCAATAATGCTGTACAACCTGTACACTTAATTTATGATGGTTTTAAAATCAATAGGTGCATGGTTCGTTTTAATTAAATTTTAAAAAACAAATGTCAAATAATAATGGAAGATATAAGTCACGACAATGGACTGAAAGAAAAATATGTGTATAGAATAATAATGTTTTAGTGTTTAGTATTGTCATAAAAAGTATTATCATGAAACCAAAAAAATGTATATAAATTTTGTAAATAACTGAAAATAATGGAACAATGTTGTTTTATTTTCTATAGATGTCAGAATATTTAACATTGCAGAGTATACATGATTATGACAATAAAAAGCACACTTAATACAAGTCTTTGCCTTTACGAGAGTGTGTGATAGTTTTAAAAACAAAGCTTGTTGTAGATCTTTTTTCTTCCACGGTGAGCAATAGGCATGAAAACATTATTGTCTTGTTTTGGATCATTATCACTATCATAATCATAAGCAGCATGATCTATATCACTATTATTATAATCACTATAATTATCCTCAACATTATCCTCAACATTACTAAATCCAGTTAAATATTCCTGTTCCTCTTCCTGTTCCTGTTCCTCTTGCTCTTCCTCTGCAGTGTCCTCATGTAGATTCTGCGTGGCTTTTGATAATGTTAAGGGTTTTTTGTTCATTGAATTATTTTCAATAGTAGTATTGTTTTGTAGCACTTGCTTATTATCATTTTCATGATTTTCTGTTGACAGCAACAGTGTTTCATGCAGTACACTACATTGATGATCACTGACACTTAAAACCTCACTATTTTTACTTTTTAGCTCACTGCGACATTGTTTTGAACGTTGTTTTGAACAACGCCAAATAACAGTTCCATTTTATTGGTTCGATTCACAATATATGAATATCCTTTATAGAATGCATGAGGCTTACCATACCTAGTCACAGATACTTCCATATCAACTGTCAAGCATAGACTAAGCTCTAGTAAAGACAACTTGGTAATAAGAACAATTGTTTAATGTGCGAGCATATATGGGTGCAAATGTGGGAGCAAAAAAAAGTGGGAGCAAAAAGTGGGAGCAAATATTTAGAGCAAAAAGTGGGGGCAAAAAAAAGTAGGAGCAAGTATGGGAGCAAATGTGAAAGCAAAAGTGGGAGCAAGTATGGGAGCATATGTGAAAGCAAAAGAGGGAGCAAGAAGTGAGAGAAAAAAGTGGGAGCAAAAAGTGTAAGCAAAAGTGGGAGCAAATATGAGAGCAAAAAAGTAGGAGCAAGTATGGGAGCAAATGTGAAAGCAAAAATGGGAGCAAAACGTGAGAGAAAAAAGTGGGAGCAAAAAGTGTAAGCAAAATTGGGAGCAAATATGAGCACAAAAAAAAGTGCGAGCAAATATGGGAGCAAAAAGTGGGAGCAAAAAGTGGGAGCAAAATGTGGGATCAAAAAATTAGGAGAAAGCATGAGAGCGAATGTGAAAGCAAAAGTGGGAGCAAGTATGGGAGTATATGTGAAAGCAAAAGTGGGAGCAAAAAGTGAGAAAAGGAAGTGAGAGCAAAAAGTGTAAGCAAAAGTGGGAGCAAATATGAGAGCAAAAAAGTAGGAGCAAAAAGTGTAAGCAAAAGTGCGAGCAAATATGAGAGCAAAAAACAAGTGAGAGCAAATATGGGAGCAAAAAGTGGGAGCAAAAAGAGGGAGCAAATAAGTGGAAGCAAAAGTGGGAGCAAACAAGTGTGAGGAAATATGGGAGCAGAAAGTGGGAGCAAATGTGAATGCAAAAGTGGGAGCAAAAAGTGAGAGCAAAAAGAGCGAGCAAAAGTGAGTGCACAAAGTGGGAGCAAAATTTGTGAGTAAAAAGTGGGGGCAAATGTGGTGTTTTACTAAAATAATCTCCCCTAACCTAACCTAACCTAACTTCACCTAACCTAACTTCACCTTACCTAACTTCACCTAACCTAACCTTCCAACTCTCAGATCAAAAATTAAATTCTGGCCATAGTCTAGTTGGAACCCAAAACCTCTGGGATAACACCCAAGTATACTAGCCACTACACCGCGAGATGGGCAAATTATCATGCAACACAACACAAAAATAAAAGTTTCCTGTAGTGTAACTCATTGGCTGACAACCATAGTTGAGAATTCTAACCCAAGACCTCAGGACTTTTGTTTTGAACATTATCAGAAGTATTATTCCATTTCAATTTTGCTGTTGCTTATAGTTATAAGAGTTGGCATTAATATGGGAGCAAAAGTGAAAGCAAAAAGTGGGTGCAAGCATGGCTGGTTGTTGAGATTTTCATATCAACTAATACACATAAATTAAATTTTAGTAAAGTGACTTGGCTAATAATAATAATAATAATAATAACAGTTTAAAAAAATTCAAGGGGATGATATTTTTCAGGGTGTAATTTCCAAAGTACTGTCAAGAATAATAATTACATGAACAGATTCCAAGAACTCTAGAGTGCTTTTAAGGTTAATGATTGGCTAGGAGTGAGATAGAACTAGCTAACCTAAGTTAACCTCAGCTCACTAAACCTAACCTTGTCACATGACATGTTCTACAAGTATATACTTGCTTTGAGACTGGCTATGACGTCACAGATGAATGGCTGATTTTATGTTTGTCATGAATTGTGTCTTCTCAAAGGATATTTGAAGCCCAGCATTCAGTGCTTGATTTTTCAGTTGGTTAAGTTGTTCTTCTGCCGTATCAATGGAATCTGAAAATATCACTAGATCATCTGCAAAGGCTAGACAGTCGATTGTGAGATTCATATACTTGTACCCTAGCCTTAACCCATTTTCTACCCTTGAATTTTTCATTTCCTTCCGCCATTCTCGGAAGACCTTTTCTATTTATTATTAATATTATATTATTATTATTATTATTATTAATATTATTATTATTATGATTATTATTATTACAGGGAACGACATGTCAGTTAAATTAAAATTTTTGTTTTTTACAAAATCCAATATGGCCTTGTACTTTCCCGGTAAACAACTAATATGGTCTTGTACCGGTTGCCAATACATAGTCATTAATCAAGAAAGCAATCATCGTCCTAGTCATGTACAGGTAATGAATTGTTTTGTCTACGAGTTTTCAGTAGTGGTAAAATGGAATAGCATTTTATGTTAGGCTTACCTGAGTTTTAAGTAGTTCACTCCCTGGAAACAATGGTTGCACTTTCCTGCGTCTTGGGTTTTCAGCGACTGCTACGGCGGTAAGGCTTTTCTATCCTAGTTTCTAAAAATAAATAAAATAAACCGTTATAAATACCTAAATTCAGGTTAGTACATGCATTTCATAAAATAAAATATGAAACCAAAAAATGAAACAAGTTAGTTTAAAAAAATAATCCCACCTTCACTTGCAGTGGCTTGTTGCTCTTTCCTTCTAGTGTGCTCAAAAGTAAACTGGTTTCTTGTATCTCAGACATGTAAGGTAAACCGGTTATCTGCAAACAAATAAATTAAAAATCAATAATTACCTAATCAATAACTACATATTTAAGGTTCATTAGCATGACATGATTAAAATAATCATTCATAGGTACTTACCAAAAAATAAAAGGATTTTTCTTCCACAGCTCTACTGTATACGTCCGTGTGCTAAGATGGCAAGTGCATGACTATCGCAATCGTTATCAGTTAGCCTAGCAACAGAAAAAGTTGTATTTTCTCAGCGTTTTGACCTTGAATGGTTCTCTGTCTCTCTCTCGCACATGTTCCCACGCCTCATTACATTCCTCAATCTGAATAAGATTCGTGTACCGTTTACTAGTTTCATGTTTTTAATAAGGAACCAAAATGGCTACCTCTTATACATCGGTAGTCCTACTGTCTCAGAACCAAAATGGCGGTCTTAAACAGCACACCTGCTAGCCACCACGAGGCATGTAAGCTGATATCACACTTCCTGCTGACGTAGGCATTCCAGCCTCGTCAGCACCAGCAACAGCTCTCACGAGGCCCCTAGCTAGGTACAATATTCAGTCACCAGTGAGCTGCACAGTGTGCGTGTTAGCATTCAAAACATGTGTGTGTCTTATTATAATTATTATTATTATTATTAAACATTTTACTGCAATAATAATTACTAGCAAGCGGCCATCCTCAATACATGATCATGTTAACCACATACTTTCATCCTAAAACACATGACTTGACTCAGTTCAATATTTAGTTTATAACATTTCAGGCCAATGACCTTACCGTTTTGGCTCTTTGCGTACATGCACATGACTTGGTCGAGCAAATGTTATAGGTTTCCATATTCTAAAACCATTTACTGTGCTAGATAGCAGTCTCGCTTATCACCGTTTACTAGCATGTTTAAGATCTCCTTCAGGAGGGAAAAAAAATCCTAGCACACTTAACACATTTTCAAATATTCGCCTCTATCTATCATAGGACATATCACAAAACCAACCATCATAAGCTGCCCCCGCCAACCCACCAAAATAGCTATTAATTTCTTCCGGGCACGGTCACCGAGATCGCCAACGGTTAAGAATCACTTGGTCATATCCTACAACCATCTGTTGTGTCAGAGAGCGATCTCGCTCATGACCGTTAACTAAAACGTTAAAGATCCCCTTCAGGGGTAAAAATCTTAGCATGCTTGTCACATTTCAAAATATTCGCCTTCATTCATTCGTCATAGGGAAAAAATAGCGAAAAAGACTCCTCGTTTTGCCATACATCTCCCCCGTCGAAATAGCCATTTCCCATATCCACCATGGCCAATCATAGCCTCCTTGTAACATACGTCAAGCGCTACCGGCTCTCTGTCTACAAACACGCTTTTATAAAAAAAAAAATGCATAGTTGTTTTTTTGGTCCTAGAGAATCGACATTTATTTTCTTGGTAGAGGAAATGGGGATCTTTCATTTATGTTAAACAAATTTTTTTTGTCAACGTGTTAGTTTCCAAAATAGTAAAAATTCAAAATTTATGGGTTTTCAAAAAATTTCAAAATATAAAAAAGTTTTATTATAAAAAATAAAGGTCATAGAGACCATTGGTTTGAACTATGGCACAACATTATATCATGTTTGGTTTACAAACTATCGCCTACTTTTTAAAACAAAATTTTTCTAAAAATTTTTCAAAAATATAACGAGTGGTCTATAGGAAAGAGGACGTCAGCTCGAGTCCAATGACAGCTCATTTGTTACAATCCGACCATCCGTTCGCCAATGATCACCAATGTTCGCGAGAAAGTAGGCTATCAATTTGATTTTCCTCCTACACCCTTGAAACTTGCTGTCCGCCTAGAGGGCATACCCACCTTTCATTAACGTCAAACAAACTTTTTTCCGATTCACCGTTTCCAAAATAGTGCCAATCAAAAAAAATGATTTTTTATTTTTTTAATACCAAAACACAAGCTTAGCCAAGAGAACGTCATCCCAATTTCACCAATACCTCGTTCGTTAAAATCCGACCACGCCTTCGAGAGATATCGGCAAAGTTTATATGTAAGTAGGGGGCGACTCAGAACCCCATTCTAGCACTACTGCACAGTTCTAGTCCTAGAGGCTTGAAATTTATTTTGCGGGTAGAGGGGATCAGCACCATTCATTTATGTCATATAAATTTTTTTGTAAACTCTTTAGTTTCCAAAAATATAAAAATTTCGAAATTGAACTTTTTTCAAAAAAATGTAAAAAATAAAAGCGTTTTTTTTTAAATAAAGGACATAGAGACCATTCGTTTAAGCTATTACACAACATTCTATCATGTTTGGTTTTCAAACTATCACCTACTTTCGAAAACAAATATTTTCATTTTTTTTTTTAATATAATGAGTGATCCATAGGAAAGCCCCCGTCAGCTCGAGTCCAACGACACCTCATTCGTGAATCTCCGACCACGGGTTCGGGAGTTATCGGCTCGCATTGGGAGTAGTGGGGGGGGGGGGCAGAACCCCTCGCTCTCCCCTACTAACGACTAATATTGTAGCTTACAGTGGTTTCCCACCTGTACTCCACGTAAATGCTGGGATAGTAAAAGTGTTTAAGTGACAGTTGGCAAGGAGGGGCGAGGTTAAACTGAGTGAAGCGATTAATATTTTAACTTTCAGTCGGTCGACACCAATTACTAGAATATGTGAACAATAACCTGTAATAAATTACATATATAAAACTTAATCACTTGTATTTTATTTCAGGTTATTTTCCCATATTCCAGTAATTGTTGTGTTGACCGACTGGAAGTTACAATATTAATTGTTAATAAAGCAACACTGAAATATGGCTTCAAAGCTATCTTTACTGAATGGAACTGCCACGGACACCTCCTGCCCAAATTCAACCTAAATTACAACACACTAGTTCAGGCATCACAGTGACACAGGTTATCAGGAAATGTCTACACCCCCCCCAAGTACACGGGGATAATTAATCAAAAGCAACGACTTGTCGTTCTACAAGGACCGTAGTGGCCGTTTTGAGGAAAATTAAATACGGTGGTGAATTCAGCGGTGAATCAGTTGAATAAAATCCCTGAAATGTTATTAAGATGCACTCTAAACACGCTAGGCAAAAAGAGCACTCAGAAGAACTAATTCGCCGCAACCACTAGGTAAGTGCCACAGTCCTCCCCGGTTGTATTTACCAATTTCTAGGATGTAATCTGGGAGAAGATCTATCCTTGGTTATTGTAGAGCAGCATAGACGGCAGTCAAGTTGAATAATGAAGTAACTGAAGAGTTTGGAATATACGGTATTAAGTTTTATAAACAATGACATCTTTTATAAACAATTACAACAATTTTTAAACAGTTACAACTTAAATAATCAATTGTTGCTAATTATGAGAATTGGTGTTAAGTAAAGTAAATATTGGCAGTTTAATGTAAATGATGGCAGATTAAATAATAATGAGGCCAAAGTAGTGAAACCGGACGTACAACCAATAAAATTATTTTAAAGTGATAATGAAATGCTTTTAGCCAATTTTCATTTATGATAAAATAGGACTATGAGAACAACTTGTGTCCGTGTGTGTGTGTGATTCGTATGTGTGTGTGTGTCCCCCTAAAAAATCTAAACTGCTGGAGCGATTTCAATGAAACTCGGTAAGTTCATAGCACTATTCCGGACGACCCGGACCGTGCCCTTCAAACTTTGTTACGTCTCACCAATCCAACATGGCGGCTGTGCGAAATATTTCACCCGCATTCAATATCTCCGAAACTATTACCAATATCACCGTGAAATTTTGTTCGGTGATAAAGGGAACTACTAGAAGTTCACCTATGTGACTTTTGAAAACCCGGTAACTACAAAAAACAACATGGTGGCCAAGCAAAGTTGCGACTTGTAAATAGACGTTTCTCGGTATTTAACCAACCAAACGCAATGACACTTGGTACAATATATGTTTATACACATTGTAATGCACCGACATCTAACTTCAATTGTTTACATAACCTCATGATGGCGGCTGTGCGAAATATTTCACCGGCATTCTATATCTCTGAACCTATTACCGTTATCACCCTGAAATTTTGTATGGAGATTAAGGGCACTACTGGAAGTTCATCTATAAGATTTTCAAAAACCATTTAACTACAAAACGAACATGGTGGCCAAGCGAAGTTGAAAATTTTAAAAATACATTTCTCGCAATTTTATGATCCAAACGCAATGAAACTTGAGTTTAGTGCTTTTCAGTCGGTCAACACGAATGTACCCAAAAGAGATGGGTTATGCCCTAATCCTGAAATAAATTACATGAGATTAATAAAACACTAGGATGACCAGTTTCGATCGTCAAGCGATCATCATCAGATCCATTACACTTAGGCTACATAATCTATGTTTGAAATACAGGTGAAAATATTTACAATATGTAGAATTATTTAGTTGCAGTATTGGTACTGCAACTGTCAGTGTATGCTAAATGCAGTATATATGTTAGGTGAAATGCTAAATGGTGATAGCTATCCGTAGATTGTACTTTAGAGAGATTATATGGTTGTAAACTATGGTTAAACTATAAAATTTTAGGCTAACTACTTATCTGATTGTCTTCCGTACAACAGCTACTCGCAGTTTTCGTGCTCACTGGAACTCACTGTGCGGTGGACTGCGGTGGTTATCTTAACGACTGGTTTTTCCCTGCTTTCTCCCCCCTGCCCCTACGTGCTGTGGGGAGTGATACCGATGTGTTTATGTGAGGTGTTGCCAACCTAGATAAGATGTATGTTATTGAATGAGGTGGGTCTACAACTATTAAAGACCGTGGATTAGCCCTCGCCACGCGTGGAGCATAACCCATTCGAACTAAGCGTTGACGGTCTTATGAGGACGTCCCGGCACCTTTAATACTGCCGAGAATATGGGCCTTGGTTTATTGCAGAAGAAAAGTACATCGTACACCTGATCCAGATAACATTTACCTATTAAAACCCCCTAATTTCCCCCTTTTTTATCTAGCTTGGCTGTGTCGCTAAATTGTGTTTTGTTTCCGACAGGGTGTGTTTTTTAGTAGCGTGAAGAGGGGTGAGCTCTCCATGAACGTGTGTTCATTTAGATTGTTGGGATTGTTTCGTTTGGCTAGGTGTATCTCGATTGCTTCCTTTATGTCAAGAGCTCTGCCTTTCGATTCGTGATGGATTATTTTAAGGTCCGACTCTATGTTGGTAAAGCTGTACCCTGCGTCACACATATGTTCGCACACGGCTGAATGTGTTCCGTATCTTATCACATTCCTATGTTCATTATAACGTGTGTCTACTCGCCTTCCACTCTGCCCGATGTAATTAGCTTGACAATCGGTATCTTGGCACGTTATAGAATATACCCCTGACCTTGAATACGGGTCACGATTATTTAGATTACTATTTAGAAGGTGCCTAGCGCTTGTGTTTTTCGTCGTGAAAGCTATCTTTATGCCTTGCTTTTTGAATAGGTTAGTGATTTTATATGTATTCGCATTCACATAGTTGAAAAAACAAATTTTTTCTCATTACTGTCCGGTTTGGGAATCGTTTTATCTTTATAAACACATCGCTATCACTCCCCACAGCACGTAGGGGCAGGGGGGAGAAAGCAGGGAAAAACCAGTCGTTAAGATAACCACTGCAGTCGACCGCACAGTGAGTTCCAGTGAGCACGAAAACTGCGAGTAACTGTTGTACGGAAGACAATCAGATAAGTAGTTAGCCTAAAATTTTACAGTTTAACCATAGTTTACAACCACATTATCTCTCTAAAGTACAATCTCCGGATAGCTATCACCATTTAGCATTTCACCTAACATATATACTGAATTTATATATAGTACTGACAGTTGCAGTACCAATACTGCAACTAAATAATTGTACATATTGTAAATATTTTTCACCTGTATTTCAAACATAGATTTTATAGCCTAAGTGTAATGGATCTGATGATGATCGCTTGACGATCGAAACTGGTCATCCTAGTGTATTATTAATCTCATGTAATTTATTTCAGGATTAGGGCATAACCCAGCTCTTTTTGGTACATTCGTGTTGACTGACTGAAAAGCACTACACTCTTGTTTACTAAGGCAACACTGAAAATATGGCTTCAAACACCACAATGCAATGAAACTTGTTACAGCAAATGTTTATACACATTGTAATGCAATGGTATCTAATTTAGTTCAATCGTTTACATAACCTCAAGATGGCGGTTGTGCGAATTTTAAAATTAAGTTTTTATTTCTTGTGTCGTAATCATGCGATCGAAGTGAAAGTTTGAATAATGAACCTACGCAATATTTTCTCTTTAATGGTACATGACTCTATGGCCTATACATAATTGAGCCGGTTAGAATGATAGCGGTGTAAGTCATACGAACATTGTTTTGAGTAATCGAAGGTTTTGTGAAAGTGTCTTTAAAAAATCAAGATAGCATATATTTAACTGTGAGCGATGGATTCATGTTTGAACATAGTCCCTTTATTAATATGCATTAATGATAGGGTCTGAACCAGCCTGTAAGTAATTTTTATTGTTATTTAAATGTTATTTCAATGACTTACACCACTGTCATTCTACACCGCAAGTGGGTTCACTGAAAGAAAGTTAAAGTGAAATGTCACATACACATTTATTGTTCGGAAGTTTTTTAGTTTGGTTATTATAACACAGTTTGATACCATTTCAGACAACTTTGAATGACAATAACTAAACTTACAATCGGATCAATTTGAAAAAGATGATATATTGGTTTCACAGCCAGTGAATTAAAACTCAGCAATGTTTCTAGGTTTGTGCTGTGTCTTGTGCGGGGTTTCGCCTAGGAATGCCAAGATAGGCTCATCAGCGGGCTAATGGTGTCCGTGCCCGGTCTCCCACGGGAGTAGCGAATTGCGCAGTAAAGAAGCGTGGGTGCGCTTCATAAGAAGAGAGGTAATGCAGGAGTCCGGGCACGAACACCAAGAGCCAATGAGCCTATCTTGGTGTTCCTAGGCGAAACCCCACAAAAGACACGGCACAAACCTAGAAAAATTGCTGAGTTTTAGATCAATTTGATATTATCTGTTATAATAAAAATAAATTATTATGGGTCCTTTCAGTTTCCTCCACAATCTGCTTCATCAAGTTAGTAACTCCACGTCTTCATACTGGAGTAAGGGGCCTATGTTGTCTTCAACGTTGGTAGTTTTCAAACTGTTAAAAAACTCGTGGTGTATTGGTGGTATGAATGGTAAGAGATCTGTCATGTCTGCCTTCTTTTTTATGGACACTGGCCTGATGTTCGGGTACAACAGGTCCTCTGGCAGATTGTTGAAACGTACTGGTCTCCCTTTTCGACCTGTTGGAGTAAGGTCTAGTGTGTCAAAGTCAATGCACTCTTGAAGCGTTTCTTTGTACTTAACGCTGTAAGAAAGTTTTTTTTTCGAGTCCCATCCACTGTATTTTCAGCCAGTTTACGTCCATTTTGTTTGCGTTTCTTTTTCTCCTACTAATATTTTGTTCTAACTGTTTGGTAGAGTAAAACTCTTCACGATTCATTGAGCAAACAATGAACTTTTTGGTACGACGGCATGATGTCATGATGGTTTCACAGCCAGTGAATTAAAACTCAGCAAGTCGTACAGGTACATATACAGGTTTTCCTTTAGCTGCTACTTCCACGCACCCTAAGTCGGAGTCATTAGGGAGAAACGAATGTCCCGACACAAGAAATTTTTGATCTATGATTTCAATGTCCGTCTCGTCACTTTGAAGAAATCTCATCAAAGCAAGTGTTATGTTTATATTACGGTTCTGCCCCGTACAAGTGTCACTGTAGATAGTTACGTGTTTCTTCCTGGAAGCATACATTTTTAGTGTTTCACTAAACAAGAAGCTAAATCTTGCGATCCTCGGGATGCTATAGTTTCGTCCCAAACGTAAAAATAACCAAGGTCTTTTCCCAAATCATGTACACCGAAATTATAACAATAGCAATTCCGTTTGTAATATGCACCACTTACTGTTAATATGGGAAAAGGAAGAGCTTTCTGTAAATCCATACTACAAGCATAACTGTCCGGATTACGTTTAGCAGATGTTGCATCATTTTTCATAGTGTCCCTGGCTAATACGGCCCTCCTTAAGTGCAATTCATGATCAGTATGCAACTTGGCCTTTTCAGTAACACTCAATTCAGGATTAGAATATTGCATCTTAAAAATGTCACATTTTTTACAGGTGTCCTTCTTGGGTACATAAAAGTGTAAATTGAATTTGGTATTAAACACATACCTATAGTAATGTTCTTTTACAGGGGTTTTGCCAGATGAAATACACATTTCTTCATAAAGTGCATACATTTTTCTAATGTTGAGAGAAACACAAAGGTATGTTCTATTTGGATTGTGTTTCCTTGTGTAGTGACTTTCATAGGACGGAAATGAACGTAGGCTATATGTTCCATTACCAAGTTGGTATCATCATCAGATATTTTTCTTGATGGGCAGCCCTTGTTACCTCTACGATGATCCCCGGGAGTGTTTCCTTGAACCATCTTTTTCAGGGCTCTGTCAACTCTCCCACCTGACACACCGAACGTGTTTAGAAAATATTTTTTACATACGTGCATAGATACGCCCTTTTCGGACTTCAAAAACTATTTGTATGCCCTCCCCTTATTAACCCATCCACTTTCCTTGGTCTCCTTTGTTTAATTTCATGCTGCTGGATCAGACCACAAATGTATGCATTTTGCCTTCGAAAATCACCTATTTGCCAGAAGTTCTCAAAAATAGATTTATGTTCATCTTTTGAAAAATTGTCATTACACTTCAGTTTGCAGTTGCATTTTGCATCAGAATATTCTTTCTCATGTATAATACTACCTGTTTTGTTGATATATTGATGACCAGAATTTCTAAGGCGCTTGGCTTCTTTTTGTTTATGATTTGCAAGAACTCTGGTCCTCTTTCTAGATTTAATTTTATTATCAGGCCCAATAGACTCGGGGGTATATTGTGAATTGTCAGGCTCTGAGTCCTCGGAATTTGTTGTAGACGATAGCTGACAAGTCTTTTTGCACGGGGTACAATATGTGACAGATCTATATTGTAATCGGGATCTTCATCAGGATCGTCCTCAAACTGAGAATCACTGCTCAAAGGCTCAAACCTGTTACTAGGCCTAGCCATTTTAATATGGTTTTAAGTATTGTAATAGTTCACATAACCTCAAAACACCACATAGCAAAATAATTTGTTTTTTAAATCAAATGCAATAAGTCTTCACTAGTTTTCAGATACACATTGTCACTAAAGCACAGGGAGGCATGGAGGGCTGCATCAAACCAGTCAAAAGACTGAAGACTCAAACAACAACACTATGAAGAATCGAAACACACACACAACGCTGCTAAACATCGATTACAGTAGCTACAGTAACTAGTAATAAACATCCGTAGCCTTGCAAGTGACTTACACCAGTGTCATTCTCAACTACACAGCTGTTCAGTTCCACATCCAAAGTTGGTGCTGATCCTAGTGGCCAGTTTGTGTACTATTGACTTACATCACTATCACACCAAGTAGAGGAACTAAAATGGAACACATAAGTCAGATTGTGCAATTTACTGACTTACACCACTGTCATTCTAAGCGGCTCAATATAACAATCCAACATGGCGACCATCTGAAATATTTAGACTGTTCTCAATATCTACGAATCTATTACAGCAATCAAACTGAATTTTCTTATGTTCATAGGGGCTATGAAGATAAGTTCACCTAGAGTACTTTGAATAACCTGGTGAACACAAATCCAACATGGCGGCGAAGCGAAATATAAATATTCACATCGACGATTCTCGCAATTTACCCATCCGAGTGCAGTGAAACTTGGTACAGTAAATCCTTATACAAATGTTAATCCACTGGCATCTAATTTATTTCTATTGTTTCTATAACCATAATATGGCAGCAGTGCGAAATTTTTAAATTTCGTTTTTACTTCTTCTGTCCTAATCATGCGATTCAATTTTGAATACTACACGTACACAATAATCTTCATGTAACAGTACATATCTCTAAGACCTACATATATAAAAATTCAACATGGTGACCATCCGCAATATTTAGTCGGTTCTCAATATCTACTAATCAATTACAGCAATCAAACTGAAATTTTGTATGTTGATAGTGGTAATTAACCTAAGTAGGATATATGAAAATAGGCTTTAGTTCTTCACGGAACTACTTGTTTTCTTTTGCAATGCCTGTCTGTATGTGAAGCGTCCAATTCAATCAATTTGAGGTTCAGAAATACTAGAATGTTTGACGATGGTTGTATGTAATGAAGGATTGCGAATATTGCATAGAAATGATGTAATATAAAGGAATAGTAGTTATGGTCTAGAGTTTGAGACCAATTCCTAATGTTTTTGATGTGAGTTGTGTATTAGTTATTATAATTTATTCTGTTCTTAAATTAATTTTTCTTACTTATAATTCCACCCAGTGTGTGTGTCTTTTCTTGTAATATTTCCGATAATCGCAACATTGAATAAGTGCCAATGTAATTCTCATTTATAACCCGGCACGCCCCGAGAGGCCAACTGATATTATGTTTCTGTATTATTTTTAACTTTCTACAAATTCTAGTCTATATCACGGACGAAATGTTGCAATATAAAAGTATCTCCCAACTCATAGACGCAATACGTCTGCAACTAATCCAATTGATGGGGCAGTTAGAAAGAATGGACCCAAACAGACGACAGTAACTTACAAAATTCATACATAACTGAAGAACAAATCAACCAGATCTTATTGGTTCAAACAGACTGAGGAGGACCTTAAACATTTCGGATCACCAAATGTAATAGACCAAACAAAAAAGCAAGGAACTTACACTCACACCGAGTCTCGATATGAAAGAAAAATAATTCTATTCAGACTGGTATTTCTTGTTAAATCGTGTTTTTTGTGATTCATGACGTTAAAAGAAAATATTGCCCTATCAGTTAATTTCGCAATAATTTATATACTGTTCGCTTTTATGTATGAAATAAAAGCCAAATGTATTGATTATATCTTTGTAAGTTCTGATAATTGTATGTTACATATTAGTGAAGGTCACGGTGTACGGGCCCCCTTAAGCTAATATCATTCAGGTTAGGGCTCCTAGGTACCTATTCAGACTATGCAGATGGGGCCCTTAAGCTAATATGATTCAGCTTAGGGCTCCTAGGCACCTATCCAGACTACGCAGATGGGGTCCTTACGGATATTGACACACATGGACTGTCTTTAAACTAACATTATTCGGTTTAGAACTGATAGGTACCATCTCAATCTGTGAGCTTATGGTTCTTCTTAGGAGTATCGATACACCTGGCGTGTTTAAAAGTAATATCATTCAATTTAGAGCTGCTCGATTGCCACCATACTGTAAGAGCATGGTTCTCCTGACACTATTTATAAGGTATCCACAAACCTGGAGTGTCTTTAAACTAATATCATTTAGTGTAAAGCCCCTATGAACCCTCAGGAGTAATGGCACACTTGGAATGTCATAAGGCTATCAGCAGGTTAGAGCATTCTCATATTTCAAATCTCCTCATCATATTAAGGCCAGAGTTTAAAACATTAAGTTGGAGGGATGTTAATATACAATAGTGCTGATTTAAAGATATGTTTCTGAGGAAATAATCATATTAACTTATTTTTCAAGATTCTTTGGTCAGCTGAATTGTACAATGTTTGGAACGTAATGATAATGAATTAATCATATTTAGAAGAGTTGCTTATTGCTAATATAATGCGAAGTAAAATACCGTAAGAATTTTAAATTTAATCCACATTAGTCAATAAATAAAAATAGAATATATTATACGAGTGTCAGCCACATTGTGGCTCTCTTCAGTAATTGCCTTCAAAATAAATTAAAACTAAATTAATTACGAGCAAAGCTGATCAATATTTAACTTGGGTTTTCCCGTAATGTAATACAAAATGTTCATAAGAAGTATTCAAAAAACAGATCTGTAACAAAGTGTGATGTAAATTGATGATACTATAAAATAATTTTCTACACAATCCCATGTCTAAAATATTTGGTGATGGTAAAAATTATGTTATAAATAGATTCATTTTTTAAAATTGCCTTGGGGTGGTTTTTCACAAGATGAAATAAGGATCTTTGCTGAGGGGAGCATGGCTTGGAGATTTATTGTATTTATTCCTTGCTTAATTGAAAATTTTATACTGTTTCTGGTGTGGATGAAGCTTTATGTTCTTTGAGTGAGGATTATTCGAATATGTCTATGGTGAAGTTGGATTCAATAGGTGTTACTCTATGCGTTGGTTCTTATTGAATGGGTAATTGGAAAGCTTGAAGCCATGTCCCTTTACTGAATTTTCATAAGTCTATTCTTGTATTTCATCCGTTATTATTATCTAACCCCCTTTTTGGTACTTATTTTGTAAATTCAACTGTTAACTTTTCCTGCCAAAAATGTAATTATTTTCGTTTCCACCGTAGAAAAAGGAAATTTCGTTATTCCTTTATCTTTGAACTTTCTCGATTCTAACTACTGTAAATCGCGCTATCCTAAACATTACATTAACTTTGACCTCAGGCTCTAGCGGTGGGATTTCTATCGCAGTAAAGGCCGTTGCATGCCATCTAATCTCTTCGTCACATCTATACAGTTATGTTCCGCAGTGTCAGTGATTGGCCAACGGGATAGTGGCTTTAGGTGGTAGTTGTTCTCACTTTGCTTGACATACAGGTGGAAAAACCTTCATTCTTCGTTGTTGACAAATACATTTGTCTTGTCCCCTCTGGACCGTAAGCCTTCTTCTCTAATTCGCCCTGAATCACATTTCTCCAAATTTGAAATCCTTAAGATTTTATCAAGCCAGCGCGAATAACTGCCATGAAATGCAATATTTGTAAAACGAACTTGGTCTCGGTCTATGAGCAAATGCAGCTGATCTCATAACACAGTTCATTGATATGCTTCTTTTAACAAGATAAACATACTGTTAAGCGGTAGTTATCTACTCATTTATTTCAGAATAACTCTCTAAACATCATATCATTGATGCTGTACGAATTTCTTACATAGATGTGACTCATTATATAAAGATATACTGAGTAAATTTCAACACTGTACTCTTCACAGAACTTGGTATCATAAACAATACATTATTCAAGGTACACTTAATAAGCGTACGTGCATACCCAAAATATATATATATCATGGATATGTAAAACACTCCGCTCTCCCTAAAATGTTTCCAACACATATATAGATGTACACAAAAACCCTCCACAAATTACACAAGTGTTTAAAAGTTAAACATAATCAGTAACAAGGCCATGCCGCTTGATAGGAATGTCAGGCGGATTGCTGAACAAACGGAAACTGAGTCACACACCATATGTCACACAACTAGTCCAAAAGAACAGTGTCAGAGAGGTACTGATAGCTAAGGTACACCTTTCACAACAACTAGCAAAACTTGACAATGACTTCCACAACAATATATGCTGTTAATAGGGTGCATCGTTACCCCTAACGGTCACACACACTTCGCAGCGACATCTATCAGATGGTCCAAGAGCTCTTGTGGTAGGCGATCTCATTCCTCCGAAAGGGAAATGCAAATGTCTTGGAGGGTCCTTGGTGGAGGTTGATGGGATGCAATGTGCCTCCCCAAAGCATCCCAGGCTTGTTCCATAGGATTCAATTCCGCAAACCTCGCTGGCCAGTCCATGAGAAGAAAGTCTTCTCCAGCCAGACGTTCATCCACCAGAGCAGCGCGGTTCGGTCGGGCATTATCGTCAATTATTAGGAAGTCTGGACTAACCCCACCTCTGAACAGTCGAACATGTGGACTCAGTACCTCATCCCTGTATCTCCGAACATTCACAGTAATCCTCGGACCACCTATGAAGATGTGCAGGTCCTTACGGACATTCAACATGATGCAGTCCCACACCATGACGCCACCACCACCATATTGGCCGTGTTCCACGATGTTCCTGTGGTTGTATCGGCTACCCAGTTCTCTTCAAATCAATGCGCGACGGGAATCGTTCTGCAATAAGAGTACATGCCTCCATTCATTCATAGTCCAGTTTCGGCGTTGACGGCTCCATAGTTAACGGGCCCGTTTCGGTGCTGGAGTGGAACGCACACCGCGGGACGTCTGGCAAACAGCCCTGCTGTTCTGAGCCTCCGGTAGACTGTTTGCCGGGAAACGGCAAGCCCTGAGATAGCTGCAAGTTCCGCCGACAATTGTTTTGCATGTGCACTCCGAATCCCTCAGGCGGTTAAGGCCAAATATCGGTCCTGTTGTGGAGTGGTTACTCTTGGTCGACCTGGTACTGGGCTATAACTAACATCTCCTGTGTCTCGAAATCGTCTCCAAAGCCTGGAAATGACACATCAAGGCACATTCAAAGATACGGCGATTTCAGTCCGTCTGGCCTGCTTCCAGGTGGCCTAGTATTCTACCCTTAAAAATGGGGTACAAATAGCTTAGGTGCACCATTATGTTGTCATGTTCACCACGAGGCTTCACTCCGCCTACTATAAAAGTCAAATACGACTGAGGGAATGTGGGGCGCAGGCACTGGCTGTGTTTACCTTGCGATTACGCCACTAGTCAAAGCAGGGAATACTCATTTCCTATAAGGAGCGAACATGTAAGGTTGGTAGGTGCATATGTCGTGCGATTTGCAGTCTATTTCCTGTTGCCCTGCTTATTAATAACTTATCGATAACTTTAGTATACTAGTGTATATTCCCAGAATATATAATTTGGAAGTGCACTTAAACTCTCTTCTATAACAACTCCGGAGCATATCAGTGTGATGTTTACAAACACATCTCCCTAGTATATTCACAGTACATATCATATGGATGTGAAGAAAACTCCTCTCTATAACATTCACGGAATATAACATGTGGAATAATGTCTTACCTCCACTCCCTGTAAAATTTCCAGAATATTTCATACTGATGTGTGAAAAATCCTCTCCCTAAGTCTCTTCACTTGAAACCTTTCATACCATGCTTGAAATAGTATGTCAAAGTGCTTTCCGGCGACTAAGGATATTGTTGCATCCGGGGAATGGACACCCATCCCCTTCTATCTACGACACATACATCCATCTCCAAACAAACGCTTTCGGAATACATTATAAAATTCTAGCATACATCTAAGCCTAATACATAGCATCAACCCCCAATAACACCGGCCAACTCCTCACATCCTGTGAAATATGCAATTCTGCACAGTCGACACTCAAAAGGCTATAAAGCTGGAGAGGTGAGGTAACTCGAGGTCAGTCTTCCTCAGTGCCACCTTGTGTCAGACCGCTGCCGAGAGCCACTCCGACGAACGCCAAAGGGTAAGTGTCTAAGCGATCACAAATCCTGACACAAACATCCACACTTTCACCCCCTAGTGCTTGGATTGTAATAAGCATCTGATTCATTAACTGCTCTGCCAATGCTAGGAGTACTTCAAGTCTGAATTACCCCATTGAACTCAGTCATATTAGAAGCAATGGTCTTTTAGTTTATTGCTTTAATTGTTAAGATCCTACCCTTCATCCCTCGTCCCGGTAGGATCCAGGTAACACTTAACTAATTGTTTCGTGGCGCCCATAACCAGCTACTCGCCTACGTCACACTGCTTGTATCGCTTATTAGCGCGAGCCGCCCGCTGCCCACGTTAGCAGTATTCCAAACAGTGGCCCAGCTGTTCAGGGCTTCCAGCACCAAACCGCCCTTAATCCGGATATCGCATCCCCGAACTACCCGATCAAACAGTACATTTGGGAGTTCTCCTTTCGAGCGCTTACTCGCCCTCGAACCAGTACATAACCGACACCTCTTACACTCGAGCTCCAAGCAGCCCCCAGCTACTCATATTTCATCCCCCCAGATATTACATTGTAGAGGGCACCCTCTCAGGTGCCCTACATTTGGTGGAAGTGCTAGGTACCGTGACGTTGTTTTAGAACAACGCCCTAGGGTTACAAACAACGTCACTCTGCGGTAAAGATCCCAAAAATTACCTTTTACTAGCCAAGCTTACACCACTCAAGATTGAGAAAATTTTTCCGAGTACGGGTCAGGTAGTATTTAGTACCCACCTAAGCCCGCCCCAGCAGATATATCATTTTCGAAGCCACCCTTACATAGAAGCAAGCAATTTACAACCTCATAGGAAGTTACGCCCATCCCATACGATTGTGGTCACATTATTTAATTACCCGCCCATTCAGAACCCCAGTGCCTCAGGCAGGATAGCGACGGTGATATTTAATTCACCAACCCCGTAGAATAAAGGGAAAATACATTGTAACCGCGACATTCTTCCCCCGGCTTGAATAGCCCATACACAATCGCATTTTCCAGTATTCCTGGAAAATAGGATACACTTGATAATTAACGTTCCCCCATAAAGAATACGCCCCTGTACACACATATTTAGCGCCACAATACAAAGCCCCCGACCAAGCTGGGATTTAAATATTTTTAGCATCCCCGCATTAGGAGGGCATACATATTCACATGCTTACGAGCCCGTAGAATAATTCTACACTAAACATGACACCTCATGCCGAAGTACCGGATGTACCGCGTACACCAGGGAGGACCACATCCTGCACAATGATAGGGAATCCGAATTACTCTTTACCCTCCTCAGAAGCCGCCAGCGCCGAATGTACAAAGTGCAGGTACATATACAGGCCTTGCAGGCGAGGGTAAGTGCGGCACAGGATAAATACATCCGCACCCCCACCGATACACGGAAAGTGCTCCACACCCGGTCACATCGCAATTCTACGGTCACCACCCTCCCAACGCGACCCTCCAGCACATAAGGGCGCAGCATGCGATTTTGCATCGCCATTTCGCACAGCTCGTTGCCGAATATAGGCGGCTGAGCGCCCAATTAATTGATCTGGACACAGCCCACTCCAATTAGGAATGAGGGCGGCGTAACCATTACATATATGCCACGTACCGCATCATCGCTTATCGAGAACACACAACTCCATACATTTAAGCCTCCACGTCCACCCGCCGCACTTATATTGCCCCCTAGTACGTTCGTGCATTTGTGAGCGAACGACGGCTCTACGTACTAGTTCACAGAAAAATCCCATTTACACCCACAGGGGAGCCAAGACGGCTTAAACCTAAAATCACCCTTCTCCAAACGCCCCGAACACCGGATACATCCCCTGAGTGGATTCCGGGTGCTAAAACTGCATTAGCCATCCGAGGGCAAAAGCAGTACGCCTTACGGTAGACACTGGCTCACGGCCTAGCATTGGAGCTCACATAACTCGACTCCTGGGCCATTTTTCCTTTTAAACACATAATAGAGGTATACATAGAGGGTAAGACAAATCGAAGCAAGCTGCACATGTAGCAGCTAACCGTGTCCCATCATCCCCATAAGTCCCTAGGGACATAGTATCCTAGGACAGCATGGACAAAAGCGCCAAAACGCGCTAGGGCATCTGGTAGCCATATTCACAACAAGTGTCGGTGCCAATCCCACACAATGCCCATCCACGACCTAATTATAAGTTGCATGCTTAATTGTTAAGGATATACTACCATTGTATTATTTTAATTGTGTACTTGTATCATACCTGGATCAGATAACAATCGCTAGGGAATCGTATTGAATTGCATACATAACTTAACACATGTTTCGTCACCAGCCGCCAGCCTAGGTCATTCCCGGATACTGTCACCCGAACCCCACCGCTGACACAGTGACTGCCACGCTTTCATAGCAACAGACGTGCAATGCCAGTCCTCCTACACACCCATGCGTCCTTTCGAACATTCACCCGGAGTACAGGCGTAAGATCGTGGAAAGCTCACTTTTAGTACACGACCACACATACAGTGTAGGTCACATCTTAGTATGACAGGGAACATATCCGAATGACATCATTGCGCTAACAACCACACCCAAGCATAGGTCCATTAGTTGACCGACGAAAGATTCAATTACCTTAAAACAGGGTCCGCAGGACATACATGCCTTCACAGAATACCGGTCTAAACATTCTATACTAATAACTGTACACATACGGCGTAATTGTATGCACAGTCGGTAGCGACCGACAGAAGATGAAAATACCATAGTATAACAATTAGTTGACCACATAACATGGCAACAGCCATTTTATACCAACACATCCCCACTAGAATTACTACGAAAGATGATAATACACAAAGCCATACTTCCCACACAAGCACGAGGTGCACGGTTTACGGAAGCGACCTCACACCGAGGCGAGGTTACAACCTCCTTCCACTTAATTATCGCCGCGGCAGATAATACTTTAGCAGGATTTCTCCCATATAACGTGTCCACATACGATTACAAACGTAGCTTAAGGTTAACCTCATGGACACCACAATAACACAGGTTATCAGCGTTCCACACAGGCCAACACTCCCTATTACAATAACACAGGTTAGCGGCCTTCAGTACAGGTCCAGACTCCCTATTACAATAACATCGGTTAGCATCTTTCAATATAGGCAAAGACTCCTTACCAAACCAACACGAGTTCGATGCATCCACAATGCTAATTACAAGCTATCACAATAACACAGTTTAGCGGCCTTCCGTACAGGCCGAGTAACCTTACAATTGGACACAACAGGTCATCAGGACCACACACTTGTTGGAAAATTGGATAAGGACATACTTACAGAGGTCACATAGTATCACACACTGTAAATTAATGTTACATCCTATAATACATATCACTCAGTCCCCACACACGGGAGTGCGCACTGAGTCTAAGCAGCGACGCGCGATCCATCCACGATACCGGAAACAGTAATGCTACCACAGCATCTCAGCCTGTGCATAGCAGGGCATCCAACACATACAGGCCACATATGGCGCTGTCACAATCCACACAGCCCCTTTTCTATATTTTTTCCTAACATGGGATCTTTCATTTTTCTTTTTGTTTAACGGTGGCATTGATCACACAATAACGTCATAGGGACATGCATAACAAACAGTTCTCCAAAGAGGCGTCATCACCCTTAGCCGACGATTAGGGACATGCACTCAAAATTTAATTATTTCATGCATATTTTTAGCCTTCGAAGGATCGGACTCACAGCTAGGCTGTGGGATTGGGACGATTCCTTTAACGGTACAACTAGGGCACCATTCTATCATCCCTCCGCCAAGTTATGAATAGTTCGTCATAGTATGCCATATGCCGACATAACATTAAATAATAAATTAACGACATACCTTAACAAAAGCCACAAGGCTACCACAGGACCCAAAAGTCCTTATTTCGATCCCATTATATCTATATACACATTAGTTCCACACTTGTAACCACAATCATTAGTTGGCCATAATAAACATCTGTATTTTCACTCAGGCGCCGACTTAAACCAATATACATATCACCATATGTATGTACGCATAGCATTAACGCTATGGCTCATAATTATTTTATGTTCTGCGGAAGAGTATTGTGGTAAGCTACATCAAAGTGTCCTTTCCAAAAAACAATTTAGGATAAATATCCGAGCTCGCAAAGGCGCGTTTGAATCAGACCATCATCTTCTCCAAATTAAGACGAAATTCCAACCCAATAGAAAGCAAAAAGGCCCACCCAAAAATATCAAACCAGATCCAGAGTACTTGAAACTCCACAAAGAAGAAATCATAATGCAAATTAATCAGGAGACATCAACAGACTGGCAGAAAATAACGAAGAAAATTCAGGAAGTCATGAAACTAGGACAACCTCCTCGCACAAGAAAACATCGTTGGTGGAATGCAATTTGCGATCAGGCAGTTGACAACCGAATTACTGCGTGGAAAAAGTTTAACAGTCACAAAACTGAGGAAAACTAAGAGAACTTTCTTAAAACCCAAAAATATGCCTCCAAAACAATTAGGAAAGAAAAAAGAGGATATGACAACAACAGACTCCATGAAATCCAGCAGGATTTCGCCCAACATAATACTAGAAACTTCTACAAGACGTTTAGAGAAAACTTAAAGGGATACCAGGCGCCCAGCATGTGCTTCAAAAAACCTGATGGCACGTTGGAAACTAACGCGAAAGAAAGCTGTAAAATATTAGCCCAATACTTCAACTCCCTTCTTAACTGCGAACCACCCCAAGAAAAACTTGCCTTCACTCCTCCGGTTTCCACACACCCGGACTCACAACCCCCTGACCTAGAAGAAATTCTGGAGATCATCCAAAAGCTCAAAAATAACAAAGCACCAGGAGAAGATGGGATCATTGCTGAATTCTGGAAACTGAACGATCCTACACTTACGCAGAAACTTCATCACCTTATTTCAGACATATGGATGATGGAGCGAATACCAGAAGACTGGAAATGTGCTCTAATTCATCCGTTACACAAAAGGGGTGATAAAACAGACATGAGTAATTACAGGGGAATCTCCCTGCTCCCTATTGCTTATAAACTCCTCTCCAAGGCACTTTTAAACAGGCTAGAACCTCAGCTGGATCCGCTAATTGGTGAATACCAAGCCGGATTCAGAAAAGGGCGATCATGTGCTGAACAGGTGTGGAGCTTAAAAACAATATTACAAATGAGAAAATGTAGAAATACAGTAATAACATTCGTCGACTTCAGAAAAGCGTATGACTCTGTAGACCGCGAAACCATTTTTATGATCATGAAAGAATTCGGGATAGACAGAAGGACCCGAAAAATCATTGAACAGACGCTCACAAGAACTATGTCCAAAGTGAAATTCATGGGTGAAATATCGGAGCCCTTTCTCATCAAAACTGGAGTTCGACAGGGGGACGGATTATCCCCAATGCTTTTTAATATTGTTCTAGAAAAGATCATTAGGGAATGGGAGCCTCATGTAAAAGGCATTCAAATTGGAATCAAAAACGAAAACCGTCTTACAGTCAAGTGCCTCGCTTTTGCAGACGATATTGCCATTATCACTAACACCAGACATGAAGCCATACACGCAGTGGAAAAATTACATGAAATTGCTCAAAGAACCGGACTACAAATTTCTTATGAAAAACCCCACTATATGGAAAGACGGCCAGAAAATAACTCTTCTTTAATCACACAATACGGTAAAATAACACAAGTCCCCCATTTTAAATACCTTGGTGAAATCATACAGTCCTCGGGACTAAACCGAATCGCCAATGAACAAAGAATCACCAAACTACAGAAGGCCTACAAGCTAACGTGGGCTCACTACAACAAGAAGAGCATCTCGCTGGACGCAAAATTAAGGCACAACGGTGATTCTTCCGGAAGCAACTTACGCAGCCGAAACAATGGTGATCGACGCTCATTCCAAAATTAAGGATATAGAAAAAAGAGAAAGGAAAATTCTCAGAAAGATTTACGGGGCAGTTAATAATAACGGTATTCGGATGAAGTGACCTCAAAGCGAACTCTACCAAAAGATCCACACGATAACGGAAGTAATCAGAAAACGCCGAGTACAGTTTTATACACACATTTACAGGATGGAAAATTTCAGAGCGCCGAAGAAATTGCTCAACGTTATAACACGGAGTAAGTGTGGCACGGAGTGGCTGACAGAGATTCAGAGGGACCTACAACAGGTCAACATTGAAAATTTTGAGGACCGCACCGAGTGCAGGAATAAAATCAAAAATGTTAAGTTTGATCATAGACCATCACGACAGCCTGGAAGAAAGTGGACAGCTGAGCGGAAGAAGGAGTATTCTGAGAGGATGACGAGGTTTTGGGAACAGAAGCGGGAAAACGCCAGAAGATGAAATCATGTAATCAAGTTCAATCGCTCTCCTAAAGGGGAACAATCGATTAAATAATATAAATAATATATATATATATATATATATATACAGGCAGCCACTACGTCCATGGTCCATAACTACCTTACGTTTTCTTAGGAGAGTACTGTAAAGTTTACATTAAAACACACCCTCCTAGGGTCACAATATAGGGTAAATATCAGCCATGGGCATAGGAATGCCAAGTTTTGTAGAAAATCGTGAACGAAGGCCCAATGATTTACTTCCTTAAAAACACTAAGTTTGCACTTGTGAACACAAACATTTTATACACGTTAAAGGAACGTACTCCCCTGTTAACACATTGCATCATAGTGCTACAACATACAGCTGTCACTTCCATACCGCAGGTTGTCCGGTAGACATAGTCCATTACGCTACCACACGGACAGTCAGGCATTTGCGAAATACAGTATAAATAGTACTGACGACACATAGAAATGCCCAGTTTATACACCCCGAGGGAACTATTACTGATCCCCATAGCATTTCTGCATTTTCCCGGAGTAAGTGGGACTAGACCACGGAAAGAATTTTTCTACGGGAAGACACACAGGACCTTACACGCGAACAGGGTCGCAACAGGCCTAAATACGTCACCAGTACTCTATATACAGCAGGCAGAGAAACCCCAGTTTTTTGTTTTCCTATCTTTTGCCCCATTTTTATCACGCTTTTAAGACAGCGAATGCCCACCAACGTTCCCCACCTTGGAGAGAGGTACTTCGCTTCCCTATTGCCTTTTCAATGACTCACTATAGTCACACCCTCACTCCATCATATACAGGCTATCACGCTTGCCAACTTTGCATACTCGTGCGCTTGACAGTCAGCTCGCGCAACGTCTACAAACACCGCCATTTTCTTCAAGTAACTCACAGAGCTCCTGTCCAATCAGCATAGCGCGCAGTTACACAATACTCCCAAAGAGCGCCGTAGCCAATTAGCACAGCGTATTCAGCCCAGCGATAACCGCTATCTGACACAACACATACACACCTGTTATCTCGGTTCTGACGTCACTCATCCTCCACTACACGTGACTCACAGAGCAGAGCAGCCATTATTTTCGCACAGCGACTCGTCACACACGCACGCTCCTTTCAAATGCCATTGCGCCCGGGACATTCACTTACGTAAGTACACACTGCCTCTTAGGGTGGACCCATATTTTTAATAGCATTCATCCCCTCACACACCCCCAAATTAACACAGAGAGCGCATATTTCACGGCCAAATGTCCGTACTAGCAGTGCTACACACGGAGCGCCTAGTTACATACGCACCGTTATATCCTTGGCCCTTCTTCACAAAACACTTGCCCTTACTACACCCTCGTAAGGACACTGCCCTCCGCTATAGGCAGGTATGGGCATTCCCCACAAATACAGGTAGACAAATACCCACGCTATTTATAATTTTTTTCCAGGCATAACAAATTTTAATGATAAGACTGTATTCCAGTTAGGGACGTTAAATATCGTTCACAAGGGTGGCCCAACTATATTCCCCGCCACACCCCTCTTACCCCCTCTCGGATTATTATTTTACACGCCTACATCTCTTGGGATTTATAGATACAGATGACACATGTTTCGCATTTATATTTACCCCCCCCCCCAATGTTAAGGGTGGCAAGACCCACTTTTGCTTCCACACACTTCCGCGTAGCGGATGATATAGTTTTGAACAATATCCCTTCTACAGGTGGATTTAGCCCACAAGAGAGGATACTAAATAGAACCCGCAGAGGCGGCATTTTAGATCACATATTCATGGATGATACGATTTGTTCAGAGCCAGACGGCGCACAGAGGTGCAGCCTACTATTTAAGGTAAAGCTATATTCCCCCCACAGCAATAGGCGGCAGTGCCGATAACGATAGACCATTCGCGGACGCGAATTTTCAGACAGCGCCCGTTTTACTTTTGCATCGGGATTCACCACTTATATAGCAAGCTCATCCCTACCAATTGATTATTTTGAGAGCACACTCGAGACGATATGCCACAGGAGAGATTTCAATCACAGGATATCCTGACATATCCCTGTGACCCTTCCAGAAAGGTATAGTACAGTGTTACTATAATACCAGGTTCTTTCTATTAACCTGAACAGTATTAGTCTATAAGATATCTAGAAAATAAGTCCAGATTATGTATTTTACATTGCAGGTAGCAGTACGCTATGTTATACGGCCACAGATGCCATAAATTACAGCACGTTGATCCAAGCTTAACAATATCCCCCCCATGGCACAGCATTTACAATCTACATCTTACACATATTTCCCCCATCCCCTATTAATGCGAGGCACTTGGTGGTCATGCAACTGCCAAGGTGCACCCTATGCTTTTTCGCTCTTGGCTACATGTTATTCAACATTTCGGAACTATAAAGCTAACAGCTTAGCGTAAAATAATTACCTGCTAACATGATTGTATCAGATATTGTATTTTTATCCTGCATGCCATTTTTTTACCCGGATAGGGATCTTTAACGTTGCATGCGACAGGAGGTCAGCTATAGCTCATACGTACCCATACCCACTTCAGTACGGGCTCTAACAACTGCACTGTAAACCCAGTTTCTGGCCGATTACAATCCTAACCCTCACCAGTAGAGCGTTCCTTACCTTTAACGCTTGTCCCACATCCGCTTAAGACCACAATTCCTAGTCCTAATTAACCATCCAACTACTAGAAACTTTAACATGTATACATTCTCCCACTAACAGGAGAACACCCTCCCACATCCTCAGCTTTCCGACTAACATGTGAAAGAATAAACGCAGCTGAAATTAGCTTGCCATCTGAAAGCCAGGCGCAATGAGGTGCACTGTGCCAAAACAGTCCCCCCCTACCTGGAATGGATACTCACCCCCACACACACAAACATAAAACTCGCTTGACACTTTAATTATGTGCACAGAGGTGCACATTGGAAAATGTGACGCTATTTTCCGCTGGAAAATAGAATCTTGGTAAGTGTTGACCTGGACTTAGGGCCATCACAGCCCATGACGTGGACTCAGACGGACGACGGAAGGTCGACGCGGCGATGGCGTAGTGCGGGCAAGCGCTGAAGCTGACGGGTGTACCTAGCCTGTCCCCCGACGCGACAGAGAGCTACACCCATTATGCACTACTGTCAGCAAAGCCCGACCTGCGGGTGGACTCTTGATGGTTCGATGGGAGAATGACCAACTCAGCGTCGGACGGGATAGACCATTCACCCAGGGACGACCCTTTTGACCAGACTTGTAGATAAATATAGGTAAGTAGTCAGCTTCATTGCGCAAAGCTAAGTCCTGTTCACGAACACAGGTGAAGACATAAGCCCTGCAGCGGCAGGTGCAAATGAATAATAATGAATAATAATGAATGATGAATAATGATGAATATATAATATACGATTATCTCCCGGGCCGAGGTATTGGTCACCGATGATCTCTTTGACCATACCCCGAGGACGATTCTACCTTATAAACGTTGATGAAATCCTGGCGAAATGATCAGGATTCACCCCCCTGGCCGAGGTAACGATCATCGCTGGTCTCTTTGATCCTACCCCAGGGAGGGGAACACCTTTGTATTACCTTGCGATTGCGTCCTAGGGATCCTATGGTCCCTAGCCTCTTTCAGGCGTCCCTTAGCGAATATATACGATATGCGAGAGGCGATATAGGATATGCCAGCCGATACGGCCACAGTGTTCCAACGATCTTGTATCGTTACCAATGCGCTTGGGAGGTCACTCGGTACGGAGGTAACTCCTTAAAGACGATGTAAAGCAGACCAAACCACTATACGTATGAGTCCACTGGATAAGCCCTTTTAGGCAGACCGATCGCAGTTTTCCCATACCACAATCTGCATTCGTTGGTCACTAGGGCCCCACACCATTTAGGGTACTGGTCATTCCGATACCACATTGCAAATTGGACGAAGGTCACTAGGATTACTGTACGCACATTTAAGGCCCCATACCATGTTACGTATTTCGCCGGTCCAAGGGTTAAAGTAAGACCTGATAGGCACTCTGAGTCCCGATACCACCCTGCGTATTGGGCAAAACATGACAGATACGTATGTTTCTCCATGCACCTACACATGGATTGTGCGATTGACGAGATGCGAAATATGATATGCGTCATGCGATAGGCGAATCGCGATGATATGCGATTGTTGAGATACGATATGCGATTTACAAGATACGAGTGACGAGATGCGAAATACGAGATGAGAGATACGATATGCGATTTATGATGTGCGATAATCAGTGATATGCGATCACCCGGCACTTTGGACATACACTTACACTTATAGAAAGAGACACATACACGGGAATGATCGAGTTATAATCGATCGGCATCGGCCTTTGACCTTACGTCAGCCGTGTAAGACTGATAATACGCTACGATATCATCGAATACGACATGGGATACTTCACCGTCGCGATATGCGATGCGGCGATAGTGCGATTTGCACCGTTCCAACCTGCGATTCTACACTGGAGCGATCGACTGATCATCGATCGGCGTCCACATTTGACTGCACGTCAGCCACACCAATTCGATAATATTTCCACATGATTCCTTTTTACAGGTGAGCTCCAGCGTGGGACACCAGTGGAAGCCATATAGTACCTAGGGGTACTTTCACTACAAGTGGCGTTCAGACGCGCCATTCGCATATTATAATTCCCAGATGTTCACTTGTGTGTATTGATATTTTATTCTCCATGTTTATCTGTTTTACTTGTATTTTTACACCCCCACAGATGAGAACACAGCTGCAGGCGAAGAGGACATTATACACCATGGTTTCCATTTCTTTCTTTCCCCACAGGTGGCGTTTTGTATATAGTCCCATGTATTTATCTTGCCCACGCCCTAACATGCGCTCATCGCACCCTCTCCCACACACACAGAGCTAACACACCCCAGCTCTCACACTTTCTTCCCCACAGCTTTCTACCAGTAATCAACTGATATCCGTCCCATGGTTAGGGATAACTGTGGGATATCCACTCCCGCTGGGCGGATCCCAAAAAAGGCACCTATAATGAGAGGTGTTATCCAGTAGCGAGGATCGTGCCCATAGAATGTAAGGGACTATCTTCCCTACTAAGATGGAGCGTCCACCCACAGGGGACGATCCATAGAGGTTCAGTTTATATGCAGTGGCCATAGGTTAATTATTGCCTAAGTTAATTTAGATACTAGATACTAGTTACAGGACACAGGTTCTTATTTGTAAAGGTATTCCCGAGGGATAATATTCATCTTGCGATAATTGTAGAGGTATATATTACTGCTCAGGCACCATGGATTTGCATGCGATTACGGCCGATATGACAAGGCCAGCACAATTCAAATGATTTATGTCTACACACTGTTTACATGTCACACACACCACAATTGTTACTATTGGACATTAGTTTCTTTTTCCTTTCCTTTCTTCTAAAATATAACTTGTAAAAATGCCTCCTTTCTCCCCCACACAATAAACCCTTTTATATCTATTCCCCTAACTTTACACACCGAGGCATTTATTTCCCTATCTCTATTCTATCCCCTATTGCACATTGTTAGTTATGTATGTACATTGTCTACCTGAGGGCAGTTTTTCATCCCGTCCTTCACGACACGGACGGAAGGGTAAATCCCACCCTTTTAGATGTTTTTTTCCACTCAGGGTAGCCACCCCTAGTGTTGATTTCTTGATTTGATTATGATTTATTGTAAGATGGTATTTACGAATGTTTTTGTTGATTGCATTCTTATATGACAAGTTCCATGTTCCATGTTATACATTTTATGTGCCCAGGGCACCCATGTTGTAAAGATGATCTGATTGTACCAAGAAATATTGTCCCCCCCCAACCAAAACACCTACACATGATCGCTAGACACGAACCGGAGGCAGACTTCTTCTACAAGGCACTGTACACTGACTCACCCCACACTTCCGTTTACGATACTACCCACCTTTCCATCTACGAGCTATTCACTTCTGACCTCACCCCACACGGGGATAACCACACCCCCCCACCGACGTCACCACCTTCTTTCCGAAGGGATAAGCTAGCAGATCAGAAGAACCCAAGAGAAGAAAAGAAGAGCGAAGATATTAGAAGAAAAAAGCAGATGACCTTTCACACACACACACAAGACAAACTACCCCTACGATCTAGTCTTCGTCCCGTCATCGAGGACGATGACTAGCTCCGTTGAAGGAGTTGTTGTATCCGGGGGATGCACCCCCATCCCCTTCTATCTACGACCAATATATTCATCCCGAAACAAAAACTTTCGGAATACATTATAAAATTCTAACATACATCTAAGCCTAATACGTAGCAACAACCTCCAATAACCCCGGCCAACTCCTCACATCCTGTGAAATGAGCAATTATGCACACTCGACACTCAAAAGGCTATAAACCTGGTGAGGTGAGGTAACTCGAGGTCAGTCTTCCTCAGAGCCACCTTGTGTCAGACCGCTGCCGAGAGTCGCTCCGACGAACGCCAAAGCGTAAGTGTCTAAGCGATCACAACACCTGACACAAACATCCACACTTTCACCCCCTAGTGCTTGGATTGTAATAAGCATCTCATTCATTAACTGCTCTGCCAATGCTAGGAGTACTTCAAGTCTGAATTACCCCATTAAACTCAGTCATATTAGAAGCAACTGGTATTTTAATTTATTGCTTTAATTGTTAAGATCCTACCCTTCATCCCTCGTCCCGGTAGGATCCAGGTAACACTTAAATAAATGTTTCGTGGCGCCCGTAGCCAGCTACTCACCTACGTCACACTGCTTGTATCGCTTATTAGCGCGAGCCGTCCGCTGCCCACGTTAGCAGTATTCCAAACAGCGGCCCAGCTGTTCAGGGCTTCCAGCACCAAACCGCCCTTAATCCGGATATCGCATCCCCGAACTACCCGATCAAACAGTACAATTGGGAGTTCTCCTTTCGAGCGCTTAATCGTCCTCGAACCAGTCCATAACCGACACCTCTTACACTCGAGCTCCAAGCAGCCCCCAGCTACTCATATTCCATCCCCCCAGCTATTACATTGTAGAGGGCACCCTCTCAGGTCCCCTATAATATACAGGTTGTCTCTTAAACCTTCCCTATCAAATGAAAGCTGGGCACTATTGGCAAAGCAGCAGTAGCAAGCAACTACACCCATCTGACGGCGGAATACAAAGTTCGCACTCATCCGAATCGATAACCCCACTCACACAGCAAAACAAAACCGTGAACAATGAAAATAAAGATCTTGCGGATATAAAAAACGTGAGATATATGATGGACTTCGTAACGAACAAAATAAATATAATTATAGAAGAGAAAATAAATCAGACACTGAACAGAAACGCAATGCCTACACGCAGAGGAAATGAAGAGTTCCATAACGATCCCGACGGAAGGGATAATAATCATAACTATAGAAGAGAATCAGAATGGACAAATGTAACAAATAAAAGAAATAAACAGGGGAACAAAGATACAAGAGGACGATCTACAAGCTGCAGACAAATTTGAAAGGAAATGCCACAGAAGAGATGGTTAAAAGGTACCTAGAGAGAAATGGAATCAACGACAACGTCTATTGTGAAGAACTTCACACACGAGGTAACAGCAAGGCCTTCAAAATAGGGTTTCCTTTCCAATTCCTTGAAAATACAGAACGACCGGAATACTGACCAAACAGAACAGTCGTAAGACGATTTCGTTTTCGGAGGTCACACCGTGATGAAGGAGAAGAACTACAATAAATATACACATGTGCTCCTATGGAACATCGAAGGCATAAAGAATGCCCTACCTCTTTTCCCAACATAGACACTAAGCAGTTATAGCGTCATCATACTGACTGAAACATTTTAACAGAGCATTTCAACATTCAAGGATACTACGGGACTCATTCATTCGCCCGCCAGACCGAAGGAAGACCAGCAGGAGGGGTCTCCATCTTTCTCAAACCGAATTTAGGAACAATAAAAGAAATAATAAAAAAAGAAAACACAATTATAGTACAAACCACCCTACTATCAATCATAGGCATTAATGCTCAACCGCAAATGTCAATAGAGGACATAATCGAAAGAATAACAGAGGTCTTATCGCAAACAAAATTAGATGATAGAGTAATCTTCGCAGGGGACATAAACGCAAGAATAGACAAACCAACCATTAAAACGGAACTGATTAAGGAGACGCTGGAAGAAGCAGGCTATGTCCTTATTAATATCCCCAATATGAAGACATACATTGCCCCGAATGGAACCAGCGCCATAGATCTAGTCTTCTACAGAGGAACAGACATTAAAAAACTCAGTCAAAAGGCACTATGGACTTCAGCCATGGCCCCAATTAGGAAACATCTACCAATCTCGACTACCTTTGAAATCTTCTGCCAAGACCAACTACCCATACCGCCAAGGAATAAAATATCCAGGAAACTAGATATAGAGAAACTAGGGCATATCAGCGAAGAATTAGATAAAGCAAAACAATTAATTCAACGGCATGAATTAACTGAAGCAGTGGAAATATGTACAAGAACCCTTCAATCATGTCAAACTCAAACGAAAGTAAGGATATCACAACAATGGTTCAATAAAGACTGTTATAATGAACGGAAAAATACCCTGATAGCACTACATCGAGCGAAGGACACATCGGAACCGAACCACCTGGTACAATACGCCGAACAAAGAAGGAAATATAAATCCCTAATCAAAAAGAGGAGAACGGATTATATAGAAGAAGATGCCAAGAGACGCGCTGCAAACGCTCAAAATGACCCATTCCTAATGCTTAGGAAACCAAAATCACCAGTAACGAGCAATATCTCCATGGAAACATGGGAAAACCATTTCAGAAGCATTCTCAATCATCAATACCAGTCAACAGCGTTTGAATTAACTCCAGTAACAATGACAGTAAATTTCACCCCCATAACAAGACAGGAAATTATTGATACAATAACAACAGCAAAAAATGGAAAAGCCCCCGGTCCTGACAGCATCTGCAATGAACACCTAAAAGACTCTCTGCTTGTCATGCTAGACTACTGGGTAGAACTATTCAACACATGCATACTCACTGGGGAAATCCCAGAGCAATGGAGGTCGTCAACAATCAAAGTGATGTTCAAGAAAGGAGAAATTGATGACCCTGATTCATACCGAGGTATAGCTCTCGAAAATACATCCTTCAAAGTATTCATGAAAATCTTAACAAACAGGCTTACAGAAGAAATAGATTTCCTGATACCGGAGAGTCAATTCGGCTTCCGAAAGGGAAGAAGCACATTACATGCCGTGAAATATCTAATTGAACAAGCCCAGGATACAATGAGGCACCCAGGAAAGAAATACCGTACTTTGTGGTCTTCGTAGACTACCGTCAGGCTTTTGACCTCATTGACAGAACGACGCTCGTCCGGAAACTCAATCACCTACTAGGGGCTACACATCCGTTAGTAATCATAATCTCGAATATCATCAGATATAACTATGTCCAAATATCAGATAGCATAGCCCTATCCAAAAACATAACCCAAACAAACGGAATCCTACAAGGAGATCCAATCAGCCCAATATTATTCAACATCATGACAGCAGATATCACAGAAGTAATCATAGATACATCAGCATCACTTTTACATTATGCGGACGACATGGCAATAGGTTCAGAAAACATAGAAGAGCTCCAAGAGGTCCTCAACAGGCTCACATCATGGACAGAAAGAAATGGCCTACAAATTAACCAGAGCAAAACCAAACAGATGACCTTCAGGAAAGGAGGAAGGCATTCACTTAAAAACACAATGACTCTTCACAACAAACCACTAGAAGTAGTGCCGAAATTCAAGTACCTCGGAGTCACCCTCCAAACTACTCTAACATCCTACAATATCCACGTTAAAGAAAGAGCGGCCGCAGCAATAAAAGCCATCTACCACATCGAACAACCTCAACAAATATCATTGGGTACAGCAATGCTACTGTTCAGAACAGCCATATCACCAATAGCAACCTATGGGATTAGCATTACCTGGGAAAAACTCACACTCAGCGACCTGATGATAATAGAAAAAGTCAAGGCCCGATATCTTAAGAGGATTTTAGGCATAGGAAAGTCTGCCCCTTCAAGGTTGACATATGTATTAACTAAGGAGGACTACTTCATCGATGACATCAAAATACAGTTTTACCTACCAAACACCAAAGCCTATGACAATGCACGCCGAAGCTTAAATGAGAAACGAAATGCCATTTGGTCCGACTTTGACTCCACAGATGCCATAATGACAGAAGAGTGGAAACAAGCTAATTACGAGCTACGACACGTAATAACACGTTACGCCACCCATGGATTTCACTATAGATTTTGCAAAACCAAGAATTTCCACCAACCGAATGAAGACTGTGTGTGTGACCTGTGCAAGGATCATTGTGAAAGGTACCACGCACAAAACTGCAAAATGAGGACAACCTCAATAATAAGACTGGCATTAGTATAATTGATCATTTATGTACAAAATATGTATTTGCACATTGTGCGCTTTTCTTTTATTAATAAATAATAATAATAATATTGGCAAATATTTATTTTAGGGCAATACCTTAATTCTCTCCCTTCATTACGACGGAAATATCAGTGGAATTACATTATTTCACAAGTATAGAACTCTGGAATATCCGGCACAATGACCGGTGTGAATGGCATGGATAGTCCAAAAGCATGTGTTTATTGTAAGAAGATTGCCCTCTATTAATTCCTTTAAGTAAACAGTTCCTAATAAAGTAGGCTATAATTCATTTATTAAGATAGCTCACCCACATTATAGTGCTGTCTGTGATAGTTCTCTGCTTGCTTACCTCGAGATATATTTTGCTTGCAGCAATAATGTCACCGTATTCAAACCCTCTTTGTCCCATATAATCTATACTCTGAAATGCCATCTTACTGATTGACAACTTGTTAACAGCTGTTGACCAGTCAAGCGGATCCATCAATGGCATGCAGACAGCACTTACCTTCCAGCAACCTTGAAACAAGACTGTCTCGACCTCCTTATGAGACTTACACTTCGCTATTACAAAACAAGTCTGGACAAAGCAAGAAGTCGTGTACCTGTCACAAGAAATGCACAAAATATAACTTGCCTCGACTGCAAAAACATGTTTGAAAAATACAGGGACTACACTTCAAAATATATCATCATCATCATTTATTACATTAAACAGGCCATTGAGGCCTACAGCAGAATAACAAAAGGAAAATATAAATTTTACAAATATTACAAAAACCAAAAAATATTACAAAGGAAAAATATTATAAAACACAAAATAGATCCAATAAAAGGATAGTCACTCAATCATGAGAGGAGGTGCAGATGGCCGGTCTATAACATCAGTTGCCGGTTCCAATTCTTGAAGGATCGTCGTCAATCGATCCTTCCACCGTGTTCTCGGGCGTCCTCTCGGGCGTTTTCCCGTGGTTTGAGTACAGTTTGAAAAACAGATATTGTTGTAATATATACTGTATTCTAAATAAGATTACATTAGGCAAAAACGCGCAAGGTTAATCCGCAAAACCAGATAATCCAGAGTATAGTGTACATCACAAAGTAAATTTGTTTACGCTTAATTACATGAAAGTGACTGAAGGCCACTATCGATTATGGCCCTTGACACTGACTCGTATACTGAATGCCAAATCAAGTATATTACATGAATTTGGCTACCAGTCGAGTTTTCAATTTACCCAATCGCGTTTATTGAATTCTACTTCAGATGAAAGCGCACACGTTGTTCTGGCTAACAGGCGAGTATTCTTTTTCAAATGCTCTGCTCACTGATTGAGTGATTCACAGGGAATATGGTATTTGCCTATTGCCAATAAAGTTGGCTATATGTTAAGATACTCTTTTAAGAACCCTGTTTTGAATGTAGTAGTCATGCATTCAGGATACACACGTGTCTCATTAGACCATCTTTAGAGCAAATTCTTTTCCAATATACATCACTCAAACGCAGTTTTTTTTCTAGTAAGAATGAAGATATGGTTCAACATGGATACATACGAGCTATGGTATAACATACCCTGTATGAATTAAGATGCGCTTCATGAATATCCCGCTTTCTTACAAACCTTTCTCAGTTTGTGTTTCGTTAATTTACTTCAGTCTGCAATAACATATTATTTGTAATTAAAACTCATTTTGTATAACATGAATACAACTTATGGCCACTATCAATTAAAGTGAGCTTCTCAAAATCTCCCTTCGTACTTTTCACCACAAGTACCACTTGAATATGGCGTTGGCCCCAACGACGAACAAGTGAATCTTCTGAGCCTTCCAATCAATGAATATTATAATCCGTACATACTTTATTAATACTGCTTTTGGCAAGTATGAATTAACACAATAATACACCCAATAAAGTAAAAACAGTTCCGCATGTACTCTTTGAATATGCCTTGTGGCAACTAAGTAACAAGCTATTCCTAACAGATACTTCTGAGTTATTGTTGCTGCGTATATAATACATAAGTATGGCGTAAAAATTTCTTCAGTAAAGTTTGATCGGCTTATTATGTGTAGATTAGCTTAAAGGAATAAGCATGTGTTTAAATTTTTTTTTTAGAATTAAGGATCGTTTGTGGGAAACGGTATAAGTGCCAGGATACCTCATTTTCAGATTTTGCACTGAAATCGTTATATCTACTGCTGCTAATACTGTAGGAAACAGTACAAGTGCCAGGCAATTCCCATTTAGTTTACAGTCTTGTCGAAAGATGGCACTTGGAGTATCTCCATAACACTTTCCATGGGGACCGATACAAGTGACATCTACATGGATTTCAGTGTTCTACCCGCAAAAATATTTATTTTCTTAATTTAGTTCATTGCTTATTAGCTTGATACATCAATATGGACCTAAATACACCATATACTGTAATAGTTCCGACTGATAGGGAGAAAGTGGCTGCTAGGAAAGACTTCCGAGTTCATGGAAAGGCTTACACTACATCACGAGGGGTAAATAAAGCAGCAAAAACTCCAGTACAAGAGGTACGTATTGTTTTTATAACCTCAAAATATGTTTAATGAACCATTTCTGCATGTTCTAATTATGAATTCAACTTGTTAATGTTGTAAGAGTGAAAAATGTAGATGAATATGTTATTTTATATATTTTATTATTTTATTGCAGGTAACGTGCAAATGCAAGTACAAATGTAAGGCGATTTCAAAGGAATGGAAAGAAATGTTATTTGTAGATTTGTACAAACTCTCAGATGAAAAACAAGGTACTTATCTGATGACCCGCATAGAAATTACTCCCGTAGCACGCAGGGGACATTGACAGTATGATTATCCAGCTGAAAGTAAGAGACAATCAACAATGCATTACACTGTTCCCACAGCCAACGGGCTTGTGCAGGTATGTGCCAGCACATTTAAAGACATTTTCTGCCTCAGGAACGAAGACTTCAGACGCTGAATGAGCACAAGAAGAAAGGCCTTGCCGCATATTCAGATGGTCGGGGGAAACATCCTTCATCACATAAGCACAAAATAGAATATACAGATGAAGATTGAAAATTGTGAAGGAACACATACAGTCATTTCCGCACCAAGAAAGCCACTATGGACGAAGTAAGAGTAGTAGGGAATATCTAAGTAGTGACTTGAACTTGCTACGTATGCATAATGCTTTCTAAGTTAAGTATCCTAACTCAAAAGTAGAGTATAGATTTTATCAGCGTGTGTCTTGAAAATGTTTTCCAAAACTACATTTTGGATTGCCTAAAACAGACACATGCCGAGTTTGTGACCAGCTTCAGTGTAAAATAAAGGCAAGTGAAAATGCCACTGATCAGTTTAGCTTCAGAACACAACTAATTCTGCACCAAAAGAAAGCCCACAAGGCTCTTGGTTTCTTACATAAGTCTTTAATCGAGTCACAGCTTCCTTCGAGTGCTGTATGTTCCACATCAATGGATCTACATTAGGTTATATTCTGCCCCACCCTCACACACAGCAATATGTTTTATTCAAGGCAGTTGCCAAATTATAACCTACTGTATGTATACGTGTGGGCGACAGTGGTAAATGTTTTTTGTGTATGTGGCATGGAGGTATCGCTGGTCGTGGTGGCAATGACATTGCTTCTTGATTCTTGAAAGTTTTGAAATCTGGATTCAAAGCAAAGATAAAGCTGGAAGTGTGGTGTGATAACTGCGTAGTCCAAAATAAAAATAGAATGGTACTAATGCCTGCTATCTACCTCGTTGCTAAAGGATATTTTGATACTATAGATATTAAGTTACTAGTTACGGGCCACAGTTATATGCCTTGTGATAGGGATTTCGGTATAATTGAAAAACGGAAAAGGAAGTGCAAACTTATGGTTCATGAAGAAGTTCAGGAAATGGTCAGGTCAGCCAGATTGAAGACCCCCTTCACAGTCATTAACATGCAAGGAGCAGACTTTTTTGATATGGGTGCACTAGCAGAGTATACATCAATACATCCAAATTCCAGCTGACTCAACTCTCTTCAATTAGAGTGAGTAATTCCAACAATATCATGGTTAAGAAAACCTTCAGCGAAATTTAGGAATGGAATGCTTATTCAATCTTCAAGAAAGGTTATACAATGCAAAATCTGATACATCTGGAGAATCTTTCTCTGTTAAATCCATCACCTCAAATGCGTGCCGAAAAAAAGAAGGATCTTCTGTCGATGCTTCTTTCCGTGGATCAGAAATACCACATGTTTTACAGAAACATTTGCCACTGAGGCAATTGAATTCAACAATTGAAATGAAATTTAAAAACACTTGAAAGTTTTCATATGCAGTTTTGACAGTTTTCCTTTTCAGTACTTGATATTTTGAAAGTTTCCTTTTCAGTACTAGTTATATTTGTATGAATGATCCAATATAACCATTATTATAAGCGCATAAATATTACATGACATTTTAGACGTTTTTTTTCATTTCCTGAAAAAAAAATACGATTTGTCACTTATATCGTTTCACGCAAACACTCGTCAACTAACGTTTTCTCCACGTGAGTTTTTCCAAAGATCCTTTTCTAGTTAAGATTCTGAAAATGCTGCATGAATTTGGCTTCAGGCCATATGAACTACCATGTGACTTAAAAGATCCTTTCCCAGCAAATATTGCTCCCCATTAAAACATGAAAGCACATTTGGCCACTAATAATCAGCATGTGTCTGTCTAAAGCACTTCGCATGGTAAAGTTTGGTCTGGATGTACTAAATGATTATTGTATCAGCACACTGAAGAAAGACCCTTACTCAGAAAAGTAGCTCCATATATACTGCATGAAAAGGGCTGTAAGCTGCTATGAATAAGCATGAGTGTCTCAAAATATAGTTTCATAGCTAAGTTTTCTTCACATGAGCTACTAAAATGCGCATTATCTAACTTCCTATCAAAAATTTAAGTAGCCAGTCTCCTCATGATCCACATGTACCTTAAGAATGAGCATTTTTAAGTTATGGATCAGCACATTTGTTTCCAAGATATCATTTAGTGTAAACTTTGCTGCGCAAGTACTACATGATTAAGGCTTTACACCTTAATGTTTGAAAATGTGTCTTTTCAAAAGTGAGTAGAAATTAAAGTTCTTTTCGCACGTACTTCCGGAATGTGGTTTGTGACCACTATGAATGCACGCGTGCGTCTTCAAATCTCCTTTCCGACTTAAGTATGCTCCGCACGTACTACATGCATATAGCCTTACACTACTATGAATGAACATGTGTTTCCTTTAGCTTCCATTCCAAGTAAATTTCTTTCCGGATCTAGTACATAAATACGGTTTGATAATCTATCAACGACCACGTGTGTCTTCAATCTTCCCTTCTCAGTAAAGTTGGATCAGCATATGCTACATGATAATGGCATACCACCAATAATGAATATATGTTGTCTTCAAACTTCCCTTCTCAGTAAAGTTTGCTCTGCATGTGCTACAAAAATATACCTTTAATCCACGATTAAAAAGAGAATATGACTCTTCAGATCTCCATTCTGAGTTAAGTTAGTTCCGCATGTGATACATGAATAAGGCTTTACACAGAAAGATTGAGCGTGTTTCTCATCAAATCTCCGTTACAAGTAAAGTTCGAACCGCATATGCTACAAGACTATAATTTTTCTCTACTATGAATGAGCATGTGTTTTTTTCAAATGTGCCTTCTTGGTAAAATTTGATCCGCATGTGCTACAAGAAAATGGATTTTCATTTTCATGTGCTACATGAATATGGCTTTACTATTAATGAGCATGTGGGTCTTCAAATAAACCTTCAGATTAAAGTTTGACCCGCATGTGCTACAGGAATATGGCTTTAGCCCACTTTGAATGAGCAGGTGTGTCTTCAAATCTCCATTCAGTGTAAAGTTTCTTCCGCAAATGCTATAGGAAAATGGATTTACACCAGTATGAAAGAGCATGTGTTGCTTCAAATATCCCTTCTGTGTAAAGTTTTTTCTGCATGTGCTACAAGAATGTGGATTTACACCAATATGTATGAGCATGTGTGTCTTCAAATGTCCTTTTTCATTAAAGTTTTTTCCGCAGGTGCTACAAGAATATGGCTTTACATCGCGATGAATGAGCACCTGCCTCTTTAAATTTCCGTTCCGAGCAAAGTTTGCTCCACATGTGCTACATGAATATGGCTTTACACCAGTATGAGTGAGGTTGTGTCTCATCAAGTCTCGGTTCCTTTTAAAGTCTTTTCCGCATGTACTATATGAATTGGGCTTTAGACCGTTATCAGTAGAGATTTGTTTCCTCATGTCACTGCAGGCTGCCATGTTCCTGTTACCATTTTGAAAATTTGAGGCTACAACGGTATAATTTGTAAGAGTGATCTCCGACCTGTAGAACATAATACAGACAATAGAAAATATCCACTGAAGCGAGCTAGGTAAGTAGCCACTAACATTATAATATTTAAAAAATCACATACGACGTACAATTACTCATAAGTACTGTATACAATTGCATGCTCTGACCAAAATAATGTATAATTTTGTTAAGCAATAGTGAATATAGTTTATAAATTCTAAATGTAAAGCATCAGATAATCATCGCTCGAAGATCGTAATTAGTCATCCAAATAAATGAATAATTTATTAAAACAATTAAGCATAATTTGCATAAGATTTGATTTGCATAATCTTACAATGATGTTTATATCCTTCTGCCAGATCACAAGAGGTATTCGCCACACCGAACATCACACAGTTCACACACACACGAATCAAAAAGTTCAGGAAGTGTCTTATTAGTCCAGACCGCACGATGTAAACCATGACGTGCAAACCTGGTGACAACATTCCTCTACTCGTAAATAGTCCGACTCCAGTGCCAATTCGTCATCGCGTCAGTGCAGCAAAATTACCACCAAGTGTCTGCTCATTTTGTTTTCGTCTTCTTATAGTATCTTGGAAAGCGGTGGTCGATGACAGAAACATTCTATTTCTGATCTCTTAAATGCGATAGTCTTCAATAGTTAGTACATATACGTGTCTCGAAGGAGTGAATTTCGAGACACCAAGTGTTCTCCAGAGGAAAGAGGCCATTACACTCTCTAGAGTTTCTATACTCACGTTTAATTGATCCCATATAAGTTCTATTCCATATGTCAAATCCGGTATTACTTCAATTTGAATGAGTTCCGTTGAGGTAGTCAGGGATAGTTTTTCGGGTTTTGGAATGTCTATCATAGCTCTAATCGCTGCTATAGTTTTGTTTCTAAAAAGGAAAGAGTAGGTGGCCCTTGCAGATTGAAGGCAAATGCGGAGATATTTGAACTGATTCTTAATGGATGATTTGTTTTGCTCCTAGGTACAATTGGTCTTGTAATGCATTTCTTCCTCTCTTCTGGAACATCATTTGGTATGTCATTTTAGTTATGATTGTAAACTTATTCTCCATTGTCTATTACGAGAGTCTATCGATCGCATCTTAGACGTCTATCAGGATTGATCCTCCTATGACAATGTCATCAACATACAAGTATACAACGACGTTCTTATCCATCCCATGAGTGACTCTTGTCACATTGGCTGTTACTCTATTGAAAAATAAGGGACTCATGTGGTCAACCTGTAGTGCACTGTTCGTTTGGGTCATGACACTAGATGTTGTAATGCCATCATCTATGACCTCTAGTGTCAGATAATATGTCTCTGATGATTATGGCAAGATAGATTTCCCGTCCTATAAAGCGCTCTAGTTTCGTGATAATTACTTCCCTATATAGTAGCCTTATTAAGTCTATGAAAATTGCGAAGAATTTTCCCTATTCATCTCTTAAGACATCATCTATGAGAGCCAATAAATTCTTTACTGCATGGAGAGTTGATGTTCCCTTTCTAAAGCCGAATTGAAAGTCCAGAATAGAGGTATCAAACAACTCCGTCAATCTATTTCATAGGATTTTAGTGAACACTTTGGAACTGTTGTTCCCTGGTGCGATACCTCGATAAGAGTTGGGATCTTCTGTTTTACCATTCCCTTTTTAGAGAATATTAACTTTGGAGTACCTCAAGCACTGTGGCATATTTCCTTCTTCTAAGCATTTGTTTACAATGAATTATTTAATCTCATAAATTTTTTCTCAGTGTTAAGGAATAAAACCGATTATAATGGGGGACACGAGAGAAACCCCCAGTAGGGTTTATTTGCATGTGATATTGGTATACATCCGGATGTCTCCTGGGCAACGGACTAGGACTCTTCATAGACGGCTGATTCTCTCACACCAGAAGTAACAGAGTTATTTAAAATGACATCTAACAAACGGTTCTTTTCAGAACCAACTTTAACAGTCATTTCTGTTAACATTGAAGGAATATCATCTTGTAAAGAACAACTTTTGTATGAACTTTTTCATGACAAGCAGTGCGATGTTCTATGTGTTCAGGAAACACACAGAGATATGATGCAGAAAAGCCCATCTGTTCCTGGCATGAAACTGATTGCTGAAAGATCACACGCTCTATATGGAAGTGCCATTTTTGCAAAGTAGAATTTGGAAGTCAAAAGTGTCTGCCAGTCAGATGAAAACAATATTGAAATTATCAGCGTGGAGCTAAGTAACTGTATGATCACCTCAGTTTACAAACCACCTGCAGAAGAATTTTCCTTCATTCCACTCCAAAATTTTGATAAAAGCAGAGCCTCCAATGTTATAGGTGATTTCAACTGCCACAGCCATGTATGGGGTTACGCACATGAGGCCAAAAATGGTGAGGCAGTCCTTTCGTGGGCTGAACATTTTCAACTCGCCCTCATCCATGATAGCAAACTTCTTTCTTCTTTTAATAGTGGAAGATGGGGACGAGGCTATAATCCAGACCTCCTCTTTGTTAGTGAAAGCATTGTGCGTACATGTACTGTCCCCGTTTACCTGGATAGTAGGCTGTCAGATATCCGCCCCCTCAATCGGATTGCCAACAATCAATCGCACCGGCTCAGCTACATCAATGAAAATGGCACTGACAGATACTATCGAGATATGAGCACAGAAGTTAACAGGAAATCATTGTGGAACACACCAAAATAGACGGGGGTTCATACTTACCGTTACTTACCTCTTAAAATTATCTCGGGGATTGAGTTGACAACAGGATCACTAAAGTCTGTTCACACAATAACCTCCACCATGACATTTAAAAATGAACCAGAACGAAGACGAGAACTTTGAACTGTACAAAAGCTTTATTTCAAATAAAGGGTATGATTTTAATAACACAACAAACTACACGTGGCTATCAGTAGCCCATGTCAATCTGACTACGTCCTCCTGTAGGACTTGCAAAATTATCATACAACATGATATAGAACATATTAGCTCCCACGAGCTCCAAATAACGTAATATTCATAACACAATTGGATTGGAAAGGAAGTGAGGACGAGACATATATAGAGCATTTGGTTTCCTTTTAATAAACATGACAATTGTATTTATAGTCGCAAGGCCAGAGTGGACGACCTCACCCGCTGATAACCAGTTGTTGGGACAGCTGCGAGCTACCCTCCAACCTGTCGCATACTGGTCAAATGGACTCCCTTCTCACATGCTACGTTACGTAAGAATACAGCTCTCTCTCTCAAGCTTTAAATGTCTGCAAGACAACTCAAATATATATTTACGCAATTTTTTCAAATACTTTACTCACATTCTACTGGATCATTATGATAATTCCTTAAACTTGTTAAGTTCAATCCAAATGTTTAATTAGCTCTTAAATGTTTATAACAAAATCACATAAATTATTTATAACAATTAGAATTTTTTTATAATATTTGTCAAAGACAATAAAAATATTATAAGCACGCCTTTAACATCACTTTCGTTCCACATTATTGTCAAAAATATTTACAGCAATTATTTACAATATTAACATTGAAATTATTTAAATTATTAAATTTAAGAAATACATTAACCACATGTTCATCCGGTTGGTAATTTTCATAATCGTGTCTATATAATCGACCAATGAAGGTTAGTTATACATATTTATGTCACAATCTGGTTTAATAAAGGTTTTAATAATTATTTGTGACGGTAATCTTCATTCAAAATCTTATCTCAAATTCTTTCAAAACTCGTGTTAATTATAACAGTAAATTCACTTGATTAATTTTCAACGAACTATGACAATTCACTCCAGCGGAAAATACTTCGCTAACAGAATAATGCGCAAACTGCATTAAAATTAGGCCCAAAATCATCATATATTAATCTATATGGCATCAAAACTTCCACAGAACTTACAAAAACTTCCACAAATAATTCTTTATCATTAATTCATGTGGGAACCTCCTTCATGTTCAAGGGCATTATACATCAGCGACTTTCAACATCTGCGCTGCACTAGCGATTATACATTCATAGTTCCACTTAAAAATTCTTATAATCATTAATTGTTTCAAAACTGTTTTCATTTAACCTTCGTGGATTTCATTCATGAATCGAAATGAAGCGAAAATTTGCCAATCACAAACAAATTTAATAGTGAATACGCTTATATACGCCTGTCTGGTCTATCAAAATTTAAGATTAACATCTTAAAAGAATTGTAGTATAAAAATACTATCATCAAAAGTGCGACTAAAACTGCAAAGTAGTCGAATAGAATCCAAATAGACTGGGGAATGCAAACATCGTTATATAAATCTCTAATTGAGAAAAACTCCTAACAAAAGTTCTTGACTTTAATGCATTCAATAATTCATTATTAAAGTTAATCTTTCACAAAAGTGTCTATGATGCAATGATCATTCATAACTGACGATAAATGTCTGTGTTGCAATCAATACAAATAACGACTAGTATTTCCAAGATCGTCGACAACGTAATGGATTTTAACGCTCTAAAATCATTTAAATGTTCTCCCTTCTTGATGATGACAGAAAATTGGTCAAAGTAATTAAACTGGGGTAGAATTACTTTAATAAAAGAGACACGCTGTCTGAATTTAAATCTGCCATAAAAATCATTAACTTACAGTCAAATCGTGACTACAAAAATATTAATTACTGAAAAATCTAAATATCAGTCTCAACTGATTCAAAATCATTTAACTATGCCCATGACATAACAATGTCTTAATAAATCGTCGAAAAAGGCATAACTCATCAATGTGAACTGAGAATAGGAATCTCAACAAGAAAATAGGGCAAAATACATGAGGACAAAAATATGGGAAAAATGGTTGCTCAAACATCATTAAGAAACTCAAATACAATAAACGTTCACGACTACCTTATCTGCCGATTGACGTTCAAGAGGAAAATTCCCCAAAGAAGACTGCTGATGGATCCATTTCACCAAGTTAAAGCTGAGCTCCATCCTCGAAATAGGAAATAGCACCCTCGGAGAATCGAACTGCTTCCTTCTCCGGAAATCGCACTGCTCCTCGAAGACGAATAGACATCCTTCCGGCAATAATCTTCTTTGTGAGTCGGGACAACCCTGACCTCTCTTGAAAAATTCCCTGAAGTTCCAGTAGACAATCGCCATGAAGTTTTTGTAAAAAAATTCCGAAGAAATATTCATATTCAATGAGTATGAAATCATTTCCATTGCTGTTCGATAGTATTCAGCCTTTAATCACGAAACATGGTTGTAGATGGTATTCACCACATGTTCGCTTGTGTGGAATAGCAATTAGCGAAGTTCCATGTTGCTATCTTACTCCGTTGAAATATGTCCCAATCGCATTAAGTCCTTTAGCCTTCCATTTTCTCTTCGGTCGTAGTAATAGAAGAACAAACTGCCATATTAAATTGCTCCATTATACTGTAGCGTTGTGTAACAAAAGCAATCTGGAGTCTCCCTATTTCACTAGCAGCGTCAGCCGTGGCGTTGATTCTGGCGATACAATAGTGCTTCTCAGGTGGCGAGATAATCACTTTTGTCAGTCGTCGAAACTTGCTAATATCTTTCAAACTAATTACTCGAAATTATTCAGCTTTTCTATATTACTTCATGTAGCACTGCACAATAGAATTAGCTTATCGGCGACCGCTAACTGTTCGAAGCTAAACTTGTAGATGCATTCTAAGGTCCGTTTTAACTTCACCTAGTTTGACTTGGATCTCGTTAATGCAGTGGCTTCACCACGCGTTATAAAGACGACTCTTTTCACTACTTTTCACTTCGACGTCTCACTAAAATGACTGTATAAGAAAAGAACTTTCACAATTAGACTTCGATGATCTGAGAATGAGATCTGAGAATGATCGGAGAATGAGACTCCTCTCTTCTGCGCAAGCCCTTTTATGAACTTCCTGAGGGGCGTATCCATCCCTTCCATAGAGTGATACTGCGTCATCGCTAAAAGTTCCAACTTCGTTAATACATGACGGATTTTCAAAATTCAAAAACTGAAAATTAATTTCACCAAAATTCCAAATCAATGCCTCTACTGCAAATGGATTTCCACAATTCTGCATTCCAAAAGTAATAAAAATACCATAGTTTCAGCAATCTCCGTCTTCCTTTAAACTATCGTTCATTGGTCCAAGCCTCCCCTCCAATGGCATAGTTTCTTCCTCAGCAGAATTCCTCGTTTCCTGCGACTGCGTCGTAAATCTTGGAACATTCTCGACTAAATGCTGACGTCACTGAGAATCTCAGCTCAAGTAGCCTGCTGGCATAACATTTGCGTCATCCGTGCTTACGTCATGACTACCCACGTCATAACCATGACAGCCATAACTTTCATTATAATTTCAATATAGCCACCGTGGTCTCTATATAATTCAATTACGGGGGCAGTACCAAAGCTGTGTGTGTACCAATACCTAACACACAGCACAGGCCCATCATGTGCCAAATTTTGCCACCAATAAGACCTCAAGAAGTTAGATTTAGGCGAAGATACAACTTTAAGAAGGCTGACTGGACAAGATTTTCAAACATTTTGGATGAGAACATTCTGAACATAGCTCCTGTCCCTGAAGAGTACGACGAGTTTGTAGATATTGTCCAAACCTCCTCAAGAGCATCAATTCCAAGAGGCTGCAGAGCTAATTTTATCAATGGCATTAAACCTGAAACGGCCACTCTGCTTGAGGAATATTATAAGAAGTATGAACATGATCCTTTTAGCGAAGAGACATCAATCATTGCACAAAGCGTTCTTTCCTCAGTATCAATGGCGAAAAGGGATGAGTGGATACAACTAATGGCAGACTGTGACATGAGCAAGAGTAGCCAGAAGGCATGGAGACTATTACGACGTCTCAGTAATGATAACACTCAAGCCAGCACATTTGCTAATATAAAGGCAGATCAAATTGCCCCCCAGTTGCTAGTTAATGGTAAACTAACCCGATCTAGAAAGCTAGATGAGAAACCAATAGCACAGCAGTACAACCAAGAGAGCAACATCCTATCTTCATCATTTACTGAAGCCGAACTGAAATTAGCACTAAGGAAGTGCAAATTGGGAAAAGCAGCTGGACTAGAAGATATTCGAGTTGAGCAGATCAAGAATTTTGTTTCTGTTACGAGGCGATGGCTATTGGAATTAATGAACAATTGTGTCCAAGAATGCAAAATTCCCAAAATCTGACGAAACGCTAGAGTCATTGCTATCCCTAAACCAGGCAAAGATAGGTTGGATCCCAAAAGCTATAGGCCTATCTCCTTGCTATGTCACCTGTACAAGGTCCTAGAGAGGCTCATCCTTCAGAGACTTATTGGTAAAGTGGAGCCATTTCTTATACCACAGCAAGCTGGATTTCGAGAAGGGAAAAGTTGCACATCACAGGTATTAAACTTGACACAGTACATTGAGGATGGATTGGAAAAGCGGCTCATTACAGGCGCTGTTTTCATTGATCTCTCTGCAGCTTACGACACAATCATCGGCTCCTTCTAGCTAAATTGTATGACATCACCAAAGACTTCCACCTAGTGTGCAACATTAGAAATATTCTCCAAAACCGAAGATTTTTTGTGGAATTCCAGGGACAAAGAAGCTGATGGAGAACACAGAAAAATGGGTTACCGCAAGGCAGTGTGCTCGCACCACTGTTATTCAACATCTATACCAATGATCAGCCTTTACCTGAAGGTACCCAGAGTTTTGTCTATGCTGATGACTGTGCAGTCACTGCTCAGGCCAACTGCTTTGTAAGTGTAGAACAGACTTTGACTAAGGCCCTGAAAGAATTTACTAGCTACTACAGTGACAATCACCTGAAGCCAAATCCTGCCAAAACTCAGAGTTGTGTATTTCACCCCAATAACAAAAAAAAGCAGCTAAAACCCTACAAATCACTTGGGAAGGTATCCCTCTTCAGCATTGTCCGACTCCAAAATATCTGGGAGTAACTCTGGATCGTACGCTTACATTTAAGAAGCACTGTCTAAACGTGAAGCAAAAAGTGTCTGCCAGAAACAACATAGTGCGGAAACTGAGAGGCAGCACCTGGGGAGCTCATCCATGTACTCTGAGAACAAGCGCGCTAGCACTGTGTTACTCCACTGCTGAATATGCATGCTCGGTGTGGCACAAGTCCAGCCATACCAGAAACATAGATGTGGCATTAAATGACACCTGCCGTATTATCACGGGCTGTTTAAGACCTACACCCGTAGATAAACTTCACTGTCTCGCTGGTATAGCACCACCTGAAATCCGACGCGAGGTTGCTGCTAGATATGAGAAAAGCAAGGCTATGACTATGGAAACTCACCCATTGTATGCTTGTCAGCCAGCACATCCTAGGCTGAAATCAAGAAAGAAAACCACTGAAGCTCTTAAAGGAACATCACAGCAAGCAAGAATCTCAATGTGGCGGGGAAAATGCCAATATTTAAGAGAATGGATGGTCCCAAAGGAAGAGCTTCCCCCTGGACATTCAGAAAAGTGGACAACATGGAAGGCTCTTAATCGGCTACGCTCCAGTACCACGAGATGCAAGACTAACCAGCAGAAATGGGGCCTTCCTGTGGAATCAGTTTACTGCGAGTGTGGTACAGAGCAGACCAATGATCATCTTCTACTGTGTCCTTCTTCTCCAGACACTTGCACCATAAAATATTTAATGGGAGCAACTTCAAATGCACTCGTCGTGGCAAATTATTGGTCATTTTTCTATGTTTACTTTGTACTTCTGACACGATAAATAAATAACCGATTATAATTCGGGTTCAAAGGTGTTGACTGACTGAATAGCACTCATTTTCGCTACGTAAGATGATGCAGAGATCTATCAAGTGTAAAGTAAATTGGTGTATTTTTCAGCAGTACCAATATTGAAGTGTCATGCAGTCTGAATACATATTATACAGACAATGCTGTTCTATATGTCTTAGATCTTGGAGTAACCGTTCTACTCGGTAAACGTGATAATCTTTCTCCTGCACGAAACATATTATTGTGCATGGGGCAAGGTTAATAACATTCACTCGGCTGTTATTTCCTGAAGGTCAATATGATTCTTCATCGCCTGGAATAAAATTATTTGGTAATTGGGTGCTGCTTTATATCTCAAGAACCAGCAATTAATATTATTTTCTATCACTCATTGCAGTGGAATGTTTTCATTGATATTCTTTTCCTGTCAAGTACACAAGAAATTTACGTTAAAAAAGGGCAGTACGAGAACATCACGATTAATTCATTGAAATGCCAACTGAATACCAAATAACTAGCAATGTGTCCGCACATTCGAGTGACACAAATTAATCCACATTTAATTCACTATAGAATGACCTTTCTGGCTAGTTGGAATATACAGGCCACATGACCTCAAAAGGGTTATTATACTCCACTGTTGAAAATATAACGGATGAATGGATAGCAGTATTTAGGGCTACACCGATTGTGTGCATGTGATTGAATTACTTGAACTGAGCGTTCTGGCTGACACCTTTTCCATTAAACGTTCAATTTTATCAACACAAAACTTAATCCCCTTCCTTCGAAGAAGTATTGCGAATTTTTGACCTGAATTTCAATCCAGCAAATTCATACTATGTAAAACGTATTTCTAGGTTAATTTCCGATATACCACTTTCGGGTCTGTATTAACGTTTGTTCGTTATTAATGAGAGAAGAGTGCATTATTAATTATATGCATAAAGAAATGACTTTGCCTTAACAATAAAACATTCTCAGTCATGCTTTTCATCCATGTGCCTTGGATTAAAGGATTGCCTAGTTCTAGTGATTTTGTTCCTATGTGAATGCGAATGGTTGATGGCTTGACCTGGTATACATGTTTTGTGGGGACGTGTTCGACTGGAGGTGTTCAGAACCCAATGCTTGGGTTTCAGCGTAATCTATTTTGTTTTTGTTTATAGGGTTATGTTTTCGAATGTATCCCCCGCGGTGGTAATAAGCGGTAATAACCACTTCCTGAATGAGCCAAATCGTCAACAGTGTTCAGTTAGCCACACGAGAGTTAGTGAGACGGGCGCAGCACTTTCCGCCCTCATATCTTATATATAGCAAGTAGTTCCATGAAGAACTATACAGCCTATTTTCATATATCCTACTTATGTTAATTGCCTCTACCTACATACACAATTTCAGTTTAATTGCTGTAATAGATTCGTAGATATTGAGAACCGACAAAATATTTTGGATGGTCGCCATGTTAGATTTTATATATGTAGGTCCCAGAGTTATGTACTGTTACATGAAGAATATTGTGTACATGTAGCATTCAAACTTCAATCGCATGATTAGGACACAAGAAGTAACAAGGAGATTTTAAAATTTCGCACAGCTGCCATCTTATGGTTATGGAAACAATTGAAATAAATTAGATGCCAGTGGATTAACATTCGTATAAGGATTTACGGTACCAAGTTTCACTGCACTCAGATGGTTAAATTGCGAGAAACGTCCATGTGAATATTTATAATTCGCGTCGCCGCCATGTTGGATTTGTGATCACCAGGTTATTTAAAGTCCTATAGGTGAACTTAAGTTCATAGCCCCTATCAACATAAAAAATTCAGTTTGATTGCTATAATAGATTCGTACATATTCAGAGCCTTCTAAATATTTCGGATGGTCGCCATGTTGAATTGTTAAATGTATAGGCCATAGAGTCATGTAACATTAAAGGAAAATTATTGCGTAGGTTCATTATTCAAACTTTCACATTGATCGCATGATTACGACACAAGTAATAAAAACGTAATTTTAAAATTCGTAAAGCCGCCATCTTGAGGTTATGTAAACAATTGAACTAAATTAGATACCAGTGTATTACAATGTGTATAAACATTTCCTGTACCAGATTTCATTGCGTTTGGAACATTAAATAGCGATAAAGGTCTATTTAAAATTTTCAAATCCGCTTGGCAGCCATGTTCGTTTTGTAGTTAACCAGTTTTTGAAAGTCTTATAGATGAACTTCCAGTAGTGCCCATTATCTCCGTACAAAATTTCAGGGTGATACCGCTAATAGTTTCAGAGATATAGAATGCCGGTGAAATATTTCGCACATCCGCCATCTTGTGGTTATGCAAACAATTGAACCAAGTTAGATGTCGGTACATTACAATGTGTATAAACCTATATTGTACCAAGTTTTATTGCGTTTGGTTGGTTAAATCGCGAGAAACGTATATTTAAAAGTCGCAAATTCGCGTGGCCGCCATGTTGGTTTTGTAGTTACCAGTTTTTCAAAGGTCACACAGGTGAACTTGTAGTAGTTCCCTTTATCACCGTAAAAAATTCCAGGGTGATATCTGTAATAGTTTCGGAGATATTGAATGCAAGTGAAATATTCGCACAGCCGCCATGTTGGATTGGTGAGACGTGAGGAAATTTGAAGGGCACGGTCGGGGTCGTCCGGAATTGTGCTATGAACTTACCGAGTTTCATTGAAATTTCTCAAGCCATTTAGAAGTTATTAGGGACACACACATACACACCTCACACACACACACGGACAAAAGTTTATCTCATAAGCCTATTTTTTCAAAATTGAAAATAGGCTAAAAATGGAATTGTATATCTGTCCAATGCCAGTGGACTACGACACTGTTTAACCGATTGCATTGAAATTTTGTAGGTTTGTAGGGCACACACCAGGGAAGGTTTTTGGCAACAATAATTTTAGATAGCACTCTCCATTCCTTTCATTGAGGCTCTTTGGCGCAAATCTACACCGTCTTACTGGGCTCAAATGTACACCGTTTCACCGAGCTGAACTGAATTTTACATGATTACCATTTTCAATAAGACCAGTAACACTATCTACTTGAAAATTCGGACAGCCCCCTCCATTCCCTTCATTTAGGCCCTTTGGCACAAATACTGAATTTTCATGCCCCACAAATTTTATAATTTTATTTAAGCGCGTCGTCACGAGGATGTGGACTTACAGCATTGGCGAGGATTCATTATTTTACAGTTTGAGCGGAGAAAATGTTAATTTCCTTGCTTCTATGTATAGTCTACTTTATTAGATTTTTTCTGTTTTTCCGAAAGAATGCAAACCATCTTTTAGGGTCTTTTTTATACAGGTGGTGACACTGTTCGTACGGAAGTTCGCGACAATGACGTCTATCTACTTAACAGTCTGTTTTTCCTTCATGCATATATTATATCTTACAGAGACAGAATGCAAGCGGAATTGGACCTCGAGATATGGTGTTGCCATGGTATCGTTCATCAATCCCTATCCTCTTCTTATATATAACAAGATGTTCAGTAAAGAACATATAGCCTACTTTCTCCTAAATGCATGGGTATTGTTATAACTCTTTGTCCTTTTCAAGGAGTATGATTGAATGTTGGTTGTAGGAGCTTGTTGAAATACAACGTGCTATAGGGATATTAAACATGAATATGAGGTGCCCTTTGCTAGTGCTACCTCTGTACCAAATTTCGTTCAATTCGGTTTCACCGTGTTTGAATTGATAGGGGGAATCGATTTGCACACATACTTGGCCACCATCTGCAAACTATTGGGCTGATGTTCTTGCAGTTTGGTCAGAATATGTTTCCCACATAAAGATATGGTGTTGCAAAATTAGGTAGAGACTAGATTATTAGGTTGGTCGTAATTACATTTTAGCTTTTAACATTTGGGTGGCCGCGATTACGTTTCCATCAAGATAGCGGTGATATAAAACAGGACACTGAGGTGCCCTTTGCTAGTGCTACCTCTGTACCAAATTTCGTTCATTCGGTTCCACCGTGTTCGAAATAATAGGGGGAATCAATTTTGACATAAAGATGGCCGCCATCCGCAAACTATTTGGCTAATGACCTATTAGATTGGTCAAAGGATGCTCCCTCCATGAAGGTATGTTGTTGCAAAGTTTGGTAGAGTTCGGATGGTTATGTTAGTCGTAATTTGATTTAAGCTTTAAACATTCGTGTGGCCGCCATTACGTTTCTGTCAATATGGTGGCGATATTAATCATGACACTGAGATGCTCTTTGCTAGTGCTATCTCTGTACCTAATTTCGTTCCATTCGGTTTCAGCGTGTTTGAATTAATAGGGGGAATCAATTCTGACACAAGGATGGCCGCCATCCGCAAACTATTTGGCGAATGACCTATTAGATTGGTCAAAGGATGCTCCCTTCATAAAGGTATGTAGTTGCAAAATTTGGTAGACATCGGATGATTAGGTTAATCGTAATTTTATTTAAGCTTTGAACATTCGTGTGGCCGCCATTACGTTTCAGTCAAGATGGCGGCGATATAAAACATGACACTGAGGTGCCCTTTGCTAGTAATACCTCAGTACCAAATTTCGTTCCATTCGGTTCCACCGTGTTCGAATTAATAGGGGGAATCAATTTTGACATAAAGATGGCCGCCATCCGCAAACTATCACGTGAATGACCTATTAGATTGGTCAAAGGATGCTCCCTCCATAAAGGTATATAGTTGCAAAATTTGGTAGAGATCGGATGATTAGGTTAATCGTAATTTGATTTAAGCTTTGAACATTTGTGTGGCCGCCATTACGTTTCCGTCAAGATGGCGGCGATATAAAACATGACACTGAGGTGCCTTTTGTTAGTACTACCTCTGTACCAAATTTCGTTCCATTCGGTTACACCGTGTTCGAATTAATAGGGGGAATCGATTTTCACACAAAGATGGCCGCCATCCGCAAACTATTACGCTGATGACCTATTGGTTTGGTCAAAGGATGCTCCCCCATAAAGGTATGTTGTTGCAAAATTTGGTAGAGATCGGATGATTAGGTTGGTCGTAATTTGATTTAAGCTTTGAACATTTGTGTGGCCGCCATTACGTTTCCGTCAAGATGGCGGCGATATAAAACATGACACTGAGGTGCCTTTTGTTAGTACTACCTCTGTACCAAATTTCGTTGCAATCGGTTGCACCGTGTTCGAATTAATAGGGGGAATCGATTTTCACACAAAGATGGCCGCCATCCGCAAACTATTACACTGATGACCTATTGGTTTGGTCAAAGGATGCTCCCCCCATAAAGGTATATCGTTGCAAAATTTGGTAGAGATCGGATGATTAGGTTAGTCGTAATTTGATTTTAGCTTTGAACATTTGTGTGGCCGCCATTACGTTTCCGTCAAGATGGCGGCGATATAAAACATGACACTGAGGTGTCCTTTGCTAGTGCTACCTTTGTACCAAAATCGTTCAATTCGCATTCACCGTGTTCGAATTGATAGGGGGGGACAGACATTCAGAGTACACACACTCACACACACACACACACACAGACACACACACACACAGACTCACACACCCACATACACACACACAGACAGACACACTTTTTTCGCCCTGTGTTGATCTCATAAGTCTACTTTCATTTTTTGCAAAAATCGAAAGTACGCTAAAAATGGAAACGTATATCTGTCCGATGCCAATGGACTACGACACCGTTTAACCGATTGCATTGAAATTTTGTAGGTTTGTAGTGCACACCCCAAGGAAGTTTTTGGCAACAATAATTTTAGATAGCACTCTCCATTCCTTTCAATGAGGCCCTTTGGCGCAAATCTATACCGTCTTACTGGGCTCAAATCTACACCATTTCACCGAGCTGAACTGAATTTTACATACTTACCAATAGGAACAAGACCAGTCACACTATCTACTTGAAAATTCGGACAGCCCCCTCCATTCCCTTCATTTAGGCCCTTTGGCACAAATACTGAATTTCCATGCCCCACATATTTTATAATTTTATTTAAGGGCGTCATCACGAGGATGTGGACTTACAGCATTGGCGAGGATTCGTTATTTTACAGTATGAGCGGAGAAAATGTTATTTACCTTGCTTCTATGTATACTTTATTTGATTTTTTCTCTTTTTCCGAAAGAATGCAAACCATTTTTAGGGTCTTTTTTATACAGGTGGTGACACTGTTCGTACGGAATTTCGCGACACTGACGTCTATCTATTTAACAGTCTGTTATTCCTTCATGCAAATATTATTTCCTACAGAGACAGAATGCAAACGGAATTGGACCTCGAGGTATGGTGTTGCCATGATATCGTTCATCAATCCCTATCCTCTTCTTATATATAACAAGATGTTCAGTAAAGAACATATAGCCTACTTTCTCCTAAATGCATGGGTATTGTTATAACTCTTTGTCCTTTTCAAGGAGTATGATTGAATGTTGGTTGTAGTAGCTTGTTGAAATACAACGTGCTATAGGGATATTAAACATGAATATGAGGTGCCCTTTGCTAGTGCTACCTCTGTACCAAATTTCGTTCAATTCGGTTTCGCCGTGTTTGAATTGATAGGGGGAATCGATTTGCACACATACTTGGCCACCATATGCAAACTATTGGGCTGATGTTCTTGCAGTTTGGTCAGAATATGTTTCCCACATAAAGATATGGTGTTGCAAAATTTGGTAGAGACTAGATTATTAGGTTGGTCGTAATTACATTTTAGCTTTTAACATTTGGGTGGCCGCGATTACGTTTCCGTCAAGATAGCGGTGATATAAAACATGACACTGAGGTGCCTCTTGCTAGTGCTACCTCTGTACCAAATTTCGTTCATTCGGTTCCACCGTGTTCGAATTAATAGGGGGAATCAATTTTGACATAAAGATGGCCGCCATCCGCAAACAATTAGGCTAATGACCTATTAGATTGGTCAAAGGATGCTCCCTCCATAAAGGTATGTTGTTGCAAAGTTTGGTAGAGATCGAATGGTTATGTTAGTCGTAATTTGATTTAAGCTTTAAACATTTCTGTGGCCGCTATTACGTTTCTGTCAATATGGCGGCGATATTAATCATGACACTGAGATGCCCTTTGCTAGTGCTATCTCTGTACCAAATTTCGTTCCATTCTGTTTCACGTGTTTGAATTAATAGGGGGAATCGATTCTGACACAAAGATGGCCGCCATCCGCAAACTATTAGGCGAATGACCTATTAGATTGGTCAAAGGATGCTCCCTCCATAAAGGTATGTAGTTGCAAAATTTGGTTGAGATCGGATGATTAGGTTAATCGTAATTTGATTTAAGCTTTGAACATTCGTGTGGCCGCCATTACGTTTCAGTCAAGACGGCGGCGATATAAAACATGACACTGAGGTGCCCTTTGCTAGTGCTACCTCTGTACCAAATTTCGTTCCATTAGGTTCCTCCGTGTTCGAATTAATAGGGGGAATCAATTTTGACATAAAGATGGCCGCCATCCGCAAACTATTAGGCTAATAACCTATTAGATTGGTCAAAGGATGCTCCCTCCAAAAAGGTATGTTGTTGCAAAGTTTGGTAGAGATCGGATGGTTATCTTAGTCGTAATTTAACTTAAGCTTTGAACATTTGTGTGGCCGCCATTACTTTTCTGTCAATATGGCGGCGATATAAAACATGACACTGAGATGCCCTTTGCTAGTGCTACCTCTGTACCAAATTTCGTTCCATTCGGTTTCACCGTGTTTGAATTAATAAGGGGAATTGATTTTCACACAAAGATGGCCGCCATTCGCAAACTATTAGGCTAATGACCTATTCATTTGGTCAAAGGATGCTTCCTCTATAAGGGTATGTTGTTGCAAAATTTGGTAGAGATCGGATGATTAGGTTAGTCGTAATTTGATTTAAGCTTTGAACATTTGTGTGGCCGCCATTACGTTTCCGTCAAGATGGCGGCGATATAAAACATGGCACTGAGGTGCCTTTCGTTAGTACTACTTCCGTACCAAATTTCGTTCCATTCGGTTGCACCGTGTTCGAATTAATAGGGGGAATCGATTTTCACTCAAAGATGGCCGCCATCCGTAAACTATTACGCTGATGACCTATTGGTTTGGTCAAAGGATGCTCCCCCCATAAAGGTATGTTGTTGCAAAATTTGGTAGAGATCGGATGATTAGGTTAGTCGTAATTTGATTTAAGCTTTGAACATTTGTGAGGCCGCCATTACGTTTCCGTCAAGATGGCGGCGATATAAAACATGACACTGAGGTGTCCTTTGCTAGTGCTACCTTTGTACCAAATTTCGTTCAATTCGCATTCACCGTGTTCGAATTGATAGGGGGGGACAGACATTCAGAGTACACACACTCACACACACACAGACACACACACACAGACACACACACAGACTCACACACACACGTACACACACAGAGACAGACACACTTTTTTCGCCCTGTGTTGATCTCATAAGTCTACTTTCATTTTTTGCAAAAATCGAAAGTACGCTAAAAATGGAAACGTATATCTGTCCGATGCCAATGGACTACGACACCGTTTAACCGATTGCATTGAAATTTTGTTGGTTTGTAGTGCACACCCCAAGGAAGGTTTTTGGCAACAATAATTTTAGATAGCCCTCTCCATTCCTTTCATTAGGCCCTTTGGCGTAAATCTACACCGTTTTAGTGGGCTCAAATCAACACCCTTTCACCGAGCTGAACTGAATTTTACATACTTACCAATTGGAACAAGACCAGTCACACTATATACTTGAAAAATCGGACAGCCCCCTCCATTCCCTTCATTTAGGCCCTTTGGCACAAATACTGAATTTCCATGCCCCACATATTTTATAATTGTATTTAAGGGCGTCGTCACGAGGATGTGGACTTACAGCATTGGCGAGGATTCGTTATTTTACAGTATGAGCGGAGAAAATGTTAATTTCCTTGCTTCTATGTATACTTTATTTGATTTTTTCTGTTTTTCCGAAAGAATGCAAACCATCTTTAAGGGTGTTTTTTATACAGGTGGTGACACTGTTCGTACGGAACTTCGCGACACTGACGTCTATCTATTTAACAGTCTGCTATTCCTTCATGCAAATATTATCTCTCACAGAGACAGAATACAAGCGGAATTGGACCTCGAGATATGGTGTTGCCATGGTATCGTTCATCAATCCCTATTCTCTTCTTATATATAACAAGAAGTTCCGTGATGAACTATACAGCCTACTTTTCATGCCAATGATTATTCTACAGTATATGAACCTATCTAGAATAATGACAAAATTAAGTTGGTAATATCGAAATATCGCATAAGTTCAAAATATACATGGTATAATGTAGCCTAATAGAGCACTACAGTTGGCAGCCCTGGTGACTGAATATATTCTTAGTTCCATCTCTTAAGGTACAGAATACAAAATTAGGTTGAAGTCCAATGGACGTTACATGCAGTTAGACACTGGATCTATCAGCACGCGTAAAAGCATGTTGCCAACAATACCATGCGTGTGCTGGTCAGAAATAATCTGAAATATTATGATATCTTGTTGTGCCAATTTTGGATGAAATCCATTTGTTAGTATAGAAGTTACATGTATTTTAAAATTGGACATATCAGCAGGTATAGAATCATGTTGGCAGCACTGCCTTGTATTAATTACTCCAAATTAATCTATAATGTCAGGTGCCATACGTGTGCAAAGTATAGAGCTGTTGGCTTGCATACTTTCTGATATATTGATATTAGGGTAAAAAAAATATGGACAGCATGTATTAACAGTTGGCAGCCCTGATTGATCTTAACAATACTTACAGTCATATCTGTTATGGTACACATAGCACATACGAAATGTTGTTGAAATCCAACTGATAGTATAGAAGTTACATGTATTTAAAAATTGGTACTATCAGCAGGCTTATAATCATGTTGGTAGAACTGACGTATATAAGTTACTCCAAATTAATCTAAAATGTCAGAATATACGTGTGCATAGTTTAAAGCTGTTGGCTTGCATACTTTCTGATATATTGGTACTTGGAAAAAAATAGAGAGAGCAATTATTAACAGTTGGCAGCCCTGGTGGCTCTTATGAATACGCTCAATCATATCTGTTTATGTACAGATATTACATACAAAATTTGGTTGAAATCCAATTGATAGTGTAGAAGTTATATGCATTTAAACATTGGACTTATCAGAAGGCTTAAAATTATTTTGGCAACACTGTCATTGTTGGCCTCCTGGAAATTAAACTGAAATAGTATTATCTGCATATGTACCAATTTTGGAATAGCTCCCATGCATATCTTGCGAGATATCCAACATGGAGCTCAAATTTCTAGTGCGTTTTTTCAGCAGTTGGTAGCACTGACATCATTTTCAAATATGGACGTGAGATATTCCGGTGCACATCTTTACTCATACTAAATTTGGTTTTGATTGCTGCAGCCGTTTAGGAGTTGATAGGGGGGAACACACACACAGCCAGCCAGACAGACAGACAGACAGACAGACATACATTTTCCCGGATCGATCTCATAAGTCTACTTTGTCCTCATTTTTGCAAAATGTGAAAAGTAGGCTAATAACATGAAATTCCGTGACGAACTAAAGAGCCTACTTTTCTTAAAATTTAAGATTCATGCCAATGATAAATCTATATGGATCTGTCTAGAATAATGACGAAATTAAGTTGGTAATATCGAAATTTCTAATTAGTTGGAAATACTGTATACCTGGCATAATGTAGCCTAATAGAGAACTACACTTGGCAACGCTGGTAACGGAATATATTCTTGGTTCCATCTCTTAAGGAACAGAATACAAAATTTGGTTGAAGTCCAATGGATAGCATGGACGTTTCATGCAGTTAAACATTGGACCTAACAGCGCGCGTAAAATCATGTTGGCAACAATGACATACATGTAATGGTCAGATATCTTATATATAAAAGTGAAAGTCTGTATGTATGTGGGTATGTGGGTATGTGGATCTGTTCCGTATACAAATCTACACCGTTCCACTAATCTCAACCGAATTTTGCATTCACATAGTTTAGGACCCAGAAGGAACCGCAGGCTACATGAATTTTCGATAGTCTTTCTCATTCTTCTGATTTCGACCCTTTTGCACTCCAGCACATGCTAATCAAATCATAAAATATACTCATGAAGGAATGGCAAGGCAGATAGTTTCCATGGCAACATAGCTCAAGTCGAGACACGGCCGACTGGATGCCATTTGCACTCTGCACTACTGGTATAGAGAATGAGGATCTTTACTTGAAATCCCGTTGGTTACTCAACTGCTCACAAAGCACTGTCAACCGAGTTTAGCATAACAAAGACTTGACACTATCCTCTACTATATATTTGTCAAATACCACTCACTCACTCATTCATTCATTCATCACGAAATCTCAGAAACCATCAAACGGATTGGAATGAAATTTGGTATGCAGCTACCCCAAGGGCCGCAAATGCCCACTAAGAGAGGATTATTGGATATTCTGGTTCTAAAGGGGTGTTAAGGGGGTAGACCTGCATTTCATTGAACAGCAATATCTCCCGATTGGTTTCATTGGGGTATGTGATACTCGGCACATAAACTCATCATTAAAAATAAGAAGACACGAGTCGGAGGGTTTTTCGATGTGGTGTATATTATGAGGTGAAAGGGGTGAAAAATGGGGATTGAAAGATTCCTAACGGAGCGTGTATCTCTTAAGCGACATAGGCGAGGAGTTTGAAACTCAGCGGGAAAAAATCAGCATAAAAATAAGTAAATATGTGTTAGACCGTTTTATCATAAATCCAATTTAAGGGGCCCATGGGGAGGGGTGAAATTCTGGAGGGGGGGGGGAGAAACAGAATATAAAGTGTCCTAACTGATTGACTGACTGACTCACTCATCAAACTCAGGGGGAAAACTGCTTTAAAGTAAGTAAATAGCTGTTCGACAGTTTTTTTTTCATAAATCAAATTTAAGGGGTTCATGGGGAGAGGTGAAATTCTGAAAAAAGAAAATTGAAAGAAAATGTCCTGACTCACTCACTCACTCACTCACTCATCATCGCCCATCCAAAATTATTGAAGTTAGAAACATGACAGTTTGGGGATATGTTCATTGTATTTCAAAACAGTCTACTAAGGGAGGATTTTCGGATATTCAGGTTCCAAAGGGGTCTTAATGGGGTTAAACCTGCATTTCATTGAATGACAATATCTCCCGATTGGTTTCATTGGGGGATGTGATACACGGCATATAAACTCATCATTAAAAAAACTAAGACACGTGTCTGAGGGTTTGTCGATATGGTGTATATTATGAGGTGAAAGGGGTGAAAAGTAGGGATTGAAAGATTCCTAACGGAGCGTGTATGTCTTAAACGACATAGGCGAGGAGTTTGAAACTCACCGGAAAAAAATCAGCATAAAAATAAGTAAATATGTGTTTGACCGTTTTTTCATAAATCCAATTTAAGAGGCCCATGGAGAGGGGTGAAATTCTGGTGGGGGGGGGGGGGGGAGGAAAGAAAATGTCCTAACTGATTGACTGACTGTCTCACTCATCAAACTCAGGGGGAAAAACTGCTTTAAAGTAAGTAAATAGCTGTTCGACAGTTTTTTATCAATCAAATTGAAGAGGATCATCGGGAGGGGTGAAATTCTGAAGGAAAAAAAATGAAAGAAAATGTCCTGACTCATTCACTCACTCATCATCGCCCAGCCAAAAATATTGAAGTTGGAAACATGGCATTTTGGGGATATGTTCGTTGTATGTCAAAACCGTACACTAAGGGAGGATTTTTGGATATTCAGGCTCTAAAGGGGTCTTAAGGGGATTAAACCTGAATTTCATTGAATAACAATATCTCACGAGTGGTTTCATTTGTGGATGTGATACTCGGCATATAAACTAATCATTAAAAATAAGCAGACATGTGTCTAAGGGTTTTTCGATGTGGTGTATTATTATGAGGTGAAAGGGGTGAAAAGTGGGGGTTGAAGGATTCCTAACGGAGCGTGTAGGCCTATCTCTTAAACGACATAGGCGAGAAATTTGAAACGCAGCGAAAAAACATCAGCTAAAAAGATAAGTAAATCGGTGTTCGACCGTTTTTTTCATAAATTAATTTAAGGGGCCAATGGAGTGGGGTGAAATTCTGGGGGGGGAAAAGGAGAGAAAGTGTCCTAACTGACTAACTCACTCACTCACCAAACTAAGGGGAAAAAGACAGCTTTAAAAATAAGTTAATAGGTGTTCAAGCGTTTTTTCATCAATCCAATTTAAGGGGCCCATGGGGAGGGGTGAAATTCTGGTAAAAATAATTGAAAGAAAATGTCCTGTCTGACTCACTCACTCATCACGCCCAGCGAAAACTAATAAAGTTGGAAAAATGAAATTTTGGGAATATGTTCGTTGTATGTCGAAAACGTCAACTAAGGAATGATTTTTGTTTATTCGGGGTTTAAAGAGATGTTAAGGGGGGTAAACGTGCATTTCATTGAATAACGATATGTCATGAGTTGTTTATTAGGGGATGTGATATTCGGTATATAAACTAATCATTAAAAATAATCAGACATATGTCTAAGGGTTTATCGAGGTGATGTATATTATGAGGTGATAGGGGTGCAAATTGGGGGTTGAGGGATTCTTGACGGAGCGTGTATCTCTTAAAGGACATAGGCGAGAAGTTTGAAATTCGTCGGAAAAAGAACAGCTTAAAATACAAGTAAATAGGTGTTCGACTGTTTATTTTTTCATAAATCCAATTTAAGGGGCCCTTGGAGAGAGGTGAAATTCTGGGGGAAAAAAACAGGAAAGAAAGTGTCCTAACTGATTGACTCACTTACTCACTCATCAAACTCAGGGGGAAAACAGCTTTAAATAAGTAAATAGGTGTTCGACCGTTTGTTTCATAAATCCAATTTAAGGGGTTCATGGGGAGGGGTGAAATTATCAAAAATAAATGAAAGGAAATGTCCTGACTGACTCACTCACTCATCATAGCCCAGCCAAAATTATTAAAGTTAGAAACATGAAATTTTGGAGATATGTTCGCGTTATGTCGAAAACGTCCACTAAGGAAAGAGTTTTGCATATTCAGGTTCTAAATAGGTGTTAAGGGGGGGTAAACGTGCATTTCATTGAATAACAATATCTCACGAGTGGTTTCATTTGGGGATGTGATACTTGGCATATATACTAATCATTAAAAATAAGCTGACACATGTCTAATTGTTTTTCGATGTAGTGTATATTATGAGGTGAAAGGGATGAAAAGTGGGGGTTGAAAGATTCCTAACGGAGCGTGTATCTCTTAAACGACATAGGCGAGGAGTTTGAAACTCTGGGGAAATCAATCATCTTAAAAATAAATAAATAAATAATAGATGTTCGACCGTTTTTTTCATAAATGCTATTTAAGGGGCCTATGGGGAGGGGTGAAATTCTGGAAGAAAAACGTCCCCTAAGGAAGGATTTTTGGATGTTCACTCTCATCGACCAACCCAAACGATTAATGTTAGAAGAATGATATTTTGGGGATATGTTTGTTGTGTGTCGAAAACGTCTGCCAAGGAGGGATTTTTGGATTATCAGGTTCTAAAGGGGTGTTAATGGGGTTAAACCTGCATTTCATTGAATAACAATATGACACGACTATGACGCGAGCGAAGCGAGGTTAAAAATGAGATGATGTGCGTCTATGTATTACTCAATCACGCAAGTACCACTGGTCCGATTTACATGAATTTTACATGGAAGTAGCTGATTTACCTGGTTAACATATAGGTTACTTTTGATTTCAATACTTTGTACTATTTAAAGATGGCGACCATTTTAGTGACTTCACTACACCATTTGGTTTAAAACTTTCATATTTCCATTTCAAATAAAAAGAGAACGCTAAGAAATAGCAAAGTTTTGATGGTATATACGAGGTTAAAAATTACATTTTCTATCCGAAAGGTATCTCCAACCGTTAGCGAGTAAAACCTAAATTTGTGCTATAAAACACGGTCAACGCCGAGCGGTGTAGTTGGACAAAATGCTCCATCCTTAATCTCCCTCTGCGCAGCACCTAGCCTATCCCCTGTTTTAACTGTCACCTTCATATTTTAATTTATTTATGACGCGTAGCGAAGCACGGGTACTTCAGCTAGTAATATATCATACTAATATATAAAAATGAGATGGTGTGTGTCTGTCTTTCTGTCTGTCTGTCTGTCTGTTACCTAATAACGCAAGAACCACTGGTCCGATTTAAATGAAATTTTGCATGGATGTAGCTGAAATACCAGGTTTACATATAGGATACTTTTAATTTCGATATTTTGCACTATTAAGAAATGGCGACCATTTTAGTGACGTCACTACACCCTTTGGTTTCAAAATGTCATATTTCCATATCAAATAAAAAGAGAACGGTAGGAAATAGCAAACTTTTGATGGCACATACGAGCTTTGAAATTTAATTTCCTATCCGAAAGGTCCTTATCACTTTTCGTATATCTCCAACGGTTAGCGAGTAAAACCTACTTTTGTGACGTCACTACACCCTTTGGTTTCAAAATTTCATATTTCCATTTCAAATAAAAAGAGAACGCTAAGAAATAGCAAACTTTTGATGGTATACACGAGCTTTAGCATTTAATTTTCTATCCAAAAGGTTCTTATCACTTTTCGTGTATCTCCGACGGTTGCCGAGTATAACCTAAATTTGTGCAATAAAACACGGTCAACACCGAGCTGTGCAGTATATCTCTATATATATAAATAGAAAATTTGTCTGTTTTTTTTTTCTGAATTTCTACGGAAATTTGAGTTATTTACACGTTTCAGACTGTTTTATGATAGACGCGCGCGAAAATAATGTTTTGGTCTGTCTGTTTGTTTGATTGTCTGTGGACAAATTTGTTCCCTTATAACTCGAGAACGGCTGGGTGTATCAACGTAAAATTTGGTACAGATATCCATCAGAGGCACGACACTAATCATTGATGTAACCCTTCTCCGTACCTCTCATAAAAGGGGGCCTACCCCCTTAAAATGCATGCTGAAATAGGAGTAGAAGGACGAGACAAAAATCATTTTCAGCCCCTCGATGTGAGAGACAAAACTCGGGGGTCCTGAAGGGTCCCCGAAATCCACATTTTAAGGCCCTAAAACCAACCGTTTTTGAGATATTCACAGAAAACTAATTTCATTTAATAAACTAATGAACGAATACAAGCCGGTAACCATGACAACAGATTCTCAGAGGTCCATCTATTGCTGTGAGACGCAATGCAATTCCATTAATTACATTGGTGTGAAAGTTTGCAAACGGCTAGAAGGTTATCACGGAACCAAATTAAGCTGTAGAATTCATCAATACGTATAATGCGCTTAAGGGGGTCAAGGGGTACAGTAGAATTTTTTCACGCGATTTACATCTCCGGGTGTGGTACGGCAGGTCTATTATATTCCTATCCCTATATTATATTATTATTATTATATTATGGCGTACAACGAGGAGACAAAGCCCCCTCGGTGCCAGAAACAAAACTTGGGGGGCCCTAAAGGGTCCTCGAAAACTACATTATAAGGCCCTAAAACCAAAAGTATCTGAAATATTCCCAGAAAACTAATTTAATTTAACAAACTAATGAAGGAATGGAAATCGCTAACCATGACAACATTATCTCAAAGGGTGGCATCCAACTTTCCATCTATTTCTGTAAGAAGTAATGTCACTCTATTTATTACATTTCTGTGAAAGTTTGGAAATGGCTATACGGTTATCACGGAACCAACGTAGACTGTATAATTCATCAATGCAATTAAGGGGGTCAAGGGGTAACCTAGATTTTTTTCAGGCAATTTTCACGTGCGACATATAGTACAGAAGGACTATTATATCTCCAAACATTTGCAAAGTGAAATGCCATGCCCTGTGGTTCAGATTCCACGTAAAATGGAGGTCCCGTGGCTTATGATCTCGCGATTAATGGTCACGTAAAACTACAATCATCCTTTATATCTCCAAACAGCAACATTATTTTCAAAAATTCCTGAATTGAATCAGCATTTTTTGCGGCTTTTAGGAATTTGGGCCATTTGAGACTAAAGAACCTGAATTTTCATGCACCACAAGCCTTTATAATTTATGAAAGAGGTCTTCCTGTGTATGTGGACCTAACACAACGTAGAGGGTCATTTTTTATGTGAGGTGTATTGCGTTTCGTCTACAAGTCTTTCAATTCTATTTCACGTCAAGAAGTACAAGTTAGGTGAATTTAGTTTGAGAGCAAATTTTTACTAATCTTTCTTTTGTCGACATACGGGTTCATCGTAAGGATGATTTTGTTTGATACTGTATGGCAGATATACCCATATTTGGATATCTGGGTGATTTGTTGTAGATAATAGAATTGCCTGCCTGTCTTTCTGTGTATCTTTATGTACGCCTATAAATCGTGTTCGTAGGCATGGTGCATCGTAAAATTAGGTATGGTAAACATGAGTCAATACACCAATCATTTATAAAACTCCTCACCGTACTTTTCAAACAGTAGAAGGGTGGATATAGGGAAAAACTTTTCAAAATACATGCTAAAATAGGCGAAATATACAAAATTATCCTAGAAGGACGATCAAAGCATATGTTGCGCTTCTCAATGTGAGACCCAAAATTCGCGAGTCTATAAGGGGTCTCCGAAAACCACATTTTAAGGCCCTTAAATTAACAGTGTGTGTGGTATTCCCTGAAAACTAACTTCGTTCTGATAAACTTATGAAGGAATGAAAAACCGCTAACCATTGCAAAAGTAGCTCAATTGATAATGTCTGGTGTGAATATATAACACCGTTCGAAGGACGGGTACTTCTGCTATACTAATATATAAAAATGAGATGGTGTGTGTCTGTCTTTCTGTCTGTCTGTGTGCTACTCAATAACGCAAGAACCACTGGTCCGATTTAAATGAAATTTTGCATGGATGTAGCTGATTTACCAGGTTTACATATAGGATACATTTTATTTCGATAATTTGCACTATTAAAAATGGCGACCATTTTAGTAACGTCACTACACACTTTAATCATAACTTCATATTTCCTTATCAAATAAAAAGAGAACGCTAAGAAATAGCAAACTTTTGACGGTACATACGAGCTTCACTTTTCGTGTATCTCCAACGGTTAGCGAGTAAATCCTAAATTTGTGCAATAAAACACGGTCAACACCGAGCCGTGCAGTATATCTCTACATATATAAATAGAAAATTTGTCTGTTTTTTTTCTGAATTTCTACGGAAATTTGAGTTATTTACACGTTTCAGACTGTTTTATGATAGATGCGCGCGAAAATAATGTTTTGGTCTGTCTGTCTGTTTGTTTTATTGTGGACAACTTTGTTCCCTTATAAATCGAGAACGGCTGGGTGTATCAACGCAAAATTTGGTACAGATATCCATCAGAAGCACGACACTAATCATTGATGTATCTCTTCTCTGTACCTATCATAAAAGGGGGCATACCCGCTTAAAATACATGCTGAAATAGGAGTAGAAGGACGAGACAAAGCCCATTTTCAGCCCCTCAATGTGAGAGATAACATTCGGGGGCCCTAAAAACACATTTTAAGGTCCTACGTCCAACCGTTTTTGAGATATTCCCAGAAAAATAATTTAATTTAATAAACTAATGAACGAATGCAAGCCGATAACCATGGCAACAGATTCTCAAGGGTCCATCTATTGCTGTAAGACGCAATGCAATTCCATTAATTACATTAGTGTGAAAGTTTGCAAACGGCTAGATGGTTATTATGGAACCAAATTAAGCTGTAAATTTCATCAATATGTAAAATGCGCTTAAGGGGGTCAAGGGGTAGTCTAGAATTTTTTCACGCGATTTACACCTGCGGGTGTGGTATGGCAGGTCTATTATATTCCTATCCCTATATTATATTATTATTAGTAGTATTATATTATGGCGTACAACGACGAGACAAAGCCCCTCGGTGCCAGAAATAAAACTCTAGGGTCCTCGAAAACTACATTATAAGGCTCTTAAACCAACAGTTTCTGAAACATTCCCAGAAAACTAATTAAATTTAATTTAACAAACTAATGAAGGAATATGCAAATCCGTAACCATGACAACATTATCTCAAGGAGTGGCATCCAACTTTCCATCTATTTCAGTAAGAAGCAATTTATTACATTTATTACATTTCTGTGAAAGTTTGCAAATATAAGGTTATCACGGAACCAACGTAGACTGTATAATTCACCAATGCAATTAAGGGGGTCAAGGGTTAATCTAGGATTTTTCGTGCAATTTTCACGTGCGACATATAGTACAGAAGGTCTATTATATCTCCAAACAACAACATTATTTTCAAAAATTCCTGAATTGAATCAGCATTTTTTGCGGCTTTTAGGAATTTGGGCCATTTGAGACTAAAGAACCTGAATTTTCATGCACCGCAAGCTTTTATAATTTATGATAGAGGTCTTCCTGTGTATGGGGACCCAACACAACGTAGAGGGTCAGTTTTTATGTGACGTGTATTGCGTTTCATCTACAAGACTTTCAATTCTATTTCATGTCAGGAAGTACACGTTAGGTGAATTTAGTTTGAGAGCACATTTCAACTAATCTTTCTTCTTTTCTTTTTTTTTTTGTCGACATACGGGTTCATCGTAAGGATGATTTTCTTAATACTGTGTGGTAGATATACCCATATTTGGATTTCTGGGTGATATGTTGTAGACAATAGAATTGTCTGTCTGTCTTTCTGTGTATCCTTATGTACGCCTATAACTCATGTTCGGATGCTTGGTGCATCGTAAAATTAGGTATGGTAAACATGAGTCAATACACCAATCATTTATAAAACTCTTCACCGTACTTTTCATACAGTAGAAGGGTGGATATAGGTTAAACCTTCTCAAAATACATGCTAAAATAGGCGAAATATAAAAATTATCCTAGAAGGACGACCAAAGCATATGTCGCACTTCTCAATGTGAGACAAAAAATTCGCGAGTCTATAAAGGATCTCCGAAAACCACATTATAAGGCCCTTAAATTAACAGTGTGTGTGATATTCCCAGAAAATTAACTTCGTTCTGATAAACTTATGAAGGAATTACAAGCCGCTAACCATTGCAACAGTAGCTCAATTGATAATGTCTGGTGCATCTCTAAAAGCAACAGTACTTAAAAGGGATGCAACACCAATAACATTGTTATTATTATTATTATAATGTCTGGTGTTAACACCGAACACCGTTCGAAGAACGGGTACTTCTGCTAGTATATATATAAAAATCAATGTTACGTGATAGTTTGTCTGTCTGTAGGTCTGTGGGTATGTCTCCTATGCGTTCATATACCATTCGTCCGATTGCGATGAAACTTGGGTGAGATGTTGAGTACACTCCAAGGAAGGTTTCTGACTTAGTAAATCCATTTTACAATAGGTAGCGCACGCGTAGATTCAACAAATGAGCGACGATGCGCGAAGCATTTCAACAAAGTCCCGTATGTGTTCATATACCATTCGTCCGATAGCGATGAAACTTGGGTGAGATGTTGTGAACACTTACGTGAAGGTTTCAAAATTAGTGAATACATTTCACAGTAGATAGCGCACGAGTAGATTCAACAAATGAGCGACGACACGCACAGCGTTTCAACAAAGTCCCGTATGCATTCATATACCATTCGTCCGATAGCTATGAAACTTGCGTAAAATGTTGTGTACACTGCAGGGAAATTTTCTGGCTTAGTACATCCACTTTACAATAGGCAGCGCACGAGTAGATTCAACAAATGAGCTACGACGCGCGAAGCATTTCAACTAAGTCACGTTTGCGTTCATATACCATTCGTCCGATAGCGATGAAGCTAGGCTGAGATTTTGTGTGCACTCCAGGGAAGGTTTCAAGCTCAGTAAATCCCTTAAAAAATAGGTAGAGCACGAGTAGAATCAACAAATGAGCGACGACGCGCGAAGCGTTTCAACAAAGTCCCATATAATTTCATATACCATTCATCCGATAGCGATGAAACTTGAGTGAGATGTTGTGTACACTCCAGGGAAGGTTTCTGGCTTAGTGCATACATTTTACAATAGGTAGCGCACCAGTTGATTCAACAAATGAGCGATGACACGCGAAGCGTTTCAATCAAGTCCCGTATAAAGTCATATACCATTCGTCTGATAGTGATAAATGTTTGGTGAATTGTTGTGTACACTCCAGGAAAGGTTTCTGGCTAAGTAAATCCATTTTACAATACGAAGCGCACGTTTATGTTTGGGTAGTTTATTGGCTGAGGAATAACCCACCCACCAAGGGAAGATGATTAAGAGAAGGAAGTAGATTTGGGATTGGAAAAGAAGGATGTAAAAATAGGAGGAGAGTCCCACAAAATTAATAAGTTTAGCTTTAAACACACTTAAAGGTGGTTGCCACCGAAAATTAACTTTTTGATACCTAAAGTAGGTACGAGCTTGGTCGAAGCTGACGGGAACCGCAGCTAGGACTTGGGCGGTTTGCAAGAGAGAGGCTTTAGTATATTTCCTCCCAAGCATGTATAAAAGTACTATGGGGAAGGGTGATGGTCTGGCAAGGCTGAGAGCAAACGATTTATGGTATGTCTTCTCAAAGAAATTAGGTTTTGTGAAATTATTCGAAGAATGCCAATAATTCAAATCAAGTTCGGAATTTCCAATTTTCGAAATTATAGAGTTTCTAGAAAAAGAGACCCAGTGCTTCCAGGAAGGATAGTGACGAAAAATTATAACTTGGAAAGTAATCTTTGTAAGTGAACCAATGGTTGCCTTTGGAAATGGCTAAGCCTTTACTCAGCGAAAGGCCGGCTAAACGCTTAGACAAAAAAGAAACACTTATCTTTAGGAAAATTGACCATAAGTTTTCGGAGAAAATCTCCACAAGCAGGTAGCTGGCTTAGCGAGCTTTACTTGCCTTACTGGCCAATTAGAATTAGCTATTAAAGCTAACAGAAGCTTTGAAAAGGATGCTACTAAGAGTTCTTGCTCAAATGCAACAAGTGGTAAAATCCCTATCAATAGATTAAAGGGCATCGAGTAGGGAGAGCCAAGGAGGACAGGACCTTGTTTAACCTTTGTATTAGAAAAATGAAAAAGAGAAAAAGAACGCTTAATTTATTTAACAATTCAGGAAAAATTAATATTTTTAACAAATAAATATTTTCCAATCTTATTAACAATTTGAGGTCGCAGACCTCCGACAACATTCAGAAATTGCTCCAGGCAAATAACAATTCTTAAGGTTTTAAACCTGGTATTAAAATCTTTTTAAGATTTGAAAAAGGACCAAATGATTAAAGTTTAAACATTTACAAGAGTACAAGGAGTGTACTATAAGAAATTTCTGAAAGAATATTCTAGAGAGAATAACAACTTTAAAGGTAACTATAAGGAAAACATAAAGCATAAAATAGAAGTTCCTACAACTTCTTATATTTAAACAGGATTACTTTATGAGAATTGTACAAAGGAGGGCAGGTCACTTACTGTTAAACCTAAGTAAGTAATCAAAAGGAAGGTTCTAGACTTCCCAAGTTTGAGCAGGAATCACTGGCCAAATGGGACAGTTTCCATTTCGTGAAACCTGAACATGACTCACTCAAGAGTTTAAAGAATTGTTTTCCCTGATTATAGGAAAGGAACAATGTGAATTTGAAACTTGTATCACACAAGCAATTATACAGAATTTAATTAATGTTAAACTAGAAAAGTTGGAAGGGCACTTCGTGAGTGACACCTTATAGGAAAGTTACAATTTTATTAATATGGGTGGTTAGTAGAAGGTTAAGGAAATATCATTGGGATATAGGATCAATGTTCATGGCCGTATTCAAATATAAACGGACGATCGCGACGCGGTAGAAAGTTGAACAAGCACTGATTTTCACTATAGTTCGTTGAAACTTATGAAAAGTTCACTATAGAAACACGAAAGTTTTTGGCAGAGAAAGTTATTTCAATTTGAACAAAATGACTGGTTGCACTAAATGAACGAAAGTCTATTGCTTGAGAAAATGGTGGATTACAGTTAAATGCGCCCTAGAACATTCCAGCGGTTCCAGCGGTGGAAGAAAGTTAGCTATTAAGCTTTTAATTCAGAAACGAAATTCTTCAATTTTAAATAGCATTCTCACAAGTGAGTGAAGATTTCAAAACGGCAGGACTTGTAGATGAAATACAGAATCAAGAAGGTTCCAGAACGACCTTAGTAGAAGAAATGGGGTTGAGAAAATCCAACGGAGGAACTAACTTGTTGAGTTATAGACAGCGGGTATTAGATAATATCCCACGTAGTGAGAGGATTTCTCATTCGAATAGCCTAAGAAAAGCTCTTTTTAGTAAGGTTGGCTTATACAAGCAAAAGCTCAACATTGCAAATCCCCCGAAGAATGATTACCGCCCCACAAGTAATCTCACGCTGTCTATAAAATAATCGATAAAAGCATGTAGATAAAATGATGAAGATGAGGTTAAGACCTTTAAAATGGTACTTATCTTGATTTCATGTTGAAGTCGAAGTTTCCTTTGATGACTACCTAGCCAACATGGCGTAGAAAAGTGTGTGCCTCTTGGTTTGAGGAAGCTAGCTCGAGGGGAGCTTTAACTGATCGAGTCAACTGCCGACTGAGAAGTGAGACCTGCTCAACGGAGCACGGAGGGACCAAGGAAGGGGAAAAGAGTGGGGGGAGGAGACAAATGGAGAACATATAAGCATTGCCAATATTATAACAAAAAAATAATCTTCTCTTGCTGAGCTGGTCTTCAAAGAGTTGATAACAGATGATACTAGCGCAGCATGGTGAGTAAAGAGGTAGACGTAGTCCTCTTGCTCAAGGAGAAAATATCTGGCGATGGTAACAGGATCTGGTGGCCAAATGGATAAGTAAGTCCTCTAGCACCAGGAAGAATTGAGGAGCTTCAGAGATTCGCTGCGAGATGACGCTAGGTGGGTCACAGAAGTTATATATCTGAAACAGACTTATGAAGACATAAGAGATATGCCCATCAAGGAGAAAACAAAAGATCACTGTTGGTGTTTGACAAAGAGAAAGGAAGAAATGAACATGCAAAGAGCAATAAAAATTATATCTCAGGTACCGTGTATTCAAAGAATACACCATACTGGGGGGCAAACACCAACAGAGAGCAAATAAGCAGTTACACATTTAATGGAAGAGGAGCGATCAAAGACAGGGGTCTTGTAATCGAACCGTTAATGGTCAAGACTCTGACCACCCTGACTCTCCCATCTCTTCCAGGATAACACTTGGTCACTCTACCGGAAGTCCAGACTAGAGGGGGAGAAACATCCCTAACCAAGACCAAGTCCCCCACTTTAATGTCGGGACTGGAAAGAAACCACTTCTGCCTCCGTTGCAAGGAAGTTAAATATTCCAAGTTCCATTTCTTCCAAAAAGAATTACGGAGGGCTTCAAGTTTACGCCAAACAATAGGTAGATTAAAATCCCTATAAGAATTGGGAAGAGGAGGAGGGGCAGAAAGAGAAGTGCCGATAAGGAAGTGACCAGGGGTGAGTGGAAGTAGGTCATCAGGGTCATTGGAAAGCGGAGTTAAAGGGCGAGAGTTAACAACACCTTCAATCAGAACAGACAGTGAATTGAATTCTTCGTAAGTCAGAATTCGATTACCTAAGACTTTTCTTAAATGACGTTTAGTGAGTTTTACGCAAGATTCCCACCTACCACCATGATGCGGAGCGTAAGGAGGTATAAAGCGCCATTTGAAACCTTTTGAATAAGAAAAATTAGAAATTTGTTCCATGGCTGGAGAGGAAGTGAGAGCTTTCTTCCACAGGGAAGCTGCGCCCTGAAAGCTGGAAGCGTTATCAGAGAACATCTCAGAAGGAACACCACGCCTAGCAGTGAAACGAGAGACAGCTGATAAAAAATAAGAAGTAGAAGCATTCGTTACTAGTTCCAAGTGGATTGCGCCGGTAACCATGCAAACAAAGAGAGAAACATAAAGCTTACCAAACAATTTGCGTTTAGCTTCAGGAGAGTTTCGTTGATATTGGAACGGACCCATATAGTCCACGCGAGTTAAAGCAAATGGGCGTATGGGAGAAGAACGAAAAGAGGGCAGATCGCTCAATAATTGAGTATTGATTTTAGGTTTCGCTTTGAAACAAGGAATGCACTTGTGAATTACAGAAGAAACTTCATGAATTCCATTTATAATCCAGTACTTTTCCCTTAAGAGGCAAAGCAGAGTACGTGTACCAACATGAAGATTACGGTAATGAAAGTCACGTATAATTAAGGAAGTTACATGGTGTTTGGAAGGCAAAATAACGGGATGCTTTTTGTCCTCAGAGAGTAAAGATTGCGAGAGCCTTCCACCTACCCTGAGTAACCCATGGTCATCAAGAAACGGGGCTAAAGCACGGAGACGGCTGGATTTGTGAAGATCTCTTTTAGAAGAAAGCAATGACAATTCAGAAGAAAAGGCTTCTTGCTGTGTCAGTTGTAAAACCTTAACGGTAGCGAGATTCAATTCATGATTGGTAAGGTGTGGTTTAGGGAGAAGAGGTTGGTCAACCACAAGATATTTCCACCTAAAGAGATAGGCGACAATTCGTAGTAATTTGGGAAAAGAAGAATAGCGGGACAACAAAGGATGAGAAGCGTTGGAAACAAGACAAGAAGCAATGGGTAGAGGTACTTTAGCGTCAGGCAAGTTGGAGTTTGTAGCTGGGGTTTTAGAAGGCCATGAGGAAGATTCTTCGATTAGCCACGAGGGCCCATGCCAGTACAATTGGGAAGCTGCCAATTGAGAGGGTAAACAACCACGAGAGATAATATCGGCTGGATTATCAGCACTGGGAACATGCCTCCATTGACATCCAGAAGAAAGAGTTTGAATTTTGGAAACCCTGTTTGCAACGAAAGTTTGCCAGTGAGAAGGGTTCTTGGCGATCCAAGAGAGGGCGATCATGGAATCGCTCCAGAGATAAATTTGCGAGAATTCGACTTTTAATACTTCCCGTAATTTCTTGACAAGTTCTGCAGCCATGAGTGCAGCGCACAGTTCGAGCCTAGGCAGAGTGATAGTTTTAAGAGGAGCGACCTTCGATTTGGCACAAACAAGGTTGGAAACTGGAGATCCATAGTGTGAATCGTGATGAACTAAATATGCACAGCAACCATAAGCTTTTTCGGAACTATCCGCGAACACATGAAGGAAAAAGGGTGTATTAGAATGAGAGCTAATTAAATTCCTGGGAATTTCAATGAGGGAAAGGTCTAACAAATTACTGCGAAACGAGAGCCAGCGATTAAGAAGAGAAAGAGGGACAGTGTCATCCCATTCACATTTAAGCGACCACAGCTCTTGCATGAAGAGTTTGGCTATAACGATAACTGGGGCAAGGAATTGAAGTGGATCAAAAATTTTTGCAATTTCAGAGAGAACTTGTCTCTTTGTATTAGGAAGCTCTTCTGCGAGCGAAACTTTATAGATAAGAGTGTCAGTGCTAGTGCACCAGTGAACTCCTAGAGTTTTTATAGATTCGGAGTTTCCACAAATTTCGACAGAAGAAGGATCTACGTCTTCGATGGGAAACTGAGCAAGAAACTCAGGGGAGTTGGAGTTCCACTTATGAAGTGGAAAACCTCCATTCCTTAACAATGCCTGAAGTTCTAAAGACACAAAAGAAGCTTCCTCTAAAGAGGGGAAGGACTGCAAGTAATCGTCAACATAAAATGATGTTGTTAGTGCTTCAGAGGCTTTGGGGTTAAATAAATGACCATCTTGTGAGGCTAGCAAGTGTAGGGATCGGATAGCAAGGAAAGCAGAGGGTTTTAAGCCATAAGTAACCGTTTTCAAGCGAAATACCTTAATGGGCTTATTGATTTCATCACGCCACAAAATTCTTTGAAGATCTCGTTGTTCTGGTTGAATTAACACTTGACGGTACATCTGTTTTATATCGGCTATGACAGCTATGGGAAATAATCGAAAGTTTAAAAGTATAGCAGATAAATCTGATTGAATAGCAGGACCAGAATAAAGAGTGTCATTAAGGCTGTTGCCATTAACGTCGGGTGATGAACCATTGAAAACAACTCGGATTTTATCTTTTACAAGAGGGTTTTTCCACACAGGATGATGATTTAAATAAACCGTTTCGATTGGGGGGTGCAATTCATCATCGGATTTGTTAACAACTTCCATATGATCTAAGATTTCATACTCATCCATGAAATCAGTGTACTGCTTTTTGACAAGGGGTTCCTTTTTGAATTTGCTCTCGATAGCAAAGAGAGCTTTTCGAGCTTTAGGCTGAGAGTTAATAAGTTTGGGGGGATTGGGTAATCTTGGCATTTGAACAATGAACCGGCCATCAGAAGAACGAGTGGTGGTGTTCAAAAAAAGTTGCTCACAGAATTCATTTTCTGAAGAGGTTACGTTAGGAGAATCAACGTTTTCAAGCCTCCAAAACTGTTCCAGATCAGTATTGGAGAAGTAACATTGCGATGCAGGTTGGGGAGAATAATGGGGAAGTTGCCCTGTGACGATCCATCCAAAATTAGTGTCTCTGGCGACCACGTTAGAGGACAACTTGCGAACCTGTTTCCGAAGGCAATTCCAAAAGACATTGGCACGAAAGAGTATGTCAATGGGGTTTTGTATGTTAAACAAAGGATCGGCTAACCTTAAATGCGAGGGAATGTTTAACCCTGAAATATCCACCGAGTGACTTGGAGTGTCTTCTCCAATGCTATTGAGAATTAAACAATTAAGTTTGAAAAAGTTGTTTCTATGACAAATATCTCTTATGGTTAGTTTTGAGAATTGTAAAGCTTGCGATTTTGAGCTGTTGATACCCGACACATTAATAGAAGTAGGGTTTACGGGTAAGCCTAGTTTTTTAATCAAGGAATTAGACACAAAATCATGAGTTGCCGCTGAATCTAGAAGACCGCGTACACGGACCCAGTTGCCAAAGTTATCCTGAACTTCAATTTGGACAGTAGACAACAATACTTGAGCACTGCGAATGGACTTGGCATTTTGAATATACGATGAGGCATTAGAACTCTTAGCACTATCATTTTTAGGAGAAGTGGATGCTGTCGATGACCTTGCCTGATCATGACGATGTAGCAAAGTATGATGAGCCTTTTCACAATGGTAGCAAAGTCTTGTGGACTTGCAATTAGAAGCAGAATGCGTGGGCGCTAGGCAGTTAAAACAATGCTTGTTTTGAGCAACTAATTTTCGTCTGTCGTCGACTGACATTTCTTTAAAGGATTTACAGAGGTATAGGGCATGGGGATCCTTACAAAGTATGCACTTTACAGGTTCGTTTAAACTCTTGCGAGGTTCGCTTTGAGTGTTTAAAACAATAGAGCTAGCAACACGACGTTCACTAGACCTAGTTGGGTAACCAGTAGTGTTTGATTTAAATTTGGATGAGCTGGACCCGGGTTTTTGGGTATTGGACGCTGAGCGTTCACTTTTGGGTTTGATGGACATTAATTCGAATTTAGAGCTAGGAGATGAAGGTTCACTATGATTAGCTAGAGCGGTTAAAAGTTGGCATCTAGCGTTTATGAAAGTAACTAAATGCTCGTAAGTGTAGTCATCTTCTTTAGAAAGTTCAATTTCCCAAGCTTTGAGGGTAGCAGTATCAACTTTAGCGATCACTAAATATATTAGGAAAGTATCCCAATAATTAGTAGGTTGATCTAATTGGGACAGAGCCTTAACGTGAAGTTGTGTAGTGTCAACTAGAGTACGTAGACTAGTGACGTCATTGTGCTGTGACGCAGGTAGATTGAATAGAGCCTTTATATGGCGTTGAATACGTAACCGTAAATTTCCATATCTTTCCTTTAATAAGATAAAGGCAATGGAATAATTTTCGGCACGCAGAGGAAGTGCTTCGACCAACTGCAAAGCTTGACCTCGGAGGATTGATCTCAAGTACTGAAACTTGTAAATGACTTGAATGTCTTCATTGTCGTGAACAAGGGAGCAAAATAATTCATAGAAAGAATCCCAAGCAGATTCATCTCCAGAAAAATGGGGTAAATCAGTTTCGGTAAAATTGGTTTGGGCTTGTGAGTACCCTCACGGAAAGAAGTTTGTGGTTCGTGAAGGGAACCGAGAACAGAAGCGTCCTTTTTCTGCTCCTCTTCGAGTTGGCGTATTATTTTGAAAGCAGAACCTATGCCTTCGTAATATTGGTTTTCTACTTCAACTCGATCTTCAGTTTGATTGAGCATGCAAGTTTCTATTTCAGTTTGGATGTTACAATAATTTTCATAAGAACGTTCATAATCTCGTACACGATGTTTTAACAAGTCTAATTGAGCTTCTGAGGGATCTAACTCTTTTATGTACTTTCTAAAACGGGTAATTTGTCCTTTATAGGATGCTCGTTTAGAAGTAAGTTTTTCATCTTTATCCTTCTCAGTAGGAGCCATGTTATAAAGAATAGATTGAAATGTAACTCACGATACTGTGGAACCTTGGAAATGCTGTCAAGCTGGCAGCAGCAAATAAGTAGAAAAAACGGGACACGCCAAAGGAGACAGGAGTGGCCTCTTTCCCGTTCACAGGCTTTGCATGATGTAGTTATAGCTGAAAAATTCAAAACAGAGATTAGTAATATGCAAAGTATTGTCAAATGACACTTTTTTAAAAATAAAAAATAAAAAATGGGCTCTCCCGGGTTTCGGCACCAAATTTTGGGTAGTTTATTGGCTGAGGAATAACCCACCCACCAAGGGAAGATGATTAAGAGAAGGAAGTAGATTTGGGATTGGAAAAGAAGGATGTAAAATAGGAGGAGAGTCCCTCAAAATTAATAAGTTTAGCTTTAAACACACTTAAAGGTGGTTGCCACCGAAAATTAACTTTTTGATACCTAAAGTAGGTACGAGCTTGGTCGAAGCTGACGGGAACCGCAGCTAGGACTTGGGCGGTTTGCAAGAGAGAGGCTTTAGTATATTTCCTCCCAAGCATGTATAAAAGTACTATGGGGAAGGGTGATGGTCTGGCAAGGCTGAGAGCAAACGATTTATGGTATGTCTTCTCAAAGAAATTAGGTTTTGTGAAATTATTCGAAGAATGCCAATAATTCAAATCAAGTTCGGAATTTCCAATTTTCGAAATTATAGAGTTTCTAGAAAAAGAGACCCAGTGCTTCCAGGAAGGATAGTGACGAAAAATTATAACTTGGAAAGTAATCTTTGTAAGTGAACCAATGGTTGCCTTTGGAAATGGCTAAGCCTTTACTCAGCGAAAGGCCGGCTAAACGCTTAGACAAAAAAGAAACACTTATCTTTAGGAAAATTGACCATAAGTTTTCGGAGAAAATCTCCACAAGCAGGTAGCTGGCTTAGCGAGCTTTACTTGCCTTACTGGCCAATTAGAATTAGCTATTAAAGCTAACAGAAGCTTTGAAAAGGTTGCTACTAAGAGTTCTTGCTCAAATGCAACAAGTGGTAAAATCCCTATCAATAGATTAAAGGGCATCGAGTAGGGAGAGCCAAGGAGGACAGGACCTTGTTTAACCTTTGTATTAGAAAAATGAAAAAGAGAAAAAGAACGCTTAATTTATTTTACAATTCAGGAAAAATTAATATTTTTAACAAATAAATATTTTCCAATCTTATTAACAATTTGAGGTCGCAGACCTCCGACAACATTCAGAAATTGCTCCAGGCAAATAACAATTCGTAAGGTTTTAAACCTGGTATTAAAATCTTTTTAAGATTTGAAAAAGGACCAAATGATTAAAGTTTAAACATTTACAAGAGTACAAGGAGTGTACTATAAGAAATTTCTGAAAGAATATTCTAGAGAGAATAACAACTTTAAAGGTAACTATAAGGAAAACATAAAGCATAAAATAGAAGTTCCTACAACTTCTTATATTTAAACAGGATTACTTTATGAGAATTATACAAAGGAGGGCAGGTCACTTACTGTGAAACCTAAGTAAGTAATCAAAAGGAAGGTTCTAGACTTCCCAAGTTTGAGCAGGAATCACTGGCCAAATGGGACAGTTTCCATTTCGTGAAACCTGAACATGACTCACTCAAGAGTTTAAAGAATTGTTTTCCCTGATTATAGGAAAGGAACAATGTGAATTTGAAACTTGTATCACACAAGCAATTATACAGAATTTAATTAATGTTAAACTAGAAAAGTTGGAAGGGCACTTCGTGAGTGACACCTTATAGGAAAGTTACAATTTTATTAATATGGGTGGTTAGTAGAAGGTTAAGGAAAGATCATTGGGATATAGGATCAATGTTCATGGCCGTATTCAAATATAAACGGACGATCGCGACGCGGTAGAAAGTTGAACAAGCACTGATTTTCACTATAGTTCGTTGAAACTTATGAAAAGTTCACTATAGAAACACGAAAGTTTTTGGCAGAGAAAGTTATTTCAATTTGAACAAAATGACTGGTTGCACTAAATGAACGAAAGTCTATTGCTTGAGAAAATGGTGGATTACAGTTAAATGCGCCCTAGAACATTCCAGCGGTTCCGTCGGTGGAAGAAAGTTAGCTATTAAGCTTTTAATTCAGAAACGAAATTCTTCAATTTTAAATAGCATTCTCACAAGTGAGTGAAGATTTCAAAACGGCAGGACTTGTAGATGAAATACAGAATCAAGAAGGTTCCAGAACGACCTTAGTAGAAGAAATGGGGTTGAGAAAATCCAACGGAGGAACTAACTTGTTGAGTTATAGACAGCGGGTATTAGATATTATCCCACGTAGTGAGAGGATTTCTCATTCGAATAGCCTAAGAAAAGCTCTTTTTTAGTAAGGTTGGCTTATACAAGCAAAAGCTCAACATTGCAAATCCCCCGAAGAATGATTACCGCCCCACAAGTAATCTCACGCTGTCTATAAAATAATCGATAAAAGCATGTAGATAAAATGATGAAGATGAGGTTAAGACCTTTAAAATGGTACTTATCTTGATTTCATGTTGAAGTCGAAGTTTCCTTTGATGACTACCTAGCCAACATGGCGTAGAAAAGTGTGTGCCTCTTGGTTTGAGGAAGCTAGCTCGAGGGGAGCTTTAACTGATCGAGTCAACTGCCGACTGAGAAGTGAGAACTGCTCAACGGAGCACGGAGGGACCAAGGAAGGGGAAAAGAGTGGGGGGAGGAGACAAATGGAGAACATATAAGCATTGCCAATATTATAACAAAAAAATAATCTTCTCTTGCTGAGCTGGTCTTCAAAGAGTTGATAACAGATGATACTATCGCAGCATGGTGAGTAAAGAGGTAGACGTAGTCCTCTTGCTCAAGGAGAAAATATCTGGCGATGGTAACAGGATCTGGTGGCCAAATGGATAAGTAAGTCCTCTAGCACCAGGAAGAATTGAGGAGCTTCAGAGATTCGCTGCGAGATGACGCTAGGTGGGTCACAGAAGTTATATATCTGAAACAGACTTATGAAGACATAAGAGATATGCCCATCAAGGAGAAAACAAAAGATCACTGTTGGTGTTTGACAAAGAGAAAGGAAGAAATGAACATGCAAAGAGCAATAAAAATTATATCTCAGGTACCGTGTATTCAAAGAATACACCATACTGGGGGGCAAACACCAACAGAGAGCAAATAAGCAGTTACACATTTAATGGAAGAGGAGCGATCAAAGACAGGGGTCTTGTAATCGAACCGTTAATGGTCAAGACTCTGACCACCCTGACTCTCCCATCTCTTCCAGGATAACACTTGGTCACTCTACCGGAAGTCCAGACTAGAGGGGGAGAAACATCCCTAACCAAGACCAAGTCCCCCACTTTAATGTCGGGACTGGAAAGAAACCACTTCTGCCTCCGTTGCAAGGAAGTTAAATATTCCAAGTTCCATTTCTTCCAAAAAGAATTACGGAGGGCTTCAAGTTTACGCCAAACAATAGGTAGATTAAAATCCCTGTAAGAATTGGAAAGAGGAGGAGGGGCAGAAAGAGAAGTGCCGATAAGGAAGTGACCAGGGGTGAGTGGAAGTAGGTCATCAGGGTCATTGGAAAGCGGAGTTAAAGGGCGAGAGTTAACAACACCTTCAATCAGAACAGACAGTGAATTGAATTCTTCGTAAGTCAGAATTCGATTACCTAAGACTTTTCTTAAATGACGTTTAGTGAGTTTTACGCAAGATTCCCACCTACCACCATGATGCGGAGCGTAAGGAGGTATAAAGCGCCATTTGAAACCTTTTGAATAAGAAAAATTAGAAATTTGTTCCATGGCTGGAGAGGAAGTGAGAGCTTTCTTCCACAGGGAAGCTGCGCCCTGAAAGCTGGAAGCGTTATCAGAGAACATCTCAGAAGGAACACCACGCCTAGCAGTGAAACGAGAGACAGCTGATAAAAAATAAGAAGTAGAAGCATTCGTTACTAGTTCCAAGTGGATTGCGCCGGTAACCATGCAAACAAAGAGAGAAACATAAAGCTTACCAAACAATTTGCGTTTAGCTTCAGGAGAGTTTCGTTGATATTGGAACGGACCCATATAGTCCACGCGAGTTAAAGCAAATGGGCGTATGGGAGAAGAACGAAAAGAGGGCAGATCGCTCAATAATTGAGTATTGATTTTAGGTTTCGCTTTGAAACAAGGAATGCACTTGTGAATTACAGAAGAAACTTCATGAATTCCATTTATAATCCAGTACTTTTCCCTTAAGAGGCAAAGCAGAGTACGTGTACCAACATGAAGATTACGGTAATGAAAGTCACGTATAATTAAGGAAGTTACATGGTGTTTGGAAGGCAAAATAACGGGATGCTTTTTGTCCTCAGAGAGTAAAGACTGCGAGAGCCTTCCACCTACCCTGAGTAACCCATGGTCATCAAGAAACGGGGCTAAAGCACGGAGACGGCTGGATTTGTGAAGATCTCTTTTAGAAGAAAGCAATGACAATTCAGAAGAAAAGGCTTCTTGCTGTGTCAGTTGTAAAACCTTAACGGTAGCGAGATTCAATTCATGATTGGTAAGGTGTGGTTTAGGGAGAAGAGGTTGGTCAACCACAAGATATTTCCACCTAAAGAGATAGGCGACAATTCGTAGTAATTTGTGAAAAGAAGAATAGCGGGACAACAAAGGATGAGAAGCGTTGGAAACAAGACAAGAAGCAATGGGTAGAGGTACTTTAGCGTCAGGCAAGTTGGAGTTTGTAGCTGGGGTTTTAGAAGGCCATGAGGAAGATTCTTCGATTAGCCACGAGGGCCCATGCCAGTACAATTGGGAAGCTGCCAATTGAGAGGGTAAACAACCACGAGAGATAATATCGGCTGGATTATCAGCACTGGGAACATGCCTCCATTGACATCCAGAAGAAAGAGTTTGAATTTTGGAAACCCTGTTTGCAACGAAAGTTTGCCAGTGAGAAGGGTTCTTGGCGATCCAAGAGAGGGCGATCATGGAATCGCTCCAGAGATAAATTTGCGAGAATTCGACTTTTAATACTTCCCGTAATTTCTTGACAAGTTCTGCAGCCATGAGTGCAGCGCACAGTTCGAGCCTAGGCAGAGTGATAGTTTTAAGAGGAGCGACCTTCGATTTGGCACAAACAAGGTTGGAAACTGGAGATCCATAGTGTGAATCGTGATGAACTAAATATGCACAGCAACCATAAGCTTTTTCGGAACTATCCGCGAACACATGAAGGAAAAAGGGTGTATTAGAATGAGAGCTAATTAAATTCCTGGGAATTTCAATGAGGGAAAGGTCTAACAAATTACTGCGAAACGAGAGCCAGCGATTAAGAAGAGAAAGAGGGACAGTGTCATCCCATTCACATTTAAGCGACCACAGCTCTTGCATGAAGAGTTTGGCTATAACGATAACTGGGGCAAGGAATTGAAGTGGATCAAAAATTTTTGCAATTTCAGAGAGAACTTGTCTCTTTGTATTAGGAAGCTCTTCTGCGAGCGAAACTTTATAGATAAGAGTGTCAGTGCTAGTGCACCAGTGAACTCCTAGAGTTTTTATAGATTCGGAGTTTCCACAAATTTCGACAGAAGAAGGATCTACGTCTTCGATGGGAAACTGAGCAAGAAACTCAGGGGAGTTGGAGTTCCACTTATGAAGTGGAAAACCTCCATTCCTTAACAATGCCTGAAGTTCTAAAGACACAAAAGAAGCTTCCTCTAAAGAGGGGAAGGACTGCAAGTAATCGTCAACATAAAATGATGTTGTTAGTGCTTCAGAGGCTTTGGGGTTAAATAAATGACCATCTTGTGAGGCTAGCAAGTGTAGGGATCGGATAGCAAGGAAAGCAGAGGGTTTTAAGCCATAAGTAACCGTTTTCAAGCGAAATACCTTAATGGGCTTATTGATTTCATCACGCCACAAAATTCTTTGAAGATCTCGTTGTTCTGGTTGAATTAACACTTGACGGTACATCTGTTTTATATCGGCTATGACAGCTATGGGAAATAATCGAAAGTTTAAAAGTATAGCAGATAAATCTGATTGAATAGCAGGACCAGAATAAAGAGTGTCATTAAGGCTGTTGCCATTAACGTCGGGTGATGAACCATTGAAAACAACTCGGATTTTATCTTTTACAAGAGGGTTTTTCCACACAGGATGATGATTTAAATAAACCGTTTCGATTGGGGGGTGCAATTCATCATCGGATTTGTTAACAACTTCCATATGATCTAAGATTTCATACTCATCCATGAAATCAGTGTACTGCTTTTTGACAAGGGGTTCCTTTTTGAATTTGCTCTCGATAGCAAAGAGAGCTTTTCGAGCTTTAGGCTGAGAGTTAATAAGTTTGGGGGGATTGGGTAATCTTGGCATTTGAACAATGAACCGGCCATCAGAAGAACGAGTGGTGGTGTTCAAAAAAAGTTGCTCACAGAATTCATTTTCTGAAGAGGTTACGTTAGGAGAATCAACGTTTTCAAGCCTCCAAAACTGTTCCAGATCAGTATTGGAGAAGTAACATTGCGATGCAGGTTGGGGAGAATAATGGGGAAGTTGCCCTGTGACGATCCATCCAAAATTAGTGTCTCTGGCGACCACGTTAGAGGACAACTTGCGAACCTGTTTCCGAAGGCAATTCCAAAAGACATTGGCACGAAAGAGTATGTCAATGGGGTTTTGTATGTTAAACAAAGGATCGGCTAACCTTAAATGCGAGGGAATGTTTAACCCTGAAATATCCACCGAGTGACTTGGAGTGTCTTCTCCAATGCTATTGAGAATTAAACAATTAAGTTTGAAAAAGTTGTTTCTATGACAAATATCTCTTATGGTTAGTTTTGAGAATTGTAAAGCTTGCGATTTTGAGCTGTTGATACCCGACACATTAATAGAAGTAGGGTTTACGGGTAAGCCTAGTTTTTTAATCAAGGAATTAGACACAAAATCATGAGTTGCCGCTGAATCTAGAAGACCGCGTACACGGACCCAGTTGCCAAAGTTATCCTGAACTTCAATTTGGACAGTAGACAACAATACTTGAGCACTGCGAATGGACTTGGCATTTTGAATATACGATGAGGCATTAGAACTCTTAGCACTATCATTTTTAGGAGAAGTGGATGCTGTCGATGACCTTGCCTGATCATGACGATGTAGCAAAGTATGATGAGCCTTTTCACAATGGTAGCAAAGTCTTGTGGACTTGCAATTAGAAGCAGAATGCGTGGGCGCTAGGCAGTTAAAACAATGCTTGTTTTGAGCAACTAATTTTCGTCTGTCGTCGACTGACATTTCTTTAAAGGATTTACAGAGGTATAGGGCATGGGGATCTTTACAAAGTATGCACTTTACAGGTTCGTTTAAACTCTTGCGAGGTTCGCTTTGAGTGTTTAAAACAATAGAGCTAGCAACACGACGTTCACTAGACCTAGTTGGGTAACCAGTAGTGTTTGATTTAAATTTGGATGAGCTGGACCCGGGTTTTTGGGTATTGGACGCTGAGCGTTCACTTTTGGGTTTGATGGACATTAATTCGAATTTAGAGCTAGGAGATGAAGGTTCACTATGATTAGCTAGAGCGGTTAAAAGTTGGCATCTAGCGTTTATGAAAGTAACTAAATGCTCGTAAGTGTAGTCATCTTCTTTAGAAAGTTCAATTTCCCAAGCTTTGAGGGTAGCAGTATCAACTTTAGCGATCACTAAATATATTAGGAAAGTATCCCAATAATTAGTAGGTTGATCTAATTGGGACAGAGCCTTAACGTGAAGTTGTGTAGTGTCAACTAGAGTACGTAGACTAGTGACGTCATTGTGCTGTGACGCAGGTAGATTGAATAGAGCCTTTATATGGCGTTGAATACGTAACCGTAAATTTCCATATCTTTCCTTTAATAAGATAAAGGCAATGGAATAATTTTCGGCACGCAGAGGAAGTGCTTCGACCAACTGCAAAGCTTGACCTCGGAGGATTGATCTCAAGTACTGAAACTTGTAAATGACTTGAATGTCTTCATTGTCGTGAACAAGGGAGCAAAATAATTCATAGAAAGAATCCCAAGCAGATTCATCTCCAGAAAAATGGGGTAAATCAGTTTCGGTAAAATTGGTTTGGGCTTGTGAGTACCCTCACGGAAAGAAGTTTGTGGTTCGTGAAGGGAACCGAGAACAGAAGCGTCCTTTTTCTGCTCCTCTTCGAGTTGGCGTATTATTTTGAAAGCAGAACCTATGCCTTCGTAATATTGGTTTTCTACTTCAACTCGATCTTCAGTTTGATTGAGCATGCAAGTTTCTATTTCAGTTTGGATGTTACAATAATTTTCATAAGAACGTTCATAATCTCGTACACGATGTTTTAACAAGTCTAATTGAGCTTCTGAGGGATCTAACTCTTTTATGTACTTTCTAAAACGGGTAATTTGTCCTTTATAGGATGCTCGTTTAGAAGTAAGTTTTTCATCTTTATCCTTCTCAGTAGGAGCCATGTTATAAAGAATAGATTGAAATGTAGCTCACGATACTGTGGAACCTTGGAAATGCTGTCAAGCTGGCAGCAGCAAATAAGTAGAAAAAACGGGACACGCCAAAGGAGACAGGAGTGGCCTCTTTCCCGTTCACAGGCTTTGCATGATGTAGTTATAGCTGAAAAATTCAAAACAGAGATTAGTAATATGCAAAGTATTGTCAAATGACACTTTTTTTAAAATAAAAAATAAAAAATGGGCTCTCCCGGGTTTCGGCACCAAATTTTGGGTAGTTTATTGGCTGAGGAATAACCCACCCACCAAGGGAAGATGATTAAGAGAAGGAAGTAGATTTGGGATTGGAAAAGAAGGATGTAAAATAGGAGGAGAGTCCCTCAAAATTAATAAGTTTAGCTTTAAACACACTTAAAGGTGGTTGCCACCGAAAATTAACTTTTTGATACCTAAAGTAGGTACGAGCTTGGTCGAAGCTGACGGGAACCGCAGCTAGGACTTGGGCGGTTTGCAAGAGAGAGGCTTTAGTATATTTCCTCCCAAGCATGTATAAAAGTACTATGGGGAAGGGTGATGGTCTGGCAAGGCTGAGAGCAAACGATTTATGGTATGTCTTCTCAAAGAAATTAGGTTTTGTGAAATTATTCGAAGAATGCCAATAATTCAAATCAAGTTCGGAATTTCCAATTTTCGAAATTATAGAGTTTCTAGAAAAAGAGACCCAGTGCTTCCAGGAAGGATAGTGACGAAAAATTATAACTTGGAAAGTAATCTTTGTAAGTGAACCAATGGTTGCCTTTGGAAATGGCTAAGCCTTTACTCAGCGAAAGGCCGGCTAAACGCTTAGACAAAAAAGAAACACTTATCTTTAGGAAAATTGACCATAAGTTTTCGGAGAAAATCTCCACAAGCAGGTAGCTGGCTTAGCGAGCTTTACTTGCCTTACTGGCCAATTAGAATTAGCTATTAAAGCTAACAGAAGCTTTGAAAAGGTTGCTACTAAGAGTTCTTGCTCAAATGCAACAAGTGGTAAAATCCCTATCAATAGATTAAAGGGCATCGAGTAGGGAGAGCCAAGGAGGACAGGACCTTGTTTAACCTTTGTATTAGAAAAATGAAAAAGAGAAAAAGAACGCTTAATTTATTTTACAATTCAGGAAAAATTAATATTTTTAACAAATAAATATTTTCCAATCTTATTAACAATTTGAGGTCGCAGACCTCCGACAACATTCAGAAATTGCTCCAGGCAAATAACAATTCGTAAGGTTTTAAACCTGGTATTAAAATCTTTTTAAGATTTGAAAAAGGACCAAATGATTAAAGTTTAAACATTTACAAGAGTACAAGGAGTGTACTATAAGAAATTTCTGAAAGAATATTCTAGAGAGAATAACAACTTTAAAGGTAACTATAAGGAAAACATAAAGCATAAAATAGAAGTTCCTACAACTTCTTATATTTAAACAGGATTACTTTATGAGAATTATACAAAGGAGGGCAGGTCACTTACTGTGAAACCTAAGTAAGTAATCAAAAGGAAGGTTCTAGACTTCCCAAGTTTGAGCAGGAATCACTGGCCAAATGGGACAGTTTCCATTTCGTGAAACCTGAACATGACTCACTCAAGAGTTTAAAGAATTGTTTTCCCTGATTATAGGAAAGGAACAATGTGAATTTGAAACTTGTATCACACAAGCAATTATACAGAATTTAATTAATGTTAAACTAGAAAAGTTGGAAGGGCACTTCGTGAGTGACACCTTATAGGAAAGTTACAATTTTATTAATATGGGTGGTTAGTAGAAGGTTAAGGAAAGATCATTGGGATATAGGATCAATGTTCATGGCCGTATTCAAATATAAACGGACGATCGCGACGCGGTAGAAAGTTGAACAAGCACTGATTTTCACTATAGTTCGTTGAAACTTATGAAAAGTTCACTATAGAAACACGAAAGTTTTTGGCAGAGAAAGTTATTTCAATTTGAACAAAATGACTGGTTGCACTAAATGAACGAAAGTCTATTGCTTGAGAAAATGGTGGATTACAGTTAAATGCGCCCTAGAACATTCCAGCGGTTCCGTCGGTGGAAGAAAGTTAGCTATTAAGCTTTTAATTCAGAAACGAAATTCTTCAATTTTAAATAGCATTCTCACAAGTGAGTGAAGATTTCAAAACGGCAGGACTTGTAGATGAAATACAGAATCAAGAAGGTTCCAGAACGACCTTAGTAGAAGAAATGGGGTTGAGAAAATCCAACGGAGGAACTAACTTGTTGAGTTATAGACAGCGGGTATTAGATATTATCCCACGTAGTGAGAGGATTTCTCATTCGAATAGCCTAAGAAAAGCTCTTTTTTAGTAAGGTTGGCTTATACAAGCAAAAGCTCAACATTGCAAATCCCCCGAAGAATGATTACCGCCCCACAAGTAATCTCACGCTGTCTATAAAATAATCGATAAAAGCATGTAGATAAAATGATGAAGATGAGGTTAAGACCTTTAAAATGGTACTTATCTTGATTTCATGTTGAAGTCGAAGTTTCCTTTGATGACTACCTAGCCAACATGGCGTAGAAAAGTGTGTGCCTCTTGGTTTGAGGAAGCTAGCTCGAGGGGAGCTTTAACTGATCGAGTCAACTGCCGACTGAGAAGTGAGACCTGCTCAACGGAGCACGGAGGGACCAAGGAAGGGGAAAAGAGTGGGGGGAGGAGACAAATGGAGAACATATAAGCATTGCCAATATTATAACAAAAAAATAATCTTCTCTTGCTGAGCTGGTCTTCAAAGAGTTGATAACAGATGATACTAGCGCAGCATGGTGAGTAAAGAGGTAGACGTAGTCCTCTTGCTCAAGGAGAAAATATCTGGCGATGGTAACAGGATCTGGTGGCCAAATGGATAAGTAAGTCCTCTAGCACCAGGAAGAATTGAGGAGCTTCAGAGATTCGCTGCGAGATGACGCTAGGTGGGTCACAGAAGTTATATATCTGAAACAGACTTATGAAGACATAAGAGATATGCCCATCAAGGAGAAAACAAAAGATCACTGTTGGTGTTTGACAAAGAGAAAGGAAGAAATGAACATGCAAAGAGCAATAAAAATTATATCTCAGGTACCGTGTATTCAAAGAATACACCATACTGGGGGGCAAACACCAACAGAGAGCAAATAAGCAGTTACACATTTAATGGAAGAGGAGCGATCAAAGACAGGGGTCTTGTAATCGAACCGTTAATGGTCAAGACTCTGACCACCCTGACTCTCCCATCTCTTCCAGGATAACACTTGGTCACTCTACCGGAAGTCCAGACTAGAGGGGGAGAAACATCCCTAACCAAGACCAAGTCCCCCACTTTAATGTCGGGACTGGAAAGAAACCACTTCTGCCTCCGTTGCAAGGAAGTTAAATATTCCAAGTTCCATTTCTTCCAAAAAGAATTACGGAGGGCTTCAAGTTTACGCCAAACAATAGGTAGATTAAAATCCCTGTAAGAATTGGGAAGAGGAGGAGGGGCAGAAAGAGAAGTGCCGATAAGGAAGTGACCAGGGGTGAGTGGAAGTAGGTCATCAGGGTCATTGGAAAGCGGAGTTAAAGGGCGAGAGTTAACAACACCTTCAATCAGAACAGACAGTGAATTGAATTCTTCGTAAGTCAGAATTCGATTACCTAAGACTTTTCTTAAATGACGTTTAGTGAGTTTTACGCAAGATTCCCACCTACCACCATGATGCGGAGCGTAAGGAGGTATAAAGCGCCATTTGAAACCTTTTGAATAAGAAAAATTAGAAATTTGTTCCATGGCTGGAGAGGAAGTGAGAGCTTTCTTCCACAGGGAAGCTGCGCCCTGAAAGCTGGAAGCGTTATCAGAGAACATCTCAGAAGGAACACCACGCCTAGCAGTGAAACGAGAGACAGCTGATAAAAAATAAGAAGTAGAAGCATTCGTTACTAGTTCCAAGTGGATTGCGCCGGTAACCATGCAAACAAAGAGAGAAACATAAAGCTTACCAAACAATTTGCGTTTAGCTTCAGGAGAGTTTCGTTGATATTGGAACGGACCCATATAGTCCACGCGAGTTAAAGCAAATGGGCGTATGGGAGAAGAACGAAAAGAGGGCAGATCGCTCAATAATTGAGTATTGATTTTAGGTTTCGCTTTGAAACAAGGAATGCACTTGTGAATTACAGAAGAAACTTCATGAATTCCATTTATAATCCAGTACTTTTCCCTTAAGAGGCAAAGCAGAGTACGTGTACCAACATGAAGATTACGGTAATGAAAGTCACGTATAATTAAGGAAGTTACATGGTGTTTGGAAGGCAAAATAACGGGATGCTTTTTGTCCTCAGAGAGTAAAGACTGCGAGAGCCTTCCACCTACCCTGAGTAACCCATGGTCATCAAGAAACGGGGCTAAAGCACGGAGACGGCTGGATTTGTGAAGATCTCTTTTAGAAGAAAGCAATGACAATTCAGAAGAAAAGGCTTCTTGCTGTGTCAGTTGTAAAACCTTAACGGTAGCGAGATTCAATTCATGATTGGTAAGGTGTGGTTTAGGGAGAAGAGGTTGGTCAACCACAAGATATTTCCACCTAAAGAGATAGGCGACAATTCGTAGTAATTTGTGAAAAGAAGAATAGCGGGACAACAAAGGATGAGAAGCGTTGGAAACAAGACAAGAAGCAATGGGTAGAGGTACTTTAGCGTCAGGCAAGTTGGAGTTTGTAGCTGGGGTTTTAGAAGGCCATGAGGAAGATTCTTCGATTAGCCACGAGGGCCCATGCCAGTACAATTGGGAAGCTGCCAATTGAGAGGGTAAACAACCACGAGAGATAATATCGGCTGGATTATCAGCACTGGGAACATGCCTCCATTGACATCCAGAAGAAAGAGTTTGAATTTTGGAAACCCTGTTTGCAACGAAAGTTTGCCAGTGAGAAGGGTTCTTGGCGATCCAAGAGAGGGCGATCATGGAATCGCTCCAGAGATAAATTTGCGAGAATTCGACTTTTAATACTTCCCGTAATTTCTTGACAAGTTCTGCAGCCATGAGTGCAGCGCACAGTTCGAGCCTAGGCAGAGTGATAGTTTTAAGAGGAGCGACCTTCGATTTGGCACAAACAAGGTTGGAAACTGGAGATCCATAGTGTGAATCGTGATGAACTAAATATGCACAGCAACCATAAGCTTTTTCGGAACTATCCGCGAACACATGAAGGAAAAAGGGTGTATTAGAATGAGAGCTAATTAAATTCCTGGGAATTTCAATGAGGGAAAGGTCTAACAAATTACTGCGAAACGAGAGCCAGCGATTAAGAAGAGAAAGAGGGACTGTGTCATCCCATTCACATTTAAGCGACCACAGCTCTTGCATGAAGAGTTTGGCTATAACGATAACTGGGGCAAGGAATTGAAGTGGATCAAAAATTTTTGCAATTTCAGAGAGAACTTGTCTCTTTGTATTAGGAAGCTCTTCTGCGAGCGAAACTTTATAGATAAGAGTGTCAGTGCTAGTGCACCAGTGAACTCCTAGAGTTTTTATAGATTCGGAGTTTCCACAAATTTCGACAGAAGAAGGATCTACGTCTTCGATGGGAAACTGAGCAAGAAACTCAGGGGAGTTGGAGTTCCACTTATGAAGTGGAAAACCTCCATTCCTTAACAATGCCTGAAGTTCTAAAGACACAAAAGAAGCTTCCTCTAAAGAGGGGAAGGACTGCAAGTAATCGTCAACATAAAATGATGTTGTTAGTGCTTCAGAGGCTTTGGGGTTAAATAAATGACCATCTTGTGAGGCTAGCAAGTGTAGGGATCGGATAGCAAGGAAAGCAGAGGGTTTTAAGCCATAAGTAACCGTTTTCAAGCGAAATACCTTAATGGGCTTATTGATTTCATCACGCCACAAAATTCTTTGAAGATCTCGTTGTTCTGGTTGAATTAACACTTGACGGTACATCTGTTTTATATCGGCTATGACAGCTATGGGAAATAATCGAAAGTTTAAAAGTATAGCAGATAAATCTGATTGAATAGCAGGACCAGAATAAAGAGTGTCATTAAGGCTGTTGCCATTAACGTCGGGTGATGAACCATTGAAAACAACTCGGATTTTATCTTTTACAAGAGGGTTTTTCCACACAGGATGATGATTTAAATAAACCGTTTCGATTGGGGGGTGCAATTCATCATCGGATTTGTTAACAACTTCCATATGATCTAAGATTTCATACTCATCCATGAAATCAGTGTACTGCTTTTTGACAAGGGGTTCCTTTTTGAATTTGCTCTCGATAGCAAAGAGAGCTTTTCGAGCTTTAGGCTGAGAGTTAATAAGTTTGGGGGGATTGGGTAATCTTGGCATTTGAACAATGAACCGGCCATCAGAAGAACGAGTGGTGGTGTTCAAAAAAAGTTGCTCACAGAATTCATTTTCTGAAGAGGTTACGTTAGGAGAATCAACGTTTTCAAGCCTCCAAAACTGTTCCAGATCAGTATTGGAGAAGTAACATTGCGATGCAGGTTGGGGAGAATAATGGGGAAGTTGCCCTGTGACGATCCATCCAAAATTAGTGTCTCTGGCGACCACGTTAGAGGACAACTTGCGAACCTGTTTCCGAAGGCAATTCCAAAAGACATTGGCACTAAAGAGTATGTCAATGGGGTTTTGTATGTTAAACAAAGGATCGGCTAACCTTAAATGCGAGGGAATGTTTAACCCTGAAATATCCACCGAGTGACTTGGAGTGTCTTCTCCAATGCTATTGAGAATTAAACAATTAAGTTTGAAAAAGTTGTTTCTATGACAAATATCTCTTATGGTTAGTTTTGAGAATTGTAAAGCTTGCGATTTTGAGCTGTTGATACCCGACACATTAATAGAAGTAGGGTTTACGGGTAAGCCTAGTTTTTTAATCAAGGAATTAGACACAAAATCATGAGTTGCCGCTGAATCTAGAAGACCGCGTACACGGACCCAGTTGCCAAAGTTATCCTGAACTTCAATTTGGACAGTAGACAACAATACTTGAGCACTGCGAATGGACTTGGCATTTTGAATATACGATGAGGCATTAGAACTCTTAGCACTATCATTTTTAGGAGAAGTGGATGCTGTCGATGACCTTGCCTGATCATGACGATGTAGCAAAGTATGATGAGCCTTTTCACAATGGTAGCAAAGTCTTGTGGACTTGCAATTAGAAGCAGAATGCGTGGGCGCTAGGCAGTTAAAACAATGCTTGTTTTGAGCAACTAATTTTCGTCTGTCGTCGACTGACATTTCTTTAAAGGATTTACAGAGGTATAGGGCATGGGGATCTTTACAAAGTATGCACTTTACAGGTTCGTTTAAACTCTTGCGAGGTTCGCTTTGAGTGTTTAAAACAATAGAGCTAGCAACACGACGTTCACTAGACCTAGTTGGGTAACCAGTAGTGTTTGATTTAAATTTGGATGAGCTGGACCCGGGTTTTTGGGTATTGGACGCTGAGCGTTCACTTTTGGGTTTGATGGACATTAATTCGAATTTAGAGCTAGGAGATGAAGGTTCACTTTGATTAGCTAGAGCGGTTAAAAGTTGGCATCTAGCGTTTATGAAAGTAACTAAATGCTCGTAAGTGTAGTCATCTTCTTTAGAAAGTTCAATTTCCCAAGCTTTGAGGGTAGCAGTATCAACTTTAGCGATCACTAAATATATTAGGAAAGTATCCCAATAATTAGTAGGTTGATCTAATTGGGACAGAGCCTTAACGTGAAGTTGTGTAGTGTCAACTAGAGTACGTAGACTAGTGACGTCATTGTGCTGTGACGCAGGTAGATTGAATAGAGCCTTTATATGGCGTTGAATACGTAACCGTAAATTTCCATATCTTTCCTTTAATAAGTTAAAGGCAATGGAATAATTTTCGGCACGCAGAGGAAGTGCTTCGACCAACTGCAAAGCTTGACCTCGGAGGATTGATCTCAAGTACTGAAACTTGTAAATGACTTGAATGTCTTCATTGTCGTGAACAAGGGAGCAAAATAATTCATAGAAAGAATCCCAAGCAGATTCATCTCCAGAAAAATGGGGTAAATCAGTTTCGGTAAAATTGGTTTGGGCTTGTGAGTACCCTCACGGAAAGAAGTTTGTGGTTCGTGAAGGGAACCGAGAACAGAAGCGTCCTTTTTCTGCTCCTCTTCGAGTTGGCGTATTATTTTGAAAGCAGAACCTATGCCTTCGTAATATTGGTTTTCTACTTCAACTCGATCTTCAGTTTGATTGAGCATGCAAGTTTCTATTTCAGTTTGGATGTTACAATAATTTTCATAAGAACGTTCATAATCTCGTACACGATGTTTTAACAAGTCTAATTGAGCTTCTGAGGGATCTAACTCTTTTATGTACTTTCTAAAACGGATAATTTGTCCTTTATAGGATGCTCGTTTAGAAGTAAGTTTTTCATCTTTATCCTTCTCAGTAGGAGCCATGTTATAAAGAATAGATTGAAATGTAACTCACGATACTGTGGAACCTTGGAAATGCTGTCAAGCTGGCAGCAGCAAATAAGTAGAAAAAACGGGACACGCCAAAGGAGACAGGAGTGGCCTCTTTCCCGTTCACAGGCTTTGCATGATGTAGTTATAGCTGAAAAATTCAAAACAGAGATTAGTAATATGCAAAGTATTGTCAAATGACACTTTTTTAAAAATAAAAAATAAAAAATGGGCTCTCCCGGGTTTCGGCACCAAATTTTGGGTAGTTTATTGGCTGAGGAATAACCCACCCACCAAGGGAAGATGATTAAGAGAAGGAAGTAGATTTGGGATTGGAAAAGAAGGATGTAAAATAGGAGGAGAGTCCCACAAAATTAATAAGTTTAGCTTTAAACACACTTAAAGGTGGTTGCCACCGAAAATTAACTTTTTGATACCTAAAGTAGGTACGAGCTTGGTCGAAGCTGACGGGAACCGCAGCTAGGACTTGGGCGGTTTGCAAGAGAGAGGCTTTAGTATATTTCCTCCCAAGCATGTATAAAAGTACTATGGGGAAGGGTGATGGTCTGGCAAGGCTGAGAGCAAACGATTTATGGTATGTCTTCTCAAAGAAATTAGGTTTTGTGAAATTATTCGAAGAATGCCAATAATTCAAATCAAGTTCGGAATTTCCAATTTTCGAAATTATAGAATTTCTAGAAAAAGAGACCCAGTGCTTCCAGGAAGGATAGTGACGAAAAATTATAACTTGGAAAGTAATCTTTGTAAGTGAACCAATGGTTGCCTTTGGAAATGGCTAAGCCTTTACTCAGCGAAAGGCCGGCTAAACGCTTAGACAAAAAAGAAACACTTATCTTTAGGAAAATTGACCATAAGTTTTCGGAGAAAATCTCCACAAGCAGGTAGCTGGCTTAGCGAGCTTTACTTGCCTTACTGGCCAATTAGAATTAGCTATTAAAGCTAACAGAAGCTTTGAAAAGGTTGCTACTAAGAGTTCTTGCTCAAATGCAACAAGTGGTAAAATCCCTATCAATAGATTAAAGGGCATCGAGTAGGGAGAGCCAAGGAGGACAGGACCTTGTTTAACCTTTGTATTAGAAAAATGAAAAAGAGAAAAAGAACGCTTAATTTATTTTACAATTCAGGAAAAATTAATATTTTTAACAAATAAATATTTTCCAATCTTATTAACAATTTGAGGTCGCAGATCTCCGACAACATTCAGAAATTGCTCCAGGCAAATAACAATTCTTAAGGTTTTAAACCTGGTATTAAAATCTTTTTAAGATTTGAAAAAGGACCAAATGATTAAAGTTTAAACATTTACAAGAGTACAAGGAGTGTACTATAAGAAATTTCTGAAAGAATATTCTAGAGAGAATAACAACTTTAAAGGTAACTATAAGGAAAACATAAAGCATAAAATAGAAGTTCCTACAACTTCTTATATTTAAACAGGATTACTTTATGAGAATTATACAAAGGAGGGCAGGTCACTTACTGTTAAACCTAAGTAAGTAATCAAAAGGAAGGTTCTAGACTTCCCAAGTTTGAGCAGGAATCACTGGCCAAATGGGACAGTTTCCATTTCGTGAAACCTGAACATGACTCACTCAAGAGTTTAAAGAATTGTTTTCCCTGATTATAGGAAAGGAACAATGTGAATTTGAAACTTGTATCACACAAGCAATTATACAGAATTTAATTAATGTTAAACTAGAAAAGTTGGAAGGGCACTTCGTGAGTGACACCTTATAGGAAAGTTACAATTTTATTAATATGGGTGGTTAGTAGAAGGTTAAGGAAAGATCATTGGGATATAGGATCAATGTTCATGGCCGTATTCAAATATAAACGGACGATCGCGACGCGGTAGAAAGTTGAACAAGCACTGATTTTCACTATAGTTCGTTGAAACTTATGAAAAGTTCACTATAGAAACACGAAGGTTTATGGCAGAGAAAGTTATTTCAATTTGAACAAAATGACTGGTTGCACTAAATGAACGAAAGTCTATTGCTTGAGAAAATGGTGGATTACAGTTAAATGCGCCATAGAACATTCCAGCGGTTCCAGCGGTGGAAGAAAGTTAGCTATTAAGCTTTTAATTCAGAAACGAAATTCTTCAATTTTAAATAGCATTCTCACAAGTGAGTGAAGATTTCAAAACGGCAGGACTTGTAGATGAAATACAGAATCAAGAAGGTTCCAGAACGACCTTAGTAGAAAAAAATGGGGTTGAGAAAATCCAACGGAGGAACTAACTTGTTGAGTTATAGACAGCGGGTATTAGATAATATCCCACGTAGCTAGAGGATTTCTCATTCGAATAGCCTAAGAAAAGCTCTTTTTTTAGTAAGGTTGGCTTATACAAGCAAAAGCTCAACATTGCAAATCCCACGAAGAATGATTACCGCCCCACAAGTAATCTCACGCTGTCTATAAAATAATCTATAAAAGCATGTAGATAAAATGATGAAGATGAGGTTAAGACCTTTAAAATGGTACTTATCTTGATTTCATGTTGAAGTCGAAGTTTCCTTTGATGACTACCTAGCCAACATGGCGTAGAAAAGTGTGTGCCTCTTGGTTTGAGGAAGCTACCTCGAGGGGAGCTTTAACTGATCGAGTCAACTGCCGACTGAGAAGTGAGACCTGCTCAACGGAGCACGGAGGGACCAAGGAAGGGGAAAAGAGTGGGGGGAGGAGACAAAAGGAGAACATATAAGCATTGCCAATATTATAACAAAAAAATAATCTTCTCTTGCTGAGCTGGTCTTCAAAGAGTTGATAACAGATGATACTAGCGCAGCATGGTGAGTAAAGAGGTAGACGTAGTCCTCTTGCTCAAGGAGAAAATATCTGGCGATGGTAACAGGATCTGGTGGCCAAATGGATAAGTAAGTCCTCTAGCACCAGGAAGAATTGAGGAGCTTCAGAGATTCGCTGCGAGATGACGCTAGGTGGGTCACAGAAGTTATATATCTGAAACAGACTTATGAAGACATAAGAGATATGCCCATCAAGGAGAAAACAAAAGATCACTGTTGGTGTTTGACAAAGATAAAGGAAGAAATGAACATGCAAAGAGCAATAAAAATTATATCTCAGGTACCGTGTATTCAAAGAATACACCAATGTTCAACAAATGAGTGACTACGCGCGAAGCGTTTCGACAACGTCCCGTATACGTTCGCATACCATTCATCCGATTGCGATGAAACTTGAGTGAGATGTTGTGTATACTCCAGGGAAGGTTTCTGGCTGAGTACATCCATTATACAATATGTAGCGCAAGAGTAGAATCAACAAATGAGCGACGACACGCGAAGCGTTTCAACCAAGTCCCGTATGAATACATGTACCATTCGTCCGTAGCTATGAAACTTGGGTGAGATGTTGTGTACACGTCATGGAAAATTTCTGGCTTAGTAAATCCCCTATACAATATGCAGCGCACAAGTTGATTCAAAAAAAGAGGGACGACGCGCGAAGCGTTTCAACAAAGTCCCGTATAAGGTCATATACCATTCTGCCGTTAGCGGTGAAACTTGGGTGAAATATGGTGGACACTAAGGAAGGTTTCTGGCTTAGTAAATACATTTCACAGTAGGTAACACGCGAGTAGATTCGACAAATGAACGACGACACGCGGAGCGTTTCAATACAGTCCCCTATGTCTTCATATCCCATTAGTCCGATAGCGATGAAACTTGGGTGAGATGTTGTGGACACTTACGTGACGGTTTCTAACTTAGTAAATACATTTTACAGTAGGTAGCGCACGAGTATATTCAACAAATGAGTGACGGAGCGCGAATCGTTTAAACAAAATCAGGTATGCGTTCATATACTATTCATCCGATTGCGATGAAACATTGATCAGTTATTGTGTACCCGCCAGGGAAGGAGACTTAGTAAATCCATTTCACAATAAGTAGCGCAAGAGTAGATGCAACAAATGGGTGACGACGCGCGAAGTGTTTCAACAAAATCCCCTATTGCGTTCATATAACATTCTTCGATTGCGATGAAACCTTGATGAGTTATTATGTACACGCCAGGGAAGGGCTTCGACTTAGTAATACATTTCTCATAGGTAGCGCACGAGTCGATTCAACAAATGAGTGACAGCGCACGAATCGTTTAAACAAAACCCCGTATACGTGCATATACCATTCATCCGATTGCGATGAATCATTGATGAGTTATTGTGTACACGCCAGGGAAGGGTTTCGACTTAGTAAATCCATTTCACAATAGGTAGCGTACGAGTTGATTCAACAAATGAGTGACAGCGATGAAACTATTGAAAGTTGTTGTGCACGCTCCCTCGAATGGTTCTGAATTAGAAAATCCATTTTACGAGAGCTTAGAGGCAGTTAACATGTTGTGTATCCAAAAGCACTTGAAGAAACTGAATTTCAACGCCAACACTTTCTTTGATTGGCATTGCAACGCATGCCGGGTACAGCTTGTCTGAAATAATATGATCTATTGTTGTGTCAATTTTGAATGAAATCCATTAGTTAGTATAGAAGTTACATGAATGTTAAAATTGGACCTATCAGCAGGCGTAGAATCATGTTGGCAGCACTGGCGTAGGCCTATATTAGTTACTCCAAATTAATCTAGAATGCCAGGTACTATACGTGTGCAAATTTTGGATCTATTGGCTTGCATAGATTCTGATATATTGATAATAGGGTAACAAAAATAGAGACAGTATTTATTAACAGTTGGCAGCCCTGGTTACTCTTAAAATCGCCATATTTATATATGTTATGGTACACATAGCACACACGAAATTTGGTTGAAATCCAAATGATAGTATAGAAGTTACATGTATTTAAAGTTGGAGCTCTCAGCAGGCTTAGAATCATGTTGGTAGTACTGACGTATATAAGTTACTCCAAATTAATATAGAATGTCAGTTACTATACGTGTGCATAGTTTAAAGCTGTCGGCTTGCATACTTTCTGATATATGGGTATTTGGATTTTTAAAAAACGAGAGCATTTATTAACAGTTGGCAGCCCTGGTGGCTCTTAAGAATACGCTCAGTCATATCTGTTTATGTACACATAACACATACGAAATTTGGTTGAAATCCAATTGATAGTGTAGAAGTTATATGCGTTTAAAATTTGGACCTATCAGCAAGCTTATAATCTTTTGGCAACACTGCGATGTATGGCCTTCTGGAAATTAAACTGCAATATAATTATCTATACGTGTGCCAATTTTGAAACAGCTCTCATTCATACCTTCCAAGATATTAAACATGGAGCTCAAATTTCAATTGCGATTTTTCAGCAGTTGGTAGCACTGACATCATTTTCAAATATGGCCGTGAGATATTCAGGTATAGATCTTTACTCCTACCAAATTTTGTTTCGATTGCTGCAGCCGTATAGGAGTTGATAGGGGGGGACACACACACAGCCAGACAGGAGAGACAGACAGACAGACAGACACACATATGCCCAATCTCATAAGTCTACTTTTTCCTCATTTTTGCAAAATGTGAAAAGTAGGCTAAAAATGGAAATGTATATCTGTCCGATGCCAGTGGACTACGACATCGTTTGACCGATAACATTGAAATTTTGTAGGTTTGTAGTGTACACCCCAAGGAAGGTTTTTGGCAACAGATAGCACTCTCTACTCCTTTCATTCAGACCCTTTGGTGCAAATATACACCGTTTCACCGAGCTGAACTGAATTTTACATACTTACCATTTGGAATAAGACCAGTAACACTATCTACTTAAAAATTCGGACAGACCCCTCCATTCCCTTCATTAGGCCCTTTGGCACAAATACTGAATTTCCATGCCCCACAAGCTTTATAATTTTATTTAAGGGCGTCGTCACAAGGATGTGGACTTACAGCATTGGCGAGGATTCGTTATTTTACAGTTTGAGTGAGGAATGTACAAATGTTATATCCTTGCATGAATTGTATTATTTATAAAGGTGGATTGTGGGGCCGGACACGAGCCTGGTTTTGAGTCTAATTTGATAGTTTCTGCGTAGCTTATTGTATGTGACTATTTGGATCTTTACGACGGTTCCTAGGGTATAATTGTTTCCATTTTGCACGGGATGCTTTCTTACTGTTTATATATTAATTGTTGTTACTTGAATGCTTCTATTTGCAAATATTTAACTGCTTTTTGGTCGTTTTCTGCCATTATGTGCAACCTAAATTCACAGACTATTGTGGCGTATTCTACCGACTCTCCAATTAGTTTATTAAGTTTGCCTTATAAATCTCACTGGTCAACCCCGTCACAAGACACTTAGAAATATTGATATGTTTAAAATGGTTTTGTTATTATTACTTGAAATGATTACAGTATGTTTTGTTACTTTTACTCTAAATCGTGACATGATACGTATTTTGCACAATATTACTTACTGCGGATATGACAATTGATTGCTACCAGGTTTTGATAGGGTTAGTTTTTATCATGGCCACAAGGTGTCTCTGCACTCCTATGAGTGGTTCTCTTTTAAGTGTGCGTGGACATATAGATTCCTAAATGATATTTATGATCTATTTTCTTTTAGTATTCGTTATTCCGCTAATCAAATGCATATATTATTATGAAGCTGGGATTCTAAGAGTTTATCTGCGGACTGCCATTATCCTCTTGAAATGATGCTGTTCGATAATAAATGCGAGGTAAATACAATGAAAGAAAATAAATTCACTGGCCCTTAAAATGTAATAGTTAGGCCTAGGTTAATAATGCATAATAAGATTAAAATAAGCTCCTTAAATATTCAGTTATATTAGCGAAGTTTCAGGATTAATCTATTATAAGCAAGAAGCAGTCGAGAGCCGTCGTGCCCACCTATTAAACAATTTCAACACAATTGTTTATCAGAAAAAAAACACGCACAACGATTTTGATTGGCAAAATATTGCACATTATAATCTTCCTCCGGGTTGCACACAATACGTCACAGCGAGCAAATGTGTGACCCCGAGCAACGCGTGTCTTAAGAACTAGTCCTTTATAAAATACACCACTAGTGAGTTGCCAGTCCGCTGGTATTAGCAAGTGAGTGAATGTAAATTAGTGTCCATTTGTGTAGTGAATTTGAGTTGAAATTTCTAGCAAACTGTGGTTTATTAAAGTTTAAAGGTTATTGAATGTCAAGGATTAGAAAAGAGTAGTGCGGGTGGCTACTCTGCAAGTTGTAGAGGGGAAATGTTGTATTATGGGCTATTTCTATGTTCTATATCCTAGGGAGGTTTACTTTTTAGAGGGGGAATGTTGTATTATGGGCTATTTCTATGTTCTATATCCTAGGGAGGTTTACTTTTAGAGGGGGAATGTTGTATTATGGGCTATTTCTATGTTCTATATCCTAGGGAGGTTTACTTTTAGAGGGGGAATGTTGTATTATGGGCTATTTCTATGTTCTATATCCTAGGTAGGTTTACTTTTAGAGGGGGAATGTTGTATTATGGGCTATTTCTATGTTCTATATCCTAGGGAGGTTTACTTTTAGAGGGGAATGTTGTATTATGGGCTATTTCTATGCTCTATATCCTAGGGAGGTTTACTTTTTAGAGGGGGAATGTTGTATTATGGGCTATTTCTATGTTCTATATCCTAGGGAGGTTTACGTTTTAGAGGGGGAATGTTGTATTATGGGCTATTTCTATGCTCTATATCCTAGGGAGGTTTACTTTTTAGAGGGGGAATGTTGTATTATGGGCTATTTCTATGTTCTATATCCTAGGGAGGTTTACTTTTTAGAGGGGGAATGTTGTATTATGGGCTATTTCTATGCTCTATATCCTAGGGAGGTTTACTTTTTAGAGGGGGAATGTTGTATTATGGGCTATTTCTATGCTCTATATCCTAGGGAGGTTTACTTTTAGAGGGGGAATGTTGTATTATGGGCTATTTCTATGCTCTATATCCTAGGGAGGTTTACTTTTAGGGGAGGAATGTTGTATTATGGGCTATTTCTATGCTCTATATCCTAGGGAGGTTTACTTTTAGAGGGGGAATGTTGTATTATGGGCTATTTCTATGTTCTATATCCTAGGGAGGTTTACTTTTTAGAGGGGGAATGTTGTATTATGGGCTATTTCTATGTTCTATATCCTAGAGAGGTTTACTTTTTAGAGGGGGAATGTTGTATTATGGGCTATTTCTATGTTCTATATCCTAGGGAGGTTTACTTTTAGAGGGGGAATGTTGTATTATGGGCTATTTCTATGCTCTATATCCAAGGGAGGTTTACTTTTAGAGGGGGAATGTTGTATTATGGGCTATTTCTATGCTCTATATCCTAGGGAGGTTTACTTTTTAGAGGGGGAATGTTGTATTATGGGCTATTTCTATGTTCTATATCCTAGGGAGTTTTACTTTTAGAGGAGGAATGTTGTATTATGGGCTATTTCTATGCTCTATATCCTAGGGAGGTTAACTTTTAGAGGGGGAATGTTGTATTATGGGCTATTTCTATGTTCTATATCCTAGGGAGGTTTACTTTTTAGAGCGGGAATGTTGTATTATGGGCTATTTCTATGTTCTATATCCTAGGGAGGTTTACTTTTAGAGGGGGAATGTTGTATTATGGGCTATTTCTATGCTCTATATCCTAGGGAGGTTTACTTTTTAGAGGGGGAATGTTGTATTATGGGCTATTTCTATGTTCTATATCCTAGGGAGTTTTATTTTTAGAGGAGGAATGTTGTATTATGGGCTATTTCTATGCTCTATATCCTAGGGAGGTTTACTTTTAGAGGAGGAATGTTGTATTATGGGCTATTTCTATGTTCTATATCCTAGGGAGGTTTACTTTTAGAGGGGGAATGTTGTATTATGGGCTATTTCTATGTTCTATATCCTAGGGAGGTTTACTTTTAGAGGGGGAATGTTGTATTATGGGCTATTTCTATGCTCTATATCCTAGGGAGGTTTACTTTTAGAGGGGGAATGTTGTATTATGGGCTATTTCTATGTTCTATATCCTAGGGAGGTTTACTTTTAGAGGGGGAATGTTGTATTATGGGCTATTTCTATGTTCTATATCCTAGAGAGGTTTACTTTTAGAGGGGGAATGTTGTATTATGGGCTATTTCTATGCTCTATATCCTAGGGAGGTTTACTTTTAGAGGGGGAATGTTGTATTATGAGCTATTTCTATGTTCTATATCCTAGGGAGGTTTACTTTTAGAGGGAGAATGTTGTATTATGGGCTATTTCTATGCTCTATATCCTAGGGAGGTTTACTTTTAGAGGGGGAATGTTGTATTATGGGCTATTTCTATGCTCTATATCCCAGGGAGGTTTACTTTTTAGAGGGGGAATGTTGTATTATGGGCTATTTCTATGTTCTATATCCTAGGGAGTTTTACTTTTAGAGGAGGAATGTTGTATTATGGGCTATTTCTATGCTCTATATCCTAGGGAGGTTTACTTTTAGAGGGGGAATGTTGTATTATGGGCTATTTCTATGTTCTATATCCTAGGGAGGCTTACTTTTAGAGGGGGAATGTTGTATTATGGGCTATTTCTATGTTCTATATCCTAGGGAGGTTTACTTTTAGAGGGGGAATGTTGTATTATGAGCTATTTCTATGTTCTATATCCTAGGGAGGTTTACTTTTAGAGGGGGAATGTTGTATTATGGGCTATTTCTATGCTCTATATCCTAGGGAGGTTTACTTTTAGAGGGGGAATGTTGTATTATGAGCTATTTCTATGTTCTATATCCTAGGGAGGTTTACTTTTAGAGGGGGAATGTTGTATTATGGGCTATTTCTATGCTCTATATCCTAGGGAGGTTACTTTTAGGGGTGGAATGTTGTATTAGGGGCTATTTCTATGTTCTATATCCTAGGGAGGTTTACTTTTAGAGGGGGAATGTTGTATTAGGGGCTATTTCTATGCTCTATATCCTAGGGAGGTTACTTTTAGAGGGGGAATGTTGTATTATGGGCTATTTCTATGTTCTATATCCTAGGGAGGTTTACTTTTAGAGGGGGAATGTTGTATTATGGGCTATTTCTATGTTCTATATCCTAGGGAGGTTTACTTTTTAGAGGGGGAATGTTGTATTATGGGCTATTTCTATGTTCTATATCCTAGGGAGGTTTACTTTTAGAGGGGGAATGTTGTATTATGAGCTATTTCTATGTTCTATATCCTAGGGAGGTTTATTTTTGACGGGGAATGTTGTATTATGAGCTATTTCTATGTTCTATATCCTAGGGAGGTTTACTTTTAGAGGGGGAATGTTGTATTATGGGCTATTTCTATGTTCTATATCCTAGGGAGGTTTACTTTTTAGAGGGGGAATGTTGTATTATGGGCTATTTCTATGTTCTATATCCTAGGGAGGTTTACTTTTTAGAGGGGGAATGTTGTATTATGGGCTATTTCTATGCTCTATATCCTAGGGAGGTTTACTTTTAGAGGGGGAATGTTGTATTATGGGCTATTTCTATGTTCTATATCCTAGGGAGGTTTACTTTTTAGAGGGGGAATGTTGTATTATGGGCTATTTCTATGCTCTATATCCTAGGGAGGTTTACTTTTAACTTTTAAGTATTAACGTTGATACTATTTATTTTACAGGTTGGCTACTCTGCAACCTGGTCGATTCTTACCGTGAGGGGTGGAACGGGGTGCTTTGTACATTTTGGGGGCAACCTAGCATTTTATTTTGCAGATTGCATACCCGTTTAAGATTTTTACCCCAGGAATAGCTCCCCTTCTATTTTACTATAGTAGATGTGATTAACCTTCTTGCGGTTGTGCCCCTTTATGAAATACACGCGGTCGCGCGACGGTAATCTAACGTTTTTTTCAATTGTGAGTTTCATTTTCACTTTCATTGGGAATATTACTGGCTTTGAGGTTGGTCGAACATGTAATTGACATACAGAGGTGTAAATATAGAAACATTTATTCAATAAAAGTCCATAATAAGAGCGACAATCGTGGTGGCAAAAATGAAGAAGCTCTAAAGATAGTGTTGTGTGTGGATGTTGGGGGGAGATTGAGCAACTGGGCTATCAATAGTGAATGAAATGTGCTAGAAATGAGGAAATGCTAGGATAAATACTAACATTTTTTTTGGGCGGTCGATTTAAAAAAATTGCACTTCCGGTCGCGCGCGACGGTAGTCTACCGCCCGACTGCGCCCTCAGCACTTTGATGAACAACTGAGCGATAAAGTCGCCATAAGAACCGCTAATCCTCTGTCATCTAGCGAAAGATATCGCACCTTGAGAATACATTTGCCTTTTGCGCACTTTGAAACGATCAGAGGAGCTCTACGCACGTTCTTTTCAATTGGACAGTAATCTACCTCAGGCGCGACCGGATGAAGGTTAACCGTCGCTACAATCCTCAATCCTCACGCCGTCATTTTGTTTTGTGGGCTATTTGTATGTTCTATATCATGGTGCCTTATACTTTTTGTATATTATTTTGCAGATATCAGCTGTGCAACTTGGTACCAAAAACCCGGGTTCGATTCCAGGTTCTGTTAGTGTGAGCGCATGTGCTTTCTGTGTTGTATTATAGGGACTTGTGATTTTGTGACAAGCGAGCAATGCTAATAAACTAAGTTATATTATAGGGACTTGAACATTTTTACAGTCGCATAAAAGAGTACAGAACAAGCTGTCTTGCACTTACTGCTATGTGGTCATTTTTTCCAAGTTATGACTGGGCAAGTAAATAAAAGTTTAAAGTTAGTATGTATACACAACACGCTTTATTGCACTCACTGTTAGATTTGGCTAGGTGTTGCAGTCTGTGACAGGTATAAAATGGAGGCCCTAATGTTGGGATTGCTAGTGTTCTGCAAGCTACTGAGAGAAGTAATTGCTTCTTATATAGAGAGAGTTTTATGCGTTATGGCTAACGTATCAACCTCGCTGTGTGAAAAATGTGGTTGAACTTTCACCAGAGAATCAAGTAGGAAAAGCCACATGCATTCCTGTGGAACCCTTTATCAGTGTAAAAATACAAGAGACTTGTGGTCACGGAAGAATGCTCGTCTGTCAAGAGTTCCTGATGGCGAGGGAGTTGTGTTCTATGAATCGGCATTTACAGACCGAATGCGATCTTTCTTTATTCGATGTGGAACGTGTGAAGATACGGAAGAGGAACTGAAAGAGCGGGTAATTAAGCTTATAAAAAAGAACTCATTTTCCATAATTCAATACAGATGAATTTTATGCTGAAATGTTTGTTTATCAACGAGCTCGAGGAGGTACGTGATCGAGCTTTGAAACGAAGAATGAGGCTGATTTCAAGGGAACGGATCTAAATGAATTTGCTAAGAAACAGATTAAGAAAATAATCTCGGAATTACATAAATCTGAAATGAAAGGTAGTGGGTGTTATCTGTTGTGTGTAGATGGTTTGCAGGTTAGAATGAACAAGTATAACCCTCTGAGATGAAGTACATACCTACAACTCCCCAAAGACGTTAGCGCTAAGAAAGCAGGTATATACAATAAAAACAATGATGACTGTTGTTTCTTCTGTGCAATGCTGCCAAAATTTATTGAAAGGGATGCTGATTGTGTTTGTAATTACAAAGGTTTGCAAGATAAATATGACTTTTCGGATATCCCCATGGGTATTCATTCTATTATACATGACGAAAGAAGAATAATATTTCTGTAAACGTTTCCTGTTTAGATTATAAACACAACGTTATGCCGTAAAAGGTTGTTGATGAAGTGTTAGCCAACCATTCCAATCTGTTGTACATTACCAACAAAAAAGGCTTAGGGCACTATGTTTACATAAATACTTTATCGGCCTGGTCCGAAGTGAACTAACGAAACACCGTAATGTCTCGGCTATATGCATGCGCTGCATTTCTCATTTCGATGAACAGCACGGGCGAAGTGCTGCCGAGAAACTAGAAGAACATAAAATGTACTGTCTTGTCCAACAAATTGCTCCTTCAAAATTACACGATGGCAGTTTCAAATTGTGTTTTACAGAAGTACACCATAAGGTTGAAGTTCCTTTCGTGGCTTATGCCGACTTTGAATGCCTCTCTAAACCTGTTCAATCTTGACCACCTAGGGACGAAGTAAGTTGGAATATCTCCTATCAGGAACATGAACCCACGAGCTTTAGTGTATATTTTAAAAGCAGATTACTCAGTCGAACCCATACAATTCGGTTTACCTAGTCAGCCGAAACTATACCATGGACCTAATGCAGTCAAGAAGTTTATTAATTATTTAACAAGCTAGGCTCGCACAATAAGTTTTGTGCACGAAGAAAAACTATCTTTGAACGTGACAAAGGAGCAAGACCGCGGCTAAGGCTTGTTGCATATGTGGAAAATAATTTCATCATTAAAATAATTACCAAGTGAGAGACCACTGTCACATCACCGGGGAACACCGTGGCTGTGCACATAACAATTGCAATTTGAAATGTAAACAAGACACATTCTTACCCGCGTTTATACATTATCTCCAGAATTATGATATGCATTTTATTGTAAGAGAACTATATTCAACACCGGGGAGAGTGACAGCTATTCAGAACACTAGTGAAAAGTACATTTCCGCCACGAAATATTTCCAAGATGAATCTGTCCACCAAGGGACAAGCTGCCGGCGGTAGTTGCCGGATGAGGAAGGTATCGTTTCCTCTGCCGCAACCAAATTACCACTCTTTATGTGAATGGTTTGATCATCGACACTCTCAAAGTTATCGTCGGCAAAAACCGCACGTGCTGTTAATTTTGGCCAATCAGCCTAACGGAGAAGCCATTGACTTGGTACCTTGATGGCTCTCTGGTTCGGAAGAGTACAATAATGAGGAAATGGTCACTATTACAGAGGTCATTGTGCTCACCCTAGTATAGCAGGGGTACCAGAAAACGACTGCACACGGTGATGTCGACAAACGAAAAATTGCCGTGTGCCATGGAGAAGTGGGTAGGTTCCCCTGTGTTCAACAAACACAGGTCCAGCCGCCTGATCAGTCTCTCAAAATCTCTCTCTCTACCGCTAGAGGAAGCGAAGCCCATGATGGTGTTGTAGACATTTAAGTCTCCCAGAAGGAGAAAAGGAGAGGGAAGCTGAGAGACTAGATCCACCATCTGGTTGTAATCCAATTGAGAATCCGGAGGGAGCTACACGTTACATACCGCTGCCATTACTGGCACAATCAGATCCACGCCAATCCATTGGCTCCCGCTGCTCACGGGAATAATTCCACCTGATCTGCGCAGATCGAATGCCCTGTTAAGAGAGTACCAAAAAATCTGCAAAAAATCCTGAACTACCCATACAAGAAGACATCCCTGCACTCAATCTTCAAAGATTGAAGTCACGCCATCCACCTTTGCGTGATGCTACCGACATGGCTCACAACAACTTCGACGCTGTGAAAGTTTGGAAAGACCGTTGGGAAACTTCCACAGACTTGTCCCTACACAACATCTTTTCTGGTGCGCAAATTGCTAGTGGATTCCATCTACCACGCAGGCAGTGGGCCACTCTTAACAGAGTTCGGACAGGCCATGGAAGATGCAGGGACTCACTCTACAAGTGGAACTGTTTAACGTCACCAGAATGCGGCTGTGGTGCTCCACGGCAAACCATCGCTCATATCGTCGGCCGCTGCAAGCTGAGAGCCTACTCGGGTAGCTGGGCTGATTTCTTGATCCCATCAGAGGCAGCACTAAAGTGGATCGAAGGACTGGACATTTCTATTTGAAACTGTTTCTTGTTATTGTATCATATTTAATTGCATATATGTTACTTATGCCATACGCTAAATAAATAAACTGGCAACGAAGTACGAACTGCAACTGCCTCTAGCTGATTACGCAGCGGCACATATTCACACTAAAGACGCTAGCTTGGACGAGAGTGAAAACGCCACCAACTGCTAAGGTTTCGTCCACCCTGTCTCAGAGATGAGTTTGAAGTGATGCATTGTAGTCTCATGTCCAGGATGAAACCTGGATTCCTGAAGACAGACAATGGTTGCCGAAAACGAAGATATTAGTTGACGTAACTCAGCGATATGTCGAGAATAGCGACTATAGTTCCATTGGAACAGTGCTATAGTGTGTACTTTTAACAGTATTATAGTGTGGACTTAAGTGGAAGTGATATTCTACTTACGCTTGACCGTTTGCCACCCATCTCTAGGAGGAGATGATAGGAGAGGAAAGAAAACATTCGAAGATGAAGATGAAAGAGACAGCTCTCTTACGTGGCACGCAGTACTCGCCGGTCTGAACCTGTCTCGCTCTTGGAGAAGAGCGAGAGCGGTGTCGAGAGGCTTTCTCCATGTCCGAAGACTGGTGTCCGTCTCCAACACGTCCCGACCATTTTTATTTTGTGACCGGCGCCTACATCTATTCAAAGAAGTATGTGGACCTTTCCCCACAGACTCCAGTTCCTTGCTAAACATGGCCGCTCCTGGTAGTGGGAACGGGAAGGCCAGCGGATGGAAGAGCAGCCTTGTCCGTAGGAGATGTGGAGTGACGGCGTTGAACAGTTTCTCTCGTATCCGCCGGTGATTTTTCTTCCTATAGGGGAGTTCCTCTACACTAACGGGCTTGACTTCTCTCGGCATCGTACCTTAATGGTCGGGGGAGCAGATACTGCTGTCATCCCATTGGCAGCAGGGCGAGAGAGAGAGACGGCGGCGCACCGTCTCTTTCTGCTCTGCTACCTTTATGATATCAGGTGGGATTCTTCTTCCCTCCTTTAGCCCGGGAAGACTCCTTGGTCAACCGTTTCAGAGAGGAAGGGGACATCTCGTTATAATCCTCCCCGAATGCCACTTACTCCGAAAGAGGACCATCATTGTGGGCGCCACCCAGCCAAGGCAATACCTACCTGGCGATAGTAAGTATTGCCCGAGGTCCTGGTGCCTTAAACAGGCATATACCCCTCAGCATGCACAGTGATTTATTTGGCGCAAGTATTCGGCCGTACAGGGATCTCTGTTGTGAGGCGGATACCACTGCAAGGGTATATGGCGCACCCACCTGTCGGGATGGGGTATACCGTCTAGGCTTTCTGGCCAAATGGCCAAGTTGGTGACCCTTCTCCAAACAGAATGCACGATTATTTCAAAGGGTCAAACGAAAATTGGAACTGGAAATCGAAATAGACCTTTGAAAAGGCCTCTCTATTTGTCACCTTTAACGACAGGCAGGGGATACCGTGGATGAATTCTGCACTCCGCGTCCACAGGGGGTTTCCAAATGAAAGTCAGTTATGTCAGACCATCTTGTCTGCCCTATTAGTCGCCTCCTACGACAGGCAGAACATACCGTGGGTGTATTATAACCCGTACCCACATGGGGGATTCCGGATAAGTATACAATCATCTTGTGTATGTAAAACATTCTATTAATATGTAATTGTATTACACACTTATTCGAAGACGTAGATTGAAAAGCCTAAATGTATTGCACCAGAGAAGTTTCTAACCTCACGTAATGTGCTTCAGGTTTAGGGAATAACACCCATAACAATATGGGTCCTGACCACAATATTTGCTTTTGCGAAGTCACTTTTGGCATCTGTGGACATGTTTATTGCTAAATCCCCAATTAGAAGGAGATTGGACCATTATTAAAGAAGTTACGACGTCAAGAATCGACCTGGTAATGATATGATTATTGCTGCTACAATTTGTTACGACAGAGAAAACTATTTATTGTATATTTTTATTAAAAGCAAACCAGAGGTGGCGTTTGACACGTCAATCCATTTAAACTCTGTCTGCAAGGGGAGTTTCTTCTTTTGTGTCGCGGACAAACCTGCTTCTACCGAGCGGCGAGTGAGGAGAAGCTCACACGTGCAGAGAGAGACATTGAGAGGATGAGGTGTGATTGGCTAACTATCAAACGGCACGAAGCAGCACGAGGGGATGAAATGGAAAGGGACATCACATGACTCGATTGACCAATTGGACTATTATATAGGTTAATTACTTGAGTGACTATTGTAATTACTCTAACAATATGAATCCAAGAGAGAGATACCAATTATAACACATTTTTCTATCTCCCTTTAAACACGTATATTATTACTGTGCTACGCTTTGTTTTTTGTTTCTTCAACAGCTGATGAAGGGGATAAAATATAATTAATCCCCGAAACATGTACTGTAAACAAGTTCAATAATTAATTTTATCTGTATAGTATTGATTCAGGCAGATGTTCATTTCTTGTTAATAACTAATCTCCCTTGCTGACAAACTTCAAATGGAAGTTAGTTGTTTAATGAGTTTGATCGGGAATTCGAGCGTCAAATTTCTAGAGGACGCCATCAGTGGAAAATGGGGAGATTATTCCTTTCGGAAATGTCCGGAGAGACAGATGTATTGTGAGCTTGCCAATTTTGAGTGCGAGGGAAACTGAATTTGACCGCTATAGCGACTTTTATTCCGGCCAAGCATAATGAAAGCGGAGGAACGTTATAGTGTGAATTGAACATTATAGAAGTAACGTATTCAATGTGATCGACTTTGTTGAAATTCATATGAACAATTCTCAGCGACGTATTCGTGCAAGTAGACGACTGTATAGAATATTCACAAACACCAGAAACTACGTGGATATCATTATCATCATCATCTTCATTTCCCCTTTATCAGTTGACACTGGGTGGAGGCAAATATGTTTCCTCTCCAGTTTGCTCTGTCGTTCCACCATTCCTCCTCCGAAACAGTGTTCCAATCCAGGTTCCGTTTTCTAATACTATTCTCCGCCGAGTCCATCCAACGCATTCCTGGTCTTCCTCGTTCTCTCTTCCCAGTCATCCGTCGTTCCAGTGCTCGTCTTGGTGGATATACGTATTGAAATTATATTCCAACAATACTTGGGAAGCATTGTTACACTTCACCAAGCCATACAACAATCTGCTACGATAATCTACGATACAGCATTCCATAGACATTTACAAAATCTACAAAATTCTACGAGATGTATTTATCGATTTTGAAAAATTGAACTTCAGAAATTCGAATTAAGGGGGATTATTACAACACATTTTGAGAACGTTGAGATGAGTCAGTAAACTACTATGATTTGGGAAACTGGATAATTGAACACCGCATGAATGAGAGAAGTGACTTCAAATTTCCAAATTACATTCAACATTGGAATAGCACGAGAGATCTTCTAGAATCTACGCTGAATAAACTTGACGGAGCATGACTTCGAGACGGACTTATGCTTAAACAAGTTGTACGGGGCTTTGAATTCGAGTCTAGACAGTCGAGGAACGGAGATGGGAGCAGGCGAGATCCGATCCGATGCTGCTTTAACATCCAGGGGCAGGAGAATTCAGAGATGGAGACATCGAAGCGGGACCCGCAGGAAAACGTCTTATAGCTTATTCCAGCAGTTTTCAGCTAAGGTAGACGAAGACATTTTTCATTATTCTAGTAATTGTTGTAAATTCGAGATTTGGTTTCGGATTAGATTATCTTTGAATTTTTGTGTAATTTTCGAGATTTATTACCGTTGGAGATTTTTTCGTATTTGTTGGAAGCATTTTTATGATGATGCTATTGTTGCGAGCATTATTATGGCATATTCGTCGTATTTGATGCAGTATTTGCAATTGCCAGTTATTCTGAGAAGAGAATTGAGCTCTTAGCATTGTTGGATAGATATTAGTGTTTTACAGGATTTTTCATTGTAGCTGACGAGGATAGAAAGTCGGGACTTTAGGCCTATGTGAATTTAGGTACAAGTTGTGATGACAGAACTTTGCTAGGGTGATGATCCTATTTCAGACGTTATTTTGCAGACCGATAAAGATGATCTATGTGTCATATAGTAATGAATTATACTGTATTTGAGACATGATGTAGTCATGATTGTTAGCTAGAAGCTTGACTATTCACTTAAGGTGAAAATGCTACATTGAACATTTGTCGTGTAATCCATTGTTATTATTAACAATCTGTGATTGACAAGAATGAGGAGATGATATATGTATTTAAGCACAGTAATCCGTTTGGAGCTGGATATTTTTAAGTTACATGGAGTTGCAACAGTTATTGAAATCATTAAGTGAATGAGCTGTGGAACATAATGGCTATTGGAAGTCGTTAATGTACGATATGGTGAAATATTTATACACAAGATTTTTTGTGTAGTTTGTGAAGTTTACTATACAACGAGAAGATTAGTTGGGTGCATTAATTTAAGGTGTGGAAGACACAGTATGCTTCCAGTGTTAAGGTTGTATTGTGAATGGGATGCTATTTAACGCACGATCCATGTTGGACTATTCAAGAAACTTAGTTTATTGCCAAGGTTTTTCGGCAGTGTGCGAGGAATGGAATGTGAAGATATATACCACATGTTGATAAAGTAAAGCCATTATTAGGAAGGATACATTAATATTCAATGTAAAGACAGCTGCTTATTTGATTAAGATTGGTAACTTGTGCATTCGAGATGTGATGAAAAATACATAACGTCACGATCATATATCATATTCTTTCTTTAATCGTATCGGCTAACTAAGGACCACGTTATTTCAACTGGCTTCTCTGGGCTTTGATATTTGCCCAGTGTTCCTTCATACGTTGCCGGTGTTGCTCTTTTCTTTCTTCCGTCCACATCTTTCCCGTCTTCAACTTCGGTTTTTCTTGAAAACCCTGGTGGTCATGTAGTTTCTTCCTGAGGGGATTGCGTTCTTGAATATCCCCTCAGGCAATTTCCATCTTCTGAATGTCACTTTCCACCTCGTCGAACCAGGCTGGCTTGGTCTTCTTATTTTTAAAATAGTTAAAGATCCGGCTCGTCAATCGTGTGGGTTTCATTCTAAGCAAGTGGCCATAAAATGCAATCCTTCTTTTCCTCATTACATCAGAGATCTTCTGGACATGAATATACAGCTCATAGTTATGCCGTCGTCCATATTCACAGTTGTCTTTAATCGGGCCAAGAATTTTCCTCAAGATCTTTCTTTCCTTGATCTCCAATTTTTCTACCAGCCTTTCTTGTTCATGGTGAGGCATTCCGCTGCGTACAGAGCCTCTGGTCGTATAACAGTGCAATAATGCCTATGTTTTGCCTTCAGGGATATTGACTTTTTGTTGTAAACGTCCTTGGTGAGTTGGTACGCCATTTCCATTTTGTTCATGCGCGAAATGAAGGTTTCTTTCTCTCATACGTTGGGTTCTACCCACTCGCCAAGATATTTAAAGTTATCTGTCCGTTTGATTTTCCCCTGGTTTACTTTTAGCTCCCTTGGTGCTGGCTTGATGTTAGTTATGAAGTGTGTTTTCTCCAAAGAGATCTGAAGACCAACTTTTGTTGCCTGTACCTGCAGCTGGTTAATTTGTTTTGTGGCCATGTCTAAAGAGTCGGAGAAAATTGCAAGATCATCTGCAAAAGCTAGGCAATCAATAGAAAGGTTCATGTTCTTGTAACCCTGTCGTACTCCATTTTGGACCCCATCGTTCATTTCTTTGCGCCACTCGCGGATGACTTTTTCAAGTGCACAGTTGAAGAGCAGGGGTGAAAGCCCATCTCCCTGCCTAACTCCTGTCTTAATTTCGAAAGAGTCTGAAATTTCTCCTCTGAACTCGACTCTGGAGGTTGTGTTAGATAAGGTCTCTTGAATGATTGCCCTGGTTTTATTATCCAATCCAAATTCCTTTAGAATTTGAGTAAGAGCTATTCTATCAATCGAATCATAGGCCTTCTTGAGTCGACGTAGGTTACCACAAATGTCTTGTTCCTTTGCTTCAGATAGAAAAGGATGGATTTCAGATTCATAATTTGTTCGGCACATGAGCACTCTTTCCTGAACCCTCCTTGGTACTCTCCTAATTGTGGATCAAGTTGTTGTTCTGCCCTAATCTGCAGAGCTTTTGAAATAATTTTGTAAGTTATCAGTAGGAGGGAAATGCCGCGGTAGTTGTTAACGTCCGTTTTGTCACCTTTCTTATGCAGGGGATGAATCAAGGCAGAAGTCCAGTCACGTGGAAGCTTCTCAGTTTCCCAAATCTCCTTGATAATGTCAGTCAATTTATCAATCATCTTTTCACCAGCATACTTCCACAATTCGGCGATTATCGAGTCCTCACCTGGTGCCTTGTTGTTCTTAAGTGACTGGATAATCTGTTTGCTTTCTTCTTTCGTTGGAGGGGATGAATCTGGGTGGACTTGTATGTTTTCTTCAAATGAGAAAGTGGAGTTTGGAGTCTCACAATTAAGGAGGGTTTCAAAGTATTTCGCTAGAATCTGGCAATTTTCTCTCTCACTGGAAGCTAGTCTCCCATTTGAGTCTTTGAACTGTAGACTCGGAGGATTGTATTTGCTTGGATTGCGTTTGAAGGTTGTGTAGAAGTCCCTTGTATTGTTCCTCTGAAAGTCTAGCTCAATTTGAGTTAGTTGCCTCTTGTTGTAGGCACGTTTTACATTGCGGATGATTTTTGCAGCGCGTTGTCTCTCGTTCACGAAGTTTTCCCAATTATCTTGGTTCTTTGCAGAGTTCCATTTCTGCCAGGCAAGTTGTCTTTGCTTTACCACTGAATCACATGCATTATTCCACCACGCATGTTTCTTTGACTTCGTCAGTGGAACTGTCTCCTGTGCTGTTGTGACCAAGGCCTGTTGTAGTTCATCCCAGTTTTCGGGATTCCAAGATTCTAGTTTTTGAGTAAATTCAGGCCACAATCGTAGATTTTCAGTATCAAATCGATTGATCTTTTTTAAGACGGCCTTTCTGGTGTTTCTCGGGGTTAACTTTGATTTTGGATAGATAGTGATCCGAATCTAGATTGGCATTTCATAGAACCTTCACATTCTGTATTTCTCTCTGAGCTTTACGTGCAATTGCGACGTGATCAACTTGAAATTCACCGAGATTTGGATTCGGAGATGTCCATGTCTTCTGTTTTCTGGGAAGGTGTTTGAACGCTGTGGATTTTATAACAAGATTGAAAGCCTTACATAGTTCTACGAGCCTCTCAACATTGCGATTTGTTCTCTGGTGAGCTGGATAGTTTCCGATAATGTTCTGGAACTTTCTTTCCTTACCCAGCTGTGCATTGAAATCTCCAAGAAGAATAATCGTGTGTTTGTCTGGAATCTTACAGAGAACATCTTCAAGGTCTTCCCAGAATCTATCCGTTCCTTCCTTATTCGCTTGATTGATTGGCGCATGGACATTCACAACAGTATAAACTTTGTTTGTGCTCGGGAAGGAGAGAGTTGAAACTCGACTGATAGGCGAGTTGAAGCCAATTATTGAATCAAAAATCTCCCTACTGACGATGAATCCTGTGCCAAGGTTGGGAACTGTTTTTATTACACGTTTACCAGTTTTACCTTTAAAAATTCTGTAGCCTTCTGGCTCAAAGGCTTGTTCATCTGTGAATCTCGTTCCTTGAATTGCTGCAATCAGGATTTGATGTTGGGATAAGGAATCAGTTAGTTGTTTCAATTTACCAATCTTCAGAAGGGAATTCGTGTTAAAGGTAGCAAAGAAATTCCGGCGTTTGTGTTGGATCTTTCCTGGAGTCTCCGATACCTCCATGCATGTCGGCGCAGGCTCCCCAGATTCCGAAGACCTGCATGCTTCGCTCAAGGCGAAGGTGGATTGGTTACCACCTGGGGTAGTAGCTTTTGCTGAACTTTCCTCCATGCTTTGAACAGTTGAAAAACTGTAGTTTGGAGTCAGTGATGTTTCACACCGACCAGGGTACTACCAAGGTTGTGAGCCTTGGAGCCCCCAGCACTGATCGGCTCGCCGACTCAGTTTCCCGCTGGGATTGGTTACCCAACCTTCCACTGAGTTGCTCGGCTTAACAGGGGCACTTCTTGTAGGTTATGTGCTGGAGTTGGAGTGAAAGAGGCTAGTTGGATTCTCTTGCTGAATCCAATATGTTATGGTTGCAGATGACAGGCAACGACGCATTTCACTCCCATTTGCCCAGAGCCACAAAGACTCCTCCCAGGGTAATTCCTGGGACCATAATATATTTTATTATTATTATTAACTATTTTGACATTTTACGATTGCTAAGCTTAACTGCTTGGATAATTAAGCCAGGATGTAACGAGTATGAAACGGAATAGCGAGAAGTGAAAGTGATAATAAATCATTGATATGAAGGAAGTTTTCTCTCTACGGAGATAAAAGGACATTCGATAAATGTGAGTTAACTGATGTAACTGATAGTGAAAATATTTATGTAGACACTGGAATATACTAGACAGGGTATGTTTTTATTCTGTGTTTAGAATTAGGTATATTGAAAGTAGGACTGGTAGGAGTCAATGGATACATTTACATCTATTTAAGGTTTGTAATTTAGTGAACAAACTGGGTTTTCAAAAACTTTATATTTTATGATCAGAGCGAATTTTTATATTTTCTTTTTCTTCGGAACTCCTAGAAGTGATAAGTTGTTTTTCAAGCTTGTAATTTTATAATAACAAGGTTATATACCTTATTTTTTATTCATTTCAGTAAAATTTATTTTATTTCAGTCGAAGTCAGACAGGATTAGGATTGTTGATCTACTTTCACTGCTGTAGTTGTTTTTAGTTAATAAATTTGTGGGCATGTTTTTGCTCGTCATTTTTATAGAAAATCCGTCCTATATTTGTAGAGGTGAGTTAGATGATGTGCTATAGATAAGAGGCGCCCACTTTTCCCATCTAAACCCGTTGCTACCCGAGATTCTAAGAATCTCACTCTCCATCTGCAGTGAGTATATCTATCCCAGTAGATAAATCCATAGTACAACATAATTTCCATCTTTAATACTGTCCTAAATGAGCAACATGTCAGAGTTGGACTGAGGTTTGCCTAGCCGGGGACTTCAATGTTTCTGCAATCATTCTCAATCCTTGGATAATGACATGGTTTCACTTCGGCTGTATTAAGGTCAAGAAGGAGGATTGTGATGTTGGGAATGGGTTTTGTAAAGTATGTGATACACCGGACTGTTTGAGGATGAAAATCAAACAAGGGATCAAATAATACAGGCACTTACAATGAAGCTTCATGAATCAGAAGTAACGGTGAAGGATGTGACTGAACGGCTTGCTACTGGGATCAGTGTGGCAGGGGGCGAACAGGAGCAAACTGTTAACAATGACGTACTCATAATGGGTGATTCGATGATTAAGTGGAGCGGGGATATATCGAGGAAAGCGGGCAAAATTGTGATGTGCTATCCGGGAAAGAAAATTGACCAGCTCACGCATCATATTGAAGAAGTGCCAATAGAAGATTGGTTCTCCATATTGGGACTAGATACTTAAAGAAGAAGGTTACATCCGATTTTAGATTGGGCCAGCTTTACGAGTTAAGTACGTAAGCCAGAAGTAAGTTAAGGAACGTGAAAATCGTGTTGAGTGACATTATGTGGCGGCGAGCTAAGTCCGTTAATGATCGCATGGACTGAGTATGCGCTCAATTGGGACTAGTTTATGTGGACGCTGACTGCTGGATCGGGGACCGTGACTTCGCTCGAGATGGGCTACATTTGAATCGACGAGGCGCCTACAACCTGTTGAATCTGCATGAGAGAGACATCGAATCCTGCCAGCATTCGTGAAGAGTTGGACCAGCGGGAGGCAGCCGTCACGATTAGGAGAAACGATTGGAGAAACTTCGAAATGGAGGTAAGACTCTATGGTTGCTGCAGATTAATTGTCAGAGTATAGGGAATGAAATTATAGAATTTTGGAATCTAGTAGAGACATAATCACAGGACGTTGTCATAGCTACTGAATCCTGGTTATATGAGGTTGTAAATAGTAATTAAATAATCCAGGGTTCTTACGTAACGTACAGAAGAGACCAAGGTAAGAGAGGTGGTGGTTTATTTATTTGCGATCGTAGGGACATCGAAAGTTGCTTAAAATGGGCCAATAGGGATCATGATCTGTTAGGTGTAGAAAGCAAAGTTAAACTCTCTTCAGATGATAGGGGCGTATCGAGCACCCAAGGGCAACTTCTTGCTACTGGATACTCTTTATGACATCATCTGTACGGGTAAAGCTATGGAAATGAATGTAATAATTGCCGGAGATTAGAATCTCCCTAGCGTGATCTGGTCCGATGATTCAACTAGCGGTAGCCAAGCTCAACTTGCAGCAAACAAGCTAGTTAGGTAGGGGAGGGGGGTTCTCCCAGGTGGTTGATTTCCCCACGAGAGGGAATAATACTTTAGATGTTTATTGTGGCGCTGTATATTAGCTGTATTAGTGATCCTGGAAATATTGACCACTCTGTGTTGAACTAAATATTAGACACAGTGACACTTTAATACGTGACTCCGGCGAAGCAGTTAAAATATTTCAGTATAGCAGAGCAGATTCAGGATTACATGAGGGTCATTTGTAAGATGAGCGCCGGAGGGATGTGATACAAAAATGTTTAGGGAAAATTTTCTAAATATCTTAGATCGTGCTATTGAGAAATTTGTGCCATTTAAATTACTGCAGCAAAACCCGGATACGGAATATTACACAAGGAAAATCAGGGGACTCAATTGGAAATCAAAGAAAGCTTATAACAAACGACACGTTAGTTACGAGCATATGCGAAAGTTTAAATTATTATCAAGAGAGCTAGTCCTCAAAAGGAAGGCTGCCCAAGATAATTAAATGCAAAACTTAATTGGGGGAGAGGTTTAAGGGTGGACAAAAATGTTATAGTTACGTTAGAATGCGGAAACAAAATGCCAATGGTCTATGATAAAGTCAGGGGATGGTGAATTAATTACTGAGAAACAGGCAATTGCTAATGAATTAAATATATGGTATGGTAGTGTGTTAAATACATTTCATAGCTGTGTGTTGGACCTTAACTATGATTCTAATAGGCAACCTTACGGAATAAACCAATCGTCAATTCTAGCAAGAATTAAAAAAGCTACGTAGAAATATATCGCTATTCCCAGACAATATTTGTGGAGATGTGCTCAAACTGGGAGATACAGTCATTGGGCGATATTTGGGGGTGCAGATCAATGTATCAATAAATAACTAACAAATCCCCGAAGAATGGTAAAAAGCCACGATAGTTCCAATATTCAAGGGAGGGAACAGATTGGTAATGGGAAACTCCAGGCCTATTAGCCTAATATCCATTATATTTATGTGAACTGATGAAGCGCCATATCTCTGATAACTTAAGGGAACAATGGGGAAAGTTATCATGGCTTAATGGGAGACAATAAGGATTTAGACAAGGGTATTCATGCGAGAGCCAAATGTTATCACTCTTTCAGGACATAATTTAATGACTCGGCAGACAGAGGAGTGCAAGTTGACGCCGAAATTATAGATTTTGCGATGGTATTTGATATCGTCCCTCATGACATATTGCTCCGTAAATTAGCGGCAACGAAGATTGATAATAGCGTAATTTTATGGATTCAAGACTCCTTGACTGGTCGGTGGCAAAAGGTTAAAATATGTAATGTATTCTCGGAGGACATTTTGATATCGTCAGGTGTCCCTCAGGGTAGTGTGATTGGGCCACTGTTATTTCTGGCACCTATTAACAACCGACCGAATGGGATTCGAAGTGACTGCCGATTGTTTGCGGATGATTGTGATATAACGAAAAATGCATAGCTCACAAAACAACGCTCAGTTACAAACTGATCTAATCCTGGTTCATAAATGGGCGGTTGAACAAAATGAAGATAAATACGAGTAAATGTAGTCTCATGAGAATAGGGAGAGGTCGAAGGCATATTTTCACTAATCGGCCAGCATGGAGAGAACTAAGCAAACTACCTACCTGGGCAAGTCAGACCATCCACAGCGCACCAATTATGGGGAATAGTATTTAATTAATCGTAGTATTGATAATTGGAACTCATTACCTGCTTCAGACTTAAAACCTTTGATTTTTTATAAATGCTACGGTGTGAAATAGGAATCTCTGTTTCGCGGGATTATAGGCCGTGTTCTAAGGACATTTTGTCGTCCTGAAGTTTCGGTGAATACTGCGTTCAGCATGTTCACCGGTTACATTAAGCGAGGTAAAACAAGTAAACAGAAGATATATAAATAGTCAACAACCCACACATAGAGGCTACCATAGCAACGGCGTACCACATAAAAGTAATGCATCAAGGACAGGGCTGCTCTTCTGTTGCATCTTCTCGTCTAGACGGTCAATGAGGGCAGGCTTGAGGGGATTAAGGACTGGAAGCCAAGCTCTGTTCACACGTTCCGCTTCCTCCTTAAGATTGAAGCTGTTAGTATGCTTCAGGATTTCAATTGCCTCCCTTTGTAGCCTGGCATGGTAAGACACCGTGGTGGACAGAACTTCGGTGTCTTCATATCTTATGTCGTGACCTGCAAGTAGCGAGTGTGCTGCAACAGTGGATTTATCTGATTGTCCCAGCCGGCTGTGTCGTTCGTACTTCTTGAGGCGAGTGGCAATACTTCTTTTCGTTGTTCCAACATATACTTGGCCACAATCACACGGGATTTTATAAACCCCTGCTGCGGTATTAGGATGTCGCTTATCTTTAGCGGACCTAAACATGTCCTTAATTTTTCGCGTAGGCCTGTATATGGTCTTAATATTATGGGACTCGAGTAGCCTCCCTATTCTGTCCGTGACCTTTTTTATTTATGGTCGTGAAAGTCTGAATGTTTACTACGATGTGAATTGTGTATATTGTGTTTGTTGGTAATTACCCCCATTGGCAAATATTATCATACTAATATATAAAAATGAGATGGTGTTTGTCTGTCTGTCAGTCGTCCTGTCTGTTACTCAATCACGCAAGAACCACTGGTCCAATTGAAATGAAATTTTGCATGGATGTAGCGAATTTACCAGAGTTACACATAGGCTACTTTTGATTTCGATATTTTGCACTATTTAAAAATGGCGACCATTTTAGTGACGTCACTACACCCTTTGGTTTCAAAATTTCATATTTCCATTTCAAATGAAAAGAGAACGCTAAGAAATAGCAAACTTTCGATGGTACATACAAGCTTTAAAATTTAATTTCCTATCCGAAAGGTCCTTATCAAGCCTCCATGGCTTAGGCGGCAGAACGCCAGTCTCACCGCTGGGTCCGTGGTTCAAATCCCGGTCACTCCATGTGAGATGGCTGTGGATTTTCATTTTTCATCCGAAAGGTCCTTATCACTTTTCATGTATCTCCAACGATTAGCGAGTAAAACCCACATTTGTGACGTCACTACACCCTTTGGTTTCAAAATTTCATATTTCAATTTCATATAAAAAAGACAACGCTAAGAAATAGCAAACTTTTAATGGCATACACGAGCTTTAACATTTAATTTTATATCCGGAAGGTCCTTATCACTTTTCGTGTATCTCCAACGGTTGGCGAGTAAAACCTAAATTTGTGCAATAAAACACGGTCAACACCGAGCGGAGCAGTCTATCTCTCACTATATATTTATAAATGAGAGTTTGCCTGTTTTTTTCTGAATTTCTACGGAAATTTGAGTTATTTACGCGTTTCAGACTGTTTTATGATTGATGCGTGCGAAAATATTTTTTTTGTCTGTCTGTTTGTCTGTGGACAACTTGGTTCCCTTATAACTCGAGAATTGAGGCTAAAGAACCTGAATTTTCATGCACCACAAGCCTTTTTAATTTATGAAAGGGGTCTTCCTGTGTATTGGGTCCTAACACAACGTAGGAGGGTCAGTTTTTATGTGACGTGAATTGCGTTCCGTCTACAAGGCTTTCAATTCTATTTCACGTCATGAAGTACACATTAGTTGAATTTAGTGTGAAAACACATTTTAACTCATCATTTATTTTTTATTTATTTTTTGTCGACATACGGCTTCATCGTAAGGATGATTTTGTTTGATACTGTTCCATATTTGGAAATCGGGGTGATATGTTGTAGACTATAGAATTGTCTGTCTGTCTTTCTGTGTATCTTTATGTACGCCTATAACTCGTGTTCGGATGCTTGGTGCATTGTAAAATTAGGTATAGCATCCATGAGAGTCAATACATCAATCATTTATAAAATTCTTCACCGTACTTTTCATACAGTAGAAAGGTGGATATAGGGAAATCTTCTCAAAATACATGCTAAAATAGGCGAAATATAAAAAATATCATTTGAAGGACGACCAGAGCATATGTTGCGCTTCTCAATGTGGGACACAAATTTCGGGAGTCTATGTAGGGTGTCCGAAAACCACATTTTAAGGCCCTTAATTTAACAGTGTGTGTGATATTTCCAGAAAACTAACTTCGTTCTGATAAACTTATGATGGAATGACAAACCGCTAACCATTGCAATAGTAGCTCAATTGATAATGTCTGGTGTTAACACCGAACACCGTTCGATGAATGGGTACTTCTGCTAGTAGGCTAATAAATGGAATGGCATTGCGTCTTACAGAAATAAGTGGACTCCTGAGATTGTGATGCCATGGTTACCGGCTTGCATTCTTTCATTAGTTATTAAATGAAATTAGTTTTCTGGGAATATCTCAAAAACTGTCGGTTTTAGGACCTTAAAATGAGGTTTTCGGGGCCCATAGGGCCTCCGAGTTTTGATTCTCACATTGAGACGCTGAAAATGAGCGTTGTCTCGTCTTTCTACGTCATTTCAGCACGCATTTTAAGGGGGTAGGTCCTCTTTTATGAGAGATATGGAGAAGAGTAACATCAATGATTACTTCCGTGCCTCTGATGGACATCTGTACCAAATTTTAGGTTGATTCACTCAGCCGTTCTCGAGTGATTCGCGTACAAATATGTACACAGACAGACAGACAGACAGACAAACAAAAGATTTGTTTTTTGCGCCCAACCGTCATAAACCCGTCTGAAACGCGTTAATAACTCAAATTTCCGTGGATATTCAGAAATAAAAGACAAACTTTCATTTTTATAAATATAGAGAAAAATGAAAGTTTGTCTGTTTTTTTCTGCATTTCCACGGAAATTTGAGTTATTAACGCGTTTCAGACTGTTTTATGACAGTTGCGCGCAAAAATAAAATGTTTGTCTGTCTGTGTGCAACTTTGTACCCGAATTACTCGAGAACGACTGAGTGGATCAACGTAAAATTTGGTACAGATGTCCATCAGAGGTACGAAAGTAATCATTGATGTAACTCTTCTCGGTACATCTCATAAAAGAGGGCCTACACCCTTAAAATCCACGCTGCAAAGGGCATAGAGAGAAGAGACAAAGCTCATTTTCAGCGTCTCAATGTGAGAAACTAAATTCGGAGGCCCTACGGGCCCCAAAAACCACATTTTACGGTCCTAAAACCAACAGTTTTTGACATATTCCCAGTAAACTAATTTCATTTAATAAAATAGTTAAATAATGCAAGCCGGTAACCATGGCAACACAATCTCAGGAGTCCGTCTATTTCTGTAAGACGCAATGCCATTCAATTTATTACATTACTGTGAACGTTCGCAAACGGCTATAAGGTTATCACGGAACCAACTTAAGCTGTAAAATTCATCAATCCGTATAAAATGCGCTTAAGGGGGTCAAGGGGTACTCATGATTTTTTTCACGCGATTCACACGTGCTGGTGTGGTACTGAAGGTATATTGTATCCCTATATTATTAAATTATTATTATGATTGTTATTATATTACAGTCTGGCGTACAAGGACGAAACAAAACTCATTTTCAGCCCCTCGGTGGCTCGGAGGCTACTACGTTTTAAGGCTCTAAAACCACGTCTCTGAGGTAATCCTAGAAAGCTAATTTCATTTAATCTACTATATATTTGTCAAATACCACTCACTCATTCATTCATCACGAAATCTCAGAAAACACCGAACGGATTGGAATGAAATTTGGTATGCAGCTTCCTCATGGGCGGTAGGTGATCGCTAAGAAAGGTTTTCAAAAAATTCACTCGGTATTATGGTCAAACCGCGAAAACTGCGATTATATGAAGCAATGCGGGCTGCATCACGTCGCCACTACCAGTCTTCTGGTGCTTTGCAGGCAGTGAGCTTACTGTCATAACGTGCACGTCATTGTTTTCTGCGCTCCCGACATTTACCCACCCTCTCTGTTCAAACAGTACTTCTATGAAATTTCTGTTTGTACTTTATACTTTCACCATCACTTTATAATCATCATATTGCATTATATATTAGCCTTTAGTTGAAGTAACTGTAGAGTTCCTTGGTTTCTTGGATTAGGTTCGGCGTTTTTCATCATTTCTTGATAGTACATATTTAGAGAGCAGAGTACAGGCAGCTGAGATGAGATTCCTGAGAAGTGTGGTCCAGAAAACGAGGAGAGACAGTGAGAAATGAAGATATACTGGGAGTACAAATAACTAAATGACAAACTGGAACAAAACAGATTGAGATGGTTTGGACTTGTCAAAAGGATGAATGAAGTAAGGCTACCAAGACGAGCACTGGAACGACGGATGACAGGGAAGAGAGGACGAGAAAGACCAAGAATGCGTTGGATGGACTCGGTGGAGAATAGCATTAGAAAACGGAAACTGGATTGAAACACCGTGTTGTTCGAGGAATGGTGGATCGACAGTACAAAGTGCAGAAGAACCATATTTTCCCCCACCCAGTGTCAGCTGGAAAAGGGGAAATGAAGAGGAGGAAGAAGAAGACATAGTTATAATGAAAAGTAGACTTTGGTGAAAGAAAATTACCTCTACCAACGTGAATTTTGTTAAGTTAGGCTAGGTCTATTCCATTTATCAGTTTTTTTAAGTAGAGATTTGTTTTATTACGTTAGTTGAATATCCCTCAACGTCACAACAGCACTCAAGCACCTTAGAAGAAGACCGTGCCTACCGCTAACTTTCACAGCTTCAGAATATTTGAGCTTGAGGGTGATAATTCTTATATTTAGTTATTTCGCAATCTTCTCAATCATTTTCTGGTTGATATGTATGCAAAGATTGAGACAGAGAGACGACTTTGGATTCGCATCAATCAGAAAAAGTTGAGAAGTGAGGAATATGTGCACCTGAAGGACGCAATGAGTAAAGCTGTCGACCGTTTGTCAGATATTGGTAAAATGGTCGTGTTGCCGTCAACTTTCACTGGAGGCCCGCGCTATATGTATGAACGCACTCAGGATGCTATGACTCACGTGCGCCATTTTGGACGTCCTGATCTTTTTATAACATTTACCTGCAATCCAAAATGGGTCGAAGTAGTCGAGCACCTGAAACAAGGTCAACAACCTCTAGATAGGCATGATTTGGTAAAGCGGGTATTCCATTTGAAAGTCAAGCACATGATAATACTTCTTAATAAGGGTTGCATCTTTGGTCATTCAAGGTGTCACATGTTTTCCATTGAGTGGCAAAAGCGAGGATTACCTCCAGTGCTGAGATTCCTGACCCAAATCTTGACCCTACTCTCCATGAGATTGTCAAGGCAACCATGATCCACGGTCCATGTGGAGTTCTCAACAGGAGTTCATCTTGCATGGTGGAATGAGTATGCAACAAGAAGCACCCCAGACCAATCATCAAGGAAACCCAAACCGGAGAAGATGGGTATCCCAAATATCGCAGGCTGCCCACTTCGGAGAATGGGGTTTCTATTATGAAAAAGGGAGTGGAAATTGACAACAGCTGGGTGGTACCCTATAAACCCGTCCTATCTCGCACCTTCTCAGCTCATATCAATATTGAGTACTGCAACACTGTAAAGTCAATAAAATACATTTGCAAGTATGTTAACAAAGGTTCCGACCAAGCTACTTTTAGCATTGGAGAGTTTGATGAAATTGCGAGATATGAATCAGGACGTTACATCAGCAGCTTAGAGGCGGCTTGGCGCATATTCTGCTTCATCATACACGAACGCTACCCTTCGGTCATGCAACTTGGCGTCCACCTCGAGAACGGCCAGCGTGTTTACTTAAATTAAGACGACGTTCGTGACCAGTTTAACAGCCCTACAAACACAACTTTTCTTGCATTCTTCGAACTAAGCCGATCCGATAAATTTGCTTCAACACTTTTATATAGTGAAGTTACGTCCTATTTCGTTTGGAAAGGTAAGAAGTTCTGTAGAAGGAAACAAGGAAAGCCAGTCCCTGACCATCCTGGTGTGAAAAAAGATCAGACCCTTGGCAGAGTTTACACCGTTCACCATGGTAATGCCGAGTGCTACTACCTCCGCCTCCTTTACATAAAATCCCTGGCCCTCAGTCTTTTACTGACCTCAAAACCGTGGCAGGGGTGGTTAAGTCAACATTTCAAGCGGCATGTAAAGCACTTGGCTTGCTAGAGTATGATGCGCACTGGGACCGCACACTAGAGGAAGCATCCTCCACCGACTCTCTCCACAAGATACGCGAGCTGTTTGCCATCTTACTGGTGTTTTGTCAAGTGAGTGATCCTATCATGCTCTGGAAAAAACACAAAGACAGCCTCGCGGAAGTTGTGGTGAGAGAGGTTCAGAGGCAGTGGTCTGATGTCAACCTGGTCATGGGTGTTATCTACAACAGGTGTCTGGTACTTCTTGAGGATTTAGTACTTAAAATATATTGTCAACAACTGGAACGCTTTGAACTTCCGTCGCCTTCTCGAGAACAAGACTCCGTCGTTGTTCATCGAAAATATGTCACTGAACTATCTTACGACGCAATTAAGTTGTCCAAAGTGGTTGCTGATAATGTTCCAAAATTGAACAACGAGCAGAGATTGGCCTATGTCGAAATAGTTCGAAGTGTTGTTTCAGATTGTGGTCAGCTCATTTTTCTGGATGCACCAGGCGGAACTGGCAAAACCTTCCTGATTAATCTCCTGCTCAGTACATTTAGAAGTCGACAGAACATTGCCATCGCAGTCGCCTCCTCGGGTATTGCAGCAACCCTACTGGATGGTGGAAGAACAGCGCATTCTGCCTTCAAGCTCCCTCTTAACCTCAGTCACGCTGCATCTGCTCTTTGTAACATCTCTGCAGTTTCTTTTGAAAGTCTGCTACGTCACGATATTTAACAAGGCTCAGGGGCAGAGTTTAAAAGTAGCTGGCGTGGATCTGAGAAGTGAATGTTTCGCACATGGTCAACTGAACGTGGCATGCTCCAGAGTCAGTTCTTCTGGTGGCTTAGTCATTCTGCAGCCTGAGAGAAAGACCAGAAATGTAGTTTACCGAGAAGAGCTTAGGCGTCAAAAACACTCTCGATAGACGTGGCAGTAGGCTAGGGGACCTGCCTTAAATCAAAGCTCCCCGTCGTATATTGCACCCGATTTCTAATTTCAACGCTCCATGTGGCCGTCATTATCTTCCGCTATAGGAAAAATTTATATAACTAATGTTATAACGGGATTCCAATTATTGCGGCAGAAGCCGCGGGTAACAGCTAGTAAACTAATAAATAGATGACGAGGAGCTATATAGATATACTGAGAAAATCACAGATGTGGCCGGGAAGAGACGTATGGCTTTCTACGGACATGTCTCAAAGATGAACCCAACAAGACTAACCAACTGACTTCTCAACTATTGGGAGAGTAGGAAGAGCGTGACACCGTGGCTAACAGAAGTTAACAAGGACATCCAAGATGATGATGATGATGATGATAATTGTTGTTTTAAGGGTCCTAACATCTAGGTTATCGGCCCCTAATGGTTTGGGTGATCGTGAAGATGATAATGTAATGGAATCTATAACTAAAACTAACTACTAATTTATATACTAGAAGAAGAAATGGAAAACAAAAGGAGAAAAAGGCAAATAAAGGACAGAAGGAAAAGAAATGCCCTCAACCCTCAAAGAATGCGGATTGAGGGACGTGGAAGGAAGGAGAGCCACGAAAGGCAGATAGGAAAGTGAAAGAGGAGAGGGTCCGCTCCAGAGGTAATGGATAAAAGGGGGATAACCGGACCCAGCTCAGGAATCCCCCTGGGTCACAAACTCCCGAACTCACCTGCCGTGAGCCCTTGAGAGTGTAGTGATACCCAGGGTGCACCAGACGTGGTGGGGCTATATATACCCTGCCTCCTTGAGGGCCTTGAGCAGAAGGCAGGATATAACATGAAAAGAAAAAGAAGGCTGACCCCTCGCAGAAGGGGGTGGGGGTATCAAAAAAGATGAGACAAGGGCCAATTAAGGCGGGAAAGGTAGAGTCTCCCTAGGCCTCGGATACACTAATACCGTCGGGGTCGGAAGAGAACAAGAGTTGTTCGAGTGAGGTCGACTGGAAAGAAGACGGAGAGGAGCCCGGTACAAGTAAGTGGAAGCCATGCCGGTCTCAGCTGGGGCCCCGTGGTCGCCAACCCACGTCCCAATAGATGCAAGCCCCTGGAAAAGTGATATTAGAAGCCGATCACATCTCAGAAAGATACTTAAACTGAAGAGTTTTCAGGACAGACCCCCCAGTAAGAAAACCGGCATCATCTGAACAAAAGAGAGAAAGGAGAAACATAGCAAGGGAATGCGCGAATATTGGGCAAACATCAAGTCCCTCGCCAAGCTGAAAAATTCAACGTTGTGATCCTTAGCTGGCCCATCCTAAAGGAGAAGAACAGGAAGAAACTAAAGAAGTAATGCAAGCCGGTAACCATGACAACAGTATCTCAAGAAGTGACATCCAACTTTCCAGATATTTCTGTAAGAAGCAATGCCACTCAAGTTATTAAATTTCTGCGAAAGTTAGCATATGGCTAAAAGGTTATCATGGAAACAAAAATAGACTGTAAAATTCATCAATGTGAGGGGGTCAAGTGGTACCCTAGAATGTTTAAACGCGACTTACACGTGCAATATGTTGTACAGAAGGTATATTATATCTCCAAACAGCGACATTATTTTCAAAAATTCTTGAATTGAAATAGTGTTTTTTTGCAGTTTTTGGGAATTTAGGCCATTGGAGGCTAAACGTCCTGAATTTTCATGCACCAGACGCCTTTATAATTTATTAAAGGGGTCATCCTGGGGATGGGGACTTTTCACAACGATGAGGGTCAGTTTTTATTTGACATATATTGCGTTCCATCAACAAGGTTTTCAATATTATTTTCCCGTCAGGAAGAACACGTTAGGTGAATTTAGTTTGAGAGCACATTTTAACGAATCATATTTTTGTCGAAAAACGGGTTCATCGTAAAGATGATTTTGTTTGACACTGTGGTTGATATATCTTTAGGTTTATGTACGCCTATAACTCGTGTTCGGGTGCTTGGAGCATCGTAAAATTAGGTATTGTAACCATGAGTCAATTCATCAATCATTTATAAAACTATTCACCGTACTTCTCATAGAAGGGTGGGTATAGGGAAGTACTGTTCAACATATATGCTAAAATTGGCTAAAAATAAAAATTATCCTAGAAAGACGACCAAAGCATATTGTGCACTTCTCAATGTCTAACACAAAACTAGGGAGTCTATAAAGGGTCTCCGAAAACTACATTTTAAGGTCCGTAAATTAAGTGTCTGTGATATACCCAGAAAATTAACTTCGTTCTGATAAACTTATGAAGGAAGGACAAGCCCCTAATCATTGCAACAGTAGCTCAATTGATAACGTCTGGTTATTAATACCAAACACCGTTCGAAGGGCGGGTACTTCTGCTAGTTTATATGCATATATTACCCGTCGCGGCTTCGCCCGCGAATATTCTAGTTGTAAAGAGTACACTTAGCATAATCTCAATCATGAATACTATGACCGATTTATCCTTGGTGTGAATAATCAGACTTTATCCATTCAGCTACTGGTGCAGTGTTTGGGTGTTGGTCATCCTTCATAGGTATCTCAGAGCGAAGTTAGTTTTCTGGGAATATCACAGACACTGTTAATTTAAGGGCCTTTAAATGTGGTTTCGGGGACCCTTTATAGTCGGGTGAAAAAGACCTTTCGTACCACATTCATTTGTCATTCCTTCATAGGTATATCAGAGCGATGTTAGTATTCTGGGAATATCACAGACACTGTTAATTTAAGGGCCTTTAAATGTGGTTTTCGGAGATTCTTTATAGTCGGGTGAAAAGACCTTTCGTACCACACTCACACGTGAAAATTCTAGACTGCTCCTTAAGCGCATTACACTGTATGTATTGATGAATTTTACAGCTTAATTTGGTTCAGTGATAACCTTATAACCGTCTGGAAACTTTCACAGTAATGTAATAATTGGAGTTGCATTGCGTCTTATTACAGAAATAGATGGACCTGTGAGATTCTGTTACCATGGTTACCGTGTTGCATTCTTTCATTATTTCATTGTAAATATACAGGTTTAAAGTATTTATTTCATTGTCAGGCATTTAAAGAGTAAGTGAGTGCGTTTCGCTTACGCATTGGGTTATGCTGAACCTGTATGTACCCCATAAGTGTAGGTTGTGTTAATGGGACCTTATTTTCGGTACAAAACTGGAATGGGTTCTTAGCAGAATAATATAGGGAGAGATTATTATTATTATTAAGGTATTACACTACCAAGAAGGGGACGGTGCTTGCTTCTCACCAAGGCTGACGGAGTTTAATTCCCAGCCAAAGCATTTGAGTAGACTCCATGCATTTTCACTCATCCAATTATTAATAGGAGCCACAGCCTCCTTCCAGTCGACCGACCGAATGAATACATCTCCCATCTATCGGCGAGGATATGAACTGTGCCGGCTGCCGAAGCCTGTCGCATTCCTTGGGGCATTGATTAAATGAATAACAGATGAAATGAATGATAGTGGAGTGTTGCTGGAATAAAACCGAGACACCGAAAGTCAGAGAAAAATCTGTCTTCCTCCGCTTTGGAGTTAGGAAAGTGCGTTTATATATTGGAAATAAACATCAGCTTCTATGTAGTAAAATTTAAATAACCTATCGTTTAACGTCTTCATACTCTATTAAAGCATATAAACAGGATCACATGGTGTTCAAGAGCTACAAAAGGCATTAGATGCATTAGAGAAGTGGACAGATACAAACGAATTGCAAGTGAACATTGAAAAGACTGATTGCATGATTTTCAGGAAGGGAGGGCGAGTATCTTCAAGTGACAAAGTGACTTATAAAGCGGAGACATTACGCAATGTAAACAGTTTTAAATATCTAGGCTTGACGATACAAACGACAGTAAACTCCTTTAGGCTTCATATTAGGCTACGTGCTGTGGCAGCTATGAAAGCAATTTTTGACATCAAGAATTTAAATAGATTATCTCTTAAGACGGCCATGATCTTGTTTGACGTAAAAATAATTCCTATTTTAACATATGGCCTGGAAATCATGTGAAATAAGCTAACGAAGAATGACCTACACACTTTAGAAAAAATAAAAGCCCTTTACTTAAAGACAACCCTCTGTGTATCGATATTTACTAGATCAAGACTGGTTTATGAACTTGCAAAGGAGCCTTTTTTAATTGAAGATCTGAGATTCAAGATCGCACTACCTTATACTGACAATTGGAAGAAACTCTTGGACGAAGGATTGGCCAAAAGGAATGACATTTGTTTTGACTTCTACTCGACTGAAGCAATGACGAATAGGACTTGGACCAATACTAACCAGGATCTCCGACATTTTGTCAATGCTATGGCAGTTCATGGATACCACCATAAACTCTGCAAAACTAAGATCTTTCATGAACCTGACGATAGTTGTGTGTGTGCACTGTGTGATTCGACTTGTACTCGTTACCATGTTGTGGAATGCACAAAGCGAAATAGGCCTATAATTGACTTATGTTTATATACACAATTTGTGTGCCTTATTAAATTAATTAAATATACATCAAACATGGTAGCAATGGTCATATCCGCAGTACGTAAAATTGCGAAAACTAAGTATCATGTCATGATAAGGAGTAACGGTAACAAAAACACTTTAATCATCCCAAGTAATAATAACAAAATCAGTTTTAATCACAGCAAATTTTCTAAGTTTATGCCGTGTCTTGTGCGAGATTTCGCCTAGTAACTCCAGAGATGCTCTTGTAGTTTATTTGAGGACCACTGAGCGCTAAGTAAATTCTTATCTTGAGCACCTCCGGTACTTGACTGCAAGAGCTAAACTATCAAACAGTATTTCACCTCCCTATAAAGGCTTCAAAAACGATTGTATATTGAATTTCAGGGCCAAGGAATTACAATTCAGCAACATTTCTAGGTTTAAGCCGTGCTTTGTGTGGGATTTCAATGGCCGTGAAAGTCAAAATACCAACTTCATTGAAATATATTTGCCTATTTCCTCAGTAAGAGTAATTAAGAAAAAAATAAACTAATGTGACAGCCGGTAGAATACGACACATTCATCTGTGAATATGAGTTGCTGATCATGGAAAAAAACGAAAAAGAGCGGATCAATATTGGCAAACAGAAATATTCAGTTGACAAAAAACAAATTTATAAAGAAAATGAAAGTATACCGTGCAAAGTAGAAAGCATCTTAACATTGTAAAATAGCGTAAAGATCCGAAAAATCGCTCTCAATAACCAGCTTAAAGAGTATAAGATTATACTCAAAATCAAGCTCGTATCAGCCCCACAAACCACCTCTATAAATTTGAAAAAGTTCATTTAGGGATATAACATTTGAAAATTCCTCACATATTCCTTACCGCTTTGACCAACTTTAGGGATGACTAGGATCATGAAATTTGGCCTGCATGTGACAGTTGTATCTGTCAAATAGCATGCCAAATTGCGCTCTTCTTGCTGTCATATAAGTATGGAAAAACGAAAAGAATGTGCTAAAATGTGCTAAAGAGGGCCCCAAAATATATGCTTTCATGGCCATCTGAGGCGGTTTCGTTGGAGGTACCACAAAATGTCATATAACCAGATTTGTAGAAAACGGATGGTTTTCAAGATATTGCCAGAAAACTATATCCGGTCTGCGAAATTGCAGCGATTGCCATAGCAACGTTGATCTGTTTCTCAGGGGGAACAGTTTTTTTGGGAATATCTCCGAAACAATTCTTTTCAGTACCTTAAAAAGTGTGTTTCGGGGTCCCTACAAGACCTCCAAGTATTGTTTCTCGTATCTTCTTCTTATGGTTCCTATCCGTTCCGGATGTTGGCTACCATCTTGACTGTGCTGTTCATATCACTTGCAGCTCGGAATAATTCAGTAGATGTTTTTGAGGTCCAGGCTGTGAGATTTTTTAACCAGGATATTCTTCTTCGTCCAACACTTCTCTTCCCTGGTATTTTTCCTTGAAGAATAGACTGTAGGAGATGGTACTTGGTGGTATTCCTCATGATATGTCCTAGGTATTGAATTTTCCTGATTTTCACGGTGGTTAATACTTCCTTAGTTTTTTTTCATTTTTTGGAGAACCTCAACATTTGTGACATGGTCTGTCCATGGTATCCGCAATATCCTTCTGTACAGCCACATTTCAAAGGTCTCTAACCGTTTACATAAAGACTCTGTCAGAGTCCATGTCTCTGCTCCAAGTATTGTTTCTCGTATATGGCGGCTTAATATGAGCTAAATCCGGTCGTTGTACATTTTGTCCAAGCTCAGTGTTAAAGGGCCGTAAAATGTCAATTACAAATTGAATTTTCAAAGACCGTTTCTTAGTGAGCCTGTACAACCTCGGATCAACCAACATGCAAACTCTCAGCTTTCTAGGTCTAATGGATTGAGCCCTGCGTTGATGAGTCAATTTTGGATTATTAGTGTTAAAGGGCCGAAAAAACTCACTTACAAATTGAACTATCAAAAACCGTTTCTTAGTGAGCCTTTACAAACTCGGATCAAACAACATGCAAATTTCAGTTTCCTAGGTCTAGTGGTTTGAACCCTGTGTTGATGAGTCAATTTTAGATTATATATAATAGATGAGATTTTTCAAGACGATTTGCTCGTAGAAATATGGGATATAACTCATTTTATGCGTACCAATGCGAGGAGCAATATTCGTGGTTTCCACTTCTACTTCAGTACCTAGTGGTTTGAGCCCTGCGTTGATGAGTCAATTTTGGATTATATATAATAAATTATACCTTTAACCCGGAGACCTTGAATATTGCAAATTCAACTAATAACTTTTCCTGCCGAAAATGTAATTATTTTGGTTCTCATCAGTAGAAGAAGGAAATGTTGTTATTTCTTTAATATTGAACTTTTTCGAGTCCAAATCTATCCTAAACATTAGATTGACTTTGATATGAGGGGCTCTAGCGGTGGGATTTCTATCGCAGCATGCCGTCTAATCTCTTCCACACATCTATACTGTTATGTTCCGCTGAGTCTGTGATTGGCCAACGGAATAACGGCTTTAGGTGGTAGATGTCCTGGCCAGGCTTTTTGAGCTACGCAACAAGCTTCTGGTATTCATCATTGGGGAAGAAGACCTTTCCGCGCCTAGCAAACATGCTGAATTTTTACGCAACGAGATGTGGCTCATGCGATGTGCTTACCTCGCTGACATATTCGGGAAACTGAAAGAAGTTACTACATCTTTGCAGCGTAAAGATATAAACACGTTCAGATTCAGAGACAAAATACCATCCTTCAATACCAAACTCAACTTTTGGATCGAATGTGTAAATGAGAAAAACTTTGAATGCTTTTCTCTCCTGGCACAATTTCTGAGTGAAAATGGGATGGAAAGCAAAGCTGATGTGCACAAAAACATTTATGAGCATTTCATTAATCCATTTGCCTACCGAAATAAACCTCACATGTCCGTGCCTGACTATAAAGATCTTATTGAAATTCAATGTACCTCCGCTTTTAAAACGAAATTTGAATTAGTGCCGCTGAATGACTTTTGGCTAGGACCGATAGACGCATACCTATCAGTAGACGAAAAGGCTATCCGAGCTCTGCTCCCCTTCGTGTCCACCTATGGATGCGAAGCAGGCTTTTCTACTTATGCTTACAATTTTAGGAGTAAGTTGAATGCTGCCCCATATTTACGTATTCAGCTGTCAGACATAAATCCTGATTTCAAAACTATTTTAAGAACGAAAATGAAACAATTTTATTCATCACATTAGAAATTAGACGGAAATCCAATTTGTATTGATCTAAAATAATTGTTTATATTTTTGTACCAAAGTACAGACTTGTATGTATATTTAAAATGTTTCCTCTTTGTTTCCAAACCTACTACGTTAGCGTTAGTCTATACAAAACACCCAGGCAATAAGAATAGATGAAAGCAGGAAGAACGTTGTGGGTTCACAATGCTCAGTAAAAATCAGGAATAGAGCTAGGGCCGCGGAAAAACATGACTTCTGAAGGGTTCCGTGACCGAAAAAAGTTTGGGAACCGCTGATTTAAGGCACATTCATGGATGCTGCGATCTTGGTCTGTGTCTGGCCCGCTTCCTGGTGGCCGAGAGTCCTACCCTTCAAATCGGGGTGCAAATGGCTTTGGTGTGCCATTATGTTGTTACGTTCACCACGAGGCTACATTACGCCCACCATAAGAAGGCAAACACGACTGAGGCAATATCGGGCGCAGCCTCTGGCTGTGTTTACCCTGCGGTTATGCCGCTAGTAAGAGCAGGGAATACTCCTTTCCTATACAGAGCGATCACGTAAGGTTGGTAGATGCATATGTCGTGCGATTTGCGGTCGATTTCCTGTTGCCCTGCTTATTAATAGAGTATCCGTAACTTTTGGATACTAGTGTACATTCCCAGAACATATCATTTGGATGCGCACTAAAACTCTCCTCTATAACAACTGCGGAGTATATCAGTTTGATGTGTACAAACACCTCTCCCTAAAATATTCACAGTACATATCATATGGATGTGAAGGAAACTCCTCTCTATATCATTCGCAGAACAGCTATTGTTTGATGTACAAATCCCACTAACTATAACATTCACGGAATATAACATGTGGAATCATGTCTTACCACCTCTCGCTGTAAAATTTTCAGATAATTTCATTCTGATGTGTGAAAAATCCTCTCCCTACGTCTCTTCACTTGAAACCTTTCATACCATGCTTCAAATATTATGACAAAATGCCTACGGCGACTAAGGATATACAGGTTGTCACTTAAACCGTCTTTATCAAATGAGAGCTGGGCACTATTTGTGAACATTTATTTTACGGAAATACGCTAATTCTCACCCTTCATTAGGACGGAAATATCTGTGGATTTACATTATTTCACAAGTACAGTACTCTCGAATATCCGGCACAATGACCGGGGAGAATGGCATGGATAGTCCAAAAGCATGTGTTTATTGTAACAAGATTGCCTTCTATTATTTATTTTAAGTAAACAGTTCTGTATAAAGTAGGCTATAATACATTTATTATGATAACTCACCCACATTATAGTGCTGTCTGTAATAGTTCTCTGCTCGCTTACCTCGAGACGTATTTTGCATGCGGCATTAATGTCACCATATTGAAACCCTCTTTGTCCCATATAATCTATACACTGAAGAGCCATCTTACTGAATGGCAACTTGTTAACAGCTGTTGACCAGTCAAGCGGATCCGTCAATGGCATGCAGACAGCACTTACCTTCCAGCAACCTTGAAAGAAGCCTGTCTCCACCTCCTTGTGAAACATACACATCGCTATTACAAAACAAGTCTGGAGAAAGCAAGAAGTCTTATACCTGTCGCAAAGAACCGCACTTAATATAACTTTCCTCCACCAGGACTACACTGGAATATTATGTACAATAAGAAATCAAACCTATTGAATTTACAGTAGAGTTGAAAAACAGATATTGTTGTAATGTATACTGTACATCACAAAGTAAATTTGTTTACGCTTAATTGCATGAATGTGACTGATGGCCACTATATGTTATGAAGCTTTAAACTGACTCGTATACTGAATGACAAATCAAATATATTATAGGCATTTGCCTGTTGCCAATAAAATTGGTTATATCTTAAGATACACTTTTAAGAACCCTGTTTTGAATGTACAGTACTAGTCATGCATTCAGGTTACACATGTGTCTCATTAGACTATCTTTCGAGCAGACTCTTTTGTAACATATATCACTTAAATGTAGCCCTTTTCTAGTAAGAATGAAGATATGTATCAACAAGGATACATGCGAGCTATAGTATAACATACCTTCCATGAATTAAAATGTGCTTCATGAATATCCAACTTTCAAACAAACCTATCTCAGCTTATATTTCGTGAATTTTCTTCAGTCAACGATAACGCCTTATTTGTAATTAAAACTCATTTTACATAACATGAAAACAACTTCTGGCCACTATCAATTAAAGTGTGCTTCTCGAAATCTCCCTTCGTACTTGTCACCACAAGTACCACATGAATATGACTTTTGCCCCGACGATGAACAAGTGATTTTCTGAGCCACCCAATCAGTGAATTATAATCCGTACAAACTATATGAATACTGTATTTGGCAAGTATGAATTAAAACATGTGTCGTTATACACCCAATGAAGTAAAGACAGTTCCGCATGTAGTATTTGAATATGCTTTGTGGCAACTAAGTAACAAATATTCTTAACAGATACTTGTGAGTAAATGTTGCTGCGTGTATACTGTAATACATAAGTATGGCGTAAATTTTTCTTGAGTAAAGTATGCTCGGCATATTATATTTAGATGCGGGTATTAACCAAATGAATAAGCATGTGTCTAAAAATTTGTTTTCGAATTAACGTTTTCTCCACATGAGTTTATCCAAAGATCCTTTCCTAGTTATGATTCTGCAAATGCTGCATGAATTTGGCTTCAGGCGATATGAACTAGCATGTTACTACAAAGTTCCCATTTCAGCAAATATTGCTCCCCATTAAAACATGAAAGCGCATTTGTCCACTAACAATCAGCATGTGAATATCTAAAGCACTTCGCAGAGTAAAGTTTGTTCTGGATGTACTAAATGGTTATTTTTCAGCACACTATGAAAGTGGAGGCGTCTCTTCAATGACCTGAACTCAGAAAAGTAGCCCCATATTAACTGCATGAAAAGGGCTGTAAACTGTTATGAATAAGCAAGTGTGTGTCTCAAAATATAGTTTCATAGCAAAGTTCTCTTCACATGAGCTACTGAAATGCAAACATTTTCTAACATCCTATCAGAAAATTAAGTAACCAATCTCCTCATGTACCTTAAGCATGCGCATTTCACATTTATATATTATCAAATTTGTTTCCATGAAAGCCTTTAGTGTCAAGTTTGCTGCGCATTATTAAGGCTTTACACCTTAATGTATGAAATTGTGTCTTTGAAATGCGGTTAGAAAATAAAGTTCTTTTCGTATGTACTACTGGAATGTTATTAGTCATTACTACGGATAAGCATGTGTATCCTTAAACTTCCGTTCCAAGTAAATTTCTTTCTGGATCTAGTACATGAATATGATTTGATCCCACTTCTCAGTAAAGTTTGCTAGGCATGTGCTACATGCATATACGGTACCATTAATCCACCATGAAGGAGAATATGCCTCTTCAAATTTCAATAAGAGTTAAGTTCTTTCCGCTTGTGATACATGAATAAGGTTTACACACAATGATTGAGCATGTGTCTCTTCAAATCTCCATTCTTAGTAAAGTTTGAATCGTATATGCTACAAGTATTTACTTTACACCACTATGAGTGAGCATGTGTCTCTTCAAATTTCCCTTCTGAGTAAAGTTTGATCCGCATGTGCTACATGAAAATGACATTACTCCACTATGAATGAGCATGTGTTTCATCAAACATTCCTTCTGAGTAAAATTCATCCGCATGTGCCACATATATATGGCCTTACACCAGTATGAATGAGCATGTGGTTCTTCAAACTCCTCTTCCGAGTAAAGTTTGCTCGACATGCGCTACATGAATATGGCTTTACACCACTATGAATGAGCATGTGGTTCTTCAAATTCCTCTTCTGAGTAAAGTTTACTCGACATGCGCCACATGAATATGGCCTTACACCACTATGAATGAGCATGTGTTTCTTCAAACTCCCCTTCCGTGCAAAGTTTGCTTCGCAAGTGCTACATGAATAAGGCCTTACACCAGTATGAATGAGCATGTGGTTCTTCAAACTCCCCTTCTGAGTAAAGTTTGCTCGACATGCGCTACATGAATATGGCTTTACACCACTATGAATGAGCATGTGGTTCTTCAAACTCTCCTTCCGAGTAAAGTTTGCTCGACATGCGCCACATGAATATGGCTTTACACCACTATGAATGAGCATGTGTTTCTTCAAACTCCCCTTCCGAGTAAAGTTTGCTTCGCAAGTGCTACATGAATAAGGCCTTACACCACTATGAGTGAGCAGGTGATTCTCCAAACACCGCTTCTGAGTAAAGTTTGCTCGACATGTGCTACAAGAATATGGCTTTACGCCACTATGATTGAGCATGTGTCTCTTCAAACTTCCCTTCTCAGTAAAGTTTGCTCCGCATGTGCTACATGAATATGGCCTTACACCACTATGAATGAGCATGTGTGCCTTCAAATTGCCTTTCCGAGTAAAGTTTGATCGGCATGTACACATGAATAGGGCTTGAGACCGTTATCAGTTGAGATTTGTTTCCTCATGTCACTGCAGGCTGCCATGTTCCTGTTACCATTTTGAAAATTTGAGGCTATTAGGGTATAATTTGTAAGGGTGTTCTCCGACCTGTGGAACATAGTACTGGCAATAGAAAATATCCACTGAAGCAACCTAGGTAAGCAGTCACTAACATTATAATATAAATAATCACATACGACGTACAATTACTCATTACTATTGTATAAAATTACATTCTCTGACCGATATCTATATATATAAAGCTCAATGTTTGTCTGTCTGTCTGTCTGTCTGTTATGTATACAAATCCACACCGTTTCACCGATCTGAACCAAAATTTGTATACATACCCTTCGGAACCCTGCGGGTAACCCTGTCCACTTGAAATTTCCGACAGACCACCCCATTCCCTGCATTTAGGCCCTTTGTCCCAAATCTACACCGTTTCACCGATCTCAACCAAAATTTGTATACTTACCCTATGTAACCCTGTGAATAACACTGTCCACTTAAAATTTCGGACAGACCATTCCATTTCCTGCATTTAGGCCCTTTGGTAAACTTCTACACCGTTTCACCGATCCGAACCAAAATTTGTATACCTACCCTTTGCAACCCTGCGTGTAACCCTGTCCACTTGATATTTCGGAGAGACCACCCCATTCTCTGGATTTAGGCCCTTTGGCCCAAATCTACACCGTTTCACCGATCAGAACCAAAATTTGTATACTTACCCTTTGGTACCCTGCGAGAAACAATGTCTGCTTGAAATTGCGGACAGACCACTCCATTCCCTGCATTTAGGCCCTTTGGCCCAAATCTACACCGTTTCACAGATCTCAACCAAGTTGTTATTTACCATCTGGAACCCTGCGAGTAACACTGTCTGCTTGAAATTTCGAACAGACCACTCCATTCCCTGCATTTAGGCCCTTTGGCACAAATCTACACCGTTTCAACGATCAGATCCAAAATCTGTATACTTACCCTTTGGTACCCTGCGAGTAACACTGTTTGCTTGAAATTGCGGACAGACCACTCCATTCCCTGCATTTAGGCCCCTTGGCTCAAATCTACACCGTTTCACCGATCTGAACCAAAATGCGTATACTTACCCTTTGTAACCCTGTGAATATCACTGTCCACCTAAAATTTCGTACAAACCACCCCATTTCCTGCATTTAGGCCTTTTGCCAAAAATCTATATCGTTTCACCGATCCGGACCAAAATTTTTATACTTACCCTTTCGAACCCTGCGGGTAACCCTGTTTACTTGAAATTGCGGACAGATCACCACTTTCCCTTCATTTAGGCCCTTTGGCACAAATCTACACCGTTTCACCGATCAGAACCAAAATGTGGTATACTTACCCTTTGGTACCCTGCGAGTAACACTGTCTGCTTGAAATTGCGGACAGACCACTTCATTCCCGGAAAGAGGACAGGGTCCGTCCCAAAGGCAATGGAAAAAAGGGGTAAAACCGGACCCGCTCAGGAAACCCTCAGGGTTGCCAGCTCCCGAACTCACCAGCCATGAGCCCTTGAGGATGTAGCACTATCCAGGGTGCACCCGAAGTGGTGGGGCTACACACACCCTGCCTCCTTGAGGGTCTTGAGCAGAAGACATGAGATATTAAGAAAAGAAAAAGAAGGCTGACACCTCGAAGAATGAGGCTATCAGGAATGATTAGACAAGGGCTAATTAAGGCGGGAAAGTGAAAGAGTTGCTAGGCCTCGGATACCCTGATACCAACGGGGTCGGAAGAGAACAAGAGTTTGACCAAGGGAGGCTGACAGGAAAGAGAACTGAAAGGAGCCCGGCACCAGTAAGTAGCAGCAATGCCGGACTCAGCTGGGGTCCCGTGGTCGCAAACCCACGTCCCACAAGTTGTGAGACATTGGTGGGTGGAGGGGGGAGGGGGGGGCAGGTGTGAGAATAGCTTGCTGATTCATCGCGAGGTGAGATGAGAGAAATGTCCAGACCCCGCCGTGTTACCTGGTATTGCTGACTATGCTGATGTTCATATTGCGTCTTTGCTCAAACCACTTTAGTGTTACGAAAGAATGAGTGATTCACCGGTCAATGTGAATAGGACCGGGAACCCCCACCCGAACGTCTGTCATCATAATATATCGTCATCATCTGCTATATTCTCAGGTTAGTGCAGCTTGGACCCGAGCAGTACTCGATAAGCTCTTTCACTACACGCATCCAGTATAGGCCTAAGCCAGAAAATAACGTTCAGACATTGGAAGACATCGAAGGTAGAAATCTGAATTACCTATATCAGATTTAAAATTACACCATGTTCGTTTAGTAGTCATTTTTCATTACCTTATTATTATCATAAGGACAAATGACCTAGATGTTACGCCCATTATACCACTAATCACCACACACAATAACTCTTCATCGCCTGTGAATTTTGAAATATTTCTTTCTACCTCGGTAGTTTGCAAGTTTCTCGTGTCAATTCAACAGTAGTTTTCATTACCATCCTCATCAAAAGGGCAAATGACCTAGATGTTACGTCCATTATACTACTAAGTAACACCACAGTCTCCATCGCCTGCGATTTTTAAAATGTGTATTTCCATTAGTTTGTAAGTTTGATATACCCGTTCAGTAGTAGTCGTATTGACAGGCTATGCCAAAGGAGAAGATATCTTCATTCCCCGAATTCCTTTGATCCCTACTGATATGCCTTTTGATTTCAAGCTAATGCAATTCCCTGCATGATCCCCTCTCATGATCAGTTATACGTAGCTTGCTCAAGAGTGGGCACACCTAAACATTTATTTATTTATACACCAGAGGGAAAAACAAGGAATATCGTTTATCCTAACGCACTCCATTAATTTCAATGTTAGCTACAAACATGTTAGTATTTATTAAATAACAACTGCGAAGTGAGATGAAACATTTCTCTGAAGTTCAACCATTACATCGTATATTAGGCCGTGTTACTTTGCGAGTCATCTGTCTAGGATACTATTTAATCTACTGTTACTGTATTCATTTATGCCAATGATCTGGTTCCTCTTCTTGAGAACCTGTACCGAAACATGTAAGCCGGTCACGTAGAAAATTCACAGCGAGTGTTATGGTATATCGTACATCTCTTTTCTATTTTATTCCTTTCATTCCTTTAAAGTATCAATTTTTCCCATTCGTTGATAAGTTATATGTGCCAGTAGTCGCTTCTATGTTCATCATCACTATGTAGAAGATGTTTTGCGTCAGAAGAAAAGACAACTGGATGCTCAGGAACGTTAACGATATATCGACTGAGAAATCTGGAAGCTTCTCTTGGAGGAATTGCTTCAGACATTTATCGTACAGTTTAAACCTTAACAAGACGAAACTTTTAACCAGATAGCGATCTAAGTGGGAGCTCTTTGGCAAAAAATAATCAAGTCTTTCCCGAAATGTGAGTCCTAAAAATAACTTTTCTATTATTTTCTAAGTTTCATGTCAGTTATGTAGCAATTTTCAATATCATCCTGATCAGTAGGGCAAATTACCTAGATGTTACGCCCTCAACGTCATTGGGGACAAATGACATAGATTTTAAGTCCATTATATTTCTAATCACCACCACATATAGTCTTCTACGACTGAGATGTCACGAATTCTGGGACCGCTAACGACATATCTCGACTCGGACTGAAGACAAATATCACGAGAATGATCATTATTTTACAGAGCCTTCCCATAGTGACTTAAGTATAAACATTGTCACTGGGTTTGATATTGTAAGAAATGAATACATAAATAAATATAATTTATGACGTTGAGTGTTAAGGAGACTGAAATATTATCATCATTCCACCGGGCGAAGCCGGGTACTACTGCTAGTATTTAATAATTTTATTAAGTAATAGTGGATATAAATTAGAAATTAAAAAAACATCAGGTAATCATCGTTTAAAGATCGGAATTAGTCATCCAAATATCTGATTAATTTATTAAAACAATTAAGAACAATGTGCATTAGATTTGATTTGTATAATCTTACAATGAAGTTAATCTCTTTCTGCAAAATTGAAAGTGGCATTCGCCACACCGAACATCACACAGTTCACACACACACACGAATCAAAAAGTTCAGGAAGGCTCTTATTAGTCCAGACCGCATGATGTAAGCCATGACGTGCAAACCTACCGACAACATGTCTCTACTCGTAAATAGTCCAAGTCCAGTGCCAATTCGTCATCGCGTCAGTGCTGCAAAATTACCACTAAATGTCTGCTCATTTTGTTTTCGTCTTTTTATCGTATCTTGGAAAGCGCTCGCCGATGACAGAAACATTCTATTTCTGATCTCTTATATCGGGAAGTCTTCAATAGTTAGTACACATACGTGTCCCGATCGAGTGAATTTCGAGATACCTAGTGTTCTCCTGAGGAAAGAGGCCGTTACATTCTCTAGAGTTTCTATACTCACTTTTAATTGATCCCACATATGTTCAATTCCATAAGTCAAAACCGGTATTATTTCCATTTGAATGAGTTCCATTGAGGTAGTCGGGGATAGTTTTTCGGGTTTTGGAATGTATTTCATAGCTCTAATCGCTGCTATAATTTTATCTCTAACAAGAAAAAGTAGGTGGCCCCTGCAGTTTGAAGGCAATTGCCCAGATATTTGAACTGATTCTTAATGGCTAATTTGTGTTGGTCTCTTCCGGAACGTCATTTGGTATGTCCTTTTAGTTATAATTGTGCTCTAATTTTCGATTGCCAATTCCGAGAGTCTATCGATCGCATCTTAGACGTCTTTCAGGAGAGGTACTCCTATGACAAAGCCATCAACATACAAGTATACAAAGACCTTCTTATCCTTCCCATGAGTAACTCTTGTCGCATTGGCTGTTACTATATTGAATAATATGGGTCTCATATAGTCACCCTGTAGTACTCTGTTCGTTTGGGTCATGACACTGGATGTTGTAATGCCATCATCTATGACCCCTCGTGTCAGATAGTAAGTTTCTGATGATTATGGCAAGATATATATTTCCCGTCCTATAAAGCGCTCTAATTTCGCGATAAGTACTTCCCTATAATAGTAAGTCAAAAGCCTTATTAAAGTCTATGAAAACTGCGAAGAAGTTTCCCTATTCATCTATTAAGACATCATATATATATGTCAATAAATTCCTTACTGAATGGGGAGTTGATGTTCCCTTTCTAAAGCCAAAATGAAAGTCCGGAATAGAGGTATCAACCAACTCGGTCAAACTATTACATAGGATTTTGGTGAACACTTTCGTACCGTTGTTCTCTAGTGCGATGCCTCGATAGGAGCCGGGATCTTCTGTGTTACCATTCCCATTTTAGAGAATATAAACTTTGGAGTACCTTAAGCACTGTGGCATATTTCCTTTCTCTAAGCATTTGTTGACAATGAATTATATAATGTCTTATAATTTGTCTCAGTGTTAGGGAATAACACCGATTACAATGTGGGTTCAATCGTGTTGACCGACTGAATAGCATTTAATTTCGCTACGTAAGATGATGCAGAGATCTAACTAGTGTAAAGTTAATTAGTGTAACTTTCATCAGTACCATTACTATGCACGTTTTCTTCAAATATGAGGAACCGAGCGCGTTTCTACTCCTCAATTATGGTAACGGTACTGCACCCGAATCCCGCATAGTCATAGCCTATATCCGCAAATATAAAAAAGGATTGTAGGGAGGTCGATACCCACCCAGCTAGGATAATGACTAGGGAACCCTCGATGCATACCGGCCATGCAACAACACTACCGATTAGTTACACATTTACATAGAAAATGAACTATCCTAAACACAAAATGGTAGGACGAGAATCTCGGATCTTGGGTGTGAACGGTGAAAGTTGAGACTAACTTGAATTCTAGTAACTAATTCGCAGTATTGTCGCATGTCGATTGCAAGAATGAAATGATGATCAGATTTATAAAAAACGAACAGGCAAACAAAAACTAGTGCCTGGGATTTATTTCCAAACAAATACAAATAATAAAAAAATTCCTATCACCATTAAATAAACACACAAGTTAAAATTAACTGTTACACACGTCAGATAGATCTACTACCTGTAGAATATATGTTTCTGAACATTCTCGTTACAACAATGTAGTTATATTAAACTTCGTAAAATGTTCACGTAATTGACAATCACCCTGTGGCTATGTCATTGAAATGATCTGATTAATATCAGCTGTTCTCTCATAAAAATGAAGTAAACATGAAAAATAAACTACATTATACACGGGCGTGCGTAAAATGTAACTATCTACTCTAATAATACTGTTATAAATTGTATAAGGTTTAAATATTTACATCATCTACAATTCTCGTGCTTCACACGGTTTAAAAATATACTACTAACACTATCAGTCGCGAGCTGACAGCTTCATAGTGTCTCTGTTACATAAACAGTTCTTTGAACGATGTTTCACCCAACGATCAAATTCTCAGGTACTTCTAGTGGTAAGTCATAATAAATAAGCCTGAGCATCAAACACTTAAGTTAAATCCAGCTTAGAATGTCGTGTCAATAAATAAAACAATAGGATAAAGAGCGATGCGAAACTACTTAAAGACTCTATACATTACGTGGATCACATACAAATACTCTCAGACATAAAAAATTCAAACATTTAACCTTTGTGTTAACGCTTTTACTCATCCTGTAACAATTCGTTGCTCCACATAGCAATATATTCCTTCCTTCCGCAATACAATGAACAATACTTATCAATGGCGTCTTACTACGCTCCAAACATGTCATACTTCCTTCCTTTCCTCTCTACAAACAATCTTCACAACTCCGCACGGCATTACTTCCATAAAAACCCATCGTAGTACACACTTGTAGAAGAACTTGTGATTTTACTAGGTAACTACGCTGGAGTATGTTATCGTTCAGAATGCACTCCTAACTCTCAACTCCTGTCTAAATTATTGAACCTCGTGGATCAATTACAACAATTACATGTTCGTTCACAATAATACAATTCACAAAGTACTTCTTATTCCTTTCATTAGCGCTATTCGTTCTCTTTGATCCATAACAGTAGTGTGTTTTGATCGGTTCTATATCCTCCTCCTCCTCACCCTCCTAACAAGATAGCGGCGGCGCGATATCTCTCGAACGCATGGTCGGATTTTGATGAATGAGGTGTCATTGAACTCGGGCTGACACCCTCTTTCCAATGGACAACATATTTCCACCCCAAAATAAACCCTACCCCTACTAGGGGGTGAAATTGTATTTTTTTAAGAAAATCTCGCTTTCCAAGTGCAACATGTGAGAGTTTGAATGCTAATATGGAATTAAACGTTGTTCTACATAAAGTGCATGTGTTCGGTGGAAAGCCACTATCAATTAACATGCATGTTTTTTGTTTTTTACGCATGCCCACTTTTGTAAGAGGGTGGGGGAGCGGATCCCTGTGGATGGGTTATTGTTAACGGGTCATTGTTTGCGGGTCCTTGTTGACAGGTCATTGATGACAGGTCTTTGTGGACGAATCCTTGTGGTCAAGTCCATGTTGACAGGTCCTTGTGGACAGGTCCTTGTGGACGAGTCCTTGTTGACGAGTCCTTGGTGACAGGTCCTTGTGGACGAGTCCTTGTGGGTGAGTCCCTTTGGACTGATCCCTTTGGACCAGCCCCTTTGGACCGGGCCATGAAATCATCCAAATTATGTCAAAGGGCTTAACTAACGGACTAATAAGGCTAGGAACTTGTATGAGGTATTGTAGGATTTGGGATGAAGCCCCCTCTTAGAATGTATTTTTGAAATTTTGACAAAGGGCCTAACCACACTTCTGTTAATATCTCGCGACCTATCATGCTAGTGACTTGTATGAGGGGTCCTAGCAATTGGGGGCGATGTTCCCCTTTGGGAGGTGATTCTATCCCCCAACTCCCAAATTGAAAAATCCATATCTTGGAAACTAAGAACCCTAAAAATATGTGTACTAGCTTTAAAAATAGGTCATAAGATACGATTTTACCACGATAGGTCATTTCACTCCTAAAATAGTAAATAGTAATGTTACAGGGCAAATGCGGTTAAACACTTAAAAATGATAAATGAACCTAAGATCATTTGTTTTTGATGAAAAAATAGTATGAGGGTTAAAAACTAGCCCCAAAATTTAAAAATCGTTATCTTGGAAATTAAGAGCCTTAAAATTAAGTGTGATAGCTTTAAAAATAGGTCATGACATACGCTTGAACCACGATAGGTCATTTCACCCCTAAAACAGTGAATAGTGATTTTACAGGGAAAAAAGATGTTAAACGCCTAAAAATGATAAATGAACCTAAGATATTTTGTTTTTGATGAAAAATCGTACGGGAGTGAAAACTACCCCAAAATTGAAAAATCCACATCTTGGAAACTAAGAAAGCTAAAATTAGGTGTGATAGCTTAAAAAATTGGACATTTAATACTCTTCTACCAAGATTGGTCATTTTACCCCTAAAACAATGCATATAGATTTTACAGGAAAAAAGGGGGACCAATAATCAGATTTGGACACATGAGGTGTTATAAGACTCAGGGCGACAATCTCTTCTTGAATTTATTATTAATTTTTTTGAAATTTTGACAAAGGGCCTAACCACACATTTTGAAAATTTAGATTTTTTAAATTTTTGAATTAATTTTAATATTTTTTTAGTAGAGAGAGACAGTACTGGTTGTGTTTAAACGAGCATATCGCCGATCACTGTGGCCATGTTCAATGGATGAATCGATATTTTGTGACGCATTGGTTGCAGAGGGTCATGCGACGACTTGTTTTAAGAATATTGTTATGATTTTTCCTACGATGCATGCATTTATTTAAATATCCCAAAACGGCAAGGTTACTGATTTAAGTTTTATAAATTAATAATGGGATTTGGACTCATAAGGTGTCCTATAACTTGACATGACGCTTTATTTATATGGCTTATGAATTTTCCCAAAAAGATTGAAAACAACAAGGTCATGGACTTTTGTTTCTCGTAATATATTGCAAACCCATAATGTTAGATGTTTATGGTGAGTGATGAAACATAGCTATGTAGAGAAAGAATTATTGTAGGCTTCACGTATGGTGACTGACAAGTCTTTGACCATTGAAACTTGTTTTTAACCTGGCCGCAGTACATATGGAGTATAGGTTTCAGGCAAGACATGACAAACGGTGTGTACAAAATCCAATTTATCGATTCAAGAATTAAGAGTAGACTACCTTTAATTGATTAGTTAAAGAGGGTAGCTAAGAAAACAAGATGGTGATTACACTGAACCAAACCGAACCAATACAATCCTTTTTGAATGTATAATGTTACTTGCTAACCATTTTGTGCTGCAGTGGCAAGCACTTTTGGCTCTTGCACGAGAGGCCTTAACTCGATTTAACTTTAAGGCTTAGAACGAACCAAACTAAGAAAGATGGTTATAGTGGTGCAGTGGTTAAGCTGTTATCCTTTGACTAAGGTAGACCAGGGTTTGATTTTAGATTAATACGCATGTCAAAAACATATAAAAAAGCACGGATAATGTTTTAAGACTGATTACACTTGTATATTTTTTCAAATTATTACTTGGATTACAAATACAAAGGAGGACTGGGTTCAATATACAGTTAATGCAAGTAAGATTTTGTATTTGTTTTTTATTTTAGACTTTAGATTTTAGAATTTACATTTTCCATTTTAGATTGTACAAAAAGACAAAACCATAATATCATGACTTTAAATTTTCTTTAACTAATTATTAAAGAAAAAACATATAAGAATTTGTATTACTTGGAATTATGTTTTCTATACTATATTTTATTTTGGTTTTTAGATTTTAGAAATTTGATATTGGATTTTAGATTTTAGGTAAAGACCAAACTAATATTGGCTATTCATTAGACATTGGTATGTAGATAGAAGGATGATTAGACTATATGTTAAGATGAATTTTTAGGTGTTGACTGGCCTTGCAATAAGAATTGTCTAACCAGACATGAGTTAACTACAAACGAAACACTTTGGCGACTATGCTTGTTATTGACCAGTGAGTAGGGTTTTAGAAGAACTGTTTGCTATTTTGGGTTATATACAACAAATGCATAGACCTACTGAGCGACTATGTTTGCTAAACAAGACATTATACCAGAGATGATTAGGATTCTTATGTAGCTCAGGCAAGGAAAGCATTTCTACAGAATTTGTTGACATTGAATATGGATTTAGGTATTAGGATGTCATTTTTAAAGAGCTTTGTCTGGAGTGTGACGCTCTATGAAAGGGAAACTTGGACTATTGGTGTAGCAGAAAAGTGGAGAGTTGAAGTGTTTGAAATGTGGAGTTACAGGAGAATGATGAAGATTAGATGGGTAAATAGGGTTACAAACAAAAAGGTATTAAGACAAGTGGGAGAGGAGAGATGTTTTTGGCGACAGCTAATGAAGTAAATCGATAGGTTGGTAGGACACATACATCCAGGAATAGCAAGCTTAGTTATGGAAGAACGGGTTGAGGACCAGAACTGTAGGGGTATACCAAGGATAGAATATGTTAAACAGATAGCCTTGGATGTAGAGTGTGGTAGCTATATAGAGATGAAACGATCGGCTCAGGACAGGGAGTCATGGAGAGCTGTATTAAACCAGTCAAAAGGCTGAAGACTCAAACAACATGTAGAGCTTACCAAAATAATGTTGTGTAATGGTAAATACTAGTCAACAAACATTAATGCATTACTAAAACCCATGACACGATACCTGAGAACTTTTCTAAAATTATTTTAAGATGACTTTAACCCAATATTAAACACCCAGTTCTCAAGACTCATAGCTACAAGGTAATGAAAAAACAACAACAACAACAAACATTTAAAAACGAACAAGTGGTTGAGTCAATGTACACTGGAAAATTTTGTAAACACTCAAGTGCACAAAACAAATTACATTATTAACTGTCAGGTTGACCGAGTGGTTAAGGCGTTTGACTTATGTTCACATTTTCAATACAGGAAAGCAAGGATTTGAACTCCTTACCTGACATAACTATTGCTTTAACATAGCTTAGCGATACTGTATTATTATGATACTCGATACACAAACCAGAGATAGAGTGTATTGTTTAAGTCCACTCTCCCTTTCTAAACATAGCTAGAGACTGTTGTTCGCTTTTGCGAATGTTTTTTTTTCTAGGCTATGTTTCCCCTACGGTTTGAAACACACGTTCAATTATTCTGCTCCATTATTTTTTTTTCGTTATAATTGCAGTATGAACGCGGTGTTCTGATTATTTATTTAACTTACGTTTCATTTGAATTGTTGTTCTTTATTATTCTTGTCAACTCACCTTTTTCTGAAGTGTCTTTCTAGACGCACCATACTGTCACACTTTTTCATGAGGTACTGTGTTCGCCTCAGCGGCAACCCTCGCAACGTGCATGGGGCTGTGCGTTGATTGGCTGGTTGACACCCCTCCTTCATTCTGGAATGTTCGGCTGCTGTCGTCATTTCCACTATATATTCTCCGCCTCGCCGTCCTGCGGCCTGCCTACATCTACCTGCCTGAACCAGTCTGACCACGGCTGCCTGCCGTTCCACAACAAGGCCCTTCCTGGGAAGGCCCTGTTAGTAAACATTGTGTGGCTGGAACCTTTCCAAGTGGCATGCTTCATCGCTCGGACTCTGTCATGCTAGGTGAGGCATGAGTCAACGACCTTCACCTCAGCAACTAAGTCAGCCCGCTAGCTCACTACAACTCAGCGATGAGAAACTATAATTGCTTGTAATCCGCCAGACAGATCATTACCAAGAGGTCTGTTCCTGCGGGGTACAATTCGCCGATGGAGCCACCATCTATCTTTCTCGGAAGGCATGCCGAGACATCTTAGAGGAAGCCTTTGTTTGGATTACAACCCGCTTCCTGCGGGCCAAATACTAAGTATAAAAGTATCAAATCATTGGTAACGTGAACTTCCTTCACTTGGTTTATACATTCTTCAAGGCTAAGCCTTTTTCTTGCTTCTTGCTTGGTTTTTGGATATTTTTCTTGAAAATACTTTATTAATCGCCTTTTATATGGCCTTTTTATGCATTTTTATTGTAATTCCTATTTATTCTGAGTTTCCTGGAGAAACATTGCATTTTTTATTACCTTCCTTTAATTATTATTCTAAATGAAAATGTTTGTTATTGCTTCAAAAATCAAATAAATGTATGGAACCTTGGTTATCAATGTTTGGTCTCTTCCTCGTCACTCTATTTAAATTTCACTGTGTGCCCGAATCCTAATCCCCCTTTTCCCAGTTGGGGTGCTATTCAATCACCCCTTTCCATGGTACCTCAACCCCGGATCGAACCCAGAACCTTCATTCTGAGACCACAAATTCTATTCTAAAAAAAAAAACTTGTGCAATCTAATATTTGTCTTATACATTTCAGTATATCGTGGCTAGCGCAGTAGATCTGCGGGAAAGCGGAAACAATCCCAGCATATTACACAACTGGTTTCTTTCTGGAAAGCAGGTCTGTCTGGTGCCGCAAGCAGCTTTGGTAAGTGAGTTATTCCAACTTCCCAGCCATGCCAGTAATCATAGATGATAAACTGTTAAACTCTCGGGCGGCCTACAAAGGTCAACTCACCCGTTTTCAAAAATATTTAGCTACTCTACCGAAAGAGGAACAAAACCTTGATATTATATCTCAGCGTTTAAAAGCTTTTGAACAGGCGTACGAGAAATATGATCTCGTGCAACATGAAATTGAAATCAAAAGTCCAGAACATCAATCAGATAGGGAAGAAGTAGAGAGTAATTACTTTGATACACACGCTCAGGCTGTGACATTAGTTAGAACTTTGACCCTGGCGTTGAAGGTAGAGGAAACTCAAGGAAGAATTAGCGACCATGGGAATGGTATCAAACCATTGCTACCTAAAATTGAAATTCCGCATTTTTCAGGAAAGGAAGAGATGTGGCAATCATTCTTTGAATTGTTCAGTTCATTAGTACATGATAATGCCACACTTCCAGAAATTCAGAAATTTCATTACTTAAAATCCATTTTGCAGGGACCACCCCTTCAACTTATAAGAGAACTCCCCTTAACAGGAGAAAACTATAACATTGCTATAGAGCTTCTTAAAGGCCGTTATGGCAACGAAAAATTATGCCTACAGAGGCATATTCAAGCCTTATTTAACCTGCCCGCATTGCGAGCTGACAGCTTGTCAACACTGCGAGCCTTAAGTGACACGGTCCAACTACACGTCAGAGCATTGGCACGGTTGAATCAACCGGTCGAGCATTGGGATCTATTCTTAGTTCACTTGGTTACTTCTAAATTTGATTCATCAACCTTAAAGGCATGGGAGAGGGAACTAACAAATGACACTTCATATACCTATGGCTCATTGCTTACGTTTATAAATAATAGATGTCAGGTTTTATCAGCCGTAGCCTGTCATATGTCAGGAAGTGCAGATAACAAATCTAATGTTGTGAAGCCAGTCGGTACTAAAATAAACAAATCTGCTGTCTTTACTGTTCAACATAATTCAACAGATTGTATTCTCTGTAAAGCGCCTCACAGGTTATATTCCTGCGTTGCCTTTAAAGCCCTTTCTACCGACGGAAGACGCAAATTAATAGCTCAAAAAAGATATTGCTACAACTGTCTGTCAACTAGGCATATGGTGCCTGATTGCGTATCTAAAAATACTTGCTCCCATTGCAAGGCTCAACATCATACCTTGCTTCATAGGTTTGAAAAGCCACGTCAGGCTCCTTCCCCTGGATGTTCTAAAGATACATCCCCAGGAGCCAATGCGCAATCTTATACTCAGAGCTCTAGCTCTATTCGTAGTTCCCAGGTGCTACTATCAACCGTGTTATTAAAAGTTCAAGATTCCTCTGGTAGATGGCTTGAAGCACGTGCCTTATTGGATAATGCCGCCACCCATGACTTCATAAGTGAGCGTCTCATTAAGAAACTTGGTCTTCCCAAGCAACCTACATTAATTCAGGTTACCGGTATTAACAATAGCAATGTTAAATCTTTGCATTTTGTTCGTGTTCACATCAAAGATGCTGTTAATTGTAACACAACATTTCAGTTGAATTGTCTTGCCATTGATACTATTGGCAGTAATACCCCTAGTACTTCTTTTGAAATTAGAAATTGGCAATTTCCTCATAACATTCAGTTGGCAGATCCAACATTTAATACGAGCGCTCCAGCAGACATACTTCTCAGTGCCCAAGTATTTTGGCAATGTCTCCTTAGCTCTAAGGTTAAAATATCACCAGGAGTGTTTGTTCATCATACCAAGCTAGGTTGGTTAGTAACGGGTGAGGTCCCTCGTAAGTCGTTTCAAAATTTCTCACAATGTCATTTTGTCAATACAAGTCTCGATTACAACTTAGAAAGATTTTGGAAAATCGAAACTATAGATTCAGTTTCACCTTCCTCAGTTGAAAATGAAATGTGTGAAAAACTGTTTCGCGAAACAACCAAACGCAATTCAGAGGGTAGATTTGTCGTAACAATGCCCCGAGTGGATAATCCACCTCTTTTATTTGAAACACACCCTAGGGCTCTTAGAGCACTCTATGCTGTGGAAAGCAAATTTAAACGTGACCCTGTTGTTAAAACTCAATACTCCACATTTATGGAGGAATATGAGGCACTCGATCACATGGAGGTTGTTACCAAGAAAGATGATGCTTCTTATACCCCATCTGAAGTCATTTACCTCAATCATCATCCTGTTTGGAAGAATGAAATTTTAATGGAAAACATAAGAGTGGTCTTTAATGGCTCTGCATTGGATGCCAATGGAACTTCTCTGAATGACACATTATTATCAGGCCCTCCTATTCAATCTGACATTTCTTCTGTTTTAATGAATTTTCGCTTGTTCCCTATCGCAGTGATATCTGATATCAAGCAGATGTATAGACAGATTTTGGTCGATCAACAACAGCGCGACCTTCAGAGAATTCTTTGGCGCGACGAGCCTAATAAACCCGTCAAGATTTTTCGGCTAAAAACATTAACCTATGGACTAAAGCCTTCTGCTTTTTTAGCCATACGTACGTTGAAATTACTTGCTGAACAGGATGGCCCGTTGTATTCTCCTAAGGCTTCTGAAGTGTTAAAATCATCATTTTACGTTGACGATTTTCTTCATTCATTTGAGTCAGTATCTGAAGCACTGCAAGTCTCTAAGGATTTGACAGCTTTGCTTTTGGGAGGCGGATTTTCCTTGTGCAAGTGGAACTCTAATTCGGAAGAATTTCTTTCTAAATTTCCATTAACTTCAGTCTACAACGACTCAGTAGAGCTTCTTCATGAAAATAATTCTATCAAAACTCTAGGCATCTATTGGAGTCCTCAAAAGGATTTTTTCTTTTTCAAAATTAATCTCAGTGACATCAAATCGCAAACTAAGCGGCAAATTTTGTCTGAGATTGCAAAGATATTTGGTCCTCTCCAATGTTTGGCGCCAATCATCGTCACAGCAAAGCTTTTCATGCAAGACCTTTGGTCCTTGAAAACTGGTTGGGATGAACCAGTTCCTTCCGAGTTGCAAAAAAATTGGATTTCTTATAGAAATAGTTTGGAAGATCTTTCTAATGTTATTATCCCGCGAGTGATTATTCCCTTTCCCTCCTGTGGAGGATATGAACTTCACATCTTTGCCGATAGCTCATTGAAAGCTTATGGATGTTGTGCGTATATTGTTTGCCGTAATTTTGTCCAGTCATATTTCTTTTCCAATTTAATTTGCGCTAAGTCGAAGGTGGCCCCTCTTAAATCTTTATCCTTGCCACGACTGGAACTTTGTGCTGCTCTTCTGGCGGTTGAATTATCGGTCAAAATCCGTCAATCTTTGAAAATCCGATTTATTAAAACTTACTTTTGGAGTGACTCAGCCATCACGTTGGCATGGATTGCCAAACCTCCCTCGCATTGGCAGGTGTTTGTAGCTAATAGAGTGTCCAAAATTCAACAATTGTCTAACCTTGAACAATGGCATCATGTATCTGGCAAGGAGAACCCTGCAGATGTCATTTCTCGGGGATGTTCCCCTCTTATGTTGGCTAACCTGACATTATACTGGCACGGTCCCCGTTGGCTTCTGCAAGAACCTTCCGCTTGGCCAAATTTTCCTCTTCCGGAATTATCAGACTTGCCGGATTCTGATAAGATTACTGGATCTTCTCTTCTCGTTTCCGACTCTCCCCTTCTCTTGCAGCGATATTCCTCTTTCCATAAATTGGTGAGGGTTATGGCTTATCTCCTTCGATAGAAATATTTTGTGGTAGAACAACCTCTTTTTCCTAAGCCATATTTAACCCTTTCTGAATTAGGTTTAGCCACTACAAAAATCTTATGGCTTACTCAACAAGAAATATTCTCTGAAGAATGCCAGGTGTTGTCCCAAGGTCAATCCCTTAAGAAATCGAGTAGGCTTTCCTCACTCGCCCCCTTTTTGGATACTGATGGTTTATTAAGAGTAGGAGGACGTTTATCTTTGGCTGATCTTTCTGAGGACAAAAAACATCCAATTATTCTTCCCTCAAAGCATCATGTCACTTCCTTAATCATTCGTCAGTATCATTACCAGCATCTTCATGCTGGAACTCGTACATTACTTTCTATCATTCGTGAAAGGTATTGGCCCATAAACGGAGTCCATGAAGTTACCTCTGTTATCCGGAAGTGTATTCCATGTTTTAAATCCAACCCTAAAGTTACCGCTCAGCTCATGGGTGATCTTCCCAACTTTAGATCCGCGCCTGCTAGACCCTTTACCTTTACGGGGGTGGATTATTCCGGGCCTTTTGTTTACAGAAGAAATTCTCCTGAGGCCAAAAAATGTATTTCTGGAAAACTCTATATTTCGCTGTTTGTATGTATGGTCACCGGAGCAGTTCACTTAGAACTAGTTACCAACGCCTCTACTGCTTACTTTTTGGCAGCTTTTGCCAGATTTTCTGCTCGCAGAGGTCTTCCTTCAGAAGTATTCTCAGACAATGCTAAAAATTTTATCGGAGCTTCTGAGCAAATTAAGAGAGCTCTTACTCAAAATTCAGCGCTGGAAAGGATTACTGATTATGCTCACAAGAGAAATTTCAAGTGGCACTTCATCCCCCCTTATGCACCTCATCAAGGTGGGAGGTGGGAGTCTTGTGTGAAACTCACCAAGAAGCACCTTAGACGTGTTTGTGGCCACACCCCCCTTTCTCATGAAGAGTTTAATTCCTTAATCATTTTTATTGAGGGCATAATTAATTCTCGTCCTTTATCACCTTTATCTAATGATCCTTCAGATCTTCTGCCATTAACGCCAGGCCATTTTCTTATCGGTGGTCCTTTGACTGCCTCTCCCCCTTTGTTATATTCTAATTCTCAATCTTCTTTAGCCATTTCTTGGCGCAAAGTTGAAAGTTTGCGCAACAATTTTTGGCGCCGCTGGAGGTTGGAATACCTCGGTTTGCTTCAGCAACGTGGTAAATGGCGTGTTTCCTGCTCTAACCTTCAGATTGGGGACTTGGTCCTTTTGAAAGACCCTAGTCCCCCTCTTGTCTGGAATTTGGGTAGGGTTGTTGAGTGCTTTCCTGGCAGAGATGGTAGGATTCGCGTGGTAAAACTGCAGACTTCTGCTGGCCATTTTCTCAGGCCAATCACTATGATTGCTCCTTTGCCACGCGAGGCCTAACTTCTGCGCTTTCTTACTGCAATTTTTTCTCGCCCCTCCCAGCATGTTCGCTTTTGCGAATGTTTTTTTTGTAGGCTATGTTTCCCCTACGGTTTGAAACACACGTTCAATTATTCTGCTCCATTATTTTTTTTTCGTTATAATTGCAGTATGAACGCGGTGTTCAGATTATTTATTTAACTTACGTTTCATTTGAATTGTTGTTCTTTATTATTCTTGTCAACTCACCTTTTTCTGAAGTGTCTTTCTAGACGCACCATACTGTCACACTTTTTCATGAGGTACTGTGTTCGCCTCAGCGGCAACCATCGCAACGTGCATGGGGCTGTGCGTTGATTGGCTGGTTGACACCCCTCCTTCATTCTGGAATGTTCGGCTGCTGTCGTCATTTCCACTATATATTCTCCGCCTCGCCGTCCTGCGGCCTGTCTACATCTACCTGCCTGAACCAGTCTGACCACGGCTGCCTGCCGTTCCACAACAAGGCCCTTCCTGGGAAGGCCCTGTTAGTAAACATTGTGTGGCTGGAACCTTTCCAAGTGGCATGCTTCATCGCTCGGACTCTGTCATGCTAGGTGAGGCATGAGTCAACGACCTTCACCTCAGCAACTAAGTCAGCCCGCTAGCTCACTACAACTCAGCGATGAGAAACTATAATTGCTTGTAATCCGCCAGACAGATCATTACCAAGAGGTCTGTTCCTGCGGGGTACAATTCGCCGATGGAGCCACCATCTATCTTTCTCGGAAGGCATGCCGAGACATCTTAGAGGAAGCCTTTGTTTGGATTACAACCCGCTTCCTGCGGGCCAAATACTAAGTATAAAAGTATCAAATCATTGGTAACGTGAACTTCCTTCACTTGGTTTATACATTCTTCAAGGCTAAGCCTTTTTCTTGCTTCTTGCTTGGTTTTTGGATATTTTTCTTGAAAATACTTTATTAATCGCCTTTTATATGGCCTTTTTATGCATTTTTATTGTAATTCCTATTTATTCTGAGTTTCCTGGAGAAACATTGCATTTTTTATTACCTTCCTTTAATTATTATTCTAAATGAAAATGTTTGTTATTGCTTCAAAAATCAAATAAATGTATGGAACCTTGGTTATCAATGTTTGGTCTCTTCCTCGTCACTCTATTTAAATTTCACTGTGTGCCCGAATCCTAATCCCCCTTTTCCCAGTTGGGGTGCTATTCAATCACCCCTTTCCAACTGTCAATGGTTAACAATTGCATTAATAGTGGGAGGATGTAGTGATAGTAATTAAGAAAAAGCAGACAATAACCATAAAATATTTTTATTAAATTCATTTTATAATAGATACACACTGAATACAACTCTCTCCATTTGCCATTGTTTGATATAGATTTTCTAAACACAACCCTTGTTGTAGATCCGTTTATAACTTTCTCCAGGTACTCTTGTTCTTAAAAACTGGGGAAGTCGCAGTGGTTTTATAGACATTAAACCCTCATCCAATTCTTTTTCATCATCATCATCATCATCATTATCTTCATTATGAATATTATCATCAAAATTATGATAGTCGTTGTCACCATCATTATCATCATCAACATCATCATCATCATCATCCTCAACATCACTGGAACAATCCAATTCCTCTTGTTCCTTTTCCACAGGGACCTATTTTAAAATCTGCGTTGCTTTTGATAGTGTTAAGGGGTTCTTAGACGTTAACAACTGTCCTAACATGACTTTATGAGGACATGATAAGTGATTTTGAACAAACACTGCACTATCTTGAGCAGCAATATTTTTTTTCTTGGACTTGCTTTTTTACCTTGGTTAGAGTATTTTGTCCATTTAAATGTGTATTAATTTGAGATTCACAATGATGCTCGTTTGAAGTAAGTACGTTGGAGTCTTTTGTTTTAATCATTCCTCTACACTTTTTAGATCGTTGTTTTGAACATCGCCAAATAACAGTTCCATTTTTATTGGTTGTTTTTACAATATATGTATATCCTTTATAGTAGGAACATGGCTTACCATGGCTGGTTGTAGAGACTTCCATATTAACTAATACACATTAATTTAATTTTAGTAAAGTCACATTAGTAATAATAACAATAAAATAAATGAAGTGGATTGATATTTTTTAAAGGTGGAATTTTCAAAGTACTGTCAAGAATAATAATCACATGAACAAATTTTAGACTACAAGTGATTTACACACACATTGCTCGATGTCAAGATTTATACTGAACACAATGTATAGTGATTATGATTTTTATTGACTGTAATTGATAGTAGCCATGGTTAGTAGAGGCAATGTATACTGGGTGCGTTTTATAGCACGCTCAATTTATAGTAGGTACGATTAGTAGACGCGTTTGATACTGGGCGCGTTTTATACTGATTATGATTTATACTGAGCACGATTTTTACCAGGTGTAATTGATAGCTGTTAATACTCACTGCAATTGATAGTAGGCGTAATTGATAGTAGGTGCAATTGGTAGTTGGCGCAATTGATAGTAGGCACAATTACTAGTAGGCGCGATTGGTAGAAGGCGTGATTGGTAGTAGGCGCAATTGACACTAGGGGCGATTGGTAGTGGGTGTAATTGCTAGTAGGCGCTATTGATAGTAGGTGCAGTTGACAGTAGGCGCATTTAGTAGTAGTCGTGATTGGTAGTAGGTGCAATTGAAAGAAGGTGCAAATAATAGGCGCAATTGATAGTAGGCGCGATTGATAGTAGGCGCAATTGATAGCATGCGCTATTAGTAGACGTGATTGATAGTAGGCGCGATTGGTAGTGGACGTAATTGATAGTAGGCGCTATTGATAGCAGGTGCAATTGACAGTAGGCGCGATTGATAGTAGGCGCGATTAGTAGTAGGGGCGATTGGTAGTAGGGGCAATTGGTAGTAGACGCAATTACTAGTAGGCGCGATTGGTAGTAGGCGCAAATGATAGTAGGTGCAATAGACAGTAGGCGCGATTGGTAGTGGGCGTAATTGCTAGTAGGCGCTATTGATAGTAGGTGCAATTGACAGTAGGCGCAATTAGTAGTAGGCGTGATTGTTAGTAGGTGCAATTGATAGTAGGTGCAATTAATAGGCGCAATTGATAGTAGGCGCGATTGATAGTAGGCGCAATTGATAGCAGGCGCTATTAGTAGACGTGATTGATAGTAGGCGCGATTGGTAGTGGACGTAATTGATAGTAGGCGCTATTGATAGCAGGTGCAATTGACAGTAGGCGCGATTGATAGTAGGCGCGATTAGTAGTAGGCGCGATTGGTAGTAGGCGCAATTGATAGTAGGCGCAATTGACAGTAGGCTTGATTGGTAGTGGGCGTAATTGCTAGTAGTTGCTATTGATAGTAGGTGCAATTGACAGTAGGCGCAATTAGTAGTAGGCGTGATTGGTAGTAGGTGCAATTGATAGTAGGTGCAATTAATAGTCACAATTGATAGTAGGCGCGATTGATAGTAGGCGCAATTGATAGAAGGCGCTATTAGTTGACGCGATTGATAGTAGGCGCGATTGGTAGTGGACGTAATTGATAGTAGGCGCTATTGATAGTAGGTGCGATTGATAGTAGGTGCGATTGGTAGTAGGCGCGATTGATATTGGACGCAATAAATAGTAGGCGCGATTAGTAGGCTCGATTGATAACAGGCGCGATTGATAGTAGGCGTAATTGATAGTAGACGCGATTGATAGTAGGCGTGATTGGTAGACCTTGAGGTGATAACCCATTTTGATTGATCCCTGTTGATTTGTCCCTTTGGACTGGTCCCTGTTGACTAGCCCCTGTTGACCAGCCCCTTTCGACGGGTCCTTTATGAAGGGAGTCATTTTTGACGGGTCCTTGTGGACGGGCCCATGCATTTATCCAAATTATGTCAAAGTCACTTAACCTAACCTTGTCACATGACCTGTTCAACAAGTTTAGACTTTCTTTGAGACTGGCTATGACGTCACAGATGAATGGCGGTGGGAGGCTGGACATTACTTTTTATTACACAAAAACATTCTCCTTAAAGTGAGAGGAAAAGTGGGTGCAAGAGTGGGTGCAAGAGTGGGTGCAAGAATGGGTGCAAAAGTGGGTGCAAAAGTCAGTGTAAAAGTGGGTTCAAAAGTGGTTGCAAGAGTGGGTGCAAAAGTGGGTGCAAAAGTGAATGCAAAAGTGGGTGAAAAAGTGAGTGCATAGGTGGGTGCAAAATGGGTGCAAAAGTCAGTGAAAAAGGGAGTGCAAAAGTGGGTGTAAAAGTGGGTGCAAAAGTGGGTGCAAAAGTGAATGTAAAATCGGGTTCAAAAGTGGGTGCAGTTTACAGTAGGCACGACTTTTACTAGAATGTGATTTGAGTAAATGTAATTTCTAAACCCAAGTAGTGAGTAGTCAGTTGGTTTTGATCTATGCAAGCGTAAACATGTCTCATACACTGATGATGGATACTCAAGGCTTTAAGGTCAACGAAAACAAGTACAGTATATATTTAAACAGGTGGCTATTATTGATTGCACAACACTGAATCTATTTTTGAAATTTTGACAAAGGGCCTAAGTGCACTTTTGTTAATATCTCGCGAACCAATAAAACTAGGGCATTGTATGAGGTATTGTTGGACTTTTCGCTGAAGACTATTGGTAAACACCTAAGTTCCCACGGCCTTTTTAAAGATGGCGGCTGACCCACGAGGGGTGATTAAAAAGTATTCCAAGCGGCGCTTGTCGATAGGCAAACCAATAACCAAAGAGGGATATGACAGACCTTGAGACGATAACCCCCTTTTGATTGATCCCTGTTGGTTTGCCCCTTTGGACTGGTCCCTGTTGACTAGCCCCTTTGGACGGGTCCTTTTTTGAAGGGAGTCATTTTTGACGGGCCCCGGCTGACGGGTCACTGTGGACGGATCCCTGTGGACGGGTCCCTGTTGACAGGTCCTTTTGACTAATCCCTTTGGACCGGTCCCTTTGACATAATTTGGATAAATGCATGGCCAACCCATAGGGATCAGTCCAAGGGGACCGTTTTCATGAATCCACTCTTGCACCCACTTTTCCTCTCAATTTAAGGAGAATGTTCTTGTGTAATAAAAAGTAATGTCCAGCCTCCCACCGCCATTTATCTGTGACGTCATAGGCAGTCTCAAAGCAAGTCTAAACTTGTAGAACAGGTCATGTAACAAGGTTAGGTTAAGTGACTTTGCAATAATTTGGATAAATGCATGGGCCCGTCCACAGGGACCCGTCAAAAATGACTCCATAGAGGACCCGTCGAAAGGGGCTGGTCAACAGGGGCTAGTCAACAGGGACCAGTCCAAAGGGACAAATCAACAGGGATCAATCAAAAGGGGTTATCACCTCAAGGTTTACCAATCACGCCTATTATCAATCGCGTCTACTATCAATTACGCCTACTATCAATCGCGCCTACTAATCGCGCCTACTATTTATTGCGTCTAATATCAATCGCGCCTACTACCAATAGCGCCTACTATCAATCGCGCCTACTATCAATCGCACCTACTATCAATAGCGCCTACTATCAATTACGTCCACTACCAATCGCGCCTACTATCAATCGCGTCTACTATCAATTGCGCCTACTATCAATTGCGCCTATAAATTGCACCTACTATCAATTGCACCTACCACCAATCCGCCTACTACTAATTGCGCCTACTGTCAATTGCGCCTACTGTCAATAGGGCCTACTAGCAATTACGCCCACTACCAATCGCGCCTACTGTCAATTGCGCCTACTATCAATTGCGCCTACTAGTAATTGCGTTTACTACCAATTGCGCCTACTACCAATCGCTCCTACTACTAATCGCGACTACTATCAATCGCGCCTACTGTCAATTGCACTTGCTATCAATAGCGCCTACTATCAATTATGTCCACTACCAATCACGCCTACTAACAATCACGTCTACTAATAGCGCCTGCTATCAATTGCGCCTACTATCAATCGCGCCTACTATCAATTGCGCCTATTAATTGCACCTACTATCAATTGCACCTATTACCAATCACGCCTACTACTAATTGCGCCTACTGTCAATTGCACCTACTATCAATAGCGCCTACTAGCAATTACACCCACTAACAATCGCGCCTACTACCAATCGCACCTACTAGTAATTGTGCCTACTATCAATTGCGCCAACTACCAATTGCACCTACTACCAATTGCGTTGAGTATGAACTGCTATCAATTACACCTGGTAAAATCGCTTCCAGTAAAAATCGCGCTCAGTATAAATCATAATCAGTATAAAACGCGCCCAGTATCAAACGCGTCTACGAATCGTACCTACTATAAATTGAGTGTGCTATAAAACGCACCCAGTATACATTGCCTCGACTAACCATGGCTACTATCAATTACAGTCAATAAAAATCATAATCACTATAAATTGTGTTCAGTATAAATCTTGACATTGAGCAATGTGTGTGTAAATCACTTGTTCATGTGATTACTATTCTTGACAGTACTTTGAAAATTCCACCTTTAAAAAATATCAATCCACTTCATTTATTTTACTGTTATTATTACTAAAGTGACTTTACTAAAATTAAATTTATGTGTATTAGTTAATATGGAAGTCTCAACAACCAGCCATGGTAAGCCATGTGCCTACTACAAAGGATATACATATATTGTAAAAACAACCAATAAGAATGGAACTGTTATTTGGTGATGTTCAAAACAACGATCTAAAAAGTGTCGAGGAATGATTAAAACAAAAGACTCCAACGTACTTACTTCAAACGAGCATCATTGTGAATCTCAAATTAATACACATATAAATTGACAAAATAATCTAACCAAAGTAAAAAAGCAAGTCCAAGAAAAAAAAATATTGCTGCTCAAGATAGTGCAGTGTTTGTTCAAAATCACTTATCATGTCCTCATAAAGTCATGTTAGGACAGTTGTTAACGTCTAAGAACCCCTTAACACTATCAAAAGCAACGCAGACTTTAAAATAGGTCCCTGTGGAAAAGGAACAAGAGGAATTGGATTGTTCTAGTGATGTTGAGGATGATGATGATGATAATGATGGTGACAAGGACAATCATAATTTTGATGATAATATTCATAATGAAGATGATGATGATGATGATGAAAAAGAATTGGATGAGGGTTTTATGTCTGTAAAACCACTGCGACTTCCCCAGTATTTAAGAACAAGAGTACCTGGAGAAATTTATAAAAGGATCTACAACAAGCGTTGTGTTTAAAAAATCTATATCAAAACATGATAAATGGAGAGAGTTGTATTCAGTGTGTATCTATTATAAAATGAATTTAGTAAAAATATTTTATGGTTATTGTCTGCTTTTTCTTAATTACTATCACTACATCCTCCCACTATTAATGCAATTGTTAACCATTGACAGTCTCTAGCTATGTTTAGAAAGAGAGAGTGGACTTAAACAATACGCTCTATCTATGGTTTGTGTATCGAGTATCATAATAATACAGTATCGCTAAGCTATGTTAAAGCAATAGTTATGTCAGGTAAGGGGTTCAAATCCTTGCTTTCTTGTATTGAAAATGTGAACATAAGTCAAACGCCTTAACCACTCGGTCAACCTGACAGTTAATCAAGTAATTTGTTTTGTGCACTTGAGTGTTTACAAAATTTTCCAGTGTACATTGACTCAACCAATTGCTCGTTTTTAAATGTTTTTTTGTTGTTGTTGTTTTTTTTTCATTACCTTGTAGTTATGAGTCTTGAGAACTGGGTGTTTAATATAGGGTTAAAGGCATCTTAAAATAATTTTAGAAAAGCTCTCAGGTATCGTGTCATGGGTTTTAGTAATGCATTAATGTTTGTTGACTAGTATTTACCATTACACAACATTATTTTGGTAAGCTCTACATGTTGTTTGAGTCTTCAGCCTTTTGACTGGTTTAATACAGCTCCCCATGACTCCCTGTCCTGAGCTGATCGTTTCATCTCTATATAGCTACCACACTCTACATCCAAGGCTAGCTGTTTAACATATTCTATCCTTGGTCTACCCCTACAGTTCTGGTCCTCAACCCGTTCTTCCATAACTAAGCTTGCTATTCCTGGGTGTATGTGTCCTACCAACCTATCGATTTACTTCATTAGCTGTCGCCAAAAACATCTCTCCTCTCCCACTTGTCTTAATACCTTTTTGTTTGTAACCCTATTTACCCATCTAATCTTCATCATTCTCCTGTAACACCACATTTCAAACACTTCAACTCTCCACTTTTCTGCTACACCAATAGTCCAAGTTTCCCTTTCATAGAGCGTCACACTCCAGACAAAGCTCTTTAAAAATGACATCCTAATACCTAAATCCATATTCAATGTCAACAAATTCTGTAGAAATGCTTTCCTTGCCTGAGCTACATAAGAATCCTAATCATCTCTGGTATAATATCTTGTTTAGCAAACATAGTCGCTCAGTAGGTCTATGCATTTGTTGTATATAACCCAAAATAGCAAACAGTTCTTCTAAAACCCTACTCACTGGTCAATAACAAGCATAGTCGCCAAAGTGTTTCGTTGGTAGTTAACTCATGTCTGGTTAGTCAATTCTTATTGCAAGGCCAGTCAACACCTAAAAATTCATCTTAACATATAGTCTAATCATCTTTCTATCTACATACCAGTGTCTAATGAATAGGCAATATTAGTTTGGTCTTTACCTAAAATCTAAAATCCTATATCAAATTACTAAAATCTAAAAACCAAAATACAATATAGTATAGAAAACATAATTCCAAGTAATACAAATCCTTATATGTTTTTTCTTTTATAATTAGTTACCGAAAATTTAAAGTCATGACATTATGGTTTGGTCTTTTTGTACAATCTAAAATGTAAAATGTAAATTCTAAAATCTAAAGTCTAAAATAAAAAACAAATACAAAATCTTACTTGCATTAACTGTATATTGAACCCAGTCCTCCTTTGTATTTGTAATCCAAGTAATAATATGAAGAAATATACAAGTGTAATCAGTCTTAAAACATTATCCCTGCATTTTATATGTTTTTGACATGCGTATTAATCTAAAATCAAACCCTGGTCTACCTTAGTCAAAGGATAACAGCTTAACCACTGCACCACTATAACCATTTTTCTTAGTTTGGTTCGTTCTAAGCCTTAAAGTTAAATCGAGTTAAGGCCTCTAGTGCAAGAACCAAAAATGCTTGCCACTGCAGCACAAAATGGTTAACAAGTAACATTACACATTCAAAAAGGATTGTATTGGTTCGGTTTGGTTCATTGTAATCACCATCTTGTTTTCTTAGCTACCCTCTTTAACTAATCAATTAAAGATAGTGTACTCTTAATTCTTGAATCGATAAATTGGATTTTGAACACACCGTTTATCATGTCATGCCTGAAACCTATACTCCCTATGTACTGCGGTCAAGTTTAAAAAAAATTTCAATGGTCAAAGACTTGTCAGTCACCATACGTGAAGCCTACTATAATTCCTTCCCTACATAGCTATGTTTCTTCACTCACCATAAATATCTAACATAATGGGTTTGCAATATATTAAGAGAAACAAAAGTCCATGACCTTGTTGTATTCAATCTGTTTGGGAATATTCATACGCCACATAAAGAAAGTGTCATGTCAAGTTATAGGACACCTTATGAGTCCAAATCCCATTATTAGTTTATAAAACTCAAATCAGTAACCTTGCCGTTTTGGGATATTTAAATAAATGCATGAATCATAGGAAAAATCATAAAAATATTCTTAAAACAAGTCGTCGCATGACCCTCTTCAATCAATGCTTCACAAAATATCGATTCATCCATTGAACATGGCCACAGTGATCGGCGACATGCTCGTTTAAACACAACCGGTACTGTCTCTCTGTACTAAAAATATATATATATTAAAATTAATGCAAAAATTTTAAAAATCTAAGTTTTCAAAATGTGTGGTTAGGGCCTTTGTCAAAATTTCAAAAAAAAAAAAAATTCAACAAAAGATTGTCGCCCTGAGTCTTATAACACCTCATGTGTCCAAATATGATTATTGGTTCCCCTTTTTTCCTGTAAAATCTACATGCATTGTTTTAGGGGTAAAATGACCAATCGTGGTAAAAGAGTATTAAATGACCAATTTTTTTAGCTATCACACCTAGTGTTAGGTTTCTTACTTTTCAAGATATCGATTTTTCTATTTTGGGGTAGTTTTCAGCCCCTTACTATTTTGCATCAAAAACAAAAGATCTTAGGTTCATTTATCATTTTAAGGCGTTTAACACCTTTTTCCCTGTAAAATCACTATCCACTGTTTTAGGGGTGAAATGACCAATCGTGGTATAAGCGTATGTCATGACCTATTTTTAAAGGTATCTCACTTAATTTTAAGGCTCTTAATTTCCAAGATAACGATTTTTAAATTTTGGGGGTAGTTTTAACCCTCTTACTAGGTTATCATCAAAAACAAATAATCTTAGGTTCATTTATCATTTTTAAGTGTTTAACCGCTTTTTTCCCTGTAACATTACTATTTACTATTTTAGGGGTGAAATGACCTATCGTGGTAAAATCGTATCTTATGACCTATTTTTAAAGCTAACACACATCATTTTAGGGTTCTTAGTTTCCAAGATATCGATTTTTCAATTTGGGAGTGGGGGGATAGAATCACCTCCCAAAGGGGAACATCGCCCCAATTGCTAGGACCCCTCATACATCACTAGCATGATAGGTTCGCGAGATATTAACAAAAGTGTGGTTAGGCCCTTTGTCAAAATTTCAAAAATACATTCTAAAAGGGGGCTTCATCGCAAGTCCTACAATACCTCATACAAATTCCTAGCCTTTTTAGTCCGTTAGTTAAGCCCTTTGACATAATTTGGATAAATTCATGGGCCAGTCCAAAGGGGCCGGTCCAAAGGGACTCATCCACAAGGACTCGTCCACAAGGACCTGTCAACAAGGACTCGTCAACAAGGACTCGTCCACAAGGACCTGTCCACAAGGTCCTGTCAACAAGGACTTTACCACAAGGACTCGTCCACAAGGACCTGTCATCAATGACCTGTCAACAAGGACCCGCAAACAATGACCCGTCAACAATAACCCATCCACAGGGATCCGCTCCCCCACCCTCCTACAAAAGCCATGAGTGGGCATGCGTAAAAAACAAAAACAAAACAAGCATGTTAATTCATAGTGGCTTTCCGACGAACACATGCACTTTATGTAGAACAACGTTTAACTCCATATTAGCATTCAAACTCTCACATGTTGCACATGGAAAGCGAGATATTCTTAAAAAAATACAATTTCACGCCCTAGTAGGGGTAGGGTTTATTTTGGGGTGGAAATATGTTGTCCATTGGAAAGAGGGTATCAACCCGAGTTCAATGACACCTCATTCATCAAAATCTGACCATGTGTTCGAGAGATATCGTGCCGCCGCCATCTTGTGAGGAGGGTGAGGAGGAGGATATAGAACCGATCAAAACACACTACTCATAACAAACTTGTTCTTCTACGTTACCAAACGTTAACAATGTTAATTTGTAGTTCGCTCGTCTTTTAGTTGTTAATAAAAATAAATACATATCCTCACGCTTTTGGTGTACATTTAAATATATGAACAATTCATATTTAAGTTGTTTTTAACATACTAGACCGCAGGCAGACTAACATATCTCCTGGTCTATTCATCTCAGTTAAACAATGTTTATACTTTAATTGTTAATAAATACAAGCATAATTTGACCTCAATTGTCACTATCATGATCCTATTTTATAGTGTATATTCGTAGTATCAATAGTCCAAGACTATGTAGATGTCTAATAAAGTGTATTCCGCTATTGGAATTTTATAACATTGAAATTGTTATTAATAAATATATCAGATGTGTATTAACATCAAAATGTTTGTTACATAGAATCATAGCATCTCACAATAATGCTTTACTTGATAACAATGCATTATAGACATATAAATGTATACTTTCGCTGTTACGCATAAAAATAGTTAATAACAATTATAATGTTTAAATGTTCTTACAATTTGTCATTATTTACGCTCTTCTCTCCAAAATACAATGTAATCGAATAATCGAATAACCAAAGCATTCCTTTTATAAAACGAGTATCGTTCAAAAGTGAGAGTCATACAACGTTTCCTTCAAAATAAAAATACGAGAAACGCAAATCCATGTTAAATTTGCATGAAAGTACGTCTTAAACGACACACGAAGACGTATCAAAAATTACAATGAAACACTAAAATTTAAGCTATTAAAAACAAAGAATAAAGATAAGAATATCTATAAATGAAGTTGGTCACTCCAAAAATGGATTTCTACAATTACAACAAAACTACAGATATTAGATCAAACGGTTGTTCTACCTTGAGACGTCTTCTACAGCCAAGGAATACGTCTATCAGCTGTTCTTGATATTCCGTCGAAGCTGCCATCGCCTCCCAGAGAAACCAGTTACAGCCAAGCACGTGCAAATCAGGTGCGGGCGACCCCATCTCACTCGGCCTGCAATCACCTGCTCTGCGTCTCAGCTTGAGCTGCTAACGGTGGATCTGTCATCTTCACGGCCAGCGGCCTGGAAGCTGCGTTTCTTGGTTCGTCTAGCTGCAAACGGTTTTCTGATTCTTATCTCTGAACTGCAGAGTGGTCTCGCCATCGTAGATCCGCAAGTCCTGAGTTGACATCTCGTCCTGATGTTGTTGGACATCTTGCTTGTAGTGTAGAAACTCATATTGGAATACTGCACGTTGTTGTGCAGTTGTAGCTGTGTCGATCCTTGAAGTCACTCTGACTTCCCAATCCATGGTATGGATTAACCTCCTTTCATTTTATTTAGTACTCCATAATCTCTTCAGTATACGTAGAATAAGCTTTCCCTCCCCGACTTAAATTCGCTGTCATCATGTAGACTGTAATGTAGACTGTTCTGAAATAACTGTTGAATTAAATAGTTGAATTCGTCGTAGCAATATTGTGGCTTGCAATAAGCAATGCTGTTAGTTATTGCTTCTCTGTGAAGTGCTGGTTTATAAACGAAGTCTCATTCTAATGAATTTATACTTTATAAACGCTGGTCTCTCCAATACTAACGTAATTTCACTTTGCCGGCTCCTCTTCTGAACTTCCTCGGCGATCCCTTGGTCGTTCGATAGTACAACGGTGCTTGTCGACCGGGCTTATGTTGCGTGCAAAAAATGCTTCTTTTCTGTGCGCGTGCGTCAAACGCGTCCACTCGTGTCCAGTCGTTGTGAGAGAGTAACGCCACGCTTCTCCTCTCGGTGGCCTGTGTCACTGGTAGCCCAGTTCAGCTAGCCTCACACACATGTATTTTAATAGAAATATACTCATATTTGCTCTATTATTCAATAATTTATATTTCTTTTCAACCGAATAAATTTCATATTGCATCCTGCACATGTAGATGTGCTTGTTTCTCTTTATATATGCCAAATTTATATAAAAGTGATTCCCTCAAAAATTATGTGCTTTGTTAAAATATTCTGAAAAAGGCTCAATCTACGGGTCGTGCGCATCGCTTTGTTATGATCGCCTTGCTAACCAAAACTGGTTTTCTAGTGCCAAACATGAAGCTTTCTACAATTTCCAGCTTCGAATGATCGAACTCTTCCTTAGTTAAAATCTCATTCACCAGAATATTTCCAAATAATAAATTCCTCAAAATTCTCCAAAATACTTTCATTATGCTTCATTTGCATCCCATAATACATATATATTTATTAAATTATTTTCATTCCAAATTTCCAATTTTTCCTTCCAATGGTGCACAAGTCGTTCGAACCTCGGTCAAAGGTCCTAAGCTGGGCTGAATTCGAGTTCAGTACCAGTGTTTTACAGGGGAACCACTAGTTGACATGTGTTGAATCAAAACCATTTCATAAGCTCCTTGGAAGAGGTGGAACGTTTAGCGGTTCACTGTAATTCCATATGAGCTCGCTGGAGTCAGCTGTTGTCCGTTACGCCACCAGAGCACTCTGGGTAGTCGGGTATTCTTCGAGTTTAATAGCGGCGTGCTTGGTCAAGCCTCACGGCGTATTTTCTTACCGATTGTGATAAGGAGCAGAGGTAAGTAATTTGCCTTACATTTATTTCTCATATGTAGATTTTTGGCATTTATAAGCCACAAACATTAAGTTCATTATGCTCAGACATTATTCTATTCGTAGTTGTTTGCAGTGATGCTTCATTGAGCACTAACACTGGCTGTCAACTACTCGTTCTCAAAATGTCGTGAGTCACCAGTCATTGACATCCCCTGTCAACTATTGGGTCTGGCTATTATTTTAAGGAGTTATATTGACAACGGCAATATAATATAAGATAATATAATCTTATAAGATAATAATATAATCTGTATAATTTGTAGTATGTTATGATATTTGCGCTGGGTCCCATATTAAATAAATTATTCCTACCAGTAGATGACAGGGGGTGTCAACTACTGGTATTCCTCCATGTCAACAACTGGTTCTTACTAACTATACGTTAATTTTGTATGAAATTTCTTTCCTTCAAACATGTTATTCATTTACTCATGTTAAAATTCACTTCCGTATTTATTTACTAATGTGGGTTCCATTCTACACTAAATTTTCTATTCTGTTTGGGGATCTGTTTTAGTATTACTAAATATTTATAAGGGTTCATTTTCTCGTTTTTGAAAGAGTTGGAAACATGCCACCGAAGAAAGTGAGGAATATAATTTTGAACTATACCCCTGAGCTGATGAATAATGCAGTTGATGATGTCCGAGGAGGTTCATCAGTGGCGGCAGCAGCAAGGCGTTTTGGTGTGCCTCGTATTACTCTACTTTACAAATGCCGAGGAAAAACTAGAATTGAAAGAAGGATGGGCCCTGATCCGATCCTGTCAAAACACGAAGAGCTATTACCTGTGGACTGGATCCAAACTATGGCTAAAGCACGTTTTCCAATCACAAAAGCGGAGCTGATTAATAGCGCCATTCCCCTCCTAACTCAAGAAGGTATCAAAATTTAAATCGGGAAATAAATGGATAATATCCTTCCTGAAGAGACACCCTTCAATTACCCTGAGAGTTGCAGAAAATTTAACACTTGCAAGAGCAAGTGTGAGTTCAGCTGATTTACAGAATTGGTTTCAGAATATTTATAAGTATTTAGAGGAGGAAAATCTGCTTACCGTACTCAGTGATCCCTCACGTCTCTTTAATTCCGATGAATCTGCGTTTTTCTTAAATCCAAAAGGTAACAAGGTATTAGCTGGCAAAGGGGAGAAAACAGGTAGTTAACTGTGACGATAAAGAGTGTATTACAGTATTAGTAACTGCTAATGCTGCTGGTCTAATGGCACCACCCTTGCTTGTATTCAGGTATAAGCGCATACGAGCTGAGATCGCTAATAGCGTTCCTCCAAACTGGGGCATCGGAAGGTCTGAGAGTGGCTGGATGACAGGTCCCTTTTTTCTTGAGTATATAGCGAATGTCTTTCACCCTTGGCTACTGGAAAATTATATACCATTGCCAGTGATTTTCTTTATGGACGGTCACGTTTCTCACTTAACACTCCACACAAGCCAATTTTGCTCTGAGAAGGGAATCATCCTAATGCCACTCATCTTATCCAACCTATGGATGTTGCTCTCTTTAGGGCATTAAAAGGAAAATGGAAAGATAATGTGCACGAGTGGAGAGTTGAAAATCTGAGCAACCAAATTTTGAAGACAAAGGATTTTGCCGCAATTCATCGTGCTGTTCTATCAGAGATGAACCCAGCCATCATCAGTAATGGATTCAAAAAGTGTGGATTACACCCTTGGAACCCAGAGGCTCCACTACACGAACCTCCCTCACAGCTGAATAAACCCACAAATAGTCCTAGTAATATCAATATGTATCATGCTACCACTCCTTTGGCGCTCTCGGCCCAGAGAAAGTTTTTTCATTTAATTCCAAGGAGAATCAAGTATTATGGGATGGTAATATAGGGGATAAATCTTTATTTGAAGTGTGGAAGAAAATAAAGAACCAGACTTCCAGCCAAAATGACATGCTAGGAAACATTGATATGGACCGTCCCGGAACTAGTGGCTCTCAGAGCTCATGCGCTGAAATGCAAGTAACCACAAATAATGCCCATGGTATTTCAGCAACATATAGTAACCTGCCAAATGTCCCAATCCCGTTCATAGAGCACTTCATTGGCCGGAAACACCCACTGAACGAACAAGAGAAAGGGAGCTATTTCCCAGCGTAGTTACGTCACAACCAAGGATAGAATACCACAAGAAAAAGAATGAGAAGAAAATAGAGCTGCAGAAAGGAAACGAAAGAAGGAAGAACTGAGTAAGATGAAATTACAAAAAGTTAAAACACATCCTGGGCCTACAAGAAAGAAAACAAAGAAAATTATTTCCTCCTCCTCAGATGAAGAATGGATCCCATCTGGAGGCAGTGCTGATGATGTCAGCTTTGATTATATCCACCCTCCTATAAATGCTAATTCTGGAAATGACAGCACGCCCTTACAGCCAAAGAAGGGTCCTTCCATTGAGGATGATGAGTTACTACCCGGCGAAAATTTGCGGTCCGATACAGAAAAGCAAGTTCTTCATGAAATAAGCCTGCAAGTTAACAATCCTGATATCAGAAAGGAGCATGGAAGAAACACAAATCAGAATGAACAAAACTTCGTGCAAAGCGATCTACCTGTGCCCGAGAGCTCAATCAATGTAAAGAAATGTGACAATGACACTGTTTCTAGAGGTGACTTAGTTGAGGAAGGAAGTTTTATTTTATGCCACATCCGTAAGCCAAATGGTAAAAGAACGTCCAAATTGGCGTTGGTTGCTTGTGAAGTTTTTGAAAATACGTACGAAGCTATGACCCTAAATCCTCTGATAAGACTTCGGAATGTTTTTGTCAGAAATACAAAAGACATCACAACTATCAGTCCTGATCAAATATTCACGATTTTAAAATCTCCCATGTTGTTTGGTTCATCTGATTCGGGTCAGTATTAGTTTTCTGAGTCGCTAGATGTGGACTAGTAAAACAGTTAAGAATATCATAAACATTCTTGTGTTTGGAAGAAATTACTCATTCCTTGAATTGGACAGGTAGCCTATTGCTACTGAAAGTTCAATTTTGTCATTTATATCTGTTTAGCCTATTGTGATAACATTGTAAATATAATGTTTTGTGTCCGTAGATCTATAATAAAAGGCGTTTCTGTAGTATAAATGAGCATTTTCTTTCCATCATCTTTGGCAACGGAGATTTTTTCAACATGTCAACTACTGGTTACTAAAGGTCATGTACTGGTACTTTGCGCATTTTGATATGTCAATTATTGGTACATTTGTAGGCACCGTTTCACAACTTATTAAAAAAATCATATGTTGTGTTATGACAAATAATTATTGCATATCTTCAAAGAAAACATGTCACCGATTCTAAAAATCATGTTAATAGTGCCAAACGAATACCACAACAAAGGATATTTGAGAAAAAGTATTTTTTTAACCCTTGACCCTGTCAACTACTGGTACCGTTATCCCACAAACAATTCTGTTTTATATGTCGGAGATCTTGGAGTAAGAATTCTTCTGGATAACGTGATAATCCTTCTCCTGCACTAAAAATATTATTGTGCATGGGGCAAGTTTAATAACATACACATACGGCTATTAATTCCTGAAGGTCAACATGTTCTATCATCGTCGCGAATAAAAATATATGGTAATTGGGTGCTGCTTTATATCTCAAGAACGACCATTCAATAGTATTTTCTATCACTCATTACAGAGTAATGTTTTCATTGGTATTCTTTTCCTGTAACGAGTACACAAGAAATTTACGTTGAAAATAAAAGGCTGTACGAGGACATCACGATTAATTAATTGAAATGGGCAACTGAATATCATGTAACTAGCAATGTGTCCGCACATTCAAGGGACACGAATTAATTCACATTTAAATGCCTATAGAATGACCATTCTGGCGAGGTGGAATATACAGGCAAGGGGTCATTATACTTCACTGTTGAATGGATAGCAGAACTTAGGGCCACACCGATCGTGTGCATATGATTGATTAACTTGAACTGAGCGTTCCACTTTCTGGCTGGCACATTTTCTTTTAAACGTTCACTTTCCTCACCACAACGACTTCCTCCGAAGTAGTATTAAAAATTTTCGACCTGAATTATCAATCATACTATGTAAAAAGTATTTCTAAATTAATTTCCGGTGCCATATATATGGATACACCAGTATTGGGCCTCTATTAACATTTGTTAGTTATTAATGCGAGAAGAGTGCATCATTAATTATTTTCATACAGAAATGACGTTGCCTTTACAATAACACATCGTCAGTCATGCTTTTCATCCTTGTGTCGTGGATTAAAGGATTGCCTACTTCTAGTGATTTTGTTTCTATGTGGATTTAAATGGTTGATGGGTTGACCTGGTATACATGTTTAGTGGGGACGTGGTCACCTCCCGATGATTGGGTTCCCACGTAATTTTTTTTGTTTTTTTGTTTTGTTTACAGGGTTATGTTTTCAAATTTATCCCCCACGGTGATAATAAGCGGTAATAACCACTTACTGAATGATCCAAATCGTCAACAGGTCAGTTAGCCACAGGAGAGTTAGTGAGACGGGCGCAGCACATTCCTCCCTCAATTCCTTTATAAAATACACCACTAGTCAGTTGCCAGACTGCTGGTATTAGCGAGTGAGTGAATGTAAATTAGTGTCCACTTGTATAATGCATTTCAGTTGTAATATTATGTTAAGTATTTTCTAGGCAACTGCGGTTCATCAAAGTTTAAAGTTTACAGAATGTCAAGGATTAGAAAGGAGTAGTAGGCTACACAAAATTTCCTACTGGCGGGTGGCTACTATGCAAATTGTAGAGGGGAAATGTTGTATTATGGGCTATTTCTATGTTCTATATCCTAGGGAGTTTTTCTTTTGAGTTTTAAGTCTTTAAGTTGTTACTATTTAATTTACAGGTTGGCTACTCTGCAACTTGGTCGATTCTTGGTGCTGTTAGCGTGAGGGCTGGAACGGGGTGCTTTGTACATTTTGGGGGAAAGCTAGCATTTTATTTTGAAGATTACACAGTAGTTTAAGATTTTTACCCCATGAATAGGTCCCCTTCAGTATTAAAACAGTAGATGTGATTAAACTTCTAGCGGTCACGCCCCTTTATGTAATACACGCGGTCACGCCCCTTTATGTAACACACGCGGTCACGCCCCTTTATGTAATACACGCGGTCACGCCCCTTTATGTAATACACGCGGTCACGCCCCTTTATGTAATACACGTGGTGACGCTCCTTTATGTAATACACGCGGTCACGCCCCTTTATGTAACACACGCGGTCGCGCGACGATAATCTAACGTTCTCCCGTTTGTTTGTTTTTTCAATTTCGAGTTTCTTTATCACTTTCAATGGCAATATGACTGCTTTGAGGTTGGTCGCATATGTAATTGACATATAAAGGTGTAAATATAGGAATATTTATGCAATAAAAATCCTTAATAGGAGCGACAACGGTGGAGGCAAAAATGAGGAAGCATTATATGACACCTTTAAAGATTGTGTGTGTGGACGTTGGGGGGATAATGAGCAACTGGGCTATCAATAGTGAATAAGGAAATACTATGATAATTACTAACATATTGTTCTGGGCGGTCGGCAAAAAAAATTGCACTACCGGTAGTCTACCGCTCGAAAGCGCCCTTAGAACTTTTGATGAACAACTGAGCGATAACGTCGCCATCAAGAACCACTACTCCTCTGTCATCTAGCGAAGGATATCGTAGCTTGAGAATATATTTGCCTTTTGCGCACGCTGTAACGGTCAGAGTAGCTCTACGCGCGTTCTTTTCAATTGGACGGTAATCTACCGCAGACCGGATGAAGGTTAATCGTCGCTAGAATCCTCAATCCTCACGCCGTCATTTTGTTTTGTGGGCTATTAGTATGTTCTATATCATTGGTGCCTTGACCTTTTTGTATTTTAATTTGCAGATTGCAGCTGTGCAACTTGGTACAGAAAACCCGGGTTCAATTCCTGGTTCTGTTGATGACAGCGCTGGTGCTTTCTGAGTTGTATTATAGGGACTTTTGTTTTTTGTTACAAGCGAGCAATGCTAATAATTTAAGTTCTATTGTAGGGGCTAGTATTTTATGGGGGCAAGCGAGCAATGTTATTACTCTGTGTTCTGTCATAGCAACAAGCGAACTTTGTTCCATTATAGGGAATTCAACTATTCTTTTTATACTGGCGCATATATTACAAAACATCCAAAAGTCGAAAGTTAGTATGTATACACAACTCGCTTTATTGCACTCACTGTTAGATTTGGCTAGGTGTTGCAGTCTGTGACAGGTATAAAATGGAGGCCCTAATGTTGGGATTGCTAGTGTTCTGCAAGCTAATGAGAGAGGTAATTGCTTCTAGTACTATGGCTAACGTATCAACCTCACTCTGTGAAATATGTGGTAGAGCTTTCATTCGAGAATCAAGTATGAAAAGCCACATGGATTCATGCGGTACCCTTTATCACTGTAAGAAATGCAGGAGTTTTGTGGTTACGAAAACCTAACAAACGTAGAAGGAGCGAGCCTACAAAGAATGCTCTTCTGTCAAGAGTTCCTGATGGCGAGGGAGTTGTGGTCTATGAACCGGCGTTTACAAACCGAATGCGATATTACGTTATTCAATGTGAAATGTGTGATGATGCGGAAGCATATCTCGAGGAAGTGGAAGAGCTGGTTTTTAAGCTCATAAAAAGAGAACTCATTTTCCATAAGTCAACAAGAGGTACGTGATCGAGCTTTTAAAGCGAAGAATGAGGCTGTGTTTAAGGGAACGGATCTAAATGAAACTGTTAGCAAACAGTTTTAAAAATAATCCTTTAATTACATAGATCTGAAATGACAGGTAGGGGGTGGTCTCTGTTGGGTGTAGATGGTTAGAATAAACAAGTATAACCCTCTAAAGCGATGTACTTACCTACAACTCCTTGAAGCGCTAAGGAAAAACAAAAACAATGATGACTGTTGTTTCTTCTGTGCAATGCTGTCAACATTTATTGAGAGGGATGCTGATTGTGTTTGCAATTACAAAGGTTTGCAAGATAAATATGACTTTTCGGATATCACATTCCCCATGGCTATTCGTTCTATTAAACATTCCCCATGGCTATTCATTGTATTTAACATTCCCCATGGCTATTCATTCTATTAAACATTCCCCATGGCTATTCATTCTATTAAATATTCCTCATGGCTATCCATTCTATTAAAAATTCCCCAAGGCTATTCATTATATTAAACATTCCCCATGGCTATTCATTCTATTAAACATTACTCATGGCTATTCATTCTATTAAACATTCCCCATGGCTATTCATTCTATTAAACATTCCCCATGGCTATTCATTCTATTAAACATTCCCCATGGCTATTCATTCTATTAAACATTCCCCATGACTATTCGTTCTATTAAACATTCCCCATGGCTATTCATTCTATTAAACATTCCCCATGGCTATTCATTCTATTAAACATTGCCCATGGTTATTCATTCTATTAAGAATTTCCAAAAAAATAATAATATTTCTGTCAACGTTTCCTGTTTAGATTATAAACACAACGTTATGCCGTAAAAGGTTGTTGATGAAGTGTTAGCAAACCATACCAATCTGTTGTAACTTACATTACCAACAATAAAGGCTTAGGACACTATGTTAACATAAATACTTTATCGGCCTAGTCCGAAGTGAACTAACGAAACACCATAATGTCTCGGCTATATGCATGCGCTGCATTTCTCATTACGATGACCAGCACGGGCGAAGTGCTGCCTAGAAACTAGAAGAACATAAAATATACTGTCTTGACCAACAAATTGCTCGTGAAAAATTACACGATGGCAGTTTCAGAATGTGTTTTAGAGATGTACACCATACGCTTGCAGTTCCTTTCGTGGCTTACGCTGACTATAAATAGTTATTGAAACCTCATCAATCTTGTCAGCCTAGGGTCGAAGCGAGTTGGAATATCTCCTATCAGGAACATGAACCAACGAGCTTTAGTGTACATTTTAAAAGCAAATTCCTCAATCGAAGCCATACAGTTCGGTTTACCTCAAGAGGACCATGGATCTAATGCAGTCAAGGTGTTATTTAATTATTTAACAAGCTTGGCTCGCACATTAAGTTTTGTGCAAGAAGAAAAACTTTCTTTGAACGTGACAGAGGAGCAAGAACGCGAATTCCAAGCGGCTAAGGCTTGTTGCATATGAGGAAAAAAATTATGCTGAAAATAATTGCCAAGTGAGAGACCGCTGATATATCACCGGGAAGCACCGTGGCTGTGCACATAACAGTTGCAATTTGAAATGTAAAAAGTCACATTTTTATCCGTGTTTATACATAATCTCCGGAATTATGACATGCACTTTATTGTAAGAGAACTATGTTCAACACCTGGGAGAGTGACATCTATTCAGAAAACTAGAGGAAAGTACATTTCCGTCACGAAATATATTCAATATGAATCAGTGCGAATTAAATGTATGGACTCATTTTGGTTCTTGAATAACAGTCTGGAAAATCTTGCCGAAAACATAGAACACTTTCCTGAAACTATCAAACACTTTGGAGAAAACGGTGCTTCTTAAATGAGGAGAAAGTGCGTTTTTCTCGATGAATACATCGACTCTTCGGGTGAATGTGAAGAAACGAGTTTATCTTCAAAGGAAATGTTCCGTAACAAATTAAAAGAGGAAAATATTAGCGATGAGGACTATGAACATACAAAGAAAGTACGGAAACATTTTGGTGTTAAAGCCTTGGAGGAATACAGCGATCTGTACTTGAAACAACACGTGCTTCTCCTTGCAGACGTTGTCGAAACATTTCGCACTGCAACTATGCGAATCCACAAACTCGATCCAGCTCATTTTGTTTCTCTTCCTTTTCTTACCTGGGATGATATGCTGCTTTATACAGGCATTCAGATCGATTACCTAACAGACAACGACTAACTGCTTTTTGTAGAGCGTGGCATACGAGGTGGTATGATTCACGTTTCGCATCGCTTTGGAGTGTCAAATAATAAGTACATGCCTGAATATGATCGCGAAAAACCATTACAGTTTATTATGTATCGAACCCTTATTGATCTTCGATAAATAAGTATTCATATTTATTATTATTATCACTACGGCCCAGGCAGTACTTGAGGAAGTCGACATGGATATACGGGAGGCTAGCATTTCGTAATATTGCAACAGAAGCTGAGCTGGTAGCTATTCTTGGGGGACGGCTAGAATTAGTCGAGTTCAAGGCCAAATTGAGCAACTACTGTACCAAAATTGGAAGCATAAAGGGAGGATCACGAGGCAATTGCAACGAACATACGATTGAATCAGCCAATCACAAGAGACCAAGCCATGACCACGCGGTGGACAGCGTCAGTAGTAAAAAGCCCGCGGAAATGGATATCTAGAGAACCGCCGAACGGATTAATTTCCGCACGAGTAATTTGAGACGTTTGATTTATTTGAAGAAGAATGACACTAGTCCCATCTTTGTGAGACAAAAACTCTGGAAGTTTTTATCCGATACCACCCCACTCCTCCGCCCCCTGTCAGTTTTCTAATAAATAGTTTGGCATGACGCCACTCTAAGTCATTCTTTGTGGAGCCGTGAGGGGCTTACTTCACGCCAGTTTGTATCGTGATTATAACGCTCTGAATTTGGTTAAGTCATTTTATTTGGGAGCTCTGAGGAGCTAATGTTACAGCGATTGCTTTATCGAATTTAAAGCTCGAATGCTTTTTTAAATTCTGGAATCAACTTTATTTTGTGAGCTAAATATTTCACGCCAGTGCGTGATAACTTGTAACAGTTACTTAAAGACGACGAGTTCAGCTCTAAGGGGGAAGTATTGTAACACCCTAATTAGCGCTCACCGGAGCAAAGGTCCACAGTACAGGACAGAAATACCGAGCAAGATAGCGACTGCTAGTGCAGCCAAAATCTTAAACTTGTTAACGAGCCAGTGACGTGGTCTCGAGGTGTATATTTATGTACATATTGCAGTGTATTTTATATGTGTTTTATTGTGCGTGTGTGCGAGATATTTAGGGCCAGTCTTCGCTATTAATCGCATTAGGACAATTGTGGGTGAACTGAGTAACCTGCAAAGCGATTATAGATAGGTAAAATAATTAACATTGAACTTTCCTGCCAAGGAGTCGATACCAAGATGATCAGCACGTGGTTTGGAGTTGGGATGAACTTCAACAGATCAACGCAGACGGCTACTATGGAGTGCTAATTTGTCCATAGGGGCAATGGGTTGAGGAGGATGTCCTTAGTTCTACAAGCAGAGCGGTGATGTACTAAAATTGGATTATTTCAATTATGTAGTTAGATTTGGCCGGGGAACTTTGTAAATAGTCATGTTTCTTTTCTTGTTGTTTAGAGTTTTTCTTGCACCGACGCTCAATGTTTTAAATGTCCGTTGGCGCGTGGCCAAAGTGTTTGTTAGATATTTGTTTTTCCTTGAGTCATATGTAATGCGCGCGGCGTGCGTGCGTGATTTTTATCCTTGCAAATGCGGAACCCGTTACATTCGATAAATGGTGCTTTATTAACGTTAATATTTGAAATAGGAATGGGAGGAAATTACAGTAAGATATTTGCCGAACAGGTTATTATTCAGATTAGGGTTGCCAAGCGCACCAACTTAGAAGTAATTTGTAGAACACCTTCGTTCTAATTTTGATAGATTTTTTTAGTCCTTTTCAGGTTGACTAGTCACGGCATAGAACGGTGGCGCCAGCATGTGGATATTATTTGTGTCTTTTTATTTCAGGGTCTGTCAAAACCCATACGTGTAATTGTGTGTGTTACTGTGTCAAGTGTGTGTTGATTTTACGTGAGGAGGGGTAGAGATCCTACCGCTCTCATATTTTTGCTGCTGTTGTATTTTAGATGGAAAGACAGGGTGCTCTTGGGAGACCGCTGTCATATCCATATATTTTTCTGACACACACATGTATTGTTGTGCTTTGGGGCACACTTCTTCGAGATTCGACCCCATGTCCTGGGAGGTCGAGATATTTGACACGTGGGTTGACAGACATGCAGAGTTCCACAAACCGCCCGTTTTGCCTGTGACTTATTTTTGATAGGCAGTCCTGATTTGTCCGACTGACCCCTGTAAGCTTTCATGTAGCAAACCTGTTCATTGTGATGGTGATTTTTTAGCCATAATTAATTGGGAGTTCGCCATGTGTGTAACGGCTTGTTGTACGTTGTATGGGTAAAATATTGTATTATTAACGTAAATGTTGGCTGTGTGCCTATTGCTTTGTTTATGACTCGATTCATGTAATTTTTTTTGTGTGTCGCACCCGTGCGGTGTAGTGGTAGAGTATTTGTAAATTTTGACAGCGGTCATTTTGTGTATTTTTATTTGGTCACGTGTTAATGTACTTGTTTTGATTTGTGTGAGAAGTCCTAAATTTTTAGGCAGTAAATGTTGCTACGGCAATTTGATTCCAATTTCACACGGAAATTTTGTGTTTGTTTATATTAGATTTAGGAAGTGTCGGTTTAATTTTAAGTATTGTAGTTGTGTTCCCCCGTGTCGGTCTAGCTCTAGAAATGTGGATTCGTTGTCTGAAGGATCATTCTGGATGATGACGAATCACGCATTCATTGTACACATCGTGATGCATGTAGAACGGCATACACACATATATGGTCACTTTTGTATTTTATCTTAGGGACACTTGGTCCAGGTAATTAATCTCTCCAGAGATTTTCGCCTAGTTTTTGGCATTTTTATTAAGTGGGAGTAAGATGGGAGTTTTTGTTGTTTATTTGTTAAGTGTAAATATGGTGATTTGTTATTAAATTCATTTGTTTTAACCCTGGCTTCACTCTTTCCTGCATGTTATTTTGTTATATGTTACCCTGCAAGTTAATGAAGCGCCTTGACAACAACTTACGATATGAACCGTTACACCCCCCGAAACTGAGTCTCATATGCTTCTTTGCAAGGGTTCATAAAACAAAAATGGCTGCCCAAGTGGGGTTGTTGTTGTTGTTGCTTCGCTGACCTCATATTTATTTCGTTGAGAAATGATGCCAGGTCAAGCGGACATGTAAATTCAGTAAATTCAGGCGATGTTGTACCGCCATGTGCATTAGTAAAATCACTGAGTTCTTAAAGTTAGAGATATTGAACAAGGTTAGAATTTGATATTGTATTTGTTATAAACTTGTTCTGGCGCCCGGAATTAAAATTATAAATTTGCATTATTATTGAACTCAGTCAAAGCAGGAAGATGTTGCCTTATATTTGACATTTAATTGACTTCGGTTAATTGGTGTTTCGTAAATTCTGTTGGTTAGGAATTTAAAAGCAGATCACCAGGTGTTATCTTGTTGTTTGGGAATAAGTGTCATTGTATTCAGTAAATTTTGTTACTGAAATTTTCATTAAATTAGAGCCAGTAATATTTAAATGTGTGACATGTATGTGTGTATATGGCTGAAACCTTGGCCCATAACCCTGTTTTCTCTGAATATATTTTTGTGTGTGATATGGCGAGTGTTGATGAGATTAAGGCATTGTTGGAACAGATGTCCGTGAAGACGGAAAAACAATTAAAAGAACAATTAGGAGCTCAGCGGGAGCATAATGATAAACAATTCGAAAGTCAGCGTGAGAAGATAGAAAAACAATTACACGACATGAGCGATAATATTTCGGTCCAGTTACAAGCGCAGAAGATAGACTGTGAAAAACAATTACACGACATGAGCGGTAATATTTCGGTCCAGTTAGAAGTCCAGAAATTAGACACGGACAAACAATTAAATGAACTAAACCACAAATTGTCACAACAGGCGGTAACACAAACCGAACAATTAGGAAAAATCACTAATGACATTAATCAGAGCGTTAAAAAATGTAGAGAAACTGGCAGGCGAGGTTGCGGAAAACAACGTCAAACAGTTAGGCGAAATTAAGAAATTGGAGGCGAAATTTGATAACAAATTAGTACAATTTGACGAGATGGTGGCAGATAAACTCAAACAGATAGAGGCAGCATGTGTCAGTAACACCGCGGGAATGAAGAAAACCCAAGAGAAACTACAGCAGCAAATTAATTCGGTAGACAGCAACGTGCTGGAATTAATAAAGGAGATTGATAAAGTCGAGGTTAAGGCTGAAACCGAACGGATACACTTGCGGGAGAATTTAGAGGAGCAATTAGGCAAGACACAAGAAATCATAAGAAAAGAGATGGAAGGCCAGCTAATAAACCACACAAGAGGTCATAAGACAAGAAGTAGGAGAGCAGCTCGTCAAGACTCGGGATAATCTGGGAGAACAGCTAGTAAAAACACAAGAGGTTATAAGAGAAGAGGTGGGGGAACAACTAGTCAAAACGCAAGAACAGATACGTGAAGAGCTAGAGAAAAATCAGGAAAGGAACGAGGAGAAAATTAATAGCTTGAAAAGTAGGATCCGGCGAGATTGGGACCAGCAGGCTCACGCAAATAAAGAAGACCGCTTGACAATTTTAAAACGCTTGGGGGAATACAGTTCAAGAATGCAGGAATTGGAGGAAAATATGAAGTCAAAATTACAGGAACACTCAGAGTTAATCGTCAAAAACGAGATTAGATCTTTAGAGAATGCGACAGTAATTTCGACTGAAAATATACCGGAGAAGCAAACAAGTATTGGAAGTCCTGCAGGTTTGAAGTTGGCTGAGGATACGAGCCGGGGTCAAAGTTTCCAGATAAACGAGTAATGCATTCCAGCAATACAGGGGGGAGACTTCAACACCGCAACCGAACTTGGCACCAGCCCAAGTCATCCAAGTCATTCGGGGTAATGATTTTAAGCCCGATAAGTTTAAGGAACATTCAGGAACTACTCCCAAAGCATTTCTACGACAATTAACTGATTACTTTAATGACCAGCACATCGGCCCTGAGAAACAATTAAGACTAGTGGAGAAATTTTTAGAAGGACCTAGCCTTACCTGGTTTTTAAGCTTCAAGTACACGTTCACAGACATGGCTCAATTCCGCGAGGCATTTTTGAAGAAGTTTTGGAGCCCTTCGTTACAGCAGGGGTTGAGAATGGACCTGTACACGCGCAAATATCATAGTACGCATCCAACCCGTTTTTCAGAATTCTTCAGTCAGCAATTGGTAAAATTCAGAGACTTTGACGACCCGCCCAGCGAGCAAAATATGGTTCTAACCATCGGGAAACAACTCCCAATGCACATCCAACAATTATTAGTCGCAGGAAACATTCAGACCGCAGTCCAAGCCGAAGAATTACTCAGACACTTAGACGAAACGAGTATGGTAAGCCCACAGACAGGAAGAAGGAATTTTGAATGTGTCAACACGGCAGAGGTAGTTCAGGGACTCCAAAATAACAACAGCCAGGGGAACCAAACTAAGACACAGTCCACAGGGACACAATTCACGCCAAGAAGACAAGATTTTGACGGCCGAAACCAGTTCCATAATAATAATCAGAATTATCAGAATAACCGCGGGAGATACAATCAGAATAACCAAAATCAAAATAATCAGTGGACGTACCAGCGGGAGTACACAAATTGGAGGGGAAACCAGAGACAAGGTAGACCTTACCGAAGAAATGGAGATGGTAGATGGAATAACGGCAGGGACTATCGCCGAGAAAATAGAGGAGATTATCGGAACAACTGGGACGAGCGATATATTGAATCCCGTAAATACTTGGATCAATTAAGTACTGAAGAAGCGGAGAAGGAGAAGTGGGGGCGTGCCATGGCGAACAGACAGAGTGCCAGAAAGAACTTGGGACAAGATCATTCCTTGCCCAAAGGATCCATTATTAGCGCATGATTTGCGAATCCAGCGAACGAGAGAGCACATGAGGAACCAAGCGGACCGAAGGCTGAGACGGTACCGAGGAAAGAAGTTTCACCGAGAGTTACAAGAACAAGAATTAGTGCTGGTTCGTAGACCACCGATCTCCGACCCTAAGAACAAAGTCTTCGCCAAATTCTGTCCGAAGTTTATTGGCCCGTTCCGGGTAATTAAGAATCTGGGTAACAATGCCTATAGGCTGGAAGAAGTGAGCACCGGTGCAAGATCTGTTTTTAATAGCGCCAATTTGAAACCGTACTACAGAAGGGAACCATTTGATGATTAGGAAAGATGATATGTGCAGAATCAGTATTGCAAAAATATATTTTTGAGAGCCAACACTCAAATCTACGGGGAGCGCCAGAGTACGCACTTTGTTTGTAAACAATGAGCAGCTGAGACGATAGGAGTGGCAACTACTTGAGGAGAAGGGGGAGACCTAGTGGAAATATGAATGACATTCCAACGAGAAGGGAGCACACTAATTGAGTCAGAGGGGCGTACACTCGAGCAGCTGAGTGAAATTTAAAGGGATGTGTTGTTACTACAGTGGATTTTGTTTTTGAAATCCAAACCAATAAATTGTTTCGAATTTCAAAACCTTGCTGAGGATAAATGAACCCTTATTGATCTTCGATAAATAAGTATTCATATTTATTATTATTATTACTACGGCCCAGGCAGCACTTAAGGAAGTCGACATGGATATAAGGGAGGCCAGCATTTCGTAATGATTGCAACAGGAGGTGAGCTGGTAGCTATTCTTGGGGAACGGCCAGAATTAGTCGAGTTCGAGGCCAAATTGAGCAACTACTGTACCAAAATTGGAGGCATAAAGGAAAGATCACGAGGTACTCGCAACGAACATACGATTGAATCAGCCAATCGCAAGAGACCAAGCCATGACCACGAGGTGGATAGCGTCAGTAGTAAAAAGCCCGCGGAAGTGTGTATCTAAAGAACCGCCGAACGGATTAATCTCCACACGAGTGAATTGAGACGTTTGATTTATTTGGAGAAGAATGACACTAGTCCCATCTTTGTGAGACGAAAACTCTGGAAATTTTTATCCGATTCCACCCCACTCCTCCGCCCCTGTCAGTTTCTAATAAATAGTTTGGCATGACGCTACTCTAAGTCAATCGTTTTGGAGCCTTCAGAGGCTTACTTCACGCCAGTTTGTATTGTGATTTGACGCTCGAAATTATCTAAGTCTTTCATTTTGGAGCCTTCAGAGGCTTACTTCACGCCAGTTTGTATTGTGATTTTGACGCTCGAAATTATCTGTCTTATTTTGTGGAGCCTTGAGAGGCTTACTTCACGCCAGTTTGTATTGTGATTTTTACGCTCTAAATTTAGTGAAGTTAATTTATTTTGTGGGCTCTGAGGAGCTAAAGTCGCAGCGATTGCAGTATCGAATTTTGAAAGCTATAATACAGTTTTTATTCTGAAATCAACTTTATTTTGTGAGCTAAATATTTCACGCCAGTGCGTGATAACTTGTAACATTTACATAAAGACGACGAGTTCAGCTTTGAGGGGGAAGTTCTGTAACACCCTAATTAGCGCTCACCGGAGCCGAGGTCCACAGTACAGGACGGAAATACCGAGCGAGATAGCGAATGTTAGTGCAGCCAGGATCTTGAACTTGTTAACGAGCCAGTGGCGTGGTCTCGAGATGTATATTTTATGTACAAATTGCAGTGTATTTTATATGTGTTTTTATTGTGCGTGTGTGCGAGAGATTTAGGGCCAGTCTTCGCTATTAATCACATTAGGACAATTGTGGGTGAACTGAGTAGCCTGCAAGCGATTATAGATAGGTAAAATAATTAACATTGAACTTTTCTGCCAAGGAGTCGATACCAAGATGATCAGCACGTGGTTTGGAGTTGGGTTGAACTGCAACAAATCAACGCAGACGACTACTATGGAGTGCTAATTTGTCCATAGGGGCAATGGGTTGAGGAGGATGTCCTTAGTTCTACAAGCAGAGCGGTGATGTACTAAAATTGGATTATTTCAATTATGTAGTTAGATTTGGCCGGGGAACTTTGTAAATAGTCATGTTTCTTTTCTTGTTTGTTTAGAGTTTTTCTTGCACCGACACTCAATGTTTTAAATGTCCGTTGGCGCGTGGCCAAAGTGTTTGTTAGATATTTGTTTTTCCCTTGAGTCATATGTAATGCGCGCGGCATGCGTGCGTGATTTTTATCCTTGCAAATGCGGAACCCGTTACATTCGATAAATGGTGCTTTATTAACGTTAATATTTGAAATAGGAATGGGAGGAAATTACTGTAAGATATTTGCTGAACAGGTTATTATTCATATTAGGGTTGCCAAGCGCACCAACTTAAAAGTAATTTGTAGAACACCTTCGTTCTAAATTTGATAGATTTCTTTGAGTCCTTTTCAGGTTGACTAGTCACGGCATAGAACGGTGGTGCCAGCATGTGGATATTATTTGTGTCTTTTTATTTCAGGGTCTGTCAAAACCCATACGTGTGATTATGTGTGTTACTGTGTCAAGTGTGTGTTGATTTTATGTAAGGAGGGGGTAGATGTCCTACCGCTCTCATTTTTTTGCTGCTGTTGTATTTTAGATCGAAAGACAGGGTGCTCTTGGGAGACCGCTGTCTTGTCCATATATTTTTCTGACACACACACGTATTATTGTGCTTTGGGGCACACTTCTTCGAGATTCGACCCCATGTCCTGGGAGGTCGAGGTTATTGACACGTGGGTCGACAGACATGCAGAGTTCCACAAACCGCCCGTTTTGCCTGTGACTTATTTTTGATAGGCAGTCCTGATTGTCCGACTGACCCCTGTAAGCTTTCATGTAGCAAACCTGTTCATTGTGATGGTTATTTTTAAGCCATAATTAATTGGGAGTTCGCCATGTGTGTAACGGCTTTTTGTTCGTTGCATGGTTAAAAAATTGTATTATTAACGTAAATGTTAGCTGTGTGCCTATTGCTTTGTTGATGACTCGATTCATGTAAATTTTGTGTGTCACACCCGTGCGGTGTAGTGGTAGGGTATTTGTAAATTTTGACAGCGGTCATTTTGTGTATTTTTATTTGGTCACGTGTTAATGTACTTGTGTTGATTTGTGTGAGAAGTCCTAAATTTTTAGGCAGTAAATGTTGCTACGGCAATTTGATTCCAATTTCACACGGAAATTTTGTGTTTGTTTATATTAGATTTAGGAAGTGTCGGTTTAGTTTTAAGTATTGTAAATGTGTTCCCCGTGTCGGTCTAGCTCTAAGAAATGTGGATTCGTTGTCTGAAGGATCATTCTGGATGATGACGAATCACGCATTCATTGTACACATCGTGATGCATGTAGAACGGCATACGCACATAAATGGTCACTTTTGTATTTTATCTTAGGGACACTTGGTCCAGGTAATTAATCTCTCCAGAGATTTTCGCCTAGTTTTTGGCATTTTTATTAAGTGGGAGTAAGATGGGAGTTTTTGTTGTTTATTTGTTAAGTGTAAATATGGTGATTTGTTATTAAATTCATTTGTTTTAACCCTGGCTTCACTCTTTCCTGCATGTTATTTTGTTATATGTTACCCTGCAAGTTAATGAAGCGCTTTGACAACAACTTACGATATGAACCGTTACACCCCCCGAAACTGAGTCTCATATGCTTCTTTGCAAGGGTTCAATACATATGGTTCTAGCATCACATGATGTTCAAGAGCTACAAAAGGCATTGGATGCATTAGAGAAGTGGACAGATACAAACGAATTGCAAGTGAACATTGAAAAGACTGATTGCATGATTTTCAGGAAGGGAGGGCGAGTATCTTCAAGTGACAACGTGACTTATAAAGCGGAGACATTACACAATGTAAACAGTTTTAAATATCTAGGCTTGACGATACAAACGACAATAAACTCCTTTAGGCTTCATATTAGGCTACGTGCCGTGGCAGCTATGAAAGCAATTTTTGACATCAAGAATTTAAATAGATTATCTCTTAAGACGGCCATGATCTTGTTTGACGTAAAAATAATTCCTATTTTAACATATGGCCTGGAAATCATATGGGGTAAGCTAACGAAGAATGACCTACACACTTTAGAAAAAATCAAAGCCCGTTACTTAAAGACAACCCTCTGTGTATCGATATTTACTAGATCAAGACTGGTTTATGAACTTGCAAAGGAGCCTTTTTTAATTGAAGATCTGAGATTCAAGATCGCACTACCTTATACAGACAATTGGAAGAAACTCTTGGACGAAAGATTGGCCAAAAGGAATGACATTTGTATTGACTTCTACTCGACTGAAGCAATGACGAATAGGACTTGGACCAATACTAACCAGGATCTCCGACATTTTGTCAATGCTATGGCAGTTCATGGATACCACCATAAACTCTGCAAAACTAAGATATTTCATGAACCTGACGATAGTTGTGTGTGTGCATTGTGTGATTCGACTTGTACTCGTTACCATGTTGTGGAATGCACAAAGCGAAATAGGCCTATAATTGACTTATGTTTACATGAAATGTAATATCTTTATATACACAATTTGTGTGCCTTATTAAATTAATTAAATATACATCAAACATGGTAGCAATGGTCATATCCGCAGTACGTAAAATTGCGAAAACTAAGTATCATGTCATGATAAGGAGTAACGGTAACAAAAACACTTTAATCATCCCAAGTAATAATAACAAAATCAGTTTTAATCACAGCAAATTTTCTAAGTTTATGCCGTGTCTTGTGCGAGATTTCGCCTAGTAACTCCAGAGATGCTCATCAGCGAGCTCTTGTAGTTTATTTGAGTACCACTGAGCGCTAAGTAAATTCTTATCTTGAGCACCTCCGGTACTTGACTGCAACAGCTAAACTATCAAACAGTATTTCACCTCCCTATAAAGGCTTCAAAAACGATTGTATATTGAATTTCAGGGCCAAGGAATTAAAATTCAGCAACTTTTCTAGGTTTAAGCCGTGCTTTGTGTAGGATTTCAATGGCCGTGAAAGTCAAAATACCAACTTTATTGAAATATATTTGCCAAATTCCTCAGTAAGAGTAATTAAGAAAAAAATAAACTAATGTGACAGCCGGTAGAATACGACACATTCGTCTGTGAATATGAGTTGCTGATCATGGAAAAAAACGAAAAAGAGCAGATCAATATTGGCAAACAGAAATATTCAGTTGACAAAAAACAAATTTATAAAGAAAATGAAAGTATACCGTGCAAAGTAGAAAGCATCTTAACATTGTAAAATAGCGTAAAGATCCGAAAACTCGCTCTCAATAACAAGCTTAAAGAGTATAGATTATACTCAAAATCAAGCTCGTATCAGCCCCACAAACCACCTCTATAAATTTGAAAAAGTTCATTTAGGGATATAACATTTGAAAATTCCTCACATATTCCTTACCTCTTTGACCAACTTGAGGGATGACTAGGATCATGGAATTTGACCTGCATGTGACAGTTGTATCTGTCAAATAGCATGCCAAATTGCGCTCTTCTTGCTGTCATATAAGTATGGAAAAACGAAAAGAATGTGCTAAAATGTGCTAAAGAGGGTCCCAAAATATATGCTTTCATGGCCATCTGAGGCGGTTTCGTTGGAGGTACCACAAAATGTCATATAACCAGATTTGTAGAAAACGGATGGTTTTCAAGATATTGCCAGAAAACTATATCCGGTCTGCGAAATTGCATCGATTGCCATAGCAACGTTGATCTGTTTCTCAGGGGGAACAGTTTTTTTGGAAATATCTCCGAAACAATTCTTTTCTGTACCTTAAAAAGTGTGTTTCGGGGTCCCTACAAGACCTCCAAGTATTGTTTCTCGTATCTTCTTCTTATCGTTCCCATCCGTTCCAGATGTTGGCTACCATCTTGACTGTGCTATTCCTATCACTTGCAGCTCGGAATAATTCAGTAGATGTTTTTGAGGTCCAGGCTGTGAGATTTTTTAACCAGGATATTCTTCTTCGTCCAACACTTCTCTTCCCTGGTATTTTTCCTTGAAGAATAGACTGTAGGAGATGGTACTTGGTGGTATTCCTCATGATATGTCCTAGGTATTGGATTTTCCTGATTTTCACGGTGGTTAATACTTCCTTAGTTTTTTTTCATTTTTTGGAGAACCTCAACATTTGTGACATGGTCTGTCCATGGTATCCGCAATATCCTTCTGTACAGCCACATTTCAAAGGCTTCTAACCGTTTACATAAAGACTCTGTCAGAGTCCATGTCTCTGCTCCAAGTATTGTTTCTCGTATATGGCGGCTTAATATGAGGTAAATCCGGTCGTTGTACATTTTGTCCAAGCTCAGTGTTAAAGGGCCGTAAAAAGTCAATTACAAATTGAATTTTCAAAGACCGTTTCTTAGTGAGCCTGTACAACCTCGGATCAACCAACATACAAACTTTCAGCTTTCTAGGTCTAATGGATTGAGCCCTGCGTTGATGAGTCAATTTTGGATTATTAGTGTTAAAGGGCCGAAAAAACTCACTTACAAATTGAACTATCAAAAACCGTTTCTTAGTGAGCCTTTACAAACTCGGATCAAACAACATGCAAATTTCAGTTTCCTAGGTCTAGTGGTTTGAACCCTGCGTTGATGAGTCAATTTTAGATTATATATAATAGATGAGATTTTTCAAGCCGATTTGCTCGTAGAAATATGGGATATAACTCATTTTATGCGTACCAATGCGAGGAGCAATATTCGTGGTTTCCACTTCTACTTCATAGGTCTAGTGGTTTGAGCCCTGCGTTGATGAGTCAATTTTGGATTATATATAATAAATTATACCTTTAACCCGGAGACCTTGAATATTGCAAATTCAACTAATAACTTTTCCTGCCAAAAATGTAATTATTTTGGTTCTCATCAGTAGAAGAAGGAAATGTTGTTATTTCTTTAATATTGAACTTTTTCGAGTCCAACTCTATCCTAAACATTAGATTGACTTTGATATCAAGGCCTCTAGCGTTGGGATTTCTATCGCAGCAATGGCCGTTGCATGCCGTCTAATCTCTTCCACACATCTATACTGTTATGTTCGGCAGAGTCTGTGATTGGCCAACGGGATAGTGGCTTTAGGTGGTAGATGTCCTGGCCAGGCTTTTTGAGCTACGCAACAAGCTTCTGGTTTTCTTCATTGGGGAAAAAGACCTTTCCGCGCCTAGTAAACATGCTGAATTTTTACGCAACGAGATGTGGCTCATGCGATGTGCTTACCTCGCTGACATATTCGGGAAACTGAAAGAAGTTACTAAATCTTTGCAGCGTAAAGATATAAACACGTTCAGATTCAGAGACAAAATAACATCATTCAATACCAAACTCAACTTTTGGATCGAATTTGTAAATGAGAAAAACTTTGAATGCTTTTCTCTCCTGGCACAACTTCTGAGTGAAAATGGGATGGAAAGCAAAGCTGGTGTGCACAACAACATTTATGAGCATTACATTAATCCATTTGCCAACCGAAATAAACCTCACATATCCGTGCCTGACTATAAAGATCTTATTGAAATTCAATGTACCTCCGCTTTTAAAACGAAAATTGATATAGTGCCGATGAATGACTTTTGGCTAGGACCGATAGACGCATACCCATCAGTAGACGAAAAGGCTATCCGAGCTCTGCTCCCCTTCGTGTCCACCTATCGATGCAAAGCAGGCTTTTCTACTTATGCTTACAATTTTACGAGTAAGTTGAATGCTGCCCCATATTTACGTATTCAGCTGTCAGACATAAATCCTGATTTCAAAACTATTTTAAGAACGAAAATGAAACAATTTTATTCATCACATTAAAAATTAGACGGAAATCCAATTTGTATTGATCTAAAATAATTGTTTATATTTTTGTACCAAAGTACAGACTTGTATGTATATTTAAAATGTTTCCTCTTTGTTTCCAAACATACTACGTTAGCGTTAGGCTATACAAAACACCCAGGCAATAAGAATAGATGAAAGCAGGAAGAACGTTGTGGGTTCACAATGCTCAGTAAAAATCAGGAATAGAGCTAAGGCCGCGGAAAAACATGACTTCTGAAGGGTTCCGTGACCGAAAAAAGTTTGGGAACCGTTGATTTAAGGCACATTCATGGATGCGGCGATCTTGGTCTGTGTCTGGCCCACTTCCATGTGGCCGAGTGTCCTACCCTTCAAAACGGGGTGCAAATGGCTTTGGTGTGCCATTATGTTGTTACATTCACCACGAGGCTACACTCCGCCCACCATAAGAAGGCAAACACGACTGAGGCAATATCGGCCGCAGCCTCTGGCTGTGTTTACCTTGCGGTTATGCCGCTAGTAAGAGCAGGGAATACTCCTTTCCTATACAGAGCGATCACGTAAGGTTGGTAGATGCATATGTCGTGCGATTTGCGGTCGATTTCCTGTTGCCCTGCTTATTAATAGAGTATCCTTAACTTTTGGATACTAGTGTACATTCCCAGAACATATCATTTGGATGCGCACTAAAACTCTCTTCTATAACAACTGCGGAGTATATCAGTTTGATGTGTACAAACACCTCTCCCTAAAATATTCACAGTACATATCATATGGATGTGAAGAAAACTCCTCTCGATAACATTCGCAGAACAGCTATTGTTTGATGTACAAATCCCACTGACTATAACATTCACGGTTTATAACATGTGGAATCATGTCTTACCACCTCTCGCTGTAAAATTTTCAGATAATTTCATTCTGATGTGTGAAAAATCCTCTCCCTACGTCTCTTCACTTGAAACCTCTCATACCAGGCTTGAAATATTATGTCAAAATGCCTACGGCGACTAAGGATATACAGGTTGTCACTTAAATCGTCTTTATCAAATGAAAGCTGGGCACTATTTGCAAACATTTATTTTACGGAAGTACGCTAATTCTTACCCTTCATTAGGACGGAAATATCAGTGGATTTACATTATTTCACAAGTACAGTACTCTCGAATATCCGGCACAATGACCGGGGAGAATGGCATGGATAGTCCAAAAGCATGTGTTTATTGTAACAAGATTGCCTTCTATTATTTATTTTAAGTAAACAGTTCTGTATAAAGTAGGCTATAATACATTTATTATGATAACTCACCCACATTATAGTGCTGTCTGTAATAGTTCTCTGCTCGCTTACCTCGAGACGTATTTTGCATGCGGCATTAATGTCACCATATTGAAACCCTCTTTGTCCCATATAATCTATACACTGAAGAGCCATCTTACTGAATGGCAACTTGTTAACAGCTGTTGACCAGTCAAGCGGATCCGTCAATGGCATGCAGAGAGCACTTACCTTCCAGCAACCTTGAAAGAAGCCTGTCTCCATCTCCTTGTGAAACATACACATCGCTATTACAAAACAAGTCTGGAGAAAGCAAGAAGTCGTATACCTGTCGCAAAGAACCGCAATTAATATAACTTTCCTCCACCAGGACTACACTGGAAAATTATGTACAATAATAAATCAAACCTATTCAATTTACAGTAGAGTTGAAAAACAGATATTGTTGTAATGTATACTGTACATCACAAAGTAAATTTGTTTACGCTTAATTGCATGAATGTGACTGATGGCCACTATAGGTTATGAAGCTTTAAACTGAGTCGTATACTGAATGACAAATCAAATATATTACAGGCATTTGCCTGTTGCCAATAAAATTGGTTATATCTTAAGATACACTTTTAAGAACCCTGTTTTGAATGTACAGTAGTAGTCATGCATTCAGGTTACACATGTGTCTCATTAGACTATCTTTCGAGCAGACTCTTTTTTTTAACATATATCACTTAAATGTAGCCCTTTTCTAGTAAGAATGAAGATATGTATCAACAAGGATACCTGCGAGCTATAGTATAACATACCTTCCATGAATTAAAATGTGCTTCATGAATATCCAACTTTCAAACAAACCTATCTCAGCTTATATTTCGTGAATTTCCTTCAGTCAACGATAACGCATTATTTGTAATTAAAACTCATTTTACATAACATGAAAACAACTTCTGGCCACTATCAATTAAAGTGTGCTTCTCGAAATCTCCCTTCGTACTTGTCACAACAAGTACCACATGAATAAGACTTTTGCCCCGACGATGAACAAGTGATTTTCTGAGCCACCCAATCAGTGAATTATAATCCGTACAAACTATATGAATACTGCTTTTGGCAAGTATGAATTAAAACATGTGTCGTTATACACCCAATAAAGTACAGACAGTTCCGCATGTATTATTTGAATATGCCTTGTGGCAACTAAGTACCAAATATTCTTAACAGATACTTGTGAGTTAATGTTGCTGCGTGTATACTGTAATACATAAGTATGGCGTAAATTTTTCTTGAGTAAAGTATGCTCGGCATATTATATTTAGATGCGGGTATTAGACCAAATGAATAAGCATGTGTCTAAAAATTTGTTTTCGAATTAACGTTCTCTCCACATGAGTTTAACCAAAGATCCTTTCCTAGTTATGATTCTGCAAATGCTGCATGAATTTGGCTTCAGACGATATGAACTAGCATGTTACTACAAAGTTCCCATTCCAGCAAATATTGCTCCCCATTAAAACATGAAAGCGCATTTGGCCACTAATAATCAGCATGTGAATATCTAAAGCACTTCGCAGAGTAAAGTTTGTTCTGGATGTACTAAATGGTTATTTTTCAGCACACTATGAAAGTGGAGGCGTCTTTTCAATGACCCGAACTCAGAAAAGTAGCCCCATATTTACTGCATGAAAAGGGCTGTAAACTGTTATGAATAAGCAAGTGTGTCTCAAAATATAGTTTCATAGCAAATTTCTCTTCACATGAGCTACTGAAATGCAAACATTTTCTAACATCCTATCAGAAAATTAACTAACCAATCTCCTCATGTACCTTAAGCATGCGCATTTCACATTTATATATTATCACATTTGTTTCCAAGTGCAAAGTTTGCTGTGCATGTACTACATGATTAAGGCTTTACACCTTAATGTATGAAAATGTGTCTTTGAAATGCGGTTAGAAAGTAAAGTTTTTTCGTATGTACTACTGGAATGTTATTAGTCATTACTACGGATAAGCATGTGTATCCTTAAACTTCCGTTCCAAGTAAATTTCTTTCTGGATCTAGTACATGAATATGATTTGATCCCACTTCTCAGTAAAGTTTGCTCTGCATGTGCTACCTGCATATACGGTACCATTAATCCACCATGAAGGAGAATATGCCTCTTCAAAACTCAATAAGAGTAAAGTTCTTTCCGCTTGTGATACATGAATAAGGTTTACACACAATGATTGAGCATGTGTCTCTTCAAATCTCCATTCTTAGTAAAGTTTGAATCGTATATGCTACAAGTATTTACTTTACACCACTATGAATGAGCATGTGTCGCTTCAAATTTCCCTTCTGAGTAAAGTTTGATCCGCATGTGCTACATGAAAATGACAATACTCCACTATGAATGAGCATGTGTTTCATCAAACTTTCCTTCTGAGTAAAATTCGATCTGCATGTGCCACATGAATATCGCATTACACCAGTATAATTGAGCATATGATTCCTCAAATCTTCATTCCTCATGTCCTCCTAGAATGTGGCTTTACACCACTATGAGTAAGCATGTGTATCTCCAAAACTCCTTTTCGAATATAATTTTTTCCGCATGTTGTACAGGAATACGGCCTTACACTACTATGCAGGAGCTTGTGCGTTTTCAAATATCTCTTTTGAGCAAAGTTTGCTCCGCAAGTGCTACATGAATATGGCCTTACACCAGTATGAATGGGCATGTGGTTCTTCAAACTCCCCTTCTCAGTAAAGTTTTCTCGACATATGCTACAAGAATATGGCTTAACGCCACTATGAGTGAGGATGTGTCTCTTTAAATGTCCCTTCTCAGTAAAGTTTGCTCGACATGTGCTACAAAAATATGGCTTTTCGCCACTATGAGTGAGGATGTGTCTCTTCAAATGTCCCTTCTCAGTAAAGTTTGATCCGCATGTGCTACATGAATATGGCTTTACACCACTATGAATTCGCATGTGTTTGTTCAAACACCCCTTCCGAGTAAACTTTGATCCGCATGTGCTACAAGAATATGGCTTTACGCCACTATGAGTGAGCATGTGAATCTTCAAATGTCCCTTCTCAGTAAAGTTTGCTCCGCATGTGCTACATGAATATGGCCTTACACCACTATGAGTGAGGATGTGTCTCTTCAAATTTTCCTTCACAGTAAAGTTTGATCCGCATGTGCTACAAGAATATGGCTTTACACCACTATGAGTGCGCTTGTGTCTCTTCAAATGTCCCTTCCAAGTAAAGTTTGCTCCGCATGTGCTACAAGAATGTGGCTTTACGCCACTATGAGTGAGCATGTGTGTATTCAAATATCCCACCCTAGTAAAGTTTGCTCCGCATGTGCTACATGAATATGGTTTAACACCACTATGAATGAGCACGTGTTCCTTCAAATGTCCTTTCCGAGTAAAGTTTGATCCACATGTACTACATGAATAGGGCTTGAAACCGTTATCAGTTGAGATTTGTTTCCTCATGTCACTGCAGGCTGCCATGTTCCTGTTAGCATTTTGAAAATGTGAGACTACTAGGGTATAATTTGTAAGGGTGTTCTCCGACCTGTGGAACATAGTACTGGCAATCGAAAATATCCACTGAAGCAACCTAGGTAAGCAGTCACTAACAATATAATATAAATAATCACATAGGCATACAATTACTCATTACTATTGTATAAATTAACATTCTCTGACCGATATATTTAATAATTTTATTAAGTAATAGTGGATATAGATTAGAAATAAAAAAAAGCATCAGGTAATCATCGTTCAAAGATCGGAATTAGTCATCCAAATATCTGATTAATTTATTTAAAAAATTAAGAACAAGGTGCATTAGAATTGATTTGCATAATCTTACAATGAAGTTTATCTCTTTCTGCCAAATTGCAAGTGGCATTCGCCACACCGAACATCACACAGTTCACACACACACACACGAATCAAAAAGTTCAGGAAGGCTCTTATTAGTCCAGACCGCATGATGTAAGCCATGACGTGCAAACCTAGCGACAACATGCCTCTACTCGTAAATAGTCCAAGTCCAGTGCCAATTCGTCATCGCGTCAGTGCTGCAAAATTACCACTAAATGTCTGCTCATTTTGTTTTCGTCTTTTTATAGTATCTTGGAAAGCGCTCGTCGATGACAGAAACATTCTATTTCTGATCTCTTATATCGGGTAGTCTTCAATAGTTAGTACACATACGTGTCCCGTTGGAGTGAATTTCGAGATACCTAGTGTTCTCCTGAGGAAAGAGGCCGTTACATTCTCTAGAGTTTCTATACTCACTTTTAATTGATCCCACATATGTTCAATTCCATAAGTCAAAACCGGTATTATTTCCATTTGAATGAGTTCCATTGAGGTAGTCGGGGATAGTTTTTCGGGTTTCAGAATGTATTTCATAGCTCTAATCGCTGCTATAGTTTTATCTCTAACAAGAAAAAGTAGGTGGCCCTGGCAGTTTGAAGGCAAATGCCCAGATATTTGAACTGATTCTTAATGGCTAATTTGTGTTGGTCTCTTCCGGAACGTCATTTGGTATGTCCTTTTAGTTATAATTGTAATCTAATTTTCGATTACCAATTCCGAGAGTATCGATCGCATCTTAGACGTCTTTCAGGAGAGGTACTCCTATGACAATGCCATCAACATACAAGTATACAAAGACCTCCTTATCCTTCCCATGAGTAACTCTTGTCGCATTGGCTGTTACTATATTGAAAAATACGGGTCTCATATAGTCACCCTGTAGTACTCTGTTCGTTTGGGTCATGACACTGGATGTTGTAATGCCATCATCTATGACCTCTCGTGTCAGATAGTATGTTCCTGATGATTATGGCAAGATATATATTTCCCATCCTATAAAGCGCTCTAATTTCGCGATAAGTACTTCCCTATAATAGTAAGTCAAAAGCCTTATTAAAGTCTATGAAAACTGCGAAGACGTTTCCCTATTCATCTATTAAGACATCATATATATCAGTCAATAAATTCCTTATTGAATGGGGACTTGATGTTCCCTTTCTAAAGCCAAAATGAAAGTCCGGAATAGAGGTATCAACCAACTCGGTCAAACTCTTGCATAGGATTTTGGTGAACACTTTGGTACCGTTGTTCTCTAGTGCGATGCCTCGATAGGAGCTGGGATCTTCTGTGTTACCATTCCCATTTTAGAGAATATAAACTTTGGAGTACCTTAAGCACTGTGGCATATTTCCTTTCTCTAAGCATGTGTTGACAATGAATTATATAATGTCTTATAATTTGTCTCAGTGTTAGGGAATAACACCGATTACAATGTGGGTTCAATCGTGTTGACCGACTGAATAGCATTTAATTTCGCTACGTAAGATGATGCAGAGATCTAACTAGTGTAATGTTAATTAGTGTAACTTTCATCAGTACCATTACTATGCACGTTTTCTTCAAATATGAGGAACCGAGCGCGTTTCTACTCCTCAATTATGGTAACATATAAAAACATGGCGGACAGTGTAAGTTCACGTCTAGAAGCTGCTCTCGTGAAAATAGTGAATATAGCGGATGCAGCAGGCAAATATCTAAAGAAGGAGGCTAAAGAGGATATTAAGGAAGCGGTGAGTGTTATTCGAGAATGTTTTATTACAATGAGAACCACATATAATGATATAACTAATGAAAACATGCAGACCCGCAAAGAGGTTAAGGAATCATACATAGATATTACACAAGAGGCCAACGACTATAACTTCACGCAACACGTGCTGCTATCTGATGACATCAATCCAGATTCAGATCTCTTGGCGCTTTGTCATGATGAAACAAGCCTACAACCAACGACATCTCGCGGAGAAGACGAGAAATTCTGTGCCAATGAGACGACAATGGAAGATAAACAATCTGCAAAACTAAGCACACAGCTTCAGTACATGATCGAAAACCTGACATGTAACCTCAAATCAATGATAAAAGATAAAATAATGAAATGTCATACAGGAAATGAGGAAATCAGAAAGGAGAAAGTAATGGAAGCAAACCCTATTACTCAGAGAAAAGATGAGACCAGGAAAACTGGAATCGAAAGACAGGAACAATTACCTCGAGAGCAACAGCCTATCGATGAGAAACAAAATTGTGACAAAGGAATATGGTCAGAAGTCGCAAGGAGGAGACGTGGCAATACGCCACAATTCATACAAACTCCTACTATTGTAGGAACCAAGCAATCCTTCAACCTTCCCTCAACAGAGAACACAAATGTACTCCAAGCTGTCTACCATAAAGCCTGGCTTTATATAGGACATCTTCACCGCAACACAACTTGTGAAACGGTGATTAGCCACCTGAAGGGACTGAACATATCTGAACTATCAGGCTGTGAAGAAATCCAAAAGAAAGGTACCCTAAAAGCTTATAAAGTAGGAATACCCCTTAGAGACCTGAGCAAGATCACTAATCCGGACTTATGGCCGGAGGGCGCAATTATCAGGCGATATCGATTTCGTTCGCATGACGAAGGAGCAAGACTTGATACCCAAGAATACTTCAGCGCACAATTGCCACGCAACCAACATCAGCTACAACCATACTAACATAATGCTTTGGAACGTAGAAGGACTGAAATCTGTCCTTGACATGAACTCCACTTTTAACTTACAGGATTACGATGTACTTCTCTTCACAGAAACGTTCAGCACAAGTGACATAACCATTAACAATTTCTACGGAGCCCACTCCCTAGCTTGGAAAGGGGACAGAGGAAGACCTTCAGGCGGAATAAGTTGTTACATAAAGGCCCACTTACAACCAATCAAGGTAATAGACTGCACTGCGAACACCCTATCCATATCCACACGAATAATAAATATAATGGGAGTATACTTCAAGCCTAAGACACAACCGGAGACAATTATTGGTGAACTAGGGAAAGCGCTAGAAAGCACAGACGATGACAAACCTATCATATTAATGGGAGACCTAAATTGTCGTATAGACAAACAGGATGCAAAAACTCTAGAGGTTAAAGATTTCCTCATGGAGTACCAACTCAAATTACTAAATAAGGAAGAAGAATACACTTACATAGCACCAAATGGAAAAAGTACGATTGATTTAATCTTCACTAACAATCAAGGCCATGGGCAGCTAGAAACTGGAAAAACCACACTCAGGAAACATCTACCCGTGATAGCCAAAATCCAAGTAAAGGGAACGATGCAGGTCCTCACAGACAAAAATGTCAAATCGAAAGTGTCAAGATACATAAATGAAGAGAAATGGCAAGCGTTAAGAATCCAAATACCATTAATAATGAGTAAGCAGAATACCCTAGACGAGACTACTGAGGCTCTAAACGAAATAATTCTGCAGGCTGCCACAAAAACGCCAAGGAACAATCGGATAGCGAAACAATGGTTTGATTCTGAGTGCTATGCTATGAGGAAAATAACTCTACAGTGCCTTAATGCAGCTAGAGAACACGGAAATGGTGCACTGGCAGAGTACGCTTCAGAACGTCGAAAATACAAGCAGCTACTAAAAGAGAAGAAACTATCGTATGATCTCCACGTCGAACAGAAACTAATCGCAGAAGCAGAAAGGAGTCCACATAAGATCTTAAGGTCTTCGAAGAAGCAAAAATCGAGTTATCCAATAAACATTGATCCATGGGAATTACACTTCAGCAGCCTTCTAGGAGAAAAAGATAAAATATCAAATGAATTCACATTGACACCAGATCACTCGCAAGACATTGACTTGATCACATGTGATGAAGTCATCCATCTTATAAGAAACGGCAAAAATAACAAAGCGGCTGGGCCAGACGGAATTTACATGGAGCATCTAAAAGACACCTTACAAGACATAGCAGAACCTCTAACTGCTCTATTCAACAAATGTCTTATGATGAAATCAATACCGCATCAATGGAGAAGATCAACTATAATAGTACTTTACAAAGGCAAGGGAAGGAAAGAAGACCCGAACTCCTATAGAGGAATTGCTCTAGAGAGTGTAATGTTTAAACTGTTCTCCAAAGTCCTATTAGGACGCATCGCGCAAAACCTGTATGCAAATATACCTACATTTCAATATGGATTCACTCCAGGCAGATCAACACTGCACTCGGTGCAAGAAATTATTCAGGAAATAACTCTATCTCTAGCTCATCGCAACTCCCCGATATATGTATTCTTCATAGACTACTCCAAAGCTTTTGATAGCATCAGCAGATCAACATTGGTAAACAAATTGGAGAGCATATTAGGCAAATCAAATCAGGAGCTCCAAACCATCAAGTCTATCCTTGATGCAAACCATATAGCGGTGTATGATGGCATAACTACATCGAATGACATCATACAAACACGAGGGGTCTTGCAAGGAGACCCGATGAGTCCGGTCTTATTCAACGTCATGACAGCGGATATCGGCAACGCTATAAACGTCAATGTAAAACTACTGATGTACGCGGATGACATGGCCATTCTCTCCAAAAGCCCTAAACATTTACAAACGGCATTAGACGACATCAGGAACTGGGTAACATACAACTCTATGGAAATAAATGGCTCGAAAACCAAAGCAATGAAATTCAGGAGAGGAGGCAAACTTGCAAAGGGGGATCATTTCACGTGTGGCAACTCTCCCTTAGAATTCGTAACAAATTTCAAATACTTGGGGGTCACCCTCCAAACTACGGGAATTACGTTTTCACTACACATACAAGAACGAACAGCAGCTGCAGCAAAAGCAATATATGACATACCCAAATTACAACTACTGTCAGTTTCAACAGCAATGGCACTATTCAAGATCAAAGTCATGCCGACGGCCACCTATGGAATACAACTAATCTGGAACTACCTGACGGTCGGAAATCTAAGAAAGCTGGAAAGCGTTAAATCTAGCTTCCTCAAAAGAGTGTTATCCATCTCAAAATTCACAAGAAATAGTTATGCTTGTATCCTTGCACAGGAATCTCTCTTCGTGGATGACATAAAACTCTGCTTTAGTTTATCGGAGACACAAGCATATGCAACCTTCATCGAAGAGAGGAGCAGCAAAGCAAGACAGATACCGGAGGGGATTAGAGAAACCGACGCAATGACATCAGACTGCTGGAAAGGACCAAACTTCCAACTCCGACACCTGTACACACGATTTGCAGTACACGGCTTTCATGGAAAGATTTGCGCAGAAAGCACCTACCATGATCCTAAGGACAGCTGCATCTGTAAGCTATGTAATGAACGGTGCCCGAAATATCACCTGCAGGAGTGTAAAAATAGGACTGTTTCACTAATTGAGCTATCTAAAGATTGGTGAAATCACGACAATGTAACTTTTCATTTTTATTTTATTTTTTCTCTCAGTACACATTGTGTTTAATAAATATAATAATTATGGTAACGGAACTGAACCCGAATCCCGCATAGTCATAGCCTATATCCGCAAATATAGAAAAGGATTGTAGGGAGGTCGATACCCACCCAGCTAGGATAATGACTAGGGAACCCTCGATGCATGTCGGCCATGCAACAACACCACCGATTAGTTACACATTTACATAGAAAATGAACTATCCTAAACACAAAATGGTAGGACGAGAATCTCGGATCTCGGGTGTGAATGCTGAAAGTTGAGACTAACTTGAATTCTAGTAACTAATTCGCAGTATTATCGCATGTCGATTGCAAGAATGAAATGATGATCAGATTTATAAAAAACGAACAGGCAAACAAAAACTAGTGCCTGGGATTTATTTCCAAACAAATACAAATAATAAAAAAAATCCCTATCACCATTAAATAAACACACAAGTTAAAATTAACTGTTACACACGTCAGATAGATCTACTACCTGTAGAATATATTTTTCTGAACATTCTCGTTACAACAATGTAGTTATATTAAATTTCGTAAAATGTTCACGTAACTGACAATCACCCTGTGGCTATGTCATTGAAATGATCTGATTAATATCAGCTGTTCTCTCATAAAAATGAAGTTAACATGAAAAAAACTACATTATACACGGGCGTGCGTAAAATGTAACTATCTACTCTAATAATACTGTTATAAATTGTATAAGGTTTAAATATTTACATCATCTACAATTCTCGTGCTTCACACGGTTTAAAAATATACTACTAACACTATCAGTCGCGAGCTGACAGCTTCATAGTGTCTCTGTTACATAAACAGTTTTTTGAACAATGTTTCAACCAACGATCAAATTCTCAGGTACTTCTAGTGGTAAGTCATAATAAATAAGCCTGAGTATCAAACACTTAAGTTAAATACAGCTTAGAATGTCGTGTCAATAAATAAAACAATAGGATAAAGAGCGATGCGAAACTACTTAAAGACTCTATACATTACGTGGATCACATACAAATACTCTCAGACATAAACAATTCAAACATTTAACCTTTGTGTTAGCGCTTTTACTCATCCTGTAACAATTCGTTGCCCCACATAGCAATATATTCCTTCCTTCCGCAATACAATGAACAATACTTATCAATGGCGTCTTAGTACGCTCCAAACATGTCATACTTCCTTCCTTTCCTCTCTACAAACAATCTTCACAACTCCGCACGGCAATACTTCCATAAAAAAACCATCTTAGTACACACTTGTAGAAGAATTTGTGATTTTACTAGGTAACTACGCTAGAGTATGTTATCGTTCAGAATGCACTCCTAAATCTCAACTCCTGTCTAAATTATTAAACCTCGTGGATCAATTACAACAATTACATGTTCGTTCACAATAATACAATTCACAAGGTACTTCTTATTCCTTTCATTAGCGCTATTCGTTCTTTTTGATCCATAACAGTAGTGTGTTTTGATCGGCTCTATATCCTCCTCCTCCTCACCCTCCTCACAAGATGGCGGCGGCGCGATATCTCTCGAACGCATGGTCGGATTTTGATGAATGAGGTGTCATTGAACTCGGGCTGATACCCTCTTTTCAATGGACAAAATATTTCCACCCCAAAATAAACCCTACCCCTACTATGGGGTGAAATAGTATTTTTAAAGGAAATTTTGCCTTCCAAGTGCAACATGTGAGAGTTTGAATGCTAATATGGAATTAAACGTTGTTCTACATAAAGTGCATGTGTTCGGTGGAAAGCCACTATGAATTAACATGCTTGTTTTTTGTTTTTTACGCATGCCCACTCGTGGCTTTTGTAAGAGGGTGGGGGAGCGGATCCCTGTGGATGGGTTATTGTTGACGGGTCATTGTTTGCAGGTCCTTGTTGACAGGTCATTGATGACAGGTCCTTGTGGACGAGTCTTTGTGGTCAAGTCCTTGTTGACAGGTCCTTGTGGACAGGTGCTTGTGGACGAGTCCTTGGTGACAGGTCCTTGTGGACGAGTCCTTGTGGATGAGTCCCTTTGGACTGATCCCTTTGGACCGGCCCCTTTGGACTGGGCCATGAATTTATCCAAATTATGTCAAAGGGCTTAACTAACGGACTAATAAGGCTAGGAACTTGTATGAGGTATTGTAGGATTTGGGATGAAGCCCCCTTTTAGAATGTATTTTTGAAATTTTGACAAAGGGCCTAACCACACTTCTGTTAATATCTCGCGACCTATCATGCTAGTGACTTGTATGAGGGGTCCTAGCAATTGGGGCGATGTTCTCCTTTGGGAGGTGATTCTATCCCCCACTCCCAAATTGAAAAATCGATATCTTGGAAACTAAGAACCCTAAAATTATGTGTGTTAGCTTTGAAAATAGGTCATAAGATACGATTTTACCACGATAGGTCATTTCACCCCTAAAATAGTAAATAGTAATGTTACAGGGAAAAATGCGGTTAAACACTTAAAAATGATAAATGAACCTAAGATCATTTGTTTTTGTTGAAAAAAAAAAGTAAGAGGATTAAAACTACCCCAAAATTTAAAAATCGTTATCTTGGAAATTAAGAGCCTTAAAATTATGTGTGATAGCCACTCATCTTATCCAACCTATGGATGTTGCTGTCTTTAGGGCATTAAAAGGAAAATGGAAAGATAATGTGCACGAGTGGAGAGTTGAAAGTCTGAGCAACCCAATTTTGAAGACAAAGGATTTTGCCCCAATTCTTCGTGCTGTTCTATCAGAGATGAACCCAGCCATCATCAGTAATGGATTCAAAAAGTGTGGATTACACCCTTGGAACCCAGAGGCTCCACTACACGAACCTCCCTCACAGCTGAATAAACCCACAAATAGTCCTAGTAATATCAATATGTATCATGCTACCACTCCTTTGGCGCTCTCGGCCCAGAGAAGGCTATTTCATTTAATTCCAAGGAGAATCAAGTATTATGGGATGGTAATATAGGGGATAAATCTTTATTTGAAGTGTGGAAGAAAATAAAGAACCAGACTTCCAGCCAAAATGACATGCTAGAAAACAATGATATGGACTGTCCCGGAACTAGTGGCTCTCAGAGCTCATGCGCTGAAATGCAAGTAACCACAAATAATGCCCATGGTATTTCAGCAACAACCTGCCAAATGTCCCAATCCCGTTCATAGAGCACTTCATTGGCCGGAAACACCCACTGAACGAAAAAGAGAAAGCGAGCTATTTCCCAGCGTAGTTACGTCACAACCAAGGATAGAATACCACAAGAAAAAGAATGAGAAGAAAATAGAGCTGCAGAAAGGAAACGAAAGAAGGAAGAACTGAGTAAGATGAAATGACAAAAAGTTAAAACACATCCTGGGCCTACAAGAAAGAAAACAAAGAAAATTATTTCCTCCTCCTCAGATGAAGAATGGATCCCATCCGGCGACAGTGCTGATGATGTCAGCTTTGATCATATCCACCCTCCTATAAATGCTAATTCTGGAAATGACAGCACGCCCTTACAGCCAAAGAAGGGCCCTTCCATTGAGGATGATGAGTTACTACCCAGCGAAAATTTGCGGTCCGATACAGAAAAGCAAGTTCTTCATGAAATAAGCCTGCAAGTTAACAATCCTGACATCAGAAAGGAGCATGGAAGAAACACAAATCCAAATGAACAAAACTTCGTGCAAAACGATCTACCTGTGCCCGAGAGCTCAATCAATGTAAAGAAATGTGACAATGACACTGTTTCTAGAGGTGACTTAGTTGAGGAAGGAAGTTTTATTTTATGCCACATCCGTAAGCCAAATGGTAAAAGAACGTCCAAAATGGCGTTGGTTGCTTGTGAAGTTTTTGAAAATACGTACCAAGCTATGACCCTAAATCCTCTGATAAGACTTCGGAAAGTTTTTGTCAGAAATACAAAAGACATCACAACTATCAGTCCTGATCAAATATTCACGATCTCCAATGTTGTTTGGTCCATCTGATTCGGGTCGGTATTAGTTTTCTGAGTCGCTACATGTGGACTAGTAAAACCGCATAAACATTCTTGTGTTTGGAAGAAATTACTCATTCCTTGAATTGGACAGGTAGCCTATTGCTACTGAAAGTTCAATTTTGTCATGTATATCTGTTTAGTCTATTGTGATAACATTGTAAATATAATGTTTTGTGTCCGTAGATCTATAATAAAAGGCGTTTCTGTAGTATAAATGAGCATTTTCTTTCCATCACCTTTGGCAGCGGAGATCTTTCAACATGTCAACTACTGGTTTCTAAAGGTCATGTACTGGTACTTTGCGCATTTTGATATGTCAATTATTGGTACATTTGTAGGCACCATTTCACAACTTATTAAAACAATCATATGTTGTGTTATGACAAATAATTATTGCATATCTTAAAAGAAAACATGTCACCGATTCTAAAAATCATGTTAATAGTGCCAAACGAATACCACAACAAAGGATATTTGAGAAAAAGTATTTATTAACCCTTGACCCTGTCAACTACTGGTACCGTTACCCCACAAACAATTCTGTTTTATATGTCGGAGATCTTGGAGTAAGAATTCTTCTGGATAACGTGATAATCCTTCTCCTGCACTAAAAATATTATTGTGCATGGGGCAAGTTTAATAACATACACATACGGCTGTTAATTTCTGAAGGTCAACATGTTCTTTCATCGTCGCGAATAAAATTATATGATAATTGGGTGCTGCTTTATATCTCAGAACGACCATTCAATAGTATTTTCTATCACTCATTACAGAGTAATGTTTTCATTGGTATTCTTTTCCTGTATCGAGTACACAAGAAATTTACGTTGAAAATAAAAGGCTGTACGAGGACATCACGATTAATTCATTGAAATGGGCAACTGAATATCATGTAACTAGCAATGTGTCCGCACATTCAAGGGACACGAATTAATTCACATTTAAATCCCTATAGAATGACCATTCTGGCGAGTTGGAATATACAGGCAAGGGGTCATTATACTTCACTGTTGAATGGATAGCAGAACTTAGGGCCACACCGATCGTGTGCATAGGATTGATTTACTTGAACTGAGCGTTCCACTTTCTGGCTGGCACATTTTCTTTTAAACGTTCACTATCCTCAACACAACGACTTCCTCCGAAGAAGTATTAAAAATTTTCGACCTGAATTATCAATCATACTATGTAAAAAGTATTTCTAAATTAATTTCCGGTGCCATATATATGGATACACCAGTATTGGGCCTCTATTAACATTTGTTAGTTATTAATGCGAGAAGAGTGCATCATTAATTATTTTCATACAAAAATGACGTTGCCTTTACAATAACACATCGTCAGTCATGCTTTTCATCCTTGTGTCATGCATTAAAGGATTGCCTACTTCTAGTGATTTTGTTTCTATGTGGATTCAAATGGTTGATGGGTTGACCTGGTATACATGTTTAGTGGGGACGTGGTCACCTCCCGATGATTGGGTTCCCACGTATTTTTTTGTTTTTTTTTGTTTACAGGGTTATGTTTTCAAATTTATCCCCCACGGTGAAAATAAGCGGTAATAATCACTTACTGAATGATTCAAATCGTCAACAGGTCAGTTAGCCACAGGAGAGTTAGTGAGACGGGCGCAGCACATTCCTACCTCAACTCCTTTATAAAATACACCACTAGTCAGTTGCCAGTCTGCTGGTATTAGCGAGTGAGTGAATGTAAATTAGTGTCCACTTGTATAATGCATTTCAGTTGTAATATTATGTTAAGTATTTTCTAGGAAACTGCGGTTCATCAAAGTTTAAAGTTTACAGAATATCAAGGATTAGAAAGGAGTAGTAGGCTACAAAAAATTTCCTACTGGCGAGTGGCTACTATGCAAATTGTAGAGGGGAAATGTTGTATTATGGGCTATTTCTATGTTCTATATCCTAGGGAGTTTTTCTTTTGAGTTTTAAGTCTTTAAGTTGTTACTACTTATTTTACAGGTTGGCTACTCTGCAACTTGGTCGATTCTTGGTGCTGTTAGCGTGAGGGCTGGAACGGGGTGCTTTGTACATTTTGGGGGCAAGCTAGCATTTTATTTTGAAGATTACACAGTAGTTTAAGAGTTTTACCCCATGAATAGGTCCCCTTCAGTTTTAAAATAGTAGATGTGATTAAACTTCTAGCGGTCGCGCCCCTTTATGTAATACACGCGGTCACGCCCCTTTATGTAACACAGACGGTCACGCCCCTTTATGTAATACACGCGGTCGCGCCCCTTTATGTAATACACGCGGTCACGCCCCTTTATGTAACACACGCGGTCGCGCGACGATAATCTAACGTTCTCCCGTTTGTTTGTTTTTTCAATTTCGAGTTTCTTTATCACTTTCAATGGCAATATGACTGCTTTGAGGTTGGTCGAATATGTAATTGACATACAAAGGTGTAAATATAGGAATATTTATGCAATAAAAATCCTTAATAGGAGCGACAACGGTGGAGGCAAAAATGAGGAAGCACTATATGACACCTTTAAAGATTGTGTGTGTGGACGTTGGGGGGATAATGAGCAACTGGGCTATCAATAGTGAATAAGGAAATACTATGATGTTTACTAACATATTGTTCTGGGCGGTCGGCAAAAAAAATTGCACATCCGGTAGTCTACCGCACGACAGCGCCCTTAGAACTTTTGATGAACAACTGAGCGATAACGTCGCCATCAAGAACTGCTACTCCTCTGTCATCTAGCGAAGGATATCGTAGCTTGAGAATATATTTGCCTTTTGCGCACGCTGTAACGGTCAGAGTAGCCCTACGCGCGTTCTTTTCAATTGGACGGTAATCTACCGCAGACCGGATGAAGGTTAATCGTCGCTAGAATCCTCAATCCTCACGCCGTCATTTTGTTTTGTGGGCTATTAGTATGTTCTATATCATTGGTGCCATGATCTTTTTGTATTTAATTTTGCAGATTGCAGCTGTGCAACATGGTACAGAAAATCCGGGTTCAATTCCTGGTTCTGTTGATGACAGCGCTGGTGCTTTCTGAGTTGTATTATAGGGACTTTTGTTTTTGGTTACAAGCGAGCAATGCTAATAATTTAAGTTCTATTGTAGGGGCTTGTATTTTATGGGGGCAAGCGAGCAATGTTATTACTCTGTGTTCTGTCATAGCAACAAGCGAACTTTGTTCCATTATAGGGAATTCAACTATTCTTTCTTTACTGGCGCATATATTACAAAACATCCAAAAGTCGAAAGTTAGTATGTATACACAACTCGCTTTATTGCACTCACTGTTAGATTTGGCTAGGTGTTGCAGTCTGTGACAGGTATAAAATGGAGGCCCTAATGTTGGGATTGCTAGTGTTCTGCAAGCTAATGAGAGAGGTAATTGCTTCTAGTACTATGGCTAACGTATCAACCTCACTCTGTGAAATATGTGGTAGAGCTTTCATTCGAGAATCAAGTATGAAAAGCCACATGGATTCATGCGGTACCCTTTATCACTGTAAGAAATGCAGGAGTTTTGTGGTTACGAAAACCTAACAAACGTAGAAGGAGCGAGCCTACAAAGAATGCTCTTCTGTCAAGAGTTCCTGATGGCGAGGGAGTTGTGGTCTATGAACCGGCGTTTACAAACCGAATGCGATATTACGTTATTCAATGTGAAATGTGTGATGATGCGGAAGCATATCTCGAGGAAGTGGAAGAGCTGGTAATTAAGCTCATAAAAAGAGAACTCATTTTCCATAAGTCAACAAGAGGTACGTGATCGAGCTTTTAAAGCGAAGAATGAGGCTGTGTTTAAGGGAACGGATCTAAATGAAACTGTTAGCAAACAGTTTTAAAAATAATCCTTTAATTACATAGATCTGAAATGACAGGTAGGGGGTGGTCTCTGTTGGGTGTAGATGGTTAGAATAAACAAGTATAACCCTCTAAAGCGATGTACTTACCTACAACTCCTTGAAGCGCTAAGGAAAAACAAAAACAATGATGACTGTTGTTTCTTCTGTGCAATGCTGTCAACATTTATTGAGAGGGATGCTGATTGTGTTTGCAATTACAAATGTTTGCAAGATAAATATGACTTTTCGGATATCACATTCCCCATGGCTATTCGTTCTATTAAACATTCCCCATGGCTATTCATTGTATTTAACATTCCCCATGGCTATTCATTCTATTAAACATTCCCCATGGCTATTCATTCTATTAAATATTCCTCATGGCTATCCATTCTATTAAAAATTCCCCAAGGCTATTCATTATATTAAACATTCCCCATGGCTATTCATTCTATTAAACATTACTCATGGCTATTCATTCTATTAAACATTCCCCATGGCTATTCATTCTATTAAACATTCCCCATGGCTATTCATTCTATTAAACATTCCCCATGGCTATTCATTCTATTAAACATTCCCCATGGCTATTCATTCTATTAAACATTCCCCATGACTATTCGTTCTATTAAACATTCCCCATGGCTATTCATTCTATTAAACATTCCCCATGGCTATTCATTCTATTAAACATTCCCCATGGCTATTCATTCTATTAAACATTCCTCATGACTATTCATTCTATTGAACATTCCACATGGCTATTCATTCTATTAAACATTCCCCATGGCTATTCATTCTATTAAACATTCCCCATGGCTATTCATTCTATTAAACATTGCCCATGGCTATTCATTCTATTAAGAAATTCCAAAAAAATAATAATATTTCTGTCAACGTTTCCTGTTTAGATTATAAACACAACGTTATGCCGTAAAAGGTTGTTGATGAAGTGTTAGCAAACCATACCAATCTGTTGTAACTTACATTACCAACAATAAAGGCTTAGGACACTATGTTTACATAAATACTTTATCGGCCTAGTCCGAAGTGAACTAACGAAACACCATAATGTCTCGGCTATATGCATGCGCTGCATTTCTCATTACGATGACCAGCACGGGCGAAGTGCTGCCTAGAAACTAGAAGAACATAAAATATACTGTCTTGACCAACAAATTGCTCGTGAAAAATTACACGATGGCAGTTTCAGAATGTGTTTTAGAGATGTACACCATACGCTTGCAGTTCCTTTCGTGGCTTACGCTGACTATAAATAGTTATTGAAACCTCATCAATCTTGTCAGCCTAGGGTCGAAGCGAGTTGGAATATCTCCTATCAGGAACATGAACCAACGAGCTTTAGTGTACATTTTAAAAGCAAATTCCTCAATCGAAGCCATACAGTTCGGTTTACCTCAAGAGGACCATGGATCTAATGCAGTCAAGGTGTTATTTAATTATTTAACAAGCTTGGCTCGCACATTAAGTTTTGTGCAAGAAGAAAAACTTTCTTTGAACGTGACAGAGGAGCAAGAACGCGAATTCCAAGCGGCTAAGGCTTGTTGCATATGAGGAAAAAAATTATGCTGAAAATAATTGCCAAGTGAGAGACCGCTGATATATCACCGGGAAGCACCGTGGCTGTCCACATAACAGTTGCAATTTGAAATGTAAAAAGTCACATTTTTATCCGTGTTTGTACATAATCTCCGGAATTATGACATGCACTTTATTGTAAGAGAACTATGTTCAACACCTGGGAGAGTGACAGCTATTCAGAAAACTAGAGGAAAGTACATTTCCGTCACGAAATATATTCAATATGAATCAGTGCGAATTAAATGTATGGACTCATTTTGGTTCTTGAATAACAGTCTGGAAAATCTTGCCGAAAACATAGAACACTTTCCTGAAACTATCAAACACTTTGGAGAAAACGGTGCTTCTTAAATGAGGAGAAAGTGCGTTTTTCTCGATGAATACATCGACTCTTCGGGTGAATGTGAAGAAACGAGTTTACCTTCAAAGGAAATGTTCCGTAACAAATTAAAAGAGGAAAATATTAGCGATGAGGACTATGAACATACAAAGAAAGTACGGAAACATTTTGGTGTTAAAGCCTTGGAGGAATACAGCGATCTGTACTTGAAACAACACGTGCTTCTCCTTGCAGACGTTGTCGAAACATTTCGCACTGCAACTATGCGAATCCACAAACTCGATCCAGCTCATTTTGTTTCTCTTCCTTTTCTTACCTGGGATGATATGCTGCTTTATACAGGCATTCAGCTCGATTACCTAACAGACAACGACTAACTGCTTTTTGTAGAGCGTGGCATACGAGGTGGTATGATTCACGTTTCGCATCGCTTTGGAGTGTCAAATAATAAGTACATGCCTGAATATGATCGCGAAAAACCATTACAGTTTATTATGTATCGAACCCTTATTGATCTTCGATAAATAAGTATTCATATTTATTATTATTATCACTACGGCCCAGGCAGTACTTGAGGAAGTCGACATGGATATACGGGAGGCTAGCATTTCGTAATATTGCAACAGAAGCTGAGCTGGTAGCTATTCTTGGGGGACGGCTAGAATTAGTCGAGTTCAAGGCCAAATTGAGCAACTACTGTACCAAAATTGGAAGCATAAAGGGAGGATCACGAGGCAATTGCAACGAACATACGATTGAATCAGCCAATCACAAGAGACCAAGCCATGACCACGCGGTGGACAGCGTCAGTAGTAAAAAGCCCGCGGAAATGGATATCTAGAGAACCGCCGAACGGATTAATTTCCGCACGAGTAATTTGAGACGTTTGATTTATTTGAAGAAGAATGACACTAGTCCCATCTTTGTGAGACAAAAACTCTGGAAGTTTTTATCCGATACCACCCCACTCCTCCGCCCCCTGTCAGTTTTCTAATAAATAGTTTGGCATGACGCCACTCTAAGTCATTCTTTGTGGAGCCGTGAGGGGCTTACTTCACGCCAGTTTGTATCGTGATTATAACGCTCTGAATTTGGTTAAGTCATTTTATTTGGGAGCTCTGAGGAGCTAATGTTACAGCGATTGCTTTATCGAATTTAAAGCTCGAATGCTTTTTTAAATTCTGGAATCAACTTTATTTTGTGAGCTAAATATTTCACGCCAGTGCGTGATAACTTGTAACAGTTACTTAAAGACGACGAGTTCAGCTCTAAGGGGGAAGTATTGTAACACCCTAATTAGCGCTCACCGGAGCAAAGGTCCACAGTACAGCACAGAAATACCGAGCAAGATAGCGACTGCTAGTGCAGCCAAAATCTTAAACTTGTTAACGAGCCAGTGACGTGGTCTCGAGGTGTATATTTATGTACATATTGCAGTGTATTTTATATGTGTTTTATTGTGCGTGTGTGCGAGATATTTAGGGCCAGTCTTCGCTATTAATCGCATTAGGACAATTGTGGGTGAACTGAGTAACCTGCAAAGCGATTATAGATAGGTAAAATAATTAACATTGAACTTTCCTGCCAAGGAGTCGATACCAAGATGATCAGCACGTGGTTTGGAGTTGGGATGAACTTCAACAGATCAACGCAGACGGCTACTATGGAGTGCTAATTTGTCCATAGGGGCAATGGGTTGAGGAGGATGTCCTTAGTTCTACAAGCAGAGCGGTGATGTACTAAAATTGGATTATTTCAATTATGTAGTTAGATTTGGCCGGGGAACTTTGTAAATAGTCATGTTTCTTTTCTTGTTGTTTAGAGTTTTTCTTGCACCGACGCTCAATGTTTTAAATGTCCGTTGGCGCGTGGCCAAAGTGTTTGTTAGATATTTGTTTTTCCTTGAGTCATATGTAATGCGCGCGGCGTGCGTGCGTGATTTTTATCCTTGCAAATGCGGAACCCGTTACATTCGATAAATGGTGCTTTATTAACGTTAATATTTGAAATAGGAATGGGAGGAAATTACAGTAAGATATTTGCTGAACAGGTTATTATTCAGATTAGGGATGCCAAGCGCACCAACTTAGAAGTAATTTGTAGAACACCTTCGTTCTAATTTTGTTAGATTTTTTTAGTCCTTTTCAGGTTGACTAGTCACGGCATAGAACGGTGGCGCCAGCATGTGGATATTATTTGTGTCTTTTTATTTCAGGGTCTGTCAAAACCCATACGTGTAATTGTGTGTGTTACTGTGTCAAGTGTGTGTTGATTTTACGTGAGGAGGGGTAGAGATCCTACCGCTCTCATATTTTTGCTGCTGTTGTATTTTAGATGGAAAGACAGGGTGCTCTTGGGAGACCGCTGTCATATCCATATATTTTTCTGACACACACATGTATTGTTGTGCTTTGGGGCACACTTCTTCGAGATTCGACCCCATGTCCTGGGAGGTCGAGATATTTGACACGTGGGTTGACAGACATGCAGAGTTCCACAAACCGCCCGTTTTGCCTGTGACTTATTTTTGATAGGCAGTCCTGATTTGTCCGACTGACCCCTGTAAGCTTTCATGTAGCAAACCTGTTCATTGTGATGGTGATTTTTTAGCCATAATTAATTGGGAGTTCGCCATGTGTGTAACGGCTTGTTGTACGTTGTATGGGTAAAATATTGTATTATTAACGTAAATGTTGGCTGTGTGCCTATTGCTTTGTTTATGACTCGATTCATGTAATTTTTTTTGTGTGTCACACCCGTGCGGTGTAGTGGTAGAGTATTTGTAAATTTTGACAGCGGTCATTTTGTGTATTTTTATTTGGTCACGTGTTAATGTACTTGTTTTGATTTGTGTGAGAAGTCCTAAATTTTTAGGCAGTAAATGTTGCTACGGCAATTTGATTCCAATTTCACACGGAAATTTTGTGTTTGTTTATATTAGATTTAGGAAGTGTCGGTTTAATTTTAAGTATTGTAGTTGTGTTCCCCCGTGTCGGTCTAGCTCTAGAAATGTGGATTCGTTGTCTGAAGGATCATTCTGGATGATGACGAATCACGCATTCATTGTACACATCGTGATGCATGTAGAACGGCATACACACATATATGGTCACTTTTGTATTTTATCTTAGGGACACTTGGTCCAGGTAATTAATCTCTCCAGAGATTTTCGCCTAGTTTTTGGCATTTTTATTAAGTGGGAGTAAGATGGGAGTTTTTGTTGTTTATTTGTTAAGTGTAAATATGGTGATTTGTTATTAAATTCATTTGTTTTAACCCTGGCTTCACTCTTTCCTGCATGTTATTTTGTTATATGTTACCCTGCAAGTTAATGAAGCGCCTTGACAACAACTTACGATATGAACCGTTACACCCCCCGAAACTGAGTCTCATATGCTTCTTTGCAAGGGTTCATAAAACAAAAATGGCTGCCCAAGTGGGGTTGTTGTTGTTGTTGCTTCGCTGACCTCATATTTATTTCGTTGAGAAATGATGCCAGGTCAAGCGGACATGTAAATTCAGTAAATTCAGGCGATGTTGTACCGCCATGTGCATTAGTAAAATCACTGAGTTCTTAAAGTTAGAGATATTGAACAAGGTTAGAATTTGATATTGTATTTGTTATAAACTTGTTCTGGCGCCCGGCATTAAAATTATAAATTTGCATTATTATTGAACTCAGTCAAAGCAGGAAGATGTTGCCTTATATTTGACATTTAATTGACTTCGGTTAATTGGTGTTTCGTAAATTCTGTTGGTTAGGAATTTAAAAGCAGATCACCAGGTGTTATCTTGTTGTTTGGGAATAAGTGTCATTGTATTCAGTAAATTTTGTTACTGAAATTTTCATTAAATTAGAGCCAGTAATATTTAAATGTGTGACATGTATGTGTGTATATGGCTGAAACCTTGGCCCATAACCCTGTTTTCTCTGAATATATTTTTGTGTGTGATATGGCGAGTGTTGATGAGATTAAGGCATTGTTGGAACAGATGTCCGTGAAGACGGAAAAACAATTAAAAGAACAATTAGGAGCTCAGCGGGAGCATAATGATAAACAATTCGAAAGTCAGCGTGAGAAGATAGAAAAACAATTACACGACATGAGCGATAATATTTCGGTCCAGTTACAAGCGCAGAAGATAGACTGTGAAAAACAATTACACGACATGAGCGGTAATATTTCGGTCCAGTTAGAAGTCCAGAAATTAGACACGGACAAACAATTAAATGAACTAAACCACAAATTGTCACAACAGGCGGTAACACAAACCGAACAATTAGGAAAAATCACTAATGATATTAATCAGAGCGTTAAAAAATGTAGAGAAACTGGCAGGCGAGGTTGCGGAAAACAACGTCAAACAGTTAGGCGAAATTAAGAAATTGGAGGCGAAATTTGATAACAAATTAGTACAATTTGACGAGATGGTGGCAGATAAACTCAAACAGATAGAGGCAGCATGTGTCAGTAACACCGCGGGAATGAAGAAAACCCAAGAGAAACTACAGCAGCAAATTAATTCGGTAGACAGCAACGTGCTGGAATTAATAAAGGAGATTGATAAAGTCGAGGTTAAGGCTGAAACCGAACGGATACACTTGCGGGAGAATTTAGAGGAGCAATTAGGCAAGACACAAGAAATCATAAGAAAAGAGATGGAAGGCCAGCTAATAAACCACACAAGAGGTCATAAGACAAGAAGTAGGAGAGCAGCTCGTCAAGACTCGGGATAATCTGGGAGAACAGCTAGTAAAAACACAAGAGGTTATAAGAGAAGAGGTGGGGGAACAACTAGTCAAAACGCAAGAACAGATACGTGAAGAGCTAGAGAAAAATCAGGAAAGGAACGAGGAGAAAATTAATAGCTTGAAAAGTAGGATCCGGCGAGATTGGGACCAGCAGGCTCACGCAAATAAAGAAGACCGCTTGACAATTTTAAAACGCTTGGGGGAATACAGTTCAAGAATGCAGGAATTGGAGGAAAATATGAAGTCAAAATTACAGGAACACTCAGAGTTAATCATCAAAAACGAGATTAGATCTTTAGAGAATGCGACAGTAATTTCGACTGAAAATATACCGGAGAAGCAAACAAGTATTGGAAGTCCTGCAGGTTTGAAGTTGGCTGAGGATACGAGCCGGGGTCAAAGTCCCAGATAAACGAGTAATGCATTCCAGCAATACAGGGGGGAGACTTCAACACCGCAACCGAACTTGGCACCAGCCCAAGTCATCCAAGTCATTCGGGGTAATGATTTTAAGCCCGATAAGTTTAAGGAACATTCAGGAACTACTCCCAAAGCATTTCTACGACAATTAACTGATTACTTTAATGACCAGCACATCGGCCCTGAGAAACAATTAAGACTAGTGGAGAAATTTTTAGAAGGACCTAGCCTTACCTGGTTTTTAAGCTTCAAGTACACGTTCACAGACATGGCTCAATTCCGCGAGGCATTTTTGAAGAAGTTTTGGAGCCCTTCGTTACAGCAGGGGTTGAGAATGGACCTGTACACGCGCAAATATCATAGTACGCATCCAACCCGTTTTTCAGAATTCTTCAGTCAGCAATTGGTAAAATTCAGAGTCTTTGACGACCCGCCCAGCGAGCAAAATATGGTTCTAACCATCGGGAAACAACTCCCAATGCACATCCAACAATTATTAGTCGCAGGAAACATTCAGACCGCAGTCCAAGCCGAAGAATTACTCAGACACTTAGACGAAACGAGTATGGTAAGCCCACAGACAGGAAGAAGGAATTTTGAATGTGTCAACACGGCAGAGGTAGTTCAGGGACTCCAAAATAACAACAGCCAGGGGAACCAAACTAAGACACAGTCCACAGGGACACAATTCACGCCAAGAAGACAAGATTTTGACGGCCGAAACCAGTTCCATAATAATAATCAGAATTATCAGAATAACCGCGGGAGATACAATCAGAATAACCAAAATCAAAATAATCAGTGGACGTACCAGCGGGAGTACACAAATTGGAGGGGAAACCAGAGACAAGGTAGACCTTACCGAAGAAATGGAGATGGTAGATGGAATAACGGCAGGGACTATCGCCGAGAAAATAGAGGAGATTATCGGAACAACTGGGACGAGCGATATATTGAATCCCGTAAATACTTGGATCAATTAAGTACTGAAGAAGCGGAGAAGGAGAAGTGGGGGCGTGCCATGGCGAACAGACAGAGTGCCAGAAAGAACTTGGGACAAGATCATTCCTTGCCCAAAGGATCCATTATTAGCGCATGATTTGCGAATCCAGCGAACGAGAGAGCACATGAGGAACCAAGCGGACCGAAGGCTGAGACGGTACCGAGGAAAGAAGTTTCACCGAGAGTTACAAGAACAAGAATTAGTGCTGGTTCGTAGACCACCGATCTCCGACCCTAAGAACAAAGTCTTCGCCAAATTCTGTCCGAAGTTTATTGGCCCGTTCCGGGTAATTAAGAATCTGGGTAACAATGCCTATAGGCTGGAAGAAGTGAGCACCGGTGCAAGATCTGTTTTTAATAGCGCCAATTTGAAACCGTACTACAGAAGGGAACCATTTGATGATTAGGAAAGATGATATGTGCAGAATCAGTATTGCAAAAATATATTTTTGAGAGCCAACACTCAAATCTACGGGGAGCGCCAGAGTACGCACTTTGTTTGTAAACAATGAGCAGCTGAGACGATAGGAGTGGCAAGTACTTGAGGAGAAGGGGGAGACCTAGTGGAAATATGAATGACATTCCAACGAGAAGGGAGCACACTAATTGAGTCAGAGGGGCGTACACTCGAGCAGCTGAGTGAAATTTAAAGGGATGTGTTGTTACTACAGTGGATTTTGTTTTTGAAATCCAAACCAATAAATTGTTTCGAATTTCAAAACCTTGCTGAGGATAAATGAACCCTTATTGATCTTCGATAAATAAGTATTCATATTTATTATTATTATTACTACGGCCCAGGCAGCACTTAAGGAAGTCGACATGGATATAAGGGAGGCCAGCATTTCGTAATGATTGCAACAGGAGGTGAGCTGGTAGCTATTCTTGGGGAACGGCCAGAATTAGTCGAGTTCGAGGCCAAATTGAGCAACTACTGTACCAAAATTGGAGGCATAAAGGAAAGATCACGAGGTACTCGCAACGAACATACGATTGAATCAGCCAATCGCAAGAGACCAAGCCATGACCACGAGGTGGATAGCGTCAGTAGTAAAAAGCCCGCGGAAGTGTGTATCTAAAGAACCGCCGAACGGATTAATCTCCACACGAGTGAATTGAGACGTTTGATTTATTTGGAGAAGAATGACACTAGTCCCATCTTTGTGAGACGAAAACTCTGGAAATTTTTATCCGATTCCACCCCACTCCTCCGCCCCTGTCAGTTTCTAATAAATAGTTTGGCATGACGCTACTCTAAGTCAATCGTTTTGGAGCCTTCAGAGGCTTACTTCACGCCAGTTTGTATTGTGATTTGACGCTCGAAATTATCTAAGTCTTTCATTTTGGAGCCTTCAGAGGCTTACTTCACGCCAGTTTGTATTGTGATTTTGACGCTCGAAATTATCTGTCTTATTTTGTGGAGCCTTGAGAGGCTTACTTCACGCCAGTTTGTATTGTGATTTTTACGCTCTAAATTTAGTGAAGTTAATTTATTTTGTGGGCTCTGAGGAGCTAAAGTCGCAGCGATTGCAGTATCGAATTTTGAAAGCTATAATACAGTTTTTATTCTGAAATCAACTTTATTTTGTGAGCTAAATATTTCACGCCAGTGCGTGATAACTTGTAACATTTACATAAAGACGACGAGTTCAGCTTTGAGGGGGAAGTTCTGTAACACCCTAATTAGCGCTCACCGGAGCCGAGGTCCACAGTACAGGATGGAAATACCGAGCGAGATAGCGAATGTTAGTGCAGCCAGGATCTTGAACTTGTTAACGAGCCAGTGGCGTGGTCTCGAGATGTATATTTTATGTACAAATTGCAGTGTATTTTATATGTGTTTTTATTGTGCGTGTGTGCGAGAGATTTAGGGCCAGTCTTCGCTATTAATCACATTAGGACAATTGTGGGTGAACTGAGTAGCCTGCAAGCGATAATAGATAGGTAAAATAATTAACATTGAACTTTTCTGCCAAGGAGTCGATACCAAGATGATCAGCACGTGGTTTGGAGTTGGGTTGAACTGCAACAAATCAACGCAGACGACTACTATGGAGTGCTAATTTGTCCATAGGGGCAATGGGTTGAGGAGGATGTCCTTAGTTCTACAAGCAGAGCGGTGATGTACTAAAATTGGATTATTTCAATTATGTAGTTAGATTTGGCCGGGGAACTTTGTAAATAGTCATGTTTCTTTTCTTGTTTGTTTAGAGTTTTTCTTGCACCGACACTCAATGTTTTAAATGTCCGTTGGCGCGTGGCCAAAGTGTTTGTTAGATATTTGTTTTTCCCTTGAGTCATATGTAATGCGCGCGGCATGCGTGCGTGATTTTTATCCTTGCAAATGCGGAACCCGTTACATTCGATAAATGGTGCTTTATTAACGTTAATATTTGAAATAGGAATGGGAGGAAATTACTGTAAGATATTTGCTGAACAGGTTATTATTCATATTAGGGTTGCCAAGCGCACCAACTTAAAAGTAATTTGTAGAACACCTTCGTTCTAAATTTGATAGATTTCTTTGAGTCCTTTTCAGGTTGACTAGTCACGGCATAGAACGGTGGTTCCAGCATGTGGATATTATTTGTGTCTTTTTATTTCAGGGTCTGTCAAAACCCATACGTGTGATTATGTGTGTTACTGTGTCAAGTGTGTGTTGATTTTATGTGAGGAGGGGGTAGATGTCCTACCGCTCTCATTTTTTTGCTGCTGTTGTATTTTAGATCGAAAGACAGGGTGCTCTTGGGAGACCGCTGTCTTGTCCATATATTTTTCTGACACACACACGTATTATTGTGCTTTGGGGCACACTTCTTCGAGATTCGACCCCATGTCCTGGGAGGTCGAGGTTATTGACACGTGGGTCGACAGACATGCAGAGTTCCACAAACCGCCCGTTTTGCCTGTGACTTATTTTTGATAGGCAGTCCTGATTGTCCGACTGACCCCTGTAAGCTTTCATGTAGCAAACCTGTTCATTGTGATGGTTATTTTTAAGCCATAATTAATTGGGAGTTCGCCATGTGTGTAACGGCTTTTTGTTCGTTGCATGGTTAAAAAATTGTATTATTAACGTAAATGTTAGCTGTGTGCCTATTGCTTTGTTGATGACTCGATTCATGTAAATTTTGTGTGTCACACCCGTGCGGTGTAGTGGTAGGGTATTTGTAAATTTTGACAGCGGTCATTTTGTGTATTTTTATTTGGTCACGTGTTAATGTACTTGTGTTGATTTGTGTGAGAAGTCCTAAATTTTTAGGCAGTAAATGTTGCTACGGCAATTTGATTCCAATTTCACACGGAAATTTTGTGTTTGTTTATATTAGATTTAGGAAGTGTCGGTTTAGTTTTAAGTATTGTAAATGTGTTCCCCGTGTCGGTCTAGCTCTAAGAAATGTGGATTCGTTGTCTGAAGGATCATTCTGGATGATGACGAATCACGCATTCATTGTACACATCGTGATGCATGTAGAACGGCATACGCACATAAATGGTCACTTTTGTATTTTATCTTAGGGACACTTGGTCCAGGTAATTAATCTCTCCAGAGATTTTCGCCTAGTTTTTGGCATTTTTATTAAGTGGGAGTAAGATGGGAGTTTTTGTTGTTTATTTGTTAAGTGTAAATATGGTGATTTGTTATTAAATTCATTTGTTTTAACCCTGGCTTCACTCTTTCCTGCATGTTATTTTGTTATATGTTACCCTGCAAGTTAATGAAGCGCTTTGACAACAACTTACGATATGAACCGTTACACCCCCCGAAACTGAGTCTCATATGCTTCTTTGCAAGGGTTCAATACATATGGTTCTAGCATCACATGATGTTCAAGAGCTACAAAAGGCATTGGATGCATTAGAGAAGTGGACAGATACAAACGAATTGCAAGTGAACATTGAAAAGACTGATTGCATGATTTTCAGGAAGGGAGGGCGAGTATCTTCAAGTGACAAAGTGACTTATAAAGCGGAGACATTACACAATGTAAACAGTTTTAAATATCTAGGCTTGACGATACAAACGACAATAAACTCCTTTAGGCTTCATATTAGGCTACGTGCCGTGGCAGCTATGAAAGCAATTTTTGACATCAAGAATTTAAATAGATTATCTCTTAAGACGGCCATGATCTTGTTTGACGTAAAAATAATTCCTATTTTAACATATGGCCTGGAAATCATATGGGGTAAGCTAACGAAGAATGACCTACACACTTTAGAAAAAATCAAAGCCCGTTACTTAAAGACAACCCTCTGTGTATCGATATTTACTAGATCAAGACTGGTTTATGAACTTGCAAAGGAGCCTTTTTTAATTGAAGATCTGAGATTCAAGATCGCACTACCTTATACAGACAATTGGAAGAAACTCTTGGACGAAAGATTGGCCAAAAGGAATGACATTTGTATTGACTTCTACTCGACTCAAGCAATGACGAATAGGACTTGGACCAATACTAACCAGGATCTCCGACATTTTGTCAATGCTATGGCAGTTCATGGATACCACCATAAACTCTGCAAAACTAAGATATTTCATGAAACTGACGATAGTTGTGTGTGTGCATTGTGTGATTCGACTTGTACTCGTTACCATGTTGTGGAATGCACAAAGCGAAATAGGCCTATAATTGACTTATGTTTACATGAAATGTAATATCTTTATATACACAATTTGTGTGCCTTATTAAATTAATTAAATATACATCAAACATGGTAGCAATGGTCATATCCGCAGTACGTAAAATTGCGAAAACTAAGTATCATGTCATGATAAGAAGTAACGGTAACAAAAACACTTTAATCATCCCAAGTAATAATAACAAAATCAGTTTTAATCACAGCAAATTTTCTAAGTTTATGCCGTGTCTTGTGCGAGATTTCGCCTAGTAACTCCAGAGATGCTCATCAGCGAGCTCTTGTAGTTTATTTGAGTACCACTGAGCGCTAAGTAAATTCTTATCTTGAGCACCTCCGGTACTTGACTGCAAGAGCTAAACTATCAAACAGTATTTCACCTCCCTATAAAGGCTTCAAAAACGATTGTATATTGAATTTCAGGGCCAAGGAATTAAAATTCAGCAACTTTTCTAGGTTTAAGCCGTGCTTTGTGTAGGATTTCAATGGCCGTGAAAGTCAAAATACCAACTTTATTGAAATATATTTGCCAAATTCCTCAGTAAGAGTAATTAAGAAAAAAATAAACTAATGTGACAGCCGGTAGAATACGACACATTCGTCTGTGAATATGAGTTGCTGATCATGGAAAAAAACGAAAAAGAGCAGATCAATATTGGCAAACAGAAATATTCAGTTGACAAAAAATAAATTTATAAAGAAAATGAAAGTATACCGTGCAAAGTAGAAAGCATCTTAACATTGTAAAATAGCGTAAAGATCCGAAAACTCGCTCTCAATAACAAGCTTAAAGAGTATAGATTATACTCAAAATCAAGCTCGTATCAGCCCCACAAACCACCTCTATAAATTTGAAAAAGTTCATTTAGGGATATAACATTTGAAAATTCCTCACATATTCCTTACCTCTTTGACCAACTTGAGGGATGACTAGGATCATGGAATTTGGCCTGCATGTGACAGTTGTATCTGTCAAATAGCATGCCAAATTGCGCTCTTCTTGCTGTCATATAAGTATGGAAAAACGAAAAGAATGTGCTAAAATGTGCTAAAGAGGGTCCCAAAATATATGCTTTCATGGCCATCTGAGGCGGTTTCGTTGGAGGTACCACAAAATGTCATATAACCAGATTTGTAGAAAACGGATGGTTTTCAAGATATTGCCAGAAAACTATATCCGGTCTGCGAAATTGCATCGATTGCCATAGCAACGTTGATCTGTTTCTCAGGGGGAACAGTTTTTTGGGAAATATCTCCGAAACAATTCTTTTCTGTACCTTAAAAAGTGTGTTTCGGGGTCCCTACAAGACCTCCAAGTATTGTTTCTCGTATCTTCTTCTTATCGTTCCCATCCGTTCCAGATGTTGGCTACCATCTTGACTGTGCTATTCCTATCACTTGCAGCTCGGAATAATTCAGTAGATGTTTTTGAGGTCCAGGCTGTGAGATTTTTTAACCAGGATATTCTTCTTCGTCCAACACTTCTCTTCCCTGGTATTTTTCCTTGAAGAATAGACTGTAGGAGATGGTACTTGGTGGTATTCCTCATGATATGTCCTAGGTATTGGATTTTCCTGATTTTCACGGTGGTTAATACTTCCTTAGTTTTTTTTCATTTTTTGGAGAACCTCAACATTTGTGACATGGTCTGTCCATGGTATCCGCAATATCCTTCTGTACAGCCACATTTCAAAGGCTTCTAACCGTTTACATAAAGACTCTGTCAGAGTCCATGTCTCTGCTCCAAGTATTGTTTCTCGTATATGGCGGCTTAATATGAGGTAAATCCGGTCGTTGTACATTTTGTCCAAGCTCAGTGTTAAAGGGCCGTAAAAAGTCAATTACAAATTGAATTTTCAAAGACCGTTTCTTAGTGAGCCTGTACAACCTCGGATCAACCAACATACAAACTTTCAGCTTTCTAGGTCTAATGGATTGAGCCCTGCGTTGATGAGTCAATTTTGGATTATTAGTGTTAAAGGGCCGAAAAAACTCACTTACAAATTGAACTATCAAAAACCGTTTCTTAGTGAGCCTTTACAAACTCGGATCAAACAACATGCAAATTTCAGTTTCCTAGGTCTAGTGGTTTGAACCCTGCGTTGATGAGTCAATTTTAGATTATATATAATAGATGAGATTTTTCAAGCCGATTTGCTCGTAGAAATATGGGATATAACTCATTTTATGCGTACCAATGCGAGGAGCAATATTCGTGGTTTCCACTTCTACTTCATAGGTCTAGTGGTTTGAGCCCTGCGTTGATGAGTCAATTTTGGATTATATATAATAAATTATACCTTTAACCCGGAGACCTTGAATATTGCAAATTCAACTAATAACTTTTCCTGCCAAAAATGTAATTATTTTGGTTCTCATCAGTAGAAGAAGGAAATGTTGTTATTTCTTTAATATTGAACTTTTTCGAGTCCAACTCTATCCTAAACATTAGATTGACTTTGATATCAAGGCCTCTAGCGTTGGGATTTCTATCGCAGCAATGGCCGTTGCATGCCGTCTAATCTCTTCCACACATCTATACTGTTATGTTCGGCAGAGTCTGTGATTGGCCAACGGGATAGTGGCTTTAGGTGGTAGATGTCCTGGCCAGGCTTTTTGAGCTACGCAACAAGCTTCTGGTTTTCTTCATTGGGGAAAAAGACCTTTCCGCGCCTAGTAAACATGCTGAATTTTTACGCAACGAGATGTGGCTCATGCGATGTGCTTACCTCGCTGACATATTCGGGAAACTGAAAGAAGTTACTAAATCTTTGCAGCGTAAAGATATAAACACGTTCAGATTCAGAGACAAAATAACATCATTCAATACCAAACTCAACTTTTGGATCGAATTTGTAAATGAGAAAAACTTTGAATGCTTTTCTCTCCTGGCACAACTTCTGAGTGAAAATGGGATGGAAAGCAAAGCTGGTGTGCACAACAACATTTATGAGCATTACATTAATCCATTTGCCAACCGAAATAAACCTCACATATCCGTGCCTGACTATAAAGATCTTATTGAAATTCAATGTACCTCCGCTTTTAAAACGAAAATTGATATAGTGCCGATGAATGACTTTTGGCTAGGACCGATAGACGCATACCCATCAGTAGACGAAAAGGCTATCCGAGCTCTGCTCCCCTTCGTGTCCACCTATCGATGCAAAGCAGGCTTTTCTACTTATGCTTACAATTTTACGAGTAAGTTGAATGCTGCCCCATATTTACGTATTCAGCTGTCAGACATAAATCCTGATTTCAAAACTATTTTAAGAACGAAAATGAAACAATTTTATTCATCACATTAAAAATTAGACGGAAATCCAATTTGTATTGATCTAAAATAATTGTTTATATTTTTGTACCAAAGTACAGACTTGTATGTATATTTAAAATGTTTCCTCTTTGTTTCCAAACATACTACGTTAGCGTTAGGCTATACAAAACACCCAGGCAATAAGAATAGATGAAAGCAGGAAGAACGTTGTGGGTTCACAATGCTCAGTAAAAATCAGGAATAGAGCTAAGGCCGCGGAAAAACATGACTTCTGAAGGGTTCCGTGACCGAAAAAAGTTTGGGAACCGTTGATTTAAGGCACATTCATGGATGCGGCGATCTTGGTCTGTGTCTGGCCCACTTCCATGTGGCCGAGTGTCCTACCCTTCAAAACGGGGTGCAAATGGCTTTGGTGTGCCATTATGTTGTTACATTCACCACGAGGCTACACTCCGCCCACCATAAGAAGGCAAACACGACTGAGGCAATATCGGCCGCAGCCTCTGGCTGTGTTTACCTTGCGGTTATGCCGCTAGTAAGAGCAGGGAATACTCCTTTCCTATACAGAGCGATCACGTAAGGTTGGTAGATGCATATGTCGTGCGATTTGCGGTCGATTTCCTGTTGCCCTGCTTATTAATAGAGTATCCTTAACTTTTGGATACTAGTGTACATTCCCAGAACAAATCATTTGGATGCGCACTAAAACTCTCTTCTATAACAACTGCGGAGTATATCAGTTTGATGTGTACAAACACCTCTCCCTAAAATATTCACAGTACATATCATATGGATGTGAAGAAAACTCCTCTCGATAACATTCGCAGAACAGCTATTGTTTGATGTACAAATCCCACTAACTATAACATTCACGGTTTATAACATGTGGAATCATGTCTTACCACCTCTCGCTGTAACATTTTCAGATAATTTCATTCTGATGTGTGAAAAATCCTCTCCCTACGTCTCTTCACTTGAAACCTCTCATACCAGGCTTGAAATATTATGTCAAAATGCCTACGGCGACTAAGGATATACAGGTTGTCACTTAAATCGTCTTTATCAAATGAAAGCTGGGCACTATTTGCGAACATTTATTTTACGGAAGTACGCTAATTCTTACCCTTCATTAGGACGGAAATATCAGTGGATTTACATTATTTCACAAGTACAGTACTCTCGAATATCCGGCACAATGACCGGGGAGAATGGCATGGATAGTCCAAAAGCATGTGTTTATTGTAACAAGATTGCCTTCTATTATTTATTTTAAGTAAACAGTTCTGTATAAAGTAGGCTATAATACATTTATTATGATAACTCACCCACATTATAGTGCTGTCTGTAATAGTTCTCTGCTCGCTTACCTCGAGACGTATTTTGCATGCGGCATTAATGTCACCATATTGAAACCCTCTTTGTCCCATATAATCTATACACTGAAGAGCCATCTTACTGAATGGCAACTTGTTAACAGCTGTTGACCAGTCAAGCGGATCCGTCAATGGCATGCAGAGAGCACTTACCTTCCAGCAACCTTGAAAGAAGCCTGTCTCCATCTCCTTGTGAAACATACACATCGCTATTACAAAACAAGTCTGGAGAAAGCAAGAAGTCGTATACCTGTCGCAAAGAACCGCAATTAATATAACTTTCCTCCACCAGGACTACACTGGAAAATTATGTACAATAATAAATCAAACCTATTCAATTTACAGTAGAGTTGAAAAACAGATATTGTTGTAATGTATACTGTACATCACAAAGTAAATTTGTTTACGCTTAATTGCATGAATGTGACTGATGGCCACTATAGGTTATGAAGCTTTAAACTGAGTCGTATACTGAATGACAAATCAAATATATTACAGGCATTTGCCTGTTGCCAATAAAATTGGTTATATCTTAAGATACACTTTTAAGAACCCTGTTTTGAATGTACAGTAGTAGTCATGCATTCAGGTTACACATGTGTCTCATTAGACTATCTTTCGAGCAGACTCTTTTTTTTAACATATATCACTTAAATGTAGCCCTTTTCTAGTAAGAATGAAGATATGTATCAACAAGGATACCTGCGAGCTATAGTATAACATACCTTCCATGAATTAAAATGTGCTTCATGAATATCCAACTTTCAAACAAACCTATCTCAGCTTATATTTCGTGAATTTCCTTCAGTCAACGATAACGCATTATTTGTAATTAAAACTCATTTTACATAACATGAAAACAACTTCTGGCCACTATCAATTAAAGTGTGCTTCTCGAAATCTCCCTTCGTACTTGTCACAACAAGTACCACATGAATAAGACTTTTGCCCCGACGATGAACAAGTGATTTTCTGAGCCACCCAATCAGTGAATTATAATCCGTACAAACTATATGAATACTGCTTTTGGCAAGTATGAATTAAAACATGTGTCGTTATACACCCAATAAAGTACAGACAGTTCCGCATGTATTATTTGAATATGCCTTGTGGCAACTAAGTACCAAATATTCTTAACAGATACTTGTGAGTTAATGTTGCTGCGTGTATACTGTAATACATAAGTATGGCGTAAATTTTTCTTGAGTAAAGTATGCTCGGCATATTATATTTAGATGCGGGTATTAGACCAAATGAATAAGCATGTGTCTAAAAATTTGTTTTCGAATTAACGTTCTCTCCACATGAGTTTAACCAAAGATCCTTTCCTAGTTATGATTCTGCAAATGCTGCATGAATTTGGCTTCAGACGATATGAACTAGCATGTTACTACAAAGTTCCCATTCCAGCAAATATTGCTCCCCATTAAAACATGAAAGCGCATTTGGCCACTAATAATCAGCATGTGAATATCTAAAGCACTTCGCAGAGTAAAGTTTGTTCTGGATGTACTAAATGGTTATTTTTCAGCACACTATGAAAGTGGAGGCGTCTTTTCAATGACCCGAACTCAGAAAAGTAGCCCCATATTTACTGCATGAAAAGGGCTGTAAACTGTTATGAATAAGCAAGTGTGTCTCAAAATATAGTTTCATAGCAAAGTTCTCTTCACATGAGCTACTGAAATGCAAACATTTTCTAACATCCTATCAGAAAATTAACTAACCAATCTCCTCATGTACCTTAAGCATGCGCATTTCACATTTATATATTATCACATTTGTTTCCAAGTGCAAAGTTTGCTGTGCATGTACTACATGATTAAGGCTTTACACCTTAATGTATGAAAATGTGTCTTTGAAATGCGGTTAGAAAGTAAAGTTCTTTTCGTATGTACTACTGGAATGTTATTAGTCATTACTACGGATAAGCATGTGTATCCTTAAACTTCCGTTCCAAGTAAATTTCTTTCTGGATCTAGTACATGAATATGATTTGATCCCACTTCTCAGTAAAGTTTGCTCTGCATGTGCTACCTGCATATACGGTACCATTAATCCACCATGAAGGAGAATATGCCTCTTCAAAACTCAATAAGAGTAAAGTTCTTTCCGCTTGTGATACATGAATAAGGTTTACACACAATGATTGAGCATGTGTCTCTTCAAATCTCCATTCTTAGTAAAGTTTGAATCGTATATGCTACAAGTATTTACTTTACACCACTATGAATGAGCGTGTGTTTCATCAAACTTTCCTTCTGAGTAAAATTCGATCTGCATGTGCCACATGAATATCGCATTACACCAGTATAATTGAGCATATGATTCCTCAAATCTTCATTCCTCATGTCCTCCTAGAATGTGGCTTTACACCACTATGAGTAAGCATGTGTATCTCCAAAACTCCTTTTCGAATATAATTTTTTCCGCATGTTGTACAGGAATACGGCCTTACACTACTATGCAGGAGCTTGTGCGTTTTCAAATATCTCTTTTGAGCAAAGTTTGCTCCGCAAGTGCTACATGAATATGGCCTTACACCAGTATGAATGGGCATGTGGTTCTTCAAACTCCCCTTCTCAGTAAAGTTTTCTCGACATATGCTACAAGAATATGGCTTAACGCCACTATGAGTGAGGATGTGTCTCTTTAAATGTCCCTTCTCAGTAAAGTTTGCTCGACATGTGCTACAAAAATATGGCTTTTCGCCACTATGAGTGAGGAAGTGTCTCTTCAAATGTCCCTTCTCAGTAAAGTTTGATCCGCATGTGCTACATGAATATGGCTTTACACCACTATGAATTCGCATGTGTTTGTTCAAACACCCCTTCCGAGTAAACTTTGATCCGCATGTGCTACAAGAATATGGCTTTACGCCACTATGAGTGAGCATGTGAATCTTCAAATGTCCCTTCTCAGTAAAGTTTGCTCCGCATGTGCTACATGAATATGGCCTTACACCACTATGAGTGAGGATGTGTCTCTTCAAATTTTCCTTCACAGTAAAGTTTGATCCGCATGTGCTACAAGAATATGGCTTTACACCACTATGAGTGCGCTTGTGTCTCTTCAAATGTCCCTTCCAAGTAAAGTTTGCTCCGCATGTGCTACAAGAATGTGGCTTTACGCCACTATGAGTGAGCATGTGTGTATTCAAATATCCCACCCTAGTAAAGTTTGCTCCGCATGTGCTACATGAATATGGTTTAACACCACTATGAATGAGCACGTGTTCCTTCAAATGTCCTTTCCGAGTAAAGTTTGATCCACATGTACTACATGAATAGGGCTTGAAACCGTTATCAGTTGAGATTTGTTTCCTCATGTCACTGCAGGCTGCCATGTTCCTGTTAGCATTTTGAAAATGTGAGACTACTAGGGTATAATTTGTAAGGGTGTTCTCCGACCTGTGGAACATAGTACTGGCAATCGAAAATATCCACTGAAGCAACCTAGGTAAGCAGTCACTAACAATATAATATAAATAATCACATAGGCATACAATTACTCATTACTATTGTATAAATTAACATTCTCTGACCGATATATTTAATAATTTTATTAAGTAATAGTGGATATAGATTAGAAATAAAAAAAAGCATCAGGTAATCATCGTTCAAAGATCGGAATTAGTCATCCAAATATCTGATTAATTTATTTAAAAAATTAAGAACAAGGTGCATTAGAATTGATTTGCATAATCTTACAATGAAGTTTATCTCTTTCTGCCAAATTGCAAGTGGCATTCGCCACACCGAACATCACACAGTTCACACACACACACACGAATCAAAAAGTTCAGGAAGGCTCTTATTAGTCCAGACCGCATGATGTAAGCCATGACGTGCAAACCTAGCGACAACATGCCTCTACTCGTAAATAGTCCAAGTCCAGTGCCAATTCGTCATCGCGTCAGTGCTGCAAAATTACCACTAAATGTCTGCTCATTTTGTTTTCGTCTTTTTATAGTATCTTGGAAAGCGCTCGTCGATGACAGAAACATTCTATTTCTGATCTCTTATATCGGGTAGTCTTCAATAGTTAGTACACATACGTGTCCCGTTGGAGTGAATTTCGAGATACCTAGTGTTCTCCTGAGGAAAGAGGCCGTTACATTCTCTAGAGTTTCTATACTCACTTTTAATTGATCCCACATATGTTCAATTCCATAAGTCAAACCCGGTATTATTTCCATTTGAATGAGTTCCATTGAGGTAGTCGGGGATAGTTTTTCGGGTTTCAGAATGTATTTCATAGCTCTAATCGCTGCTATAGTTTTATCTCTAACAAGAAAAAGTAGGTGGCCCTGGCAGTTTGAAGGCAAATGCCCAGATATTTGAACTGATTCTTAATGGCTAATTTGTGTTGGTCTCTTCCGGAACGTCATTTGGTATGTCCTTTTAGTTATAATTGTAATCTAATTTTCGATTACCAATTCCGAGAGTATCGATCGCATCTTAGACGTCTTTCAGGAGAGGTACTCCTATGACAATGCCATCAACATACAAGTATACAAAGACCTCCTTATCCTTCCCATGAGTAACTCTTGTCGCATTGGCTGTTACTATATTGAAAAATACGGGTCTCATATAGTCACCCTGTAGTACTCTGTTCGTTTGGGTCATGACACTGGATGTTGTAATGCCATCATCTATGACCTCTCGTGTCAGATAGTATGTTCCTGATGATTATGGCAAGATATATATTTCCCATCCTATAAAGCGCTCTAATTTCGCGATAAGTACTTCCCTATAATAGTAAGTCAAAAGCCTTATTAAAGTATATGAAAACTGCGAAGACGTTTCCCTATTCATCTATTAAGACATCATATATATCAGTCAATAAATTCCTTATTGAATGGGGACTTGATGTTCCCTTTCTAAAGCCAAAATGAAAGTCCGGAATAGAGGTATCAACCAACTCGGTCAAACTCTTGCATAGGATTTTGGTGAACACTTTGGTACCGTTGTTCTCTAGTGCGATGCCTCGATAGGAGCTGGGATCTTCTGTGTTACCATTCCCATTTTAGAGAATATAAACTTTGGAGTACCTTAAGCACTGTGGCATATTTCCTTTCTCTAAGCATGCGTTGACAATGAATTATATAATGTCTTATAATTTGTCTCAGTGTTAGGGAATAACACCGATTACAATGTGGGTTCAATCGTGTTGACCGACTGAATAGCATTTAATTTCGCTACGTAAGATGATGCAGAGATCTAACTAGTGTAATGTTAATTAGTGTAACTTTCATCAGTACCATTACTATGCACGTTTTCTTCAAATATGAGGAACCGAGCGCGTTTCTACTCCTCAATTATGGTAACATATAAAAACATGGCGGACAGTGTAAGTTCACGTCTAGAAGCTGCTCTCGTGAAAATAGTGAATATAGCGGATGCAGCAGGCAAATATCTAAAGAAGGAGGCTAAAGAGGATATTAAGGAAGCGGTGAGTGTTATTCGAGAATGTTTTATTACAATGAGAACCACATATAATGATATAACTAATGAAAACATGCAGACCCGCAAAGAGGTTAAGGAATCATACATAGATATTACACAAGAGGCCAACGACTATAACTTCACGCAACACGTGCTGCTATCTGATGACATCAATCCAGATTCAGATCTCTTGGCGCTTTGTCATGATGAAACAAGCCTACAACCAACGACATCTCGCGGAGAAGACGAGAAATTCTGTGCCAATGAGACGACAATGGAAGATAAAATATCTGCAAAACTAAGCACACAGCTTCAGTACATGATCGAAAACCTGACATGTAACCTCAAATCAATGATAAAAGATAAAATAATGAAATGTCATACAGGAAATGAGGAAATCAGAAAGGAGAAAGTAATGGAAGCAAACCCTATTACTCAGAGAAAAGATGAGACCAGGAAAACTGGAATCGAAAGACAGGAACAATTACCTCGAGAGCAACAGCCTATCGATGAGAAACAAAATTGTGACAAAGGAATATGGTCAGAAGTCGCAAGGAGGAGACGTGGCAATACGCCACAATTCATACAAACTCCTACTATTGTAGGAACCAAGCAATCCTTCAACCTTCCCTCAACAGAGAACACAAATGTACTCCAAGCTGTCTACCATAAAGCCTGGCTTTATATAGGACATCTTCACCGCAACACAACTTGTGAAACGGTGATTAGCCACCTGAAGGGACTGAACATATCTGAACTATCAGGCTGTGAAGAAATCCAAAAGAAAGGTACCCTAAAAGCTTATAAAGTAGGAATACCCCTTAGAGACCTGAGCAAGATCACTAATCCGGACTTATGGCCGGAGGGCGCAATTATCAGGCGATATCGATTTCGTTCGCATGACGAAGGAGCAAGACTTGATACCCAAGAATACTTCAGCGCACAATTGCCACGCAACCAACATCAGCTACAACCATACTAACATAATGCTTTGGAACGTAGAAGGACTGAAATCTGTCCTTGACATGAACTCCACTTTTAACTTACAGGATTACGATGTACTTCTCTTCACAGAAACGTTCAGCACAAGTGACATAACCATTAACAATTTCTACGGAGCCCACTCCCTAGCTTGGAAAGGGGACAGAGGAAGACCTTCAGGCGGAATAAGTTGTTACATAAAGGCCCACTTACAACCAATCAAGGTAATAGACTGCACTGCGAACACCCTATCCATATCCACACGAATAATAAATATAATGGGAGTATACTTCAAGCCTAAGACACAACCGGAGACAATTATTGGTGAACTAGGGAAAGCGCTAGAAAGCACAGACGATGACAAACCTATCATATTAATGGGAGACCTAAATTGTCGTATAGACAAACAGGATGCAAAAACTCTAGAGGTTAAAGATTTCCTCATGGAGTACCAACTCAAATTACTAAATAAGGAAGAAGAATACACTTACATAGCACCAAATGGAAAAAGTACGATTGATTTAATCTTCACTAACAATCAAGGCCATGGGCAGCTAGAAACTGGAAAAGCCACACTCAGGAAACATCTACCCGTGATAGCCAAAATCCAAGTAAAGGGAACGATGCAGGTCCTCACAGACAAAAATGTCAAATCGAAAGTGTCAAGATACATAAATGAAGAGAAATGGCAAGCGTTAAGAATCCAAATACCATTAATAATGAGTAAGCAGAATACCCTAGACGAGACTACTGAGGCTCTAAACGAAATAATTCTGCAGGCTGCCACAAAAACGCCAAGGAACAATCGGATAGCGAAACAATGGTTTGATTCTGAGTGCTATGCTATGAGGAAAATAACTCTACAGTGCCTTAATGCAGCTAGAGAACACGGAAATGGTGCACTAGCAGAGTACGCTTCAGAACGTCGAAAATACAAGCAGCTACTAAAAGAGAAGAAACTATCGTATGATCTCCACGTCGAACAGAAACTAATCGCAGAAGCAGAAAGGAGTCCACATAAGATCTTAAGGTCTTCGAAGAAGCAAAAATCGAGTTATCCAATAAACATTGATCCATGGGAATTACACTTCAGCAGCCTTCTAGGAGAAAAAGATAAAATATCAAATGAATTCACATTGACACCAGATCACTCGCAAGACATTGACTTGATCACATGTGATGAAGTCATCCATCTTATAAGAAACGGCAAAAATAACAAAGCGGCTGGGCCAGACGGAATTTACATGGAGCATCTAAAAGACACCTTACAAGACATAGCAGAACCTCTAACTGCTCTATTCAACAAATGTCTTATGATGAAATCAATACCGCATCAATGGAGAAGATCAACTATAATAGTACTTTACAAAGGCAAGGGAAGGAAAGAAGACCCGAACTCCTATAGAGGAATTGCTCTAGAGAGTGTAATGTTTAAACTGTTCTCCAAAGTCCTATTAGGACGCATCGCGCAAAACCTGTATGCAAATATACCTACATTTCAATATGGATTCACTCCAGGCAGATCAACACTGCACTCGGTGCAAGAAATTATTCAGGAAATAACTCTATCTCTAGCTCATCGCAACTCCCCGATATATGTATTCTTCATAGACTACTCCAAAGCTTTTGATAGCATCAGCAGATCAACATTGGTAAACAAATTGGAGAGCATATTAGGCAAATCAAATCAGGAGCTCCAAACCATCAAGTCTATCCTTGATGCAAACCATATAGCGGTGTATGATGGCATAACTACATCGAATGACATCATACAAACACGAGGGGTCTTGCAAGGAGACCCGATGAGTCCGGTCTTATTCAACGTCATGACAGCGGATATCGGCAACGCTATAAACGTCAATGTAAAACTACTGATGTACGCGGATGACATGGCCATTCTCTCCAAAAGCCCTAAACGTTTACAAACGGCATTAGACGACATCAGGAACTGGGTAACATACAACTCTATGGAAATAAATGGCTCGAAAACCAAAGCAATGAAATTCAGGAGAGGAGGCAAACTTGCAAAGGGGGATCATTTCACGTGTGGCAACTCTCCCTTAGAATTCGTAACAAATTTCAAATACTTGGGGGTCACCCTCCAAACTACGGGAATTACGTTTTCACTACACATACAAGAACGAACAGCAGCTGCAGCAAAAGCAATATATGACATACCCAAATTACAACTACTGTCAGTTTCAACAGCAATGGCACTATTCAAGATCAAAGTCATGCCGACGGCCACCTATGGAATACAACTAATCTGGAACTACCTGACGGTCGGAAATCTAAGAAAGCTGGAAAGCGTTAAATCTAGCTTCCTCAAAAGAGTGTTATCCATCTCAAAATTCACAAGAAATAGTTATGCTTGTATCCTTGCACAGGAATCTCTCTTCGTGGATGACATAAAACTCTGCTTTAGTTTATCGGAGACACAAGTATATGCAACCTTCATCGAAGAGAGGAGCAGCAAAGCAAGACAGATACCGGAGGGGATTAGAGAAACCGACGCAATGACATCAGACTGCTGGAAAGGACCAAACTTCCAACTCCGACACCTGTACACACGATTTGCAGTACACGGCTTTCATGGAAAGATTTGCGCAGAAAGCACCTACCATGATCCTAAAGACAGCTGCATCTGTAAGCTATGTAATGAACGGTGCCCGAAATATCACCTGCAGGAGTGTAAAAATAGGACTGTTTCACTAATTGAGCTATCTAAAGATTGGTGAAATCACGACAATGTAACTTTTCATTTTTATTTTATTTTTTCTCTCAGTACACATTGTGTTTAATAAATATAATAATTATGGTAACGGAACTGAACCCGAATCCCGCATAGTCATAGCCTATATCCGCAAATATAGAAAAGGATTGTAGGGAGGTCGATACCCACCCAGCTAGGATAATGACTAGGGAACCCTCGATGCATGTCGGCCATGCAACAACACCACCGATTAGTTACACATTTACATAGAAAATGAACTATCCTAAACACAAAATGGTAGGACGAGAATCTCGGATCTCGGGTGTGAACGCTGAAAGTTGAGACTAACTTGAATTCTAGTAACTAATTCGCAGTATTATCGCATGTCGATTGCAAGAATGAAATGATGATCAGATTTATAAAAAACGAACAGGCAAACAAAAACTAGTGCCTGGGATTTATTTCCAAACAAATACAAATAATAAAAAAAATCCCTATCACCATTAAATAAACACACAAGTTAAAATTAACTGTTACACACGTCAGATAGATCTACTACCTGTAGAATATATTTTTCTGAACATTCTCGTTACAACAATGTAGTTATATTAAATTTCGTAAAATGTTCACGTAACTGACAATCACCCTGTGGCTATGTCATTGAAATGATCTGATTAATATCAGCTGTTCTCTCATAAAAATGAAGTTAACATGAAAAAAACTACATTATACACGGGCGTGCGTAAAATGTAACTATCTACTCTAATAATACTGTTATAAATTGTATAAGGTTTAAATATTTACATCATCTACAATTCTCGTGCTTCACACGGTTTAAAAATATACTACTAACACTATCAGTCGCGAGCTGACAGCTTCATAGTGTCTCTGTTACATAAACAGTTTTTTGAACAATGTTTCAACCAACGATCAAATTCTCAGGCACTTCTAGTGGTAAGTCATAATAAATAAGCCTGAGTATCAAACACTTAAGTTAAATACAGCTTAGAATGTCGTGTCAATAAATAAAACAATAGGATAAAGAGCGATGCGAAACTACTTAAAGACTCTATACATTACGTGGATCACATACAAATACTCTCAGACATAAACAATTCAAACATTTAACCTTTGTGTTAGCGCTTTTACTCATCCTGTAACAATTCGTTGCCCCACATAGCAATATATTCCTTCCTTCCGCAATACAATGAACAATACTTATCAATGGCGTCTTAGTACGCTCCAAACATGTCATACTTCCTTCCTTTCCTCTCTACAAACAATCTTCACAACTCCGCACGGCAATACTTCCATAAAAAAACCATCTTAGTACACACTTGTAGAAGAATTTGTGATTTTACTAGGTAACTACGCTAGAGTATGTTATCGTTCAGAATGCACTCCTAAATCTCAACTCCTGTCTAAATTATTAAACCTCGTGGATCAATTACAACAATTACATGTTCGTTCACAATAATACAATTCACAAGGTACTTCTTATTCCTTTCATTAGCGCTATTCGTTCTTTTTGATCCATAACAGTAGTGTGTTTTGATCGGCTCTATATCCTCCTCCTCCTCACCCTCCTCACAAGATGGCGGCGGCGCGATATCTCTCGAACGCATGGTCGGATTTTGATGAATGAGGTGTCATTGAACTCGGGCTGATACCCTCTTTTCAATGGACAAAATATTTCCACCCCAAAATAAACCCTACCCCTACTGGGGGGTGAAATAGTATTTTTAAAGGAAATTTTGCCTTCCAAGTGCAACATGTGAGAGTTTGAATGCTAATATGGAATTAAACGTTGTTCTACATAAAGTGCATGTGTTCGGTGGAAAGCCACTATGAATTAACATGCTTGTTTTTTGTTTTTTACGCATGCCCACTCATGGCTTTTGTAAGAGGGTGGGGGAGCGGATCCCTGTGGATGGGTTATTGTTGACGGGTCATTGTTTGCAGGTCCTTGTTGACAGGTCATTGATGACAGGTCCTTGTGGACGAGTCTTTGTGGTCAAGTCCTTGTTGACAGGTCCTTGTGGACAGGTCCTTGTGGACGAGTCCTTGGTGACAGGTCCTTGTGGACGAGTCCTTGTGGATGAGTCCCTTTGGACTGATCCCTTTGGACCGGCCCCTTTGGACTGGGCCATGAATTTATCCAAATTATGTCAAAGGGCTTAACTAACGGACTAATAAGGCTAGGAACTTGTATGAGGTATTGTAGGATTTGGGATGAAGCCCCCTTTTAGAATGTATTTTTGAAATTTTGACAAAGGGCCTAACCACACTTCTGTTAATATCTCGCGACCTATCATGCTAGTGACTTGTATGAGGGGTCCTAGCAATTGGGGCGATGTTCTCCTTTGGGAGGTGATTCTATCCCCCACTCCCAAATTGAAAAATCGATATCTTGGAAACTAAGAACCCTAAAATTATGTGTGTTAGCTTTGAAAATAGGTCATAAGATACGATTTTACCACGATAGGTCATTTCACCCCTAAAATAGTAAATAGTAATGTTACAGGGAAAAATGCGGTTAAACACTTAAAAATGATAAATGAACCTAAGATCATTTGTTTTTGTTGAAAAAAAAAGTAAGAGGATTAAAACTACCCCAAAATTTAAAAATCGTTATCTTGGAAATTAAGAGCCTTAAAATTATGTGTGATAGCTTTAAAAATACTGTAGGTCATGACATACGCTTATACCAGGATTGGTAATTTCACCCCTAAAACAGTGAATAGTGATTTTACAGGGGAAAAGGTGTTAAACGCCTAAAAATGATAAATGAACCTAAGATATTTTGTTTTTGATGAAAAATCGTACGGGGGTGAAAACAACCCCAAAATTGAAAAATCGATATCTTGGAAACTAAGAAACCTAAAATTAGGTGTGATAGCTTAAAAAATTGGACATTGAATACTCTTTTACCACGATTGGTCATTTTACCCCTAAAACAATACATATAGATTTTACAGGAAAAAAGGGGAACCAATAATCAGATTTGGACACATGAGGTGTTATAAGACTCAGGGCGACAATCTCTTCTTGAATTTATTATATTTTTTTTTGAAATTTTGACAAAGGGCCTAATTATTAAAGAAAAAACATATAAGAATTTGTATTACTTGGAATTATGTTTTCTATACTATATTTTATTTTGGTTTTTAGATTTTAGAAATTTGATATTGGATTTTAGATTTTAGGTAAAGACCAAACTAATATTGACTATCTTTAGACACTGGTATGTAGATAGAAAGATGATTAGACTGTATGTTAAGATGAATTTTTAGGTGTTGACTGGCCTTGCAATAAGAATTGACTAACCAGACATGAGTTAACTACCAACGAAACACTTTGGCGACTATGCTTTTTATTGACCAGTGAGTAGGGTTTTAGAAAAACTGTTTGCTATTTTGGGTTATATGCAACAAATGCATAGACCTACTGAGCGACTATGTTTGCTAAACAAGGCATTATACCAGAGATGATTAGGATTCTTATGTAGCTCAGGCAAGAATGCATTTCTACAGAATTTGTTGACATTGAATATAGATTTAGGTATTAGGATGTCATTTTTAAAGAGCTTTGTCTGGAGTGTGACTCTCTATGAAAGGGAAACTTGGACTATTGGTGTAGCAGAAAAGTGAAGAGTTGAAGTGTTTGAAATGTGGTGTTACAGGAGAATGATTTAGATTAGATGGGTAAATAGGCTTACAAACAAAGAGGTATTAAGACAAGTGGGAGAGGAGAGATGTTTTTGGCGACAGCTAATGAAGTAAATCGATAGGTTGGTAGGACACATACACCCAGGAATAGCAAGCTTAGATATGGAAGAACGGGTTGAAGACAAGAACTGTAGGGGTAGACCAAGGATAGAATATGTTAAACAGATAGCCTTGGATGTAGAGTGTGGTAGCTATATAGAGATGAAACGATCAGCTCAGGACAGGGAGTCATGGAGGGCTGTATTAAACCAGTCAAAAGGCTGAAGACTCAAACAACAAGTAGAGCTTACCAAAATAATGTTGTGTAATCGTAAATACTAGCCAACAAACATTAATGCATTTCTAAAACACATGACACGATACCTGAGAGCTTTTCTAAAATTATTTTAAGATGCCTTTAACCCTATATTAAACACCCAGTTCTCAAGACTCATAACTACAATGTAATGAAAAAAAACCAACAACAACAAAAAAAAACATTTAAAAACGAGCAAGTGGTTGAGTCAATGTACACTGGAAAATGTTGTAAACACTCAAGTGCACAAAACAAATTACATTATTAACTGTTAGGTTGACCGAGTGGTTAAGGCGTTTGACTTATGTTCACATTTTCAATACAAGAAATCAAGGATTTGAACCCCTTACCTGGCATAACTATTGCTTTAACATAGCTTAGCGATACTGTATTATTATGATACTCGATACACAAACCATAGATAGAGTGTATTGTTTAAGTCCACTCTCCCTTTCTAAACATAGCTAGAGACTGTCAAAGGTTAACAATTGCATTAATAGTGGGAGGATGTAGTGATAGTAATTAAGAAAAAGCAGACAATAGCCATAAAATATTTTTATTAAATTCATTTTATAATAGATACACACTGAATACAACTCTCTCTATTTACCATTGTTTGATATAGATTTTCTAAACACAACGCTTGTTGTAGATCCGTTTATAACTTTCTCCAGGTACTCTTGTTCTTAAAAACTGGGGAAGTCGCAGTGGTTTTATAGACATTAAACCCTCATCCTTTTCTTTTTCATCATCATCATCATCATCATCATCATCATCTTCATTATGAATATTATCATCAAAATTATGATAGTCGTTGTCACCATCATCATCATCATCATCATCCTCAACATCACTAGAACAATCCAATTCCTCTTGTTCCTTTTCCACAGGGACCTCGTTTAAAGTCTGCGTTGCTTTTGATAGTGTTAAGGGTTCCTTAGACGTTAACAACTGTCCTAACATGACCTTTTGAGGACATAATAAGTGATTTTGAACAAACACTGCACTATCTTGAGCAGCAATATTTTATTCTTGGACTTGCTTTTTTTTACCTTGGTTAGAGTATTTTGTCCATTTAAATGTGTATTAATTTGAGATTCACAGTGATGCCCGTTTGAAGTAAGTACGTTGGAGTGTTTTGTTTTAATCATTCCTCGACACTTTTTAGATCGTTGTTTTGAACATCACCAAATAACAGTTCCAGAGTTTTAGTTCCATTTTTATTGGTTGTTTTTACAATATATGTATATCCTTTATAGTAGGCACATGGCTTACCATGGCTGGTTGTTGAGACTTCCATATTAACTAATACACATTAATTTAATTTTAGTAAAGTCACTTTAGTAATAATAACAGTAAAATAAATGAAGTGGATTGATATTTTTTAAAGGTGGAATTTTCAAAGTACTGTCAAGAATAATAATCACATGAACAAATTTTAGACTACAAGTGATTTACACACACATTGCTCAATGTCAAGATTTATACTGAACACAATTTATAGTGATTATGATTTTTATTGACTGTAATTGATAGTAGCCATGGTTAGTAGAGGCAATGTATACTGGGTGCGTTTTATAGCACGCTCAATTTATAGTAGGTACGATTAGTAGACGCGTTTGATACTGGGCGCGTTCTATACTGATTATGATTTATACTGAGCGCGATTTTTACTAGAAGCGATTTTTACCAGGTGTAATTGATAGCAGTTCATACTCAACGCAATTGATAGTAGGTGCAATTGGTAGTTGGCGCAACTGATAGTAGGCACAATTACTAGTAGGCGCGATTGGTAGTGGGTGTAATTGCTAGTAGGCGCTATTCATAGTAGGTGCAAATGACAGCAGGCGCAATTAGTAGTAGGCGTGATTGGTAGTAGGTGCAATTGATAGTAGGTGCAATTAATAGGCGCAATTGTTAGTAGGCGCGATTGATAGTAGGCGCAATTGATAGCAGGTGCTATTAGTGGACGTGATTGATTGTAGGCGCGATTGGTAGTGGACGTAATTGATAGTAGGCGCTATTGATAGCAGGTGCAATTGACAGTAGGCGCGATTGATAGTAGGCGCGATTAGTATTAGGCGTGATTGGTAGTAGACGCAATTTTTAGTAGGCGCGATTGGTAGTAGGCGCAATTGATAGTAGGCGCAATTGACAGTAGGCGCGATTGGTAGTGGGCGTAATTGCCAGTAGGCGCTATTGATAGTAGGTGCAATTGACAGTAGGTGCAATTAGTAGTAGGCGTGATTGGTAGTAGGTGCAATTGATAGTAGGCGCAAAAAATAGGCGCAATTGATAGTAGGCGCGATTGATAGTAGGCGCAATTGATAGCATGCGCTATTAGTAGACGTGATTGATAGTAGGCGCGATTGGTAGTGGACGTATTTGATAGTAGGCGCTATTGATAGCAGGTGCAATTGACAGTAGGCGCGATTGATAGTAGTCGCGATTACTAGTAGGAGCGATTGGTAGTAGGCGCAATTGGTAGTAGACGCAATTACTAGTAGGCGCGATTGGTAGTAGGCGCAATTGATAGTAGGCGCAATTGACAGTAGGCGCGATTGGTAGTGGGCGTAATTGCTAGTAGGCGCTATTGATAGTAGGTGCAATTGACATTAGGCGCAATTAGTAGTAGGTGCGATTGATAGTAGGCGCGATTGGTAGTAGGCGCGATTGAGATTAGACGCAATAAATAGTAGGCGCGATTAGTAGGCGCGATTAATAGTAGACGCGATTGATAATAGGTGTGATTGGTAGACATTGAGGTGATAACCCCGTTTGATTGATCCCTGTTGATTTGTCCCTTTGGACTGGTCCCTGTTGACTAGCCCCTGTTGACCAGCCCCTTTCGACGGGTCCTCTATGGAGTCATTTTTGACGGGTCCCTGTGGACGGGCCCATGCATTTATCCAAATTATGTCAAAGTCACTTAACCTAACCTTGTCACATGACCTGTTCTACAAGTTTAGACTTGCTTTGAGACTGGCTATGACGTCACAGATGAATGGCGGTGGGAGGCTGGACATTACTTTTTATTACACAAAAACATTCTCCTTAAAGTGTGAGGAAAAGTGTGTGCAAGAGTGGATGCATGGATGGGTGCAAACGTGGGTGCAAAAGTGGGTTCAAAAGACAGTGTAAAAGTGGGTTCAAAAGTGGGTGCAAGAGTGGGTGCAAAAGTGGGTGCAAAAGTGAGTGCAAAGGTGGGTGCAAAATGGGTGCAAACGTCAGTGTAAATAGGAGTGCAAAAGTGGGTGCAAAAGTGAATGTAAAATCGAGTGCATAAGTGGGTGCAGTTTATAGTAGGCACGATTTTAACTAGAATGTGATTTTAGTAAATGTAATTTCTAAACCCAAGTAGTGAGTAATCAGTAGGTTTTGATCTATGCAAGCGTAAACATGTCTCATACACTGATGATGGATACTCAAGGCTTTAAGGTCAACGAAAACAAGTACAGTATATGTTTAAAGAGGTGGCTATTATTGATTGCACAACACTGAATCTATTTTTAGCCTATTTTCAATTTTGAAAAATTAGGCTGATGAGATCACCTTTTGTCCGTGTGTGTGTGCGTGTGTGTGTGATTCGTGTGTGTGTCCCTCCCTAATAAAATCTAAACGGCAGGAGCGATTTCAATGAAACTCGGAAAGTTCATAGTACTATTCCCGGCGACCTCGACCGTGCCCTTAAAATTTTGTTACGACTCACCAATCCAACATGGCGGCTGTGCGAAATATTTCACCAGCATTCAATATCTCCGAAACTATTACCGATATTACGCTGACATTTTCTATGGTGATAGAGGGAACTACTGTAAGTTCACTTATGTGACTTTTGAAAACCTGGTAACTACAAAACCAACATGGCGGCCAAGCGAATTTGCGACTTTTAAATAGACGTTTCTCGCGATTTGACCAACTAAACGCAATGAAACTTGGTACAGTATATGTTTATATACATTGTAATGCACCGACATCTAACTTCGTTCAATTGTTTACATAATCACAAGATGGCGGATGTGCGAAATATTTCACCGGCATTCTATATCTTTGAAACTATTAGCGGTATCTCCCTAAAATTTTGTACGGAGATAAAGGGCACTACTGGAATTCCATCTATAAGATTTTCAAAAACCGGTTATCTACAAAACGAACATGGCGGCCAAGCGAATTTGAAAATTTTAAATAGACCTTTCTCGCGATTTAATGTTCCAAGCGCACTGAAACCTGGTACAGGAAATATTTATACACATTGTAATCCACTGGTATCTAATTTAGTTCAATTGTTTACATAACCTCAAGATGGCGGCAGTGCGAATTTTAAAATTAAGTTTTTATTTCTTATGATGTAGTCATGCGATCGAAGTGAAAGTATGAATAATGAACCTACGCAATAATTTTCCTTTAATGGTACATGACTCTATGGCCTATACATTTAATAACAATCCAACATGGCGTCCATCCGAAATATTTAGACGATACTGAATATCTACGAATCTATTTTAGCAATCAAACTGCATTTTTTAATGTTCATAGGGGCTATGAACTTAAGTTCACCTATAGGACTTGAAATAACCTGGTGATCACAAATCCAACATGGCGGTGACGCGAATTATAAATATTCACATGGACGTTTCTCGCAATTTAACCATCCGCGTGCAGTGAAACTTGGTACAGTAAATCTTTATCCCAATGTTAATCCACTGGCATCTAATTTATTTCAATGGTTTCCATAACCTCAAGATGGTAGCTGTGAAAAAATTTTAAATCTCCTTGTTTTTTCTTGTGTCTTAATTATGCGATTGAAGTTTGAATACTACACGTTCACAATAATCTGCATGTAAAAGTAAACTCTAGGATCTACATATATAAAATCCAACATGGCGACCATCCGAAATATTTAGTCGGTTCTCAATATCTACGAATCCATTACAGCAATCAAACTGAAATTGTGTATGTTGATAGTGGCAATTAACATAAGTAGGATATATGAAAATAGGCTGTATAGTTCTTCACGGAACTACATGTTGAAATTTTGACAAAGTGCCTAAGTGCACGTTTGTTAATATCTCGCGAACCAATAAGACTAGGGCATAGTATGAGGTATTATCAATCGCGCCTACTATCAATCGCGCCTACTAATCGCGCCTACTATTTATTGCGTCTAATATCAATCGCGCCTACTACCAATCGCGCCTACAATCAATCGCGCCTACTATCAATCGCACCTACTATCAATAGCGCCTACTATCAATTACGTCCACTACCAATCGCGCCTACTATCAATCGCGTCTACTAATAGCGCCTGCTATCAATTGCGCCTACTATCAATCGCGCCTACTATCAATTGTGCCTAATAATTGCACCTACTATCAATTGCACCTACTATCAATAGCGCCTACTAGCAATTACGCCCACTACCAATCACGCCTACTGTCAATTGCGCCTACTACCAATCACGTCTACTAGTAATTGCGTCTACTACCAATGGCGCCTACTACTAATCGCGCCTACTATCAATCGCGCCTACTGTCAATTGCACCTGCTATCAATAGCGCCTACTATCAATTACGTCCACTACCAATCGCGCCTACTATCAATCGCGTCTACTAATAGCGCCTGCTATCAATTGCTCCTACTACCAATCGCGCCTACTATCAATCGCGTCTACTAATAGCGCCTGCTATCAATTGCGCCTACTATCAATCGCGCCTACTATCAATTGTGCCTAATAATTGCACCTACTATCAATTGCACCTACTACCAATCACGCCTACTACTAATTGAGCCTACTGTCAATTGCACCTACTATCAATAGCGCCTACTAACAATTACGCCCACTACCAATCACGCCTACTGTCAATTGCGCCTACTACCAATCACGTCTACTAGTAATTGCGTCTACTACCAATGGCGCCTACTACTAATCGCGCCTACTATCAATCGCGCCTACTGTCAATTGCACCTGCTATCAATAGCGCCTACTATCAATTACGTCCACTACCAATCGCGCCTACTACCAATCACGTCTACTAGTAATTGCGTCTACTACCAATGGCGCCTACTACTAATCGCGCCTACTATCAATCGCGCCTACTGTCAATTGCACCTGCTATCAATAGCGCCTACTATCAATTACGTCCACTACCAATCGCGCCTACTATCAATCGCGCCTACTGTCAATTGCACCTGCTATCAATAGCGCCTACTATCAATTACGTCCACTACCAATCGCGCCTACTATCAATCGCGTCTACTAATAGCGCCTGCTATCAATTGCTCCTACTACCAATCGCGCCTACTATCAATCGCGTCTACTAATAGCGCCTGCTATCAATTGCGCCTACTATCAATCGCGCCTACTATCAATTGTGCCTAATAATTGCACCTACTATCAATTGCACCTACTACCAATCACGCCTACTACTAATTGAGCCTACTGTCAATTGCACCTACTATCAATAGCGCCTACTAACAATTACGCCCACTACCAATCACGCCTACTGTCAATTGCGCCTACTACCAATCACGTCTACTAGTAATTGCGTCTACTACCAATGGCGCCTACTACTAATCGCGCCTACTATCAATCGCGCCTACTGTCAATTGCACCTGCTATCAATAGCGCCTACTATCAATTACGTCCACTACCAATCGCGCCTACTATCAATCGCGTCTACTAATAGCGCCTGCTATCAATTGCTCCTACTATCAATCGCGCCTACTATCAATTGCGCCTATTATTTGCACCTACTATCAATTGCACCTACTACCAATCACGCCTACTACTAATTGCGCCTACTGTCAATTGCACCTACTATCAATAGCGCCTACTAGCAATTACGCCCACTACCAATCACGCCTACTGTCAATTGCGCCTACTAACATTTGCGCCTACTACCAATCGCGCCTACTAGTAATTGCGTCTAATACCAATTGCCCCTACTACCAATCGCCCCTACTACTAATCGCGCATACTATCAATCGCGCCTACTGTCAATTGCACCTGCTATCAATAGCGCCTTCTATCAATTACGTCCACTACCAATCGCGCCTACTAACAATCACGTCTACTAATTGCGCCTACAATCAATTGCGCCTATTATTTGCACCTACTATCAATTGCACCTGCTACCAATCACGACTACTACTAAATGCGCCTACTGTCAATTGCACCTACTATCAATAGCGCCTACTAGCTATTACACCCACTACCAATCGCACCTACTGTCAATTGCGCCTACTACCAATCGCGCCTTCTACCAATCGCGCCTACTAGTAATTGTGCCTACTATCAATTGCGCCAACTACCAATTGCACCTACTATCAATTACGCCTACTATCAATTGCGTTGAGTATGAACTGCTATCAATTACACCTGGTAAAAATCGCTTCTAGCAAAAATCACGCTCAGTATAAATCATTATCAGTATAAAACGCGCCTAGTATCAAACGCGTCCACTAATCGTACCTACTATAAATTGAGCGTGCTATAAAATGCACCCAGTATACATTGCCTCTACTAACCATGGCTACTATCAATTAGTCAATAAAAATCATAATCACTATAAATTGTTTTCAGTATAAATCTTGACATTGAGCAATGTGTGTGTAAATCACTTGTAGTCTAAAATTTGTTCATGTGATTATTATTCTTGACAGTACGTTGAAAATTCCACCTTTAAAAAATATCAATCCACTTCATTTATTTTACTGTTATTATTACTAAAGTGACTTTACTAAAATTAAATTAATGTGTATTAGTTAATATGGAAATCTCAACAACCAGCCATGGTAAGCCATGTTCCTACTATAAAGGATATACATATATTGTAAAAACAACCAATAAAAATGGAACTGTTATTTGGCGATGTTCAAAACAACGATCTAAAAAGTGTCGAGGAATGATTAAAACAAAAGACTCCAAAGTACTTACTTCAAACGAGCATCATTGTGAATCTCAAATTAATACACATTTAAATGGACAAAATACTCTAACCAAGGTAAAAAAAAGCAAGTCCAAGAAAAAAATATTGCTGCTCAAGATAGTGCAGTGTTTGTTCAAAATCACTTATCATGTCCTCATAAAGTCATGTTAGGACAGTTGTTAACGTCTAAGAAACCCTTAACACTATCAAAAGCAACGCAGACTTTAAACGAGGTCCCTGTGGAAAAGGAACAAGAGGAATTGGATTGTTCTAGTGATGATGATGATGATGATGATGATAATGATGGTGACAACAACTATAATAATTTTGATGATAATATTCATAATGAAGATGATGAAAAAGAAAAGGATGAGGGTTTAATGTCTATAAAACCACTGCGACTTCCCCAGTTTTTAAGAACAAGAGTACCTGGAGAAAGTTATAAACGGATCTACAATAAGCGTTGTGTTTAGAAAATCTATATCAAACAATGGTAAATAGAGAGAGTTGTATTCAGTGTGTATCTATTATAAAATGAATTAAATAAAAATATTTTATGGTTATTGTCTGCTTTTTCTTAATTACTATCACTACGTCCTCCCACTATTAATGCAATTGTTAACCATTGACAGTCTCTAGCTATGTTTACAAAGTGAGAGTGGACTTAAACAATACACTCTATCTATGGTTTGTGTATCGAGTATCATAATAATACAGTATCGCTAAGCTATGTTATAGCAATAGTTATGTTAGGTAAGGGGTTCAAATCCTTGCTTTCTTGTATTGAAAATGTGAGCATAAGTCAAACGCCTTAACCACTCGGTCAACCTGACAGTTAATAATGTAATTTGTTTTGTGCACTTGAGTGTTTACAAAATTTTCCAGTGTACATTGACTCAACCACTTGCTCGTTTTTAAATGTTTTTTTTTTCATTACATTGTAGTTATGAGTCTTGAGAACTGTGTGTTTAATATAGGTTTAAAGGCATCTTAAAATAATTTAGAAAAGCTCTCAGGTATCGTGTCATGGGTTTTAGAAATGCATTAATGTTTGTTGGCTAGTATTTACCATTACACAACATTATTTTGGTAAGCTCTACTTGTTGTTTGAGTCTTCAGCCTTTTGACTGGTTTAATACAGCTCTCCATGACTCCCTGTCCTGAGCTGATCGTTTCATCTCTATATAGCTACCACACTCTACATCCAAGGCTATCTGTTTAACATATTCCATCCTTGGTCTACCCCTACAGTTCTTGTCTTCAACCCGTTCTTCCATAACTAAGCTTGCTATTCCTGGGTGTATGTGTCTTACCAACCTATCGATTTTCTTCATTAGCTGTCGCCAAAAACATCTCTCCTCTCCCACTTGTATTAATACCTCTTTGTTTGTAAGCCTATTTACCCATCTAATCTTCATCATTCTCCTGGAACACCACATTTCAAACACTTCAACTCTCCACTTTTCTGCTACACCAATAGTCCAAGTTTCCCTTTCATAGAGCGTCACACTCCAGACAAAGCTCTTTAAAAATGACATCCTAATACCTAAATCCATATTCAATGTCAACAAATTCTGTAGAAATGCTTTCCTTGCCTGAGCTACATAAGAATCCTAATCATCTCTGGTATAATGTCTTGTTTAGCAAACATAGTCGCTCAGTAGGTCTATGCATTTGTTGTATATAACCCAAAATAGCAAACAGTTCTTCTAAAACCCTACTCACTGGTCAATAACAAGCATAGTCGCCAAAGTGTTTCGTTGGTAGTTAACTCGTGTCTGGTTAGTCAATTCTTATTGCAAGGCCAGACAACACCTAAAAATTCATCTTAACATATAGTCTAATCATCTTTCTATCTACATACCAGTGTCTAATGAATAGTCAATATTAGTTTGGTCTTTACCTAAAATCTAAAATCCAATATCTAATTTCTAAAATCTAAAAACCAAAATAAAAATATAGTATAGAAAACATAATTCCAAGTAATACAAATTCTTATATGTTTTTTCTTTAATAATTAGTTACCGAAAATTTAATGTCATGACATTATGGTTTGGTCTTTTTGTACAATCTAAAATGTAAAATGTAAATTCTAAAATCTTAAGTCTAAAATAAAAAACAAATACAAAATCTTACTTGCATTAACTGTATATTGAACCCAGTCCTCCTTTGTATTTGTAATCCAAGTAATAATTTGAAGAAATATACAAGTGTAATCAGTCTTTAAACATTATCCATGCTTTTTTATATGTTTTTGACATGCGTATTAATCTAAAATCAAACCCTGGTCTACCTTAGTCAAAGGATAACAGCTTAACCACTGCACCACTATAACCATATTTCTTAGTTTGGTTCGTTCGAAGCCTTAAAGTTAAATCGAGTTAAGGCCTCTTGTGCAAGAGCCAAAAATGCTTGCCACTGAAGCACAAAATGGTTAGCGAGTAACATTATACATTCAAAAAGGATTGAATTGGTTCGGGTTGGTTCAGTGTAATCACCATCTTGTTTTCTTAGCTACCCTCTTTAACTAATCAATTAAAGGTAGTCTACTCTTAATTCTTGAATCGATAAATTGGATTTTGTACACACCGTTTGTCATGTCATGCCTGAAACCTATACTCCCTATGTACTGCGGTCAAGTTTAAAAACAATTTTCAATGGTCAAAGACTTGTCAGTCACCATACGTGAAGCCTACAATAATTCTTTATCTACATAGCTATGTTTCATCACTCACCATAAACATCTAACATTATGGGTTTGCAATATATTAAGAGAAACAAAGGTCCATGACCTTGTTGTTTTCAATCTTTTTGGGAAAATTCATAAGGCATATAAAGAAAGCGTCATGTCAAGTTATAGGACACCTTATGAGTCCAAATCCCATTATTAGTTTATAAAACTCAAATCAGTAACCTTGCCGTTTTGGGATATTTAAATAAATGCATGCATCATAGGAAAAATCATAAAAATATTCTTAAAACAAGTCGTCGCATGACCCTCTTCAATCAATGCTTCACAAAATATCGATTCATCCATTGAACATGACCACAGTGATCGGCGACATGCTCGTTTAAACACAACCAGTACTGTCTCTCTGTACTAAAAAACATATATATATATTACAATTAATTCAAAAATTTTAAAAATCTAAGTTTTCAAAATGTGTGGTTAGGCCCTTTGTCAAAATTTCAAAAAAATTAATAATAAATTCAAGAAGAGATTGTCGCCCTGAGTCTTATAACACCTCATGTGTCCAAATCTGATTATTGGTTCCCCTTTTTTTCCTGTAAAATCTACATGCATTGTTTTAAGGGTAAAATGACCAATCGTGGTAAATGAGTATTAAATGTCCAATTTTCTGAGCTATCACACCTAATGTTAGGTTTCTTACTTTTCAAGATATCGATTTTTCAATTTTGGGGTAGTTTTCACCCCCTTACTATTTTTCTTCAAAAACAAAAGATCTTAGGTTCATTTATAATTTTTAGGCGTTTAACACCTTTTCCCCTGTAAAATCACTATCCACTGTTTTAGGGGTGAAATGACCAATCCTGGTATAAGCGTATGTCATGACCTATTTTTAAAGCTATCACACTTAATTTTAAGGCTCTTAATTTCCAAGATAACGATTTTTAAATTTTGGGGGTAGTTTTAACCCTCTTACTATGTTTTCATCAAAAACAAATAATCTTAGGTTCATTTATCATTTTTAAGTGTTTAACCGCTTTTTTCCCTGTAACATTACTATTTACTATTTTAGGGGTGAAATGACCTGTCGTGGTAAAATCGTATCTTATGACCTATTTTTAAAGCTAAGACACATAATTTTAGGGTTCTTAGTTTCCAAGATAACGATTTTTCAATTTGGGAGTGGAGGGATAGAATCACCTCCCAAAGGGGAACATCGCCCCAATTGCTAGGACCCCTCATACAAGTCACTAGCATGATAGGTTCGCGAGATATTAACAAAAGTGAGGTTAGGCCCTTAGTCAAAATTTCAAAAATACATTCTAAAAGGGGGCTTCATCCCAAGTCCTACAATACCTCATACAAGTTCCTAGCCTTTTTAGGCCGTTAGTTAAGCCCTTTGACATAATTTGGATAAATTCATGGGCCAGTCCAAACGGGCCGGTCCAAAGGGATCAGTCCACAAGGACTCGTCCACAAGGACCTGTCAACAAGGACTCGTCAACAAAGACTCGTCCACAAGGACCTGTCAACAAGGACTTTACCACAAGGACTCGTCCACAAGGACCTGTCATCAGTGACCTGTCAACAAGGACCCGCAAACAATGACCCGTCAACAATAACCCATCCACAGGGATCCGCTCCCCCACCCTCTTACAAAAGCCATGAGTGGGCATGCGTAAAAAACAAAAAACAAGCATGTTAATTCATAGTGGCTTTCCACCGAACACATACACTTTATGTAGAACAACGTTTAATTCCATATTAGCATTCAAACTCTCACATGTTGCACTTGGAAAGCGAGATTTTCTAAAATAAAATACAATGTCACTCCCTAGTAGGGATAGGGTTTATTTTGGGGTGGAAATATGTTGTCCATTGGAAAGAGGGTATCAGCCCGAGTTCAATGACACCTCATTCATCAAAATCCGACCATGTGTTAGAGAGATATCGCGCCGCCGCCATCTTGTGAGGAGGATGAGGAGGAGGATATAGAACCGATCAAAACACACTACTCATAACAAACTTGTTCTTCTACGTTACCAAACGTTAACAATGTTAATTTGTAGTTCGCTCGTCTTTTGGTTGTTAATAAAAATAAATACATATCCTCACGCTTCTGGTGTACATTTAAATATATGAACAATTCATATTTAAGTTGTTTTTAACATACTAGACCGCAGGCAGACTAACATATCTCCTGGTCTATTCATCTCAGTTAAACAATGTTTATACTTTAATTGTTAATAAATACAAGCATCATTTGACCTCAATTGTCACTATCATGATCCTATTTTATAGTGTATATTCGTAGTATCAATAGTCCAAGACTATGTAGATGTCTAATAAGTTGTATTCCGCTATTGGAATTTTATAACATTTAAATTGTTATTAATAAATATATCAGATGTGTATTAACATCAAAATGTTTGTTACATAGAATCATAGCATCTCACAATAATGCTTTACTTGATAACAATGCATTATAGACATATAAATGTATACTTTCGCTATTACGCATACAAATTGTTAATAACAATTATAATGTTTAAATGTTGTTACAAAGCCTCCGTGGCTTAGGCGGCAGCACGCCGGTCTCTCACCGCTGGGTCCGTGGTTCCAATCCCGGTCACTCCATGTGAGATCTGTGCTGGACAAAACGGAGGCAGACAGGTTTTTCTCCGGGTACTCCGGTTTTCCCTGTCAACATTTCATTCCAGCAACACTCTCCACTATCATTTCATTTCATCTGTCATTCATTTAATCATTGCCCCAGAGGAGTGCGTCAGGCCTCGGCAGCCGGCACAGTCCATATCCTCGCCGCTAGATGGGGGCCTCATTCATTCCATTCCTGACCCAGTCGGAGACTGGAAGCAGGCTGTGGATTTTCAAATGTTCTTACAATTTGTCATTATTTACGCTCTTCTCTCCAAAATACAATGTAATCAAATAATCAAATAATCGAATAATCAAAGCATTCCTTTTATAAAACGAGTATCGTTCAAAAGTGAGAGTCATACAACGTTTCCTTCAAAATAAAAATGCGAGAAACGCAAATCTAAGTTAAATATGCATGAAATAACGTCTTAAACGACACACGAAGACGTATCAAAAATTACAATGAAACACTAAAATTTAAGCTATTAAAAACAAAGAATAAAGATAAGAATATCTACAAATGAAGTTGGTCACTCCAAAAATGGATTTCAACAATTACAACAAAACTACAGATATTAGATCAAACGGTTGTTCTACCTTGAGACGTCTTCTACAGCCAAGGAATATCTCTATCAGCTGTTCTTGATATTCCGTCGAAGCTGCCATCGCCTCCCAGAGAAACCAGTTACAGCCAAGCACGTGCAAATCAACTGCGGGCGACCCCATCTCACTCGGCCTGCAATTACCTGCTCTGCGTCTCGGCTTGAGCTGCTAACGGTGGATCTGTCATCTTCACGGCCAGCGGCCTGGAAACTGCGTTTCTTGGTTCGTCTAGCTGCAAACGGTCTTCTGATTCTTATCTCTGAACTGCAGAATGGTCTCGCCATCGTAGATCCGCAAGTCCAGAGTTGACATCTCGTCCTGATGTTGTTGGACATCTTGCTTGTAGTGAAGAAACTCATATTGGAATACTGCAAGTTGTTGTGCAGTTGTAGCTGTGTCGATCCTTGAAGTCACTCTGACTTCCCAATCTATGGTATGGATTAACCTCCTTTCATTTTATTTAGTACTCCATAATCTCTTCAGTATACGTAGAATAAGCTTTTCCTCCCCGACTTAAATTCGCTGTCATCATGTAGACTGTAATGTAGACTGTGATGAATAACTGTTGAATTAAATAGTTGAATTTGTCGTAGCAATATTGTGGCTTGCAATAAGCAATGCTGTTAGTTATTGCTTCTCTGTGAAGTGCTGGTTTATAAACGAAGTCTCATTCTAATGATTTTATACTTTATAAACGCTGGTCTCCCCAATACTAATGTAATTTCACTTTGCCGGCTCCTCTTCTGAACTTCATCGGCGATCCCTTGGTCGTTCGATAGTACAACGGTGCTTGTCGACCGGGCTTATGTTGCGTGCAATAAATGCTTCTTTTTTGTGCGCGTGCGTCAAACGTGTCCACTCGTGTCCAGTCGCTGTGAGAGAGTAACGCCACGCTTCTCCTCTCGGTGGCCTGTGTCACTGCTAGCCTTGCTCAGCTAGCCTCACACACATGTATTTTAATAGAAATATACTCATATTTGCTCTATTATTCAATAATTTTTATTTCTTTTCAACCGAATAAATTTCATATTGCATTCTGCACCTGTAGATGTGCTTGTTTCTCTTTATATATGCCAAATTTATATAAAAGAGATTCCCTCAAAAATTATGTGCTTTTATTTGATTTGCTGTTAAAATATTCTGAAAAAGGCTCTTAACTACGGGTCGTGTGCATCGCTTTGTTATGATCGCCTTGCTAACCAAAACTGGTTTTCTAGTGCCAAACATGAAGCTTTGTACAATTTCCAGCTTCGAATGATCGAACTCTTCCTTAGTTAAAATCTCATTCACCAGAATATTTCCAAATAATAAATTCCTCAAAATGCTTCAAAATTCTCCAAAATACTTTCATTATGCTTCATTTGCATCCCATAATACATATATATTTACTAAATTATTTTCATTCCAAATTTCCAATTTTTCCTTCCAAAGGTGCACAAGTCGTTCGAACCTCGGTCAAAGGTCCTAAGCTGGGCTGAATTCGAGTTCAGTACCAGTGTTTTACAGGGGAACCACTAGCTGACATGTGTTGAATCAAAACTATTTAATAAGCTCCTTGGAAGAGGTGGAACGTGCAGCGGTTCACTGTAATTCCATCTGAGCTCGCTGGAGTCAGCTGTTGTCCGTTACGCCACCAGAGCACTCTGGGTAGTCGCGTATTCTTCGAGTTAAATAGCGGCGTGCTTGGTCAAGCCTCACGGCGTGTTTTCTTACCGATTGTGATAAGGAGCAGAGGTAAGTAATTTGCCTTACATTTATTTCTCTTATGTAGATTTTTGGCATTTATAAGCCACAAACATTAAGTTCATTATGCTCAGACATTATTCTATTCGTATTGTTTGCAGTGACGCTTCGTTGAGCAATGACACTTGCTGTCAACTACTGGTTCTCAAAATGTCGTGAGTCACCAATCATTGACATCCCCTGTCAACTATTGGGTCTGGCTATTTTTTTAAGCAGTTATATTTGATACGTGCAAGGGCACGTCTCTACTATTTCAAACATGTATTTAATCATGGATGCTGTACTTGAAGTTTGAACCGACTGCCTGTTGTCGTGGTTCCGTTGGTCAACGCGAGATGGCTCCTGCTGTCGAACTTCGGCTTCCTCCAAGTAGTTCCTGCTTATTCACCAATAGAGTGCGTTGGTGGTTCCTTTAAAACTCTACCAATTCGTGACATAAGTGAAAGACAATTATGATTCTACGTCATAAAACAAAGAACGGTGTGTATTCATGATACCGCCAAATTATGAACTTATTTATGACATTGTTGTTTGAGGTGTCAAACCGTGATTGGACATTTTCCAAATATCATGCATGCAGCGCGCCTGGCTTCCTTGTCGGCGCCATTATGTGTTGTCATCGGTAACTGAACAGTCTGGATTGAACTGAGTGATCGTGAATTTGATTGCCTATTGAGGCGGGGGCCTGTGGCCCTCGCCTCACCAAGAAATGAAATTACTTTACAAAACGTAAACCGCAGTGGGTAGGAAGTGGGATCGTCGCCCCTGAAGCAAGGTCTACCTTATTTTCGCCGGAATGAGAAAGCTTGAAGATGTTTAGTGTCAATGGTTGCGTGTGCCAGCAACAGTTATCTGGGCAGTTTTCATTTTTTAAAAATTATTTATTAGTGTTATGTTTGTTTTATCATCAGTGTCTCCCCAAAGGCCTTATTAAGGTATGTTTTGAAACCTTATTTAATTTAAATTATTGGAGCTCCTTATTTTGCATTGTGTGATGAGTGTTTGTTTTAGTTCTGAAAGGTTGACCTTGGAATAGATATGTCACCTATGAAAATGTAAAATTTTGTTAAATTTTTTGTCCGGGGAACACTAATGTTTTCTTCTTAACTTATTATTTGCATCTAGCTAAGGCAGTTTCTTCTTATAATATTATGGTAATGGCCAGACGAGTCTATTTACACTAGGCCTAAATTGGTTCATTAGTCGGTCGTTATTTTTGTCTGATCCGTTGCATGTAAAAACCTTTTGATCTCGTAATGTCTAGAGTTTGTTACATCTAGCTGTTTTCTCACTGGAGAAGTTTATTTTAAATATGTAAATTACGCGTTTCTCATTGTTACGTACTGATGTACATTCTTCTGTTCTCGGTCGCCATGGTAACTTGTTTACTGAAGTGCATTGTGGTTTTTTTTGGCGTTTTGTTTGCAGTGCACGTTCTTGGGTCATGGTGATGTTGGTTAACTTATTTGTTTTAATTTTCCTTTGGTTTTCTTTTTTGGTGGAGTTTTCTTGGTACTCCTTCGTTATTCTTTCGTTACCTAGTTTTTGGTAATTATTTCGCACTAGTTTTTTTCCTGATTCTCCAAGGCCCTCATGGTCCAGTTTGGGAGTGTGTCTGGTGCTTATTTAGTTTTTTTTTTGGGTTTGTAGCTGTTTATGCTCTTACCTCAAGTAATCCTTTTTGATTTTGGCCTTAAATATTTATTATTTCTACAGTGAGAGTTCTAGCTGAGATTTTATTTTATTTTTAAATTTTGGCTGCCTGATGCATGTTGTGTTTGCTGGTGGAGGTGTTTTCTTTTTAAATTTTAACATTAAATGTTTATTTTAAATTTTTAAGCAGCTGTTGTGGCATTATTTCACCGACGGGTGTTCCGTTGGTTTTTTGGGGGGGTTTTCTATTCTGTTTGGGGATCTGTTTTAGTATTACTAAATATTTATAAGGGTTCATTTTCTCATTTTTGAAAGAGTTGGAAACATGCCACCGAAGAAAGTGAGGAATATAATTTTGAACTATACTCCTGAGCAGATGAATAATGCAGTTGATGATGTCCGAGGAGGTTCATCAGTGGCGGCAGCAGCAAGTCGTTTTGGTGTGCCTCGTATTACACTACTTTACAAATGCCGAGGGAAAACTAGAATTGAAAGAAGGATGGGCCCTGATCCGATCCTGTCAAAACACGAAGAGCTATTACTTGTGGACTGGATCCAATCTATGGCTAAAGCAGGTTTTCCAATCACAAAAGCGGAGCTGATTAATAGCGCCATTCCCCTCCTAACTCAAGAAGGTATCAAAATTTTAATCGGGAAATAAATGGATAAAATCCTTCCTGAAGAGACACCCTTCAATTACCCTGAGAGTTGCAGAAAATTTAACACTTGCAAGAGCAAGTGTGAGTTCAGCTGATTTACAGAATTGGTTTCAGAATATTTATAAGTATTTAGAGGAGGAAAATCTGCTTACCGTACTCAGTGACCCCTCACGTCTCTTTAATTCTGATGAATCTGCGTTTTTCTTAAATCCAAAAGGTAACAAGGTACTAGCTGGCAAAGGGGAGAAAAAAGTGTATCAGGTAGTTAACTGTGACGATAAAGAGTGTATTACAGTATTAGTAACTGCTAATGCTGCTGGTCTAATGGCACCACCCTTGCTTGTATTCAGGTATGAGCGCATACCAGCTGAGATCGCTAATAGCGTTCCTCCAAACTGGGGCATCGGAAGGTCTGAGAGTGGCTGGATGACAGGTCCCTTATTTCTTGAGTATATAGCGAATGTCTTTCACCCTTGGCTACTGGAAAATTATATTCCATTGCCAGTGATTTTCTTTATGGATGGTCACGTTTCTCACTTAACACTCCACACAAGCCAATTTTGCTCAGAGAAGGGAATCATCCTAATGCCACTCATCTTATCCAACCTATGGATGTTGCTGTCTTTAGGGCATTAAAAGGAAAATGGAAAGATAATGTGCACGAGTGGAGAGTTGAAAGTCTGAGCAACCCAATTTTGAAGACAAAGGATTTTGCCCCAATTCTTCGTGCTGTTCTATCAGAGATGAACCCAGCCATCATCAGTAATGGATTCAAAAAGTGTGGATTACACCCTTGGAACCCAGAGGCTCCACTACACGAACCTCCCTCACAGCTGAATAAACCCACAAATAGTCCTAGTAATATCAATATGTATCATGCTACCACTCCTTTGGCGCTCTCGGCCCAGAGAAGGCTATTTCATTTAATTCCAAGGAGAATCAAGTATTATGGGATGGTAATATAGGGGATAAATCTTTATTTGAAGTGTGGAAGAAAATAAAGAACCAGACTTCCAGCCAAAATGACATGCTAGAAAACAATGATATGGACTGTCCCGGAACTAGTGGCTCTCAGAGCTCATGCGCTGAAATGCAAGTAACCACAAATAATGCCCATGGTATTTCAGCAACAACCTGCCAAATGTCCCAATCCCGTTCATAGAGCACTTCATTGGCCGGAAACACCCACTGAACGAAAAAGAGAAAGCGAGCTATTTCCCAGCGTAGTTACGTCACAACCAAGGATAGAATACCACAAGAAAAAGAATGAGAAGAAAATAGAGCTGCAGAAAGGAAACGAAAGAAGGAAGAACTGAGTAAGATGAAATGACAAAAAGTTAAAACACATCCTGGGCCTACAAGAAAGAAAACAAAGAAAATTATTTCCTCCTCCTCAGATGAAGAATGGATCCCATCCGGCGACAGTGCTGATGATGTCAGCTTTGATCATATCCACCCTCCTATAAATGCTAATTCTGGAAATGACAGCACGCCCTTACAGCCAAAGAAGGGCCCTTCCATTGAGGATGATGAGTTACTACCCAGCGAAAATTTGCGGTCCGATACAGAAAAGCAAGTTCTTCATGAAATAAGCCTGCAAGTTAACAATCCTGACATCAGAAAGGAGCATGGAAGAAACACAAATCCAAATGAACAAAACTTCGTGCAAAACGATCTACCTGTGCCCGAGAGCTCAATCAATGTAAAGAAATGTGACAATGACACTGTTTCTAGAGGTGACTTAGTTGAGGAAGGAAGTTTTATTTTATGCCACATCCGTAAGCCAAATGGTAAAAGAACGTCCAAAATGGCGTTGGTTGCTTGTGAAGTTTTTGAAAATACGTACCAAGCTATGACCCTAAATCCTCTGATAAGACTTCGGAAAGTTTTTGTCAGAAATACAAAAGACATCACAACTATCAGTCCTGATCAAATATTCACGATCTCCAATGTTGTTTGGTCCATCTGATTCGGGTCGGTATTAGTTTTCTGAGTCGCTACATGTGGACTAGTAAAACCGCATAAACATTCTTGTGTTTGGAAGAAATTACTCATTCCTTGAATTGGACAGGTAGCCTATTGCTACTGAAAGTTCAATTTTGTCATGTATATCTGTTTAGTCTATTGTGATAACATTGTAAATATAATGTTTTGTGTCCGTAGATCTATAATAAAAGGCGTTTCTGTAGTATAAATGAGCATTTTCTTTCCATCACCTTTGGCAGCGGAGATTTTTTCAACATGTCAACTACTGGTTTCTAAAGGTCATGTACTGGTACTTTGCGCATTTTGATATGTCAATTATTGGTACATTTGTAGGCACCATTTCACAACTTATTAAAACAATCATATGTTGTGTTATGACAAATAATTATTGCATATCTTAAAAGAAAACATGTCACCGATTCTAAAAATCATGTTAATAGTGCCAAACGAATACCACAACAAAGGATATTTGAGAAAAAGTATTTTTTAACCCTTGACCCTGTCAACTACTGGTACCGTTACCCCACAAACAATTCTGTTTTATATGTCGGAGATCTTGGAGTAAGAATTCTTCTGGATAACGTGATAATCCTTCTCCTGCACTAAAAATATTATTGTGCATGGGGCAAGTTTAATAACATACACATACGGCTGTTAATTTCTGAAGGTCAACATGTTCTTTCATCGTCGCGAATAAAATTATATGATAATTGGGTGCTGCTTTATATCTCAGAACGACCATTCAATAGTATTTTCTATCACTCATTACAGAGTAATGTTTTCATTGGTATTCTTTTCCTGTATCGAGTACACAAGAAATTTACGTTGAAAATAAAAGGCTGTACGAGGACATCACGATTAATTCATTGAAATGGGCAACTGAATATCATGTAACTAGCAATGTGTCCGCACATTCAAGGGACACGAATTAATTCACATTTAAATCCCTATAGAATGACCATTATGGCGAGTTGGAATATACAGGCAAGGGGTCATTATACTTCACTGTTGAATGGATAGCAGAACTTAGGGCCACACCGATCGTGTGCATAGGATTGATTTACTTGAACTGAGCGTTCCACTTTCTGGCTGGCACATTTTCTTTTAAACGTTCACTATCCTCAACACAACGACTTCCTCCGAAGAAGTATTAAAAATTTTCGACCTGAATTATCAATCATACTATGTAAAAAGTATTTCTAAATTAATTTCCGGTGCCATATATATGGATACACCAGTATTGGGCCTCTATTAACATTTGTTAGTTATTAATGCGAGAAGAGTGCATCATTAATTATTTTCATACAAAAATGACGTTGCCTTTACAATAACACATCGTCAGTCATGCTTTTCATCCTTGTGTCATGCATTAAAGGATTGCCTACTTCTAGTGATTTTGTTTCTATGTGGATTCAAATGGTTGATGGGTTGACCTGGTATACATGTTTAGTGGGGACGTGGTCACCTCCCGATGATTGGGTTCCCACGTATTTTTTTGTTTTTTTTGTTTACAGGGTTATGTTTTCAAATTTATCCCCCACGGTGAAAATAAGCGGTAATAATCACTTACTGAATGATTCAAATCGTCAACAGGTCAGTTAGCCACAGGAGAGTTAGTGAGACGGGCGCAGCACATTCCTACCTCAACTCCTTTATAAAATACACCACTAGTCAGTTGCCAGTCTGCTGGTATTAGCGAGTGAGTGAATGTAAATTAGTGTCCACTTGTATAATGCATTTCAGTTGTAATATTATGTTAAGTATTTTCTAGGAAACTGCGGTTCATCAAAGTTTAAAGTTTACAGAATATCAAGGATTAGAAAGGAGTAGTAGGCTACAAAAAAATTCCTACTGGCGAGTGGCTACTATGCAAATTGTAGAGGGGAAATGTTGTATTATGGGCTATTTCTATGTTCTATATCCTAGGGAGTTTTTCATTTGAGTTTTAAGTCTTTAAGTTGTTACTACTTATTTTACAGGTTGGCTACTCTGCAACTTGGTCGATTCTTGGTGCTGTTAGCGTGAGGGCTGGAACGGGGTGCTTTGTACATTTTGGGGGCAAGCTAGCATTTTATTTTGAAGATTACACAGTAGTTTAAGAGTTTTACCCCATGAATAGGTCCCCTTCAGTTTTAAAATAGTAGATGTGATTAAACTTCTAGCGGTCGCGCCCCTTTATGTAATACACGCGGTCACGCCCCTTTATGTAACACAGACGGTCACGCCCCTTTATGTAATACACGCGGTCGCGCCCCTTTATGTAATACACGCGGTCACGCCCCTTTATGTAACACACGCGGTCGCGCGACGATAATCTAACGTTCTCCCGTTTGTTTGTTTTTTCAATTTCGAGTTTCTTTATCACTTTCAATGGCAATATGACTGCTTTGAGGTTGGTCGAATATGTAATTGACATACAAAGGTGTAAATATAGGAATATTTATGCAATAAAAATCCTTAATAGGAGCGACAACGGTGGAGGCAAAAATGAGGAAGCACTATATGACACCTTTAAAGATTGTGTGTGTGGACGTTGGGGGGATAATGAGCAACTGGGCTATCAATAGTGAATAAGGAAATACTATGATGTTTACTAACATATTGTTCTGGGCGGTCGGCAAAAAAAATTACACATCCGGTAGTCTACCGCACGACAGCGCCCTTAGAACTTTTGATGAACAACTGAGCGATAACGTCGCCATCAAGAACTGCTACTCCTCTGTCATCTAGCGAAGGATATCGTAGCTTGAGAATATATTTGCCTTTTGCGCACGCTGTAACGGTCAGAGTAGCCCTACGCGCGTTCTTTTCAATTGGACGGTAATCTACCGCAGACCGGATGAAGGTTAATCGTCGCTAGAATCCTCAATCCTCACGCCGTCATTTTGTTTTGTGGGCTATTAGTATGTTCTATATCATTGGTGCCATGATCTTTTTGTATTTAATTTTGCAGATTGCAGCTGTGCAACATGGTACAGAAAATCCGGGTTCAATTCCTGGTTCTGTTGATGACAGCGCTGGTGCTTTCTGAGTTGTATTATAGGGACTTTTGTTTTTGGTTACAAGCGAGCAATGCTAATAATTTAAGTTCTATTGTAGGGGCTTGTATTTTATGGGGGCAAGCGAGCAATGTTATTACTCTGTGTTCTGTCATAGCAACAAGCGAACTTTGTTCCATTATAGGGAATTCAACTATTCTTTCTTTACTGGCGCATATATTACAAAACATCCAAAAGTCGAAAGTTAGTATGTATACACAACTCGCTTTATTGCACTCACTGTTAGATTTGGCTAGGTGTTGCAGTCTGTGACAGGTATAAAATGGAGGCCCTAATGTTGGGATTGCTAGTGTTCTGCAAGCTAATGAGAGAGGTAATTGCTTCTAGTACTATGGCTAACGTATCAACCTCACTCTGTGAAATATGTGGTAGAGCTTTCATTCGAGAATCAAGTATGAAAAGCCACATGGATTCATGCGGTACCCTTTATCACTGTAAGAAATGCAGGAGTTTTGTGGTTACGAAAACCTAACAAACGTAGAAGGAGCGAGCCTACAAAGAATGCTCTTCTGTCAAGAGTTCCTGATGGCGAGGGAGTTGTGGTCTATGAACCGGCGTTTACAAACCGAATGCGATATTACGTTATTCAATGTGAAATGTGTGATGATGCGGAAGCATATCTCGAGGAAGTGGAAGAGCTGGTAATTAAGCTCATAAAAAGAGAACTCATTTTCCATAAGTCAACAAGAGGTACGTGATCGAGCTTTTAAAGCGAAGAATGAGGCTGTGTTTAAGGGAACGGATCTAAATGAAACTGTTAGCAAACAGTTTTAAAAATAATCCTTTAATTACATAGATCTGAAATGACAGGTAGGGGGTGGTCTCTGTTGGGTGTAGATGGTTAGAATAAACAAGTATAACCCTCTAAAGCGATGTACTTACCTACAACTCCTTGAAGCGCTAAGGAAAAACAAAAACAATGATGACTGTTGTTTCTTCTGTGCAATGCTGTCAACATTTATTGAGAGGGATGCTGATTGTGTTTGCAATTACAAATGTTTGCAAGATAAATATGACTTTTCGGATATCACATTCCCCATGGCTATTCGTTCTATTAAACATTCCCCATGGCTATTCATTGTATTTAACATTCCCCATGGCTATTCATTCTATTAAACATTCCCCATGGCTATTCATTCTATTAAATATTCCTCATGGCTATCCATTCTATTAAAAATTCCCCAAGGCTATTCATTATATTAAACATTCCCCATGGCTATTCATTCTATTAAACATTACTCATGGCTATTCATTCTATTAAACATTCCCCATGGCTATTCATTCTATTAAACATTCCCCATGGCTATTCATTCTATTAAACATTCCCCATGGCTATTCATTCTATTAAACATTCCCCATGGCTATTCATTCTATTAAACATTCCCCATGACTATTCGTTCTATTAAACATTCCCCATGGCTATTCATTCTATTAAACATTCCCCATGGCTATTCATTCTATTAAACATTCCCCATGGCTATTCATTCTATTAAACATTCCTCATGACTATTCATTCTATTGAACATTCCACATGGCTATTCATTCTATTAAACATTCCCCATGGCTATTCATTCTATTAAACATTCCCCATGGCTATTCATTCTATTAAACATTGCCCATGGCTATTCATTCTATTAAGAATTTCCAAAAAAATAATAATATTTCTGTCAACGTTTCCTGTTTAGATTATAAACACAACGTTATGCCGTAAAAGGTTGTTGATGAAGTGTTAGCAAACCATACCAATCTGTTGTAACTTACATTACCAACAATAAAGGCTTAGGACACTATGTTTACATAAATACTTTATCGGCCTAGTCCGAAGTGAACTAACGAAACACCATAATGTCTCGGCTATATGCATGCGCTGCATTTCTCATTACGATGACCAGCACGGGCGAAGTGCTGCCTAGAAACTAGAAGAACATAAAATATACTGTCTTGACCAACAAATTGCTCGTGAAAAATTACACGATGGCAGTTTCAGAATGTGTTTTAGAGATGTACACCATACGCTTGCAGTTCCTTTCGTGGCTTACGCTGACTATAAATAGTTATTGAAACCTCATCAATCTTGTCAGCCTAGGGTCGAAGCGAGTTGGAATATCTCCTATCAGGAACATGAACCAACGAGCTTTAGTGTACATTTTAAAAGCAAATTCCTCAATCGAAGCCATACAGTTCGGTTTACCTCAAGAGGACCATGGATCTAATGCAGTCAAGGTGTTATTTAATTATTTAACAAGCTTGGCTCGCACATTAAGTTTTGTGCAAGAAGAAAAACTTTCTTTGAACGTGACAGAGGAGCAAGAACGCGAATTCCAAGCGGCTAAGGCTTGTTGCATATGAGGAAAAAAATTATGCTGAATATAATTGCTAAGTGAGAGACCGCTGATATATCACCGGGAAGCACCGTGGCTGTGCACATAACAGTTGCAATTTGAAATGTAAAAAGTCACATTTTTATCCGTGTTTATACATAATCTCCGGAATTATGACATGCACTTTATTGTAAGAGAACTATGTTCAACACCTGGGAGAGTGACAGCTATTCAGAAAACTAGAGGAAAGTACATTTCCGTCACGAAATATATTCAATATGAATCAGTGCGAATTAAATGTATGGACTCATTTTGGTTCTTGAATAACAGTCTGGAAAATCTTGCCGAAAACATAGAACACTTTCCTGAAACTATCAAACACTTTGGAGAAAACGGTGCTTCTTAAATGAGGAGAAAGTGCGTTTTTCTCGATGAATACATCGACTCTTCGGGTGAATGTGAAGAAACGAGTTTACCTTCAAAGGAAATGTTCCGTAACAAATTAAAAGAGGAAAATATTAGCGATGAGGACTATGAACATACAAAGAAAGTACGGAAACATTTTGGTGTTAAAGCCTTGGAGGAATACAGCGATCTGTACTTGAAACAACACGTGCTTCTCCTTGCAGACGTTGTCGAAACATTTCGCACTGCAACTATGCGAATCCACAAACTCGATCCAGCTCATTTTGTTTCTCTTCCTTTTCTTACCTGGGATGATATGCTGCTTTATACAGGCATTCAGCTCGATTACCTAACAGACAACGACTAACTGCTTTTTGTAGAGCGTGGCATACGAGGTGGTATGATTCACGTTTCGCATCGCTTTGGAGTGTCAAATAATAAGTACATGCCTGAATATGATCGCGAAAAACCATTACAGTTTATTATGTATCGAACCCTTATTGATCTTCGATAAATAAGTATTCATATTTATTATTATTATCACTACGGCCCAGGCAGTACTTGAGGAAGTCGACATGGATATACGGGAGGCTAGCATTTCGTAATATTGCAACAGAAGCTGAGCTGGTAGCTATTCTTGGGGGACGGCTAGAATTAGTCGAGTTCAAGGCCAAATTGAGCAACTACTGTACCAAAATTGGAAGCATAAAGGGAGGATCACGAGGCAATTGCAACGAACATACGATTGAATCAGCCAATCACAAGAGACCAAGCCATGACCACGCGGTGGACAGCGTCAGTAGTAAAAAGCCCGCGGAAATGGATATCTAGAGAACCGCCGAACGGATTAATTTCCGCACGAGTAATTTGAGACGTTTGATTTATTTGAAGAAGAATGACACTAGTCCCATCTTTGTGAGACAAAAACTCTGGAAGTTTTTATCCGATACCACCCCACTCCTCCGCCCCCTGTCAGTTTTCTAATAAATAGTTTGGCATGACGCCACTCTAAGTCATTCTTTGTGGAGCCGTGAGGGGCTTACTTCACGCCAGTTTGTATCGTGATTATAACGCTCTGAATTTGGTTAAGTCATTTTATTTGGGAGCTCTGAGGAGCTAATGTTACAGCGATTGCTTTATCGAATTTAAAGCTCGAATGCTTTTTTAAATTCTGGAATCAACTTTATTTTGTGAGCTAAATATTTCACGCCAGTGCGTGATAACTTGTAACAGTTACTTAAAGACGACGAGTTCAGCTCTAAGGGGGAAGTATTGTAACACCCTAATTAGCGCTCACCGGAGCAAAGGTCCACAGTACAGGACAGAAATACCGAGCAAGATAGCGACTGCTAGTGCAGCCAAAATCTTAAACTTGTTAACGAGCCAGTGACGTGGTCTCGAGGTGTATATTTATGTATATATTGCAGTGTATTTTATATGTGTTTTATTGTGCGTGTGTGCGAGATATTTAGGGCCAGTCTTCGCTATTAATCGCATTAGGACAATTGTGGGTGAACTGAGTAACCTGCAAAGCGATTATAGATAGGTAAAATAATTAACATTGAACTTTCCTGCCAAGGAGTCGATACCAAGATGATCAGCACGTGGTTTGGAGTTGGGATGAACTTCAACAGATCAACGCAGACGGCTACTATGGAGTGCTAATTTGTCCATAGGGGCAATGGGTTGAGGAGGATGTCCTTAGTTCTACAAGCAGAGCGGTGATGTACTAAAATTGGATTATTTCAATTATGTAGTTAGATTTGGCCGGGGAACTTTGTAAATAGTCATGTTTCTTTTCTTGTTGTTTAGAGTTTTTCTTGCACCGACGCTCAATGTTTTAAATGTCCGTTGGCGCGTGGCCAAAGTGTTTGTTAGATATTTGTTTTTCCTTGAGTCATATGTAATGCGCGCGGCGTGCGTGCGTGATTTTTATCCTTGCAAATGCGGAACCCGTTACATTCGATAAATGGTGCTTTATTAACGTTAATATTTGAAATAGGAATGGGAGGAAATTACAGTAAGATATTTGCTGAACAGGTTATTATTCAGATTAGGGTTGCCAAGCGCACCAACTTAGAAGTAATTTGTAGAACACCTTCGTTCTAATTTTGATAGATTTTTTTAGTCCTTTTCAGGTTGACTAGTCACGGCATAGAACGGTGGCGCCAGCATGTGGATATTATTTGTGTCTTTTTATTTCAGGGTCTGTCAAAACCCATACGTGTAATTGTGTGTGTTACTGTGTCAAGTGTGTGTTGATTTTACGTGAGGAGGGGTAGAGATCCTACCGCTCTCATATTTTTGCTGCTGTTGTATTTTAGATGGAAAGACAGGGTGCTCTTGGGAGACCGCTGTCATATCCATATATTTTTCTGACACACACATGTATTGTTGTGCTTTGGGGCACACTTCTTCGAGATTCGACCCCATGTCCTGGGAGGTCGAGATATTTGACACGTGGGTTGACAGACATGCAGAGTTCCACAAACCGCCCGTTTTGCCTGTGACTTATTTTTGATAGGCAGTCCTGATTTGTCCGACTGACCCCTGTAAGCTTTCATGTAGCAAACCTGTTCATTGTGATGGTGATTTTTTAGCCATAATTAATTGGGAGTTCGCCATGTGTGTAACGGCTTGTTGTACGTTGTATGGGTAAAATATTGTATTATTAACGTAAATGTTGGCTGTGTGCCTATTGCTTTGTTTATGACTCGATTCATGTAATTTTTTTTGTGTGTCATACCCGTGCGGTGTAGTGGTAGAGTATTTGTAAATTTTGACAGCGGTCATTTTGTGTATTTTTATTTGGTCACGTGTTAATGTACTTGTTTTGATTTGTGTGAGAAGTCCTAAATTTTTAGGCAGTAAATGTTGCTACGGCAATTTGATTCCAATTTCACACGGAAATTTTGTGTTTGTTTATATTAGATTTAGGAAGTGTCGGTTTAATTTTAAGTATTGTAGTTGTGTTCCCCCGTGTCGGTCTAGCTCTAGAAATGTGGATTCGTTGTCTGAAGGATCATTCTGGATGATGACGAATCACGCATTCATTGTACACATCGTGATGCATGTAGAACGGCATACACACATATATGGTCACTTTTGTATTTTATCTTAGGGACACTTGGTCCAGGTAATTAATCTCTCCAGAGATTTTCGCCTAGTTTTTGGCATTTTTATTAAGTGGGAGTAAGATGGGAGTTTTTGTTGTTTATTTGTTAAGTGTAAATATGGTGATTTGTTTTTAAATTCATTTGTTTTAACCCTGGCTTCACTCTTTCCTGCATGTTATTTTGTTATATGTTACCCTGCAAGTTAATGAAGCGCCTTGACAACAACTTACGATATGAACCGTTACACCCCCCGAAACTGAGTCTCATATGCTTCTTTGCAAGGGTTCATAAAACAAAAATGGCTGCCCAAGTGGGGTTGTTGTTGTTGTTGCTTCGCTGACCTCATATTTATTTCGTTGAGAAATGATGCCAGGTCAAGCGGACATGTAAATTCAGTAAATTCAGGCGATGTTGTACCGCCATGTGCATTAGTAAAATCACTGAGTTCTTAAAGTTAGAGATATTGAACAAGGTTAGAATTTGATATTGTATTTGTTATAAACTTGTTCTGGCGCCCATATTAAAATTATAAATTTGCATTATTATTGAACTCAGTCAAAGCAGGAAGATGTTGCCTTATATTTGACATTTAATTGACTTCGGTTAATTGGTGTTTCGTAAATTCTGTTGGTTAGGAATTTAAAAGCAGATCACCAGGTGTTATCTTGTTGTTTGGGAATAAGTGTCATTGTATTCAGTAAATTTTGTTACTGAAATTTTCATTAAATTAGAGCCAGTAATATTTAAATGTGTGACATGTATGTGTGTATATGGCTGAAACCTTGGCCCATAACCCTGTTTTCTCTGAATATATTTTTGTGTGTGATATGGCGAGTGTTGATGAGATTAAGGCATTGTTGGAACAGATGTCCGTGAAGACGGAAAAACAATTAAAAGAACAATTAGGAGCTCAGCGGGAGCATAATGATAAACAATTCGAAAGTCAGCGTGAGAAGAGCGAAAAACAATTACACGACATGAGCGATAATATTTCGGTCCAGTTACAAGCGCAGAAGATAGACTGTGAAAAACAATTACACGACATGAGCGGTAATATTTCGGTCCAGTTAGAAGTCCAGAAATTAGACACGGACAAACAATTAAATGAACTAAACCACAAATTGTCACAACAGGCGGTAACACAAACCGAACAATTAGGAAAAATCACTAATGACATTAATCAGAGCGTTAAAAAATGTAGAGAAACTGGCAGGCGAGGTTGCGGAAAACAACGTCAAACAGTTAGGCGAAATTAAGAAATTGGAGGCGAAATTTGATAACAAATTAGTACAATTTGACGAGATGGTGGCAGATAAACTCAAACAGATAGAGGCAGCATGTGTCAGTAACACCGCGGGAATGAAGAAAACCCAAGAGAAACTACAGCAGCAAATTAATTCGGTAGACAGCAACGTGCTGGAATTAATAAAGGAGATTGATAAAGTCGAGGTTAAGGCTGAAACCGAACGGATACACTTGCGGGAGAATTTAGAGGAGCAATTAGGCAAGACACAAGAAATCATAAGAAAAGAGATGGAAGGCCAGCTAATAAACCACACAAGAGGTCATAAGACAAGAAGTAGGAGAGCAGCTCGTCAAGACTCGGGATAATCTGGGAGAACAGCTAGTAAAAACACAAGAGGTTATAAGAGAAGAGGTGGGGGAACAACTAGTCAAAACGCAAGAACAGATACGTGAAGAGCTAGAGAAAAATCAGGAAAGGAACGAGGAGAAAATTAATAGCTTGAAAAGTAGGATCCGGCGAGATTGGGACCAGCAGGCTCACGCAAATAAAGAAGACCGCTTGACAATTTTAAAACGCTTGGGGGAATACAGTTCAAGAATGCAGGAATTGGAGGAAAATATGAAGTCAAAATTACAGGAACACTCAGAGTTAATCATCAAAAACGAGATTAGATCTTTAGAGAATGCGACAGTAATTTCGACTGAAAATATACCGGAGAAGCAAACAAGTATTGGAAGTCCTGCAGGTTTGAAGTTGGCTGAGGATACGAGCCGGGGTCAAAGTCCCAGATAAACGAGTAATGCATTCCAGCAATACAGGGGGGAGACTTCAACACCGCAACCGAACTTGGCACCAGCCCAAGTCATCCAAGTCATTCGGGGTAATGATTTTAAGCCCGATAAGTTTAAGGAACATTCAGGAACTACTCCCAAAGCATTTCTACGACAATTAACTGATTACTTTAATGACCAGCACATCGGCCCTGAGAAACAATTAAGACTAGTGGAGAAATTTTTAGAAGGACCTAGCCTTACCTGGTTTTTAAGCTTCAAGTACACGTTCACAGACATGGCTCAATTCCGCGAGGCATTTTTGAAGAAGTTTTGGAGCCCTTCGTTACAGCAGGGGTTGAGAATGGACCTGTACACGCGCAAATATCATAGTACGCATCCAACCCGTTTTTCAGAATTCTTCAGTCAGCAATTGGTAAAATTCAGAGACTTTGACGACCCGCCCAGCGAGCAAAATATGGTTCTAACCATCGGGAAACAACTCCCAATGCACATCCAACAATTATTAGTCGCAGGAAACATTCAGACCGCAGTCCAAGCCGAAGAATTACTCAGACACTTAGACGAAACGAGTATGGTAAGCCCACAGACAGGAAGAAGGAATTTTGAATGTGTCAACACGGCAGAGGTAGTTCAGGGACTCAAAAATAACAACAGCCAGGGGAACCAAACTAAGACACAGTCCACAGGGACACAATTCACGCCAAGAAGACAAGATTTTGACGGCCGAAACCAGTTCCATAATAATAATCAGAATTATCAGAATAACCGCGGGAGATACAATCAGAATAACCAAAATCAAAATAATCAGTGGACGTACCAGCGGGAGTACACAAATTGGAGGGGAAACCAGAGACAAGGTAGACCTTACCGAAGAAATGGAGATGGTAGATGGAATAACGGCAGGGACTATCGCCGAGAAAATAGAGGAGATTATCGGAACAACTGGGACGAGCGATATATTGAATCCCGTAAATACTTGGATCAATTAAGTACTGAAGAAGCGGAGAAGGAGAAGTGGGGGCGTGCCATGGCGAACAGACAGAGTGCCAGAAAGAACTTGGGACAAGATCATTCCTTGCCCAAAGGATCCATTATTAGCGCATGATTTGCGAATCCAGCGAACGAGAGAGCACATGAGGAACCAAGCGGACCGAAGGCTGAGACGGTACCGAGGAAAGAAGTTTCACCGAGAGTTACAAGAACAAGAATTAGTGCTGGTTCGTAGAACACCGATCTCCGACCCTAAGAACAAAGTCTTCGCCAAATTCTGTCCGAAGTTTATTGGCCCGTTCCGGGTAATTAAGAATCTGGGTAACAATGCCTATAGGCTGGAAGAAGTGAGCACCGGTGCAAGATCTGTTTTTAATAGCGCCAATTTGAAACCGTACTACAGAAGGGAACCATTTGATGATTAGGAAAGATGATATGTGCAGAATCAGTATTGCAAAAATATATTTTTGAGAGCCAACACTCAAATCTACGGGGAGCGCCAGAGTACGCACTTTGTTTGTAAACAATGAGCAGCTGAGACGATAGGAGTGGCAACTACTTGAGGAGAAGGGGGAGACCTAGTGGAAATATGAATGACATTCCAACGAGAAGGGAGCACACTAATTGAGTTAGAGGGGCGTACACTCGAGCAGCTGAGTGAAATTTAAAGGGATGTGTTGTTACTACAGTGGATTTTGTTTTTGAAATCCAAACCAATAAATTGTTTCGAATTTCAAAACCTTGCTGACGATAAATGAACCCTTATTGATCTTCGATAAATAAGTATTCATATTTATTATTATTATTACTACGGCCCAGGCAGCACTTAAGGAAGTCGACATGGATATAAGGGAGGCCAGCATTTCGTAATGATTGCAACAGGAGGTGAGCTGGTAGCTATTCTTGGGGAACGGCCAGAATTAGTCGAGTTCGACGCCAAATTGAGCAACTACTGTACCAAAATTGGAGGCATAAAGGAAAGATCACGAGGTACTCGCAACGAACATACGATTGAATCAGCCAATCGCAAGAGACCAAGCCATGACCACGAGGTGGATAGCGTCAGTAGTAAAAAGCCCGCGGAAGTGTGTATCTAAAGAACCGCCGAACGGATTAATCTCCACACGAGTGAATTGAGACGTTTGATTTATTTGGAGAAGAATGACACTGGTCCCATCTTTGTGAGACGAAAACTCTGGAAATTTTTATCCGATTCCACCCCACTCCTCCGCCCCTGTCAGTTTCTAATAAATAGTTTGGCATGACGCTACTCTAAGTCAATCGTTTTGGAGCCTTCAGAGGCTTACTTCACGCCAGTTTGTATTGTGATTTGACGCTCGAAATTATCTAAGTCTTTCATTTTGGAGCCTTCAGAGGCTTACTTCACGCCAGTTTGTATTGTGATTTTGACGCTCGAAATTATCTGTCTTATTTTGTGGAGCCTTGAGAGGCTTACTTCACGCCAGTTTGTATTGTGATTTTTACGCTCTAAATTTAGTGAAGTTAATTTATTTTGTGGGCTCTGAGGAGCTAAAGTCGCAGCGATTGCAGTATCGAATTTTGAAAGCTATAATACAGTTTTTATTCTGAAATCAACTTTATTTTGTGAGCTAAATATTTCACGCCAGTGCGTGATAACTTGTAACATTTACATAAAGACGACGAGTTCAGCTTTGAGGGGGAAGTTCTGTAACACCCTAATTAGCGCTCACCGGAGCCGAGGTCCACAGTACAGGACGGAAATACCGAGCGAGATAGCGAATGTTAGTGCAGCCAGGATCTTGAACTTGTTAACGAGCCAGTGGCGTGGTCTCGAGATGTATATTTTATGTACAAATTGCAGTGTATTTTATATGTGTTTTTATTGTGCGTGTGTGCGAGAGATTTAGGGCCAGTCTTCGCTATTAATCGCATTAGGACAATTGTGGGTGAACTGAGTAGCCTGCAAGCGATTATAGATAGGTAAAATAATTAACATTGAACTTTTCTGCCAAGGAGTCGATACCAAGATGATCAGCACGTGGTTTGGAGTTGGGTTGAACTTCAACAAATCAACGCAGACGACTACTATGGAGTGCTAATTTGTCCATATGGGCAATGGGTTGAGGAGGATGTCCTTAGTTCTACAAGCAGAGCGGTGATGTACTAAAATTGGATTATTTCAATTATGTAGTTAGATTTGGCCGGGGAACTTTGTAAATAGTCATGTTTCTTTTCTTGTTTGTTTAGAGTTTTTCTTGCACCGACACTCAATGTTTTAAATGTCCGTTGGCGCGTGGCCAAAGTGTTTGTTAGATATTTGTTTTTCCCTTGAGTCATATGTAATGCGCGCGGCATGCGTGCGTGATTTTTATCTTTGCAAATGCGGAACCCGTTACATTCGATAAATGGTGCTTTATTAACGTTAATATTTGAAATAGGAATGGGAGGAAATTACTGTAAGATATTTGCTGAACAGGTTATTATTCATATTAGGGTTGCCAAGCGCACCAACTTAAAAGTAATTTGTAGAACACCTTCGTTCTAAATTTGATAGATTTCTTTGAGTCCTTTTCAGGTTGACTAGTCACGGCATAGAACGGTGGCGCCAGCATGTGGATATTATTTGTGTCTTTTTATTTCAGGGTCTGTCAAAACCCATACGTGTGATTATGTGTGTTACTGTGTCAAGTGTGTGTTGATTTTATGTGAGGAGGGGGTAGATGTCCTACCGCTCTCATTTTTTTGCTGCTGTTGTATTTTAGATCGAAAGACAGGGTGCTCTTGGGAGACCGCTGTCTTGTCCATATATTTTTCTGACACACACACGTATTATTGTGCTTTGGGGCACACTTCTTCGAGATTCGACCCCATGTCCTGGGAGGTCGAGGTTATTGACACGTGGGTCGACAGACATGCAGAGTTCCACAAACCGCCCGTTTTGCCTGTGACTTATTTTTGATAGGCAGTCCTGATTGTCCGACTGACCCCTGTAAGCTTTCATGTAGCAAACCTGTTCATTGTGATGGTTATTTTTAAGCCATAATTAATTGGGAGTTCGCCATGTGTGTAACGGCTTTTTGTTCGTTGCATGGTTAAAAAATTGTATTATTAACGTAAATGTTAGCTGTGTGCCTATTGCTTTGTTGATGACTCGATTCATGTAAATTTTGTGTGTCACACCCGTGCGGTGTAGTGGTAGGGTATTTGTAAATTTTGACAGCGGTCATTTTGTGTATTTTTATTTGGTCACGTGTTAATGTACTTGTGTTGATTTGTGTGAGAAGTCCTAAATTTTTAGGCAGTAAATGTTGCTACGGCAATTTGATTCCAATTTCACACGGACATTTTGTGTTTGTTTATATTAGATTTAGGAAGTGTCGGTTTAGTTTTAAGTATTGTAAATGTGTTCCCCGTGTCGGTCTAGCTCTAAGAAATGTGGATTCGTTGTCTGAAGGATCATTCTGGATGATGACGAATCACGCATTCATTGTACACATCGTGATGCATGTAGAACGGCATACGCACATAAATGGTCACTTTTGTATTTTATCTTAGGGACACTTGGTCCAGGTAATTAATCTCTCCAGAGATTTTCGCCTAGTTTTTGGCATTTTTATTAAGTGGGAGTAAGATGGGAGTTTTTGTTGTTTATTTGTTAAGTGTAAATATGGTGATTTGTTATTAAATTCATTTGTTTTAACCCTGGCTTCACTCTTTCCTGCATGTTATTTTGTTATATGTTACCCTGCAAGTTAATGAAGCGCTTTGACAACAACTTACGATATGAACCGTTACACCCCCCGAAACTGAGTCTCATATGCTTCTTTGCAAGGGTTCAATACATATGGTTCTAGCATCACATGATGTTCAAGAGCTACAAAAGGCATTGGATGCATTAGAGAAGTGGACAGATACAAACGAATTGCAAGTGAACATTGAAAAGACTGATTGCATGATTTTCAGGAAGGGAGGGCGAGTATCTTCAAGTGACAAAGTGACTTATAAAGCGGAGACATTACACAATGTAAACAGTTTTAAATATCTAGGCTTGACGATACAAACGACAATAAACTCCTTTAGGCTTCATATTAGGCTACGTGCCGTGGCAGCTATGAAAGCAATTTTTGACATCAAGAATTTAAATAGATTATCTCTTAAGACGGCCATGATCTTGTTTGACGTAAAAATAATTCCTATTTTAACATATGGCCTGGAAATCATATGGGGTAAGCTAACGAAGAATGACCTACACACTTTAGAAAAAATCAAAGCCCGTTACTTAAAGACAACCCTCTGTGTATCGATATTTACTAGATCAAGACTGGTTTATGAACTTGCAAAGGAGCCTTTTTTAATTGAAGATCTGAGATTCAAGATCGCACTACCTTATACAGACAATTGGAAGAAACTCTTGGACGAAAGATTGGCCAAAAGGAATGACATTTGTATTGACTTCTACTCGACTGAAGCAATGACGAATAGGACTTGGACCAATACTAACCAGGATCTCCGACATTTTGTCAATGCTATGGCAGTTCATGGATACCACCATAAACTCTGCAAAACTAAGATATTTCATGAACCTGACGATAGTTGTGTGTGTGCATTGTGTGATTCGACTTGTACTCGTTACCATGTTGTGGAATGCACAAAGCGAAATAGGCCTATAATTGACTTATGTTTACATGAAATGTAATATCTTTATATACACAATTTGTGTGCCTTATTAAATTAATTAAATATACATCAAACATGGTAGCAATGGTCATATCCGCAGTACGTAAAATTGCGAAAACTAAGTATCATGTCATGATAAGGAGTAACGGTAACAAAAACACTTTAATCATCCCAAGTAATAATAACAAAATCAGTTTTAATCACAGCAAATTTTCTAAGTTTATGCCGTGTCTTGTGCGAGATTTCGCCTAGTAACTCCAGAGATGCTCATCAGCGAGCTCTTGTAGTTTATTTGAGTACCACTGAGCGCTAAGTAAATTCTTATCTTGAGCACCTCCGGTACTTGACTGCAACAGCTAAACTATCAAACAGTATTTCACCTCCCTATAAAGGCTTCAAAAACGATTGTATATTGAATTTCAGGGCCAAGGAATTAAAATTCAGCAACTTTTCTAGGTTTAAGCCGTGCTTTGTGTAGGATTTCAATGGCCGTGAAAGTCAAAATACCAACTTTATTGAAATATATTTGCCAAATTCCTCAGTAAGAGTAATTAAGAAAAAAATAAACTAATGTGACAGCCGGTAGAATACGACACATTCGTCTGTGAATATGAGTTGCTGATCATGGAAAAAAACGAAAAAGAGCAGATCAATATTGGCAAACAGAAATATTCAGTTGACAAAAAACAAATTTATAAAGAAAATGAAAGTATACCGTGCAAAGTAGAAAGCATCTTAACATTGTAAAATAGCGTAAAGATCCGAAAACTCGCTCTCAATAACAAGCTTAAAGAGTATAGATTATACTCAAAATCAAGCTCGTATCAGCCCCACAAACCACCTCTATAAATTTGAAAAAGTTCATTTAGGGATATAACATTTGAAAATTCCTCACATATTCCTTACCTCTTTGACCAACTTGAGGGATGACTAGGATCATGGAATTTGGCCTGCATGTGACAGTTGTATCTGTCAAATAGCATGCCAAATTGCGCTCTTCTTGCTGTCATATAAGTATGGAAAAACGAAAAGAATGTGCTAAAATGTGCTAAAGAGGGTCCCAAAATATATGCTTTCATGGCCATCTGAGGCGGTTTCGTTGGAGGTACCACAAAATGTCATATAACCAGATTTGTAGAAAACGGATGGTTTTCAAGATATTGCCAGAAAACTATATCCGGTCTGCGAAATTGCATCGATTGCCATAGCAACGTTGATCTGTTTCTCAGGGGGAACAGTTTTTTTGGAAATATCTCCGAAACAATTCTTTTCTGTACCTTAAAAAGTGTGTTTCGGGGTCCCTACAAGACCTCCAAGTATTGTTTCTCGTATCTTCTTCTTATCGTTCCCATCCGTTCCAGATGTTGGCTACCATCTTGACTGTGCTATTCCTATCACTTGCAGCTCGGAATAATTCAGTAGATGTTTTTGAGGTCCAGGCTGTGAGATTTTTTAACCAGGATATTCTTCTTCGTCCAACACTTCTCTTCCCTGGTATTTTTCCTTGAAGAATAGACTGTAGGAGATGGTACTTGGTGGTATTCCTCATGATATGTCCTAGGTATTGGATTTTCCTGATTTTCACGGTGGTTAATACTTCCTTAGTTTTTTTTCATTTTTTGGAGAACCTCAACATTTGTGACATGGTCTGTCCATGGTATCCGCAATATCCTTCTGTACAGCCACATTTCAAAGGCTTCTAACCGTTTACATAAAGACTCTGTCAGAGTCCATGTCTCTGCTCCAAGTATTGTTTCTCGTATATGGCGGCTTAATATGAGGTAAATCCGGTCGTTGTACATTTTGTCCAAGCTCAGTGTTAAAGGGCCGTAAAAAGTCAATTACAAATTGAATTTTCAAAGACCGTTTCTTAGTGAGCCTGTACAACCTCGGATCAACCAACATACAAACTTTCAGCTTTCTAGGTCTAATGGATTGAGCCCTGCGTTGATGAGTCAATTTTGGATTATTAGTGTTAAAGGGCCGAAAAAACTCACTTACAAATTGAACTATCCAAAACCGTTTCTTAGTGAGCCTTTACAAACTCGGATCAAACAACATGCAAATTTCAGTTTCCTAGGTCTAGTGGTTTGAACCCTGCGTTGATGAGTCAATTTTAGATTATATATAATAGATGAGATTTTTCAAGCCGATTTGCTCGTAGAAATATGGGATATAACTCATTTTATGCGTACCAATGCGAGGAGCAATATTCGTGGTTTCCACTTCTACTTCATAGGTCTAGTGGTTTGAGCCCTGCGTTGATGAGTCAATTTTGGATTATATATAATAAATTATACCTTTAACCCGGAGACCTTGAATATTGCAAATTCAACTAATAACTTTTCCTGCCAAAAATGTAATTATTTTGGTTCTCATCAGTAGAAGAAGGAAATGTTGTTATTTCTTTAATATTGAACTTTTTCGAGTCCAACTCTATCCTAAACATTAGATTGACTTTGATATCAAGGCCTCTAGCGTTGGGATTTCTATCGCAGCAATGGCCGTTGCATGCCGTCTAATCTCTTCCACACATCTATACTGTTATGTTCGGCAGAGTCTGTGATTGGCCAACGGGATAGTGGCTTTTGGTGGTAGATGTCCTGGCCAGGCTTTTTGAGCTACGCAACAAGCTTCTGGTTTTCTTCATTGGGGAAAAAGACCTTTCCGCGCCTAGTAAACATGCTGAATTTTTACGCAACGAGATGTGGCTCATGCGATGTGCTTACCTCGCTGACATATTCGGGAAACTGAAAGAAGTTACTAAATCTTTGCAGCGTAAAGATATAAACACGTTCAGATTCAGAGACAAAATAACATCATTCAATACCAAACTCAACTTTTGGATCGAATTTGTAAATGAGAAAAACTTTGAATGCTTTTCTCTCCTGGCACAACTTCTGAGTGAAAATGGGATGGAAAGCAAAGCTGGTGTGCACAACAACATTTATGAGCATTACATTAATCCATTTGCCAACCGAAATAAACCTCACATATCCGTGCCTGACTATAAAGATCTTATTGAAATTCAATGTACCTCCGCTTTTAAAACGAAAATTGATATAGTGCCGATGAATGACTTTTGGCTAGGACCGATAGACGCATACCCATCAGTAGACGAAAAGGCTATCCGAGCTCTGCTCCCCTTCGTGTCCACCTATCGATGCAAAGCAGGCTTTTCTACTTATGCTTACAATTTTACGAGTAAGTTGAATGCTGCCCCATATTTACGTATTCAGCTGTCAGACATAAATCCTGATTTCAAAACTATTTTAAGAACGAAAATGAAACAATTTTATTCATCACATTAAAAATTAGACGGAAATCCAATTTGTATTGATCTAAAATAATTGTTTATATTTTTGTACCAAAGTACAGACTTGTATGTATATTTAAAATGTTTCCTCTTTGTTTCCAAACATACTACGTTAGCGTTAGGCTATACAAAACACCCAGGCAATAAGAATAGATGAAAGCAGGAAGAACGTTGTGGGTTCACAATGCTCAGTAAAAATCAGGAATAGAGCTAAGGCCGCGGAAAAACATGACTTCTGAAGGGTTCCGTGACCGAAAAAAGTTTGGGAACCGTTGATTTAAGGCACATTCATGGATGCGGCGATCTTGGTCTGTGTCTGGCCCACTTCCATGTGGCCGAGTGTCCTACCCTTCAAAACGGGGTGCAAATGGCTTTGGTGTGCCATTATGTTGTTACATTCACCACGAGGCTACACTCCGCCCACCATAAGAAGGCAAACACGACTGAGGCAATATCGGCCGCAGCCTCTGGCTGTGTTTACCTTGCGGTTATGCCGCTAGTAAGAGCAGGGAATACTCCTTTCCTATACAGAGCGATCACGTAAGGTTGGTAGATGCATATGTCGTGCGATTTGCGGTCGATTTCCTGTTGCCCTGCTTATTAATAGAGTATCCTTAACTTTTGGATACTAGTGTACATTCCCAGAACATATCATTTGGATGCGCACTAAAACTCTCTTCTATAACAACTGCGGAGTATATCAGTTTGATGTGTACAAACACCTCTCCCTAAAATATTCACAGTACATATCATATGGATGTGAAGAAAACTCCTCTCGATAACATTCGCAGAACAGCTATTGTTTGATGTACAAATCCCACTAACTATAACATTCACGGTTTATAACATGTGGAATCATGTCTTACCACCTCTCGCTGTAAAATTTTCAGATAATTTCATTCTGATGTGTGAAAAATCCTCTCCCTACGTCTCTTCACTTGAAACCTCTCATACCAGGCTTGAAATATTATGTCAAAATGCCTACGGCGACTAAGGATATACAGGTTGTCACTTAAATCGTCTTTATCAAATGAAAGCTGGGCACTATTTGCGAACATTTATTTTACGGAAGTACGCTAATTCTTACCCTTCATTAGGACGGAAATATCAGTGGATTTACATTATTTCACAAGTACAGTACTCTCGAATATCCGGCACAATGACCGGGGAGAATGGCATGGATAGTCCAAAAGCATGTGTTTATTGTAACAAGATTGCCTTCTATTATTTATTTTAAGTACACAGTTCTGTATAAAGTAGGCTATAATACATTTATTATGATAACTCACCCACATTATAGTGCTGTCTGTAATAGTTCTCTGCTCGCTTACCTCGAGACGTATTTTGCGTGCGGCATTAATGTCACCATATTGAAACCCTCTTTGTCCCATATAATCTATACACTGAAGAGCCATCTTACTGAATGGCAACTTGTTAACAGCTGTTGACCAGTCAAGCGGCATGCAGAGAGCACTTACCTTCCAGCAACCTTGAAAGAAGCCTGTCTCCATCTCCTTGTGAAACATACACATCGCTATTACAAAACAAGTCTGGAGAAAGCAAGAAGTCGTATACCTGTCGCAAAGAACCGCAATTAATATAACTTTCCTCCACCAGGACTACACTGGAAAATTATGTACAATAATAAATCAAACCTATTCAATTTACAGTAGAGTTGAAAAACAGATATTGTTGTAATGTATACTGTACATCACAAAGTAAATTTGTTTACGCTTAATTGCATGAATGTGACTGATGGCCACTATAGGTTATGAAGCTTTAAACTGAGTCGTATACTGAATGACAAATCAAATATATTACAGGCATTTGCCTGTTGCCAATAAAATTGGTTATATCTTAAGATACACTTTTAAGAACCCTGTTTTGAATGTACAGTAGTAGTCATGCATTCAGGTTACACATGTGTCTCATTAGACTATCTTTCGAGCAGACTCTTTTTTTTAACATATATCACTTAAATGTAGCCCTTTTCTAGTAAGAATGAAGATATGTATCAACAAGGATACCTGCGAGCTATAGTATAACATACCTTCCATGAATTAAAATGTGCTTCATGAATATCCAACTTTCAAACAAACCTATCTCAGCTTATATTTCGTGAATTTCCTTCAGTCAACGATAACGCATTATTTGTAATTAAAACTCATTTTACATAACATGAAAACAACTTCTGGCCACTATCAATTAAAGTGTGCTTCTCGAAATCTCCCTTCGTACTTGTCACAACAAGTACCACATGAATAAGACTTTTGCCCCGACGATGAACAAGTGATTTTCTGAGCCACCCAATCAGTGAATTATAATCCGTACAAACTATATGAATACTGCTTTTGGCAAGTATGAATTAAAACATGTGTCGTTATACACCCAATAAAGTACAGACAGTTCCGCATGTATTATTTGAATATGCCTTGTGGCAACTAAGTACCAAATATTCTTAACAGATACTTGTGAGTTAATGTTGCTGCGTGTATACTGTAATACATAAGTATGGCGTAAATTTTTCTTGAGTAAAGTATGCTCGGCATATTATATTTAGATGCGGGTATTAGACCAAATGAATAAGCATGTGTCTAAAAATTTGTTTTCGAATTAACGTTCTCTCCACATGAGTTTAACCAAAGATCCTTTCCTAGTTATGATTCTGCAAATGCTGCATGAATTTGGCTTCAGACGATATGAACTAGCATGTTACTACAAAGTTCCCATTCCAGCAAATATTGCTCCCCATTAAAACATGAAAGCGCATTTGGCCACTAATAATCAGCATGTGAATATCTAAAGCACTTCGCAGAGTAAAGTTTGTTCTGGATGTACTAAATGGTTATTTTTCAGCACACTATGAAAGTGGAGGCGTCTTTTCAATGACCCGAACTCAGAAAAGTAGCCCCATATTTACTGCATGAAAAGGGCTGTAAACTGTTATGAATAAGCAAGTGTGTCTCAAAATATAGTTTCATAGCAAAGTTCTCTTCACATGAGCTACTGAAATGCAAACATTTTCTAACATCCTATCAGAAAATTAACTAACCAATCTCCTCATGTACCTTAAGCATGCGCATTTCACATTTATATATTATCACATTTGTTTCCAAGTGCAAAGTTTGCTGTGCATGTACTACATGATTAAGGCTTTACACCTTAATGTATGAAAATGTGTCTTTGAAATGCGGTTAGAAAGTAAAGTTCTTTTCGTATGTACTACTGGAATGTTATTAGTCATTACTACGGATAAGCATGTGTATCCTTAAACTTCCGTTCCAAGTAAATTTCTTTCTGGATCTAGTACATGAATATGATTTGATCCCACTTCTCAGTAAAGTTTGCTCTGCATGTGCTACCTGCATATACGGTACCATTAATCCACCATGAAGGAGAATATGCCTCTTCAAAACTCAATAAGAGTAAAGTTATTTCCGCTTGTGATACATGAATAAGGTTTACACACAATGATTGAGCATGTGTCTCTTCAAATCTCCATTCTTAGTAAAGTTTGAATCGTATATGCTACAAGTATTTACTTTACACCACTATGAATGAGCATGTGTCGCTTCAAATTTCCCTTCTGAGTAAAGTTTGATCCGCATGTGCTACATGAAAATGACAATACTCCACTATGAATGAGCATGTGTTTCATCAAACTTTCCTTCTGAGTAAAATTCGATCTGCATGTGCCACATGAATATCGCATTACACCAGTATAATTGAGCATATGATTCCTCAAATCTTCATTCCTCATGTCCTCCTAGAATGTGGCTTTACACCACTATGAGTAAGCATGTGTATCTCCAAAACTCCTTTTCGAATATAATTTTTTCCGCATGTTGTACAGGAATACGGCCTTACACTACTATGCAGGAGCTTGTGCGTTTTCAAATATCTCTTTTGAGCAAAGTTTGCTCCGCAAGTGCTACATGAATATGGCCTTACACCAGTATGAATGGGCATGTGGTTCTTCAAACTCCCCTTCTCAGTAAAGTTTGCTCGACATATGCTACAAGAATATGGCTTAACGCCACTATGAGTGAGGATGTGTCTCTTTAAATGTCCCTTCTCAGTAAAGTTTGCTCGACATGTGCTACAAAAATATGGCTTTTCGCCACTATGAGTGAGGATGTGTCTCTTCAAATGTCCCTTCTCGGTAAAGTTTGATCCGCATGTGCTACATGAATATGGCTTTACACCACTATGAATTCGCATGTGTTTGTTCAAACACCCCTTCCGAGTAAACTTTGATCCGCATGTGCTACAAGAATATGGCTTTACGCCACTATGAGTGAGCATGTGAATCTTCAAATGTCCCTTCTCAGTAAAGTTTGCTCCGCATGTGCTACATGAATATGGCCTTACACCACTATGAGTGAGGATGTGTCTCTTCAAATTTTCCTTCACAGTAAAGTTTGATCCGCATGTGCTACAAGAATATGGCTTTACACCACTATGAGTGCGCTTGTGTCTCTTCAAATGTCCCTTCCAAGTAAAGTTTGCTCCGCATGTGCTACAAGAATGTGGCTTTACGCCACTATGAGTGAGCATGTGTGTATTCAAATATCCCACCCTAGTAAAGTTTGCTCCGCATGTGCTACATGAATATGGTTTAACACCACTATGAATGAGCACGTGTTCCTTCAAATGTCCTTTCCGAGTAAAGTTTGATCCACATGTACTACATGAATAGGGCTTGAAACCGTTATCAGTTGAGATTTGTTTCCTCATGTCACTGCAGGCTGCCATGTTCCTGTTAGCATTTTGAAAATGTGAGACTACTAGGGTATAATTTGTAAGGGTGTTCTCCGACCTGTGGAACATAGTACTGGCAATCGAAAATATCCACTGAAGCAACCTAGGTAAGCAGTCACTAACAATATAATATAAATAATCACATAGGCATACAATTACTCATTACTATTGTATAAATTAACATTCTCTGACCGATATATTTAATAATTTTATTAAGTAATAGTGGATATAGATTAGAAATAAAAAAAAGCATCAGGTAATCATCGTTCAAAGATCGGAATTAGTCATCCAAATATCTGATTAATTTATTTAAAAAATTAAGAACAAGGTGCATTAGAATTGATTTGCATAATCTTACAATGAAGTTTATCTCTTTCTGCCAAATTGCAAGTGGCATTCGCCACACCGAACATCACACAGTTCACACACACACACACACACACACGAATCAAAAAGTTCAGGAAGGCTCTTATTAGTCCAGACCGCATGATGTAAGCCATGACGTGCAAACCTAGCGACAACATGCCTCTACTCGTAAATAGTCCAAGTCCAGTGCCAATTCGTCATCGCGTCAGTGCTGCAAAATTACCACTAAATGTCTGCTCATTTTGTTTTCGTCTTTTTATAGTATCTTGGAAAGCGCTCGTCGATGACAGAAACATTCTATTTCTGATCTCTTATATCGGGTAGTCTTCAATAGTTAGTACACATACGTGTCCCGTTGGAGTGAATTTCGAGATACCTAGTGTTCTCCTGAGGAAAGAGGCCGTTACATTCTCTAGAGTTTCTATACTCACTTTTAATTGATCCCACATATGTTCAATTCCATAAGTCAAAACCGGTATTATTTCCATTTGAATGAGTTCCATTGAGGTAGTCGGGGATAGTTTTTCGGGTTTCAGAATGTATTTCATAGCTCTAATCGCTGCTATAGTTTTATCTCTAACAAGAAAAAGTAGGTGGCCCTGGCAGTTTGAAGGCAAATGCCCAGATATTTGAACTGATTCTTAATGGCTAATTTGTGTTGGTCTCTTCCGGAACGTCATTTGGTATGTCCTTTTAGTTATAATTGTAATCTAATTTTCGATTACCAATTCCGAGAGTATCGATCGCATCTTAGACGTCTTTCAGGAGAGGTACTCCTATGACAATGCCATCAACATACAAGTATACAAAGACCTCCTTATCCTTCCCATGAGTAACTCTTGTCGCATTGGCTGTTACTATATTGAAAAATACGGGTCTCATATAGTCACCCTGTAGTACTCTGTTCGTTTGGGTCATGACACTGGATGTTGTAATGCCATCATCTATGACCTCTCGTGTCAGATAGTATGTTCCTGATGATTATGGCAAGATATATATTTCCCATCCTATAAAGCGCTCTAATTTCGCGATAAGTACTTCCCTATAATAGTAAGTCAAAAGCCTTATTAAAGTCTATGAAAACTGCGAAGACGTTTCCCTATTCATCTATTAAGACATCATATATATCAGTCAATAAATTCCTTATTGAATGGGGACTTGATGTTCCCTTTCTAAAGCCAAAATGAAAGTCCGGAATAGAGGTATCAACCAACTCGGTCAAACTCTTGCATAGGATTTTGGTGAACACTTTGGTACCGTTGTTCTCTAGTGCGATGCCTCGATAGGAGCTGGGATCTTCTGTGTTACCATTCCCATTTTAGAGAATATAAACTTTGGAGTACCTTAAGCACTGTGGCATATTTCCTTTCTCTAAGCATGTGTTGACAATGAATTATATAATGTCTTATAATTTGTCTCAGTGTTAGGGAATAACACCGATTACAATGTGGGTTCAATCGTGTTGACCGACTGAATAGCATTTAATTTCGCTACGTAAGATGATGCAGAGATCTAACTAGTGTAATGTTAATTAGTGTAACTTTCATCAGTACCATTACTATGCACGTTTTCTTCAAATATGAGGAACCGAGCGCGTTTCTACTCCTCAATTATGGTAACATATAAAAACATGGCGGACAGTGTAAGTTCACGTCTAGAAGCTGCTCTCGTGAAAATAGTGAATATAGCGGATGCAGCAGGCAAATATCTAAAGAAGGAGGCTAAAGAGGATATTAAGGAAGCGGTGAGTGTTATTCGAGAATGTTTTATTACAATGAGAACCACATATAATGATATAACTAATGAAAACATGCAGACCCGCAAAGAGGTTAAGGAATCATACATAGATATTACACAAGAGGCCAACGACTATAACTTCACGCAACACGTGCTGCTATCTGATGACATCAATCCAGATTCAGATCTCTTGGCGCTTTGTCATGATGAAACAAGCCTACAACCAACGACATCTCGCGGAGAAGACGAGAAATTCTGTGCCAATGAGACGACAATGGAAGATAAACAATCTGCAAAACTAAGCACACAGCTTCAGTACATGATCGAAAACCTGACATGTAACCTCAAATCAATGATAAAAGATAAAATAATGAAATGTCATACAGGAAATGAGGAAATCAGAAAGGAGAAAGTAATGGAAGCAAACCCTATTACTCAGAGAAAAGATGAGACCAGGAAAACTGGAATCGAAAGACAGGAACAATTACCTCGAGAGCAACAGCCTATCGATGAGAAACAAAATTGTGACAAAGGAATATGGTCAGAAGTCGCAAGGAGGAGACGTGGCAATACGCCACAATTCATACAAACTCCTACTATTGTAGGAACCAAGCAATCCTTCAACCTTCCCTCAACAGAGAACACAAATGTACTCCAAGCTGTCTACCATAAAGCCTGGCTTTATATAGGACATCTTCACCGCAACACAACTTGTGAAACGGTGATTAGCCACCTGAAGGGACTGAACATATCTGAACTATCAGGCTGTGAAGAAATCCAAAAGAAAGGTACCCTAAAAGCTTATAAAGTAGGAATACCCCTTAGAGACCTGAGCAAGATCACTAATCCGGACTTATGGCCGGAGGGCGCAATTATCAGGCGATATCGATTTCGTTCGCATGACGAAGGAGCAAGACTTGATACCCAAGAATACTTCAGCGCACAATTGCCACGCAACCAACATCAGCTACAACCATACTAACATAATGCTTTGGAACGTAGAAGGACTGAAATCTGTCCTTGACATGAACTCCACTTTTAACTTACAGGATTACGATGTACTTCTCTTCACAGAAACGTTCAGCACAAGTGACATAACCATTAACAATTTCTACGGAGCCCACTCCCTAGCTTGGAAAGGGGACAGAGGAAGACCTTCAGGCGGAATAAGTTGTTACATAAAGGCCCACTTACAACCAATCAAGGTAATAGACTGCACTGCGAACACCCTATCCATATCCACACGAATAATAAATATAATGGGAGTATACTTCAAGCCTAAGACACAACCGGAGACAATTATTGGTGAACTAGGGAAAGCGCTAGAAAGCACAGACGATGACAAACCTATCATATTAATGGGAGACCTAAATTGTCGTATAGACAAACAGGATGCAAAAACTCTAGAGGTTAAAGATTTCCTCATGGAGTACCAACTCAAATTACTAAATAAGGAAGAAGAATACACTTACATAGCACCAAATGGAAAAAGTACGATTGATTTAATCTTCACTAACAATCAAGGCCATGGGCAGCTAGAAACTGGAAAAACCACACTCAGGAAACATCTACCCGTGATAGCCAAAATCCAAGTAAAGGGAACGATGCAGGTCCTCACAGACAAAAATGTCAAATCGAAAGTGTCAAGATACATAAATGAAGAGAAATGGCAAGCGTTAAGAATCCAAATATCATTAATAATGAGTAAGCAGAATACCCTAGACGAGACTACTGAGGCTCTAAACGAAATAATTCTGCAGGCTGCCACAAAAACGCCAAGGAACAATCGGATAGCGAAACAATGGTTTGATTCTGAGTGCTATGCTATGAGGAAAATAACTCTACAGTGCCTTAATGCAGCTAGAGAACACGGAAATGGTGCACTAGCAGAGTACGCTTCAGAACGTCGAAAATACAAGCAGCTACTAAAAGAGAAGAAACTATCGTATGATCTCCACGTCGAACAGAAACTAATCGCAGAAGCAGAAAGGAGTCCACATAAGATCTTAAGGTCTTCGAAGAAGCAAAAATCGAGTTATCCAATAAACATTGATCCATGGGAATTACACTTCAGCAGCCTTCTAGGAGAAAAAGATAAAATATCAAATGAATTCACATTGACACCAGATCACTCGCAAGACATTGACTTGATCACATGTGATGAAGTCATCCATCTTATAAGAAACGGCAAAAATAACAAAGCGGCTGGGCCAGACGGAATTTACATGGAGCATCTAAAAGACACCTTACAAGACATAGCAGAACCTCTAACTGCTCTATTCAACAAATGTCTTATGATGAAATCAATACCGCATCAATGGAGAAGATCAACTATAATAGTACTTTACAAAGGCAAGGGAAGGAAAGAAGACCCGAACTCCTATAGAGGAATTGCTCTAGAGAGTGTAATGTTTAAACTGTTCTCCAAAGTCCAATTAGGACGCATCGCGCAAAACCTGTATGCAAATATACCTACATTTCAATATGGATTCACTCCAGGCAGATCAACACTGCACTCGGTGCAAGAAATTATTCAGGAAATAACTCTATCTCTAGCTCATCGCAACTCCCCGATATATGTATTCTTCATAGACTACTCCAAAGCTTTTGATAGCATCAGCAGATCAACATTGGTAAACAAATTGGAGAGCATATTAGGCAAATCAAATCAGGAGCTCCAAACCATCAAGTCTATCCTTGATGCAAACCATATAGCGGTGTATGATGGCATAACTACATCGAATGACATCATACAAACACGAGGGGTCTTGCAAGGAGACCCGATGAGTCCGGTCTTATTCAACGTCATGACAGCGGATATCGGCAACGCTATAAACGTCAATGTAAAACTACTGATGTACGCGGATGACATGGCCATTCTCTCCAAAAGCCCTAAACATTTACAAACGGCATTAGACGACATCAGGAACTGGGTAACATACAACTCTATGGAAATAAATGGCTCGAAAACCAAAGCAATGAAATTCAGGAGAGGAGGCAAACTTGCAAAGGGGGATCATTTCACGTGTGGCAACTCTCCCTTAGAATTCGTAACAAATTTCAAATACTTGGGGGTCACCCTCCAAACTACGGGAATTACGTTTTCACTACACATACAAGAACGAACAGCAGCTGCAGCAAAAGCAATATATGACATACCCAAATTACAACTACTGTCAGTTTCAACAGCAATGGCACTATTCAAGATCAAAGTCATGCCGACGGCCACCTATGGAATACAACTAATCTGGAACTACCTGACGGTCGGAAATCTAAGAAAGCTGGAAAGCGTTAAATCTAGCTTCCTCAAAAGAGTGTTATCCATCTCAAAATTCACAAGAAATAGTTATGCTTGTATCCTTGCACAGGAATCTCTCTTCGTGGATGACATAAAACTCTGCTTTAGTTTATCGGAGACACAAGCATATGCAACCTTCATCGAAGAGAGGAGCAGCAAAGCAAGACAGATACCGGAGGGGATTAGAGAAACCGACGCAATGACATCAGACTGCTGGAAAGGACCAAACTTCCAACTCCGACACCTGTACACACGATTTGCAGTACACGGCTTTCATGGAAAGATTTGCGCAGAAAGCACCTACCATGATCCTAAGGACAGCTGCATCTGTAAGCTATGTAATGAACGGTGCCCGAAATATCACCTGCAGGAGTGTAAAAATAGGACTGTTTCACTAATTGAGCTATCTAAAGATTGGTGAAATCACGACAATGTAACTTTTCATTTTTATTTTATTTTTTCTCTCAGTACACATTGTGTTTAATAAATATAATAATTATGGTAACGGAACTGAACCCGAATCCCGCATAGTCATAGCCTATATCCGCAAATATAGAAAAGGATTGTAGGGAGGTCGATACCCACCCAGCTAGGATAATGACTAGGGAACCCTCGATGCATGTCGGCCATGCAACAACACCACCGATTAGTTACACATTTACATAGAAAATGAACTATCCTAAACACAAAATGGTAGGACGAGAATCTCGGATCTCGGGTGTGAACGCTGAAAGTTGAGACTAACTTGAATTCTAGTAACTAATTCGCAGTATTATCGCATGTCGATTGCAAGAATGAAATGATGATCAGATTTATAAAAAACGAACAGGCAAACAAAAACTAGTGCCTGGGATTTATTTCCAAACAAATACAAATAATAAAAAAAATCCCTATCACCATTAAATAAACACACAAGTTAAAATTAACTGTTACACACGTCAGATAGATCTACTACCTGTAGAATATATTTTTCTGAACATTCTCGTTACAACAATGTAGTTATATTAAATTTCGTAAAATGTTCACGTAACTGACAATCACCCTGTGGCTATGTCATTGAAATGATCTGATTAATATCAGCTGTTCTCTCATAAAAATGAAGTTAACATGAAAAAAACTACATTATACACGGGCGTGCGTAAAATGTAACTATCTACTCTAATAATACTGTTATAAATTGTATAAGGTTTAAATATTTACATCATCTACAATTCTCGTGCTTCACACGGTTTAAAAATATACTACTAACACTATCAGTCGCGAGCTGACAGCTTCATAGTGTCTCTGTTACATAAACAGTTTTTTGAACAATGTTTCAACCAACGATCAAATTCTCAGGTACTTCTAGTGGTAAGTCATAATAAATAAGCCTGAGTATCAAACACTTAAGTTAAATACAGCTTAGAATGTCGTGTCAATAAATAAAACAATAGGATAAAGAGCGATGCGAAACTACTTAAAGACTCTATACATTACGTGGATCACATACAAATACTCTCAGACATAAACAATTCAAACATTTAACCTTTGTGTTAGCGCTTTTACTCATCCTGTAACAATTCGTTGCCCCACATAGCAATATATTCCTTCCTTCCGCAATACAATGAACAATACTTATCAATGGCGTCTTAGTACGCTCCAAACATGTCATACTTCCTTCCTTTCCTCTCTACAAACGATCTTCACAACTCCGCACGGCAATACTTCCATAAAAAAACCATCTTAGTACACACTTGTAGAAGAATTTGTGATTTTACTAGGTAACTACGCTAGAGTATGTTATCGTTCAGAATGCACTCCTAAATCTCAACTCCTGTCTAAATTATTAAACCTCGTGGATCAATTACAACAATTACATGTTCGTTCACAATAATACAATTCACAAGGTACTTCTTATTCCTTTCATTAGCGCTATTCGTTCTTTTTGATCCATAACAGTAGTGTGTTTTGATCGGCTCTATATCCTCCTCCTCCTCACCCTCCTCACAAGATGGCGGCGGCGCGATATCTCTCGAACGCATGGTCGGATTTTGATGAATGAGGTGTCATTGAACTCGGGCTGATACCCTCTTTTCAATGGACAAAATATTTCCACCCCAAAATAAACCCTACCCCTACTAGGGGGTGAAATAGTATTTTTAAAGGAAATTTTGCCTTCCAAGTGCAACATGTGAGAGTTTGAATGCTAATATGGAATTAAACGTTGTTCTACATAAAGTGCATGTGTTCGGTGGAAAGCCACTATGAATTAACATGCTTGTTTTTTGTTTTTTACGCATGCCCACTCATGGCTTTTGTAAGAGGGTGGGGGAGCGGATCCCTGTGGATGGGTTATTGTTGACGGGTCATTGTTTGCAGGTCCTTGTTGACAGGTCATTGATGACAGGTCCTTGTGGACGAGTCTTTGTGGTCAAGTCCTTGTTGACAGGTCCTTGTGGACAGGTCCTTGTGGACGAGTCCTTGGTGACAGGTCCTTGTGGACGAGTCCTTGTGGATGAGTCCCTTTGGACTGATCCCTTTGGACCGGCCCCTTTGGACTGGGCCATGAATTTATCCAAATTATGTCAAAGGGCTTAACTAACGGACTAATAAGGCTAGGAACTTGTATGAGGTATTGTAGGATTTGGGATGAAGCCCCCTTTTAGAATGTATTTTTGAAATTTTGACAAAGGGCCTAACCACACTTCTGTTAATATCTCGCGACCTATCATGCTAGTGACTTGTATGAGGGGTCCTAGCAATTGGGGCGATGTTCTCCTTTGGGAGGTGATTCTATCCCCCACTCCCAAATTGAAAAATCGATATCTTGGAAACTAAGAACCCTAAAATTATGTGTGTTAGCTTTGAAAATAGGTCATAAGATACGATTTTACCACGATAGGTCATTTCACCCCTAAAATAGTAAATAGTAATGTTACAGGGAAAAATGCGGTTAAACACTTAAAAATGATAAATGAACCTAAGATCATTTGTTTTTGTTGAAAAAAAAAGTAAGAGGATTAAAACTACCCCAAAATTTAAAAATCGTTATCTTGGAAATTAAGAGCCTTAAAATTATGTGTGATAGCTTTAAAAATACTGTAGGTCATGACATACGCTTATACCAGGATTGGTAATTTCACCCCTAAAACAGTGAATAGTGATTTTACAGGGGAAAAGGTGTTAAACGCCTAAAAATGATAAATGAACCTAAGATATTTTGTTTTTGATGAAAAATCGTACGGGGGTGAAAACAACCCCAAAATTGAAAAATCGATATCTTGGAAACTAAGAAACCTAAAATTAGGTGTGATAGCTTAAAAAATTGGACATTTAATACTCTTTTACCACGATTGGTCATTTTACCCCTAAAACAATACATATAGATTTTACAGGAAAAAAGGGGAACCAATAATCAGATTTGGACACATGAGGTGTTATAAGACTCAGGGCGACAATCTATTCTTGAATTTATTATATTTTTTTTTTGAAATGTTGACAAAGGGCCTAATTATTAAAGAAAAAACATATAAGAATTTGTATTACTTGGAATTATGTTTTCTATACTATATTTTATTTTGGTTTTTAGATTTTAGAAATTTGATATTGGATTTTAGATTTTAGGTAAAGACCAAACTAATATTGACTATCTTTAGACACTGGTATGTAGATAGAAAGATGATTAGACTGTATGTTAAGATGAATTTTTAGGTGTTGACTGGCCTTGCAATAAGAATTGACTAACCAGACATGAGTTAACTACCAACGAAACACTTTGGCGACTATGCTTTTTATTGACCAGTGAGTAGGGTTTTAGAAAAACTGTTTGCTATTTTGGGTTATATGCAACAAATGCATAGACCTACTGAGCGACTATGTTTGCTAAACAAGGCATTATACCAGAGATGATTAGGATTCTTATGTAGCTCAGGCAAGAATGCATTTCTACAGAATTTGTTGACATTGAATATAGATTTAGGTATTAGGATGTCATTTTTAAAGAGCTTTGTCTGGAGTGTGACTCTCTATGAAAGGGAAACTTGGACTATTGGTGTAGCAGAAAAGTGAAGAGTTGAAGTGTTTGAAATGTGGTGTTACAGGAGAATGATTTAGATTAGATGGGTAAATAGGCTTACAAACAAAGAGGTATTAAGACAAGTGGGAGAGGAGAGATGTTTTTGGCGACAGCTAATGAAGTAAATCGATAGGTTGGTAGGACACATACACCCAGGAATAGCAAGCTTAGATATGGAAGAACGGGTTGAAGACAAGAACTGTAGGGGTAGACCAAGGATAGAATATGTTAAACAGATAGCCTTGGATGTAGAGTGTGGTAGCTATATAGAGATGAAACGATCAGCTCAGGACAGGGAGTCATGGAGGGCTGTATTAAACCAGTCAAAAGGCTGAAGACTCAAACAACAAGTAGAGCTTACCAAAATAATGTTGTGTAATCGTAAATACTAGCCAACAAACATTAATGCATTTCTAAAACACATGACACGATACCTGAGAGCTTTTCTAAAATTATTTTAAGATGCCTTTAACCCTATATTAAACACCCAGTTCTCAAGACTCATAACTACAATGTAATGAAAAAAAACCAACAACAACAAAAAAAAACATTTAAAAACGAGCAAGTGGTTGAGTCAATGTACACTGGAAAATGTTGTAAACACTCAAGTGCACAAAACAAATTACATTATTAACTGTTAGGTTGACCGAGTGGTTAAGGCGTTTGACTTATGTTCACATTTTCAATACAAGAAATCAAGGATTTGAACCCCTTACCTGGCATAACTATTGCTTTAACATAGCTTAGCGATACTGTATTATTATGATACTCGATACACAAACCATAGATAGAGTGTATTGTTTAAGTCCACTCTCCCTTTCTAAACATAGCTAGAGACTGTCAAAGGTTAACAATTGCATTAATAGTGGGAGGATGTAGTGATAGTAATTAAGAAAAAGCAGACAATAGCCATAAAATATTTTTATTAAATTCATTTTATAATAGATACACACTGAATACAACTCTCTCTATTTACCATTGTTTGATATAGATTTTCTAAACACAACGCTTGTTGTAGATCCGTTTATAACTTTCTCCAGGTACTCTTGTTCTTAAAAACTGGGGAAGTCGCAGTGGTTTTATAGACATTAAACCCTCATCCTTTTCTTTTTCATCATCATCATCATCATCATCTTCATTATGAATATTATCATCAAAATTATGATAGTCGTTGTCACCATCATCATCATCATCATCATCCTCAACATCACTAGAACAATCCAATTCCTCTTGTTCCTTTTCCACAGGGACCTCGTTTAAAGTCTGCGTTGCTTTTGATAGTGTTAAGGGTTCCTTAGACGTTAACAACTGTCCTAACATGACTTTTTGAGGACATAATAAGTGATTTTGAACAAACACTGCACTATCTTGAGCAGCAATATTTTATTCTTGGACTTGCTTTTTTTTTACCTTGGTTAGAGTATTTTGTCCATTTAAATGTGTATTAATTTGAGATTCACAGTGATGCCCGTTTGAAGTAAGTACGTTGGAGTGTTTTGTTTTAATCATTCCTCGACACTTTTTAGATCGTTGTTTTGAACATCACCAAATAACAGTTCCAGAGTTTTAGTTCCATTTTTATTGGTTGTTTTTACAATATATGTATATCCTTTATAGTAGGCACATGGCTTACCATGGCTGGTTGTTGAGACTTCCATATTAACTAATACACATTAATTTAATTTTAGTAAAGTCACTTTAGTAATAATAACAGTAAAATAAATGAAGTGGATTGATATTTTTTAAAGGTGGAATTTTCAAAGTACTGTCAAGAATAATAATCACATGAACAAATTTTAGACTACAAGTGATTTACACACACATTGCTCAATGTCAAGATTTATACTGAACACAATTTATAGTGATTATGATTTTTATTGACTGTAATTGATAGTAGCCATGGTTAGTAGAGGCAATGTATACTGGGTGCGTTTTATAGCACGCTCAATTTATAGTAGGTACGATTAGTAGACGCGTTTGATACTGGGCGCGTTCTATACTGATTATGATTTATACTGAGCGCGATTTTTACTAGAAGCGATTTTTACCAGGTGTAATTGATAGCAGTTCATACTCAACGCAATTGATAGTAGGTGCAATTGGTAGTTGGCGCAACTGATAGTAGGCACAATTACTAGTAGGCGCGATTGGTAGTGGGTGTAATTGCTAGTAGGCGCTATTCATAGTAGGTGCAAATGACAGCAGGCGCAATTAGTAGTAGGCGTGATTGGTAGTAGGTGCAATTGATAGTAGGTGCAATTAATAGGCGCAATTGTTAGTAGGCGCGATTGATAGTAGGCGCAATTGATAGCAGGTGCTATTAGTGGACGTGATTGATTGTAGGCGCGATTGGTAGTGGACGTAATTGATAGTAGGCGCTATTGATAGCAGGTGCAATTGACAGTAGGCGCGATTGATAGTAGGCGCGATTAGTATTAGGCGTGATTGGTAGTAGACGCAATTTTTAGTAGGCGCGATTGGTAGTAGGCGCAATTGATAGTAGGCGCAATTGACAGTAGGCGCGATTGGTAGTGGGCGTAATTGCCAGTAGGCGCTATTGATAGTAGGTGCAATTGACAGTAGGCGCAATTAGTAGTAGGCGTGATTGGTAGTAGGTGCAATTGATAGTAGGTGCAAAAAATAGGCGCAATTGATAGTAGGCGCGATTGATAGTAGGCGCGATTGATAGTAGGCGCAATTGATAGCATGCGCTATTAGTAGACGTGATTGATAGTAGGCGCGATTGGTAGTGGACGTATTTGATAGTAGGCGCTATTGATAGCAGGTGCAATTGACAGTAGGCGCGATTGATAGTAGTCGCGATTACTAGTAGGAGCGATTGGTATTAGGCGCAATTGGTAGTAGACGCAATTACTAGTAGGCGCGATTGGTAGTAGGCGCAATTGATAGTAGGCGCAATTGACAGTAGGCGCGATTGGTAGTGGGCGTAATTGCTAGTAGGCGCTATTGATAGTAGGTGCAATTGACATTAGGCGCAATTAGTAGTAGGTGCGATTGATAGTAGGCGCGATTGGTAGTAGGCGCGATTGAGATTAGACGCAATAAATAGTAGGCGCGATTAGTAGGCGCGATTAATAGTAGACGCGATTGATAATAGGTGTGATTGGTAGACATTGAGGTGATAACCCCGTTTGATTGATCCCTGTTGATTTGTCCCTTTGGACTGGTCCCTGTTGACTAGCCCCTGTTGACCAGCCCCTTTCGACGGGTCCTCTATGGAGTCATTCTTGACGGGTCCCTGTGGACGGGCCCATGCATTTATCCAAATTATGTCAAAGTCACTTAACCTAACCTTGTCACATGACCTGTTCTACAAGTTTAGACTTGCTTTGAGACTGGCTATGACGTCACAGATGAATGGCGGTGGGAGGCTGGACATTACTTTTTATTACACAAAAACATTCTCCTTAAAGTGTGAGGAAAAGTGTGTGCAAGAGTGGATGCATGGATGGGTGCAAACGTGGGTGCAAAAGTGGGTTCAAAAGACAGTGTAAAAGTGGGTTCAAAAGTGGGTGCAAGAGTGGGTGCAAAAGTGGGTGCAAAAGTGAGTGCAAAGGTGGGTGCAAAATGGGTGCAAACGTCAGTGTAAATAGGAGTGCAAAAGTGGGTGCAAAAGTGAATGTAAAATCGGGTGCAAAAGTGGGTGCAGTTTATAGTAGGCACGATTTTAACTAGAATGTGATTTTAGTAAATGTAATTTCTAAACCCAAGTAGTGAGTAATCAGTAGGTTTTGATCTATGCAAGCGTAAACATGTCTCATACACTGATGATGGATACTCAAGGCTTTAAGGTCAACGAAAACAAGTACAGTATATGTTTAAAGAGGTGGCTATTATTGATTGCACAACACTGAATCTATTTTTAGCCTATTTTCAATTTTGAAAAATTAGGCTGATGAGATCACCTTTTGTCCGTGTGTGTGTGCGTGTGTGTGTGATTCGTGTGTGTGTCCCTCCCTAATAAAATCTAAACGGCAGGAGCGATTTCAATGAAACTCGGAAAGTTCATAGTACTATTCCCGGCGACCTCGACCGTGCCCTTAAAATTTTGTTACGACTCACCAATCCAACATGGCGGCTGTGCGAAATATTTCACCAGCATTCAATATCTCCGAAACTATTACCGATATTACGCTGACATTTTCTATGGTGATAGAGGGAACTACTGTAAGTTCACTTATGTGACTTTTGAAAACCTGGTAACTACAAAACCAACATGGCGGCCAAGCGAATTTGCGACTTTTAAATAGACGTTTCTCGCGATTTGACCAACTAAACGCAATGAAACTTGGTACAGTATATGTTTATATACATTGTAATGCACCGACATCTAACTTCGTTCAATTGTTTACATAATCACAAGATGGCGGATGTGCGAAATATTTCACCGGCATTCTATATCTTTGAAACTATTAGCGGTATCTCCCTAAAATTTTGTACGGAGATAAAGGGCACTACTGGAATTCCATCTATAAGATTTTCAAAAACCGGTTATCTACAAAACGAACATGGCGGCCAAGCGAATTTGAAAATTTTAAATAGACCTTTCTCGCGATTTAATGTTCCAAGCGCACTGAAACCTGGTACAGGAAATATTTATACACATTGTAATCCACTGGTATCTAATTTAGTTCAATTGTTTACATAACCTCAAGATGGCGGCAGTGCGAATTTTAAAATTAAGTTTTTATTTCTTATGATGTAGTCATGCGATCGAAGTGAAAGTTTGAATAATGAACCTACGCAATAATTTTCCTTTAATGGTACATGACTCTATGGCCTATACATTTAATAACAATCCAACATGGCGTCCATCCGAAATATTTAGACGATACTGAATATCTACGAATCTATTTTAGCAATCAAACTGCATTTTTTAATGTTCATAGGGGCTATGAACTTAAGTTCACCTATAGGACTTGAAATAACCTGGTGATCACAAATCCAACATGGCGGTGACGCGAATTATAAATATTCACATGGACGTTTCTCGCAATTTAACCATCCGCGTGCAGTGAAACTTGGTACAGTAAATCTTTATCCCAATGTTAATCCACTGGCATCTAATTTATTTCAATGGTTTCCATAACCTCAAGATGGTAGCTGTGAAAAAATTTTAAATCTCCTTGTTTTTTCTTGTGTCTTAATTATGCGATTGAAGTTTGAATACTACACGTTCACAATAATCTGCATGTAAAAGTAAACTCTAGGATCTACATATATAAAATCCAACATGGCGACCATCCGAAATATTTAGTCGGTTCTCAATATCTACGAATCCATTACAGCAATCAAACTGAAATTGTGTATGTTGATAGTGGCAATTAACATAAGTAGGATATATGAAAATAGGCTGTATAGTTCTTCACGGAACTACATGTTGAAATTTTGACAAAGTGCCTAAGTGCACGTTTGTTAATATCTCGCGAACCAATAAGACTAGGGCATAGTATGAGGTATTATCAATCGCGCCTACTATCAATCGCGCCTACTAATCGCGCCTACTATTTATTGCGTCTAATATCAATCGCGCCTACTACCAATCGCGCCTACAATCAATCGCGCCTACTATCAATCGCACCTACTATCAATAGCGCCTACTATCAATTACGTCCACTACCAATCGCGCCTACTATCAATCGCGTCTACTAATAGCGCCTGCTATCAATTGCGCCTACTATCAATCGCGCCTACTATCAATTGTGCCTAATAATTGCACCTACTATCAATTGCACCTACTATCAATAGCGCCTACTAGCAATTACGCCCACTACCAATCACGCCTACTGTCAATTGCGCCTACTACCAATCACGTCTACTAGTAATTGCGTCTACTACCAATGGCGCCTACTACTAATCGCGCCTACTATCAATCGCGCCTACTGTCAATTGCACCTGCTATCAATAGCGCCTACTATCAATTACGTCCACTACCAATCGCGCCTACTATCAATCGCGTCTACTAATAGCGCCTGCTATCAATTGCTCCTACTACCAATCGCGCCTACTATCAATCGCGTCTACTAATAGCGCCTGCTATCAATTGCGCCTACTATCAATCGCGCCTACTATCAATTGTGCCTAATAATTGCACCTACTATCAATTGCACCTACTACCAATCACGCCTACTACTAATTGAGCCTACTGTCAATTGCACCTACTATCAATAGCGTCTACTAACAATTACGCCCACTACCAATCACGCCTACTGTCAATTGCGCCTACTACCAATCACGTCTACTAGTAATTGCGTCTACTACCAATGGCGCCTACTACTAATCGCGCCTACTATCAATCGCGCCTACTGTCAATTGCACCTGATATCAATAGCGCCTACTATCAATTACGTCCACTACCAATCGCGCCTACTATCAATCGCGTCTACTAATAGCGCCTGCTATCAATTGCTCCTACTATCAATCGCGCCTACTATCAATTGCGCCTATTATTTGCACCTACTATCAATTGCACCTACTACCAATCACGCCTACTACTAATTGCGCCTACTGTCAATTGCACCTACTATCAATAGCGCCTACTAGCAATTACGCCCACTACCAATCACGCCTACTGTCAATTGCGCCTACTAACATTTGCGCCTACTACCAATCGCGCCTACTAGTAATTGCGTCTAATACCAATTGCCCCTACTACCAATCGCCCCTACTACTAATCGCGCATACTATCAATCGCGCCTACTGTCAATTGCACCTGCTATCAATAGCGCCTTCTATCAATTACGTCCACTACCAATCGCGCCTACTAACAATCACGTCTACTAATTGCGCCTACAATCAATTGCGCCTATTATTTGCACCTACTATCAATTGCACCTGCTACCAATCACGACTACTACTAAATGCGCCTACTGTCAATTGCACCTACTATCAATAGCGCCTACTAGCTATTACACCCACTACCAATCGCACCTACTGTCAATTGCGCCTACTACCAATCGCGCCTTCTACCAATCGCGCCTACTAGTAATTGTGCCTACTATCAATTGCGCCAACTACCAATTGCACCTACTATCAATTACGCCTACTATCAATTGCGTTGAGTATGAACTGCTATCAATTACACCTGGTAAAAATCGCTTCTAGCAAAAATCACGCTCAGTATAAATCATTATCAGTATAAAACGCGCCTAGTATCAAACGCGTCCACTAATCGTACCTACTATAAATTGAGCGTGCTATAAAATGCACCCAGTATACATTGCCTCTACTAACCATGGCTACTATCAATTAGTCAATAAAAATCATAATCACTATAAATTGTTTTCAGTATAAATCTTGACATTGAGCAATGTGTGTGTAAATCACTTGTAGTCTAAAATTTGTTCATGTGATTATTATTCTTGACAGTACGTTGAAAATTCCACCTTTAAAAAATATCAATCCACTTCATTTATTTTACTGTTATTATTACTAAAGTGACTTTACTAAAATTAAATTAATGTGTATTAGTTAATATGGAAATCTCAACAACCAGCCATGGTAAGCCATGTTCCTACTATAAAGGATATACATATATTGTAAAAACAACCAATAAAAATGGAACTGTTATTTGGCGATGTTCAAAACAACGATCTAAAAAGTGTCGAGGAATGATTAAAACAAAAGACTCCAAAGTACTTACTTCAAACGAGCATCATTGTGAATCTCAAATTAATACACATTTAAATGGACAAAATACTCTAACCAAGGTAAAAAAAAGCAAGTCCAAGAAAAAAAATTGCTGCTCAAGATAGTGCAGTGTTTGTTCAAAATCACTTATCATGTCCTCATAAAGTCATGTTAGGACAGTTGTTAACGTCTAAGAAACCCTTAACACTATCAAAAGCAACGCAGACTTTAAACGAGGTCCCTGTGGAAAAGGAACAAGAGGAATTGGATTGTTCTAGTGATGATGATGATGATGATAATGATGGTGACAACAACTATAATAATTTTGATGATAATATTCATAATGAAGATGATGAAAAAGAAAAGGATGAGGGTTTAATGTCTATAAAACCACTGCGACTTCCCCAGTTTTTAAGAACAAGAGTACCTGGAGAAAGTTATAAACGGATCTACAATAAGCGTTGTGTTTAGAAAATCTATATCAAACAATGGTAAATAGAGAGAGTTGTATTCAGTGTGTATCTATTATAAAATGAATTAAATAAAAATATTTTATGGTTATTGTCTGCTTTTTCTTAATTACTATCACTACGTCCTCCCACTATTAATGCAATTGTTAACCATTGACAGTCTCTAGCTATGTTTACAAAGTGAGAGTGGACTTAAACAATACACTCTATCTATGGTTTGTGTATCGAGTATCATAATAATACAGTATCGCTAAGCTATGTTAAAGCAATAGTTATGTTAGGTAAGGGGTTCAAATCCTTGCTTTCTTGTATTGAAAATGTGAGCATAAGTCAAACGCCTTAACCACTCGGTCAACCTGACAGTTAATAATGTAATTTGTTTTGTGCACTTGAGTGTTTACAAAATTTTCCAGTGTACATTGACTCAACCACTTGCTCGTTTTTAAATGTTTTTTTTTTTCATTACATTGTAGTTATGAGTCTTGAGAACTGTGTGTTTAATATAGGTTTAAAGTCATCTTAAAATAATTTAGAAAAGCTCTCAGGTATCGTGTCATGGGTTTTAGAAATGCATTAATGTTTGTTGGCTAGTATTTACCATTACACAACATTATTTTGGTAAGCTCTACTTGTTGTTTGAGTCTTCAGCCTTTTGACTGGTTTAATACAGCTCTCCATGACTCCCTGTCCTGAGCTGATCGTTTCATCTCTATATAGCTACCACACTCTACATCCAAGGCTATCTGTTTAACATATTCCATCCTTGGTCTACCCCTACAGTTCTTGTCTTCAACCCGTTCTTCCATAACTAAGCTTGCTATTCCTGGGTGTATGTGTCTTACCAACCTATCGATTTTCTTCATTAGCTGTCGCCAAAAACATCTCTCCTCTCCCACTTGTATTAATACCTCTTTGTTTGTAAGCCTATTTACCCATCTAATCTTCATCATTCTCCTGGAACACCACATTTCAAACACTTCAACTCTCCACTTTTCTGCTACACCAATAGTCCAAGTTTCCCTTTCATAGAGCGTCACACTCCAGACAAAGCTCTTTAAAAATGACATCCTAATACCTAAATCCATATTCAATGTCAACAAATTCTGTAGAAATGCTTTCCTTGCCTGAGCTACATAAGAATCCTAATCATCTCTGGTATAATGTCTTGTTTAGCAAACATAGTCGCTCAGTAGGTCTATGCATTTGTTGTATATAACCCAAAATAGCAAACAGTTCTTCTAAAACCCTACTCACTGGTCAATAACAAGCATAGTCGCCAAAGTGTTTCGTTGGTAGTTAACTCGTGTCAGGTTAGTCAATTCTTATTGCAAGGCCAGACAACACCTAAAAATTCATCTTAACATATAGTCTAATCATCTTTCTATCTACATACCAGTGTCTAATGAATAGTCAATATTAGTTTGGTCTTTACCTAAAATCTAAAATCCAATATCTAATTTCTAAAATCTAAAAACCAAAATAAAAATATAGTATAGAAAACATAATTCCAAGTAATACAAATTCTTATATGTTTTTTCTTTAATAATTAGTTACCGAAAATTTAATGTCATGACATTATGGTTTGGTCTTTTTGTACAATCTAAAATGTAAAATGTAAATTCTAAAATCTTAAGTCTAAAATAAAAAACAAATACAAAATCTTACTTGCATTAACTGTATATTGAACCCAGTCCTCCTTTGTATTTGTAATCCAAGTAATAATTTGAAGAAATATACAAGTGTAATCAGTCTTTAAACATTATCCATGCTTTTTTATATGTTTTTGACATGCGTATTAATCTAAAATCAAACCCTGGTCTACCTTAGTCAAAGGATAACAGCTTAACCACTGCACCACTATAACCATATTTCTTAGTTTGGTTCGTTCTAAGCCTTAAAGTTAAATCGAGTTAAGGCCTCTTGTGCAAGAGCCAAAAATGCTTGCCACTGAAGCACAAAATGGTTAGCGAGTAACATTATACATTCAAAAAGGATTGAATTGGTTCGGGTTGGTTCAGTGTAATCACCATCTTGTTTTCTTAGCTACCCTCTTTAACTAATCAATTAAAGGTAGTCTACTCTTAATTCTTGAATCGATAAATTGGATTTTGTACACACCGTTTGTCATGTCATGCCTGAAACCTATACTCCCTATGTACTGCGGTCAAGTTTAAAAACAATTTTCAATGGTCAAAGACTTGTCAGTCACCATACGTGAAGCCTACAATAATTCTTTATCTACATAGCTATGTTTCATCACTCACCATAAACATCTAACATTATGGGTTTGCAATATATTAAGAGAAACAAAGGTCCATGACCTTGTTGTTTTCAATCTTTTTGGGAAAATTCATAAGGCATATAAAGAAAGCGTCATGTCAAGTTATAGGACACCTTATGAGTCCAAATCCCATTATTAGTTTATAAAACTCAAATCAGTAACCTTGCCGTTTTGGGATATTTAAATAAATGCATGCATCATAGGAAAAATCATAAAAATATTCTTAAAACAAGTCGTCGCATGACCCTCTTCAATCAATGCTTCACAAAATATCGATTCATCCATTGAACATGACCACAGTGATCGGCGACATGCTCGTTTAAACACAACCAGTACTGTCTCTCTGTACTAAAAAACATATATATATATTACAATTAATTCAAAAATTTTAAAAATCTAAGTTTTCAAAATGTGTGGTTAGGCCCTTTGTCAAAATTTCAAAAAAATTAATAATAAATTCAAGAAGAGATTGTCGCCCTGAGTCTTATAACACCTCATGTGTCCAAATCTGATTATTGGTTCCCCTTTTTTTCCTGTAAAATCTACATGCATTGTTTTAAGGGTAAAATGACCAATCGTGGTAAATGAGTATTAAATGTCCAATTTTCTGAGCTATCACACCTAATGTTAGGTTTCTTACTTTTCAAGATATCGATTTTTCAATTTTGGGGTAGTTTTCACCCCCTTACTATTTTTCTTCAAAAACAAAAGATCTTAGGTTCATTTATAATTTTTAGGCGTTTAACACCTTTTCCCCTGTAAAATCACTATCCACTGTTTTAGGGGTGAAATGACCAATCCTGGTATAAGCGTATGTCATGACCTATTTTTAAAGCTATCACACTTAATTTTAAGGCTCTTAATTTCCAAGATAACGATTTTTAAATTTTGGGGGTAGTTTTAACCCTCTTACTATGTTTTCATCAAAAACAAATAATCTTAGGTTCATTTATCATTTTTAAGTGTTTAACCGCTTTTTTCCCTGTAACATTACTATTTACTATTTTAGGGGTGAAATGACCTGTCGTGGTAAAATCGTATCTTATGACCTATTTTTAAAGCTAAGACACATAATTTTAGGGTTCTTAGTTTCCAAGATAACGATTTTTCAATTTGGGAGTGGAGGGATAGAATCACCTCCCAAAGGGGAACATCGCCCCAATTGCTAGGACCCCTCATACAAGTCACTAGCATGATAGGTTCGCGAGATATTAACAAAAGTGAGGTTAGGCCCTTTGTCAAAATTTCAAAAATACATTCTAAAAGGGGGCTTCATCCCAAGTCCTACAATACCTCATACAAGTTCCTAGCCTTTTTAGGCCGTTAGTTAAGCCCTTTGACATAATTTGGATAAATTCATGGGCCAGTCCAAACGGGCCGGTCCAAAGGGATCAGTCCACAAGGACTCGTCCACAAGGACCTGTCAACAAGGACTCGTCAACAAAGACTCGTCCACAAGGACCTGTCAACAAGGACTTTACCACAAGGACTCGTCCACAAGGACCTGTCATCAGTGACCTGTCAACAAGGACCCGCAAACAATGACCCGTCAACAATAACCCATCCACAGGGATCCGCTCCCCCACCCTCTTACAAAAGCCATGAGTGGGCATGCGTAAAAAACAAAAAACAAGCATGTTAATTCATAGTGGCTTTCCACCGAACACATACACTTTATGTAGAACAACGTTTAATTCCATATTAGCATTCAAACTCTCACATGTTGCACTTGGAAAGCGAGATTTTCTAAAATAAAATACAATTTCACTCCCTAGTAGGGATAGGGTTTATTTTGGGGTGGAAATATGTTGTCCATTGGAAAGAGGGTATCAGCCCGAGTTCAATGACACCTCATTCATCAAAATCCGACCATGTGTTAGAGAGATATCGCGCCGCCGCCATCTTGTGAGGAGGATGAGGAGGAGGATATAGAACCGATCAAAACACACTACTCATAACAAACTTGTTCTTCTACGTTACCAAACGTTAACAATGTTAATTTGTAGTTCGCTCGTCTTTTGGTTGTTAATAAAAATAAATACATATCCTCACGCTTCTGGTGTACATTTAAATATATGAACAATTCATATTTAAGTTGTTTTTAACATACTAGACCGCAGGCAGACTAACATATCTCCTGGTCTATTCATCTCAGTTAAACAATGTTTATACTTTAATTGTTAATAAATACAAGCATCATTTGACCTCAATTGTCACTATCATGATCCTATTTTATAGTGTATATTCGTAGTATCAATAGTCCAAGACTATGTAGATGTCTAATAAGTTGTATTCCGCTATTGGAATTTTATAACATTTAAATTGTTATTAATAAATATATCAGATGTGTATTAACATCAAAATGTTTGTTACATAGAATCATAGCATCTCACAATAATGCTTTACTTGATAACAATGCATTATAGACATATAAATGTATACTTTCGCTATTACGCATACAAATTGTTAATAACAATTATAATGTTTAAATGTTGTTACAAAGCCTCCGTGGCTTAGGCGGAAGCACGCCGGCCTCTCACCGCTGGGTCCGTGGTTCCAATCCCGGTCACTCCATGTGAGATCTGTGCTGGACAAAACGGAGGCAGACAGGTTTTTCTCCGGGTACTCCGGTTTTCCCTGTCAACATTTCATTCCAGCAACACTCTCCACTATCATTTCATTTCATCTGTCATTCATTTAATCATTGCCCCAGAGGAGTGCGTCAGGCCTCGGCAGCCGGCACAGTCCATATCCTCGCCGCTAGATGGGCGCCTCATTCATTCCATTCCTGACCCAGTCGGAGACTGGAAGCAGGCTGTGGATTTTCAAATGTTCTTACAATTTGTCATTATTTACGCTCTTCTCTCCAAAATACAATGTAATCAAATAATCAAATAATCGAATAATCAAAGCATTCCTTTTATAAAACGAGTATCGTTCAAAAGTGAGAGTCATACAACGTTTCCTTCAAAATAAAAATGCGAGAAACGCAAATCTAAGTTAAATATGCATGAAATAACGTCTTAAACGACACACGAAGACGTATCAAAAATTACAATGAAACACTAAAATTTAAGCTATTAAAAACAAAGAATAAAGATAAGAATATCTACAAATGAAGTTGGTCACTCCAAAAATGGATTTCAACAATTACAACAAAACTACAGATATTAGATCAAACGGTTGTTCTACCTTGAGACGTCTTCTACAGCCAAGGAATATCTCTATCAGCTGTTCTTGATATTCCGTCGAAGCTGCCATCGCCTCCCAGAGAAACCAGTTACAGCCAAGCACGTGCAAATCAACTGCGGGCGACCCCATCTCACTCGGCCTGCAATGACCTGCTCTGCGTCTCGGCTTGAGCTGCTAACGGTGGATCTGTCATCTTCACGGCCAGCGGCCTGGAAACTGCGTTTCTTGGTTCTTCCAGCTGCAAACGGTCTTCTGATTCTTATCTCTGAACTGCAGAATGGTCTCGCCATCGTAGATCCGCAAGTCCAGAGTTGACATCTCGTCCTGATGTTGTTGGACATCTTGCTTGTAGTGAAGAAACTCATATTGGAATACTGTAAGTTGTTGTGCAGTTGTAGCTGTGTCGATCCTTGAAGTCACTCTGACTTCCCAATCTATGGTATGGATTAACCTCCTTTCATTTTATTTAGTACTCCATAATCTCTTCAGTATACGTAGAATAAGCTTTTCCTCCCCGACTTAAATTCGCTGTCATCATGTAGACTGTAATGTAGACTGTGATGAATAACTGTTGAATTAAATAGTTGAATTTGTCGTAGCAATATTGTGGCTTGCAATAAGCAATGCTGTTAGTTATTGCTTCTCTGTGAAGTGCTGGTTTATAAACGAAGTCTCATTCTAATGATTTTATACTTTATAAACGCTGGTCTCCCCAATACTAATGTAATTTCACTTTGCCGGCTCCTCTTCTGAACTTCATCGGCGATCCCTTGGTCGTTCGATAGTACAACGGTGCTTGTCGACCGGGCTTATGTTGCGTGCAATAAATGCTTCTTTTTTGTGCGCGTGCGTCAAACGCGTCCACTCGTGTCCAGTCGCTGTGAGAGAGTAACGCCACGCTTCTCCTCTCGGTGGCCTGTGTCACTGCTAGCCTTGCTCAGCTAGCCTCACACACATGTATTTTAATAGAAATATACTCATATTTGCTCTATTATTCAATAATTTTTATTTCTTTTCAACCGAATAAATTTCATATTGCATTCTGCACCTGTAGATGTGCTTGTTTCTCTTTATATATGCCAAATTTATATAAAAGAGATTCCCTCAAAAATTATGTGCTTTTATTTGATTTGCTGTTAAAATATTCTGAAAAAGGCTCTTAACTACGGGTCGTGTGCATCGCTTTGTTATGATCGCCTTGCTAACCAAAACTGGTTTTCTAGTGCCAAACATGAAGCTTTGTACAATTTCCAGCTTCGAATGATCGAACTCTTCCTTAGTTAAAATCTCATTCACCAGAATATTTCCAAATAATAAATTCCTCAAAATGCTTCAAAATTCTCCAAAATACTTTCATTATGCTTCATTTGCATCCCATAATACATATATATTTACTAAATTATTTTCATTCCAAATTTCCAATTTTTCCTTCCAAAGGTGCACAAGTCGTTCGAACCTCGGTCAAAGGTCCTAAGCTGGGCTGAATTCGAGTTCAGTACCAGTGTTTTACAGGGGAACCACTAGCTGACATGTGTTGAATCAAAACTATTTAATAAGCTCCTTGGAAGAGGTGGAACGTGCAGCGGTTCACTGTAATTCCATCTGAGCTCGCTGGAGTCAGCTGTTGTCCGTTACGCCACCAGAGCACTCTGGGTAGTCGCGTATTCTTCGAGTTAAATAGCGGCGTGCTTGGTCAAGCCTCACGGCGTGTTTTCTTACCGATTGTGATAAGGAGCAGAGGTAAGTAATTTGCCTTACATTTATTTCTCTTATGTAGATTTTTGGCATTTATAAGCCACAAACATTAAGTTCATTACGCTAAGACATTATTCTATTCGTAGTTGTTTGCAGTGACGCTTCATTGAGCAATGACACTTGCTGTCAACTACTGGTTCTCAAAATGTCGTGAGTCACCAATCATTGACATCCCCTGTCAACTATTGGGTCTGGCTATTTTTTTAAGCAGTTATATTTGATACGTGCAAGGGCACGTCTCTACTATTTCAAACATGTATTTAATCATGGATGCTGTACTTGAAGTTTGAACCGACCGCCTGTTGTCGTGGTTCCGTTGGTCAACGCGAGATGGCTCCTGCTGTCGAACTTCGGCTTCCTCCAAGTAGTTCCTGCTTATTCACCAATAGAGTGCGTTGGTGGTTCCTTTAAAACTCTACCAATTCGTGACATAAGTGAAAGACAATTATGATTCTACGTCATAAAACAAAGAACGGTGTGTATTCATGATACCGCCAAATTATGAACTTATTTATGACATTGTTGTTTGAGGTGTCAAACCGTGATTGGACATTTTCCAAATATCATGCATGCAGCGCGCCTGGCTTCCTTGTCGGCGCCATTATGTGTTGTCATCGGTAACTGAACAGTCTGGATTGAACTGAGTGATCGTGAATTTGATTGCCTATTGAGGCGGGGGCCTGTGGCCCTCGCCTCACCAAGAAATGAAATTACTTTACAAAACGTAAACCGCAGTGGGTAGGAAGTGGGATCGTCGCCCCTGAAGCATGGTCTACCTTATTTTCGCCGGAACGAGAAAGCTTGAAGATGTTTAGTGTCAATGGTTGCGTGTGCCAGCAACAGTTATCTGGGCAGTTTTCATTTTTTAAAAATTATTTATTAGTGTTATGTTTGTTTTATCATCAGTGTCTCCCCAAAGGCCTTATTAAGGTATGTTTTGAAACCTTATTTAATTTAAATTATTGGAGCTCCTTATTTTGCATTGTGTGATGAGTGTTTGTTTTAGTTCTGAAAGGTTGACCTTGGAATAGATATGTCACCTATGAAAATGTAAAATTTTGTTAAATTTTTTGTCCGGGGAACACTAATGTTTTCTTCTTAACTTATTATTTGCATCTAGCTAAGGCAGTTTCTTCTTATAATATAATGGTAATGGCCAGACGAGTCTATTTACACTAGTCCTAAATTGGTTCATTAGTCGGTCGTTTTTTTTGTCTGATCCGTTGCATGTAAAAACCTTTTGATCTCGTAATGTCTAGAGTTTGTTACATCTAGCTGTTTTCTCACTGGAGAACCTTATTTTAAATATGTAAATTACGCGTTTCTCATTGTTACGTACTGATGTACATTCTTCTGTTCTCGGTCGCCATGGTAACTTGTTTACTGAAGTGCATTGTGGTTTTTTTTTGGCGTTTTGTTTGCAGTGCACGTTCTTGGGTCATGGTGATGTTGGTTAACTTATTTGTTTTAATTTTCCTTTGGTTTTCTTTTTTGGTGGAGTTTTCTTGGTACTCCTTCGTTATTCTTTCGTTACCTAGTTTTTGGTAATTATTTCGCACTAGTTTTTTTCCTGATTCTCCAAGGCCCTCATGGTCCAGTTTGGGAGTGTGTCTGGTGCTTATTTAGTTTTTTTTTGGGTTTGTAGCTGTTTATGCTCTTACCTCAAGTAATCCTTTTTGATTTTGGCCTTAAATATTTATTATTTCTACAGTGAGAGTTCTAGCTGAGATTTTATTTTATTTTTAAATTTTGGCTGCCTGATGCATGTTGTGTTTGCTGGTGGAGGTGTTTTCTTTTTAAATTTTAACATTAAATGTTTATTTTAAATTTTTAAGCAGCTGTTGTGGCATTATTTCACCGACGGGTGTTCCGTTGGTTTTTGGGGGGGGGGGGGTTCTATTCTGTTTGGGGATCTGTTTTAGTATTACTAAATATTTATAAGGGTTCATTTTCTCAGTTTTGAAAGAGTTGGAAACATGCCACCGAAGAAAGTGAGGAATATAATTTTGAACTATACCCCTGAGCAGATGAATAATGCAGTTGATGATGTCCGAGGAGGTTCATCAGTGGCGGCAGCAGCAAGTCGTTTTGGTGTGCCTCGTATTACACTACTTTACAAATGCCGAGGGAAAACTAGAATTGAAAGAAGGATGGGCCCTGATCCGATCCTGTCAAAACACGAAGAGCTATTACTTGTGGACTGGATCCAATCTATGGCTAAAGCAGGTTTTCCAATCACAAAAGCGGAGCTGATTAATAGCGCCATTCCCCTCCTAACTCAAGAAGGTATCAAAATTTTAATCGGGAAATAAATGGATAAAATCCTTCCTGAAGAGACACCCTTCAATTACCCTGAGAGTTGCAGAAAATTTAACACTTGCAAGAGCAAGTGTGAGTTCAGCTGATTTACAGAATTGGTTTCAGAATATTTATAAGTATTTAGAGGAGGAAAATCTGCTTACCGTACTCAGTGACCCCTCACGTCTCTTTAATTCTGATGAATCTGCGTTTTTCTTAAATCCAAAAGATAACAAGGTACTAGCTGGCAAAGGGGAGAAAAAAGTGTATCAGGTAGTTAACTGTGACGATAAAGAGTGTATTACAGTATTAGTAACTGCTAATGCTGCTGGTCTAATGGCACCACCCTTGCTTGTATTCAGGTATGAGCGCATACCAGCTGAGATCGCTAATAGCGTTCCTCCAAACTGGGGCATCGGAAGGTCTGAGAGTGGCTGGATGACAGGTCCCTTATTTCTTGAGTATATAGCGAATGTCTTTCACCCTTGGCTACTGGAAAATTATATTCCATTGCCAGTGATTTTCTTTATGGATGGTCACGTTTCTCACTTAACACTCCACACAAGCCAATTTTGCTCAGAGAAGGGAATCATCCTAATGCCACTCATCTTATCCAACCTATGGATGTTGCTGTCTTTAGGGCATTAAAAGGAAAATGGAAAGATAATGTGCACGAGTGGAGAGTTGAAAGTCTGAGCAACCCAATTTTGAAGACAAAGGATTTTGCCCCAATTCTTCGTGCTGTTCTATCAGAGATGAACCCAGCCATCATCAGTAATGGATTCAAAAAGTGTGGATTACACCCTTGGAACCCAGAGGCTCCACTACACGAACCTCCCTCACAGCTGAATAAACCCACAAATAGTCCTAGTAATATCAATATGTATCATGCTACCACTCCTTTGGCGCTCTCGGCCCAGAGAAGGTTATTTCATTTAATTCCAAGGAGAATCAAGTATTATGGGATGGTAATATAGGGGATAAATCTTTATTTGAAGTGTGGAAGAAAATAAAGAACCAGACTTCCAGCCAAAATGACATGCTAGAAAACAATGATATGGACTGTCCCGGAACTAGTGGCTCTCAGAGCTCATGCGCTGAAATGCAAGTAACCACAAATAATGCCCATGGTATTTCAGCAACAACCTGCCAAATGTCCCAATCCCGTTCATAGAGCACTTCATTGGCCGGAAACACCCACTGAACGAAAAAGAGAAAGCGAGCTATTTCCCAGCGTAGTTACGTCACAACCAAGGATAGAATACCACAAGAAAAAGAATGAGAAGAAAATAGAGCTGCAGAAAGGAAACGAAAGAAGGAAGAACTGAGTAAGATGAAATGACAAAAAGTTAAAACACATCCTGGGCCTACAAGAAAGAAAACAAAGAAAATTATTTCCTCCTCCTCAGATGAAGAATGGATCCCATCCGGCGACAGTGCTGATGATGTCAGCTTTGATCATATCCACCCTCCTATAAATGCTAATTCTGGAAATGACAGCACGCCCTTACAGCCAAAGAAGGGCCCTTCCATTGAGGATGATGAGTTACTACCCAGCGAAAATTTGCGGTCCGATACAGAAAAGCAAGTTCTTCATGAAATAAGCCTGCAAGTTAACAATCCTGACATCAGAAAGGAGCATGGAAGAAACACAAATCCAAATGAACAAAACTTCGTGCAAAACGATCTACCTGTGCCCGAGAGCTCAATCAATGTAAAGAAATGTGACAATGACACTGTTTCTAGAGGTGACTTAGTTGAGGAAGGAAGTTTTATTTTATGCCACATCCGTAAGCCAAATGGTAAAAGAACGTCCAAAATGGCGTTGGTTGCTTGTGAAGTTTTTGAAAATACGTACCAAGCTATGACCCTAAATCCTCTGATAAGACTTCGGAAAGTTTTTGTCAGACATACAAAAGACATCACAACTATCAGTCCTGATCAAATATTCACGATCTCCAATGTTGTTTGGTCCATCTGATTCGGGTCGGTATTAGTTTTCTGAGTCGCTACATGTGGACTAGTAAAACCGCATAAACATTCTTGTGTTTGGAAGAAATTACTCATTCCTTGAATTGGACAGGTAGCCTATTGCTACTGAAAGTTCAATTTTGTCATGTATATCTGTTTAGTCTATTGTGATAACATTGTAAATATAATGTTTTGTGTCCGTAGATCTATAATAAAAGGCGTTTCTGTAGTATAAATGAGCATTTTCTTTCCATCACCTTTGGCAGCGGAGATTTTTTCAACATGTCAACTACTGGTTTCTAAAGGTCATGTACTGGTACTTTGCGCATTTTGATATGTCAATTATTGGTACATTTGTAGGCACCATTTCACAACTTATTAAAACAATCATATGTTGTGTTATGACAAATAATTATTGCATATCTTAAAAGAAAACATGTCACCGATTCTAAAAATCATGTTAATAGTGCCAAACGAATACCACAACAAAGGATATTTGAGAAAAAGTATTTTTTAACCCTTGACCCTGTCAACTACTGGTACCGTTACCCCACAAACAATTCTGTTTTATATGTCGGAGATCTTGGAGTAAGAATTCTTCTGGATAACGTGATAATCCTTCTCCTGCACTAAAAATATTATTGTGCATGGGGCAAGTTTAATAACATACACATACGGCTGTTAATTTCTGAAGGTCAACATGTTCTTTCATCGTCGCGAATAAAATTATATGATAATTGGGTGCTGCTTTATATCTCAGAACGACCATTCAATAGTATTTTCTATCACTCATTACAGAGTAATGTTTTCATTGGTATTCTTTTCCTGTATAGAGTACACAAGAAATTTACGTTGAAAATAAAAGGCTGTACGAGGACATCACGATTAATTCATTGAAATGGGCAACTGAATATCATGTAACTAGCAATGTGTCCGCACATTCAAGGGACACGAATTAATTCACATTTAAATCCCTATAGAATGACCATTCTGGCGAGTTGGAATATACAGGCAAGGGGTCATTATACTTCACTGTTGAATGGATAGCAGAACTTAGGGCCACACCGATCGTGTGCATAGGATTGATTTACTTGAACTGAGCGTTCCACTTTCTGGCTGGCACATTTTCTTTTAAACGTTCACTATCCTCAACACAACGACTTCCTCCGAAGAAGTATTAAAAATTTTCGACCTGAATTATCAATCATACTATGTAAAAAGTATTTCTAAATTAATTTCCGGTGCCATATATATGGATACACCAGTATTGGGCCTCTATTAACATTTGTTAGTTATTAATGCGAGAAGAGTGCATCATTAATTATTTTCATACAAAAATGACGTTGCCTTTACAATAACACATCGTCAGTCATGCTTTTCATCCATGTGTCGTGGATTAAAGGATTGCCTACTTCTAGTGATTTTGTTTCTATGTGGATTCAAATGGTTGATGGGTTGACCTGGTATACATGTTTAGTGGGGACGTGGTCACCTCCCGATGATTGGGTTCCCACGTATTTTTTTGTTTTTTTTGTTTACAGGGTTATGTTTTCAAATTTATCCCCCACGGTGATAATAAGCGGTAATAATCACTTACTGAATGATTCAAATCGTCAACAGGTCAGTTAGCCACAGGAGAGTTAGTGAGACGGGCGCAGCACATTCCTCCCTCAATTCCTTTATAAAATACACCACTAGTCAGTTGCCAGTCTGCTGGTATTAGCGAGTGAGTGAATGTAAATTAGTGTCCACTTGTATAATGCATTTCAGTTGTAATATTATGTTAAGTATTTTCTAGGAAACTGCGGTTCATCAAAGTTTAAAGTTTACAGAATATCAAGGATTAGAAAGGAGTAGTAGGCTACAAAAAATTTCCTACTGGCGAGTGGCTACTATGCAAATTGTAGAGGGGAAATGTTGTATTATGGGCTATTTCTATGTTCTATATCCTAGGGAGTTTTTCTTTTGAGTTTTAAGTCTTTAAGTTGTTACTACTTATTTTACAGGTTGGCTACTCTGCAACTTGGTCGATTCTTGGTGCTGTTAGCGTGAGGGCTGGAACGGGGTGCTTTGTATATTTTGGGGGCAAGCTAGCATTTTATTTTGAAGATTACACAGTAGTTTAAGAGTTTTACCCCATGAATAGGTCCCCTTCAGTTTTAAAATAGTAGATGTGATTAAACTTCTAGCGGTCGCGCCCCTTTATGTAATACACGCGGTCGCGCCCCTTTATGTAATACACGCGGTCGCGCCCCTTTATGTAATACACGCGGTCACGCCCCTTTATGTAACACAGACGGTCACGCCCCTTTATGTAATACACGCGGTCGCGCCCCTTTATGTAATACACGCGGTCACGCCCCTTTATGTAATACACGCGGTCACGCCCCTTTATGTAATACACGCGGTCACGCCCCTTTATGTAACACACGCGGTCACGCCCCTTTATGTAATACACGCGGTCACGCCCCTTTATGTAACACACGCGGTCACGCCCCTTTATGTAACACACGCGGTCACGCTCCTTTATGTTATACACGCGGTCACGCCCCTTTATGTAATACACGCGGTCACGCCCCTTTATGTAATACACGCGGTCACGCCCCTTTATGTAATACACGCGGTCACGCCCCTTTATGTAATACACGTGGTCACGCCCCTTTATGTTACACACGCGGTCACGCCCCTTTATGTAATACACGTGGTCACGCCCCTTTATGTAATACACGCGGTCACGCCCCTTTATGTAATACACGTGGTCACGCCCCTTTATGTAATACACGCGGTCACGCCCCTTTATGTAATACACGTGGTCACGCCCCTTTATGTAATACACGCGGTCACGCCCCTTTATGTAATACACGCGGTCACGCCCCTTTATGTAATACACGTGGTCACGCCCCTTTATGTAAATCACGTGGTCACGCCCCTTTATGTTACACAGACGGTCACGCCCCTTTATGTAATACACGTGGTCACGCCCCTTTATGTAATACACGCGGTCACGCCCCTTTATGTAATACACGCGGTCACGCCCCTTTATGTAATACACGTGGTCACGCTCCTTTATGTTATACACGCGGTCACGCCCCTTTATGTAACACACGCGGTCACGCCCCTTTATGTAATACACGCGGTCACGCCCCTTTATGTAACACACGCGGTCACGCCCCTTTATGTAACACACGCGGTCACGCCCCTTTATGTAATACACGCGGTCACGCCCCTTTATGTAATACACGCGGTCACGCCCCTTTATGTAACACACGCGGTCACGCCCCTTTATGTAACACACGCGGTCACGCTCCTTTATGTAATACACGCGGTCACGCCCCTTTATGTAACACACGTGGTCACGCTCCTTTATGTTATACACGCGGTCACGCCCCTTTATGTAATACACGCGGTCACGCCCCTTTATGTAATACACGCGGTCACGCCCCTTTATGTAACACACGCGGTCACGCCCCTTTATGTAATACACGCGGTCACGCCCCTTTATGTAATACACGCGGTCACGCCCCTTTATGTAATACACACGGTCACGCCCCTTTATGTTATACACGCGGTCACGCTCCTTTATGTAACACACGCGGTCACGCCCCTTTATGTAATACACGCGGTCACGCCCCTTTATGTAACACACGCGGTCACGCTCCTTTATGTAATACACGTGGTCACGCCCCTTTATGTAATACACGCGGTCACGCCCCTTAATGTAACACACGCGGTCACGCCCCTTTATGTAATACACGCGGTCACGCCCCTTTATGTAACACACGCGGTCACGCCCCTTTATGTAACACACGCGGTCGAGCCCCTTTATGTAACACACGCGGTCACGCCCCTTTATGTAACACACGCGGTCACGCCCCTTTATGTAACACACGCGGTCACGCCCCTTTATGTAATACACGTGGTCACGCCCCTTTATGTAATACACACGGTCACACCCCTTTATGTAATACACGCGGTCACGCCCCTTTATGTAATACACACGGTCGCGCCCCTTTATGTAACACACGCGGTCACGCCCCTTTATGTAATACACGCGGTCACGCCCCTTTATGTAATACACACGGTCACACCCCTTTATGTAACACACGCGGTCACGCCCCTTTATGTAATACACGCGGTCACGCCCCTTTATGTAATACACGCGGTCACACCCCTTTATGTAATACACGCGGTCACGCCCCTTTATGTAACACACGCGGTCACGCCCCTTTATGTAATACACGCGGTCACACCCCTTTATGTAATACACGTGGTCACGCCCCTTTATGTAATACACGTGGTCACGCTCCTTTATGTTATACGCGCGGTCACGCCCCTTTATGTAACACACGCGGTCACGCCCCTTTATGTAATACACGCGGTCACGCCCCTTTATGTAATACACGCGGTCACGCCCCTTTATGTAATACACGCGGTCACGCCCCTTTATGTAACACACGCGGTCACGCTCCTTTATGTAATACACGTGGTCACGCCCCTTTATGTAACACACGCGGTCACGCCCCTTTATGTAACACACGCGGTCACGCCCCTTTATGTAATACACGTGGTCACGCCCCTTTATGTAATACACACGGTCACACCCCTTTATGTAATACACGCGGTCACGCCCCTTTATGTAATACACACGGTCGCGCCCCTTTATGTAACACACGCGGTCACGCCCCTTTATGTAATACACGCGGTCACGCCCCTTTATGTAATACACACGGTCACACCCCTTTATGTAACACACGCGGTCACGCCCCTTTATGTAATACACGCGGTCACGCCCCTTTATGTAATACACGCGGTCACACCCCTTTATGTAATACACGCGGTCACGCCCCTTTATGTAATACACGTGGTCACGCTCCTTTATGTTATACACGCGGTCACGCCCGTTTATGTAATACACGCGGTCACGCCCCTTTATGTAATACACGCGGTCACGCCCCTTTATGTTACACACGCGGTCACGCCCCTTTATGTAACACACGCGGTCACGCTCCTTTATGTAATACACGCGGTCACGCCCCTTTATGTAACACACGCGGTCACGCCCCTTTATGTAACACACGCGGTCACGCCCCTTTATGTAACACACGCGGTCACGCCCCTTTATGTAATACACGCGGTCACGCCCCTTTATGTAATACACGCGGTCACGCCCCTTTATGTAATACACGCGGTCACGCCCCTTTATGTAACACACGCGGTCACGCCCCTTTATGTAACACACGCGGTCACGCTCCTTTATGTAATACACGTGGTCACGCCCCTTTATGTAATACACGCGGTCACGCCCCTTTATGTAATACACGCGGTCACGCCCCTTTATGTAACACACGCGGTCACGCCCCTTTATGTAACACACGCGGTCGAGCCCCTTTATGTAACACACGCGGTCACGCCCCTTTATGTAATACACGCAGTCACGCCCCTTTATGTAATACACACGGTCACACCCCTTTATGTAACACACGCGGTCACGCCCCTTTATGTAATACACGCGGTCACGCCCCTTTATGTAATACACGCGGTCACACCCCTTTATGTAATACACGCGGTCACGCCCCTTTATGTAACACACGCGGTCACGCCCCTTTATGTAATACACGCGGTCACACCCCTTTATGTAATACACGTGGTCACGCCCCTTTATGTAATACACGCGGTCGCGCCCCTTTATGTAACACACGCGGTCACGCCCCTTTATGTATTACACACGGCCACGCCCCTTTATGTAATACACGCGGTCACGCCCCTTTATGTTATACACGCGGTCACGCCCCTTTATGTAATACACGCGGTCACGCCCCTTTATATAATACACGCGGTCACGCCCCTTTATGTAATACACGCGGTCACGCCCCTTTATGTAACACACGCGGTCACGCCCCTTTATGTAATACACGCGGTCACGCCCCTTTATGTAATACACGCGGTCACGCCCCTTTATGTAACACACGCGGTCATGCCCCTTTATGTAACACACGCGGTCACGCCCCTTTATGTAATACACACGGTCACGCCCCTTTATGTAACACACGTGGTCGCGCCCCTTTATGTAACACACGCGGTCACGCCCCTTTATGTAATACACACGGTCACGCCCCTTTATGTAACACACACGGTCACGCCCCTTTATGTAATACACGCGGTCACGCCCCTTTATTTAACACACGCGGTCACGCCCCTTTATGTAATACACACGGTCACGCCCCTTTATGTAACACACACGGTCACGCCCCTTTATGTAACACACACGGTCACGCCCCTTTATGTAATACACGCGGTCACGCCCCTTTATGTAACACACACGGTCACGCCCCTTTATGTAATACACACGGTCACGCCCCTTTATTTAACACACGCGGTCACGCCCCTTTATGTAACACACGCGGTCACGCCCCTTTATGTAATACACGCGGTCACGCCCCTTTATGTAACACACGTGGTCACGCCCCTTTATGTAACACACGCGGTCGCGCGACGATAATCTAACGTTCTCCCGTTTGTTTGTTTTTTCAATTTCGAGTTTCTTTATCACTTTGAATGGCAATATGACTGCTTTGAGGTTGGTCGAATATGTAATTGACATACAAAGGTGTAAATATAGGAATATTTATGCAATAAAAATCCTTAATAGGAGCGACAAGGGTGGAGGCAAAAATGAGGAAGCACTATATGACACCTTTAAAGATTGTGTGTGTGGACGTTGGGGGGATAATGAGCAACTGGGCTATCAATAGTGAATAAGGAAATACTATGTTAATTACTAACATATTGTTCTGGGCGGTCGGCCAAAAAAATTGCACTTCCGGTAGTCTACAGCGTCCTTAGAACTTTTGATGAACAACTGAGCGATAACGTCGCCATCAAGAACTGCTACTCCTCTGTCATCTAGCGAAGGATATCGTAGCTTGAGAATATATTTGCCTTTTGCGCACGCTGTAACGGTCAGAGTAGCCCTACGCGCGTTCTTTTCAATTGGACGGTAATCTACCGCAGACCGGATGAAGGTTAATCGTCGCTAGAATCCTCAATCCTCACGCCGTCATTTTGTTTTGTGGGCTATTAGTATGTTCTATATCATTGGTGCCATGATCTTCTTGTATTTAATTTTGCAGATTGCAGCTGTGCAACATGGTACAGAAAATCCGGGTTCAATTCCTGGTTCTGTTGATGACAGCGCTGGTGCTTTCTGAGTTGTATTATAGGGACTTTTGTTTTTGGTTACAAGCGAGCAATGCTAATAATTTAAGTTCTATTGTAGGGGCTTGTATTTTATGGGGGCAAGCGAGCAATGTTATTACTCTGTGTTCTGTCATAGCAACAAGCGAACTTTGTTCCATTATAGGGAATTCAACTATTCTTTCTTTACTGGCGCATATATTACAAAACATCCAAAAGTCGAAAGTTAGTATGTATACACAACTCGCTTTATTGCACTCACTGTTAGATTTGGCTAGGTGTTGCAGTCTGTGACAGGTATAAAATGTTGGGATTGCTAGTGTTCTGCAAGCTAATGAGAGAGGTAATTGCTTCTAGTATTATGGCTAACGTATCAACCTCACTCTGTGAAATATGTGGTAGAGCTTTCATTCGAGAATCAAGTATGAAAAGCCACATGGATTCATGCGGTACCCTTTATCACTGTAAGAAATGCAGGAGTTTTGTGGTTACGAAAACCTAACAAACGTAGAAGGTGCGAGCCTAAAAAGAATGCTCTTCTGTCAAGAGTTCCTGATGGCGAGGGAGTTGTGGTCTATGAACCGACGTTTACAGACCGAATGCGATATTACGTTATTCGATGTGAAACGTGTGATGATGCGGAAGCATATCTCGAGGAAGTGGAAGAGCTGGTAATTAAGCTCATAAAAAGAGAACTCATTTTCCATAAGTCAACAAGAGGTACGTGATCGAGCTTTTAAAGCGAAGAATGAGGCTGTGTTTAAGGGAACGGATCAAAATGAAACTGTTAGCAAACAGTTTTAAAAATAATCCTTTAATTACATAGATCTGAAATGGCAGGTAGGGGGTGGTCTCTGCTGGGTGTAGATGGTTAGAATAAACAAGTATAACCCTCAGAGACGATGTACATACCTACAACTCCCTGAAGCGCTAAGGAAAAACAAAAACAATGATTACTGTTGTTTCTTCTGTGCAATGCTGTCAACATTTACTGAAAGGGATGCTGATTGTGTTTGCAATTACAAAGGTTTGCAAGATAAATATGACTTTTCGGATATCACATACCCCATGGCTATTCATTCTATTAAACATTCCCCATGGCTACTCATTGTATTAAACATTCCCCAGGGCTATTCATTCTATTAAACATTCCCCATGGTTATTCATTCTATTAAACATTCCTCATGGCTATTCATTCTATTAAACATTCCCCAAGGCTATTCATTCTATTAAACATTCCCCATGGCTATTCATTCTATTAAACATTCCTCATGGCTATTCATTCTATTAAACATTCCCCATGGCTATTCATTCTATTAAACATTCCCCATGGCTATTCATTCTATTAAACATTCCCCATGGCTATTCATTCTATTAAACATTCCCCATGGCTATTCATTCTATTAAACATTCCCCATGGCTATTCATTCTATTAAACATTCCCCATGACTATTCATTCTATTAAACATTCCCCATGGCTATTCATTCTATTAAACATTCCTCATGACTATTCAATTAAACATTCCCCATGGCTATTCATTCTATTAAACATTCCCCATGGCTATTCATTCTATTAAACATTCCCCATGGCTATTCATTCTATTAAACATTGCCCATGGCTATTCATTCTATTAAGAATTTCCAAAAAAAGAATAATATTTCTGTCAACGTTTCCTGTTTAGATTATAAACACAACGTTATGCCGTAAAAGGTTGTTGATGAAGTGTTAGCAAACCATACCAATCTGTTGTAACTTACATTACCAACAATAAAGGCTTAGGACACTATGTTTACATAAATACTTTATCGGCCTTGTCCGAAGTGAACTAACGAAACACCATAATGTCTCGGCTATATGCATGCGCTGCATTTCTCATTTCGATGACCAGCACGGGCGAAGTGCTGCCTAGAAACTAGAAGAACATAAAATATACTGTCTTGACCAACAAATTGCTCGTGAAAAATTACACGATGGCAGTTTCAGATTGTGTTTTAGAGATGTACACCATACGCTTGCAGTTCCTTTCGTGGCTTACGCTGACTTTAAATAGTTATTGAAACCTGATCAATCTTGTCAGCCTAGGGTCGAAGCGAGTTGGAATATCTCCTATCAGGAACATGAACCAACGAGCTTTAGTGTACATTTTAAAAGCAAATTCCTCAATCGAAGCCATACAGTTTGGTTTACCTAGAGAGGACCATGGACCTAATCCAGTCAAGGTGTTATTTAATTATTTAACAAGCTTGGCTCGCACATTAAGTTTTGTGCACGAAGAAAAACTTTCTTTGAACGTGACAGAGGAGCAGGAACGCGAATTCCAAGCGGCTAAGGCTTGTTGCAAATGAGGAAAAAAATTATGCTGAAAATAATTGCCAAGTGAGAGACCACTGATATATCACCGGGGAACACCGTGGCTGTGCACATAACAGTTGCAATTTGAAATGTAAAAAGTCACATTCTTATCCGTGTTTATACATAATCTCCGGAATTATGATATGCACTTTATTGTAAGAGAACTATGTTCAAAACCGGGGAGAGTGACAGCTATTCAGAACACTAGAAGAAAGTACATTTCCGTCACGAAATATATTCAATATGAATCAGTGCGAATTAAATTTATGGACTCATTTTGGTTCTTGAATAACAGTCTGGAAAATCCAGCCGAAAACTTAGAACACTTTCCTGAAACTATCAAACACTTTGGAGAAAACGGTGCTTCTTAAATGAGGAGAAAGTGCGTTTTTCTCGATGAATACATCGACTCTTCGAGTGAATGTGAAGAAACTAGTTTATCTTCAAAGGAAATGTTCCGTAACAAATTAAAAGAGGAAAATATTAGCGATGAGGACTATGAGCATACAAAGAAAGTACGGAAACATTTTGGTGTTAAAGCCTTGGAGGAATACAGCGATCTGTACTTGAAACAACACGTGCTTCTCCTTGCAGACGTTGTCGAAACATTTCGCACGGCAACTATGCGAATATACAAACTCGATCCAGCTCTTTTAGTTTCTCTTCCTTTTCTTACCTGGGATGCTATGCTGCTTTATACAGGCATTCAGCTCGATTACCTAACAGACAACAACTAACTGCTTTTCGTAGAGCGTGGCATACGAGGTTGTATGATTGACGTTTCGCATCGCTTTGGAGTGTCAAATAATAAGTACATGACTGAATATGATCGCGAAAAACCATTACAGTTTATTATGTATGTAGAAGCTAACAATCTGTACGGTTGGGCCATGTCCTTACCACTTCCCTACGGTGGATTTTGCTGGGTCTCCCCAGATATTGTCAATATTGAACAACTCAGTCAAAATGATCCACATGGCTACTATTTCGAGGTGGATATCGACTACCCGAAAGAACACAACGACCTACATAACGATATGCCGTTTCTTGTTGAAAGAAGGAACCCACGCAAGTCGACTGTTGTGGAGAAACAGGTGTTACATCTCGGAAGCCGCGAACGCTATGTTGTCCATTGCATGGCTTTAAAAGAGGCAATATAACATGGTCTTGTGGTAAGGAAGGCTCATCCTGAAATAAGATTTGTTCAATGTTGTTGGAAAAAGAGCTACATGGACTTCAACACTGAACTCAGAAAGCAAGCTTAGAACGACTTCGAAGAGGACTTGTACACGCTTTTTAAAATGCTATGTTCGGAAAAAACGTGGAAAACGTCGAAATCTCCTAGACATTCGCCTCCTAACAACAGCGAAACAGCTTGAGAAAATTGTGTCAAAACCTAACTTTGTTGACAGAAAGATCTTCGGACCTAACATTGCGGCTGTTCATTTAGCAAAACGAACACAATATTAGGCAAGCCAGTGTACATAGGTATGAATGCTCTCGAGTTATCGAAAACGCTGACGTATGAGTATCACTATGACGTTTCGCTTCCGTTCTATTGCAGTGAAAAGTTGAAATTAATGTACATGGACGGTGACTCATTTATACATTCAGTAACAACTGATGATGTTAGCGTGCGCTAACTTCAATGAGTATTTCGACACAAGCGACTACTCACCTGATCATTCTCTGTATTCAACCATGAACAAGAAGGTGCTGGGTAAATTTAAAGTCGAGGCTAGTGGACAGCTCGTTCGGAAATGTATAGGACTTTGTCCGAAGATGTACGCTTTGGACATAACAAACAACAAAATGGTTAAAAAAATTAAGGGAGTTACACGAAGCGTTGGGGCTCCAGGACTTTAAACGATGTATCTTCAAAGTCCCAATGTTACGAGTGTTGATGAACGTTTTCAGGTCCAGGGTGCACAAGATTGCTCTCAGTGGAGATGATGACAAGAGAGTGATCAAGTCGACAATGTAAGCACGTTTGCTCTCGGACATTATGCAACTACTCATTTGTGAGAGCCAGGGTTGTTACTTGTTAAAAAAGAGAACGTTAGTAGTGGAGTGAGGCGGTTTCTGCTTCACTCCAGAACCCTCTTTGCCCCACTACTAAGCCTCAGCCATGTAATATTTGTCAATATCTCTCGAACGCATGGTCGGAGATTCACGAATGAGGTGTCGTTGGACTCGGGCTGACGTTCTCTTTCCTACGGACCATGTATTGTATTTTTCAAAAAAAAATTGAGAATTTTTCGTTTTCGAAAATAGGCGATAGTTTGAAAATCAAACCTGATAGGACGTTGTGCCATGGCCCAAACGAATGGTCTTTATGACCTTTATTTTTTGTAATAAAATCTTTTTACTTTTTATGTTTTTTAAAACCCTCGAATTTTGAAAATCCTATATTTTGGAAACTAGGAATTTTACAAAAAAGTTTATTTGACGTAAATCAATGGTCCCCACCCCCTCTACCTCCAAAATAAATTTCAAGTCTCTAGTATAAAAACCTGACAGTAGTGTGGTAAGGCGGGCTGCTACACTTCTTTTTGAACCCTCCTCGTATTTGCCCCGAACCTGATATCTCGCTAACCAATCATGGGATTTGAACATACAGGGTGTCCTAGCACTCGTAGTCATGCCCCCTACTTTCCTATAGGCTCTTTATTTAATTAAAAGACCAAAACTAAAAGGTCATCCGCTTTTAATATCTCGCGAACCAATCATGCTAGAGGCATGTACGAGGGGTCCAAGGACTCGGGCTGACGTCTTCTTTGCTATGGACCTCTCGTTATATTTAAAAAAAAATTGGAAACTCGATTTTGGGGTAAACACGTGTTTTTTGTGATTTTTGCTGATATCTCACGGACCAATAACGCTAGAGACGTGTACGAGATGTCCTAGCACTCGGGATAACGCCCCCTGTTTGATACTAGGTTTGAAATTTTGACAAAGGGCCTAACGACACTTTTGTTGAAAAAAATATTATTTTTTCTATACATGTTTATAATGTTCATGAAGCGTGGTAGTTGAGAGAGACGATACTGCTGGGTGTGTGTGTTTCAACGAACCTGTCGCTAACCACAAGGACCATGCTTAATAGAACAATCGCTATTTCGGCGGGTCGGTGTATGACAGAGCGAGCGTGCGTTTTTCTGATATTTTACCTTTAACGTGTAAACGGTGATGAGAACTTGGTTCTATGTTGGTCGAAGCGAGTACAGAAAACAAACTTGCAGACGAGGAGGAGGTGAATGTCATTTGAGCTTATTGGAAGGCGCTGATCTGACTTGACAACAGGTGCAATGGAAAAATGACCAAGACGCTTGAAGGAGAAATAATCTGACCACCGTGGTAGCAGGGGAGTGCGAAAGGCATGTGGACACATGTGAAACCACATGCACGCTAAACAAGTTACATCCTGTCTTGCTTCGTACGTGACAAAATGCAAGTTCATGTGAAATTTGATCTGCCACAGGTGTTCATCTTGGCCGTCAGCTGTCCACGTGCACGATAACTGTTAACAAGTTACATCCTGTTTTGCTTCATACGTGACAAAATGCAAGTTGACGTGAAATTTGATCTGCCACAGGTGTTCACCTTGGACGTTAGCTGTCCACGTGCACAATAAGAGAATGTTCAAAGCGTGGGGGAAAAAAAGATTATACATGCAAGGTAACATATATAAAGACATGTCGTTGTCATTTCCACTCACACTTAGGTAACTACCTTTGAACACATAACGTTGCGTGAAACACTTGGTCTTGTTTAACAGTTTTGGTGTTGGTGGAAAATACTTAACCTTGTTGTGAGGTAGGTGTTTATTCATTCATTTATATATTTATTGATTTATATATATATATATATTTACATGCAATTATTTATTGATTGTTAATGTTATAATTAAATGTTTATTTATTTGTTTGCAGATAACGTGTATAGCCTACCTGTTGTGTGCCTGTGGGATAGAGATTGAAAAAGAAGGAGAAAAACGGACAACTAGAGACGGAAACCATTGCCAAACTAGCCCACGAGACGAGAATAAAGCAAAGCATTACACGTCAAGGTGAGATTTGTTTTATAATATAATATAACCTGTTTGATTTTGTTTTGTATATGAAATGCATAAACTATATGGAATGGATATACTTATAATGGTTTATTTTATTTCTTTTGAGAGTGTTGGAAAACGCTTGACCTCTGTTGATAACCAGGAACGTGTGTGTTTGGGGCCATTGTCAAGCAGTCTACAGCTGAAAACTCAGGTGAGAGTGTTCTTTCAAAATAATGTATTTTACTGCTGCGGATACGTTAACTTGGGAACCCCTAAATAGTTGTTTCAAATCGCGTGTGTGCTCTGGTCGTGTGGTCAATGTTAGAAAAAGTTTGATTCCCAAATAATTTTTAGAATCTTGTTTTGAAATTTTTAAAATTGAAATTTGTACAGCGCATAGGTTGCATACGGCTTTAAAGGTGAATACAGAACTTGTGTGCGATTTCATATATAAAAAAGGACGTAGAGCATAAAGAGCCATTTTATATTTGCAGTAAAATGCAAGAGCTTTTGAAAGCCGATAATCTGAACGAGTGGTATCAAAGCCATGTAGTGAATGCCTTGCTATCAAAATTTGATAAACTGCAACAAGGACCGAGTGGCCTCGCCTTAGACAAAATTCACCATCTACAAATCAACATTTGTCATTTCAACCCGTAGAATGCTGGGTCTAGCTATATTAAAACACCACCAGCAATAGCATTGAAAAAGGCTGTGGTGAATATAAAGAATTATGACAATGATTGCTTCCTGTGGTGTGTGGCCGCGTATTTGCAGCCAGCACAAGACCGTAATGGTTCTCGACCAGGAAAGTACAAGGCCAAGTTTGAAGAATTGAAACAAACTTTAAATTTAACTCGAGTGTCGTTCCCTATAGACTTAACCGACATCCATAGGTTTGAACAAGACAACCATGACTTTTCGTTCATGGTGTATGACCTTGATGGTAATGAGATTGTGGGCCCTCTTTATGCCACAAAAGAACCGAAACGACACCACATTCATCTTTTATATCTATCTGTAGGAGAGGTGAATCACTATTGCCTCATTAAAAGCTTAAGTAGATTGCTAAGCAGTCAAATGTCCAAGGACAAGCGTCCAAAACATATTTGTGATCGTTGCTTGCAATATTTTAAAACCCCTACGCTTTTGGAACGTCATAGGGTAGATTGCGTTTCTCAGGAAGCGGTGAGATTGATATTGCCACAAGGGGACAAGGCTGTGTTAAAGTTTAAGGACATTCACAAGCGTGACACTGTTCCCTATGTGGTATACGCAGATTTTGAAGCTCTCACGACACCCATGGCGGGATGTGAACCAGATCCCACCATCAGCTCAACCACACCCATTCAAAAACATGAACCCTTTGCCATAGGATTTAATGTGGTGTGTGCCTATGACGCCACACAATCCGTTTACAAATACCGTGAGGGGCCAGATTGTGCCAAATGGTTCTTGGATGAACTTGTCAAGTTGGCTCATGATGTACAGAAATTAATGGACCACCCAGTACCCATGAGCCTATCACCAGAACAGCTGCAGCAGTATGAGCATGCCATGACATGCCATATTTGCGAAAAGCCTATTTTAAGTGGAGAGGAAAAAGTCAGAGACCACTCGCACTTTAGGGGGAGTTTCGTGGAGCTGCGCATAGTAAATGCAATTTGAACTTTCCAGCTCCTCGTTTCATCAGTGTTTTTTTCCACAATCTGGCGAATTATGACATTCAGTTTTTGATTCGTGAATTGGGTCATGTCAACAAGGGCTCGTTTACCATTATTCCCGAAAACCATGAGCGTTTTACAGCCCTGACATGGTGGTTGGGCGACTTTAGCATTCGATTTTTGGATTCCTTTAAGTTTATGGCATCCTCGCTAGACAGCCTAGTAAATGGCTTGAATGAGGAATTAAAAATACTAGAATGCATTTTAATGATCCTGAGCAATTTCAATTGTGCATTCGGAAAGGTATATTCCCGTATGATTTCTGCAGCAGCTGGGACGTGTTAAAGCAAAGAAAACTCCCACCACAAGAGAAATTTTACTCGAAACTAAAACGCAGTACCGTTTCCGATGAAGACTATGCACATGCATGTCAAGTTTGGCGAGTGTTTGGCATTAAGACGCTAAGTGAATATGCCTTGCATTACCTAAAACTGGATGTATTGCTGCTCACCGATGTGTTTCAAAAATTCCGTGAGTTGTGTCAACACAATTACGGTCTTGACCCGGCTCACTATTATACGAGTCTTGGGCTCTCGTTCGATGCCGCTTTAAAATACACTGAAGTGGAATTGGATTTACTCACTGATGTAGACATGGTTCTATTTTTTGAAAAGGGCATTCGTGACAGATTTGTGTCGCTTAACCAACGCCATGCCGAAGCGAACAATGTCTACATGCCTGATTATTCACCAGACAAACCAGAATCGTACTTAAAGTACTATGACGTGAATAATTTGTACGGTTACGCCATGAGTCAGCCTTTGCCCTATGGGAAGTTTGCTTGGCTGACAGACAAACAAGTGTCAGAATTTGATGTGAACATGGCTAGCCAAGAAACAGGCCGTGGATATGTGCTAGAAGTGGATATTGAATATCCCTCATCCTTGTATGATGAACATGCCGATTTCCCATTCTGCCTTGAGCAAATGGTTCCCCTTACAGTAAAGTGAAAATTGAAAAACTCATGGGCACACTTTACAACAAAAATCGATATGTGCTACATATCCAAATGTTGGTGCAATGCCTCGCCCAAGGCTTGGTGTGGAAGAAAATCCACAGGGGTATTTCCTTTGCTCAAAAGCATGGCTTGAGCCATACATGCGACTCAACACAGAGCACCGACAAATGGCAACACAGCAGTTTGAAAATATTTTTTTAAAATTAATGAACAACTGCATCTATGGCAAGTCTATGGAGAATGTCCGCAAATACCGTGACATTAAATTGGTGAATGTCCGGGAGGGGCAGTGGGGAGCCCGGCGGTACATTGCCAAGCCAAATTTCAAATCGTTCAAAATTATCGATGAGGATTTGGCTACTATTGAAATGAGTAAGACCAGCGTGACCATGGATAAACCCATTTACTTGGGTCAAGTCATTTTAGACTTTTCTAAATCGGTCATGTATCGATTCCACTATGAGTTTGCCAAACGCTATTATGAGAACGTCTCTCTTTTGTAAATGGATACGGACTCATTCATTTACCACATTCGCCACTGCAACCCCTATGACGTCATGAGGCAACATAGTGACTGGTTCGACACTTCTTGCTATAGCGTTGACAACGTGTTTCAGCTGCCCATAAAAAACAAAAAGGAAATGGGCGTTTTAAAAGATGAATGCGGTGATTCCATTATGATGGAATTCGTAGGTTTGGCCTCAAAAATGTATGCTTATCGCACACTCGACTGTAAGGAAGCCAAAAGAGCAAAAGGTGGAGGTAGGGCAGTGGTAAAATAGCTACTTGTTGATGACTATCTAGCGGTTTTACGCACTGGCAAAGCTATGTCTCATACACAGTGCAGGATACAATCCAGCAACCATCATTTGTATCTTGTGGAACAGAGAAAACGCACTCTCGCCTCCATGGATAACAAACGTGTGAGGGCTGATGACCTGCTCACCAGCCTGCCCTGGGGTTATGATCGCAAGGAGGAGGAGGTGTGATTTCATTGTTTAATCGTTTATGGGACATAGCTTTATGTAACTTGTAGATTTAGTATTTTGTAAATATTGGTTTCTGTCATTGTAAATAGTAGATTTTGTAAATAGTGACAACCCTCTTGGACCATTTGCTCTTTAAAAAAGTTCTATGCAACCTCATTTAAAAAAAAAAAATTGATTGGTAAATAGTTTGATTCTTTTAACGCTGTACAAAGTTGAGTTTTTTTGTACATATGAAATAAGTAAGATTTTTAGTAACTTTAATAACTAGTATTTAATTATTTTTCGTAATGTAAATGATAAACTAAAAACGTTCTTTTGAGATGAGTGTGCATGTCGAGAATGTGCTTTTGGGAATAAATAAAGTGGTTGTGTTTGTTCCCAAAGACAGGTGTGAATGTATGAGTGGAGAGAGAAAGCTGGTGTGTATGGTTGACCAGAGCAAACACGGTGAGGTAGGGTGGGTGGGTGGGGAGGGGGTAAATGGTCACTTATATACTCATTTTGTTTTCAATAGTTTCGTTCTTTCATTGAAATGTGACAGTCAAAAGACATTATTTTTGTAAAAACAGTCTTACCTGCAGTAGTCGTAGACCTCGACGTTTCTCCAAACACCCATACACACACTGCAACATTGCCATGGTCAAGCACTTGCATCAACATCATTGTCAAATCTCATCTTTCGACATACACCAAATGGAAAAATGTCAAAACAGCAAAATGGAAAATCCATGTTTCCATATCACCAAAAACGCAAAACTTAAAACGGACATTTTTAAAAACTGGAAATGGCCATATGTGAAATTTGAAAATTCAAAAACTTCAAACGGACATTGTTTAAAAAGTGTCATCAGCAAAATGGAAAAATACATAACAAAAGCGTTAAACATGAAACGAACGTTTTCAAAAACTGTAAATTGCAAATTGGCAAATGACAGTGGGTGAATTCATCATGTGTGAACTGTGTAAAATGAAAAATCAGCCATAAACATCATGATTTTTTTAAATTAAAAATAACACAACATCGTGCTCTGGTAAACCTTTGTTTTTATTTCATAGTCATAGTGAATTGACAAAAGAAATATAGAATACAAACAAATCCCAATTCCTCACTCCTCCATTCCTCAATGTTTATGTCCATGCATCATCAACTTTCCTTTCATAGCACACATGACAATCAGGGCTGCCATCCTTTCACCCACTGAGGCATCACTGGATGTGAAACGTTGCTTAGCTTTCTTCAATAACAATTTATCTGCCACATGTCTTAAACCAGGATGACTATGGCGATAAGAAAGGTCATGTTCCTTGCATGCTTGATCCAAAAGACTAATGGGTACATCACCTCGTTGTAAACGTTTTTCGAGACGAGTTCCAGGGCCGCAAAACGATAACCTGGAAGATGGATTTCGAAAGGTAGGTATTGAATCACTTTGTCAATGACGCCATTGCCAGTACAGGTCTGGCATATCCTTTTCCATCGATGGTAAAAAAGGTTTGGTCTTCCTCTTCCTCTGTGGACGATGTTTGTGTTTGTTGTTGTTGTTGCTTTTTCTCGCCATGACACCCGTGGAATGATTCAACAAAGTCTTTACATGGACTTTTATGACCGTGATACAGTTTCACTAGCTGGCAAGTCGCACACTGACGCATAGACGGTATTTTTGCCATGGCCACTTGCTTATGGTGATCGTAATCCGTACAGGGTTGCAATTCACTCAACACAGGGTCTTGAGTCCATGATTTTGGTACATGTTGCCAGATTTCTTTGACCGCGTTGGCGGCCACATAATAAATGAACGACTTGGGCAGCGCCAACAGTTCCTCTTTGGAAAAACTGTCTAGTTTCTTTTTGCACACATAGAACTTGCCGATGGCTTTGTCCGTAGCATTGCCTTTCTCCATGGTATCACGTGCTGTAGATGTTTACACGTCGCTTGTAGAAATCTCACTGGCGTCATTCACAGGTAAATCATGAGTTATAATGTAATGTTGCCACAGGAACAAGTATCCATGAGCGTTTGCAGGGAGGGGCAGCCCAACTCTATGAGGTCGATACATTGGCAGTAAGACGCCAAAAATGGTTGCAACCATTGACGTTTTTCATTACCTTTCACAAATACCACAATGGCCGTGGACAAGTGTGCTTTCATGACCACATCCAAATATTTATAGGAAATGGTTCCCTGATTCCAGTCTAGTTGCCTATGATTTTCAATCCACTGGGTTTGTTTACGGTCATTTTCACACAACAAATCAAAAGCATGGGGTTGTTTAAATAGCAAATGCGTAGCTTGCGATATCCAAAACGTGGTACAATCGATAATGGCCACTTGTTTAAATATAAATTTGTTGTCACCAATTTTAAACCCTTGACAATCCACAATGAGTGTGCGCAACATGTTGACGCTTGCCTGGACCAAGTTCAATTGACGACTGACTGACGATCGACCACTAAAGTGTGATCATGGCATGGACTTACCTGCCATGCTAGTTCCAAAAAAAAAAGGTTAGGGTAGGACAGGGGGACTTGCAAAAATAAGAATTTAAGAATTACATCATTTTATTATCATAACACGTCTTACAGGCTTTTGTCATTTTGGGATAAGGACGATAGCAACTGATACAACAATATAGTCTCTTGTGTTTGTAACGTCCATAACACCGATGATGTCCCAATGTCTCTAAACTAGGCGTGTTTGATGGTGAGCTGCTCACCGAAGCACCATTGACACCATACGGTCTACACGTATCGTAACTTGTTTTTTCATCACCAAGAGACACAAGTGAGGGATAGCTTGAATGACAGGGTATATTTCCCACTTCCATTCTACACAGGTAGGGGCAGGTGGGTGACCAGCGCTGATGTTCCTGCATGGGTTCATCGCCCTCCTGCCATTGGTCTATGATGATGGGACAAAAGGCACATTTAACTTCATCTCTTGTTTTTAAATAGTAGAATCCAGCGGCCGCTAAGGCTTGAGGGTTTATGAAAGGCACCGGCCACGTGGCAAAAGTCTTGAAACGTTGTTCCTCAGACTTTAAATTCATGGATGTGACGTCTCTTGAGGCTTTACAGCGAGACATGACTGAGCGGCTTGACGTGTTTGACCTGTTATTTATACACTCGTCACTTGGTTGGACAGTGGATAATAGTTGACTTGTTTGTGATGAATAATCAAACAGTAGGCCGTGGTATTGGCTGGTACATTGTCATGCGTTTCAAAATCTAGTCGAATATCGATATTGGATGGCTTGAAGGACTCTTCCAGGTAGGAACAGTCAAAGACAATCAGTGGTGCTCTTGCCTTAAACGCTTGGGGTAGTACCATGGGGCCGTTCTCTTTTTGATAATACGACCATCGAAATTTAGAAAACAAGTCGTGCAGGGGGCCATACTTATTTTTTGAAAAATCCAAATCCAGTCCTTCATAGGGAAACACAGCTCCGTTGAGGAAAAGACGTGCATTTCTCAATTGCAGGTGATCAAATTTCGTGGCATCTTTGGTTTGTTGATACTTGCGGTTCGTTTGAAAACCCACGATCAGGTAGAAAGGCCTCTCTGTATAGCGAGCTGTTTTTACAGACCAACTGTGTGTGTTGGTGGTGGGCAATAGCGGATACTCATGGAGTGCCCAGCTTCTAAATTCCATGGGTAGCGGCATATCTCTCTTTACCATTTTGAGTATGTCCAGTTTTTTGCTATCTTCAAGGGTTACATGGGGGACTTTCCATAGCAAGCGTTGTAGTTGAATTTTTGAATCTATTGGGGCATTGTCGGCTCCCTTGAGTGCATTATTATCCCTCCTGTCTCTCACTAGATAAAGCACTTGCCTTGCGTTGACCACAATGCGTTGATGATCTTCGGCAAAGCCTAAAATCAGTTTAAGAGATAAATATCCAGTAAAGGTCCCATCGGTGTGTACCATCCAGTCATTGGTCGAGTCAGGACACCAACCTGCCATGCAAAGTGTTTTACCGTCTTCCTCACTATAAGAGGGGTATAGTTTCATGACACTGGAAATGCCCACATTTCGAGTGCTCTCCACCACGATATCGGTAATGACATACCGCACTTCAGAAAATAGAAAGGCCAAACCATGGTTGGCCAACGTAGATGTGGTGGGTGTAGAGCCATCGGCTTTGGTGAGCCGACCTTCAATCTGAATGACACTTCCATGCGGTAGGGTGTAAATATCTTGGTTGTTGATAACAAATTGAATTTCATCATTGTTATTGAGACCAGGTGTTTGAGCTTGATAGGAATGGAGATCAATTCTTACCACTCCTGGTTGCTCCTCGATGCAGTTCGCTATCTCTAGGATAGAATTCATTATGAGGGTTGACGTGGTAACCCAAATGCTGTAAAATCTGCTTGCCTTGAGATGTTAACATGTATTCACGTGGCAAACAACTAACACCATTCCTAGACGGTGATGTTGCTTTATACACAAACTTCATAGTGGCTTTAGCACCAACTTGTAAGTCACTGGTGTGGTAGAATCTAGATCAATGAGTTGTTGATCTCTATTGATCAGTCTTAATGTTATATTACTAATACTATCGACAGCCACAGAATGAAAAAGCACCACTGGAGAGTTTTCACGAATAATATACCCATTGGGCGATGTCACAATAAAGTCATAAAGCGAATGCGATGGTTCTTGATTGGTGTACACTTGGCTAATAATATTACATGTCACCGACACATGATGGTCCTCAATGAATTTCACTTCATGGTCCGAATCATGTTTTTTGTTGGGCTCCAACACACGTGGTTTAAATCCTAGTAATGGGCCAATGGAATCGGGGTGAGTTTTAAAGTCAATGTTAAAGGTAGAGAAAATACTGCAGCGATGAGTGTTGGTATTTCCTACAAGCTCAAACTTGCGCGTTCCATCGAGAAATGACTTTAAACCATATTGATTGATCAACACCACATAAATGTGTTCATAAATATCATCGATCGTGTATCCACCAGAGTTCAGGGTGAGCACAGAATCATCATAGTAAAACTTGTTGTTCACATTTTCCCGTATGTTGTATATTCGATTGTACGTTTCAAGAGAAACAAGTCCTAAACCATAGCGTTTTTCACTCAATTCGATAGGTGGGTAAAAGTCTAGGCTGACTTCAGGTCCACGTCCATGCAGTGTAAACGTTTTACTTTCTGCCGACATACTGGTGGCGTTTTCGCTTATGCTGCGTCTTATATACAAAAATTAAACACAAACGTCCACACTGTTGGCTGTTAAACGTTTGCTCACGTTTCACATTATAATATATCTTGATCCTCTTTCCAAAATAGGTCACTAGTTCCATGGGCGGGGGCAAATTCCCAAAACTGTCAAAGTAGCATACGATGGATCCCTCTTTGACATAAGCTACATAATGCGTTCCTGGTCCTAGGTGATCATCCAAATTGACAACAGCACATTCCTGTTTCCAGGGTTGTGGGGGTAATTGGTTTCGCACTCGCTATGGCTGAGGTTAATTTTTTTTTTTAATATTTCGAAATGGTGAAATCCCAAATCCTTGTTGATAAAAGGCTGGCTTTAAATTGGCATTTCTAGCCCCCATGGCAATCGCTTCCATCGTTTCATTATGTCGCTGACTTTCTTTGAGTTGTTGCTTGCCCTGCTACGCGGCTTTAATGGTTTTCGCCACTGCACTGGCACCGCCCAAAAGTGAACCTAGAGCAGCCAGACCGGCAAATTAAGCAGGTAAAAATCAGGCTCGTTTGGGGACGGGAATCACTCGCCCTTGGTTTGAAACCTGTCGCCGACGTTTTGGAATAACATGTCTCTGTGCTGCTCGAAGGGCTTTTCTTATGGTCAATACATTATTTTTTCTTTTTTTCTTTCGCAAGGGCTTGTCCACGAATGTCGTAATCCCAGGCTTTGCCAAGGACAAAGTCCTTTTTTTAGTCTTTCTCACCGCATACCTTTGTTTCACCATGATGATAATGATCAACAACCTTTCACAAGAAAGTTTAAATCACAACTAACGTCAGATGGTTATTTCATGGCTGTATATTCCAATTCCACATAGAGTGGGAAATCGTTTATGGTTTTTCCCGCTTGCTTTTCATCCCATGTCAACATGAGATGAAAGGATAATTCATCACCTGCATTGACCATTTTATGTTTATGGATCAACATCCTATGACCATTTATCTTTATTTGTAAATGGTTCTCATCAGGTATGGCATATTTGATGTGAATGGTTCCATCATAGTGTAATCGATAGTGGCTTAATCCTGAAGCAAGCACATAGGTCAAGTGCTGATCATGGACTAGCGGTATATGGTTTCTCTCATTCAAAGGTTTTTCATTTGTCAGATACACTAAAAATACAGATGGGATAAATTTATAAAGCCTTTTCATTTCATAGGTCACGTAACGCTTGGAACAGACAGCGTCTTCGTCTTGCGGGTCTTCCACGTGAATAATCCGATGGTTATTAGCACTATAGCCATTCACCGTAAGCTGGGGCACTTTGTCATAAAACTCATACACTTTGTTATCCACATACTTTTTCGTAGTAACGTCTGTAGACACTTGAGGATGTTTTACATGGGTTAACCGCTTTCCCTTAAAGTCATAATCTCCCTGTTTTGAGCGTGGCATTACTGACCTATCCACATAGTGTTTATTAGCAGGATCTGTTTCTTGTTTAGGATCATGTATAGGGACAGACATAGCTTTGGCCATCAACGCACGTCCAAAGACATCCATCGTCAACCTGTAGTACCAGTCTACTGTTTCTATGACAAGGCTCGGTGTCCTGTATATAGACAACGTGCTAGCCTGTCTAAGCCTTAGTTGAAATGAAGATTATTAAGCAGCAAGAGTCATTCCCCGTGGGGGACATGGTTTCCCATCTCTGTCCCACATCACGTGAACAACGCCATGGTTCACTGTTTCCATCTTCCATTCGCTGCATCATTGTGGGGCCTTCCGGCTGTGGAAAGACTAATCTTTTGCTAACGATCATCACAGCGCCCAATGGTCTGCGTTTTCAAAATATTTATATTTTTGCAAAATCTCTCTACCAACCCCTCTACGTGTTTCTGGATCAAATCATGTCTGGATTACAAAAAGAGAATATGGGTTATTTTACATTTTCCATGTAAGAAAATGTGATTTCACCGGATGAGTTAAAGCCTGATTCACTCATGATTTTCGATGATGTATCCACTGAACGTCAAGGCATCATTCAAAGCTATTTCAGCATGGGTCGACACAAACATATCGATTGCTTCTATCTTGGACAAACGTATTCAAAAATGTCCAAACAGTTGATTCGTGACAATGCCGATGTCATTGTTTTATTTCGCCAGGACGAGAGGAACAGTCGTCACATTTATAATGAACATGTGAATCCGGATATGATCTTTCAAATGTTTACAGAATTGTGTGCCAAGTGCTGGAACACTCAACGTCATGCCTGTTTAGTGATTGACAAACAAAGTGAACTCAACCAAGGACGGTATCGCTTAGGGTTTGATCATTTTATTGCTATTTAAGGCCCTGTCTCATTCCCCGTCAAGTCATTTGTCAAGACACCATGGCGTTAGCAGAGAGTCAATTGAAAAAGCATATTATTAGAGCAAAAATACTATTCGCCAAAAGTTTCGTCAATTGAAACAATCACGTACAAATCATGCTTTGTTTATTCAGCAACATTTAGCACCTCCACTAAAAGCCATGTTGAAACCCTCTTTCAAGCCATCTAAAACGTTACCCACCGTTTCACAAGCCACGCAGACGCTGCACGAGGACCCTGAGGAAGAGGAAGAGGAAGAGGAACAGGAAGATTTGACTAGTGTTAGCGAAGTTGAGGATGACGAGGAACATCTGTTTACGCCTCAAAAAAAGGCCGCACCCCTTGCCGAGTTTTGAGAAAAAAGAAATCCTTGGCCATGGTCGAAACACCTTGCCCTTCCAGGGCGTCTCACAACTCTTGGCCACCCCTCAACATAAAGCTCAACTGAAAACCATTTTAATAAAATATTATGGATCAACATTGGAACCCTATTTCACCGATCTAATTATTGGAAACACAGATACCACGTATGGTGTTAGCTATGAGGATGATAGTTTTAAAATTGGCGATTCATCCATTAAATTTGCTCGTACTAAAGCTGTCATTAAAAACATCAACTATAAATTAACTCCAGGACTGTTAAATCTGCTCTTTTCTCGGACCCCCTCTTCCCATGATTATACACCAGAGGATCTTGACAAATATAAATCCATTTTATTGGATACCCATGCCCACAAAAGACAGTATGATCCCGCTCAAAAAGTGAATGACAATATACCTCAAAAATATAAAACCATCATTGCAAAAATGTTTCCCACCAGTCAAGGTACTCGTCGTAAAGCGTCTGCTTCGGGAGTGACATTTAAACCATTAAAACCCCTTGTGGATGTTACCTACTGGCACAATCCCAATAAGCTCGTCCAGCGGCTACAGTTGTTGCATGCTTCACGTCAAGCTGGCCATACCGGTCACGATTGGGAAATTCAAGAAATTGAACAAGAACTTCGAAATGCCAAAATTATTGTTTAAGCCCTCACCCATTAAAATGGGTATTGCTCACGAGTTGCATCGCCCAGCTAGGCGTCACTATCCCCGACTCAAGGAGATTTCACGACGTGTGGATGAAGTTTGGCAGGCTGACTTGGTTGAAATGATACCCTAAGCTGGCGTTAACGACGGTGTACGCTATATGTTGACCGTCATTGATGTATATTCCAAAATGGCCTTTGTTGAACCTGTGCGCCGCAAGTCTGGTTCACTAGTTACCAAGGCCTTTCAACATATTAATCAACACTCCAAACGTCAACCTCAGCTGCTACAAACTGACCAGGGGAGAGAATTTTTCAACAAGGATTTCTCCAGTTTTCTCAAATCTTTGGATATTTACCATTACACCACGTACAGCAATCTCAAAGCCAGTGTGGTCGAGCGGGTCAACCGAACATTGAAAACTCATAAGTGGAAAGCGTTTACTGCTCAGGGCACGTATCGCTGGTTGGACATGTTACCAGAGATAGTATCACGTTACAATGACACCAAACATAGAACGATTGGGACCAAGCCACGCCTCGTGACTAAAAATATTCAGCGATTGGATAAACTGTTTAACCCCATAAAAACAGCCGATCCTAAACGTCACCGACTGAAAATTGGGGATTTTGTTCGTGTGAGCAAATTTAAGTCTGCCTTCAATAAGGGCTACACGCCTCAGTGGGGGACTGAACTATTTCGAATTCGTCGAGTCAAATTGGACACTCCAGTCACCTATTTACAGCAAGACCTCAACCACCAACCCATAAAAGGTAGATTTTATCTCCATGAACTTCAGAAAACAGCATTAACTCAGCATTATCTTGTGGAAAAAGTGTTGAAACAAAAAGGAAATAAACTATATGTCAAATGGTTAGGGTTTAACTCTACGTTTAATTCTTGGATCAATAAATTACATGTTGTATGAACCTGTGTACTTTTTATTTATTCACACATGTTGTACACCTCCTATAGCTCTGTGTGTACAGTCCTCAGCTCCACATATTTCCTTCTCTTTCCACCTGTGTTCTCTCATACATTACCACTCCCCCCTCTCCCCCTTCACCTCCCACCACTGCTGTTCGCAGTTCTTGCCTATCAATTGGTTGTAACATCATTCCAAAAAGTTGCATGATACTTTTAACTGATTCAGCGATTCCCACGCTTTGAACATTCTGTTATCGGACACGTGAACAGATAACGTCCAAGGTGAACACCTGTGGCAGATCAAATTTCACATGAACTTGCATTTTGTCACGTACGAAGCAAACAGGATGTGACTTGTTAACAGTTATCGTGCACGTGGACAGCCAAAGCCCAAGGTGAACACCTGTGGCAGATCAAATTTCATATGAACTTGCATTTTGTCACGTACGAAGCAAACAGGATGTAACTAGTTTAGCGTACATGTGGTTTCACATGTGTTCACATGCCTTTCGCTCTTCCCTGCCAACACAATGGTCAGATTATTTCACCTTCAAGCGTCTTGGTCATTTTTCCATTGCACCTGTTGTCAAGTCAGATCACCGCCTTCCAATAAGTTCAAATGACATTCATCTCCTGCTCGTCTGCAAGTTTGTTTTCTGTACTTGCTTCGACCAACATAGAACCAAGTTCTCATCACCGTTTACACGTTAAAGGTAAAATATCAGAAAAACGCACGCTCGCTCTGTCATACACCGACCCGCCGAAATAGCGATTGTTCTATTAAGCATGGTCCTTGTGGTTAGCGACAGGTTCGTTGAAACACACACACCCAGCAGTATCGTCTCTCTCAACTACCACGCTTCATGAACATTATAAACAGGTATAGAAAAAATAATATTTTTTTCAACAAAAGTGTCATTAGGCCCTTTGTCAAAATTTCAAACCTAGTATCAAACAGGGGGCGTTAGCCCGAGTGCTAGGACATCTCGTACACGTCTCTAGCGTTACTAGTCCGTGAGATATCAGCAAAAATCACAAAAAACACGTGTTTACCCCAAAATTGAGTTTCCAATTTTTTTAAAAATATAACGAGAGGTCCATAGCAAAGAAGACGTCAGCCCGAGTCCTTGGACCCCTCGTACATGCCTCTAGCATGATTGGTTCGCGAGATATTAAAAGCGGATGACCTTTTAGTTTTGGTCTTTTAATTAAATAAAGAGCCTATAGGAAAGTAGGGGGCATGACTACGAGTGCTAGGACACCCTGTATGTTCAAATCCCATGATTGGTTAGCGAGATATCAGGTTCGGGGCTAATACGAGGAGGGTTCAAAAAGTGTAGCAGCTCCCCCTTACCACACTGTGCCCGTTTAGACCGGAGTCCGCACGACCACATATGCATTTTACCAATAATCAGTCAGCACGAGAATCAAAATATCCCGGAGCGCCAGATGGGTTAAAGCCAATCGCAAAAACGACATCAAATTTATAAAAAATGCTTTACTGATTTTTGGCTCAATGCAACAATAAGGATAGAAGGATATTTAATTGGGAGAAACACATCTGGTAAAACTATCTCAGTTTATTTTAAAGTTAAAATCTGACTGCAAAGATGCTCTAAGCAGCATCATCCACGTGTGGCGATCCACACTCTTATTTACACACAATATACAGAAATCATCCAAACACATTTGACAATTTCTTTGGAAACACAAGTCCGATTGATAGTCCTGTGGACTGTGTTCCAAAATTATTAACATTTAATTCCAGTTCAAAATGAATTGTCCATACTGGAAATAACGTAGATCACTGTTTGACTATTTACATGATATTAACACTCGTAGAATAAATGTTTATAGAATTTCTTAAACTTTCACTTGTTTTCCAGTTTCAAAAATATATCGTCGAAAATATTATTATCATCGAAGCAACACAAATTATTTATACTTATTAATAACATCTGAAGCAGGCTGTGGATTTTTTTTTTGAAATAACATCTGAAAAGTATTTGACCATTGAGCATAGCATCGAAGAACTGTGCGAAGCACAACAACAATTAATTGTTCTTCTGACATTAAACATTCGAGAAGTGACTCGATTGTGAACTTCAAGTTCCAAACAAAATACATGATTTCTGAATCATCAACTTGATCAACAAATGGTTGAACCATTCAACTATTAGATTTTCCACTTGGAATCATTATTATAAAATATTTATATTCATGGCCATTTTTAGCAACTTTCACAACTTGCAATTCTTCGACAGAATGCGGAAATAAGAATTGTAGTTTTATAATGAATTCATTTAGTTCATGGCACTAGGATTGAAAATATCCTTCAAATTATTCGTGGTTAAAGAATTATTTTTAATTGGCAGTGGCCCATTCTATTATTTGTGTAAGAACACAATATTACATCAACAACGGCAAAGGTCTTCCTCTGAAGAAGAAAAAACTACTATCATGACAAATCCGGGTTCTAGCAAAATCAAAGTCTAAATGGAATTCGTAAACAAGGTTGAAATAAGAACTGATGGTTTCAAAGAAATAACCTTCGGGTTATTCATACGACGAAATGTGTGGCTCCAATACTCCTACTATAAACCTGAGCCATCGAACCTGCTATTTGAATGATGCTCGAAAAAACCTTCATTCCTGCGACTTAAACATGCGCACCTGGGAATGGCATTTCAACTACTCCACACACATAAATTATCTTCCCAAAATTTATACAATAAATCAAGCCTCTGCTTGTTATCAACACTGGAAGATTAATAAACTTACAAGTTTATTTTATTTTACCATTCAGTTCAACCCGTGAATTTACCATACTTATGAAAAGCTTTATTTCACTTTCGAGGTGTATTTACGTCATGATTTTATATAAATACAAAAATATCCTATTTGATACAAATATCAATTGCTTCCCGTTTCATGCCTCTCCGTGTTATATGAAACATATACTTTGCTCAATGCAAATATCAACTGTTCAACCAGAACTGACATGTTGGTTGAATGCAGGCTTGCGCTAACCACTCTCCTTCGGAAAATCTCCTGTTCCAGACTAGAAATGTTTCAACTACTTCATAGGCTCTTTCTCAATACATATGATTATTATAAAATATAATATCCAAGAATTATTTAGAAAAATTATGAAAATTATTATTATTATTATTAGTGGATTATTATTATTATTATTATTTATATCATTTCAAATATGTTTAATTATCATCTCATTATGTGAGAATCCACATGTTCGAACCTTCGAATATGGAAAAAATATCCATTCCTCAACAAAAATAAATTTAACTTTTACAGTTACATCGGCTGATTACCGTGATTTCCCAAAAATATGAAAAATTCAAATAAATCTTCGAAATGCTCGGTCATCGATCCTAAACTGTTCTGAGTGCTGAAAATGCTCAGAATAACTCTAATAAGTCTTGCGTAAATCATTACAAGCTTTAAATACGACGAAAAAAATGTGTTGGTCATCTGCAGAAAAATAGTTTGTTCCAATTAGCTAAGCATAATATAATTCAAATGTGGCTTACATTTCTTGATGGTCTTGAAGTGTAGTAAATCTGGTCTGTACCAGATTTATCCATAGACATGCCCTATCGGACAAGCACGTATAATCCTTGTATCGGCCGCCATTGTAGACCCACAAATCGTCTAGTCAGACATAGTGGTAGTATCTTTCGACGTTTGAATAAACTGTGGTTCCATTTTAATGTGATCTTCTATCCAAGCCATAACAGTTTGTTGAAATAGGGTCAGATCTAAGTGATCTCTTCTTGAATATGTCAGTTGTAACATAACACACTGTAATCTCATCAGTACAAGAAAAACATTGACAGTCTAAGCAATTAACGGCTGTTCTGAAGATCGTTCCCTGGGCATGGTTTATTAAAATCACCATCTGCCATGCGCTAGACAACTTGCAGTTTCCCTTGCGTAGACTAATGAACGCCACCGTTATAGACTAGTCTTCAGTGTACTGACAGATCGAAGTGGTCAACTAGTTACAAAATATGAAAACTGACTTGCAAATGGATTTAAACATCCAAGTATTAAGTTACTAATGGACTGTGACAAAATACTATTTTCTAGACAGAGTCTAGCATATGTCCTTTTAGAAATATAAATATTTCCACCAATGTCTGTAGAAAAACAATCACCTCAGTGATTCTCCTCACCAGAAACTTACTAAGTTCCAACTCGTTTGCGCAGCACTTCTCGTGACTATCACGATTTGAACAGAACTTCTGCGTAGATGCGGCAACCATGTGCCTTGGCTCAGCGTAGACGCAACTTGCTTGCCAAGTGCTTGTGATGAAGTGAGCTAACCATGCCTGCTCCAGCTGGCTTTTATTCAAAACGGTCAGGGTCACGCGTCATCGCCTGATATCTAGAAATCCTCATATCTCTTGAATCCCTGGTCCGATTTACTTGATACTAATTGCGTTCTCTTTCATTTGGCCGTGCCAGTAATCTGATCCCAGTCTCAAGTCTCTACTCCATAGTTAACTATTTAATCAATAAATAGCCTCCACCTCTGCTATGACTCGCTACGTCACTTGCCATCCAACTATCGGTAAAATCCTTCGAAATGCTTCGAGAAGCAATGTAGCGCGATATTCAAATATCTGAACTTTCAAAAGCTGCTACAGCCTTTCCCTTGATATCTAGGTGTCTGAAACTTGGAATACCCATTCCTAGAGTTGGGCACATCCACCCCACACCTAGCAAAAAATAAAAATTGAAAAATTTTTATTTTTCCTATCTACACATTAAATTATCTGGTTCTTGAATAATAGATCTTCAAATTCGATGCATTGTAAGTTCCCACGATGTTACCAGTTCGTGTATTGGCTACTTCATAGCTTCCATTATTGTTTACTTCCACAATACGGTAGGGTCCAGCGAAAAGGCTTGCAAATTTCGAGTACACTCGATTTTGCACGTCAGAGGGTGTAGGTCTTTTCACTAAAACAAGAGTTCCTACGCGCAAGGGTCTGCGAAAACGCTTTCCTCTCACTCTGCGCTCTCTCTTCTCAGCTTTACTCCTTAACTTGTCTAAAGCTAGAGTTTCCCTCATCTGACGACTTGGTTCAATCTCAGGTGGAATAGAGATGATTCGATCCCATAATCGTGTTGGTTTAATTCCATGATGTAGCAACATAGGAATCTGTCCAGTGCTCTCATGAATAGTAGAGTTGATGGATTCGGATGCTAAAGAAAGAACATCCATCCATTTCCAATGCTCATTTGGACAATAGAGGCGGCAAAATTTTGCTATCTCAGCCATCACGCGTTCCGCTGGATTGCTCTCTGGATGTCTAATAGAACAAAACAATTGTCTAATCCCAAGATTATTCATGATGGTTCGAAACTCCAAAGATGTGAATTGAGGTCCACGATCTGATAAAAGGAATTCCGGTTTGCCTGCTTCCGGAATTACGCTGTCTCTTATCCTCTTCGCACAATACTTTGCGTTTGCCTTCTGAATTGGATGTAACATGGTGTATTTGCTGAAAACATCCATGGTCACCAAAATATATCGGTTACCTCTTTTAGACTTTGGGAGAGGACCATATAAATCAGTCGCGAAGATTTCGCAAGGCTTAGAAGGAATAATAGGCCTTGGTAATTCTCTCAGTAATCTAGAATTATGTTTACTCCTTTGGCATAAGTCGCATTCTCGAATAGTGTTTCTGACAGTTTGTCGCATTCGCTCCCACGAAAATTTCTCTTGAATCATGTTGACTGTCTTATCTACTCCAGCATGACCTGCGATTCGATGTGCCATCCAAATAATGGGTTTTTGCAATCGTGGAGGTATCACTACTCTCAGCTTCGTATGGTCGGGATCTGCAAACTTGTAGATTAAACCATCTAACATCATAAAATCTCTGGAAATTCTTTCAGTTTCCACAAAATCATCATCATTGGGATCCATGTTTCCTTGTAGAAAACGAAAAATGTTTCGAAGACGTCGGTCTCTCCTCTGGGATAAATGCAATAACCTTAACCTTCTCAAGGTATCTTCATCTTCCTGCGTCAGGTTAACTTGAAAAACCTTAGATGTAGACTCCACTGCTCTACTCAACAAATCAGCTCCCACATTCAACTTTCCAGGAGTGTGTTCAATAACTAGGTTGAATTGCTGAATAAAAAGTGACCATCTAGTTATTCTATCGCTGGCAAAGTTTGTTCTCAAAATGAACTCCAATGCGTGGTGATCAGTCCTCACAATGACTGAATGTCCAATCAACATTTTCTTCCACGACTCCAACGCGAATATTACAGCAAGTGCTTCTAACTCTGTGGTGTAATAATTCCTCTCTGACGGACGAAGTTTCCTGCTAATGAACGCCAGGTAATGTCTCTTGTGGTCTTCATCTTCTTGAAGTAGAATAGCTCCAATCCCTACGGTGGATGCATCAGATTCTATGATGAAATTCTTGGTAAAGTCAGGATACTCCAATTTCACACTGTTTACCAATAACCTCTTGGCATCTTGAAATGATTGTTCACAATCTTTATCCCATTTCCATTTATTTCCTTTCTTTAACAACTCCTGCAATGGCGCAACTGTCTTGGTAAAGTTCGGACAATGCCCTGCAAAGAATTGGCATGTCCCGAGAAAACTGCGGACATTCTTCACTCTAGTAGGTCTAGGGAAATTTGCAATTGCTTGTATCTTCGTCTCATTGGGACGGTATCCTTCTCCATCCAAAATGTGACCCAAAAATTTTATTTCCTTTCGAAAGAACTGACATTTTCGAAGGTTTACTTTGAAGTTCGCTTTTCTCAAATCTGCGAATAACATTTGAAGATGTAGCAAATGTTCCTCCTTAGTCTCAGATGCAATTAAGATATCATCAATATAACGAATTGCTATCTCTTTTACTTCAGGACTCAAATTTTGTTCTAGGGCTCTGATCAAAACGGATCCAGATGTTTTAACTCCAAATGGTAGACGGCGGAATACATATGTCTGCTGGTCAAACATAAATCCTGTAAATTTCTTAGAATCTTCACTAAGCCTAATGTGATGGTAGGACGAAGTGAGATCAATATTAGAGAACCAGACCTTGCCTTGGAATTTCCTCAACAGTTCCCTAATGATTGGTGGTCTGTCATACTCTGGCAGTAATCTTGAATTCAAATTTCGCGCGTCTAAACATAGCCTCAGACTTCCATCTTGCTTAGACACTACTGCTAATGGATTGACATAAGATGTAGTGTACTTTTCAATCACATTGTTGCTTTCCATTTCCTTGATAAGCACTTTTACTCTTTCTCGATGCTTTTCTGCTACTGGATACAATTTAGCATGAAAAGGTGCATCATCATTTACACGAATATGATATTCAAAATCCTTAATTTCACCAGGCTTAATGTCAAAAATATCTTGATACTCTTCCAAAATCTTCCCTAGCTCTGGGGACTCCTTCTCAGTGTAGACTTCTCTTCCTTCAGCTTCATGAAAAATCAGAGACCATTGAGCATCTCCCTCGATGTCTTCTTCTTCTTTTCCCTCGAAGTTAATCTCTTCGGTATTCTTGAATTTAATCGTCTCTGTCTTCATATCTATCACTGCTTGGTATTTCTGAATGAAATCTGCTCCCAATATCATGTCAAAAGCCATGTCCTTCATTACAACAAATACATGTCGGAAATCATGTCCTCCAATCGTAATACATAAGTATAATTGTGTTTTACACAGAGATATTTTATTGGGTATTATTCCTTGGATCTTAATTCCTGATACTGGAATTTCCTCTAAATTCTCTTTGAGCTTCCACAGAATATAAAGCTTCTCACTCACCAGACAAAGCATAGCCCCAGTATCGATCAAAGTATCGACAGGCATACCAAATACTTCGCATGAAATGATCGGCATTCTAATTCTGGTACCCATTTCTTTTCGTTCGTCATTCTGTTGAATTAAATCATCATCCTCTGCTTGCCATTTAATAATTCTGGAAGTGAAAGTGTTCAAAATTCTATCTTCTACTGTGAATTCGAAGTTTTTTTTATTACCATTCCCCCGGGATTGTTGTGTTCCCGATGGACCTGGATTATTGGGCCTCTGCTCCACAAATTGCAAGTTATCTTGGTGTCTTGCTTCCAAATTTTTCCTTGTGTCCTTGTTAAACTCTTCGTTGGACTGACGAGTATCTACATTCCCTCTGTTGTTGTAGTTATTTCTACCATAGGATCTTCTTTCCTGGTACCTTCCTTGAGTATCACGTGGTCTTCTCCATCGAGTGTTGTATCGATTACCACCATCCGGTCTCGCATATGGTTTGTAACTGTATCTGTTACTGTATTGGTTCCATCCTCTCTTATTCGGATCTTCCCTCGGCGATTTCTCTTCTCGCTCCTCTCGAATCTCTCGAGGTGTCTGAGAATAACTATCAGCCATAACAGCATACACAGCGTTGTTACTCTTTACTCCCTTCTGATGGAAGAATTGAGCGTTTGTATGATCCAGCTTCTGTAATACTTCATCAAACTGTTCCATATTGTAGATATCAGCAGCGATCAAAGTCCTCAGGACGTCTGCTGGAAACTGACGTATCAATGCAGTAATCAACTCGTTATCTGGCATCGGCGGATCTAAATGTTGGAGTTTAGACAGCTGTCCAGAAAAGTACGTCGAGTATCGAGTAGGTTGTGACGTCGAGAATCTCTTCGAATATAACTCTGCTCTGACTTGCTGTTGGGTTTCCGGGGACCAAAACTTCTTCAATAGCCCACGAGAAAACTCCTCAAAAGTGGTTAGAGTGGATCTAAATGCTCTAAACCACAAAAGTGCAGGACCTTCCAAGAACTTCCCTATCACTCGGATCTGTCTTTCTTTAGGGATCTTAGAATCTTTCAGGTAATCACCTGCTTCTCTCAAAAATTCCACGGGTGTTACAGAATCTCGCCCAGAAAATTTAGAAGGCTTATCTTCTATATTCTTAAATACAGTTATGGGGTTGGATTGAAATACTGTCCTGACCTCATCCTGTCTATCAGTCTCTCTAGCTGCTCCTAGATTTATCTGTATCTGTTCCTTTCCCCTTACATTCGGCATTTTCAACAGATGATCAGACTGTTTCTCATCCTTTATTTGAGTTTTCATGGCCTCAAGTTCCTTCTGGTTTTCTTCTGCCATCTTCTTGATTGCTTCGGTCTCTTTACTATTGTCTTTAACATCAATGGATATCTGGTTCATAACAGCCTCATGACTTTTCAATGACCCTGTCATATCTGATATATCCTTCTGAGTTGCTTGAATATCCTTGGCAATTACTTCAATATGGGATGACAAAGATTCCCTAATCTCCTTGATTCCCTCTTGATTCTCCAGCTTGAGTGTGTCTTTAATTTCATTGACAACTGTGGTCTTGATTTCAGTTTGCAATTCACTAATCACACCTTCTCTTATTTCTCCCATGACAAGTTCTTTGAATTGTTCCGTTAAACGTTGAACAACTAGAATTCCCATCTCGTTACTCTCCTTCTTCACTCTGACTTCCAGGTTGACCATGTCTTCACCAACTTTCCTAAGACCATGTTCTATCCTATCAGCTAAGCTTTGGGATCGAAGATCGGCATCGCGAAATTTATCGTCCATTAAACTTGCGTTAGTAGCTAATGAAGTTTCGAGCTCATGTGTTTTATCGCATAATTTATTCATTTTACTTTCAGTGTCATTTTCAAAATTTCAGAATTCTCTTTAAATTTACTTTCCATTGAATTAAATTTACTGTTTAAATTTTCTTTCAAGTTCCCTTTTAGCCTGCTTTCTAAAGAATCAGAATTTTCTTTAAGTTTATTTTCCAAAGAATCAGAATTTTCTTTAAGTTTATTTTCTAAAGACTCAGAATTTTCGTTAAGTTTATTTTCTAAAGAATCAGAATTTTCTTTAAGTTTTTCATCTAAACTTTCTTTCAAATTATCTTTTAACCTGCTTTCTAAAGAATCAGAATTTTCTTTAAGTTTTTCATCTAAACTTTCTTTCAAATTATCAGAATTTTCTTTAAGTTTACTTTCTAAAGAATCAGAATTTTCTTTAAGTTTCTTTTCTAAAGCCTCTGTATTTTCTTTCATAATAGCGGCTACACGCCGTCCAGCCTCTTTTGAACTCTCCTCCAAACTCCTCATCATCCTCATCATTTCTTCCATAATTTCAATTATTATTCAAAACTTAGGGGTATACAACAGTGGCAAACACAAGCTTATAACTAGAACAAGAAATATGAATAGCTAATTGGAACACTATAATAAAATGAGATTTGTCCTAATATCGACGTGATGGAAAAACAAAAGTCTTTACTTTTACGAATTACATTTACCATAATATCACAAGAAAAATATGCAAGTTCTCAAATATCCTCCACCTGGATTCTAATAATGTGTATATCCAGTCATCGAACGTTTACTACTGAATTTACTTGACGCCCTAATGGTTAAGCCATTATCAAAAATAATCAAACCCATTCTAATTATTAACTAAGTTAAATTTTTAATTTTCCCCACTAATTGGGTTTCCTACTAATTTATTCATCCAAACCAGACATCTCTCAACTCCCAAAATATTTCTATAAACATTATCACAATTTCAAATCGGCATGCGATTGACCATGTCTAAATCGGGACCCACGTTCGAAGCCATTTCTCTCTCTATCTTATTTTATGTGCCCGTTTAGACCGGAGTCCGCACGACCACATATGCATTTTACCAATAATCAGTCAGCACGAGAATCAAAATATCCCGGAGCGCCAGATGGGTTAAAGCAAATCGCAAAAACGACATCAAATTTATAAAAAATGCTTTACTGATTTTTGGCTCAATGCAACAATAAGGATAGAAGGAGATTTAATTGGGAGAAACACATCTGGTAAAATTATCTCAGTTTATTTTAAAGTTAAAATCTGACTGCAAAGATGCTCAAAGCAGCATCATCCACGTGTGGCGATCCACACTCTTATTTACACACAATATACAGAAATCTTCCAAACACATTTGACAATCTCTTTGGAAACACAAGTCCGATTGATAGTCCTGTGGACTGTGTTCCAAAATTATTAACATTTAATTCCAGTTCAAAATGAATTGTCCATACTGGAAATAACGTAGATCACTGTTTGACTATTTACATGATATTAACACTCGTAGAATAAATGTTTATAGAATTTCTTAAACTTTCACTTGTTTTCCAGTTTCAAAAATATATCGTCGAAAATATTATTATCATCGAAGCAACACAAATTATTTATACTTATTAATAACATCTGAAAAGTATTTGACCATTGAGCATAGCATCGAAGAACTGTGCGAAGCACAACAACAATTAATTGTTCTTCTGACATTAAACATTCGAGAAGTGACTCGATTATGAACTTCAAGTTCCAAACAAAATACATGATTTCTGAATCATCAACTTGATCAACAAATGGTTGAACCATTCAACTATTAGATTTTCCACTTGGAATCATTATTATAAAATATTTATATTCATGGCCATTTTTAGCAACTTTCACAACTTGCAATTCTTCGACAGAATGCGGAAATAAGAATTGTAGTTTTATAATGAATTCATTTAGTTCATGGCACTAGGATTGAAAATATCCTTCAAATTATTCGTGGTTAAAGAATTATTTTTAATTGGCAGTGGCCCATTCTATTATTGGTGTAAGAACACAATATTACATCAACAACGGCAAAGGTCTTCCTCTGAAGAAGAAACAACTACTATCATGACAAATCCGGGTTCTAGCAAAATCATAGTCTAAATGGAATTCGTAAACAAGGTTGAAATAAGAACTGATGGTTTCAAAGAAATAACCTTCGGGTTATTCATACGACGAAATGTGTGGCTCCAATACTCCTACTATAAACCTGAGCCATCGAACCTGCTATTTGATTGATGCTCGAAAAAACCTTCATTCCTGCAACTTAAACATGCGCACCTGGGAATGGCATTTCAACTACTCCACACACATAAATTATCTTCCCAAAATGTATACAATAAATCAAGCCTCTGCTTGTTATCAACACTGGAAGATTAATAAACTTACAAGTTTATTTTATTTTACCATTCAGTTCAACCCGTGAATTTACCATACTTATGAAAAGCTTTATTTCACTTTCGAGGTGTATTTACGTCATGATTTTATATAAATACAAAAATATCCTATTTGATACAAATATCAATTGCTTCCCGTTTCATGCCTCTCCGTGTTATCTGAAACATATACTTTGCTCAATGCAAATATCAACTGTTCAACCAGAACTGACATGTTGGTTGAATGCGGGCTTGCACTAACCACTCTCCTTCGGAAAATCTCCTGTTCCAGACTAGAAATGTTTCAACTACTTCATAGGCTCTTTCTCAATACATATGATTATTATAAAATATAATATCCAAGAATTATTTAGAAAAATTATGAAAATTATTATTATTATTATTAGTGGATTATTATTATTATTATTATTTATATCATTTCAAATATGTTTAATTATCATCTCATTATGTGAGAATCCACATGTTCGAACCTTCGAATATGGAAAAAATATCCATTCCTCAACAAAAATAAATTTAACTTTTACAGTTACATCGGCTGATTACCGTGATTTCCCAAAAATATGAAAAATTCAAATAAATCTTCGAAATGCTCGGTCATCGATCCTAAACTGTTCTGAGTGCTGAAAATGCTCAGAATAACTCTAATAAGTCTTGCGTAAATCATTACAAGCTTTAAATACGACGAAAAAAATGTGTTGGTCATCTGCAGAAAAATAGTTTGTTCCAATTAGCTAAGCATAATATAATTCAAATGTGGCTTACATTTCTTGATTGTCTTGAAGTGTAGTAAATCTGGTCTGTACCAGATTTATCCATAGACATGCCCTATCGGACAAGCACGTATAATCCTTGTATCGGCCGCCATTGTAGACCCACAAATCGTCTAGTCAGACATAGTGGTAGTATCTTTCGACGTTTGAATAAACTGTGGTTCCATTTTAATGTGATCTTCAATCCAAGCCATAACAGTTTGTTGAAATAGGGTCAGATCTAAGTGATCTCTTCTTGAATATGTCAGTTGTAACATAACTCACTGTAATCTCATCAGTACAAGAAAAACATTGACAGTCTAAGCAATTAACGGCTGTTCTGAAGATCGTTCCCTGGGCATGGTTTATTAAAATCACCATCTGCCATGCGCTAGACAACTTGCAGTTTCCCTTGCGTAGACTAATGAACGCCACCGTTATAGACTAGTCTTCAGTGTACTGACAGATCGAAGTGGTCAACTAGTTACAAAATATGAAAACTGACTTGCAAATGGATTTAAACATCCAAGTATTAAGTTACTAATGGACTGTGACAAAATACTATTTTCTAGACAGAGTCTAGCATATGTCCTTTTAGAAATATAAATATTTCCACCAATGTCTGTAGAAAAACAATCACCTCAGTGATTCTCCTCACCAGAAACTTACTAAGTTCCAACTCGTTTGCGCAGCACTTCTCGTGACTATCACGATTTGAACAGAACTTCTGCGTAGATGCGGCAACCATGTGCCTTGGCTCAGCGTAGACGCAACTTGCTTGCCAAGTGCTTGTGATGAAGTGAGCTAACCATGCCTGCTCCAGCTGGCTTTTATTCAAAACGGTCAGGGTCACGCGTCATCGCCTGATATCTAGAAATCCTCATATATCTTGAATCCCTGGTCCGATTTACTTGATACTAATTGCGTTCTCTTTCATTTGGCCGTGCCAGTAATCTGATCCCAGTCTCAAGTCTCTACTCCATAGTTAACTATTTAATCAATAAATAGCCTCCACCTCTGCTATGACTCGCTACGTCACTTGCCATCCAACTATCGGTAAAATCCTTCGAAATGCTTCGAGAAGCAATGTAGCGCGATATTCAAATATCTGAACTTTCAAAAGCTGCTACAGCCTTTCCCTTGATATCTAGGTGTCTGAAACTTGGAATACCCATTCCTAGAGTTGGGCACAACACTACTCTCAGGTTTTTATCCTAGAGACTTGAAATTTATTTTGGAGGTAGAGGGGGTGGGGACCATTGATTTACGTCAAATAAACTTTTTGTAAAATTTCTAGTTTCCAAAATATAGGATTTTCAAAATTCGAGGGTTTTCAAAAAAACATAAAAGTAAAAAGGTTTTATTACAGAAAAGAAAGGTCATAAAGACCATTCGTTTGGGCCATGGCACAACGTCCTATCATGTTTGGTTTTCAAACTATCGCCTATTTTCGAAAACGAAAAAATTCTAATTTAAAAAAAAATACAATACATGGTCCGTAGGAAAGAGAACGTCAGCCCGAGTCCAACGACACCTCATTCGTGAATCTCCGACCATGCGTTCGAGAGATACTGACACATATTACATGGCTCAGGCATAGTAGTGGGGCAAGGAGGGTTCTGGAGTGAAGCAGAAACCACCTCACTCCACTACTATCGTTTATGTTTGATCCCTGTGGTGTGTGCTCATATGAGACTAAAAAGGCTGGTCAAACACATACTATGCAATGAACAGCAGTGCATAGATCTAATCCTCTCCTCACAAGAAAAGTGAGGTGATTGAAGCCTCAAGACATATAAATGTAGTTAATAGTGCTGTTTGTTATATATGCGTTCTTCTTCGAATTGTACCACGGATATTCCGTTCTGAGTGCCTAGATGGTTTAAAACAAAGCATCATCTATTTAATGATTCTATTGTTGCTGGTGATAGCGAGGAAAAACGTGCAGGAAGGAAAACGGAAAACTCATCACACCGACAGATGATGCGGAGACCATAATTAGTTTCAATTTTACGCAGCTCTGAAATTGGAAATGAATGATTTAAAGGGAGATTACAAAGTCGTCGCAATTCCAGACCAGAAGCCTGCCCTAGTGTGTACAGCTCATGTAAATCATCCATCATGTGCAAATATATAGTGACTGTTAAGTAACGGGAATATTTTATGAAAAAGATTATTTATATGCTCTTAACTCTGTATAATTGTTGAAGATAAATACAAAAAAATCATTATTAATAGCCCCTATATTGCTGAGCATAACACAAGTGATGAGTAACTCTACGAATGTATATTCTATGAATTCCTTTGCATTTTTATTTCGTTGCTGTTCATGGATTATTTTTTCAATGCTCTAGGCATTCTCGTAATCATTAGTCTTAAGTAATTCAAATAACTTGCCGTCCATTTCTTCGTCTCATTTACAATATCTCCATATAAGCTAAGCTAACATAGGTATTGTTTGCTGTGTTCACAATCACTACAGACTGAAACTAGATTCTTTCCATCAATCCAGGAATTGAATGCTCATCTAAAACCCAACCACTTTTGTGCCTTTCTTACGTAAAACCTTCTCTACTAGATAATGCTTGGGATAGTTTGTTAGTTTGAGTTCTTAGAGATAAAACCTTCCTCTAGTTGACTGTGGTAGGTTTTAGCTGGGGATTAACACTACCTAAGGGATGATGATAAGAGAGAAAAGGAGATGGGTTTCGGCGTAGAGAAAAGTATTGGTAGATAGGATGAGAATCCAGCAAATCAAAGAAAAATTTGGGAGTGCCAAGACCAGGAGGAACCTAACTCTAGCGGGGGCCCGTCTCAGGCAGGCGGAGAGCGCAGCGTGAATTGAGGTTGCCTGCAAGCGCTCGGTGATTGCACTTTCCCTCTCGAGCCGGTATTCCGGTACTATGAGGACGGGTGGCACTCTGGCAAGGCAAAAGTGAGCCGAAAAAAGAGAATGTACTAACTTTCCCTTTAGAAGGATTAGATTTTATTATGCATTCAAAAATGCTGGAAAGATTTGAATTCACAATAATAATTGTGTTTTTGGGTACTGTTGGATCTCTGGCAAACCAACCGAATGGTCCCACAGAGGGAAGAGATAAAGTCTCTTTAACGATTTGAGCGATGTTGTTATTGTTTTTTGTGAAATTCTTATATAAATACCAGTTGCTGCACTTAAGGAAAACTAAACTTGTACCCAGCAGAATGCCGACTAAAAGATTAGAAAAGAAGAAACCTCTGACCTAACTCAAACAAAACTCGAATTTTGAAAGCGAACCACAAACCAGAGAGTACATCTCTACAAATAGGTAGCTGGCAGAGCAAGCTAGATTTGTTTTAATAGTTGGCTAGAATTAGCTGTAACGGCTAAAAGAAACTTTGAAAACGTGGTTGTTTGAAATTTTGTTTTCAATGCAACAAATGGTAAAGGTTTTACTAAAGAAGGAATTATGTTTTCCTCGTAAATGAAGCTTAAGATTAGGGGAAGAATCAGGGAAGAGAGGGTCCTGCCTAATCTTGATTTTACTGAGAAAGGTAAAGAACAAAGGAAAACAAATAGTTTATTTAACAATTGTAAATAGCGAACTGAAAAAAAATAATTAAGTTTTAATTTTTGTTTAAGTTAAGATTAACAATTTAGTTGGTTGTAAAATTCTACGGTCTTAGACCTAGTAATAATAAGTTTACAATTTACCAATAATAGTGTACAAGTTTTAAACTTATTACAGCACTAAAATCTTTCAAAGATTTTAAAAGGTGTGCTTACGATTAGGAATTTTATCGTTTGTAACAACAATTATAAAGAAACTGTAAATTTGATAGTTTGATTAGATATGGTACAAGCCCTTCTAGAATGCCTTTATGGCAATCGAAAAAGCTATAAACAAATATATTGGATTCCTGATTGTGACAGGAAAAGAAAGAAAAGAGAAAAAATTGCAAGTGGGAACGACCCCTATTTTACGCAAAAGGTAACAATGTTATACGTTAGAAAATTTACAGGTCTAATTAACGAAACCTGTAGCAAAATATTAGTTTAAAAAGTTGAACACTTAGAAAATTAACAATTCCTGTTCTGGCAGGATAAAAAAATAGATTAATAAGTAGTTTCTATAACTGCTGATATTTATACAGAATGAATAAGTTATACATAGAGCAAAATTGGGAGGGCGCCTATGGTTTGGCGAAGCCTCGTTGAGTAATAGCTAGGTGCATAAGTTAATTTAAATTTTGTTAGTAGAGGGTGGTTGGAAAAGGAGGATGGGAATATAAAGTTCTGGCCAGTTTTATTGCTTTCATGTACGCGGCGCGGTTGAGATTAGCACACTCGGATCCGAAGCACTGATAGTTTTCTAACAAGTTGAACATTTTCACTATTGCAGTGTATGTGATTTCGTATAACGAGAGAAAGCTGTGATGAACACTTAGTTTAATTTGAGCTTGAACAGGTTTATTGCGTTGGAAAGTTTATGGGTTGCAGTTCAATGATGAGGTAAAGTACCCACGTCGAAAGCAAATTAGTTGTTGACCAGCAGTTAAAATAACATTAATTCCTCGGTTAGGAAAAGTATTCCCATATTTTGGCGTGGAAAATACTAGATTGCTTGAATAGTAGAAAGATTGGTTAACATAGAAAGTTCAGGAGCTATGATGACGGTTAAATGGGGTGAGAGAGATCCCGCGATGGAAGGCTAAGTTTATAGAGAGCGTTTAGTTTAACAGGAGCCCCACGGTGTGGGAAGGTATTCCCATTTAATTTGTAGAAGAAGTACTAAATGTTCATGTTTTAAAGTCAGCTTAGATAGCTAGAGCATGACAAGAAAAATCCCTCGAAGACAGTTATTGCACAATAGTTAGCAATTCCACACACTGTCTATAAAATTGTATTAAAGGCATTTAGCTGTTTTAAAAACAATTAAAATGCGTTTAAAACATTGAAGTTTTGTACTTAGCTTTCTTTTCATGTAGAACATGCGATGTTTCCTGGTGACGGTTGGTTTAAAATGCAGACATGGCGTCTGGTTAAAAAAGTTTCAAGAGGGCAGGAGACTGGCCCGCGGAGGGCTTTGCACTGTACTCGACGGCCGAACTATGATAAGTGAGAACGAACGATACCCCACACGACAGAGGTAGGTAGGCACGGGGAAGGGGAAGCAAGGGGAGAGGGGATAAGAGACAAGAGAGTATACATCATAATATACATGACAAAATAAAAGATTCTTCATGGATGCAAATTTTCTTCATGAAGCAGTCTTCATGGAGAAGTTAGCTGGCGACAGCGACGACGCCTGGTGGTTTGATTGGTGAGGAAGTCCTCTTCAGTTCAGAGAAATTGAAAAACTTCGGCAGTTAGCTGCTAGATGCCGCTAGGTTAATCATGGAAGATATATATCTAGAACTGACTTATACAAACTATAAGAAATTGCACAGAGAAAATAAAAATGTAAGGAATCACTGTTTGTGTCTGCGAAAAGGGAATGAAGGAAATAAAGAAAAAATAAAGCAAAGAGCAGCAAAAGCTAACTCTGCCTGAACGTGTATTCCAAAGGATACACCAGGCTGATCGCTAAGTTCTTCCAGCAAATAAAAAAAGGCTTGCCTAATTTCACTTCTTTAATATGAAACAGCTCAGTGCTCCAATTGGGGTATATCCTTTGTCGAAAACGGATTTGTGTTTACTGATGCGAACGTGGTCGCCTATTTGAAGGTGGTGGCGTCAATGATCGACTGTTTTGAAGGGATTAAAGATCCTGTCCAGCCGTGGAATATTTTTGGTTACGAGACGAGGCTTTGTGCCAATGGTCCTGTGTTAGGTATCGTTGAAACGTGTCACCAGCACTGCAATTAAGTCGACCCAGCGATAGGACCCCTGCGCTGCAAAGTCTCGCCACATGCGTGATTTTAACGTTCGATTGAAACGCTCTACCTCATTTGCTTTTACGTTACTGTACGAGGTGTACACCCCACCGTTGTCCGGTCCCAAGCCCGGAATGAGAAAGGAGGAGATATACCTGGGTTGGCGACCAGCCTGTACGGACAGCTAACGCCGAGTGTTGAGCGGCAGTAAATAACTCGGCTCCTAAGGTAGGACAACGGCTTTGGGCGGAGGAGCGTCCTTAGGATTGGGTGTTGGCCCCCCAGTGGAAGAAATGCCATTGGAACCAAATGTGTTCCAACCCAACAGCAAAGCAGGCGGTGGAGGAACCGCTGTGGAGGTGGAAGAGGACCAGCCAGTTGGAATGCTGTAAAGGCACAACTCAATTAAATTTTGAGTCTGTGGTGTTCCATTGCAGTTCTGGTGCTGGAAACTGCATGTCTCATGCTCTATGTGCCACAGTGAATGGCTCTAGGACCACAATGTGTGGGTCACTTCCTGGCAAGTTGCGATCCACTTTAAACAAACTCATGCCTATGGCATTCTCCCCTGATGTTTCTCAACAAGCCCAATGGCGATGGGATAAGGATGACGGAAGCAAGTTTGGGTGATTTGGAGGCTTCTAGTCTGGACCTGCACGTTGGCGGCAGATGTGTGATGGTCGCCTCCCTGAGACCTGTGACTACTCAGGGATCTGGTCCTGCATCTGTGACTGGGCAGGCCTATTTAGGATTACCACTGCCAACCCTGAAGGGGGGTGGCCCTACAGAATGTGGTCTAAACTTGGTAGTCACTCCAAAACCTGTCTTGGAAGCCGCACTCAGAGGGTTACCCCAACTTGCGGTCGAAGAATTGAAAGAAATATATCTATAAGGTGCGTTCAAAAAGTAACGAGCCGGAGGCTGTAATGCACAAACTGGTGACGACATAGGCCAATCGTGGCATGTGTAACGAGGTGTGGTTCCGAACAAAGCGTGGAAGGTCACAGCCCGTCGCTAGAGGGCACGCGTGCACGTCACGTGACGATACAAAGCGAGCAGCAGCATGCATCAATCGTCCAACCAAGACGAAGACAGTGGGCTATTCGACATGCTTCCTGGTGTGGTTGAAGACTGTGTGGCACCCATTGGCACACACTTTACGCAATTGCAGTCGTTCCTTCATGTTGGTGTGCACACTTCCGACGCTCAATCCGACCACGGCGGCTATGGCGTTCACTGTCACTCGTTGGTCCTGGGTAATGAGTGCATCAACTAGCTGGACATTGTCATCGGTAATGCAGGGGTGTGCCCCAGACCGGGCATCATCGGCTAACGACACCCGTCCTTCCCTGAAGCGCTTGTGCCACGCCTTGACCCTTGCAAGGGGCATGCAGTGTTCGCCGTACACTTGTGACATTCGACGATGAATGACCGTTCCCCCTACTCCTTTCGCTGTCAGAAACCAAACAACACCTCTTTGCTCTTCGTTTGACGCCTCCATGTCACTGTTTGCAATGCGACTGTCAGCGTTGGTTGATTGATGCATGCTGATGCTCCCTTTGTATCGTCACGTGACGTGCACGCGTGCCCTCTACCAAAGGGCTGTGACCTTCCACGCTCTGGTCGAAACCACACCTCGTTTCACACGCCACGATTAGCCGATGTCGTCACCGGTTTGCGCATTACGGCCTCCAGCTCGTTACTTTTTGAACGCACCTTATATGTTCATCACTGAGCACTGGTGGGCCAATGTGCACGCCATCTATCTGTGATTTCAATCACTTAGTATGGTACCGAAGGCCTACACGACCGCTGTTCTAGGAGTGTCTCCGACCATTTCTTCTGGGAGTTTCACTTTCTACAAACAGTACTGTATGTTCATCACTATTAATGAATGGAATGTCAGAACATTTACACAACGATAACAGGCCAGAAATGAGAACAGCCCTCATCAGAAAACTGCTGAACAGTTTCAACATTGTTGTTATTGCCCTGAGTGAAGCCAGATTCGCGCGAGAAAGAAAAATCATTGAGGCTTCATCAGCCTACACCATCTTCTGGAAAGGAAAGGAGGAAAATGAACGTCGCATCCATGGTGTAGGTTTTGCAGTAAATACCAAATTGGTGAATGATCATCCACTTGTTCCCATTGCAGTAAATGAAAGACTCGTGACAGTCCGCATACCTCTTGAAGGATGCAGGATTACTCTCATCTCTTCATATGCCCCCAATCTTACGGATGACGAGGATTCTAAGAACCGCTTCTACTACCGACTGAACACAGTCCTCACTAATGTGCCTGCTACAGACAAGCTTGCACTACTAGGAGTCATGGGTAAACATGGAATTGGGAACTTCAATGCGAATGGTCTGTTACTTATTGGCCTGTGTGCTGAGTGTGAGCTCTTTATCACCAATACCCAGTTCCAACTGCCAAATCGCTTCAAGACCACATGGAAGCATTGGAACATTGGCATACGAATGATTATGTCACTACTCGGCAGTGCGACAAGAGTGATGTCCTAATCACGAAAAAAGCCCGGAATATTGATGACTTCAAGACAGATCATAAACTTCTAATTAGTCGATTCAGGATTTATTTCCATAAAAAGCCACGTACCCATTTCATGAATCATACAAGGAAGAAGTTCAACTCTAAGCTTCAACTTGATAGCGTTGCCACATAATCCTAAAACTCTGTTCTAGAACAACTAACTCACAATCCAATCAACACAAAGATGTAGAATATGAATGGACCACGCTTCAAAATATCATTACAGAGTCTACACAGAATGTCATTGGCTGTGAGGAAAGGACGAGACAAGACAGGCTTGAAAATAACAATGAAGAAACCTTGAACCTCATCAAACCTAAACGGGATGCCTATCTATCTGTTTCTCAAGGTCCATCCTCCAGAGAGAAGAAATTGCGTTTTCAGGAACTAAACCGGAAGTGTCAGTCTGAAATAAGTGAAATATAGAACTGGTGGCAGCAAAAAGGGATATTAGGGAACCCAAAAGTGTTCCTGCAACCTTGAGAAACTCCAGAATAGTTACAATCTACATGAAAGGTGATCGCGGTATCTGTGGCAACCACCGTGGTACTTGGCATAGCTGGAAAAATATTTGCACGAATCATACTGAATCGACTTCAGGTTGTTTCGGAGAGATAACTACCTGAATCTCAGCGTGGGTTTCGGGCCACTCTTCTGCGCAAGAACACTCCAGGAGAAGTACAGAGAACAAATGACACCTTTGTTCTTAGTGTTCTATGACCTTGAAATGGCCTTTGAAACGGTTCCTCGTAGCGCTATGTGGATGGCTTTGAGGCGCTTTGGATATCCTGAACATTGTGTAAGTTTGATCCAAGCTCTCCATGATGGCATGGTTGGTCAGGTAATATATCAGCATGATATCTCAGAGGAATCTCCAAATACAACTGGACTCAAGCAAGGATGTGTACTTGCACCTACACTTATTGCCCTGTACCAGGCAGCTATGCTTTGTGAGACATCGCCTGCAAAGAACTCAGGTGTGGAAATTAAATATCGGTATGACGGGGGGGGGGGGGTCTCCAAGCAGGCCAGAGTCCGCTTCGAAAGATTAACCTAATCCACTCGGGTCACAGATTTGCAATATGCAGTTGGCATTGCTTCTCCAGTCCACACACCAGAAGAGCCTCAGCAGTCTGCCAACTGTCAACATTCAGAAGACCAAAGTGCTAACTCAGCCTGCTCTTGGGACCATCCTCCCATAGTTTGATATCAACATATCTGGCTCAGCTCTGAAAAGGCTGGAACACTTCTTGTACCTTGGTAGTATTCTATCAGCGAACTGTACCTCTGAGAAGGACGTGGTAAACAGAATACAGGCTGCCCGTGTGGCTTTTGGACGTCTCTCACATCGTGTGTTCCTGAACTAAGATCTAAGTATCTGCTCGAAAGTATTGGTGCACCAAGATGTTGTAATTTCTACATTACTCTACGGATGTGAAATCTGGACCCCATATCGCCGGGACATCAAGAAACTGGAACGTTTTCATCAACAAAAACTTAGATCCATAATGAACATCAAATGGGATGACTATATAACTAATATAGCAGTCCTTGAGAAAGCAATGTTAAACAAAATTGAAGCCATCATTGTTGGTCATTGGCTTGGGTGGGCAGGCCATATCCATCGTATACAGCAGACTCCCTCGTAAAATGCTGTATAGTGAACTCAACACTGGCAAGAGGCCATGGGGTCATTCATTAAAACGATATAAAGACCAACCTAAGCAGACCATGAGAAAAGTAGAGATAAACCCAAATACTTGGGATACTCTAGCACTGGATCGCCCACGCTGGCGTGCTACCATCTCAGCTGCAGTTGCACAGTTTGAGCAGGAACGTCCAAGACAGGAAGAGGAAATTCGCCAGAGGTAGAAGATACGTCAAACAGTACCACGTCCTACACCCTCCATCCGATGCAACAAGTGTGGTCCCAAGTTTTATGCAACAATTGGTATGATAAGTCATCGGCGCCATCTTAGTCGTCTGGACTAAGGATTATGGAACTGCGGACGAGAAACGTAAACTCGGATACGAGTATCAGCGACGTCGACGTGGTGTAGCCTAATGCTTAACGCATAACGACTGTAAAAAGGTAGATAAATCCTTGTTAAAAACGCTTTACCCTGGTCTGCTTGCAGGAGATTGGGTTGGCGCCCTGAACTCTAAAACGACGCGTTTAAACGCCTCGGTCACACTTTGCCCAGTTTTATTAAGAACAGGTTCAACGAATGCCATTTGTGAGTAAACATCGATGACAGTCAGCAAGTACTTGATGCCGTTGCTGGTTTTAGCATATGGGAACATTTGAACGAGATCGGCTTGCCCGAGTTCGTCCACGCCACGTGAAATAACTTTGAGTCGCTCATAGTTACGTCTGGCAGGGCTGTGCAACTCGCGAGCAATGTGAGGGCTTTAACAATGATTTTGGCATGACGAAGCTCCTCTTCTATCTCTAGGATCTTAGCCTCATATCCCTGTGCCCGCCCTCTTCAGATGCCATTGAAAGCTCCAAGCGATCTACTAGCTTATTGGGGTTATTTCAAAAAGAGACGTCGATGTGACGATGAAATCGAAGCCAAGCGTGCACTGCTTGGAAGTAAGTTTGCTATAATAGTTCTATATTTAATGCTCTTATATGCATCCAGTGGCTCAGATGAATTATCATTCTGTGCACTATTAGAAATAAAGATGTTTTTGTATTTAATCAATTCATCTGTAGTGTAATCATCTAAGTCTGGCCCTCTAGAAAACAAGACCTTTAGAACCCCAGGCGTGGACTTGTAATTAATTCCTTTTACTGTGATTGGTTCATCGATTAGCCTTATTTTTGAGTCACCAATGCGAAAACTCGTGTTATAATAACGAATGCCATAGATTTTTTCAGATTTATTTGTAAAAATCTGTTGGAGAAACGGGGAAAAATTGTTGCCATAGGTACTTATAAGCAAAGCACTAAACTTAGCATGGTATTCTGGCGTGCCCATGAGTTCTGTTGGGCTGGTGCATGACGGGATGTGCAGAGGTGAAAATACTTCTTCCACTTTTTCAGGTTCGGAGTCTTCAGCCTTAGACTCAATCTCAAGCACTGTCTTTGCAGGCTTAGGCTCTGCTTTGGGCTTAGGTAGAGATTTCAGATCTCGGAACTTTTTCCAACGCGAATAATATGCTTCAGCTTTGTTTTCTCCATATCTACGTAAGCAGAATAAAGAGGTCGAAACCCTTAAGATAGAGTCCCTAATTGATTTCGCTATGATTATCTAGCACAAGGCAACCATGCTGGTGCTCGGACCAAGAAGCCTTGCATAGCTCTGTGGAGACTGCAAAGCTCATATCCGGATTGACGCGGTCATCGAAAAAGTGGCGCATGTTTCGTTCATTCTGACGAAATAAAACAATAAGGTTAGCAATTAGTTCTTACTTTTGCTACCAAATGCTACCGTCAACGACACCTAGCTGTGGACTTGGCTCCTATATGCCACCTCATCCGGCACCTGGCGACGAACGTTGGAACCTAATAAGACGTTAATCAAATCTCACCACCATTTTTGATTCACACAATTATAATTAGTGGAAGGTTCATTTAAATGCCATTTATTTATTTATTTATTTAGCGTATGGCAACACATTGTAAAACACAACAATATCAGAATACATAAGTTACCAGCAAAAAAGATACTAGGACATTATTACAATACAGCAGAACAGAGAATGTCAGTCACAATTGGCACTTATAATGTACAATTTAAATTGTCTATCCACTTAGCAGCATCTGGATTCAACACGAGAAAATCCTTAAAATCCCCTGAGTATGACGTAATACTACACTGCTGCACAATGTGTGGGGTGTCGCTCCACAAACACATGTTCCACTTGTAGAGTAAGTCCTTACACACTCCATGGTTTGTGCGAATCCTGTTGGCAGTCTTCCACGTACGTCGAGGCAGATCGAATCCCTCTGGTTTGTTGTGAGTATTTATACTGATTATTACTTCTGCTGGTGCATGCTGGATCCATTTTGTTCCCATCTATCGCTTATATCGAATCCCTTGTTAAAAAGTTCTATAGCAGATTTTATTGCTGGTTGTCTGGATTTCAACCTGTCAGATATTGCACTTGGGATGAAGTCATGAATGGGAAGGTCAGGGTAGTCCAAAATTTTCTTATATTCACGTACCAAAGCATCCTGTCTTCTGAGTTCAGGTGGTTGAATGTGACTTAACGTTGGAAGCCAAAATGTAGGAGTAGCTTTTAGACATCCAGTGATCGTGCGCATAGTTGTATTGAGTTAGGTGTCGAGTTTGTTGGTATGATTGCTATTTAGCCATACAGGAGCGCATTATTATGCTGTGCTATAGACTAGTCCCAGTGCAGAGCAGAGAAGTGTTGAAGCTGTTGATTCCCATGTAGTACCACACAGCTTTTGAAGGATGTTGTTCCTGGTACGCACCTTGGCTGTAGTATTAGACAGATGTTTTCGGTAGGTTAAGGATCTGTCGAGTGTGACACCCAAATACTTCGGTGTAGGATTGTATTTAACAAAGTTCCCATTAAAACAGATTTTCAGTTTTCGGTTAGCCCGTCTGTTGTGAAGATGAAAGCAAGAAGATTCTGTTTTACTTGGGCTAGGTGTGAGTCGCCACTTATGGTAATACTGCCACAGGATTGAAAGATCATCTGTCAATATCCTTTAAGTTTCCTCTATGCACTTTCTACTGACGCCAATGGCTAGATCATCTGCATAAGCAAATTTCCTACTGTCAGTATGAGGAATGTCTGCAATGTATAGATTGAAAAGGATTGGTGCGAGCACAGAGCCCTGTGGAAGACCGTTTTTAAGAGTTCTTCGATTGCTGATTTCCTTGCCCAGGATGACTAGGAAATATCTATCACATAACATTGTGGTGTTTGAAGCCATATTTTCAGTGTTGCCTTAGTAAACAAGAGTTTAGTGCTTTTCAGTCGGTCAACACGAATGTACCCAAAAGAGATGGGTTATGCCCTAATCCTGAAATAAATTACATGAGATTAATAAAACACTAGGATGACCAGTTTCGATCGTCAAGCGATCATCATCAGAAATTAGGCGGTTATTATTAATAGGTAAATGTTATCTGGATCAGGTGTACGATGTACTTTTCTTCTGCAATAAACCAAGGCCCATATTCGCGGCAGTATTAAAGGTGCCGGGACGTCCTCATAAGACCGTCAACGCTTAGTTCGAATGGGTTATGCTCCACGCGTGGCGAGGGCTAATCTACGGTCTTTAATAATTGTAGACCCACCTCATTCAATAACATACATCTTATCTAGGTTGGCAACACCTCACATAAACACATCGCTATCAGTCCCCACAGCACGTAGGAGCAGGGGGGAGAAAGCAGGGAAAAACCAGTCGTTAAGATAACCACCGCAGTCTACCGCACAGCGAGTTCCAGTGAGCACGAAAACTGCGAGTAGCTGTTGTACGGAAGACAATCAGATAAGTAGTTAGCCTAAAATTTTATAGTTTAACCATAGTTTACAACCATATAATCTCTCTAAAGTACAATCTACGGATAGCTATCACCATTTAGCATTTCACCTAACATATATACTGCATTTAGCATACACTGACAGTTGCAGTACCAATACTGCAACTAAATAATTGTACATATTGTAAATATTTTCACCTGTATTTCAAACATAGATTTTGTAGCCTAAGTGTAATGGATCTGATGATGATCGCTTGACGAAACTGGTCATCCTAGTGTTTTATTAATCTCATGTAATTTATTTCAGGATTAGGCCATAACCCATCTCTTTTGGGTACATTCGTGTTGACCGACTGAAAAGCACTAAACTCTTGTCTATCACATAACATATTATTGTTTAATAAGTGGGCTAGTATTCAGCAGGGGATCACTCTTAAGAATTTTAAAAGGAGTCCCTCTCTCCATGCTGTAACATAGCCTGCTGTCAGATCAACAAATACTATAGACGCTTTCATTATTTTTGTTTTGATTCCTTTAGCTCTTTAGGAATGCGGCCAGTCTTCAGAATGTCACTAAAAAACCTTGCTAACCATAGTTTGGCATGCGGACCAGCATTCAGTAGGAAATCATTATGCATACCATCAAATCCGCAGGCTTTCCCAGCTTTTATGTAGTTAAGTGCTATACTAACATGGTCGTGAATATTCTGTATGCATTTGACAGTTAGCTTTGATTCTTCTGAGTTCCTGCTTTACAATGACATAGGCCCGCCGGCTTTACTTCCCCTCCAAAGGAAGGCATATTGAGGGATTTAAACGCTCTTAAAAATCCGAAAACATTGGCTGGGTTTGAACCCGCGGTCTTGGGCACAGAAGCTCAACATGCTACCAACAGCGCCACCGGAGCCACCAGAGTGATATATACAGTTTTGAACTGCCGGTGGTTTTGGCGTCTGGGGGATGAACCATTGCAAGAGGTAGCTTTATAACGATATCTACCAAAAACAAGCAACTTATAATCAATTTTCCGCTCATTACCAAAGTCAACAACACGTCGCCAATAGTTATTAGATGACAAAAAAAAAACAATTTGCCCAAGGAGTTCACAATAATATGAGAAATACCTCTCGACACACCGGAAGGCAAAGATAGTTTTCTCCGGGCAAAATTATTTCAGACGAAGGTTTTCGGTACTTTTAGAAGACTATTGACCTTTCTACACTGTTTTGATATTGTGCCTATTAAGGGAGGTATGATATTTTCTCTCTCGAAACTCCATTTGCCCCACCTCTTTTGTCAATGGTTGGTGCTGTCGATAAACTATATGGAGGTAAGTTTGTGGCCCTTAGTCTATCCAAAGAACAGTACGACCTTTGAATGGATTCGATTTTTCCAAACTAAGAAAGTTACAGCGATATTTTACTTTTTCGAAAAATGCTCCCCATTTCCAACCACTGAATGCGAATTTGCCCTTTAACGAACTCGACCGAGATTTTGAATGGATATATTTTGTGTATGAACTTAAACGTGAACAGTGCATAATGATGGTAGAAAGTAATAACAATATACACTTGTCAACTGACGGTGGTTTTGGGGTCTGGGGGATGTTAAACGTGAAGATATGTCGAAATATTCTTGAAGTCGCAACATGATACCCATTGAAATAAGCAGCATTTAAATGAAATCTAACTTTTTCAGACTGGAAATAAATCTTTGATGTAATTAAGGAGCATGGCTTCCAGCTGATACATGGTTATTTAAATACAGCTTCTTACTAGAGAGCATTGCAGCAGATTTCAGGGAAGTAATTCAGACGGTGATGAATTTCAGGCATATTGATGAGAATTTAAACACATGATAATTGCGTCTGCAGACCACTCTGATTTGCAGTAGGCAATAAGAAGCGATATTTGTGTCTGTTGAGACAGCATGTAAGCCGACAGAGTTCACTCTAGCAAAGTTATCTGATTATGGAAATGATGGAATGGTACCTCATTTGCTAGGTATAATGAAGTTTTTTGAATATGATATTGTTTTGGAATTATGAGACACCGCTTAAGGGCCACATTGAGATCACATTATCGGGAATATTTGATGGTCCTTTCGCTACGATTGAGATATATTAATTAATATCTGACACCAAGAAAAAGCGATTAGTTTTACGTGACCGTAAATCATCCAATCATGAGCAACGGGATCTCCTTTTTACGTGCAAGTATTGCATAGACGTCCATTGAAAGTACGACTTTTGACCGTCAACTAAGTACATTTTTCAAAGTAAAACAGTTTCATTTATAAATATAGGGGTAAATGGCTTACTCACAGAGTGAAAATGCTATTTTATCAGTCGGACAATTCGGATTTCTTAGATAAAGTCAGTTCCAATCAAAATATAGAAAGGGTGTGTGGCATACGCCCTTAACAAAAATGAGAATTTTATCAGTCATACATGTTCAAATTCTATGTTTGTCTTCGTATTTCCTTCATTTCATAAGGATCGCGTAGAAACCAAGTTCGTAGATAAAATCGTAAACGGTTACATTTTTAGTGATATAATTTGATTCATAAGAAGTAAAGGTGATCCAATTTTAGGATCATCTTTACATTTATGTTTTCCATCACTTACGGTTGCAATATCCCGGCTTTCTTTTCTCGGTGCAAAAACAAGTATGGTGTGAATCACAAACAGCGACGATGACGAAATGTTACCATTTTTGCAAGTATAATTTTTGTCAGTAAAAAAAGGCTGATAACTTAGTTAAAATAAATATTGGCTTTATATTATTCTTTAATTTAATAAAGATACCCTAGATAGCGGATTCGTTACTAAAAACCATATTACGTGCAAGTTAGCTATACATACTTTGACTTGGAAGTAGAGATGGGAACGTTTCTCCTCAGTAGTACAAGTGATAAATCCTGCCTTAAGGACAGAGGATTCTGGGCACAAAATGAAATAATACTAAAACTTCCATACCACATTTCTCGCTGCGTCTGCAATAATATTGCAGGTAGAAATACAAAACATTTACCATTTTCAGTCCAAGTCCTGCTGATTCCAATGAATTACTATTCATTGAAAATTGTCTTGTAGTTTTCTCTAGGCAATTTTATCTGCCCTTCATCCAAGAGAAAAATCCATATCCTAATGATACTGTCCTGTGGTCATACAAAATAATCCAATATCCAGTCTCAAAATCAAGAAATGCGCTCCGTAACACAGCCCAATTTAGATCTTGGTAGGTTGCAAAAAATTCAAATGACATTTTCTTTGTATGCTACGTCCACTATTCCTTCCTCCCAACAATACTCATTGGTACACTGAAGCATAACGTCTTGCCGACATGTTTCTAATAAGATGGATAAAGGTGATCCTTCCAAGTACATGTGGTCTTTAAAATGGGACGGTTCATTATTCCACGCAAATTTATTTTGTTCGATTCCTTGCTGTCTAAAGCCCTACCTCAGACGGAAAATTCTTGTATATTGAGACCGAAAGGCTCATGACCCCATGACCATTTCCGGCTCATCGAAAATTGATAGCCGAGAAAAAAAAATCCCAAAGAAGCTCAACCGCACATCCAACCATGGAACACCAACCAACCAGGGGAAGTCGCCAACTGAAGTAACATATTTATTTAATAGTGAGAATATGAACCACAGGACAATTCAGACAACAAGGGCACTCCAATGATTTTTTTCCTATAATTTTCGACAGTGCTGGTTGTGTAAATGATCTGATGGGTTATAAACGGTTAATTTACATAGTCAGGAAACGACTCACGCGGTGCCCGACCATGAAGAGGAAGAAGCACTAGTCGCCATTTACCTAGACAGTACTGTGTCATGTCGCGTGTGAGTGGAAAACGCTGCAACTGGATCTCGGGTAATGGACAGGGTAAGGACGAGTAGTCCATTAATATTACCATTATCGAACAGACTTTTATATTTGGAAAGTGCATTGAAACTGTTATTCGTGACTAGTCGAACTGTAAATTGTCAACATTTTGAAGTGCTATTATCAAACCCGTGTAATTGTGGAGTGAGAAAAGTTGTAAAGTCTGTGTAATATGATGCAGATGCGTCAATAAAGTCAGTGGCGGAAATAGAAAGGCAATTTTGAATATCCGCACAGTTTAGAATCAGTGGAAATTTTACAACTATTGTTCCGATAAAATCAGTGATTCAGGCTTCTCCAACGTGTAATACTACTACCATCATGGGGGCCTATAACTACACGGAAGCTACCGCCATCCTTATGGCAGGAGGAATGTCCGAGTAAACCATTCAACCATGGGAAGAGCCGATGCCAAATAATACCATGGGGAGAAAGAAACGATGGTTAAGGTCGGTGAGTGAACCGAAGGCCAGGTTCAAACCGAGAGCCATCCATCTCATACAACCAACCATGAACGAGTAAGTCAAATAAAACCATTTATGTACGGTAGAATTGTGGTGGATAATTAGCATAATATATTGGCCGCACGTATTCACACAGTTGGTTATAGGCAGGATTTGTTGTTTTTTTTGGTAGTTATGTGATTAACTATTATTTCCTGTCGGTCTATTTCTACGTGGCAATTTGTAAATATAATGATTAAGAAAGGCATTGGGAGCACTATGCATAAATTGAAGAAGAACGCCGCAATATAACTTCATGTACTTAAGCAAGGTGGAAGTGTGTGTTATTCTCGAACACACGATCCTTGGGAAGGTATGGCAGTCGATAGAGATGACAACTAATACCTCCTACGTATCATTTTAATATATTCAAGTCACTGCAGAAAGAGTGACAGACAGTATCTAGATCTTTGGTCAACCTGGAATACAACATTTTTCTTTTGTTATGCCAGAAGTGTGGCGTTATTACAATTGTACATCTGAATGCGTGGATTTAGAACTGGTTTCAAAGCAAGCGGTGAGCTCAATTGTTCGTCAGCGGGAGAGTGTATTGGGACCGGCCGCAAGCAAATGCATCATTCACATGTCACATTATACAACAACTGAAGGCACACACAAACTCAATTCTACACTTAGCGTAGAACTGTGCAGCAGTATTTCCCAATGAATTTACACTCCCATAAGGTTAATAAATTTGTTAAGTAAAAATGTAACTTGTATTAGATTGAAACCATTATTTAAGAGCTGTGACAGCTGTTCTGGGCAGCCATTAACTTAATTTTGTACAGACCGAAGATGTATCAGACCAGGGCAACGTGTTAGATTGTGATTGGGTAATTTGTTCCACATGAAAACGATGCATTATCGCTCATGGTGATGTTAATTAGGTGACAGGTGATGTTTATGCCACTGTCGACCGTTTTATAAGGTGTGTGTTGGGTGACCACACGTATTGGTATTTGTAAACACGAGTCCAGCTGTGACATGCGTGTACTTAAGTTGAGCGGTGAGGCTCATATGAAGATGTTTGATGATGCTGTAGAATCGAGATGACTGATGCTTCTCGAAGTGAGAGTTTATTAATGGGTCTGATTCTGTTCTTCGTGTCTAATGACAATATTAAATACACTTCCTGTAATAATAATAATAATAATAATAATAATAATAATAATAATAATAATAATAAATAATAATAATAAATAATAATAATAATGAAATAATTTTATTTTGAAAGCAATAAATAATTAATAATTAAATAAATAATTAAATAGTTTTGAACTTCAGTTTTTTTGAATAATGTAATTTTTCGTATGTTGTTGTCATGATTCGATCTTCGATTTTTCACCTGAGGGTGATGCTTCTAAATACAATTAGATCAAGCTGATACTCCTTGAATCTTCGAATGTAATTTCTAGGCGAATCCACGGAAACCTGGACTTTGCAAATGCAACGTGAGACATGACGGTGTTCATGCGGTTGCCAGCCTACATTGACATGCATTCAGATGACAATCGTCTACAAACAGTCGACGATTTGTGTAGGGAGGATGTTGAATATAAAAGTGTATTCTATTGTGTGTTTATGTTTTGTTGACTTGTGTTCCAATTTGTTACTGATGTATTTTTAGTGAACCAATTGTGTGATAGTTTTGTTTTTTTCTGCAGAGGCGCGTCACGTCTATGATTACCTTTACGATAGGATCAAATCAGAACATAACTTTAACGTTAAATGTCAGGGATAATACCATCATAGCCTAGTTTCATACACATTGTTTTGCTTTAATTAAATTTTTCATTGTAATTGCTTAGGGCCGAACTTACGTATTATTCCCTTAGTTTGCTGTTTTTTTGTTTTGTTGTATAATAGGACTTCAAGAGGGTAACTTAACGTCATTTAGGGATTATTCATCATGTATCCAGGTTAGCGGCTTATCCGATTCTTACCCTCAGAAGTAGGTTAGGGTGCTGTTTCTAAATAAACAAAGAAGGTAACTTAAGACTGGACTTCTTCTTTTTTTGTTGTTTTTGATGTGCTTTCTTGGGTCAGTTCATAACATTTCCACATCTCACTAACACCGATCGACCCTGAGGTAACTAGTCCCGTGCGGGCTGATTTGAGAATGCACATCTGATCCTTTTAGGGTTGTGGGTTCGGTGGATGGGGGTGTCGAGGGGCCGTTGCGGTCAAGCGGTCTTCCGACATCCTTGTCTGGCGGGCACAATATCTTCCTAAGTTGGTGTATTCATTATTTTTCCTGTGTTCGCCAACCGCTGAATCTGCCGTGTTTTGAAGCATATCTTTGCTCCTTGTAACATGTGTCACATCTCCCTCCACTATCAATTGACTTAAGTTGTAACTACTACTATAACTTAAAGAATGTGGAAAATACCTCAGGCTGGAATTATTTTAAGAAGTGGTTATTTTATCGACACTGGAACTTTCTCATCACAACTGTAAGCCATTCAATTCACCCGTCACAGCGTAGATAAAATCCATATTTGCTCGCAATCAGTCTTAAAGGTGTGATAGGGCCCTACAGAACTGCCTGCCTGAGGCCTTGGTTTGTTGAAAATAGGCAAAGGCTGCACCCTCCTTAACAAAGGTGCTATGCATTCATTGTCTCATCTAATCATTATGATTGTGGACTAACCCTATTTAGCAGTACGAATTGTGGGGATCTTTCTAGAATCAGGTGTTTGTTTACATTCTCGAGATTATCTTTCTTGGCGCGATATATTTCAATGGCCTCATTTATGTGAAGAGCTCTGATCTTTGAATCTAGGTGTAAAATCTTTGGATCTGTTTCTATGTTGGTGATACGATGAGTATTGATATGCGTTTTTTCACAAATTGCTCAGTGTTCGTTGTCTTTTATTGTATTTTGTTATCTTTATATCGTGTTGCAAAATGCCTTGCACTTTGACGTACATAGATACCATTACATCCTTTTTCTTTGTATGTTAACAAATACACACCTGAGTTCGAATGTGGGTTTTCCTTCATTAGGATGCAGTTATGTACGTGCTTACCGAGTGTGTTGTTCGTTATGAATGCTATATTGAGTCCTTGCTTCTTGAAAATATTCGCTAATCTTATGTGTTTTATTTACGAATTGAACCGCACGTAATTCATTCTTTTGGGGGCCTCGTTAATAATGTCCCGTATTTTCTTTTGATGTTTTATTAGTATTCGGTTTACTTGTTGGGTGTGAATATGTTTTATATTTCATTTTCTCTTTTGAGTTCTGGATTGACATCGGAATACTGCCTCAACTTCCTTGCGTTCTTTAAAAAAACTTGTCAACTAAATAACTTAGTAAATTTATTATAATACATTAAAAGTCGATACTGCAATCCATGCCTAGTCGGCTTACTCCTGCCACTTAGTCTCACATGCATAAGGCTATACTGTAATACACTATTTAAAGCTCATGTATCTAGTGATAGTTGTCTTGACCTATACTATAATACACTATTTAAAGCACATGTATCTAGTGATAGTTGTCTTGACCTATACTATAATACACTATTTAAAGCACATGTATCTAGTGATAGTTGTCTTGACCTATACTATAATAAACTATTTGAAGCACATGTATCTAGTGATAGTTGTCTTGACCTATACTATAATACACTATTTAAAGCTCATGTATCTAGTGATAGTTGTCTTGACCTATACTATAATACACTATTTAAAGCTCATGTATCTAGTGATAGTAGTCTTGACCTATACTATAATAAACTATTTGAAGCACATGTATCTAGTGATAGTTGTCTTGAGCTATACTATAATACACTATTTAAAGCACATGTATCTAGTGATAGTTGTCTTGACCTATACTATAATACACTATTTAAAGCACATGTACCTAGTGATAGTTGTCTTGACCTATACTATAATACACTATTTAAAGCACATGTACCTAGTGATAGTTGTCTTGACCTATACTATAATACACTATTTAAAGCTCATGTATCTAGTGATAGTTGTCTTGACCTATACTATAATACACTATTTAAAGCTCATGTATCCAGTGATAGTTGTCTTGACCTATACTATAATACACTATTTAAAGCTCATGTATCTAGTGATAGTTGTCTTGAGCTATACTATAATACACTATTTAAAGCTCATGTATCTAGTGATAGTTGTCTTGACCTATACTATAATACACTATTTAAAGCACATGTACCTAGTGATAGTTGTCTTGAGCTATACTATAATACACTATTTAAAGCTCATGTATCTAGTGATAGTTGTCTTGACCTATACTATAATACACTATTTAAAGCTCAAGTATCTAGTGATAGTTGTCTTGACCTATACTATAATACACTATTTAAAGCTCATGTATCCAGTGATAGTTGTCTTGACCTATACTATAATACACTATTTAAAGCTCATGTATCTAGTGATAGTTGTCTTGACCTATACTGTAATACACTATTTAAAGCTCATGTATCTAGTGATAGTTGTCTTGACCTATACTATAATACACTATTTAAAGCTCATGTATCTAGTGATAGTTGTCTTGAGCTATACTATAATACACTATTTAAAGCTCATGTATCTAGTGATAGTTGTCTTGACCTATACTATAATACACTATTTAGAGCACATGTATCTAGTGATAGTTGTCTTGACCTATACTATAATACACTATTTAAAGCACATGTATCTAGTGATAGTTGTCTTGACCTATACTATAATACACTATTTAGAGCACATGTATCTAGTGATAGTTGTCTTGAGCTATACTATAATACACTATTTAAAGCTCATGTATCTAGTGATAGTTGTCTTGAGCTATACTATAATACACTATTTAAAGCTCATGTATCTAGTGATAGTTGTCTTGACCTATACTATAATACACTATTTAAAGCACATGTATCTAGTGATAGTTGTCTTGAGCTATACTATAATACACTATTTAAAGCACATGTATCTAGTGATAGTTGTCTTGACCTATACTATAGTACACTATTTAAAGCTCATGTATCTAGTGATAGTTGTCTTGACCTATACTATAATACACTATTTAAAGCACATGTATCTAGTGATAGTTGTCTTGACCTGAACTATAATAAACTATTTAAAGCACATGTATCTAGTGATAGTTGTCTTGACCTATACTATAATACACTATTTAAAGCTCATGTATCTAGTGATAGTTGTCTTGAGCTATACTATAATACACTATTTAAAGCTCATGTATCTAGTGATAGTTGTCTTGAGCTATATTATAATACACTATTTAAAGCACATGTATCTAGTGATAGCTGTCTTGACCTATACTATAATACACTATTTAAAGCACATGTATCTAGTGATAGTTGTCTTGACCTATACTATAATACACTATTTAAAGCTCATGTATCTAGTGATAGTTGTCTTGAGCTATACTATAATACACTATTTAAAGCTCATGTATCTAGTGATAGTTGTCTTGACCTATACTATAATACACTATTTAAAGCACATGTACCTAGTGGTAGTTGTCTTGACCTATACTATAATACACTATTTAAACTACATGTATCTAGTGATAGTTGTCTGGAGCTATATTATAATACACTATTTAAAGCTCATGTATCTAGTGATAGTTGTCTTGACCTATACTATAATACACTATTTAAAGCTCATGTACCTAGTGATAGTTGTCTTGACCTATACTATAATACACTATTTAAAGCACATGTATCTAGTGATAGTTGTCTTGACCTATACTATAATACACTATATAAAGCACATGTATCTAGTGATAGTTGTCTTGACCTATACTATAATACACTATTTAAAGCACATGTATCTAGTGATAGTTGTCTTGACCTATACTATAATACACTATTTAAAGCTCATGTATCTAGTGATAGTTGTCTTGGCTATACTATAATACACTATTTAAAGCACATGTACCTAGTGATAGTTGTCTTGACCTATACTATAATACACTATTTAAAGCTCATGTATCTAGTGATAGTTGTCTTGGCCTATACTATAATACACTATTTAAAGCACATGTACCTAGTGATAGTTGTCTTGACCTATTTTATAATACACTATTTAAAGCTCATGTATCTAGTGATAGTTGTCTTGACCTATACTATAATACACTATTTAAAGCTCATGTATCTAGTGATAGTTGTCTTGACCTATACTATAATACACTATTTAAAGCTCATGTATCTAGTGATAGTTGTCTTGACCTATACTATAATACACTATTTAAAGCTCATGTATCTAGTGATAGTTGTCTTGGCTATACTATAATACACTATTTAAAGCACATGTACCTAGTGATAGTTGTCTTGACCTATACTATAATACACTATTTAAAGCACATGTACCTAGTGATAGTTGTCTTGACCTATACTATAATACACTATTTAAAGCTCATGTATCTAGTGATAGTTGTCTTGAGCTATACTATAATACACTATTTAAAGCTCATGTATCTAGTGATAGTTGTCTTGACCTATACTATAATACACTATTTAAAGCACATGTATCTAGTGATAGTTGTCTTGACCTATACTATAATAAACTATTTAAAGCTCATGTATCTAGTGATAGTTGTCTTGACCTATACTATAATACACTATTTAAAGCACATGTATCTAGTGATAGTTGTCTTGACCTATACTATAATACACTATTTAAAGCACATGTATCTAGTGATAGTTGTCTTGACCTATACTATAATACACTATTTAAAGCACATGTATCTAGTGATAGTTGTCTTGAGCTATATTATAATACACTATTTAAAGCACATGTATCTAGTGATAGTTGTCTTGACCTATACTATAATACACTATTTAAAGCTCATGTATCTAGTGATAGTTGTCTTGAGCTATACTATAATACACTATTTAAAGATCATGTATCTAGTGATAGTTGTCTTGACCTATACTATAATACACTATTTAAAGCACATGTATCTAGTGATAGTTGTCTTGAGCTATACTATAATACACTATTTAAAGCACATGTACCTAGTGATAGTTGTCTTGACCTATACTATAATACACTATTTAAAGCACATGTATCTAGTGATAGTTGCCTTGAGCTATATTATAATACACTATTTAAAGCACATGTATCTAGTGATAGTTGTCTTGACCTATACTATAATACACTATTTAAAGCTCATGTATCTAGTGATAGTTGTCTTGAGCTATACTATAATACACTATTTAAAGCTCATGTATCTAGTGATAGTTGTCTTGAGCTACATTATAATACACTATTTAAAGCACATGTATCTAGTGATAGTTGTCTTGAGCTATACTATAATACACTATTTAAAGCTCATGTATCTAGTGATAGTTGTCTTGACCTATACTATAATACACTATTTAAAGCTCATATACCTAGTGATAGTTGTCTTGAGCTATATTATAATAAACTATTTAAAGCTCATGTATCTAGTGATAGTTGTCTTGACCTATATATATATATACACCGCGGACAGGCCAACAAGGACCACGCAAATATCACTTCTTTATAGGTCTAGTTTCCTTCTTTCTCTTCCAGAAGTCTTTCATCCTGGTCGACTGTGCAGCTCTTCTTTCAGCAGTCCATTCTCCTCTGTTGAGATTTTTCTTCTCCCCGACAAGAATTTTGAGACCAAAAATTTTTTTTCTGTACTCTATTCGATTTAGACAATCTTCTTCAGTAATTTTGAATTTTTGAAGTTCTTCTTTCATTTGTTTTACATAGCCTCCTTGTCCTTTATAGTTCCAGATTTTATCAAAAATTTGTTTGTTTAACCTTGAGCAATCCATGCGGACCATATGTCCGTAGAACTGAAGTCGCCGTTTTCTGATCATCACTTCAAGGTTGTCGATTTTACTATAAATTTCTGCATTCGATCTCAGTCTATAACCTTCCTGTGTTTTCCTAGGACCATAAATCCTTCTTAAAATTCTTCTTTCTATCTTGAGCAAATTCTCCATTCCGGTTATATTTGTAGTTTCCATGCCGTACAAGATGACTGGTCTAACAACAGTATTAAAATGTCGTAATTTTGCATTGATAGACAGGTTCTTTTTATTGTATATATTTTTTGTACAAAAATTTAATCTTTCCAATTTCCCTTTTTTGTTCTCGATTGCCAATTTATCCGTCCCATTGCTACTAATTATTTCTCCAAGATATTTAAATCGGTCAGTGACCCTGGTGCTCCCATAATTTGTTTTTATCATTTTCTTAGTGTATTTCTGATCACTTGTCATCATCTCTGTTTTTACCAACGAAATCTGTAAGCCCGCTTTTTCCGCCGTTTCTTTTAACTGATCAATTTGGTTAATAGCTTCTTGTTCTGATTCAGCAAACAACGCTACGTCGTCAGCAAATGCTAAACCTTTGACTCTGAGGTTCTTATTCTTTGTACCAATTTTAGCACTTGAATCGTTCTTCTCCCAAAACGTCCTCATGACTTTATCCAAGACCAAATTGAAAAGCAGTGGTGATAGACTGTCCCCTTGTCTTAGCCCAGTTTTTACCTCGAAGGGCTCGCTAACTTCATTTAAAAATTTGACTCTGGAAATCGTATTAGTTAATGTAAGTTTTATTAAATTTATGGTTTTTTGATCAACTTGGTATTCCTTCAATGTGTCAAAAACAGTATCCCTATCCACTGAATCATACGCTTTCTGAAAATCAACGAATGAGATAAAGATATTCTTTGGCCTGTTGTTGTAATATTTTAATATCAATTTTAAACTAAGAATTTGTTCTGCACACGATCTATTCCTTCTGAAACCTCCTTGGAACTCGCCAAGCTGTGGTTCGATCTGTGGTTCAAGTCTGTTTAAAAGTAGTTTGGCAAATATTTTATATGTGACAGACAACAATGAGATCCCCCTATAACTATTGACATCAATTTTTGAGCCTTTTTTATGTAGTGGTGAATTAAGGCGATTAACCAGTCTTCTGGAATTGCTTCCTCAATCCAAATTTTCTGGAATAGATTTGTCGTCGCTATTAAAAATTCATCATCTACAAGCTTCCACATTTCTGCAATTATTCCATCTTTGCCTGAGGCTTTATTGTTTTTAAGTGAGTTGATAATACATTTAACTTCATTTACATCTGGGGGCGTAGAGTCAAAATTTTGTGTTGTAAATTTGAAACTCAACTTGTCTGTCGGTTTTGGACAATTTAACAACTTCTCAAAATACGCAGCCAAGATATCACAATTTTCCTTGTTGTTTAATGCTAGCGTACCATCTTCCCTTTTGAAATTTAAACTCGGCGCTGAATATCCAGTGATTTCATTCTTAAATGCTCTATAAAACAATCGGGTGTCATTTTTCTTAAAATTGTCGTCCATTTCCATTATTTGGTCCTTCATATATTTTCTTCGAATCGTTCTTAAAGTCTGGTGGGCCATTTTCCTTAATCTTTGTACTTCCTCTAAATTTTCTGGAGTCTTGTTCCCGTTCCACTTGTGCCAAGCACAATGTCTTTCTTTGATCACTCTTTCACATTGTTCATTCCACCAAGCATGTTTCCTATAAAAGTTCAACGGTGCAATTTCCTGAGCTGGTTCAAGAAGGTTATTAGTAACATCATTCCAATTGGTTGGTATTTTAAGTTTTCCTTGAAATTCTATCCTTTTTTCATTTGTAAGAACCTCTCTATTAATTTTCGGAATTTTAATTCTAGTTGTATTTTGTTTGCGTGTAAAAGGTATGAAATTCATCTTGATTTGAGAAAGGTAATGATCTGAAGTTACATTAATGGATTTTCTGACCTTGACATTTTGAATTTCTTTGAAACAATTTCGAGAGATAGCTACATGATCTAGTTGAAACTCACCCAGCAACGCATTTGGGGAGACCCATGTTTTCTTTTTACTTGGTTTTGCTTTAAAATGTGTGGACATAATCTTTAAGTTTAGATGTTCACAGAGTTTAACCAATCTCTCACCATTCCTGTTGGTTCTATTGTGAGCGGGATATTTACCTATTATATCAGAAAATTTTCTCTCAGATCCAAGCTGAGCATTGAAATCTCCAAGTAAAATTTTTACATGATTAGAAGGAATTTTGAGAATTTCGGCTTCTAACTCGTCCCAAAATTCATCAACTTTCTCTGGATTCGTTTTATTATCCTTATTTATAGGAGCATGGGCGTTGATTAGCGTGTATCTCTTATTGAGAGATTTTATAGTTAGAAAAGATAGTCTGGCATTCACACTTCTAAAAGCGATAACTGCGTCCAAAAATTTCTTGTTGACCATAAAAGCTGTTCCAAGATGTGGCATGTTCTTCATCACTCTCTTCCCAACTTTTCCTTTGAAAATTCGGAAGTTATCAGATTCAAAGGTGTCCTCATCCAAGAACCTGGTCTCTTGAAGGGCTAATATTGTAATGTGATGTCTATGAAGTTCTGTTGTTAGTTGTTTTAATTTTCCAACCTGAATTAAGGAATTCACATTGTATGTTCCAAAAAAATATTTTCTCATTTTCTTGAATCTTGAACTGTTCTTGTGGTGCTCCGATTCACCATAATGTAACCCTAAACTGCTAGGCACCCTGGAATCCGATATACGCCTAGCATTGTCTTCAGGGTAATCATGACCAATAGAAGCTAAATCCATGATATTAAAGTAAATGTGGGTTGGACAAAGTCCAACGTTATACAACTAAGATTGTGAGTCCTAGAGGTTGCCTCAAGATGTGTTCTGGCTCTTATTTTACGGCTTAAGCCAACCCTCCTCCTTTCTCCGGGCTATACAATAATACACTATTTAAAGCACATGTACCTAGTGATAGTTGTCTTGACCTATATTATAATACAATATTTAAAGCACATGTATCTAGTGATAGTTGTCTTGACCTATACTATAATAAACTATTTAAAGCTCATGTATCTAGTGATAGTTGTCTTGAGCTATACTATAATACACTATTTGAAGCACATGTATCTAGTGATAGTTGTCTTGACCTATAATATAATACAATATTTAAAGCACATGTATCTAGTGATAGTTGTCTTGACCTATACTATAATACACTATTTAAAGCTCATGTATCTAGTGATAGTTGTCTTGACCTATATTATAATACACTATTTAAAGCACATGTATCTAGTGATAGTTGTCTTGACCTATACTATAATACACTATTTAAAGCACATGTATCTAGTGATAGTTGTCTTGACCTATACTATAATACACTATTTAAAGCACATGTACCTAGTGATAGTTGTCTTGAGCTATACAATAATACACTATTTAAAGCTCATGTACCTAGTGATAGTTGTCTTGACCTATACTATAATACACTATTTAAAGCACATGTACCTAGTGATAGTTGTCTTGACCTATACTATAATACACTATTTAAAGCTCATGTATCTAGTGATAGTTGTCTTGAGCTATACTATAATACACTATTTAAAGCTCATGTATCTAGTGATAGTTGTCTTGACCTATACTATAATAAACTATTTAAAGCTCATGTATCTAGTGATAGTTGTCTTGAACTACACTATAATACAATATTTAAAGTACTTGCATAAAGTGATAATTGTTTTAGTTCAGAATACTTAAAGCACATGTTAGACTTTATGCATGTATTAGAGTATTAGACTATATTGTACTACACTACAGGACCTGTCTACACAATGTTTCCCTCTCCACAAGTCTAGTCAACCCACACTGGGTGAGCTGGTCTATTGAAAAAGTAAGAACATATTGGATTTTACTTGCTGCACCTTTGGATCAGGTGGAAGCTATTTACACTTTTAGCATGGGTTACAGAAGTATCATTTGGGGTTAAGGACACAGTGGAGGGGGTTGGAAGTAATGGATGTTCCTTACAAGACTCATTCACATTCTTATCACTGCGACAAGTGTACTTCCTCCAAGCATACTTCTACAAGACTGAAATAGCTCCCATCAACAGACTGACAAACGCTTCTTAAATACTTCAAGACAGAGAGAACTCTGAACGAGAAAGGATAATTTGTGGGCTGCTAAATACAAAGTTAATATCAATACCTACTTCAATGACGAGACACATACAATAAGAGACACATCGGACCTTACCAACACAACTTTGAAATATCTTAAAGCGGAAGATAATATTTTATGTATGTTTAACACTTACTCATTTAAAGTATTCCCACTCCCATCACCTTCGCGTTCCTGGATTTCTTTTTTCTCATCCTAGGGATAAGATGGAATATTTATTTATTTCTGTGCTATCACCTTAAAAGTTACACACACAACACACCATATAATTGTACAGCATTGGTCAGCTGAAGTGAAGATATATACGCTTAATACTTTCGTACGGTCCATGACATCTTACTGCTAGTGATGAACATTATACAGATAAGTAGTTATAATCCTCAGTTAAATTAAATGCTAGAGGGAGTCTATTGTAGAGTATGTAACATCAATATTGTTGCTATATTATGCTGGTAACTACAAAAATTATACGTCTGCTAGAGTACGGGAGCACATAATGGGCAACTAGTAAAACGTGATTGTGCCAACATATGCTAGCTTCACATAATGTGCCTTTCTAAATGACATATAACATGCATCCCATAGTAGCTCAGTGATCAGAGCAACATCGGCTGCGGTAGCCAGTAGAAGTATCGCATGGGACAGACATTTCAATTCGCTGTCCCTCTATCAAAATGGATTGTTCCGGGAGTACAAACCACAACCAAACAGTTTTGTCATCAATACATTTGTAAGTATACCACTTTTTATATTGAAATGCTATTTGGTGATGAGGAGATGTCTTGGGAACAGGCATAAAGATACTTACCTCTTTCAGATCTGAAGAAGTTGTTTCTGTTTTGATGCAAGGAATTAGCTCAGGAATAGAAGCTTCCTCAATCTTAATGTCCGTGTGCAGTTCTGTATCATTCTGCAAGGAAATGAGTTGTTTTACAAATATGTTCTTTTGTGTAGTTGGAATAATATCCATCAGATGATTTGCACTGAAGGTATCAAGGAATAAAATAACCTACCAAAGGTAATAATGAAAACCACATTCATACTTTTGTAACGTCAGCCTGACAGTTTATGAGGACTTTACATCAGAAAGCATTTCAGTTCATATACACTCGTAAAACGTGGGAATGGCATATTGTTACTAGCATCGTGTGTGAGTGCTGCGACTTCACGGCGTAGATGCAGTTACTTAGAGTTACCATAGAACGTTAATAAGGACAGGCATCGTTGATAAATATCGTGACTGTTTTACCCTCTTGAGACCAGATTAAACCAAAGATGATTAAGGTAGAGAAAATTTTAACAAGAACGAGAAAGAAATCAAGGTTTATTCGTAAGCACAGTGGCAGCTAATTGAAATTTCACTGCATACCAATTTACTTGTATTTCAAAATACATAACAAATTGACGATGCCAAGATTACACAATGTATTAAAATAGAGAATTGAACATGAATATATTTTTAGACAAGGGCTGGAAAATTTTTCCAAATGAAATTGCCGACCCCGATCTAATAAAGGCTGAGACACAGCGCCATAGACCATATCTGGGGTGTCTTTCAAGATGAATTCGTTCCAGTGAAGGCTTTCATCACGTGTGTGTCAATACCAAGTTGTTGGCCATGTGAAGCAGTGGAGGTCAACCCAAGCCTCACATTCATTTTCATATGAGTTTTCGGATACTGATCTCATCATGTAAACTTCCAGTTGAAGCCCGATGCGCTCCAGAACACATGGGCTAGTCTAGCTTTTGGCAGGAACTATCATTTTAATACAAATGGTCACCCTACCTCAACATTCATGTGTGTTTCGTCCTAAATGGTATTCTCAATAATGTTTAATGATACCATGAAGACAATCATGGACAACTGTAACCATTCCAGAAGTGAGTTTTCACCTTCAAGTCAGCTACTGGCCCAGTGCTTGCAAATGCCGGCAAAGGAGACTGCTAGATATTGTGGTTCAGAAAACATTATCAGTGAGCTGCCTAAGCACCAGACACAAGTTGCTGAAACTGATGTAGTCACAGAACACCTAAAAGTTGTCGGCATTTGTAACAATGCACTGCGCGGAGCACATTGTGTCAAGATCTGTCCACAGTACAAACACTACAGGTCTTCAATGACTGAGCAAACAGACAAGTACATGGTCTTGTGATCATGATGTTCCAAACTTCTAAAGAAACAAATCCTATTGCGGGTTTTTCAGTCTGACAACCACGGTCGAAAACTTTCTTCTGATCTCTGGTTGATCAACTTTCTGATGGCTAGGAGCATGATTTCATCCCGGAGATTAAATATGTTGAGGGGTATTTGTTAGTTATTGGGGCATGAGACCGTTAAGTCGCATTTTGTCATATAACAAGGAAAATTTTGTGATTATATTTCATCGTAAGATTCAAATGAACCATCCCTAGAGTGGCTGAAATTGTACACATTTGAAACACTCGACAGACCTGGGGCAGCCCAAGAGTGTGTTTTCATATCCTCCCCAACCTATTGCACTACTTGAACCATTCCCTCGGTAGAGTAATATTAGAGTAAATGAGAACTCATAAACCCTTCAGTCTCGGTCGTATTTTAGTGCACCACATGTCACCCTTCCACGAATTTGGGGAACCAATAACATCACATATCAATTTAGATGCATCTAATCAGTAATTGTGTCACGTTTCGGCGAGATTTGCATTGGCGATATATTCTTGTTAGTGTTACCATTCAAGGTGGGATACATATCCACTGCCCTTATAACAACTTACAATACTTTTTTCCAGAACTGGCAGTTAAAAAGAATTGGATACGTCATTATCATACACAGCATATCCACATATAAATTGACATATTTACTAACATTGTACATTTAGAAGCACAGGAATATGACACTTTCAGGGTTAGATATACCTCAAGTGACGTACTGAACCCCGCTCCAGTGAAAGACTTTAGTAGTTCGGTAATGAATTATCGTATGTATCTCCTTTTCTGCATATTATTTATTAAACCTTTCTTGAAAGGAATTATTCTGCCCTCTAAATTCATGACTGTGGAGATTTTTGATTGTGACATCTTTTTGTGTTGAGTTTTTCTTACAAGAATACTTGAAAATATATAATAATAATACTAACCATACAAGTATCTTATTACTCGTTTTTACACATTAACTAGTCTCCCCATTATTCCCAACCCATCCCATATCTCAATGCCATATGATATATGGGAATGTATTAATCCACAGTAAACTGGTAACTGCTATTCCCTGCTTAAGTATCTTGAAATTCACTTTAAAATAAGAGTCTCTTTATCTTTTACATATTTCATTTATATTCTCCTCCCATGATAATGTATGATCTATTGTACTGCCCAAACGTTTTGCTGAGGCCACCTGATTTATATCATCGGTTTCAGAGCAATATTTTCGATTTACTTTTAAATTACGTTTAGCTTGAAAATATTATAAAACTGATTATTCATGGGTTTCACTTAACATTTGCTCAACAAAAACTGAGTGACAAGATCGATACTATTTTGAGTTTCATGAAGGGTAATTGTTTTATTACAGTCCTAGTCAACCTTGCGGTATCATCTATATATGAAATAATTAAAATATTACCTGACTGTGTACATAATTTACAAAAGAATATCAAGTAGGAGATGAAGGATTGAACATTGCGTTATAACGGTTAGACATAAACTAGGAGTGTATTGTAACTCACACCAGTCGTGAAGAAAATTTTGTAAATTGACATCTGTAATATTTTTTTACAGATCAAACACCAGTCCCCTTGCACAATAATCCTCTGCCTTATCCAATAATAATTCATGATCTACTATATCAAAGGGTTTTGTCAGATTGACGATATAACACATAATACCATCGAGAGAGGAAAGCAATGTTCCATAAAATTCTGCAAATCATTTATAGTTGATATGGTCTCCGTGAAACCAAAGTGATTCTTATTTATTAAATCAATCGTATTAATACACTCTATTGTTTTTATGGCTAATTACATACGTACTCTAAAATAGTAACAAATTGTTATCGGTCTGTAGTTGCCTAGTTGATGTCTGTCACCCCATTTAGAAATTGGTTTGACAAGGGATAGAATTAGTATATCTCGGACGATACCTTTTAAGAGACACGTGTTTATCAGTTCTGTAAGAACGTCTAGGGTTGGACCGTAGCACTGTTTCAATATCCAGGGTGACATTTCATCCCAACTATATGTTTATTTTTCTGACAATCCTACTTAATTCATCTTCCGTTATTGATTTTAGGAAGACTGATTTATTACACTTGTTTTGTAATACACTGCTATTACCACTGTTATTTCCTACAACATTTGGTATAAATTTTTCTCCTTAGCTCTTGTTCTATTGCTATTATAGTGTTGATAAGGGGAGGCTGAATGCAGTTACTGGGTGTTCCTAAAATGTTTACAATATCTCATTAGCTAGTTATTGTTGCCTTAAGGAGGCGGTCATCTGCCCCTACAGTATCCTCATTTACTTCAAATAAAACCCATTAATTTTCCATTACAACATATTACGAGAAATATCGAAATACATCATAATAAGAAAACCAGATAACTTGTTACTATCGAAGCCCATATTTCAAACAAAATGCGTTCTTCAGGGAGATCCCATGAGCCCTTTACACTTCATTTTAGCAGCTGATGAGATATTTAAAGAAATGGAGAAGAAAGATGAAGTATCTACTAACATATATGTAGATAATTTAGTAGTCACATCATCAAACTAACAGAAATTACAAGAAACAATAGGTAATATGGAAGAATGGTGTAAAGATAACGACTTCCATATACATGTGATGAAAACAGAAAGAAGTAAGGCAAACAAACGCAATGTGCAAACAATTGTGTCAATGGTACGTTTATCAAGGTCGTGCCTGAATTCTAATATCTGTGAGTGACATTTCATGCTACTCACGCATTTATAGCACAAACGACATCAAGTACATTCGATTACTAAATGTAGAAATAGCAATGAAGGTTTTCAAATGCAAAGGAAATCCAATAAGAAGAGTGAAAACTCTATCAAAAGAGCCCTTGGAGTAGCAAAAACCTCAAGATCAAGACTAGTATACCGTACCTCCTGGCCAGAGAACCATTTTAATAGAAGACATTAGGTCTCAATTTCTTTTATTATCCACTCAAGTATTTGAAAGGATGCTGACAAAAATAATATAAATATGGCCACAATTCTCCTCTACTGGGACAATGATTGACATATGCCAACTTTGAGATGCGGCATGTATTCACTAATTTATGTATAGTTGGTTTTACCCATCTACTGTGCACAAACTAGAATTACCATGAGCTAGCAGTGATGTGTACATAATCTGCTAGATGCCATATAGAAATATGTAGGAAAACAGTCAGTTCAATAAACGACTATGCAAAACACAATGATAAAAATGTATAATTCTTCTTTTTGAGTTGTGTTCTTATTTCCGCACCGTTTTTGTGAGCCACGTCATTTGTCCCGCCAATAAATACTGCCACATCGTTTAGTTACCTCTTAAAAAAGTTCGGGGATATCATGAAAAGAAGGAAGAAATCTTGATTCCATAAAAAAGATGGTACCGTAACAGGTAGAAAAGAAAAGAACCTGAGAAAATGGAATAAAACCTTTAAACATCGGAATCGGAACTAAAGGAGGGTTAACCGATGGAGGTGTGTATGAAAGTTGAAACCGAGGAGCGTTGCACACGTAAGTACAAGTAATGCCGGGTTTAGCTCAGGTTTCGTGGGTTTCGAGCCACTTCCTTCTATTGTAGTTGTTGGGAGTAATGTGTGTGTATTCCATTGAGCCATCTAAAATATAAATGTTTACAAATAACTCCAGAGAGAATGCCACTCCATAAACTCATCATTTATATCAAGATTTGACAGCCATATGCAATTTGTGGCGTAATTGCTTTACACAAGTTCACGAAGCGTAAGATATTCTGATTCGAGTTCAGACGCACTCTCGTTTCCAAGAAGAAGAGGAAGGAAAGATGTGGTGGTGGTGATAATTTCTCATTTGAATTATGATTCATGACAGCCAAATTAGTATCTATACATTAATTGAAGCCAGTACGGAGATCACATTTCGTACTATAGCAGTCTTCCTTCTTATCCACTATCCTATAAGCACCAGGATGAACAAACAGCAGCGCAACTTCCCTTAGATTCAATCATATCTCAAATGCCTTATGATTGAGTCTTAGCATTGGCATATGGTAAAGTCTTAACCTACTGTGAATGACCGAGTGCCAATTGTTTAAACCTGCATTACCAATAAATTAGCTACTGTTGGCACATCATACGGTGTCTTCACGGCGGCAATGCATGACGTATGACTTCGTCGTAACTTTTCTAAAGTAGAAAGACTAACCAAAATACCTGTAGTAATGGTCAGGAAAATATCTGGAGGAAATGTAGTAATATATGATTACTCCTCCGTCTGTGAACCACCCAACCATCCCAAATAGGATCACGATTTAAATAGCCAAAATTACAGCCGTTGTCACCGCTAGTTCAATTCAATCATCATCGGTTGCAGTCGTGTGTAATCGGGTCTCTTCGTCAGCCCCGCTGGTCTGTCATAAAAACAGTACTGCCAACCTCACCCTTACTGTACTACATAAAACAAAGAAGCTCCCAGTTAATTCTCTAGTGCACATCATTCGTGTGCAGCACTCAGTTCATTTGATAAAGCGCCGAATTGAACCACTTAGTCACTATGGATTGTCGAAGTTGCCTGATAACAATCAGAAACTTCAATCGGTGGTTCTATGACCAACCTAAAAAGTTTCTGAGTCTATTGCAACAACGCATTTTAGTACCAAAAACACTACCGTGCATGAAATGCCATCGTGAGGTGAGAGTTAGATGGATAAGTCATAACCTATCAATAACCTGCAACAAGAGGATACCCGGACGTCAAGCCCACACCCAAACCCGACCATTCTAACCTTCATTTTGTCCAATCCAATGGATCTTGACAATGGTTACAGCCTAACGCGTCCAGATCAATGGTTTATGTTGCGGTAAAGTGAAGTTGGTACCACTGCCTCATACAAGCCCAATTATTTCTTTTATCTCATAATCACAACGTTACGTGTCGTCTGGTGTATTTTGTATCGGACATGTTGGCAACGACTGACGTCAATGTGTGCATCTCGTTGTGAGCGCTGGCTGCGGCAGTTTCACATACTAAACACATCTGACGAACATGGCTCCGGTTGTTAAATAAAAGACATATTTTCGTGATTTAGCGCATAAATCGGGTGCAGTCGGTGCAAAGTGACCAAGGTTGGAAGTTAACACTGATAATGTCCTCCCAAAAGATAAAATAAGGTGTGAAAATTATATTTTGTCGAAATGGGAGCGAAAAGAAAAAAAGTGATACGTCGTGCATAATTAATGCCTTCACCCTCTGTGAACGCCAAGGTGCTAGCAGACTGCACCAGCGTTATGAATACAAAAACATCAGTTATTGCTAAAATAAGAAACAATACTGAATAATCCGAATTGTGGAAATACTTCACATTATTATTAGAAAAGGAAATATAGAATCTATGACCACCTTTATTTGATGTTCCACTTTGACCGCCGTGTTTTCATATTCAAATATATCACAAGATTCATCCAGCTGGTTAGAAGTGGGTAATTGGTCCTTGGACTCCTAGAAAGAATTATACAAGTATGACCCAACATGAAACATACCGACAGAATAACAGTTAAAAGTTACGTGTAACAATAAAGTGAAGAACATCCTGGTTAGCCTACTATTTGGTAGCAAGCTCGTCATGCACATCATGTTACACGATATATGAATTAGTAAAACTTACAATATTAAGGAATTCATCCGGCTCACTCTTAATTATTGGTTGTTGGTCCATAATGTTTAGGAAGCTAGAACACACAGATCATTATCATATATAACACATGAAATGAGATAAATTCAGAACACCGAATTCAAGTTAGGCTATTGGTAAACAAAATATAACCCTCCAGGCGCACAGTGAGAAGAAGAAGTTAACAACAAATGTATTCGACAATAACGCTCGGCTTTATAATATATGAGTTAGGGTATAATATCGAGTGAAATAATAATATAATGAGGAATTACTGATGCCAGCTTGTGGAGCAGTGAAATGAACCGACCTATAATTGGTTTCTCTATTCCTAAGTAGGCTACACACACACCTGAGCACAATGCGATGGGGCTCGCGGAATAAATATAATTGTCCGACACTAAATTACATTAAAAACCTAACAACGTAAAAGCAAACTCAAGTTACTGCACGAGTATGATATTGTCAGCAACTGGATGCTGTGAGTTTCAGAAAACAGAAATCAATAGTTCCTCCTCGTGTTACCAGGAACCCACTTCAAACGAAAATATCAAAACTCCCTCATTGAACCAAATTGAACATCAAGAACTGAAAGATCCTTACAAATGTATAAATACTATTCCTGGACAACTCGTATAATTGCTTTCATAAAGCAGTTCCTAGTTACACATTTAAACCTGTGTAACCTCGATAATTAAATTTTGTAAAATTACCCACACAGGAGAAACTACGACTCTAAAATATTAATATAAAGTTATTATTGTTATTAAATTTAGTCACGTCGTTAGAGAGCATTTTAAATATCCCAAACGGAACTGAAAATTCTCTGATCGTAACATTTCGCCGCTTGGTTCATCAAAGGCACGAACTCGATTATGATATTGCTAGCAACGCGTCCGTAAAACAACCTCCCCACACCGATGATAAACAGGCACGGTGTAAGACAAATTGTAATATAATGGTTGCATTTCTAACACAATACAGAAAATATCAGTTATTCCCTTATGTTTGGTCTTATGCCCAATTCTACTCCAGGCAATTACCCGGATTGTTCGTAACTTCGGGCCACGGCCGCCTCCTTCTCAATAATCACCTGAATTAAAAATACACACACTCTATACAGACACCACAGTAACACAGATTATTATATTATACACACACCGAAGTACACGGAAGTTAATGACCAAGATAGCCCTACATGACGTAGGCTAATTATTACCCCATGTCATTCTGAGTACCGCATCAATGCTACATGGACTCTTTATGTCTACTCGAAAGTTTGCTGCTTTTCAATCGGACAACATGATTTCACGCAAATGAGATGGGTTATTCTCTTTTCATGAAAAATGAATTTCCGTACAGTAGGGGAGACTGGGGAGGTACGATACATAGGGAGGTATGATACAGTTAGGTAATTTTCTGTTTATACAATTGGTAGCATTCAGCTACTCCTTCCCCATACTCCTTATTTCCTGTTTGTTACTTCCTGTTGCTTGCAATTGTGTACAAGGAGAAGAAACTGATGTTTGCCACATTATCTGTTTACATCAAGTGAAAGTAAGGCACCGCTACCGGTATGTGATTTGTCTTTAATATGTTATTTCACCAGTTTATCATCTTCTAAAGCAAATCCATATTTTAACCCGCCATCGGTAACGTTGTTAGGTTGCTCCTAACAAAAACATTCCTTATTAAGAAAAGTTTTTTGTTTTAAGCAGTGCCGGATTAAGACTCTTAGTGGCCCTAGGCAATTGTTAATTTGAGGGCCCTTTTTCCCCTTTTTTCAACCCCCCTCTTTCATAGAAAGTCAATCATAACTTTGAAAGAGATCTTATTTACAATGAATAATGAATACAATTTAGATCACATGTAGGCCTACATTTTCAGAAAACCCTTTTTCTGCATTTTGTTTCGCAGAAAGTTTCAATAACATCATCGAAGTTGATTTTCTTTAAAATGACTGATTCTATGCAGAGAAGACTTAACATGTCTAGTCGTCCTTGTCGCATAATGGCTGTTCGGGGCGCTTTAATTCGTTTCAACTGTGAAAAAGACCGTTCTGCAGTACAGTCCGTTATCATTCGAGTTTAAAAAATTCGGAGAGCTATTTCTACATTCGGAAATACCTTTGCCAATTGGTCTTTCATTAAAATCTCATACAACTGACTATGAGATTTTTCGGCAGCGGTGCATCTGTTGTTTATATAAGAATGAAAATGTTTCAGTTCAGCTGAAAATTCTTCCAAATCTTTATCATAAAAGCCAATCAAATTGTTTACCGCTTCTCAGAGTTCTTCATTGCTCATTGAAAAATTATTCAAAAATGCAACTTTCTTGGGAACGTCCATATAAACTTTAGCCCTTTTTTTTATTTCGACGTTGAGTTTATCGATGATTTCGAGAAAACCTATTATTCTGAAATTCTCACGAGGCAAAAATTCGATTTCAGGAGCGCCTCCATCGTTCGATTGTTTTTCTTCTACGCCACGATTTTTTAGAATACGATACATCAGGTAACAATTTCTTCGCTTTTTCCTCGAAAATATCGAACTTATCATGAAACTTGCCTAACGTTTCGTCTAAAGTGTTATACAAGGCAGCACACGTTTGTAAGTCGATCTGTTCAGCTTGTAATGATTTACTAGCTGCACGCTTAGAAGTCAAAAGTGAATCCCACAAAATTAACATGAACCTGAATTCGAATTTTTGCATTTTGTTTGCGATGCACCCCGCTTCATGCCGAGTGTCATTATTTTCTGACTCGTCATCATCAATGCTTTGTAATGTCTCAACAATTTTAGGAAACGAATCATAAACCGCGTTCGTTGCATTAGCATGTGCTTGACAGCGCGTATCTGACAATGATTTCAAATTGTTTGCGTTTTTGGTACAGGTTTTCAACACGTCCCAACGGTGAGGGTTTGCAGAAAAGAAGTTATACAATGATTGCATTATCGGGAACAAATCAACTACGTAAAAACAGCAGATTGTCCAACTAAATCGAGGGAATGTGTACCCCAAGGAACATAAATCGCATATTTATTCAGTTCTAATATTTTGGCTTGCAGACCCTGATACTTTCCAGACATGTTTGGTGCGTCGTCATAGGACTGTCCTCTACAATCTTGAATTTCCAAACCGCAATCTTTAGTGACGAAGTTCACAGTTTGAGTTTTCAAACTTTCGCCAGTATGGCCTTCTGTTTCAAGAAAAGATATAAACCTTTCAACTGGTTTGTGATCTTTTGGTGAAACATACCGGAGCACAACTGACAATTGATCTATATGCGAAACATCGGGAGTTGATTCAACGGAAAGGCTGTAATATAGAGCTAGAAACACCTCTTCTAAAATATATGATCTAACTTTTATGCCCATGATGTTTATTAACTCTTCGCGGATCGTTTTGGATAAATACGAAGGAACACCTCTTCCAGCATTTCCGTATCGTGCAATATGATCCTGCAAAAATTGATCAAACAGCCCAAGAAGTTCAAGTATACCTAACTAATTCCCATTATCCGGCTTTCCAAAATGCTCGTTCGTACCTCAGAATGACAATCCTCGTTCTGCCAGAGTGATGATAACAGCAACTACTCGTTTTATAACATCGCGCCAATAGTTTTTTATTTCAAGTAGTCCATTTCTGAATAGATCTGGCAAATTTTCATGTTTCCGTTTTTCCAGATAAATTAGCACACTCTCCCGATGATTCAAATTCTTCTCATGCTGCTGTAAATAAATCCCGACGTTCTTCCAATCATCATACCCTTCACGCGCAAGTCTGTTCCATTTTTCTGGCGGCAAAAATAACTTGCCAAAAAGCAATCGGCATGGCCTGAAAATAAAACAAAAAAATATTATTATAATATGGGAACAAAAATTAATTAAACGGTATTCAAGACATAAAACCCGTAACTGAAATGTTAACCCTTTTAGTCCGAAGATTAAAAAGTAGCATCGTACCTCTCCAAAAACGATGTATTTTCGATCATTTATTGATCATAAAAATGTCGATCATTTAATGAATATCAATGAATTTAATAAATTTACCTGATTTATTGTATTTTTTTGCGCTGCGTTTTAAGTTTAATGAAAACGTTTATTAATATTTTTATTCACTTTTGACTTTTTTTGTATTTTTGTTGCACTTCAATTTTTTTATGATCGAATTTTATTGGTACTAAAAAAGTTAACAATTTATTTGTAATTTCATGTTACACAACTATGCAAAATTTGATTAGTTTTGGTAAGATAGAAATATTCAAAATTGTTGTTGCAAGATTTGATTTGCCACAAGAGTTAATAATTATAAATAATTTAAAAAAATTAAACAAATACGATTGACTAAAATTCCGAAAAAGGCAAACTGATCAACAAAAGTCATCTAAAAAATTTGATCTTATTCTTGTAAAATTTCTGAAGTTTTGGTTGGGTTTTAATATACGTTGCGTGATACGCTCGTTGCTGATAATTTGGACCAAGCTACCATATGGTGCTCAAAAATACCACGTTGTTACACATACGGGAGAACTCATTGAAGTCTGGAAACGAATAAAATTGAACTAGAATTCCAAAGACAGAAAAATTTTAAAAAACACTTAATTTACAATCGGTTTTGATAAAAAATAGCATAGTATTTCAAAAACTTTCAATGTATCATAAATACAAGAAGGGCTCAATTGTTAATCAAAGCTTACCTTTCGCAGGTGAATAAATGAGCCAATCTCGTTTTGTATTCTCTCCATTCGGTTTCTTTCCAAACAATAAATTTTGGGAGCAATATCTTGACGTTGATTCCTTATCATATCGACGCCAGGACGATTCAAACGGTCCAGTCAAATTTTGACAATTTGACGGACCATGTGTTACCCAATTTTCCCCAATGTCCTGGATCAGTGAAACGGTTCAAAGTTTCGGCACCTCGTTGTCCAGCTACATTTTCATGCTCGAAAGAAGAACTGGATGTTTGAGACCTTGAAATGACCGGATCATTATCCGGATCTTCTGCGTGACCAGTGTTCGTTTTGTTTTGCTTCTTTGATCCATCGCTAGTGGCAGATCCTTGATTTTTCGAAGAATTTGAAGAGGTTTCATTCCGAAGGAAAAATGCAGTCAGTTTTGGCACTTTCTCTAACACCACTTTATCTCGGTAAGTTTTCTTTTTTGTGCACCACTCAAATATGTACGTGAAGACATTTTTGAGTTGGGGTTTTAATTCAACCCGATACACAGATAAAACTGTTCATCGAACACTAACGATTTAAAATTGTCGATCACAAAACCGTCGATTTGAAGTCTGAACTCAAGCTGGAGCACGTTACTTGTTTCCGAAATTACTCTGCAGACCAGAATGCCAGAATTTGGAAAAACATTTTCCGAACTTATCTATGGCTAATAAAGTGGAGGGGTTGGGGACTTATCAGTTAATTCAAATAGACATGGCATTTTGGGAATTTTGGGACCCAACCGTGGGAGTATCAGTTAATTGCTTCCTATCCTTAAACAATAGAGCGAATATAAAGTTGAATTTTCGACTGACTGACTTGGAATGTGCCAAACAATAGTTAAGTTATTTATGAATTGGAAGTGTAATAAGAAGATAGAGTTTATGGGAAAACCCCGGGCAGAGAGAATTCACGAACAGCCCTTTACAAAATGTAAACCAAGAAGTTAAACTCTAAAATTAGAACTGTAATTCTAAGTTTCACTTTTTTTTTCGGAGTGAAGTTATAATGGCTAATTGGCCTAGTGAATCTGTTCTTTGAGTTGGATTGAAAAACAGGCCGACGTATTTACAGATGTTGAGGACCTAGGCTGTGCTTCTGACTGTCTAAGTGATGTTCCTAGTGAACATTCCATGCATCAAACAAATACTGGAGCAATCCAACGATTCAGATAGTGATATTGCTACAGAACTATCTGGCACCCAAATTGTTCAGCCTATACCCTCCACATCCACAACGCAGCCACCTGGGATTTTTGCATCCGAAAGAACAACAGTGTAGTCATCAAGTCAACGGAAAATCCCGAAACGTCTATCCGCTACAGCCAAAACGCAGCCTTCTGGATTTCAATACATTGGAAAAGATACCTATACCAAATTGCACGTACAGAAACAAATAAGAAAGGAAAAACTCTAAGGCAAAATATAGTTACTAAATTACCAGGAGTGAAAGGTAATGCAAAATATAGTAAAACTGTTGTAGATTGTTGGAAGGCTTTTTTCCTAATAAAACAATCAATGGAATTGTTTCATTTGAAAATATCCATCTTTCTGAAATGGTCAGTTCTTATAAAAATGGTGAAAAGGACTGTCCACAAACCAATTTTGAGGAACTATTAGTCATTTTTGGTGTTTTATATATGTTGGGTGTGAAAAAAGGCAACCATTCAAATTTATCAGAAATGTGGGGAAATAATGGTACAGCTCCCGAGTATTTTAGTGGAGTCATGAGCGAAAGAAGATTTTATCAGTTGTACATAGCTATTTGGTTTGATGACAAACGTACTCGAAATGCTCGTACGATAATCGACAACCTGGCCCCTATTTGACAGATTTTTGATAGTTTCATCAGCAGTTGTATTTCAAGCTTTACACCTGGGGAATACGTGACGATTGATGAAATGATTGAAGATTTCCGAGGAAGATGTAAATTCCGTCAGTAGAATACTTTAGCCTTAAACCAGGAAAATACGGAATTAAAATGTATGCCTTGGTTGATGCCAGGACCTTTTTCTGTAAATATGGAAATTTAACCCACTAAACAACCAGCTGTAAGCCCTTAAGCTATAGACAATCCTGCAACCACTGTTGTGAAGAGACTAATTCAATCAATTGGCAACTCAGGAAGGAACATCACTATGGGCAACTACTATAGCCTACATCTGTTCCACTTGCCAATGCCCTTTTTACTCACCATAGAATGACAATAGTTAGCACTATAAGAAAAAACAAACCTCAATTGCCACCAGACTTTGAATGAAGAACGAAAATAATGTAGCAGTCACAATTGTAGTAGTTAAATTTTAAGTAATAAACCATTGTGGATATATACAAATATGTAAGTAGCCTATATACTTACCTACATATATACTAAATAACCAAACACTAGTATAATTCATTCAAACTGCCGAGAAGAGCCCATACAAGTACTAAATCATGTACCAAGCGGAAGCTAGGGAGCGCCTAAACACGCTACCTCTCGCGTAAGTGAGGACAACGCTACCGATGGCAGGTTTTACTCACTAAGACTAGAGTTCATAACCTCACTCTGAGGTTCACATATTTCATTGAATGCATGTTGGGGAGGACTGATACATATATCAAACCTCCCCAGATCTGTTGGTGTTTTCTCCGGTATATTTAAATCCAAATACTTGCAGACATTGGGCTCAATGCATGACTTTCATTAGCATACATTATTGTATCACTTTTGTCCTAAGTAATCACGAAAGTCGAACTTACTTGATTAATATACAAATTTTACTTTACAGATGCCAATGTTTCTCAAATCGAAATCTGAGGGAAAGAAAGTGAAAAAAAAAAATGCCCCAGATATAATTAAAGCAACAGTGAAGGAAGTAGTAGAAAGTGGATCAGGTTTGAGAAAGACTGCTGATAAATATGGGATCTTGACTCTGAGTAGATACCGTACGTTAGCAAGTATAAAAACAACAATGACGACATGCCTTTCTCTCCCAACTACAAATCATGTTAAACCTTCACTAATGACGCAGAAGGGTTTTAGCATCATATCTGAAGAAGGCATCGCAATTACACCATGGACAGGGAACCATCCAGTGTCGTCAGCTTGCATATGAATTCGCTGTCAAAAATAAGTAGAAATACCCAGAACAGTGGAATGAGACCAAAATAGCTGGTTTTGACTGGTTTAGAGGATTCATGCACCGAAATAAAGACCTTTCTGTCAGGCAGCCAGAAGCGACTAGCATTGCTAGATCAACTGCTTTCAACAGAGATACAGTGAAGGAATTACACGACAAACTAGAGGCTGTTTTGCTGAGGGAACATTTCGAACCCTAAGATATATGCATTGTAGATGAGACTGGTGTGACAACAACAAACAAGCCGACCAAAGTGATTGCTCAAAGAGGAGAGAAGCAAAATGGACAGGCCACTTCCCAAGAACGTGGGACACTTGTCAATGTCTGCAATGCAGTTAACGCGGTTGGGAAATTTATTCCACCGTTTCTTGTCCTTCAAGGGTTAATATAAAAGAATACATGTCCAAAGGAGGACCACCAGGAACAATGGGTGTAGGTCAACCGAAGCACTCAGGCTGGATGACTAAAGACAATTTTATTCAGTTTCTGGAACATTTTATTAAACATACTAAATGTTTATTAGAGACGAAAGTGTTGATACTCATGGACAATCATGAACCGCACATTTCTGTGCTGCCATTAATAAAGCGAAAGAAAATGGTATTGTTCTGCAGACGTTCCCCCCACATTGCGGTCATAAAATACAACCATTAGATGTGACTGTCTACGCATCTTTCCACTTGGCTGCACAGCAATGGATGGTAAATCATCCTGGACAATCGACGACAATCCCTATATCCCTATATGATACTAATATATAAAAATGAGATGGTGTTTGTATGTCTGTCTGTCGTCCTGTCTGTTACTCAATCATGCATGAACCACTGGTCCGATTTAAATGACATGTTGCAAGGCTGTAGCTGATTTACCAGGCTTACACATAGGCTACATTTGATTTCAGTAGTTTGCACTATTTAAAAATGGCGACCATTTTAGTGACGTCACTACACCCTTTGGTTTCAAAATTTCATATTTCCATTTCAAATAAAAAGAGAAAGGTAAGAAATAGCAAACTTATGATGGCATATGCGAGCTTTAGAATTTAATTTTCTATCCGAAGGGTCCTTATCACTTTTCGTGTATCTCTAACGGTTAGCGAGTAAAACCAATAAAACTCCGTCAACGCCGAGCGGTGCAGTACATCTCTGTATATATAAAAAGGTCCTCTCGGCACGCCGGAAGGCGGAGGTAGATTTCACCGGACAAACTTGGGGATAGGCGAAAATAGGCAGAATATGCAGGTTTTCGTAGAACGATCAGACCTCATTTATTGCGAGAAGGTATTTTATAATTGGAGCTTAATTAACTTTGTTTTTCGTCATTTTATGCTTATTTTAAACATTTTATTGTCTTATGGGAACGGTAACCTTCTTGTCATTTGGGGTCCATTTTTATACTTGTGGTCACACTGTCCTTATGCAAGGTTTCGACACTGATGTGTAACTATGTAACGGTCTGTTACTTCTTCACGCAAAATTATATCTCCCGCAGAGATTTTGGTTGGTTCCTCGGTTTAGGGGCTGCGACAACGCGGTCATGTAACCCCGTGTACTTAGGGATGGCTGTATTAGTCTGTAATTCAGGTAAGGACTGCAGACGGTCAATTTCAAGCAGTAGTTCCTAATGTTGCTACCAGGTACTACCGTTAACGACACCTACCTGTGAACTTGGCTACTAGATGCCACCGCAGCCAGCAACTCGCAACGAACGTTGGAATTTCCCCTCCAAAGGAAAGCATACTGAGGGATTTTTAGCGCTCTTAGAAAATCCGACGACTTCGGCCGGCTTTGAACTCGCGACCTTGGGCATAGACATTCAGCATGCTTGTTACCAGTTACGTCACTGAAGCCGCTTCACACTTAGTCAGATGGAATTCTGAATATGATCTCGTGCAAGTGCATTATCTTGGCAACGTCTGATGGCTCATCCCTCATCAATTTAGTAGTGTTGCCATGGCAAGCACTGATAGCTCTTGGCATTTTCTTATAATTCCGAAATCATTTTTCTCATCCCTTGGCATAATGGTGGGTCATATCAAAAATTCTTTAAGACAAAATTTTAGGTAATTATTAGGGGAATATTGTCCATTTTGTACGGTTTTGAGATTGTGCCTATTAAGAGAGATATGATTAATGTTTCCCGAAAAACCCACTTTTTCCCACCCCTTTGGTCAATGGTTGGTGCTATAAAAAATACTCTTCAAACATAAATTTTTGGGCTTTATCCGACACATAGTATGAACGTTGAACGGATTCGATATTTCACATATTAAGAGAGTTATAGCAATATTTCTCTTTTTCGAAAAAAAAAGCCCCCCATTTTCACCCCCTTTGACCGATTTAGCCCATTAACGAACTCGACCGAGATTTTATAGGTATACATATTCGGTAAAATATTCAAAGTGATTGGTGCAAAATTACGGCAGTTATCGTGTCCACAAGAAACTGATATGAATATATATAAATACACATATACATACATAAATTATATATAAACTTTTGAACTGACGGTGGTTTTGGGGTCTGGGGGATGTGAAACGCAAAGATATGTCGAAATTTTCCGGAAGTCGAAACATGGTAGCCTACCCATTGCAATAGTTAACTTTCTAATGAAATCTACCTCTGGTTGGTTCCTCAGTTTAGGGGCTGCGACAACGTGGTCATCTAACCCCGTGTACTTTGGGTGAGTGTAGAATCTGTCTGATAAACTGTGTGAATTGTAATGGATGTATTAGTCTGTAATTCAGGTAAGGACTGCAGACGGTCAATTTCAAGCAGTAGTTCCTAATGTTGCTACCAGGTACTACCGTCAATGACACATAGCTGTGAACTTGGCTACTAGATGCCACCCCAACCAGCAACTCGTAACGAACGTTGGAACTTCCCCTCCAAAGGAAAGCATACTGAGGGATTTTAGCGCTCTTAGAAAATCCGACGACTTCGGCCGGCTTTGAAACCGCGACCTTGGGCATAGACATTCTGCATGCTACCAGTTACGTCACCGAAGCCGCTTCCCACTTAGTCAGATGTCAAAGTCAACCCCTGGCACCATCCAGCCCATGACGGGCTAAGGCCGACCAAGCGACCGCTGCCCAGCCATTTGGCCTGCAGATATTGGGGTGACGCGTGATCAGCGCGTCGGGTCCCCTCGGCCGTTAATATTGGTATTCGTGATCGGGGTGCTGTCTCACTCTCAGACAGCTACTCAATTGTCCTCACGAGGCTGAGTGCACCCCGTTCCAACCCTCACGTCAGTTTTAAAATCCCTGACGGAGCCGGGGATCGAACCCGGGGACTCCGGGTGAGAGGCAGGCGCGCTACCCCAACACCACGGGGCCGGCTTAGTCAGATGGAAATACTGAATCTGATCTCGTGCAAGTGCGCTGTCATGGCAACGGCTCATCCCTCATCAATTTAGTAGTGTTGCCATGGCAACCACTGGTAGCCCTTGGCATTTTCTTATAATTCCGAAATCATTTTTCTCATCCCTTGGCGTAATGGTGGGTCATATCAAAAATTCTTTCAGACAAAAGTTTTAGGTAATTATTAGGGGAATATTGTCCATTTTGTACGGTTTTGATATTGTGCCTATTAAGAGAGATATGATTAATGTTTCCCGAAAAACCCACTTTTTTCCACCCCTTTGGTCAATGGTTGGTGCTATCAAAAAACTTATTTGACATAAATTGTTGGCACTTATCCGACACATATTATGAACTTTGAATGGATTCGATATTTCACGTATTAAGAGAGTTATAGCGAAATTTCAATTTTTCGAAAAAAGCCCCCCATTTTCACCCCCTTCGACCGATTTTGCCCATTAACGAACTCGACCGAGATTTTATAGGGATACATATTATGTAAAAAATTCAAAGTGATTGGTGCACAATTACGGCAGTTATCGTGTCCACAAGAAACTGATATACATATATATATACATATATATATATATACATAAATTATATATAAACTTTTGAACTGACGGTGGTTTTGGGGTCTGGGGGATGTGAAACGCGAAGATATGTCGAAATTTTCCGGAAGTCGAAACATGGGACCCATTGCAATAGTTAGCTTTCTAATGAAATCTACCTAAAATGAAAGTTTGTCTGAATTTCTACGGAAATTTGAGTTTGCGCGTTTCAGACTGTTTTAAGATGGATGCGTGCGAAAATAAATGTTTTGTCTGTCTGTCTCTCTGTTTGTCTGTTTGTCTGTGGACAACTTTAACTCGAGAACGGCTGGGTGTATCAACCTAAAATTTGGTACAGAGGCAAGACACTAATCATTGATGTAACTCTTATCCGTACCTCTCATAAAAGGGGGCCTACGCCCTTAAAATACTTGCTGAAATAGGCGTAGAGGGACGAGACAAAGATCATTTTCAGGCCCTCAATGTGAGACACAAACCCCGAAAACCACATTTTTAGGCCCGAAAACCAACCGTTTTTGAGATATTCCCAGAAAACTAATTTCATTTAATACACTAATGAACGAATGCAAGCCAGTAACCATGGCAACAAAATCGCAGAGGTCCACCTATTGCTGTAAGACGCAATGCAATTCCATTAATTACATTAGTGTGAAAGTTTGCAAACAGCTAGAAGGTAATCACGGAACCAAGCTGTAAAATCCATCAATACGTTTAATGCGCTCAAGGGGTACTCTAGAATTTTTCACGCGATTTTCACCTGCGGGTGGGGTACGGCAGGTCTATTATATTCCTATCCCTATATATTATTATTATTATTATTATTAGTATTAGTATTATTATTATTAGTATTATATTATGGCGTACAACGACGAGACAAAGCCCCTCGGTGCCAGAAACAAAACTCTGTGGCCCTAAAGGGTCTTCGAAAACTACATTATAAGGCTCTAAAACCAAAAGTTTCTGAGATATTCCCAGAAAACTAATTTAATTTAATTTAACAAACTAATGACAACATTATCTCAAGGGGTGACATCCAAGTTTCCATCTCTTTCTGTAAGAAGCAATGCCACTCCATTTATTACATTTCTGTGAAAGTTTGCAAATGGCTATAAGGTTATCACGGAACCAACTTAGACTGTATAATTCATCAATGCAATTAAGGGGGTCAAGGGGTAGCCTAGAACTTTATCACGCATTTTTCACGTGCGTCATATAGTACAGAAGGTCTATTTTATCTCCAAACAGCAACATTATTTTCAAAAATTCCTGAATTGAATCAGCATTTTTGTGACTTTTAGGAAATTGGGCCATTTGAGGCTAAAGAACCTGAATTTTCATGCACCACAAGCCTTTATAATTTATGAAAGGGGTCTTCCTGTGTATGGGGACCTAACGCAACAACGTAGAGGGTTAGTTTTTATGTGACGTGTATTGCGTTTCGTCTACAAGGCTTTCAATTGTATTTCACGTCACGAAGTACACGTTAGGTGAATTTAGTTTGACACCACATTTTAACTAACCTTTTTTTTTTGTCGACATACTGGTTCATCGTAAGGATGATTTTGTTTATACTGTGTGGTGGATATACCCATATTTGCATATCTGGGTGATATGTTGCAGACTATAGAAGTGTCTGTCTGTCTTTCTCTGAATCTTTATGTACGCCTATAACTCGTGTTCGGATGCTGGTGCATCGTAAAATTAGGCATGGTATCCATGAGAGTTGGTGTATTTTTGGAAATACACGGAAAGAAAGAATTAGCTTTTGCTGTTCTTCATTACTTTATATCAGTCCATTTATTTACATTTCTTTCCCGCACACACCAACATCGAACTGTTACCTACGGTTTGCCCCGTGCATTTGTTCATTTTTTCTGTCAGTTTTTTACAGAAACGCATATTCCGTTGAACCAGCCTGACAGCGTCCCTCGCTGCCTTCCGAACTTCCATTGCTTCAAGCCATGAAGACTTCTACATTAATCCGCAGGGCGTCGTGTTCTTCACCAACCTACTACTCCGTGAAAACACCGCTCCAAGAAGAATTTTGTTTTTGTAAAGTTTTTTCATCTTTATGTATAACCTCTTTGTTTCCTCCCCTTACTCGCCCGCTTCCCCCTCTTCTTGCTTCCTCCTACTGCTCGCTTCTCCGCGCGCGCTGCTCACTCGTTCGTTCACTACTTCTCGACTTGTCTCCATGCCGTGAGCAACCGCTCACCCTCTCTAGTGCACTCAACTTCTTGTTGGACATGCCGTCTAGGCTAGTAGACTTTCGCTGCGTCTAGCAGCCCTTACTTGTACGTCGGAAGTCAAACCAGTCAGTTGGAGCATAAATAAAGCTCGCCTCCTCTACTCAAGAGGCAAACTTTTAAATTCGACGCCATGTTCGAGTTTTAGAACCATCCGTCGACAGCAACATCAACTTCTTCATGAAGCAAAGATAAGTACCGACTTCATGTTTGAACCACATTCTCATCGCTTTTAAAAGGCTTAATGTTTTATTTGGATTTTATAGACAGTGAAAGTTGCTATGTGATAAAAGAACTGCTTTCAAGAGATCTTCGTGATCAAACTCAAACTATCAAGTCTAACTTTCAAAATGAAAGATTTTCTGAGATGCTATCTCACATCGAAGGATATTTCTAATGTACCCAATGTCTATACAATCTAGTTCTCCTCCGAGGGATTCTCTACCCAATTTAAACAACTCATCATTGCTCTGGAACCTTCCAGAACCTACACTTTATCTACCAGTTATACTGTCAGGTATTTTCCACTTCATATGGGAATACTTTTTCAAACAAAGGAATCTTCCTTATGAACTGCTATTCAATATCTAATTTTTCTTCCTCCATTGGAATTTTTCTGGTGCATTCAATTATAACCTACAAGTTTTTCAAGCAATAGACTCTCGCAAATCTAGTGTAACTAGTTATTTTCCACCATTGCAATAACTTTCTTTGCCATCAACTTTTTGTGCTACTACAGTGAACATTTCAACTATATCAACAGACTATAGTGAAAACAGTGCCGGTTCAACTTTTCATCCGCGTCGCACTCGTCCGAGTACAATAAGTAAGGCCATGAACACTCTTCCACAATCCCATTTGATCTTTCCCAAACCCTTTACTAATAAACTAAAATAATAAAATTGTTACTTTAGGTCTTTTTACAATGAGGTGTCACTCTCATAAGTGCCCTCCCTTACTTGCTCCACGTATAACGAATTAATGTCTGTAAAACTTCGTGTCTAGTACACGCCTTAAATTATATTGTTTTTCCCTTCTAATTAGGGAATACAATTCTTTCTACTCAAAAGTGAGTTATCTCTAGTTTTCACGAAAGGGAAATTTGCCCCATTTTCTCGTGATCCCTACTTAAACATAGGAGTTCTAGAAACTTCCTTTCAATTTTTCTCTTCAGGTTTCACAATAAGTGACCTGCCCTATTTGTATAATCTCCTATGTAAAATCTACCCAAAAATTTGGTCCCAGAAACCCGGGAGAGTCCATCTCTCAGAGTCTATTTATGAAAATCTATTCGTTATTTATTGCTCAAAGTCCATTTGGCAATATTTAGCAAATCATTAATATTTGCTTTGAATTTTTCAGTTATAACTGCGCAGTGCAAAGCTGGTGAAGGTGATAGAGGTCGTTCCTGTCTTCTTCAGCCTGTCTTACTTGCAACCTGTCTTCTGCTGCCAACCTGACAGCATTTTCAAAATCTCGCTACAGTTTCGTATGTTACACTTTTACCAATTTTCAACATGCCAACTGAAATGGATGAAACTCTCATTGCCAGACGTTCTTCCTACAAAGGGCAACTCTCCAGATTTAGTAATTTTCTAAATAAATTAAATCCCGCCGATTGTGATCTAGACGTCTTGACACAACGCCTTAAGTTGTACGAACGGTCCTACGATTACTATGATCAAATTCAAATTGACATTGAATCCGCTTGCCCAGAACTTCAATCGGATCGGGACGAGGTTGAACCCTTGTATTTTGAAGGGATTGCCAAGGCCCACCAACTGATCCGCAGTATCTCAGAACCGGACACTAGGGTCATCAATCCGGCCCAGTTCACACCCTCTTCAGTTCATAAGGACAAACCGAAACCGTTACTTCCTAAGATAACTCTACCTCACTTCTCAGGCCAGGAAGGTGAATGGTATTCCTTTTACGAACTTTACTGCTCCCATATTCATGAAAACACAGCTATTCTCGATATCCACGAGTTCTATTTCTTGCGTTCGTCCTTGGAAGGCCAGGCCTTGGCCTTGGTTGAGTCACTGCCTTTAAGCGCAGATAACTACCACATCGCCCTTAATCTCCTTAAAGAGAGATATGGTAATGTACGTTTGTGTGTTGCTCGCCACATTCGCTGCCTGTTCAACTTGCCAGTCGTAAAACCTAATGACGTCACCTCTTTATGAGACCTGTTAGACTCCATGCAATTACATGTTAGAGCATTATATCAACTCAAGCAGCCCGTCCAAACTTGGGACACCGTCCTTATTCATCTAGCTACGTCCAGATTCGACTTTTCAACATTAAAGGCTTGGGAAATCGAACTCACTCGCAAGGATGAGCATTCTTTCGAACACCTCATCTCGTTTCTGAACAGCCGGTGCCATGTCCTTACAGCACTCACATTCCAGTGCGAAAATGTCGAAACGAGTCCTCAGTGTCACATTCTGGATAAAAAACTTGCCTCTTCATATGGACATCAGTACCCATCTGTCGAGAAAAAGCAAACTCGTTCTGCCTCTTTCAACCATCCAAGAGAACATATTAGGCCGCTCAACAAATCTTTAAAATGCACGCTCTGTAAAAAGTTTCACACTTTGTATTCCTGTAAATCCTTTAAAGAATTGTCTGTTGAAGACAGAAGGAAGTTTGTCTTCAATAATAAATATTGCCATAACTGCCTGTCACCTATGCATTCTGCTTCTAATTGTGCGTCTTCCAACCTCTGTTTTCATTGCAAAAGACCGCATCATTCTTTATTGCACTTTCATGATCAATCGAGGTCACTAGTACCTGCTTCTTCAAACTCCATGCAGAGCAGCTCCGAACAAACGAATGCTTCTTCCTGCATTTCTAACTCCGAAACTTCTCACAGTGTGCAAGTCATTTTGTCCACTGTACAATTCGATATCAAAGATAAATTTGGAAATTGGTTTCGAACCCGCGGTCTTCTCGACTCTGCCTGAATTCGCAACATTGTTTCGCAATCGTTAATTATAAAACTAGGTCTTTCTTTATCACCTACTTCCATAAATGTATCCGGCATTGACAATTTGATAACTCAAGCCTTGCAATCTTCAAAATTGAAAATCAGAGACATTTGTCAAAGAAACACCAATCTTAACTTAAATTGTCTCATTCTTACCAGTATTGGCAAGGACACTCCTAGAAGCTCTATTAATACTTCCGGTTTAAAGATTCCTTCGCATTTAAGGTTAGCTGATCCTCAGTTTAATGCTCAAGGCCCCATTGATATACTTTTCAGTGCCAATATCTTCTGGAATTGCCTTCGTAAACAAACCCGTAGGCTATCTTCAAACGTGGTCGCCAGAGACACCGATTTTGGTTGGGTTGTTACTGGTCATATTCAATGTCCCAGTCTTCAAACAAACTCACAATGTAATTTCGTGAACGCTGATTCAAATCCCTTTTCTGAAAAAAGAGAACACTCATGTTTCCGATCTCAATACATTTGAAAAACATTTGCCGAAACGATGTCTCATCGTAAACAACTACGTCACTTTTGTAAGTTGTTTAAATGGGTTTGCCTTATTTCCGCACAAAATGGCAATTCAAGTTCGCCTCGCCTTGGGTCACTTGGTTTTCCTTCTCATGTCATTTTTTGCAGCAGGTAATTGTTTAAACTTTCTGTCGAAAACTATCTTCCCCTTGTGTAGAACCATGGCTATCAGTCACCATCATTTCGCTGTAAGCTATGTTTCACTTCACTCGCTATTTAGTAGGATGGCTACGGCCGCCTTCTTCCCTCTTCCTCACACTTGGAAGCCGCTTTTGGAACCGCTTGAAAATCTGAGTTCTCTAGCATCTAGAATAACTATTCTTACGCATAAACTCCTTCTCAATGTCCCAGCTTCTCTTCTTCGTTCAGAAGAATTAAGCTTTTTCCTGTTGAAAATTGTCGAATTCCGTGATCCTCAAAATTATTCGAAATTGATTACTTGCTTTATTTCATATGTCTTTAAATTGTTTTTTCACGCCCAAGCTACGGATGACTGCATGCCGTGTTACTTGAAGTTCCGCTTTCAGTCTCGGCTGACTGCACTCGCTTTGTTTGTTTATTTTGAACTGCTTGTTTGTCAATCTCGTTTGTATACAAGCCCGGGTAAGCCAAGCAGCCGTTTACTTCCTCTATGCTTGACAAAGGTCAGAGCAAGTTTTCCTTATCTCAACTTTGGCTGACAGCCAACCATTGTCTTGCGAGTTGCTCCCGTAATTTCAGAAGCTGTTCACCTCCCTGCAAAAATAAACTTGTTCTGGCCAAGGACTCTTTCAGATATTTATATTCGTTATCTCGCTGTACTATGTGGGTCAAGGTCGTGTTTACGTATCTCTCCCACTGCTCACACTCGTATCCTATAGCTCTTTCGATCCTTGTTTCATAACATCGTTTCATATTTTTATGCGCTCATGTATTGCACCTGCTTACATATTTGGCACTTTTATTGTTCATTGTTAAACAAACTTATTTTTTCTCGTCGTTACACTCGATGTGTTTTTGCATCTATGCTTGTTACGTCACGTTTCTTGATGACTTAAGTATTTTTCTGATTAACCCTTTTGATGCTTATTATAACTAAAAGTCATTGTTTATGGCTACTAGATTGTTATTATCTATGGCGTTCTTGCTTTCTACTCGCATAGTTCCTTTGTTTATTTGGTATATTCTTATCCTTAATCGATGTACTTGTTTCTATACGCTTTGTTTAAATTTGTTAACTCTCCTTTCGCATCTTGTCGCGATCTTCACTAGAGCTTTATTTCTCGCAGCTTCTAGCTACTTTGTGATTGACAGCGTTGTTAATTCGTGCCCGTCGCCCCCGCATTCTAATAACCCTGATAACTTGCTTCCAATTACACCTGGACAGTTCCTAATAGGTGCTTCCCCTTCTTCCCTTTCTCCCTGTAGCATAGATCTTTGGCGAAATGACCGATTGTTACCCAGGAGGGAAGGGAAGAGTAAGGAATAGAATGATCTCTACTACCAATGGGTATATTATAAGACCTCTTTCATATTGTGTTCTTGTTCTTTGCTGGTGTTTGCTGTTGTCCCCCAACTTGGTGTATTTTTGGAAATACACGGAAAGAAAGAATTAGCTTTTGCTGTTCTTCATTACTTTATATCAGTCAATTTATTTACATTTAATTCCCGCACACACCAACATCGAACTGTTACCTCCTGTTTGCCCCGTGCATTTGTTCATTTTTTCTGTCAGTTTTTTACAGAAACGTATATTCCGTTGAACCAGCCTGACAGCGTTACATCGCTGCCTTCCGAACTTCCATTGCTTCAAGCCATGAAGACTTCTACATTAATCCGCAGGGCGTCGTGTTCTTCAACAACCAACTACTCCGTGAAGACACCACTCCAAGAAGAATTTTGTTTTTGTAAAGTTTTTTCATCTTTATGTATAACCTCTTTGTTTCCTCCCCTTACTCGCCCGCTTCCCCCTCTTCTTGCCTCCTACTACTGCTCGCTTCTCCGTGCGCGCTGCTCGCTCGCTCGTTCACTTCTTCTCGACTAGTCTCCGTGCCGTGAGCAATCGCTCACCCTCTCAAGTGCTCTCAACTTCTTGTTGGACATGCCGTCTAGGCTAGTGTACTTTCGCTGCGTCTAGCAGCCCTCGCTTGTACGTCAGAAGTCAAACCAGTCAGTTGGAGCTCAACTAAAGCTCGCCTCCTCTACTCAAGAGGCAAACTTTTAAATTCGACGCCATGCTCGAGTTTTAGAACCATCCGTCAACAGCAACATCACCTTCTTCATGAAGCAAAGATAAGTACCGACTTCATGTTTGAACCACATTCTCATCGCTTTTAAAAGGCTTAATGCTTTTATTTGGATTTTATAGACAGTGAAAGTTGCTATGTGATAAAATAACTGCTTTCAAGAGATCTTCGTGATCAAACTCAAACTATCAAGTCTAACTTTCAAAATGAAAGATTTTCTGAGATGCTATCTCACATCGAGGGATATTTCTAAAGTACCCACTGTCTATATAATCTAGTTTTCCTCCGAGGGATTCTCTACCCAATTTAAACAACTCATCATTGCTCTGGAACCTTCCAGAACCTACATTTTATCTACCAGTTATACTGTCATGTTTTTCCCACTACATATGGGAATACTTTTTCAAACTAAGGAATCTTCCTTATGAACTGCTATTCAATATCTAATTTTTCTTCCTCCGTTGGGATTTTTCTGGTGGATTCAACTATAACGTACAAGTTTTTCAAGCAATAGACTCTCGCAAATCTAGTGTAACTAGTTATTTTCCACCATTGCAATAACTTTCTTTGCCATCAACTTTTTGTGCTACTACAGTGAAATTTTCAACTTTATCAACAGACTATAGTGAAAACAGTGCCGGTTCAACTTTTCATCCGCGTCGCGCTCGTCCGAGTACAATAAGTAAGGCCATGAACACTCTTCCACAATCCCATTTGATCTTTCCCAAACCCTTTACTAACAAACTAAAATAATAAAATTGTTACATTAGGTCTTTGTTCAATGAGGTGTCACTCTCAGTAAGTGCCCTCCCTTACTTGCTGCACGTACAACGAATTAATGTCTGAAAAACTTCGTGTCTAGTACACGCCTTAAATTATATTGTTTTTCCCTTCTAATTAGGGAATACAATTCTTTCTACTCAAAAGTGAGTTATCTCTAGGTTTCACGAAAGGGGAAATTTGCCCCATTTTTCTCGTGATCCCTACTTAAACATAGGAGTTCTAGAAACTTCCTTTCAATTTTTTTCTTCAGGTTTCACAATAAGTGACCTGCCCTACTTGTATAATCTACCCAAGTATTTCTGTATCAATACAAGAAGTTATAGAAACTTCTATTTCATTCTTCCTGTTTTGTTGTTACTTTCGAAATTGTTATTTGTTCATATTTCTAAGATACCTATGTAGAAATCCTTAAAGTACACATCTTGTACTTGATTTATTGGTTAACTTTAATTACGTCAATTATATTTAAATTTCCCATTGTTAATCTTAACAACATTTCAAAATCTTACGAAGATTTTAAAGCATATAAAAGGTTTAAAACCAAAAGAATTGTTAATTGCCTGGCGCAAGCTTTAAATGTTTTTGGAGCTCTGCGACCCCAATTGTTTATAAAAGTCGAAATTATATATTTGTTACATAAACCACTTCGTTTTACATTGTTAAATAAATTAAGATTTGTTCTTTGCTTTATCATTTCTCTAACATAACGGTTAGGCAAGATCCTGTCTTCCTTGACTCTTCCTAGGTTTATGCCCTCTTTAATAAAAATAAATCCATTGATAAGGTTCTCACCACTTGTTGCATTTGAGCAATAACTCTTAGTTATCAACTTAGTAAAGTCTCTATTAGCTTTAATAGCTAATTCTAACTCGCCAGCTTCCTGCTTGTGGAGATTCTCTCTACAACTTATGGTTGGTTTTTCAAAATTTAAGTGTTTGTCATTGTCTAAACTTTTAGTCGGCGCCTTGCTGGGTAAAAGCTTAGTCACTTCTAAATGCAACTCTTGGTACACATACCAAAATTATTCCCAAAGGTATAATTGCTTTATTCCTTTCCTTCTTGTAAGCATTCGGTCGCTCTTTAGAAATTCTACAATTTCAAGAGCTAAAATATCAAGGCTTATTCAAATTATTTGTACTCTTCAAAATACTTGTTTAGAAACAAACTTCTTTGTACAGATACACAATAAATCTGTTACTCTTTGTCCTGCCAGACCACCACCATTCCCCATAGTAGGTATATTTATGCTTGAGAGGGAATACGCTATAGCAGCTTTCTTGCGAACAGCCCAAGTTCCAGCTGCGTTTCCTGTTAGCTTCGCCCAGGTCCATACCCACTTTGGGTATCGGAAAGCGGATTTGCAGTGGCAGCTGCCTTTGAGTATACTTAAAGTTAAAATTATAACTTCTTTTGGACTCTCGTCCTATTTCTCCATCCTTTTTCTCCAGTCCGAAACCCACTTCTTTTTCTTCATCATCTTCCCTTGGGGGTTAGGTTATTCCCAAGCTAATAATCTACCCAAGAGTCAATACACCAATCATTTATAAAACTCTCTCCGTACTTTTCATACAGTAGAAAGGTGGATATAAGGAAAACCTTCTCACAAAACATGCTAAAATAGGCGAAATATAAAAATTATCCTAGAAGGACGACCAAAGCATATGTTGCGCTTCTCAATGTGAGACACAGAATTGGGGAGTCTGTAAAGGGTCTGCAAAAACCACATTTTATGGTCCTTAAATTAACAGTGTGTGTGATATTCCCAGAAAACTAACTTCATTCTGATAAACTTATGAAGGAATGACCGACCGCTAAACATTGCAATAGTAGCTCAATTGATAATGTCTGGTGATAACACCGAACACCGTTCGAAGAACGGGTACTTCTGCTAGTATATTATAATAGTGAAAGTCTGTGTGTCTGTGTGCTAGTATGTCACTAAAACAGCTGGACGGATTTGGATGAAATTTGAAATGGAGACAGCTTATTCCCTGGGATAAAATATAGGCTGCCTTTCTTCCGTAAATAAATCATTGTGCCCGTGCAAAGGGCAACATAACTGAAAAGTCACCAAAAATACTCAACCGGGACACAATATCGAAGTTGTCGCATAAAGACCGGACAAAGCTCATTTTACGCCCCTCGATGCGAGATACAATTTGAAAGCTTTTGCCTGGAGTGTGACACTATAAGGAAGTGAATCTTGGACTAATGATGCAGCAGAAAATAGGAGAATTGAAGCGATTGCAATGTGGTGCTACAGGAGAATGATGAAGATCAGATGGGTAGATGGGAGTCGAGATATCTTTCTGGCAACTGATAATGAAGAGAAGAGATAGGATGGTAGGACATATACTGTATTAAAACTCCCAGGAATAGCGAGCTTAGTTTTGGATGGGAGGGTCGAGGACAAAATCTGTAGGGGTAGACGAGGGTTAAAGAGATTGCCTCTGATGTAGGGTGTGGTAGCTATGTAGGGATGAAATGATTAGCTCAGGAGAGGGAGGCATGGAGGGATGCATCAAACCAGTCAAAAAACTGAAGACTCAAACAACAACAATCAAGGAATTTTAATTTCTTAGAGAGGCATGTGAGGCAAAAGGGTTTGTTGGAGAATTTCAATCCCTGGGATGGAACGCTGGAAGAGACTGCATAATGTATATCAGCGGCCAAGGTGAGAGATATTTTACTATACGTCTATTAATAGCGACATGTTGGCGTTCAAATCATCAATAGGTGTGACAAAATTACACCCAGAATAGCTTAAGGAAAAATACTTTTAATTCCCCATATTCGGATAGATTTGCCATTCCAGTGTGCAAGAGTGCAGTTCACTCTTCAAACATTATTCGCAAGTTCTATTAATAAAGTGCAATGACACACGCTTAACAGCAGCAGGTGTACATTTAGACAAAACCATTTTTCCCATGGGCAACTGTATGTGGCGTGCTCGCGAGTATCCGGACAACAAAATCGTTATGTCTCAGCAGAAGATGGCAAAACAAAAAACGTAGTTTTCAAATGTGTTCACATAATGTAACATCGTACCCTGCAGACTTTCACTACTCTATAAAACTCTATAAAATTCCCACTTTGCTGCTGATATCAATATACTGTATGTATCTTAATTTTCAGAACTAGAATGGACCCACCTGTAGCCGCGATCGCTGTAATAGATTAGACCAATTATCAGCAATAATTCATCGTCCCCATTGTCTTGATCGCAAGCGAAGCCGCGAGTACCTGCTAGTTTATGATATTCCAGATTTAATTTAAGTGCTTTCCTCTATCGTTCACTGCCCGTAATATAATAGCTGGTTTTGATCTCACTGGCTTTTGTCCTTTTAACAGTGATATATTTACCGATGTTGATAATATACACAGCACAGTCACTTATCAGCCTGAAGAGGCAGCACAAAGTCAACCGACTGCTGATCTAAGTTTAGGACAAGGATGCACATCTTCAACCCAGAGCACCAGACAACGGAGAGCATCCAGCGCTTTAACTTCATACTGCACATCAACCCCACAAGACTGAGAGCTCCAAACCTCTTCAAGTTCCCAGCACTTCGATTTCAAATTGCACATCTACCCCACAAGACTGAGAGCTCCAAACCACTTCAAGTTCCCAGCACTTCAACTTCAAATTGCATATCTACCCCACAAGCAGTGACACCGACTCAGAGCTCCAAACCACTTCAAGTTACCAGCACTTCGACTTCAAATTGCACATCTACCCCACATGCAGGAACACCGACTGAGAGCTCCAAACCACTTCAAGTTCCCAGAACTTCGACTTCAAATTGCACATCTACCCCACAATCAGTAACACCGACTGAGAGCTCCAAACCACTTCAAGTTCCCAGCACTTCGACTTCAAATTGCACATCTACTCCACAAGCAGTGACACCGACTCAGAGCTCCAAACCACTTCAAGTTACCAGCACTTTGACTTCAAATTGCACATCTACCCCACAAGCAGTAACACCAACTGAGTGCTCCAAACCACGTCAAGTTCCCAGCACTTCGACTTCAAATTGCACATCTACCCCACAATCAGTAACACCGACTCAGAGCTCCAAACCACTTCAAGTTCCCAGCACTTCGACTTCAAATTGCACATCTACCCCACAAGCAGTGACACCTACTCAGAGCTACAAACCACTTCAAGTTCCCAGTACTTCGACTTCAAATTGCACATCTACTCCACAAGCAGTGACACCGACTCAGAGCTCCAAACCACTTCAAGTTCCCAGCACTTTGACTTCAAATTGCACATCTACCCCACAAGCAGTGACACCGACTCAGAGCTCCAAACCACTTCAAGTTCCCAGCACTTCGACTTCAAATTGCACATCTACCGCACAAGCAGTGACACCGACTCAGAGCTCCAAACAACTTCAAGTTCCCAGCACTTCGACTTCAAATGGCACATCTACCCCACAAGCAGTGTCACCGACTCCGAGCTCCAAACCACTTCAAGTTCCCACACTTCGACTTCAAGTTGCACATCTACCCCACAAGCAGTAACACCGACTCAGAGCTCCAAACCACTTCAAGTTCCCAGCACTTCGACTTCAAATTGCACATCTTCCCCAGAAGCAGTGACACGAGAAGAAATCTTACCATTTCCTAAGGCACAGCCTCGAATAAGGAGAAATGCAGGACAAAGAAGTAGAAAATGTTTAACATTGACTGACACTCCTGTCAAAATACAGGTTGAAGCAGAGCATAATGAGCGATTAGAGAAGAGCAAATTGACAGAAGTGAAAAATGGCGAAGGCTTCTGCAGTCAAGATACTGAAATTTGATCACTTCGTAAATAGAAAAGGTACTAAAAATACACAGCCCCATTCAAGTTCAGATAGTGATAACGAATCATTTGAAAGTGACTCCAGTAGTTATGAACTTGAAGATGAATGTGACAGTGATACATTTAAGGACATTGTTGAAGTTGGAAATGGGTTCCAGTGTCGTTTAAGGAGAAGAGGTCTATTCGTAGATTTGTTGGAAATATTATAGGATCACGTTCCCATGAAACATGGACTGTGGCATTGCTAGACATGTTACCGAACGAATTATTAAATGGCCTGAAAAAGGAAGATATATCTGAAGTCGATTGTGATCAGGTTGATACCATATTATCAGAGCCAACATTTATAGAGAGAAATGAAAGAATCCTGTGTTTTATTTTAATGAGAGCTTTCAGGGCTTAACTGTTGAATGAGAAATATAGTAGGCCTACCGGTAATATGGGAGACAGAGCTTAACGGTAATTTAAAGCAAATTTTGTTTGTATGGTAACTATTCTTCAAAATGTCTATCATAGGCCTAAGTCAGCACTTGAACTTAGTTTTCAGACATATATATTTGCTCATAAGGGTTCCATTGTTGTTTATCTGATGAATGTTTACCCGCTACGAAGACTGTATCAACTCTACCCATTATGTGTACCAAACCTCCCTTGCATGGGGAGCACTGATCCATATCGCATTACAACAGTAAATGGAATAGTTCATACTAATAGCCTTGTACAACTGAGCACAATGGCAAAAGATAACTAAATAAACGTGAAAAAATTAAAATGGCAGTTTTTATATGAATAGTATTATTTTTCTGAACAACTAAAAAAATACGTATCATAACTCCCCAGTCTCCCCGACATGAGATTAATATACGCACTTGGATGAACAAACGATCATCATTAGATCTATTAGGCCTACCCTTAGGCTAAAAAATTGTTATATCTGAAAGTATGGGTGAAGATATTTACAATATGTACACTTCTTTAGTTGCGGTATTAGTTGAGATAGTTATAGTCTATGTGATGTGATAGGTTGTTAAAATACTTGAAGTGGTGACCGACCGACAAACTTGCTTGTTTACAGTGAATATGTGATTGTAGTTAAATGGTCAATCCAGGTTTTATTGTACAGGCTACTTCTCTGATTGAGTTTTGCGCGTCCTGGTGAGAGCAGTTGTATTCAGGATTATGGAATAACCCACCTCATTTGGGTACAATCCTGTTGACCGACCGAAAAGCTTCAGAACTTTCGTTTACTAAGGCAACACTGAAGATAGCTTCAAACGCCATAATGTATGTCCACCCCTTATTAACCCCGTTACTCAGGGGCGGCCCTAGGGCTGTCATATGGGGGCGCAGAGAATAGCGTCAAACGCCATAATGTATGTTCACCCCTTATTAACCCCGTTACCCAGGGGCGGCCCTAGGGCTGACATATGGGGGCGCAAAGAATAGCTTCAAACATCATAATGTATGTCCACCCCTTATTAACCCCGTTACCCAGGGGCGGCCCTAGGGCTGTCATATGGGGGCGCAGAGAATAGCTTCAAACACCATAATATATGTCCACCCCTTATTAACCCCGTTACCCAGGGGCGGCCCTAGGGCTGACATATGGGGGCGCAAAGAATAGCTTCAAACATCATAATGTATGTCCACCCCTTATTAACCCCGTTACACAGGGGCGGCCCTAGGGCTGTCATATGGGGGCGCAGAGAATAGCTTCAAACACCATAATATATGTCCACCCCTTATTAACCCCGTTACCCAGGGGCGGCCCTAGGGCTGACATATGGGGGCGCAAAGAATAGCTTCAAACACCATAATGTATGTCCACCCCTTATTAACCACGTTACTCAGGGGCGGCCCTAGGGCTGTCATATGGGGGCGCAGAGAATAGCTTCAAACACCATAATATATGTCCACCCCTTATTAACCACGTTACTCAGGGGCGGCCCTAGGGCTGACATATGGGGGCGCAAAGAATAGCTTCAAACACCATAATGTATGTCCACCCCTTATTAACCACGTTACTCAGGGGCGGCCCTAGGGCTGTCATATGGGAGCGCAAAGAATAGCTTCAAACACCATAATGTATGTCCACCCCTTATTAACCACGTTACTCAGGGGCGGCCCTAGGGCTGACATATGGGGGCGCAAAGAATAGCTTCAAACACCATAATGTATGTCCACCCCTTATTAACCCCGTTACCCAGGGGCGGCCCTAGGGCTGTCATATGGGGGCGCAGAGAATAGCTACAAACACCATAATGTATGTCCACCCCTTATTAACCCCGTTACCCAGGGGCGGCCCTAGGGCTGTCATATGGGGGAGCAGAGAATAGCTTCAAACACCATGATGTTTGCTCACCCCTTATTAACCCCGTTACCCAGGGGCGGCCCTAGGGCTGTCATATGGGGGCGCAGAGAATAGCTTCAAACACCATAATATATGTCCACCCCTTATTAACCCCGTTACCCAGGGGCGGCCCTAGGGCTGACATATGGGGGCGCAAAGAATAGCTTCAAACACCATAATGTATGTCCACCCCTTATTAACCCCGTTACCCAGGGGCGGCCCTAGGGCTGTCATATGGGGCCGCAGAGAAGAGTTAAAAACACCATAATGTATGTCCATCCCTTATTAACCGCGTTACCCGGGGGCGGCCCTCGGGCTGTCATATGGGGGCGCAGAGAATAGCTTCAAACACCATAATATATGTCCACCCCTTATTAACCCCGTTACCCGGGGGCGGCAGTAGGGCTGTCATATGGGGGCGCAGAGAATAGCTTCAAACACCATAATATATGTCCACCCCTTATTAACCCCGTTACCCAGGGGCGGCCCTAGGGCTGACATATGGGGGCGCAGAGAATAGCTTCAAAAACCATAATGTATGTCCACCCCTTATAAACCCCGTTACACAGGGGCGGCCCTAGGGTTGTCATATGGGGGCGCAGAGAATAGCTTCAAACACCATAATGTATGTCCACCCCTTATTAACCCAGGTACCCAGGGGCGCCCCATAGAAGTCATATGGGGCGTAGAGTATAGCTTCAAACACCATGATGTATGTCCACCCCTTATAAACCCCGTTACCCAGGGGTGGCCCTAAGGCTGTCTTATGGGGGCGCAGAGAATAGCTTCGTACACCAAAATGTATGTCCACCCCTTATTAACCCCATTACCCAGGGGCGGCCCTAGGGCTGTCATATGGGGGAGCAGAGAATAGCTTCAAACACCATGATGTATGTCCACCCCTTATAAACCCCGTTACACAGGGGTGGCCCTAGGGCTGTCATATGGGGGAGCAGAGAATAGCTTCAAACACCATGATGTTTGCTCACCCCTTATTAACCCCGTTACCCAGGGGCGGCCCTAGGGCTATCATTTGGGGGCGCAGAGAATAGCTTCAAACACTATGATGTTTGCTCACCCCTTATTAACCCCGTTACCCAGGGGCGGCCCTAGGGCTGTCATATGGGGGCGCAGAAAATAGCTTCGTACACCAAAATGTATGTCCACCCCTTATTAACCCCGTTACCCAGGGGCGGCCCTAGGGCTATCATATGGGGGCGCAGAGAATAGCTTCAAAGACTATGATGTTTGCTCACCCCTTATTAACCCCGTTACACAGGGGTGGCCCTAGGGCTGTCATATGGGGGCGCAGAGAATAGCTTCGTACACCAAAATGTATGTCCACCCCTTATTAACCCCATTACTCAGGGGCGGCCCTAGGGCTGTCATATGGGGCCGCAGAGAATAGCTTCAAACACCATGATGTTTGCTCACCCCTTATTAACGCCGTTACCCCGGGGTGGCCCTAGGGTTGTCATATGGGGGCCCAGAGAATAGCTTCAATCACCACAATATATGCCCACCCCTTATTAACCCCGTTTCCTAGGGGCGGCCCTAGGGCTGTCATATGGGGGCGCAGAAAATAGCTTCGTACACCAAAATGTATGTCCACCCCTTATTAACCCCGTTACCCAGGGGCGGCCCTAGGGCTATCATATGGGGGCGCAGAGAATAGCTTCAAAGACTATGATGTTTGCTCACCCCTTATTAACCCCGTTACACAGGGGTGGCCCTAGGGCTGTCATTTGGGGGCGCAGAGAATAGCATCAAACACCATAATGTATGTCCACCCATCCTTTAACTCCGTTACACTGGCCTTAGGGTTATCTTATGGGGGCGCAGAGAATAGCTTCAAACACCATAATATATGTCCAACCCTTACTAACCCCGTTACACAGGGGCGGTCCTAGTGCTGTCATATGGGGGGCGCAGAGAATAGCTTCAAACACCAGAATGTATGTCCACCCCTTATTAACCCCGTTACCCAGGGGCGGCCCTAGGGCAGAGGAACATCGTACCCTTAGCATCTTATCGCATGCATCAAAGATATTGACTAAAATAATTTACAGACGAATAAAAAGCAAAATAGAACAACATCTGAATGAAGATCAATTTGGCTTTAGGCAGAACAGAGGAACAAAAGAAGCTATATTACTAATTCGAGAAGTAATTGATAAAATGATGGATATAAAGAAACCACTTTACATTGCCTTTGGGGAACTTGAATAAGCATTCGATAACGTGAATTGGAATATTCTCATGGAAAGTTTGACTAATATTGGCTTGGATTACAGTGATAGACGGATAATCTATGAACTTTATAAAAACCAAAAAAGCATTGTGGACATATGCGGAGTAGTGCAAGAAGCTTGTATTCACAAAAGAGTTAGACAGGGATGCAGCTTATCGCCTGCACTTTTCAACTTATATATTGAGAAAAGCATTGAGGAATGTAAGACAGTTATGAGAGGAGTTAAGATCAACGGAGTAGCAGTCAAGACAATAAGGTTTACAGACGACATAGTAGTCCTGGAAACCAGTGAAGAGAAACTGCAACATGCACTCACGGAAATGCACAGGATTCTACATGAAAAATATAATATGAAAATCAATATTAAAAAGACGCTAGAGAACAACTTAATGCAGCTATTCACATAGCTGGTGCTCCACTTAAGCAAGTTAACACTTTTACCTATCTAGGGAGTAAAATTACTTCCACTGGAAAAAGTTCAACTGATATTCAAGTTAGAATTGCCCAAGCCAAAATTGCATTTAATAGCAAAAAATCCCTTCTGACTTCAAAGAATATATCTATTGAGACCAGGACTAAATTTATAAAATGTTGTGTGTGGAGTGTAGCCTTGTATGGCTCAGAAGCTTGGACAATGGGATGTGCTGATAAAAGAAGACTTGCAGCTTTTGAAATGTGGTGTTGGCGGTGGATGGGAAAAATTCCATGGATCGCAAGAGTGACGAATGACGAAGTGCTCAAAAACATTAATGAAAAGAGAGCATTTCTCAAAACAATACGGAAACGACGAGACCAACTGATAGGACATCTCTATCGCCACAATGACTTTATGGCAACTATGTTAGACGGCAAAATTCGGGGCAAGAGGGGAAGAGGGCGACCGAGACTGCAATACATCAAGCAGATCATAACAGGTGTTAATGTCCATTCATACAGAGACATGAAGAGACTGACTGGCGACAGGGAAGAATCGAAGAGGAGGATTGCTGCCGACCAATCTACGGATTGAGAACATGAATGAATAAAACACACCACGTTCAATGGATAAGCCACGATGGTGTATCATAATCCTCAACGTGTGGCCTATCCTTCAGAATATAGAAACACAAAAGTACGCATTGATACCGCGTTTTATGACAGCATTATGGATGATGACATATTTTATGATCCAGGCCATCACTATTGTAAATCCTGTATGCTAAATTTTGGTTTTCAAAATAACATATCCACGCAAGTGATTCATAAACCATGGTACGGTTTAACCATGAATCAAGTGATTGTTAAATTAGTTGATGAGGATTATTTTGCAGATTTTTGGTGTACATTATGTACAAAGCCCCTGTTTAATGTTTATTTTCCAATAACCTCTCAAATGTTTTGTTTTCATATTTATAAATTTCCAGCTGAGGAACGAATCACTTCATATCGGCAACAAGCATTTCACCAACTTTGTCTTAGCTTACCTATCAATCAATATTCACCTCATAGAATGAGATCTGTTAGAAACTAACAACAACATGTCATGATTATGGCTATTTTTGTATTCATTCGGCTTTCAGGTGCATACTTGACGTTTACAATACATTTGGCTATTTTTTGTTTGTTTTAGTTTATCGTGGATTTACGTTGATAAACACATACACACTGGTTTGAATTTGTAGTTTTTTATTTTGTTTCTTTCTTGGTTTGTTGAATGTAGACATGGTTATTAAATGCATAGCGTGTTAGCTTTACCTTTTTATAGGCTACCAACAGCATTCAGATGTTTGCTCTTAGTATCTGTTGATACTATTTATTTATTTAACAGAATGCAGTGTGAATTTGCACGACCACAGGGCAAACGAATACAAGTCATTCAACAAGGGGATTATATGCTAATTCCCATTGACAACAGAGACATAAATTTACCTCCAAGAGATCTTGAAAATGATTCACACTTAATTTTGATAAAACATTTCCTATTAAATAATTTCCAAATGTATGTTTTGACTGAAAATGATACAAACATTATTATATTTTTGTTAATTTATCCAATACTATCTACAACTTTAGGTCATAAACGCTCAGGCTTTAAAAAACATTTCACTTTGATGTACATACAAAGTTATTGTTGTTGTTGTTGTTGTAATATAAGGACGAGAGTGCTAAAAAGTAACACTCTTTTCTTTGGTTATAGACAACCATGGACCCCTTGAACGCCATTGGCCAAGATTGTGGCTTTGCACGCAAGAAAATGAGTGAATTGCCTACGCAAACACCCTTTCGCATACATAAAATTCAAAAATTAAAAACCAGATTTGGTGAACGAGCTCTTTGCATTTGTCAAGACTTTGAGACATTTCTTCCCACACGATTTAATAACCTACCTGATAAAGTCATGGAAGATGTCAATTCCAGTATTCATCCTGTTTATTTAATCTATGAGGGTGAAAAAAATAATCGTTGCATGGTTCGTTTTGTAAAATTAGAAAACGAATAATCATTGTACGCTAGCTGTGACTTTTTGTTTATTCATGCCCTACTCTTTATATATATATATATATATATATATATATATATATATATATATCACCGCGGACAGGCCAACAAGGACCACGCAAATATCACTTCTTTATAGGTCTAGTTTCCTTCTTTCTCTTCCAGAAGTCTTTCAACCTGGTCGACTGCGCAGCTCTTCTTTCAGCAGTCCATTCTCCTCTGTTGAGATTCTTCTTCTCTCCGACAAGAATTTTGAGACCAATTTTTTTTTCTGTACTCTATTCGATTTAGACAATCTTCTTCAGTAATTTTGAATTTTTGAAGTTCTCCTTTCATTTGTTTTACATAGCCTCCTTGTCCTTTATAGTTCCAGATTTTATCAAAAATTTGTTTGTTTAACCTTGAGCAATCCATGCGGACCATATGTCCGTAGAACTGATGTCGCCGTTTTCTGATCATCACTTCAAGGTTGTCGATTTTAGTATAAATTTATGCATTCGATCTCAGTCTATAACCTTCCTGTGTTTTCCTAGGACCATAAATCCTTCTTAAAATTCTTCTTTCTATCTTGAGCAAATTCTCCATTCCGGTTATATTTGTAGTTTCCATGCCATTAAAGATGACTGGTCTAACAACAGTATTAAAATGTTGTAATTTTGCATTGATAGACAGGTTCTTTTTATTGTACATATTTTTTGTACAAAAATTTTATCTTTCCAATTTCCCTTTTTTGTTCTCGATTGCCAATTTATCCGTCCCATTGCTACTAATTATTTCTCCAAGATATTTATATCGGTCAGTGACCCTGATGCTCCCATAATTTGTTTTTATCATTTTCTTAGTGTATTTCTGATCACTTGTCATCATCTCTGTTTTTACCAACGAAATCTGTAAGCCTGCTTTTTCCGCCGTTTTTTTTAACTGATCAATTTGGTTAATAGCTTCTTGTTCTGATTCAGCAAACAACGCTACGTCGTCAGCAAATGCTAAACCTTTGACTCTGAGGTTCTTATTCTTTGTACCAATTTTAGCACTTGAATCGTTCTTCTCCCAAAACGTCCTCATGACTTTATCCAAGACCAAATTGAAAATCAGTGGTGATAGACTCTTCCCTTGTCTTAGCCCAGTTTTTACCTCGAAAGGCTCGCTAACTTCATTTAAAAATTTGACTCTGGAAATCGTATTAGTTAATGTAAGTTTTATTAAATTTATGGTTTTTTGATCAACTTGGTATTCCTTCAATGTGTCAAAAACTGTATCCCTATCCACTGAATCATACGCTTTCTGAAAATCAACGAATGAGATAAAGATATTCTTTGGCCTGTTGTTGTAATATTTTAATATCAATTTTAAACTAAGAATTTGTTCTGCACACGATCTATTCCTTCTGAAACCTCCTTGGAACTCGACAAGCTGTGGTTCGATCTGTGGTTCAAGTCTGTTTAAAAGTAATTTGGCAAATATTTTATATGTGACAGACAACAATGAGATCCCCCTATTACTATTGACATCAATTTTTGAGCCTTTTTTATGTAGTGGATGAATTAAGGCGATTAACCAGTCTTCTGGAATTGCTTCCTCAATCCAAATTTTCTGGAATAGATTTGTCGTCGCTGTTAAAAATTCATCATCTACAAGCTTCCACATTTCTGCAATTATTCCATCCTCGCCAGAGGCTTTATTATTATTAAGTGAGTTGATAATACATTCAACTTCATTTTCATCAGGGGGCGTAGAGTCAAAATTTTGTGTTGTAAATTTGAAACTCAACTTGTCTGTCGGTTTTGGACAATTTAACAACTTCTCAAAATACGCAGCCAAGATATCACAAAAATCCTTGTTGTTTAATGCTAGCGTACAATCTTCCCTTTTGAAATTTAAACTCGGCGCTGAATATCCAGTGATTTCATTCTTAAATGCTCTATAAAACAATCGTGTGTCATTTTTCTTAAAATTGTCGTCCATTTCCATTATTTGGTCGTTCATATATTTTCATCGAATCGTTCTTAAAGTCTGGTGGGCCATTTTCCTTAATCTTTGTACTTCCTCTAAATTTTCTGGAGTCTTGTTCCCGTTCCACTTGTGCCAAGCACAATGTCTTTCTTTGATCACTCTTTCACATTGTTCATTCCACCAGGCATGTTTCCTATAAAAGTTCAACGGTGCAATTTCCTGAGCTGGTTCAAGAAGGTTATTAGTTATATTAATAACTATAATAAAATAAAATTATTTTTGGTGCTTAACAGTTTGACGTTTATTAATTGTTGCTCAACGTTTATAATGGTAAATAATAATAATAATAATAAATTTTCTAAACTTTTGCTTGGTGGTGGAATTTTTTGTTTGTTTTTTGAACCCTAAGTCATGTCAATACACTAATGTCTATGAAGAGCATAGGTGAATGCTAATTTTGTAAGTACTCTTAATTGGAGAATTTCTTTTAGCCTTAGGCTATGTGAATAGAATTATGCCTATGATGCATGTTTATAATTAGTTTACCTTTTTTACTTTTCATGTACATAAATAGTTCTTTTAAATAATGCACTTAAGACTCGCTTGTTCATTCAGCACCCCCTTATGCACCACAGCCACAAGTAAGAAATAAAAAGTTAGAGAGACATATTTTAACAAGAAATCTATAAAACACTATTTACTAAATAAATAAATAAATAAATAATTTAAAGTTAACGTCACTGCAGACATGGTTTTGCACTAAACCTTGTTTTTTTCTTTTATTTCAAATTATAATAACATGTTATTTTATTCAATAATAAGCGTTTTACAAAAAAACATGGTTCTACAGTAGATAAAGATTTCATACGCCAGTATCACGTACTTTTAAAACATGATTTTGGTTTACCTGTGGTTGCAGTGCATGAGGGGAGGGGGGTGTTAGTTTAACAACAAGCGAGTCTTAAGCACATGACGTTTCAACTTACTTTATGAATAATAACATTAATTATGGACTCTTGTCCTTTTTTATTGTTTTTGATTTAAAATAGCACTTATAGAAATTTTTATAAACATTTTGATTATTATTATTATTATGATGTTACTATTGATGAATGATGATGGACTTTTGTCCTTTTTTGATTGTTTGTGATTTAAAAATAGATTTAGTACAAATTGTATTTTTTATTTAATTATTTTTATAATGATCATAGTGATACTATTGCTGAATAATCATGTACTGCTGTCCTTTTTTTGTTTGTCATTTAAAATAGGTTTAGTTCAATTAACATTTATACGATTTTTATACAGTTTATTTATAATTATAATAATGAAACTAATTGGTGAATAATAATGAAAAAAACACAACATAGACTCTTGTCTTTTTATTTATTTTTGTCATGATAACAGTGATACTATACATTTTTAAAAATAAATTCAAAATGTTAAAGTCAATATCTAGATAAAAGTAATTTGCTCTTCATAGCACAAATCACTATAAATGCTGCCATTCGTTCTGGTATACTGGCGTCTGAAGCTGTTAATCGTTGCTTGGCAATGCTTAACAAGACTTTGTCGGCAATGCGTCTTAGTGTGGGATCACTGTTTTCATAGGCATTATCGTGATTAAGGCATGCATGATCCAAAGCATTGATTCCCATATCCCCTCTCCTCAAACGATCTTTAAGACGAGTACCAGGGCCGCAGAAGCTGTAAGCAGGTAAGTGAGCTTCGAATGGTAAGTTTTTAATGATGTTATCAATAATTCCACGGCCAGTACACCTGGGACATAGAGGTTTCAATCGGTGAAAAAAACTTTTTTTTGTTGTTGTTCTTGTTATTTTTTCTTCTTCTTCTTCTTCTTCTTCTTGGTGTTGTTGTTGTTGTTGTTTGTCGGTGGTTGCTGACAAGCATGGTAGGTGGTGGTTGTTTTCCGCATGACAGCCATGGAATGATGAAACAATGTCTTTACACTGAGTTTTATGACCATGATATAATTTCATTAATTGGCATGTGGCACACTGTAGAATGGAAGGTATTTTTGCCATGGTTAATTGCTTGTGATGGAAAAAATGACTGCATGGTTGTAGTTCACTCAAAACAGGGTCGTTAGTCCACTCGGCAGGCGCCTTTTCCCAAATTTCTTTCACAGCGTTGGCAGCAACATAAAAAAGAAATTACTTAGGTAGCGCTAATAATTCATGTTGTGTAAAGCTAATAAGTTTTTTCCTGCACACAACGAACTTTCCAATAGCCTTGTCGATTGTAGTGACGTCCATGTTTATAACGTTGATGTTATCACACCACGTGTACAAGTCTCACTGCTATCACTGGACGATAACCTTTCAGTTTTAATTTTATTTAACAACTCCCAACATGCACTGGTGGTGAGCCAATGAAACAATTGCCATGCATGCGCTAAGGCTTTATTCTGAATATTGTCGCAAGGACAAGTGTCCATGAGCGTTTGCAGGGATGGACAACCCAGATCTAAAAGGTCAATACATTGACAGTGAGAGGGTAAAAATGGTTAAAGCCACTGGCGTTTTTCACTCCCTTTAACAAATAAGACATTGGCCGAGGACAAATGGGCTTTCATGACCATGTCAAGATACTTGTAAGAAATATCACCCTTTTTCCATGCTAATTGCAAATGATTTTCAAACCATTGGCTCTGCTTTTTATCTTTTTCACTAAGCAACTCGAAAGCAAAGGGAGGTTTAAACACCAAATGAATAGGGTTAGACACCCAAAACGTACTACAATCGATAAAAGCTACTTCCTTAAATATAAATTTGTTGTCTGCAATTTTAAACCCCTGACAATCCACGACGAGTGTACGCATCATGCTTTTATTTTTACTTGTTACCTCGTTGACGTCTAGTCAACAACTAACCCATGACATGGTTTAACATGGCAAAAGTCAAAGGACCTCAGGAGAAAAAATATGAATTCAACAACAGGTTAATATTTTTTACTCTAGTATACAGGTTTTATTCATGACATAAAAAACACTTACACTTTTATTACAAAGTTTGTTTGCTTAATCTGGAACAGCATTCAAATGAATAGTTTGCACATACGGTCCACAGGTATCTCCTAGTTTTGCAGGGTCTGGTACAATGACATGGTAATTCAAACTCCATTGAATATTGCCCACATCATAGCGATTGAGGTAAGGGCAGGATGGACTCCATCGCTGATGATCGCTAAATGGTCGATCCCCAATTTCCCAGTTTCCAATTTCAATGCTACAAAAAATACACTTGACCACATCCCCACGTTTTAAGTAATAAAATCCACTTGCTGCCAATTCTCCACAATCCATAAAGGGAACTGTCCATGTTTCAAAGGTTTTCAGACGATTAAATTCACATTTTAAATTCCATGGTTTGTCACGTTGTTCTTGTTGTAGTTTATGTTGCTTATTGAGGGACACATGATGTTTGTTGTTGTTGTATGTGCGCACAGTGCCAGAGCGTAACAGATACTCTGCATGCAGACGCTTATCACCAATCCTATGAATGATGATTTTTTTCACCCGACCACAGCTGGCTTACATGCTGGTGACATAATTGGACAATGGATGATATTTCACTTGTCTGGCATGAATAATCAAACAGTAGGCACTGTTATGGTCTGATAAATTTTCTTGTGTTTCATAATCTACCCTCAATGGTGGTAATTTTCATAGATTCTTCTAGATTTGAACACTCGAAAACAATCAGTGGTGCTTTTGCTTTAAACCCTTGTGGCGACAACCTAGGGCAATCCTGTTTTTCATAATAAGACGATTCAAATTTAGCAAACATATCATAAAGGGGGGCAAACTTATTTTTTGAAAAATTGAGTTCCAACCCATCATTGGGAAAGCAAACATTATTTAAAAATAGTCGTATATTTCTCAAGTGAATGTGATCAAACAAGGTGACATCTTTGCTTTGTTGGTATTTTCTATTGGTTTGAAAACCAATAATAACATACAGGGGTCTCTCGGTAGAGCGAGCCGATTTGACACTCCAACTATGAGTGTCAGTGGTAGGTAGCAAGGGGTATTCATGTAGACTCCAACTTCGAAAGGCGATAGGCAAGGCTTTATCTTTTTGCACCAAATTTAACATGCTTAGCTTTTTACGATCCGAGAGCGTCACATGGGGCACTTTCCGTAGTAATCGAAGCAGTTGAAATTTTGAGTCTATCACTTGGTCAGAGGCTCCTTTTAGTGCATTATAATCACTGTGGTCTCTCACCAGATACAAACTTTGTCTTGCGTTTAAAATAATACGCTTGTGATCTTCGGCAAAGCCAAGGAGTAATTTTAAGGGTAGGAAGCCTGTAAAAGTGCCATCGGTATGAACTAGCCAGTCATTGCTACTGTTGGGACACCATCCTGCCATAGAAAGCGTTTTACTTTCCTCCTCGCTATAGGATGGATATAATTTCATAAGACTAGTCATGCCCACATTTCGAGTCATATCTATGACAATATCATTTATCACATAACGTACTTCAGAAAACAGAAAATCCAAACCATGATTCGCCAACGCGGACGTTGTGGGTGTGCTGCCATCTGCTTTCATCAATATACCCTCAATTTGAAGGACACTTTCATGAGGTACAGTAAAAATATCTTGATTGTTAATGATGAATTGAATCTCGTCATTGTTATTCAATCCTGTTGCTTGAGGTTGATAGGAATGCATATCAATGCGCACGACGCCATCTTCCACTTATATGGGATTTAGCACTTGCAACAGCTCCTTGTTCATGATTGGGGTGTAACGTATAACCAATGCGTTGTAAACGTTGTCGGTTTACTCGTGTCAACCGTTTAATACACGGTGGACAACTAACTGACCTCGTAGACGTTGTTGTTGCTTTATAGATAAATTTCATAGCGTCTTTAAAACCAACTTGTAGGTTACAGGGGTGTTGGCGTCCAAAGCAATCAGTTGTTGCTTTCTATTCACTGAGCGTAAGGTAATATTACTAATATTGCTGACACACACAGGATGATATAGAACCAGTGAAGGGTTTTCACGAATAATATAGCCACAAGGAGTGGTGACAATAAAATCATACAGGGAATGGCTTGGTTCTTGATTTGTAAATACGTCTCTAATAATATAGCAAGTCACAGAAATGTGATGGTCCTCGATGAATTTCACTGGATAATCTGAATCATGGGGTTGGTGAGCTGCCAACACTCTTGGTTTAAATCCTAGTAAAAGACCAATAGAATGAAGTCGTGTTTCAAAGTCAATGTTAAACGTAGAGGAAATACGACAGCGATGAGTAATCGTATTGGCTGTAAGTTGAAATTTGTGTGTCCCATCCGCAAATGGTTTGACACCTAATTGTTTTATCATCGACACGCTAATGGCTTCATGCACATTGTCTATGGTATAACCTCCAGGAGGTAGTCTCAACATAAAATCATCATAATAAAATTTGTCATTAATATCCAGTTGAATATTGTAAATGCTATTGAAACTTTCCAAATAAATTAATCCTAGCACATAGGATTGTTCTGGATGCAATTCGATGGGGGGGGGGGGGGAAATCCAGGTACACTTCAGGACCGCGGCTGTGCACGGTAAAGGTCTTGGCGTTGACATTCGTAATGACGAAACTGTTGGCTTAACGTGACCTCTTATATAAGAAATGTAAACACAAACGTCCACACTGTTGACTGTTAAAGGTTTGTTGACGATTCACGTTATAGAATATCTTTACGCGGTTTCCCAAATAACGTAGCAACTCGATTGGGGGCGGTAAATTTCCATAACTGTCAAAGTACCATACTGTGGAACCTTGTTACACATAGGCTACAAAATGGGTTCCTGGGCCTGCATAATCATCTAAATTCATCATGACTCGTTCTTCTTTCCACGGTGTTTTGGGTAATTCATTTCACATAAATACACCTCGAAAATGAGAAATATTTAGTTGTTTGGCATAGCTTTCCACTTTATCATGGGTCATGGCATGACGAGGCAGTTGCCTTAAGTGCTTATCGAAGATGGATTTTTTTTTTCTTAGACGATAGACCACTACCTTGTTGATAAATGACTGGCGTTAAAGGATTGCCATTTCTAGCTCCCATAGCAATAGCTTCTAACGTTTTATTGTGTGGCTCGCTTTCTTTGAGTTGTTGCTTTCCTTGCTCTACGGCCTTTATGGTTTTCGCTACAGCAGTGGGTCCACCCAAAAGGGACCCCAAAGCTGCCAAACCTGCAAATAAAGCCGGCAACCCCCCCCCCCCCCCCCCCCCCCACGCTTAGCAACAGGAATGACTCGCCCAAGTTTTTTCTTTCTTTCTTTTCTTGTTATCGATGCATTATGGTGCGATCTCGGGGCTGTAGACAATCGAACCGCTTGTAAAGCTTTTTCGATAGCCACTCTTTTTAGAATTTTATTTTTTTTAAGTTTTAACACCGGGTGTGAGACAGATCGACTTGGTTTCCGACCTGGCTTTTTTCTCTTTTTGAGATTTGTTTCAGTCATGTTCATTGCATATCTTTTTTTCACCATGGTGCTACTTGGTGAACCTTTCACAGCAATCATTCGATAACAACTAACGTAGAGAGACTTATTTCATAGCAGTATATTCCATTTCTATATAAAGCGGAAAATCATTCACAGTACAGAGTGTGTGAAATACAAAGCGTTATGGGTAGGTTTTACAATAATAAGGAATCTGAGCACACGGCTAGTTCTCACCTGGTGAAGAGCTGGAACGGACCTTGGAGGAGCAGAGCCGATGGCCACGAATAGCTAATGGGGCTCCTCTGGGTCTAGCTTTTAAGGCCTTCCTCCACTGCTTGGTCAGCGTTTCCTCACTGTCGCTGCTCCAGATAGTGTGTTTATGTATGTATTTTGTAAGCGTGGCTGTCAGCAGTATTGCTGGGCCTGCTTGTGTTGCGGAAGTATGTGAGGCTTATGGTATGCCTATGAGGGTGGTTTTGGTGAAAATATGAAGGGGTGGGTCTTAGGGGTACTGCCCCTGGGCTGTACAAGACCTCCTCGGCCTTTGTTCGCGGCCTCGCGAACGGGAAATAGACTAGGCGTGTCGGCGTAGTGATTCTTCTTCTTCTTCTTCTTCTTCTTCTTCTCGTGCCTCTTCTTCTTCTTCTTCGGTGTTGTGTGGATGTGTAGATGTCGTGTTGTCCTTCTGGTGATGTGAGTTTAGCGTGTGCTCAGAGAGGGTGGGTTTTGGGTGTTGTACATATACATAGTGAATTTTGATTAACATTATTGTCTTGATGTTGATGCTGTTAGTAAGAAAACAAAGAAAAGAAAAAAATACATAGGTATGTGCATATTGGTGCCATGCAGGCAGGAGAAAAAAGATGGTTGGACGGGTGGTTGTGTCGTCCGCCCTAGTGTGGGAAAAAAATTGCTCCCTGCATGTACCTCGTGTCTATAAATATAGGCAAAGTATTGCATAAAATGTGGAAGAAAAATAGAAAAACAGGTGCCCCAGGGTGTAAGTTAAAGGGATATATCAGAATGATTTATTGTTGTTGGGATAAAACAGGACACCTTCACAATTGTAACGTTAGTAGAAAGAAAGGAAAGAAAACAGTATATTTCGTGTTAAATGGTGTGCCATGTAAGTATGTATACACTTGGGCGTTGATATTGTGTATATGGCTTGAATTTACAATGTTTGTACAATTATCTTGTAATATAAAATACTAATCTATATACTTATTACTATTCCGTCTCGCTCATGAGCCTGGTACCTTATCTCGCTCACTTTCACCTGGCCGTTCTCTTACCTCGCCTCGTACGTACCTTCTCCATTCATTCCTGGCCATTTTCTATTCGGCGCTTTGCTGTGATTTAGTGGCTGTGCCACTAATTCCTAGTTATCGTGAATTTTCTCCCGTGGGTGAGAAAATTGCACATTGGAAGCAAGGGAGAGCACTTACAAACTCTGCGCTGGCCCTGGCCACCGTAGGTCGATCATTATTTAAGCGTTTTCTATTGTGTTTGCGCCAGTAGCGTTCAGTGTCCCACGAACACTTCGCGTTACTGATGCGTCGCCGTCACCTTATCGGCGCGACTGAAATCGCTGAAAAGTGCATATGTTTGTGTGACATTTAATTTATGTGTTGATTTGTTTTCTTTTTGTGTTGGGGGATTATATACAAGGGGTGTGCACATATATGTCTTCTTTTCTCTGTAAAGTAAATACATTAGTGCACTTTCATGTGGCATTGTGCCACCGATGTCGCCTACTTGTTAATCTGGAAAAAATATATAGTGGATTATCGTGATCACGTATCAACTGCCAAAAAACCCTCCATGTCTGCTATGTTGCATGTACATTTCTATATGGCGCCGTCTAAATCTAACTTATTCTATGCCGGCTAACACTTAGTTTACCTTACCCTATAATTTGTGCTGATGTGAAGTTGTCCGTATTCTCAGTGTATCTCAGTGTATAAGTGTATGTGTTCGTGACGTCACCTTTACCTTAGCATGATAATTCTTGTGCTTTTCTTCTGCGGTTGACTGTATCGTTGGAGCTCTTGCTGAAATACAATACATGATTAATAACAATGCCCTTGGCCAAATATTACCAATACGCGCCTATGTCACGCAGCGCTGTTTTACGGGTCGGCTTGGATGGTGCCACCGCCCTTGAGACCTCTTCGGACGTCTCGTGTGTTACTGCGGTTGGTCAGCCTCGGTTGCTGTACCGTTCATTGTTGGCATGTAATCGGACTTACCCTAGACGGTGCCAAACGCCCTGTGTCGCGTTCGCATATACTAACGTACAAACCAGAACTCTAGTGGGCTACATGTGACTGGGATTTAATTATTTGTGTCTAATAGGTATTGTGTAATCTGCCTTGCCAATACATAGGCCTTCCTATTACAATTAGTCAATACGGATAAAACTTTTACCAATTTAACATATACGCTGTGTCTTGTAATCATCAAATGTCGTACGACACGGAATGCGGTGGAATTTTGCCACCCTTTTAAAATCAGATTTTCTCGGCCGGATTTCGAACTCAGTAGCATGAGCCACCGAGAAAAAAATCTCTACTTTTAAAATAAAACCAAGTCCCCGATTCTTGGATGTTCCGGGTAATCTCGAGAACCACTGGATGGATTTCGATGCGGTTCTCACTATTCTGTAAAGAATTTCTCGAGGACGGTTTCTGTAGAAAAACATTCGTTCGTGACCTAAGGAAGCCGAGTAACGATTTCAGTGATTTAAGTCGAAGAAAAGACCTGTCGTCCGCGCACCTTTTAAGCTTACGTTGGGTAAACCGCTAAAAATATCTGTATACTATGATTGTAAGAATTGTTCAGAATGAAAAGTTGTACAAAGTGCCGGACAGCATATCTCTGTCTTCAATACATCGCTCACCTAATAACCAAAACTAACCCCATGGCACTACAGCCCTTGAAGGGTCTAGGCCTACCAAGCGACCGCTGCCCAGCCATTGGCCTGCAGATACTGGGGTGACACGTGGTCAGCGCATCGAGTCCCCTCTGCTGTAATCATGGTTTTCGTGACCGGGGCGCCGGTTCACTGTCAGACAGCTACTCAATTGTCCTCACGAGGCTGAGTTCACCCCGTTCCAGCCCTCACGTCAGTTTCTGAAATCCCTGATGGAGCCGGGAATCGAACCCAGAGCCTCCGGGTGAGAGGCAGGCGCTCTACCCCTACCCCACGGGGCCGACACATCGCCCATTATAAGTGTTTTTATCACCCCATTTGCAGCTTCGTTCCGCAGAATACACAGTCAAGTTTGGATTGGATGGAAGGAAGATTTGTGTTTCATGAACCTCGCATTCTTAAATTACGTCTGACAAGAATTCGTAGCACATGCTATCTAATGATAATATAATTAATTAATAATGCCGAGACGGAAAACGGATATAGGTCGTAGGCTATTTCATTGAAATCGAAAAAAATCGCCTTTTAAGCTTACGCTGGGTAAAGCGTTAAAGATACCGGGCGAAGCCTGGGTGGGTTGCTAGTAATAATATATTTAAAGTCGCTAATCCTCCCTGCTCGGCTCACCCACGGAGCTCTGACGCATCTCAAATGCGAAGTGGGGCTTTGCTCTTTTCAGTGACCCCCTTCAGTGTAATGTACATATAGTGTAAGGGACTGATAAACAGATATGAAATGACTCTGTGAAGGATCATTCCTCTACCGTCACAAGGACGGTGCCTGGTAGCTAAACATACTTTGTCAGCAGATACAACTGGGGATGGAGACAGGTGACCACTAACTTGGGTCTAATTAAACAAGGGATTTTGGAAGGAAATCGGCTGTAAATTTGTTGAAAGGAACCGTCCCGGCATTTGCCTGGTGGTGAAAATGGGAAACCACGAAAACCATTTTCAGGACGGTCGAGTTGAAATTCAAAGCCACGCTTTCCCGATGCCAGCGAGACTAGAGTTAGCGCTCTCGGCCACCGTAGTCGGTCAATAATAATATTAGCAATCACAACACAATTTTGGGATTGGATAAGAATTGGCACTCATACAGGGAAGGCGGCCGAAAAGCTTGTATTGAATTTACAGGTAGTGCAGCATTTGGATGTTATACACATGAAAAAAAGTTTTGCATATACTTACCACATCGAGCAGCGGTGGTACAAGACTTCCTCCAGGAGTCCACGATTGCACGAATGGAATGGCCTGCGATGTCACCGGACATGAACTGTATCGAACACGTCTGGGATATGCTGAAGCGTGCTATTGCTCAGCGTCCACGCCTTCCCATAACCCACCAAGAGAGCATCGAGGCCGACGTCAAAGAGTGGGATCGCCTGCCTCAAGAGGACCTGGACAACTTTATCTGTGGTACCGGTATGCCACGGCGAGTAAGAGCTCTGCTGGACGCCCGTGGTGGCCATGTCACAGGATGGCAAGATGGCAACACATATCAGTAGCTTACCTGTTTAACAGGCCGGCCAAATGTCTTCCTGTTACTAATTTTCTTTTCACACATGAATAAAGTCTGCAGGATTTGTCAGAATGCCGTCTCTTTTGTAATAACCTCGCCCACAATCCCACATACGCTCTGCAACATGGCAAACAAGTGTTATGTAAAACTCTTTTTGATGTGTTTATTTAGCAGCGTTGTGGAGAGCGAACATGGTCCCTAGGGCAAAGAAGTGCGGGCCTGTCCATCTTTGTTCCTTTCTTGACATTCTTTAAGTATCAAGTTAGCATTCCCATTTTCAAGCTACCCCTCCCCCACAAAAAATATATCTGTGGAGTTTTATTTTTATTTAGGTCTACAGTACATTGTAGTTGTTGATAATCAGGCTGCAGCGAGAGTTGATGGTTGGTTTAAGGTTGTTACAGGAGTGAGGTACGGCTGTAATATTTCACCACTACTGTTTATTTTATATAGGACTATTTGCTGAAGGCATAAACTGTACGGGTGGATTCAATTAGGTGGAAACCAGGTAAGCAGTCTGGCCTATGCTGATTGCCTGGTTGAAATGACAGACTCCGTCGAAAGCTTACAGGCCAACGTGTTAGAACTTGCAACAGAATTGTAGGGAATGTGGTATGAAAATCAGCATTCCAAAGAAAAAGGAAGCTTGTAGTTTAACGTGACCGTTAATCTCGCGATCATGTGCCACGGGACCACCTTTTCACGTGTAGGCTAATCCGAACCACAGGACATGGCATTTAATTTCGAAAATCTCACATGCATTCTAAAGATGAAGGTTATGTCGGTAGGGAAGAAACGCAAGAAAATAAAATGCCAGATAGGAGGTTCTAATTTGTAGCAGGTGGATCATTTTAAATAGGCTACTGTACTTAAGCTGTGCATTCTCTTAGAATAACTGAGTCAGGTGTAGGAAAGCTAATGAAGTGAGCTTTCAGTTGCGATCTACAGTATTCTGCAAGAAAGAAGACAGTGTAGCGACAAAACTCTCCCTACATCGCTCAGAATTGAGATCGACCTTACTTTATGGAAGTGAGAGTTCGGTAGACACAGGATTACATAGGCTAAGCTAGAGGTAACGGATGAGGGTAGCACGAATGATTGTTGGGACACATGGATTTGAGCAATGGCCGGAGGGTACTCGCATTATATCTTTGCCGGTGAGTGGTCGTTGCATTTCTGAGGATTCGAGCTGTCAGCTCCTATTCATAGGACATTACCCCACTTTGTGGGGCTGGGGAGTTCTGTCGACCAACTTAGCCTAATGCACTCGGCACGCACATCAGTGCTTTCCACACTATTGTCACCGTGCCAATTTGAGATTTTTTTTTGCTCAGGCTAGTAGGCCTACAGTATGCTGAACTGCTGTGCCCAAGATAGCGGGTTCAAACCCGGCCGAAGTCGTCGGATCTTTTTAAGAGCGTTAAAAATCCTTCAGTATGCCTTCCTTCGGAGGGGAAATAAAGCCGGCGGTCCCATGTGATAGATTTATGGCATGTAAAAGATCCTTCCACATGATAAATTGTTAGGTTAGATTTCGTCAGAAAGCTCTATCAAAGTTCCAACGTTCACCACTCGGTATCATTGATATCTGGTAGCGAAAGTTTGAACTACTTGAAATTGAACGCAACTTGTAGCTCACCCTAGTGGTGTCCGCTTGAAGCAGCTACAGCCTCTGGCGAGCCGAACATGTCCTCGGACACTCCGGGCACTAAAGGTTATACGATAAATAAATACAGCTGGATGTAATGATTAAGCCTCCGTGGCTTAAGCAGCAGCACGCCGGCCTCTCAACGCTGGGTCCGTGGTTCAAATCCCGTTCACTCCATGTGAGATTTATGCTGGTCAAACGGAGGCAGACAGGTTTTCTCCGGGTACTCCGGTTTTCCCTGTCAACAATTTCATTTCAGCAACACTCTCCACTATCATTTCGTTTGTCATTCATTTAATCATTGCCCCAGGGTAGTGCGACAGGCTTCGACAGCCGGCACGGTTTATATCCTCGCCCCTAGATTGGGGCTTCATTCATTCCATTCCCTGACCCGGTCGACTGAAAACAGGCTGTGGATTTTCATTTTTCACCTGGAAGTAATTATATAGCTGACCGGCACAGTTATAGCGTGGGCAATGTAATGAAGGCTAAGTTAGTTATTAATAAGCTGGATGAAGCTGTTCGTATGAGTCGACTCAGATGGTGGGGTAATATGAATGGGAGAGAAGATATTACCTTGAGTTCATCTGTAGAGGGTAAGAGAAGGAGAAGCAGAGGCGACCGTAGTGCTAACTGCTAATAGAGAATCATGGCGGCGACTTGTTCCAAAATAGCGACTTACAGACTAGGTTGGGCGCTAAAGGTCACAGTATATATTTTTGTGTACGTTCTAATTATGTACAATATGTATTTTAAATGTAATTTTCGTTGCATCTGACCTAAAAAGTTATTCTCGTCATAAGAACAAGTCGAAGGCCTTTCACAATCGTATGAATTATGCAATGGTTATGTAGACGTTTTGCGCTCTATAAAGACTGCTGCTTTTCTGGTTGTGAAGATAGGCTATTATCATAAGGTTTATTTGCTAATGTACCCAACTGGGGTTGGTACAGAATATGAACTTCGGATCTCTCAGATGAAGAGACGTTCAGTTACAAGCTAGCCATGAGGAAATAAGAAGTGATTCAGGCAATGACGCAGAGCATTGACAGCCTTATCTGAAGTCACAGGATGCAAGCAGTGTGTGAATCATGAGGACAGTCACGCGGTGATGAATCAACCAGAGCAGATTGGCAGGGGAATCACCGCGGAGTGTTAACGTCAAGATCTTTATGACAACCCTGGATTGGCTCCCAAAACCGCAAAATTGTGAAATATCCTTTTTTCGAGGAAACAACGCAAAATTACATAAATATGTTTACGTAGATCAGAATAATCCAGGGAATTATGAATTAATCAAGACTAAAATCGAATAATTTAGACCCAGGGAAAAAGCAATTACGAAGCAGTTACGTCATTAGGCAGAGCTAAGAGGAGGTCTTGGAAGGAGAAAATAAAATCCTTTCGCCCACTTAGCTGAGGAGCCTTGTAGATTTTATTTAAAATAAATAGACGATCGATTTTCAGGAAACGAAATGATAATGTAACGTTTGGATTATGGGGAACATAATGATATATTTAAAAAAAACGTGCGACGTCTATTTCAAAAGATAGTTCCAAGAAGAAGACAAAAGTAATTTATTTTTACAAGTTCCCAATATATAGCCGAGGTTTCAACCAGAGAGCATGCAGTCTACTACAGACCTCGTAAGGGGGTGCTGCATCGCCAATTGCAGTTTTCCGACAGACCGAGAGGGGGTGTCAGTCTGTATCAAATGCAGTATTCGTCAGCCCAGTGAGGCATTAGGCTGTATCGGAAGCAGTTTCACCATCAGTAAGCGTAGAGGCGCTACACGCTGTCTCATAAAATGCAGAAACGCTACATCATATCAGTCGCAGTTAAGTCAAGCCCGGAGAGGCTCAGCGCAAATTCGCACAGTACATAAGTATTCAGTACGCAGTATTATCGGGCTGCCTGGACGGAAGTTCGTCCTCACGTTAGTAAAAACTCATCGCACTCCTGTATGGAGATGTCACAGCGAGTAACTCAGTTCGTTACCAACCGCTAAAGTGGATCGTGTTAAGACAAATTAACAAATCGTCAGTATCCGCGGTTTCAACAAAAGTTTGTATGTGCGTGGTAATATAAATACGTCACGTCAAAAAAGTACTGCTGTTTGTAAGTGATCACTAAAGCACTTGTGCTAGACAAATAAAATTGTGCGCTACACGGAAACCGTGACAAAATAAGTTGCGCCGCGTCAAATTCTAGAACATTAATCAGCTAGAAAACATCAGTAGAGACATTACGCTGGAAATCATCGGTTCGAGACTATAGATAGGTCTTCGTGAAAGTCAAGTGAAAGAACACATTATTAAGGGTCAGATATTGGAACGAACCCCAAAAAATCAAGTAAATGGACACGGGTTCGAGACCCAAAAATATATTCCGTGAACTTTAGCGAAGCTACAGTGTGTCAAACTGGGACGTAGCCAGAAAAATATTCTCGTAAGAGAAAGAAGGAAAATCTTGTCGAAGATATAAAAAGGACAGATTACGGTCAAGAAGTAGGCGGGCCATAGGTTCAATAGACCGCTACATAAACGTAGGGCAAGTGAGAAATGCAAATCGCTTATAAAAGACGATAAAGAAAGCCGAAATGGACTGTTAAAAGGACAGGGCAGAGACTAAATCCAGTGAAGAACTAGGAGCAGTTCGAGCTATCACGCGTCCAATGCAGGGTCTTAGGATCTCATCAGGGCGTCGATCACCGATAGGAAGTGCCAAAGATCACTGAGATATGGTGGAAAAATAGTGCAGTGTGAATAATTTAAAAGATATATGTGTTTAGTGTTAATACAGTGTTTTATAGAATAATAATGTGTTTAAATATAAGTGAAGGTCAATTGGTCCTAAGTGAAATGCAATTCACCAAAGAAAGTGCCATGGAAAAGTGTTAAATATGCCGTTAGATGGGTGAATCCTTCTAAGGATGAAGCAGGAGAAACACACTGGTGAGTCATGATTTTTCATTAAAATTTGCAGCTGTACGATGCACTGACCCGGTGAAATCAGTCGTGACTAGGGAGTTTAGCGATTGATTCACCGGGTAGTTGAATGCACTAATATGATTGAAATGTTGGGATAATAATAAATGCCTGCGAGAATGACCTCGCAAAAATAAGTATATCAGTAATATAAAGTAATGAAAACCCAAGAAATGAAATAATAAGTAGTAAATGATTTGGAGGAAGGAATCGAAATAATAACCTAAATGGCTTAATATTTTGCCATAGTAAAATCAGGTTATGAAATAAATATGCATCAAAATGAAGTAATTAAAAGTCGATATAATAAGGAAAAATAAAAATAGTTTGATTTTATACCATATGATTAAAAGGCAAATAACAAAAAGTTATAATAAAAATAATTGAATTCTGAGATGATAATAATAAAAATAACTATTATCGAGTTGTTATACTCTAGAAATAAAGTGGTAGTAAAAATCGTAATAAGGAACTCAAGTAATAAAACGGAACGAAATAAATAACATCTTGACGCATTGTTGTCGAATGATCAATTCGTAAATCTCTAAAGTAGTTGGTGAATAGAACACCCAGGGAAAAATGTATTATTGCAGGCTATCAAGCCAAAGTTATGAGAATAAAATAATAGGATGACCGAGGTCTTACCGCTATAAATGAAAGATTATATAAGATATTAAATACACCCCGAATATCCAAGCAAGAAATCGTGTTACCGAAAAGGCCAAATAATAAAAGAAATGTAGCTTCAAGCTAATAAATATGCGTTATTCAAGATATATTTATTCGGGAGATGGAATGTGTCGTCGAAATATTGTGGATAAAATATTCCCATTAATGTATTGTTGTTGTATGAAAACGTCGTATTATATTGGGTAGGTGAAATTCCCATTAAAGTATTGCCATAGTGAAGCGTCGAAAATAATGGTTACATTGTAAGTCCGATCATGCATTGTTATAATAAAGTATTGTAGGCAATAATCGTCGAAATAAATCGTCGTATGTGAATGTGCAAGTAAGACCGTGAAGGCATTGTTATAATACAGTATTGTTGGCAATAATCGTCGAAATAAAGCATCGTATGTGAATGTACAAGTAAGACCGTGAAGGCATTGTTATAAATAAAATGTTGTAGGCAATAATCATCGAAATAAAGCATCATATGAGTAATATGCAAGTAAGTACAAAAAGGCATTGTTTTAAATACAGTGTTGTGATAAGACGTCATACAAGTTCTTATTAAAGTTGGTGTAGTCAACTATTATATATCCTCTCCGGAATAAGTAGTAAATATCCTGTAAACACAAAATGTAATGATAATATTAATAATATTTAAAGCAGGAACAAATAGCCGCTTTAGAAGTGAATGCAAGTCTTGGGGATCATATGGTTAAATAGTAAATAACATTGTAAAGCAAGGCGGTCGGCGAGATGCCATAAATCAAGTGAAGTGTCACAGGAAGAAGAGGGTCGCTGTTAGAAGCCTGACCTACCATAGTGAGGGAGTGAGAGAGAAATTTTAACGAGTTCCGCGGTCAATTAGGGTCTAGCAAAGACTAGGAATAAATAGGCCACTATATGCAAGTTTTTTATTAAAAGATGCAAGGTCAAAATAACCTATAAGATCATAATGCTGGGATTGAGACCATTCTCCAGAATATAAGTTTGAAGCATTTGTATAGATTTTGACGGATTATGTCAAATACTTTTATTGTTGATAAAAAGATTGCTTCCTCAAAAAGCATGAAATAATGGGTTATGAAACAGTGTAGTTTTAAAATGAATAAAGATCCCACTATAATAAATAACACAGTGCATGGTACACTGCTGAGAAAATGCACCTGATGCATGGAGAGTAACTGGTGGAATAAGGGTTCGATCCACAGACATGGCATGTTCTTATACAGTATTTTAAGTGTTTAAAATCTAAGGCTTTGTGAAGAATTCTTATTAAGGTCCAGAGGACTAAATAAATGATAAAAAAATAATGTTTATGTAAACATAAAAGAAACTCTGAAGGGTAAGGATTGAAATGAATGTAAATGTCCAAAACCTTGGAGAGATTATATGACTTAAATGATAGGCGCGCTCGACGCCTGAGTAAAATATACTACAAATGGTAATAATTTAATTTAAGCAAGACCAAATAGTTACAAAGTTCGTGGAATAATGAAGTGACATTATAGTGAATTTTGATGAATTTTTAACAAAGTGATTTTTAGTTTTGAGTGACATTTGAAGAGACTATGCCATGTGATTGATTTTTGACATGTTTTGAGTGAATCTATTTTTCTTCTATGAAATAAATTATGTAAAATTATAATGTTGAGTTTTTCCTCAAATCGTTGTGAACCTTGAGTATTCCATATCGGATGTTAAGTCAGCGGTGGAGGGAACGTTACACGCCCCGATGCCTCAGTAGCAAAAAGCCGAGTGCTGACTAACCATCCTCCGTATAATCGGGCACACTAAATACATTTTATGTTCTCCTCGTGATGCAGAGGCTAGCATTGTTGGCTGTCCCCTCCGAGGTACCGGGTTCGATCCCCGGCTCTGCCAAGAATTTAAAAGTCTTGGTATGGTCTGGTACGGGGTCTCCCAGCCTCGTGATGCAAAATGGGTACCTCGCGGATGCTATGGCAGGAGAAGGAGTGGAAAGGAACTGGCCACCCTACCACACAAAAACTCCGGCTCGGGATGCCTGGTTAGTGATCCCTTGACTTAGTCAAGGGCTCTTATTCAGGTCGCCTACGTCCCTGGAGGGGATATGGCACTCTTTTTTTCTTTTCTTTTTTTGTAAAATTTTGCAGCCCGTTCACAAGATTCGGATACATATAATATAACCCTATAAGAAAATTTCATATTTCTTTGGAAATCCAATTTTTTGACTCCCAGTGAGTCCTCGTCAGGCCAGAAACACCTACCTACATCCTGTTGAAGTCCATTGTCTGTGGCAATACGTTTTGCCAGGGGACAGAAATCATTGCGAAATGCTCAAAGTTCTATTATACCGTATTGTTGTTGTTTCGTTTGGCGGGCTGAGTGGCGCAGCAGTAACGTTCTCGCCTGCTGGTTGAAAACGATCGAATCCTGGCGCAGCCTGTTGGTATTTGCCTGTGCGCAAATGTGAGGGAGCCGTGTCAGTATTTACAGGCAGGTTCAAGATCTCATACGGGGTGAAATTTGGCACCCCGTCCTCTCTAAAAGCCTCAGTAGCTAAAGGGACGTAAAACCAATAGCATTATATTAAGTTGTTTCGTTTAAGAGTTTGGATATCGTGGCCATTGATCCCTTGATATTTGGATGTGTGTAGAATTAGCTTGAAAACCTGTGTTACTGAGTTATCTGTAGTATTCCATGTACTTGTAGCTGAGGCTAGTATTGGGGAGGAGGTGACCGTGGCCATTCAGGCATCTGCCTGGAGTGGAAATGGGAAACTTATTAAAATCTCATCCAGGAAGGTGAAAGTGTGAATTAAACCTACCGTACCTTTTTTGAGTTTTGTCTCACAAGGCTGAGTGAACATTGTTCCAATCTTTAGACTAACTTTCTTGACAGAGGAGAGAATCTAACCCTGGATGTTAGAACCTGAGTCTCAACATGAACCCCGAGAAGGATATAGATTATCATTATTTTTCAACAGGATGGACAGAAGCAGGACCCCTGAAGCAGTCGTCAACTAGACAACTATTGTCCCGATGGGAAGTGATCTCTAGGTCGCCCCAGGAAAATGCATATCTTTTGTATAGACCGTAACAGTTTTTCTAGGACTTGGCTATTACATGAAAGAATGATGATGATTATATACTGTATTTAACAGACGGATCCGAAAGAGGGTTGTTGTTGTGGATTCATATAGGGTCTATGCGACATCGTGGTCATGTAGCCCCAAGTACTTGGGTGTGTGTGGAATTTGTCGGATAACCTGTGTTATTGTGATGGCTGCATTAGTGTGTGTAGTTGTAATTCAGATGAGGATTGGGAAGGAGATGGCCATGGCCTTAATTTAGGAACCATCCCGGCAATCGCCTGGAGTAGAAGTGAGAAACCACGGTAAAACACTTCCAGAATGGCTGACGTAGAAATCGAGGACTCATGAGGCAGGGTGTACCCCGTCCATCCATGAGAATTACATATCCTGACAAAGCCGGGAATCGAACCCGGGCCTCCGCGGTGACTGTCAAGAGTGCTAGCCACTAGGCAACGAAGCTGACGAAGCGGAAAGAGTCCTACGACTGATCTCAAAGTTTCTTTTTATAATTATTTATAATTTTCGGGGCAGCAAGGATACATGTTATTAGCCTAAAAATGTAAAAGTAGGTTCATGATATCAGTCCGGGACATACAGCAAATAAAAGGTACTGTAATATCAACTTTACGGTCATCATCGAGTAACTCCATACCTCCAAAACAATGCACCGTATCGGTATCTACTGATTGTGAACATGTTCAAGAACATGTTAACGGTTTTACATCCCTTTTAACTACTGCGGCTTTTAGAGATGCCGGAATTTTGCCCTGAAGGGAATCTTTAACGTGCCAGTAAATCTACTGACATGGCTTCCTCGCATTTGCGCACCCTCAAATGCAAGCTGGCTGCGCCAGGATTCGATTCTGCAACCTTGGGCACAGCAAGCGAGAACGTTACCGCTGAGCCACGCAGCCAGCCGAATATGTTGATGAGAATGCCACTTTAATTACCAGGGTGATTCGAATTTATCCACAAACCAACTCTGGCAATAAACAAAGCGGCATATCCATTTAATGTCATAATGCCATAATTTTCCTCACAGCAAGGTATATAACGCTTCCTAGGCGTCTTGGAGTATTGTAATGAAGTAGTGAAGAGTTTGATTGTTAAATTCATTGATTCTACATACAACTTAATACAAAAAAACAACAAAGTCACTTCTACAACATTCAGTAGTCCGCCCCGTAGTTGCTAGCACTCTTGGCTGTCACCGCGGAGTCCCGGGTTCGATCCCGGCTCAGGCTAGAAATGTAATTCAGAAGGCTGGAACGAGGTACACTGAGAAGAGGTGGGTTCGATTCCCACCTCTGCTACCCTGGAATTGGGTTTCCGTGGTTTCCCACTTCTACAGGTTCATAAATTAAGGCCTCGGTCGCCTCTTTCCCAATCCTAATTGATTTACAATGACACACACTAATACAGCCATCACAATAACACTGGTTATCAGACAAATTCTACACACACGCAAGTATGACCACGATGTCGCCAAGCCCTAAATGGAACAACAACTTTCAGCAGGTCTCATCTACCACGAGGAATTGCACCGGTGTTGGAAGAGTAAGCAATAGACTGATTTAAAGTTCTGTCCTATTTCTGTATTCATCAACAAAAGCTAGCACGTGAGCTTAGCGTGTTTTTCACATCTTACGGCCTCCCCACAGTGTTGCCAATTCTACCAACAGCACGGCTTCTACATCTGTCGATCGGCGGATCAGGGCGAGTGTGAGGTAAGAGGGAAGGCAAGTACACTCCGCATCAAGCGCTGTTGACACTAGGAGATTGCGTGTAGTTCTGCTGCTAATAATACCAATTCTACTCTAATTACGAACTACTTTTCCGTTAAGGGTATGAATCCCTTGAAACTATTCCCATATCACAAATTTGAAATACCCAACTGACCAATCGCAATGCTTGTGCCACAATGATCTATTGACATACAGTGGACACTGTACTGCTCGTGTTTAAGCTCTGTGAACTTGCGGGGTGAAGGGCAGAGGCAGAGAAGGGTCAGGCGAGAATTCAGAAGCCTGTCAACAGGCCACCGTGTTACCTGATATTCCCGTCTATTCCAATACTGCTAACATGTTTTTTTTGCTGAAACCAATGTGGCGTTGCGAATGAGTGAGTGAGTCACTGACCAATGTATTTGGCTCTGTTACTAGGCACAGACCGGGAAACCTAATCACTCGACACCATCACTTCTCATAGTGCGCGATCCACATTCCTCTCAGGTTCACGCAGCTTCAACCCGAGCAATACCGATATCCCTAGGAACACAGATTGCATCACATAGCTGACATCTACCGCCGGCAAGGATTCGTCAGTCAGGTATTTTCATAATTTATTTTAGGGTAGCTACAAAACTGCCGGTTATATTCTCACCTCCGAGGTTAAAGAATCGAATTCTGGCAGTCAGGATGCTTAAATAAAAGAGACCGCAGTAGTAGACTAGATTTACTGCCACGATAAAAAAATTGTTACCTACAACCACCTCAATTTTAAGGAAAGTTGTAGTTTTACGTATACCTTTAATCTCGCGATCATGAGCCACGGGACCTCCATTTTACGTGGAATCCGAACCACAGGACAGGATATTTCACTTCGAAATCTCACATGCATTAACCGGGAATCGAACCAGCTCCGCCTTGGTGAGAGGCAAACAGCTTGACCACTGCAACATCACGCCCTAAAGGATAGTTAAACCCCAGATTAATAGTTATGCACAAGGCCACAGGGTCAGACTACCACTAATTTTAGTATATTGATATTTTTAACAGTTTGCCCAGCGTAAGCTTATAAAGCGCACGGACGCCAGTTTTTTTTCGAGATTTCCACTGAAATCGCTACTGCGTGGCTTCCTTTGATCATAAATACAGTACTCCCACTGTAATCCGGCATCTCAGCTCCCCGGTGCTCCCAGTAATCCGGCGTTTTGTATTCGAGTGCGAGCTCAACACCTGATTTGATAATGCGTCCCTAATGTTTCCCACGCAGCGACAAGACCAGTGTCTGAGTAAACAATGCATTGGCGCCAAGAGCGATGACTCACGCACGCCCTCTTCAGGTGCTTAGTGTAGGACAGTTGTACTGTAGTCGTGTTGTGTTGAAGATGGCATCCATGCAGAAAAAACGTAACCATAAAACTCTATCTTTGTTAGATAAACATGAAATCATAAAGCGGCTTGAAAAGGGCGAAACGTCAACTAGTGTTGCTAACGAATACGGTGTTGGTCGAGCTACAGTTCATGTCATAAGAAACAACAGTGATAAAATAAAGTCGTCTTTTAAGACGAATTTTAAAAAAAAGTAAACGACAGACATTGAAAACTGGTGAAAATCCTAAAGTTGACGATAACCTCTATGTTTGGTTTTTACAAGAACGTGGTAAACAAAAGACAATCGCTGCATATTTCCAGCCGTCTACTTCCAAGGAATAACGTGAGTTATGTGATGTATTTTCATACTTTTTTACTTTGTATAGTACAATGTAATTAAAACTGATTTTCAAATGATATCTGCGTTTTTCTCGATATTTTCCAGTAATCCGGCAGTGCTCTGGTCCGGATTACCGAGAGAGCACCGTAAATAATTTCCTATAGAAACCTTCATCGAGATATCCTTTACAGAATGGTGAAAACTGCATCAAATTCATCCAGTGGTTCTGGAGATTACCCGTAACATCCAAGAATGGGGGGACTTTGTTTTATAGTAAGTAGAGATTAACATTTTAGGAAGGGCAGATAACGTCGCTGTTCCGCCCCTTTATGACAACCACTATCAAATTGTGAGGGGTTAACAAAAATAAAACACAAATGAGGTTAATTGACAGCATTCACCCGGACTGAAGAAGCAAGACTAGAGAAAACCATGCTCTGGATGGCTGCTGTCAGCACCGTGATTAGAAATGCAGTCAAGAATTTCCGGCATTGTACCCAAATTAAGGTCTCAGCAGGCTCCTACCAAAATCCTAGCCTCAATTAGAAATTCACACTCTCGAACAGTCATTATACAGGTTATCAGAAACACCCTAAGTCTCTACAATGAATCAACAACTCAAGAAATATATCTAAAGGAGCAAAGGATTTATTTTTTACCAATTGATTGTCATCACTATGGTAGATCAGTGCAAGAATGAAACTCCAGAGCGTGCATGATTACTTTCATAAAACTTTATTATTGCCCTCAGACTACCTTTAAGTTTAGTATATTGATATTTTCAAAGTAAGTAGGAGACTTCTGTTACTTAGGAAGCAAAATAACCAGTGATGGATGAAGCAAAGAGGATATAAAATGTAGGTTAGCTCAGGCAAGGACAGCATTTCTACAGAAAAGGAATCTGTTGACATTGAATATAGATTTAGGTATTAGGAAGTCATTTTTGAAGGCCTTTTCCTGGAGCGTGGAACTGGAAGTGAAACTGGACTATTGGTGCTGCAGAAAGGAGGAGAATTGAAGCGTTAGAAATGCGATGGTACAGGAGAATGATGAAGATTAGATGGGTAGATAGGGTTACAAAAGAAGAGGTATTAAGACGAGTGATAGAGGAGAGATGTTTCTTGCGACTGCTAATGAAGAGAAGAGATAGGTTGGTAGGACACATACTAAGATACCCAGGAATAGCAAGCTTAGTTAAGGAAGGAAGGCTCGATGACAAGAACTGTAGGGGTAGACCAAGGTTAAAATGTGTTAAACAGATTGTCTCGGATGTAGGGTGTGGTAGCTATGTAGAGATGAAACGTGTAGCTCAGGACAGGGAGGCATGGAGGGCTGTATCAAACCAGTCAAAAGACTGAAGACTCATACAACAACATGTTTGCACTCACATTGCAGTGCGATGTGCTGACATCTGGCGAATGTATTGTGACACGATTATTTTCAAGGTTTTAAAGGGCTATTTGTAGAAAAACAGGATATTAAATTCTCCGAAAAGAAAATCTGCTCTTTCCATTACCTAAAAATTGGAAGTGTCCAGGGATAAAAAAAAAAGGTTTTATGGTAACCCTTTTACATTTAGATGAAAACTGAAATCAATTTCAATATGGTCCCGTATTCACTGCGTTTGCCGCTTACATGACAAAGAAAGTAGTATACATTGAAATCGATGGGAAGTTGTCATGGTGGTCAACCTGCAGTTATGTTGGCTACCTAATATTGAAAAGCCAATACAACATTTTAAGTTGATAAGTAAAAAGTTGGAAGTGCAGAACACATTATCGCTTCTGTTCAGGCCGGGTGACTTTACACTTTAGTTGGTACCCCAACTAAAATTGAAAATTGGCTGTGCCACTTGCTCAGCTCTACGGTATGTTTCTTTTTCTTTCCCTTAAAATGGACAAAAAATACAGAAAAGAAAAAAGAAACATACCGTAAACTAAACCCCTGAGATATCACATTTTTATAAATATTCCGCAGAGCTAGATCATTTGTGGATCAATTAACATTAATATAATTATTTCTGATAAAATGTTTTACAGGCAGTCAACACAATATTCAAAAGTTGAAATTTGTCGTTCATTATGTAACACTGACAGCAAATATACAGTTCACACCTCGATTTTGGTCGCTTAGTTCTGATTGCACAGTCGTACAGAGGACGGTCGGCGAGCGACGACTGTGCAATCGGAAGTCACCGGCCAAAAACCGTGGCGTGAACTGTAGATATGTAGATAGATATTATTAGTTACTTTTGTATTGATGTTAGTTCAAATAAAACAACTAGGGGGAATATTGAAGTAAATGAGAAAACATTAGAAGTTGGGAAAAGTTTTAAATATTTAGGGATTATAATCACAGAAGATGGAAAGATAAGTGAGGAAATTGGTAAGAGAATCCAGCTAGCAAATGGGTTTTACCAGTGTGTGAGAGGTATGGTGTGGAACCAGGATGTTCCAGAGAAATGTAAGAAAATCATGTACTCAACATATTACACACCTATATTGACATATGCAGCAGGCACATGGACAACAACAAAACGGGATGAAAGCAGAGTCCAGGCAGCCGAGATGAAGTTTCTTAGAGGAATAATTGGAAAGACACGAAGAGACAAAATCAGAAACACAGAAATTAGGGAAAGAACTGGATTCCCAAAGCTACAAGACAAGATAGAGATCAGTAAGCTGAAATGGTATGGACACATGATGCGAATGGGTGAAGACAGAGTCCCAATGCGAGTATTTACAGCGAAAGTAACAGGTAAGAGGCAACGGGGAAGGCCTAGGAAGAGGTGGATGGATACAGTGAGGGAGAGCATAGAGAAGAGAGGGGTAAAAGTAGAAGATATACTAGAAGAAGGAAGAGAGTGGTGGAGAGACAGAAAATTATGGAGGTCTTTGATTCACACCCCGACCCAGAACACTGGAAACGGGAAAATGAAATGAAAAATGAATGTCTATTATCTGCTAAATGCTATAAAATCAACTGAGTCAGGTTACCAAACAGACAAGCTCCAAATTCTTGTGCACATACCTTACTCCCCCCTTTCTTCATTGTCCTATCCTACATAACCTCCAAATCAGTCTATGGAATGACCGAACTTCTATTATTTCTGCATAGGTTCCAAATTCTTGTTTGAATCCCATGACCCTCTTGGGAATGGATTAAGAGAAGGAAGGAGAAACAATCAAATTTAAACCCCAGGAGGTTGGTAATTGAAAAAGTAATTTTTATTTTGCATTACACAATGTAGTACAATAAATACAATTACTGCATATTATAAAAATAACCACACAACTGAAACTGCATTCTCGCCCAGGTCTGTTCCATGCAACTTGCAGTTCAACTGGATCTAGTGGATAGATCTGTAAGAATACAAACATGAAGCTATTAATATAATAAATGTGGAATGTAACTTATAAGGCACTACACATATAAGAATGCAGGCTACGCTTATCAAGAAAATATACTCTAAATGGCCATAGAGGACTTCGGCTATTAGGTTGTTGATTGTACAATGAGTGTACAAACCATATAGATGAAGGATAGAAAGCACAACACGAACTCACGACTTCCAGATTTGGCTTCCGTTACTCTACCTCTGAGCTTATGTGGAGACACTTTTGGTTTTTCTATGCTTTACCATGTCGAACATAAATTGCTCGGAGACAGGGTAAAGGCAGTTAGAGCTGGATGTCACAGGTTGTGTCCCACATGTTTTGTACGTTCTAACTTTTAGCGTCCATCTATGTGGTTTGTAGGCCCACTCTCTGTACAACACACAACCTAATAATAGTTGAAATTTCCTTGCTCGTTTGATGGGTCATCTTTTACAATTTACCAGATATAATGGTATTTGGGCCTTTATCATATACAATCAGAGAAAAAAAACATAACAAATTTCTGCACAATACAAGACTTCAACCTACAGTGTAATAGTAAAAAAGTAATAACGGTGGGCACAGAAGGTAGAGTATATTGAAAGGCAAGTCATTTGTCCCTGGCACATAGTATTACATGGCATCCTTGAAACATGAGTTAACTTTTGGGTTCTCCAGAGTAGCTCGTAACAGTTGAGGAGACGAGAACCCTTGAAAAAATTTACCAAACTACTGATTTTAGCCATGTCAATACCTTCTGTAATGATTCAAAATAGATTTCCCTTTTATATCATGACACAGAGGTAAATTTCAGCTGTGTTGGCCAGTATCCACGTGGATTATGCACAACTACAGCAACGCCAACCCCACGCATACGTTACTAATTGCTTTTGTAAAAGTTACATGAGCCTAGACCAGGTGGCTGCCCTGTGTTAGTCTTTGTCCCAGGCGACAAGAAGTGGAATGACCTATGACGCAAGGATCTATTAATGAAATCACAGAAGTGGAAATTAGGAAAGCCATCTTTAAAATGAAGAATCATAAAGCAACCCATAAGAACGAAGGGTAAAGTTTATACAACTGCCGTAAGACCAATCCAACTCTATGGTGGTGAAACATGGGCTACTACAAAGGCACATGAGCAAAAGCTACATACCACTGAAATGCGTATGTTACGAAGGGCAGGTGGAGTTACTCTCAAAAGATAAAATCCGTAAAGAACATGTGCGAGGCAGTTTCAAAGTAGCGCCTATACCGGTAACTGAGAAACTTTTAGAGTCCAGGCTAAGGTGGTATGGCCATGTTATGCGAAGACCGGAGGGGATCTTTAGTGTGCGCACTTGCGCACCCTCAAATGCCAACTGACTGCGCCAGGATATGAATCTGCAACCTTGGGCCCAGCAGGCGAGGACATTACAAGCAGCCAGTTCCATTTTGTAACAAACAAAATGTATTAATCTCATGTAGCCTAATTTTCTTCAGGTTTAGGGAATAACCCATCTCATTTGGGTACAATCGTGTTGACCGACTGAAAAGCAGCCAACTGATTACGGAAAATGACTGCGAGGGTGGTATTGCATTATTTCAGCAGTGCCAACATTATCGTTTGGTGTCAGTTTTGCTGCTGAGTTCAAAAGTGGTGAACATCGAATAAGGCTTTACATACAACCACAAACCTAACCTGGGGCATATGCACCAGACCCCTCTCCTGTACTACAGTAATTTTGGCTCTTCTTTTGCAGTGCCGACACATGATAGATCATGTATAAGGCCCATAATATAATCCAAGTCATGCATCGCTACTTGGTTCGACGGCTGCCCTAACGAAAGAAACCATTGGCAGCTTCTTGGTTAGCAGACTGGGAATCGTGCATTGTGCGGGGCGGTGTCGCCGGCTCGATACGTTATCGAACCTGTTCGAACTGTTAGCCGACCTCACACACACCTCAAAGTAAGCGGTATGTGTGAACGCATTAGACTATTAGTGGTTCGAATGCCACTGACGGCAGCCTTGCAGATGGTTTTCCGTGGTTTCCCATTTTCACACCAGGCACATGCTGGGGCTGTACCTTAATAAAGGCCACTGCCGCGTCGCTCCACGCCTAGCCCTCTTCTATCCCATCGTCACCATACGACCTATCTGTGTCAGTGCGACGTAAACCAAATTGTACATAATAATAACAATATTAATATGGATTATTCCTCCCCCGTCACTGATACGTCTTTGGTTTCTGGGAAGGATGTAATAACTTACTGTCGAGGATATTAACAAACGTATGTTACTGAAACGGAACAAATTAATCGCATATATAAAGATACTGTTGCCGCACCATTGTACGAAGAACGTGTAGTGACCAGTGCCTTTGTTCTGTACACTCCAATGAAGTTCTGTAGGCAGTTTGTATATTCTGGGGAGACTTGTGCATCGAATCATCGCAGAAACACAGATTGTTGCTGTCTCCACATTACAGATACTGTTTGAAGGGGTTATATGCACAAACTATACAGTAGTGCACAGCAAACACAGGACGAGCCAGTACCACCTAGCACAATGCTCGAACACAACCTTCTTGAGGTTTCTGGGTGGATAAGAACACGCCGATAGGTTGCAGCGCACTCAAAAGTCGTACAAAGGACGAACTTTTTCGAACTCTGGCGTCTTCTGTTCCAGCAGGAGCGAATGATACTCAAGTTCGAGCGGGCTACAACAGCCACGACACGCAAAGTAGCTTGATACGGCATCGAACCTGTTTGAACTGTTAGGCGACCCTACTCGTAAAATATGCGGTGCACTGACGGCCCAGACGATAATTCCTGCAACCTTTCGCTCGCGTATGGTATGTGTGAACGTATTAAGACTGTTAGAGGTTCGAATCCCTCCCCCATGGTCTGGTACCTTGACGTGGTGGGGAGGCTTGTGTGTTTCAGTGATCCCGAGAGCAATGCCAGCGGGAGCTTCGGCTCCTGGCAGGGTCTTCCATGCCGGTAAGGTCGAGGGTGAGAGACCAGGCTAAATGACAGACTACACCATGATGGTGGGCAGCAGCGTCATCAGTAGGTTATTTCCATGCGGAGCTGTAATTCAGTGGTACGGTTGGAAAACTGCGGGGGATCGTTTTCAGTACATAAGGTGGCAGCCCTACCAGAAAACTAGGAAGCTGTGGGCTAATAACTCGCACTCTCCGTAATTGTTTATTAAAGAAACTGAAAAGAATGAAAACCGGACGGATCTCATGTTGACAACTTTCGGCACGAAAATGAAGACACGAATAGGTTTCTGGAATGTGAGGACTCTGGGTAAGAGTAGTAGGCTAAGGCAGGTGACCAGAGAAATGATCTCGTATAAACTTGATATACTTGGGCTCAGTGAGATAAGATGGCCAGATTTTGGTGAGATAAAAACTTATGAAGGACTTACCCACATATACACTGGGAGAAGCGAGGAGAATGCGGAACGCAGAGATGGAGTTGGTCTCTTGCTTACTGAACATGCAAAGAAAAGCCTTATAAGTTGGCAACCCATTTCCGAGCGAATATTATCAGCACGATTTAAGACTCGCATTCGCAATGTTACGATTATACAATGCTATGCACCCACGGAACCACCAGAAGAAGAACTTAAGGAAGCATTCTACTCACTTCTACATGAGACCGTATAGAAAAGCACTAAGAGACGTGTGATTATTATAATGGGAGACTTTAATGCTAAGGTAGGAGAGAACAACGAGGGACTAGAACATGTGATGGGTGTACATGGCCTTGGGGATAGGAACGGAAATGGAGAAAAGTTCACAAACTTCTGTGCTAGCAATGACCTTGTTATTGGAGCTACTTTGTTTCCTCATAAGAGGTGTTGTAACGTGTTTTTCGAAGGTATTTTACGCCACTGACATAAGTCAGTAGAAAGCCATTCCATATTAATTTACGCGACAAATTGTTCAGCCAAGAGAAGTTTTCATGTAATTTATTATTATTATTAACTTATTAACATTATTAAGGTATTTTTGGAGCGTTTTTTATAAGATTAGCTGGGTTGCTGCATCAAGAAAAGGCGAAATGGCCTGGACCGGTAATCGACATCATTCTCGCGCCGAGTGTATTGACCCTGAGGTGGGGAAGATCGCGTGGTGGCTCAGCCAATCAGTGGAGAGCGGGCGAGAAGAAGACGGCTCCAGAGAGGGGAGGCGACGAGTGCATATATGGTTTGCGCGCCGTGGAGGCAGGGCGATTATCTTTGTAAACCTTGACCAGTGAGGTTGCACGTGTGGTTGGCTCCGATGTGATCGGACCATAAATTAACATATCTACAAGTATCTCTTCAACTAACGAAGAAGATGACGACGTCCAGAAGGCTGTGGGAAGCTCTCTTCAACATCCAGTACGAGGGAAATGCTACGGCAATTTCCAATGGTAAGCGTGAATGACTCAGAACTACGTAATCTCTCGTCTCTTTGTTTCATATTCAGTATTTCAGTAACTTCATAGCTTGGAAATAATAGTAAAATCAGTAATTCATCCGACTCCGTTTTCACGCAATTCTCTAGCGGTAATATTCAAATCGCAACGCTCCAATTTAAATTTAAACTTATTATTATTATTATTATTATTAATTTTGCCATACTTGTTTTGTTTTATATAATAAATTCATTTCTTTTAACCATGCAATCTTTGCTTTCAGTAGGTAGCATTAGATATAGACGAAATTCCTTATCCTGATACAATTGTTAGTTGGGTTAATGATCAAATCATACCACGATCTGAGTGTAAAGATTGCTGAAGGTGTTCTACCAGAGCTAGGTGTTGTTAAATATACATTTAGATTTCAACATAGCGTTGAGGTCTTGGCGCCCATTAAGACAACATATCTTAGTCAGAGTAAATATTTCAAAGTGCAAGTGAGGGCTAGTAAAAGCGTTACACTTGTCACGCAACAGTGAGGGCAAAAGAAACCATTACACTTGTCACCCAACGTAGAGAAACCATTACATTTGTTCGCTCAACGTGGTGCAACTAAATTACGTTTCACTTGGCGCCCAACGTGGGGAAAAGGAAACCATTACAATTGTCACCCAACAGTGAGGCCCTTAGAAACAGTTACATTTGTCACCCAACGTGAAGAACCATTACATTTGTCGCTACCAACGTGAGACCGAAAACCTAATAACATTCGTGGAAGGTGAAGGGTATATATTTCTGTGCCTGTATTTTGTTTTTTTTTTCATTTATCGGTGTGTATCAGCATGGGTAGTGTTGAGGAAGAGATGAAGTTGCGTAGTGGTCACCAGTTGGATCATGAAGATACGAGCAGTATGGCTAGTCTTGGAAATGAAAGCAGTACAGGGATGTCGGAGGTAAATCACGATACTGAGGGGGGTAATCAAAACAGTCAAGCAGGGTTAGAGAGTTTGCTTCTTCAGCTTATGCAACAAAATAAAATTAGCACAGACGCTTTAAATGCTAAACTTGAACAAAACAATGCTAAACTCGAACAAAATAATGCTAAACTTGAACAAAATAGTAGGAAAATAAAGAGAGTAATAGGGAGCTGAGTGATAGTTTAAATGCTAAATTAGAACAAAACAGTAAACAAATGAGCAATAAATTAAGTGAGAAATTTGAGGAGAACAATCTAAAATTAGATAAGAAATTCGAACTGATTAGAGGTGAGATCAGAGGGGTGATGGAAGAGAAGGCTAAAGAGATTATTGCAGATGTAGACAGAAAATTAGGAAAAGTACAGGAGGGGTTAGAAATTAGAATCAGTACACAGGCTGAAAATTTAAAAGAACTAGTGCAACTTGAAACACACCAGGTCAAAAAGCAATTGGGGGGAGAAAGTGACAAAATTCAGGTAGCAACTAAAGAGGTTAAAGAACAGCAGGGGGGAAGAATTGATAAAGCACATGCAGAAATAATCACTGAAGTTAATACTTTAAGGGAGAGGAATAAGGAAAGCATTAATGAGATTAATGAGAAACAAGCTAAGTGGTAAAGTTGAAGCATCGGAAGGGAGCATTAGGTTATAATATCGAAAGAAAAGCTGAGGAGAAAATTGCTGAATTAGAACAGAAGTTGAAAGCTAGAATTAGGCAGGAAAATAATCAGAGTAGGCCAGTTTATGTGAATAGCACACACAGGGAAATAGAACTAGGCAAATTTAGTAATCGGCAGGGTTGTCCAATGGAGTTCATGAATACAATAGAAAATAAATTCGGGGAGAGGTTGGAAGATGGTAGTATTGAGTGGAGCCAGGTAGTTGAGATTTTAGAGCAAGCGTTTGTAGGGGAGACAAGAAACTGGTTTGCTGTCTACAGAGACAATTTCGAGAATATTTCAGATTTTAAAGTTAAATTTTGTGAGAAATTTTGGAATGAGGTAATTCAGTCTCAGCATCGTGAGGGAATTGTGTGTGGGAAATATAACCCGAGAGGAAACTACACTATGACCGAGTACTTTTTAGGACAGATATTGACATGTAAATATCTGGATGGTTTGAAGGAGGAAGGTGATGTAGTCAGGCTATTACTAAGACATTTTCCATATAGAATCAAAGAAGCTGCCTGTATCCAAAATGTTAAATCTATTTCACAAGTGGAAAATTTATTAAGTACATTCGATGCTCTGGGAAGATTACGAGGAGAATTTCGGTAGGAACCAGGGTAACCATAATAACAGGCCTAATGAGAATAGGAATCAGGAAGTTCAAGGGAACAGCGGCGAAGGGGCCAGCGTTCAAAATAGGGGGAAACAAAATAATAATAATAATAATCAGCAAAACCAGTACAGAGGAAATGGGTATGGTACGAACTACCAAGGTAGAAATAATGATTTCAGGGGAAATCAAGGCCGAAATAATGATTTTAGGGGTAACCAAGGGAGGTATAATAACAATAATAATTATAACCAGAACAGGGGTCAAGGAGGGAATCAGCCCTATGGTAATAACGGACAGAGAGATACCGTTAACACAACCCAGAACAACCAGACCAGTGCAGTAGTGAGTAGTACTACACCAAGCGGTAGCAATGCTTTAAACAATAACCAGGCTGCGATGTAAGGTCAGAATCTCTGTCTGTAACATGCCCTGTCCATACACTTATACAGGAACCCTATGACCTAAATGTAAGAAATGAATTATTACGTGAACTAAATGATGAAGGTATTATTCAGAAGGTGGTTTGTAAGAGCCCCATAGTTAAAGTTAACGTGTCCGAGGCGTACACAGATGTTTTAATTGATAGTGATTGTATGAAGAGTTGCATAAGTAGTGCATTTTATGATAAAATGAAAGGAACTGGTGTAAATTTTGAGGAGATGCCAATTAAAAGCACTTTTGTTATCACAACTGTTGGGAAGAGGTCTAAAGTAATTTCTAAACAAGTTTTAGTAGACATTAAAATTAATAATCATGTAGAAAAGCAGATTTGTCTTGTAATTCCAAATTTAGTATTCAGTGTTATCTTGGGTTCAGAGTGGCTAAGTAGAGTGTCTGGTAACTTATGTTATGATGTAGGGAGTTTGAAATTTAAATTGGGTGATTCTGAAGTAGAAGTAGCGTTCAATGACCATATTCAGAGAAGTAGTGTTGTAGGTGTGATTTGTACTTTAAATGAGATATCGCCAGTCGTAGAGCGGGGTTCTCCATGTTTTGTGGGCAGTGTGATTACGAACGGTAGTCTAGAGGACTCGTTACGTGATGCTGAATTTCAGGGAAATATAGAGGTGGAACAATGTGTTCGGCTCTATGGTGTGTTATTGTGTAATAGGAGAGTTTTTGAGGATCGCATTGGAATGGCCAATTGCTATACACATTCATTGAACGTTATTGATAGGTCAGTATTCACAGGACATAGATATCCTGTACCTTTCGCTTATCAGAGTGCAGTTGAGGCACAAATTAACCAGATGCTTGAAGATGGGATTATTGAGCACTCTAACAGTCCATATGTTAATTCTTTGATCACGGTACCCAAGGCCGACGGCACAGTTCGTATTTGTTTAGACGCTCGTTTGGTTAACAGTAGAATTAGTTCAGATCAGCTGAAATCTATGTCAATAGAAGAATTAATGCAAACATTTGAGGGGAAGAAGTATTTCAATTCTGTAGATACCGACAGTAGTGGCTACGCTGGCTAAAGCGCGGCGTAAGGTCATGGGGCCAAGCTCTCTGCTGACTCGGTAGACGCGTGGGTTCTAGCCCCACCGTCGGCTGTCCTTGAAATGGTTTTCCGTGGTTTCCCCATTTTCAACACCAGGCAAATGCTGGGACAGTAGCTTCTGACAGGCCACGGCCGCTTCCTTCCACATCCTTGCTTACTTTCATCCATTCATCTCATCTCTCATCCCGACGCGCAGGTCGCCCACGGGCGTCGAATAGAAAGACCTGCACTAGGCCTCTCAGGAGGCTACACGAAAAGAAAAAAAAATTGTGTAGATTTGAGTTCCAGTTTTTGGCAAGTGCCACTTATGTACGAAGATAGACCATTTACTGCTTTTAGTCATAAATATAACCTTTATCAATTTTGTAGAACACCTTATGGGTTAAAGAGTAGTTCAGCAGCTTTAATTTGGGCTTTAAACATCGCATTAGGGGATGACACAGGAGAGTTTGTTACCATTTACATTGATGATATGGTAATTAGTTCACGCAGTTTTGAGGAGCATCTACGTCATTTAAATATAGTTTTTCAGAAGTTAGATCAGGCAGGGTTCACTTTGAAGCTGTCTAAGTCGTCATTCTGTCAGTCAGAAGTGACATTTTTAGGTCATAGAATGTCGAGTAGAGGTGTGACACCAGAGGAAAGTAGGGTTAGCATGAGTGGACAGTAGCAACAGGGCATCGTTACAGACACTGAGAAATATGCTAGAGGAGCAACGTGATGACGTTAAGTTAAGGGAGCCACTGGCTAGGTGGGAAATAAGTGAAGAAGAGTATGTGAAAGTAGGACGGTTCACGTACAAGATGCAGGATGGGCTTCTTGCACGGAAATGTAGGAATATTCGGTGGGCAATATGTGTTCCTACCACTTTGCGGGAGGAGCTAATTTGGTTCATTCATAGGGAATTAGGACACTTTGGTGCTGCCAAGGTCTTCTATGAAATTGGTCGTGACTTCATTTGGAGTAAAATGGGAAGGGATGTTAGGAGAATTTTAGCTAAGTGTGACACCTGTCAAAGGAGTAAATATCCAGTTAAATATTTAGTGGGGGAGAGATCTGCAGTTCTCACCAGTAGTCCCGGCGAACTACTGTGTGTGGATTTATTTGGCCCGATCGTTAAAGGACAGTACGGCTACGAGTACATTTTTATAGTTATTGACGCTTTTAGTAAGTATGTCAAGCTATATCCGCTAAGGAAAGCCACGGGACTAGCGTGTAGCCGTCTGATCATTAATAAGTATGTACCTGAGTATGGCCTTCCTCTCAGGATACTATCTGACAGTGGACCACAGTTTACTGCAAAGAAATGGAGAGCCAGTATGCAGGAAGCTGGTATTTCACACGTTCATTCCTCTGTAAGGTACCCTCAGGGTAATTCTGCAGAGCGTCCATTAAGGGAAGTGGCTCGGCTTTTTCGGACTCTAGTGTATGACAAGCATACGGCCTGGGTTGGACAGCTTCCCAAAGTCATGACTTGGCTGAATTCTGTCCAGCATGAGAGCACGAAATTGACGCCATACGAAGTTCACTTCGGAAAGAGTCCACAAAATGAACTAGCAAGGGTGTTGGGTTTAAATGAGGGAAAGCAACCTGGGATGGATTACATTGTCCAATTGGCGAAACAAAATTTATCTAAGTCAGCACAAAAGAGAATTCGCCAACAAAAAGAAACTAAATTTGACCTATTCGAGCCGGGAGACAGTCTTACTTAGAGTGCCGAAAAAGTCAAATAAGCTAGAGAAAGTCATGTCCAAGTTCTTTTTATCTCTACGAGGGCCCATTTATAGTTTCCAAACGTATTGGCAAAACAGCATATGTGCTGGAGGATAGTAAGGGAAACAGATTATACGGGACGTATAATATACATAGTCTACAAAAGTATGTGTCATAAAGTAAGTGTGTTTAGCTGGCGAGCCAGCCTATCAAATGAGTAAGTGTGGTATTTGGTGCGTGGAAGATCTGGTCTTCCAGGCAGGCGTATCAGAAGTCACACAGTGGGGTAGTATGTAAGTAATTGAGAGTTTTTAAGGTACAGGGAAATATGACGGGATTGTCGGATGCTCTTGAGCACTAAAATGTCTCGATACACCGAGGCCAGAATTTGGTAGCGCTGGTGAATTCCCATTTGTCTCCTAGAGATGGGCGAGCGCTTGAACAGGGTATTTTTGCTTAAGGCGTCCACGAGACAAAAGATGGGCCAACAGAAGGCGAGACAGTCCTTCATGAAACTCATACATAAGAGCACACGTGATTTCTGTTTACGGCCTTGCCATGTAAGATTTGTAAGTGTGTAATTTAGGTAATTAGTACAAAGGCATTATTTGAGTGAGGAGAACTGGTCTGAGTTGTGAACTAGTATTAAGTAGAATTTGGTCTACGGGAACTTAAGAGGACAGGGCGATTACGGAAGAGAAATATTTGGTGTTATATGTAATGCGCACTTAATGTTTTTTTTTCACAAGTCAATATTAATTTTGTCTCATATACAGAGAGATTAGGTATTATAGCCACGATGCGCTGCCATAATAGTGTGATCGTGTGCTCAGTGAGATCAGTGAGATTAAGTTTCACCAGAACGAAGCGACCTCCAGTGAAATTAGGAAGTTCTGTGGTGATAAATATATCAGAACACCTTTGATGCGTGTGATGTGACATCATAAATACACAGTGCTCACACATTATTTATGTATATCTTTCCCTACATAGAGAAATTTGAGAGGCGGAAATATCCGTGGAACATTATTCTATATGAAAAACATTGGACTGATTGCACTGGGCAATCCATAGTGACAACAGACTTTGACGCAAAGTGCGTAAAGAAAATTATGAGTGTATATATATGTAATTTAGGGGGATTTAATTTATGTAATATGTATTTTGGATGGGGATTTTATTAACGTGTCTGGGATAATCGCATGATGGACCGTCGTCACGGTAAATCATCCGATGATCCGAGGCGAATATGTAACGTGTTTTTCGAGGGTATTTTACGCCACTGACATAAGTCAGTAGGAAGCCATTCTATATTAATTTACGCGGCAAATTGTTCAGCCGAGAGAAGTTTTCATGTAACTTATTATTATTATTAACTTATTATTATTATTATTAAGGTATTTTTGGAGCGTTTTTTATAAGATTATAAGTATACCGATAGGTTTTCGATGTTATAGAAAACACTATCGAGCAAATTATTACGAACAACATTATTGCGGAAAATTATATGATTACGGAATTTTACGGAGTTTTGTCAGTTAGAGTTTGTTGAGAGTGATGAGTCACTGGGAATTTGGCTACAGGCTTATTCTTGTCGAGAAGCGTGACGCTTAGCTGGGTTGCTGCATCAAGAAAAGGCGAAATGGCCAGGACCGGTAATCGACATCATCCTCGCGCCGAGTGTATTGACCTTGAGGTGGGGAAGATCGCGAGGTGGCTCAGCCAATCAGTTGAGAGCGGGCGAGAAGAAGACGGCTCCAGAGAGGGGAGGCGACGAGTGCATATATGGTTTGCGCGCCGTTGAGGCAGGGCGATTATCTTTGTAAAACTTGACCAGTGTGGTTGACGTGTGGTTGGCTCCGATGTGATCGGACCATAAATTAACATATCTACAAGTATCTCTTCAACTAACGAAGAAGATGACGACGTCCAGAAGGCTGTGGGAAGCTCTCTTCAACATCCAGTACGAGGGAAATGCTACGGTAATTACCAATGGTAAGCGCGAATGACTCAGAACTACGTAATCTCTCGTCTCTTTGTTTCATATTCAGTATTTCAGTAACTTCATAGCTTGGGAATAATAGTAAAATCAGTAATTCATCCGACTCCGTTTTCACGTAATTCTCTAGCGGTAATATTCAAATCGCAACGCTCCAATTTAAATTTAAACTTATTATTATTATTAATTTTGCCATACTTGTTTTGTTTTATATAATAAATTCATTTCTTTTAACCATGCAATCTTTGCTTTCAGTAGGTAGCATTAGATATAGACGAAATTCCTTATCCTGATACAATTGTTAGTTGGGTTAATGATCAAATCATACCACGATCTGAGTGTAAAGATTCCTGAAGGTGTTCTACCAGAGCTAGGTGTTGTTAAATATACATTTAGATTTCAACATAGCGTTGAGGTCTTGGCGCCCATTAAGACAACATATCTTTGTCAGAGTAAATATTTCAAAGTGCAAGTGAGGGCTAGTAAAAGCGTTACACTTGTCACGCAACAATGAGGGAAAAAGAAACCATTACACTTGTCACCCAACGTAGAGAAACCATTACATTTGTTCGCTCAACGTGGTGCAAGTAAATTACGTTTCAGTGTCATAAGATCACGTGGATTTCCCTTGATCATGACACTGAGAACCAAATTTACCACATCGCAGTGAGTAGGAGATTCAGAAGATCCCTCACCGATGTTCGGAATAAGAGAGGAGCTGATACTAGCAGTGATCACCACCTTATGCTGGCTGAGTTCAAGATGAAGATCATGGTGGCAAAGAAGAGGTTTGAAAAACAGAGCAAGATATTTGATGTGAGGAAGTTGAAGGAGGAGAAAGTCAGAGAAGAATTTAAATTGGAGCTAAGCAATCGTTTTCAGGTACTCCAATCTGACACAGCAGAAACTGATATTGAATCTTCCTGGAGTAATGTAAAGAACATCATCCTTGATAAAAGTGAAATAGTCCTGGGAAAGAGCAATCCTCTCAAGAAGGATTGGATGTCAGAACAAACTTGGGAGGCAATAAGTCACAGGAAAATGATTAAGGAGAGGTTGAATATGTGTAAGACCCGACATCAGAAAGCAAAAGTGCAAGCAGAATACACGGTCGTTGACAAAGAAGTCAAAAAGAGTGTAAAGAGAGATAAGAGTAATTGGATCGATGAGATGGCGAAGAAGGCAGAAGATGCTGCATCAAAGGGTGACAGCAAAGAAATGCACCGCATCACAAAAGTGCTGTCCAAGAAAAGTTTCCGAAAGAACCGACCCATAAAAGACAAACAGGGAAATTTACTCACAACTCAAGAAGAACAACAAGAACGGTGGAGGGAATACTTCACCGAAATTTTTAATGTTGATCGAGGGATTAATGAACACCACGAAGAGAAGAATGATGAACCTGATAATTCTGATCCAAATATTCTTTTGCACAGTCCAACTTGTGCTGAAATCAAAGAAGCCTTGCTACAGCTGAAGAATGGAAAAGCCTCCGGTGTCGACAACATTTTGCCAGATGTCCTCAAGACAGATATGGACACCCCAGCTAATATCCTGAAGCCATTGATGGAAAAGATCTGGTATGAAGAGAAGCTGCCTGCGGAATGGAAGAAAGGTGTGATTGTTAAAATCCCAAAGAAGGGTGACTTGACGAGTTGTAACAACTGGAGAGGTATTACCTTACTATCCGTACCAAGCAAGTATTTCTCAGGATAATCTTGAATCGCGTGAAGAAGTCTATCGAGTCGAAGTTGAGGAAAGAACAAGCTGGATTTAGGGAACACAGTAGTTGTTTGGACTAAATTAACACGTTACGGATTATTGTGGAGCAGAGTAACAATGGCAAGCAGCACTGCACATCACGTTTATAGATTTTGAGAAGGCCTTTGATTCCATTAATAGGAAGGTCATGTGGGAGACCTTAAAGGAATATGGTATAACAAGTAAAATAGTTAACATCATACGAGAGATGTATTCTGGTTATGAATGTCAAGTCCTGCATGAGGGTCAGCTATCCCAGCCATTGACCATCCAGACTGGAGTACGATAAGGCTGTATACTTTCTACCACTTTGTTCCTGATTGTTCTTGGTAATACTCTTAGGAAGATGGGGAGAGGAAGGAAGAGAGGGATACAGTGGGGACTTCGAGACAGGTTGGAGGATCTTGATTTTGCTGATGACATCTGTATGCTAGCACAGCGCTTCAGAGACATAGAGGGAAAACTGGCAAACTTAGAACTTGAAGCTTCTAAGGTTGGACTTAAGATAAACACAAAGAAGACAAAGGAGCTGAGAGTGAACTCCACAGTACAGGCTGGTCTCGCTGTGGGAGGTGTAGATGTAGAACAGGTGGATACATTTGTTTACTTGGGAAGCGTGGTAACGAGAAGTGGAGGGGCTGAGGAGGACGTCAAGAGCAGAATAAGAAAGGCAAATGGGGCTTTTGTGCAGTTCTATCCAGTATGGAGAAACCGTAACATATCCAGGAAGACGAAAAGCAGACTTTTTAATACCAATGTGAAAGCTGTCCTATTGTATGCATGTGAAACATGGAAAGTTACTAATCCTATCAGCCACCAACTTCAAGTATTCATCAATCGTTGTCTGCGTCGAATTCTGGGTATACGATGGCCAGATATAATCCCAAACGAAGAGCTGTGGCAAAGGGCTAACCAACAACCTATAGAAGTCCAAATTAAATGGAGGAAATGGGGCTGGATTGGGCATACTCTGCGGAAACAGAATGATGCAGTAGAAAGGAGAGCTCCGGACTGGAATCCTCAAGGGGCTCGGAGACGGGGAAGACCAAGGAACACCTGGAAACGCACCATTGAAGAGGAGGCCAGAAAAGCGGGAAAGACTTGGAGGGAAGTGAAGAACTTTGCAACAAACAGAGCCCGATGGAAATCATTCTTGGATGCCCTATGCTCCGAACGGAACAAAAGGAAATAAGGTAAGGTAAGGTAAGAGGTTCGAATCCAACTGTGGGTAATCCTGCAGATGGTTTTCCGTGATTTCCCATTTGCACACCATGCATATGCTGGGGCTGTACCTTAATACAGGCCACGGCCGCATCTAGCCAGCTTCTGTCCCATTGTCACCATACGACCTATCTGTGTCGGTGCGACGTACAGTAAATCAATAATGTTAATAAGATTATTCCCCACCCCCATCTCTGAGAAGGATGTAATACGTCAAGGATAGTAGCAAACATATGTTCCTGCAACGGAAGAAATTAATGAAATTAATCACTTATGGCCTATACACATACTGTTGCCGCATCATTGTACGAAGAACGTGTTGTGACCAGTCAACTTTGATCTGTGCACTCCAACGATGTTCAGTAGCCCTCGCAGTTAGAATATTCTGAGGAGTTGTGTGCATCGAATCATCGCACAAACACAGATTGTGGCTGTCTTCACATTACAGATACAGATTGAAGGGGTTATATGCACAAACTATACAGCAGTGCACAGCAAACACAGGACGAGCCGGTACCGCCTAGCACAATGCTAGAACACAGCCTGCTTGAGGTTTCTGGGCTCATAAGAACACGCCGATAGGTCACGGCGCGCACAAAAGCTCGAACTTGTTCGAACTCTGACGTCATCTGTTCGAGCCGAGCTCAAGCACATCACTATCTATAACCCACCCGCCATCCCAAATTATAACATGACTTATAGGGTATAGTAAAAATTTCAGCTGTGTCTGTCATTATAGGCATTACAACAGCATTGCCAACCCCAGGCATACGGTACTAATTGTATAGATGGTCTTTCGACCAGATCAATGTTCCTTTTGTCAACCGTGCCCCGCTAGCTTCCCGCGACCATTCTAACCTTAGTTTAGTCCAATCCAATGGTTTTTGACAATGGTTCCATTCTAACGTGTCCCGGGCCCAATTTCACAAAAATCGACAGGTCCGACAATTGACGACTTTACTTGTGGCGTGGCTATGAGGTTCCTGAAGCGTTTCACAGAGTGCGCAGGTGGTCTTGTGGGCGATAGACGAATGGAGGCACGTTGTCTTTTGCCAGAATGTTATTTACCGCGTTGAAGTGTGAACGATTTGCTTTTGGTAATACGTATATATTACCGTAATTCGTATTAAATATACCTCCAATATAGTCGTAATTATGAGGGTTGTAAAATATAATGCATGAAATTACCAGAACCGGTTTATTTTCTTATAGTTACGGCACCGTGTTCGTAGATAAGACAGTTTCATTGAGCGAAATGAAACTTTATTTCTAAAGCAGCTGACATGGACCAAGTCGTTAGAGAACCTCAAAAGTTTTAGTTTGAACTGTGCTACGAAATACGTACCGGTACGGTAGGTGATGATGGTTCTCAGTGACTAATGAAAGAAGGCTATAATCAGTACATACATGAATTATAGAAGATGTTTGGTGTGCCTATCAAGGTTATCTAATGACTTTTAAGGCTGTCTGTTTTGCTAGACAGAGGGAAATCTCCTCCATGAATACTTTATTCGTGGTGTGACGGCTAGCTTTGTTAGCTGTGACCCCGGAGGTCTGGGTTCGATTCCCGTCTCTGTCAAGACATTTAATTCAGGTCTGAGGACTGGAATGGAGTAGGCTACACTAAGCCTCGTGAGGCAAACCTGAGAAGCGGTGGGTTCGATTTCCACCTCAGTCATCCTGGAAGTGGTTTTCCGTGGTTTCCCACTTTAGTCCAGTCAAATACCGGATGGTTCCTAACTAAATGGCAACGGCCGTTTCCTTCCCTTATCTCACCTGAATTATAATTAGACACACTACTACAAATACCACAATATCAAAGGTTATCAAACAATCATCCCACACTCGTTCAAGTACATGGGGCCATATGATCACGATGTCCAAGGCCCTCATATGAAACAACAACAACAACAAAGACCACTTTATTTTCAAGGGTATGAAGAGAATGACGTGTTCAACGTTCTTAGGTCGTACTGTTCGTGCAAAGCTGGGTGATTTTTTCGTGAATATTTCCAATTTAATTCAGTGGCGGCTGGTGATTTTTCACTTGGTGGTGCCAGCAAATACAAAATTTGCAATAAAATCATTCAAAGTTGCAGGTACCGGTAGTGCATATTTTATGCAATAAGTTATATGTTTAACATTATTTAACTGTGCTATTGTAGAAGACGTTTGTAATTGAATTGTCAGCTGAAGTGAATTGAGAAATTGCGTAACTACTACAAATATTTTAATCTCGGGATTTTTCGCCAAAACAAAAGTTCCTCCTTTCTCTACTAGAAAGTGCTATAGTGTCAAGGAGCTTAGATATCTAACTTTCTTGACTTTCATAGTCCTCCAAGGAACAACAAAAATTCGACATGCAAGCTGCCCTTTGGGTGTCAAACAACAAAGCTTGCACCTGGCACCGAGGCCATACAATATTATATCATACACATATTTTGATCGATATGCATTTTAAATAAAAACCCTTCTTAAGAATTATAATTGAACAAACCTCTCAGAAAAATAATTTGAAGAAAACAACATATGCTAGGCCTACTCACCAAAAATATTTGTTCCAAAACCTCGATCGACACCTTCATTTGAATTAATAAGAGCGGTGCTGAAAGTCCATTCTTCGTTCTTTCTTTTAGGCAAATACGTCTATCACCTTTGAATTGAAGTTCTCAATCTTGTTCACAAATGATTTCTCACACGACAACATTCCTAAGGCACTTAATCTCTCTTCCTTCATTGTGTTCCGAAGAAAGGTCTTTATCCGTTTGAGCATTGAGAAACACCGCTCCGCTTCCGATGTTGAGAGAGGCAGTGTGATCAGCAACTTCAGGATTTTGATTGTCTCTTCAAAAGTATCACATAGCTCATCTTCCAGAATCAACGACAGAAATGGAACGGCACCAGAGACCGCTTTCAATTCAGGCCTAGCATAGAATACTTGCAGCTCACCCTTCAACTTTCTTTTATCAAGAAATGTATATACGCTCGTAATTTCGTCAAGGTACAGGTCTGGGAAGCTTTTGATATAATTGTCAAAATATTGAACTGCGAATAGGTTGGTAGCTGTGAGGAGTCCAGTGAACTGAAAGCGAATTTTTATATCTGAAAGGATAGCATCACATACTTCCAGAGCGTCCCTTTTTCTACGGTCCTCATCAATCCGGGGTCTTTTAGAAGGTAAGGATTCGCCTCTTTCGATAAAATTCTCATTCATTATTTCATCAATATTGCCCCTGATTGCCTGTATGATGCCTTCAAAATGCTGAATGTCTTGTTTCACTTTAATTGGGTCAGTAATTCTCTTTTGCAGCTGATTAAAAATTATGTCAACATGAGGCATTATCTTATTGAAAAATGTTAGCCAGAAAATGAATTTCTTGTCATTAAGCCTTTGCTTGTATGCTCCAGCTTTTTCAATGGTGGAAGGTAACTTAATGGACCCATTGCTTTCGATGGATTCCATAACTTTGACGAGGTGTTCCCTATTTTCATAAATATCTTTCACAGCACGCGAATGGTAATTCCATCGTGTGAGTGATACTCGAGGCAAACTTTTCTCTATGATCTCGCGCAACACTTTCGATCTTTGTGGCGAATGCGAAAAAATGAACAAATTCCTGTGAGATGAGCGAAAAAGATGCGAGCCTGTCGATTAACGGAGGCTGCTGTGGACATTATGAGATTAAGTTGTTGCGCATAGCAATGAATAACATTTGCATTAGGGTACTTATTCTTGATTAACTTTTGCACACCATTTAATCCATCACTCATAACGGATGCTCCGTCATAACTTTGGGCAATCAATTTAGTGGGTTGATCACCCACTAAGGGGTCGATTTCACTTAAAATGCTGTCTGCGATGACATGAGCATTTTGGCCTTCGGGATTAATAAAGTTCCAAAATATTTCTACTGTTCTTCCTTCAACAACGTAGCGCAACACAATTAACCAATTGATAATTGCAAGACACATCAGTTGTTTCATCAGCGATTATTGCTATACTGTCAGCCTTTTTTATTTCTTTGGACACTTCGTCGTGATACACCTGGAGCATGCATTCGAGCAGTTCGTTTTGAATAGTCTTGGAGATGCCTTTAAACACAGGCGACTGGCTGAGATGAACTTTCAAGTCCTTATCCAATTCAGCACTAAACTGAATCAATTCGCGAAATACGCCTTTGTTTTCGAATGTTTCTGTTTCATCATGTCCCCTAAGGGCTAATTCCAAGGCACCACAAAACCGGATACAGTTTATAATTAAATTTAAGACATACCTATTCTTATCTACTTGTTTGTTGTGAGTGATAATAGTTTGTCTGTACTGACTATCCAACCTGCTTTGAATGTTCGGTTTGCCCAGAAATGAGAGGCTTAAAACATTATCCATATGTCGCTTTGATGATTCATGGACTTTAGTTTTAGACCATATGTGTCCTATATCCCTAATACCTGTCTTACTCCAACTCCCATCACCGCCGAACAACACACAAGGAAGACAGAAGAATGCATTGTCTTCTTCGGAACCACAAATCCATTTGTTTTTGCTATAAATTTCCGGATTGAATTTGTGGCATCGATTTTTTGACCGTTGCTGGAGATTTAAATTAGGAAGTGGCCTACCCAGTTTCTTATGTCTATTTTTTCAGCGAGGGTCCTATTGCTAAATGGAGATTGTAACAACTCGCTTATTTTATTCACTGTTACACTTCCGAAAGGTGACACAGAGCCCATTGAGATTTCTACGGCTTCATACGTCGCGCTCGAGCTATGCGATCTTCAAACATGAAACAAATCAAATTTTATTAAGGGACCCAGCTTGCATATATCGATTCAAAAAGCACACTTAGATTAAAACGGTGTTTATATGGTCAATGCCGCATGATACACAATGCTATGCAAGTTTAAGTAACATGTCTATATAGGAATAAATAAGCATGGCTATTGCTAACACACACACGCGAGCACAGCCTCTTTGTCGCAATTTCAGTTGCTGCCTCTAAATAAATAGGTGAGATGAAATGAACACGATGACCTACCTCTAAGACAGCCTTACTTATCGTACATACGGATTGATTGGAAAGGATAACCTCTGCATCTAATATAAAGAACACAAAAGCTATTTAACGACGGACACTATTCATACACATTTGCAGTCAAACTTGAGAATTTGTGTTTACGCTTGGGACGTGAAACTGTGCCGCCAAATTAAATTAACGAAACACAGTAAAACTCGTTGAAAAATTCCGAATTTTTACATTACAAAGAGAAAACAAATAATCCCCGTCATCAATATGAGCCTGAAAAAGTTGCTAAATGTCAAACAATAAAGAACTAAAACTATTTTGTGGTTTGAATTTATTTAATAGTCTAGACACAGTGATATATCGTCAAGCTGGTATCACTGGAGGTGTGTTGCCATATGCTGTACTCTAGTGGTTGAAAGATAAAGCAGTTCAGCAGTTCTAACGTGTATGTAATGTGCGCTTGAACCTGTGACGTGCTGCTATCTCGTGGATAGAATTGAAGCTCCGCGTCACGGGGCCGTTGGCTCTACCTCAGGGTATATGCGTCTCAACACAACACAAACAAACTCAAGCCAAACTAGTCCTTATTGCAGTACAGTGTCTGATGCGGTATGATAATCGTAGGTAGTGCCGGTTGGCTCTGGCTCAGTAATTCAATAAAGCGCCACCAGAACGCATGTCAGTTTGACGCTCGTTCAAATAAATGCAGAATATGCATACAATTTCCTCAAAATGTAAATGTAATATAAACTGTTCTTGAGAGGGAAAAGTCACATATTCTCTCTTCATTACATTGGTGGTGCCATGGCACACGGGCACCACCTCAGGAACCGCCCCTGATTTAATTCATCTAATGAGATTGTTTTACCTCTTCTTTGCTGTACTGGAGCCACTGAAATTCTTGCTAAAATAACCTGCACATTTGTTGAGCAGCAATGGTATAGGCTAAACCTAGGGGAAAGGGCATAGATCCAGAACCGGTGATGAAACCTAACAGGAAGAGGACAATCCTTAAATCCGTCAATTTACCAAATTCCACAGACATACAAGTAGGCTTCTTAAAATACAGCAGTAAATTCTAATGTATGTCTGAATTTACTGCTGCTAGTTAGTTATTGTTGGTTTAAGGGGAGGAACAGCAAGGTTATATGCCCCAATATACTGCAGTAGAGGATAATAGCAACCCAGGCCAAATTCCGTGTAATGTCTTTTACAAGCAAATACGAGTGTAGAACCGTACAGAATCATTTTGTAAGCTGTTTTATAAATCATCCTGGTATTTACAGTAGGCCTAGGTCTACATATAGATATACGGTATTTCATCCTCAGTTTTTGACTGACGACCTGGATTTGAGGCCACATAGCTCTTAGGCCTATACACCAATCTTCCTCTTTTCATTATTTTTAGCCTGTTAATTGCCAAGTTCTTAAAACCTTTGTAGGCTACTACAATCACAGTACCGGTAGGTCTAATTTATAAACTGATATTAAAGCAACTCAACCGGCATATCTTTTTTAAATAAAAACGACTTGTATCGGAAATATGATACCGTATTTTGAAAGAAAGGTTACCTTAAGCCAGTTAATTTCAAAAATGTAAACTAAAGATAATGCCCAAGGTAATCCTCCAGAACTGCCATAGGCCTACCGGTATGTGAAAGTAACTAAGCTCATAAATCTCGCCTAAAATATTGGTATTTTTCCTTATAGTTTTCAATATGTTAGAATAACTAGAAATATTATCTTAAGCTATGCCTACAGCTGCGAATTGCACTTATTTTACTCAGAATTATGGCTTGTAGGCACTACACTGACACCGTATTCATCAATAGGAAGATAATTAGTTAAAAATCAGAATTTAATCTCGTTCGTTTATTCTACCGCGGTATACTAGCTTCTTATTTTAACATACCATACCAAGCGTTTAACAAAGACAGTGTGCATAATACCGTCTTATATCCAGGCGTAGGCCTAATTTATATGCCAGCTTAGGACGTGGTGGCTTCAATTTTATTGGAAAAGAAAGCGGGAAATACATTTGGCACAGCATCATCACTTTAAAATTTCCTTCCAGGCAATACTGGCTTCGTGGCTTGTAATCTAAAGTTAGAAATGGACTAAACATACTCTCATGTGGGCTGATATGTGTGATTTCCTTTCAGCACGAAGAATTTTGAAAAGCCACTGTTTCCTCAAAATACGACCAATGACAAGGAAGTAAACGTTACTTTGTAGTTGCCACATCTGTTTTTGCACTGAGGAACTGCACAATATTGAACCATTATTCTATAATGTATAAAACAACGAATATTTAAGCGTAATTCGTAACTACAACACACACAAGATAGTCATGCCTGCCCACAAGATCGGTTTGTAAACAAAGTCACGTGATAGCGTGACGTCAGAGGGCGGTACTGTTCTAGTCGTCCATTGTGACAATTTGACATAATTGTCAACGTGTCGCGACACTTTTATCTGACAATATGTCATTGTGTGACAGGAGAAATATTATAAAATATACGCCATAGAAGGGATTCCATACATACATGGTTTATTTGCAAATGTGGACACTGTCCATGGTGGCAAATTACAATAATTACACAAAACAATTCACAACCACAAAAAATTTAGAAAATTAGGACTAATTAGAAAATAAGTAATAGTTGCTAAGAGAAGAAACCGGTAATCGTAAAAATAATCATTCTAATAACAGAAATAAACATAAAATACTAAACATTTACACTTTCCTTCATTGCTTCAACTTATGCACCGTTCATCACTGCCTCTTAATCTGGTGCTTTTTCACCAACTCCTTAAATTTACCAACATCAGAAGGCAAAGGGCTGAAAATGCCCCCTGGCAAACTGTTCCATTCTATTTCCCCCCTCCCAATGAACGAATATTTGCCCCAGTTACTTTTCCACTGACTTAATTTCAATTTACAACAATGACTGTATCTGCCCATATATGAACTTTCCTTTCCCAATCTCTCATGAATATCTTCCCATGCAATTTCCCCCTTATAAGCTAAGAGCCTGTCACAGAGCCGTTTTCTTAACCTTGACAAATTGTCAAATACACCTGTCGAGGTTATGTACACTTCGATAGTTCCGCGAATCGATAATATAAAATAATTATCGATTCACATGAACTGTTCAATGCGAGATAATCATAATAAAGGATTTACTATTTATTAAAACATTCATTTATTTGAAGAAATATGCACAAACTGTGCAAAATTACTAGACCTATATATTTACATACTTTACTGGATAAATGTGATTATCATTGCAGCTTCTAATAATACGTTACAGGCCCAACCATTTACCTTTCTGACAATCGCGAATATATACTGTACTATACAGGCACGAATTGAATGCTCAACAAATATTGGTCTCGGCCACGGCCTTTCTTTAGTAAATAATATACTATGAAGTTTCTACGGTCAAGGGAGCAATAAAATATTTAAAGTATGATATATACAGTACTAGAAATTCGCTCTCATTAAGAGTAGCCTACGTGTTTCGATTTATTTTCTTTCGCACGACTCTGTCATATTACTTGAAAGCAAAGATTTAGTCTTTGAAAATATTTTTCATCTCAACTTAAAAAGAATCCCCTTTAGCTCACCTAAAAACCCTAGGCCTAGACCTACTGATAATAATAATAATGTTATTTGTTTTACGTCACTTTTAACTACTGCAGTTTTTAGAGACCCCGGGGTGCAGGAATTTCGCCCGAGGGGAATCTATAACATGCCAGGAAATCTACTGACACGGCTCCCTCGCATTTGCACACCCTCAAATTCCAGATGACTGCGCCAGGATTCAATCCTGCAACAGCAGGTGAGAACGTTACCGCTGAGCCACGCAGCCAGCGTAGACCTATGGCCGTCAAAGAGACAGATCTACATAATAATAGCACACTGCAAAAGTTTATTGGTTCTGAAACGTTAACGCAAAAAACATTATCGTGCACTAGTGTTCGTCACGCATGTGCTCTAAAGATCGTCAGCTATGACGACTATTGGACACGATGATCAAACGACAATTTAATTAATACAGGGTGCTTCAGAACTACATTATAAGTATATTGCCGCTGTTAGGTCTTACAAGGAGATATGACAATGTGCCATTTTTCGTCACAAATGACGAGCATTGGTAAAGTGAGTGTTTTAAAATCCAGTGTTCGTCACCAGCATTTCTAACCAAAATAGGAACGTGAGCACGAAATAGCAAATCGCGTATGTTACAGAAACAATTACAAACTATATCACACACTTGTAACATTTTCAAATGTCGGAACATAACACGTGTGCACATAACTCGCGTGCCTGCTTAGCACATGCGAGAAGCAATACGCCGCGTCAAGACAGCTCAACTCACACGAGATGTTTGACGCTGGGAATCACCTATTACATCGCACGCATGATTTCGCAAAGTTGCTCCTTATTATCGGCAACGAAAGTATGATGAATTTCGAAAGACTTTGTGCGTTGAGAAAGACCCGTTGACATCCTTATTATATGTACTTATATACGAGAGTGACGACTATTTTCTCAGTGACGAAAACCGGTACCGTAGTTACCTACTGCCGCTTTTTAATTGCTCCATTCCAACAATTCCAACAACACTGTAGGCTATTAATGTAAAGGGAAACTTCCAAACGCACCGAAATACGAAAAGATAGGTTATGGTAATAATCGACATGTAACAAGGCGCCTGTCGAGTTCTCGATGACAATTTGACAATTGTACAACCACTGCTGACATATTCATTAGTTCATAAAGAAAAACTGGTGACATATGTGACATATTTGTCAGATTTCTACCTGTCGGCATTACAACTTTATGAAACAGAAACTTGTCGAACTATCGAATTGTCGGATATTTTAAGTCCTCTGACATATGTCGACTTATCCAGTTTATTAAAATAGGGCCCAAATCAACGGTTACACCCTAATGCGTATAGATTCTAGCTTCCAGCCGCCGACGAATGGGTTTTTCCTAGTGGTGGTGTATTTTATATCTAACATGTTGGGCACACTGCCGTGACACCAACGTCTCGTCATGTGTTGCTCTCAAGGGGAGGATACGATGCATGGGTCACCGATTCGAACCATCTTTAGTACACGTGTAGGGCATTACCAGGTGCAAGTGGTAAGGTGCGCTTCTCAGCAGTTTCCGAGAAATTAATTGCAATAACATATCGGCGTCTATGTGCGTTGTACGCTAGCAAGAATCCAACGAGCGCGCGGTGCAGCGGTAAGAGCCCTGCTTCGTAAGCGCGGGATCGCTGGATCGAATCCCACCGGCGAGCCTTTGCAGTGAGTTGTATTTTTTGTACCGATAACATGAGTCACTGCTTGTGGGGTACGAGGGTGGTCTGATGGTCCGCAGGCGTGCAATGAACGGAACAGACTGGGCCTTAAATGTATACATTTATACGTATACATGTATACATTTAATAGAATACACCTGACCGTGTATAATACCAATGCATTTGCAATGCCAATGCTGTATATTATGTAGTCACAAACGTTTAATCCCCATACGATGATTTCAGAATCTCTTTTCCCGCTCACGTAACACGTTATTACAATTGACTACTAAATAAACATTATTCACGACACATACATGTGTACGAATTGGCAATGTTTACAAAAAAAAAAAGAAAAAGAAAAAACACAACCCACTGCAAAAACTCACCGGCGGGATTCGATCCAGCGCTTACGAAGCAGGGCTCTTACCACTGCACTGCAATGAATTAATTTCTCGGTAAAGGCTGAGAAGCGCACCTTACTACTTGCTCCTGATATACGCCTGGTCATGCCCTACACGTGTACCAAGGATGGTTCGATTCGATGACCCATGAATCGTATCCTCCCCTTGTCAGCTGGAGTGAGCAACATGTCTGCCGTAGTTCAAATTCAACATGAAAGAAACATACCGTATATAATTACGTAATTTAGCACATATTTCCAATATATTAGTCATAATGAATTGCAATTTCAATAGCTATTGTCCCCTGGAAACCCTGAAAAGGTATGAAAATCGTATATTATCATTCAACTTCTAACTGAAACTGTTAAGTCAGGTTCCTGTGTCCTGCACTACAAAACAAACAATTTATTGAGTAATGCTAACAAAATGACTATACTCTGTGAGGTGCCTGAATAGGATTGACATTTCGCCGGAAATTCCACGTCAGTCATCACCCATCTGCCTCTTGACCAATCCATGTTCGCATAGTTGATGTCATAATACTCTGCGTTGCAATACCACAGCCCACGTGCTTCAGTCCCTGGTCAACTGTATCTCTGGCTTGGACAGTTTGGCAACCTCGATCTCAGACCACATGGCGAGACGAGAACTGTCAATTCTATTCTGGCAGCTCACAGAGTATAGGCTAATAAATGAAATGCACCACCAAAAACTTTTTTTTTCAGGTTATAATTTAGGATGTCCCAATAAATGGGAAAATAGGCCTATTGTGTTGACAGACTGAAAATTCGCATTAATATTACTCCCAACCGGACACTAACAATTTGGGACGTGATGATGCAGTGGTCAGTTGCCTCTCAGCAAGACGGACAGGGTTCAATTCCTGGGCAACGCCTATTCTTAAATGCTATACTGTATCGTAACAAGATTTTTGCATATGCCCACTTACAGTAAATCAAATACAGTAAGGTACCTCGGCTTAATAACATATGCTGTATACACAAGGAATGAGGCAGAAATTAAGGTTTGATAGAACGAATCGGCAAATTGTATTCATAAAGAAAACTTACAGGTTGTTTCGTATAAATCTCTCCTCTGAAACTCTAGCTAGTTGGTTATTGAGGTTTCAATGGTCATCTGCCCCTCAAACTCTTCTGCATCCGTCTGAAAAGAAAGGAAATACTGTAACACGCACCCTAATGAATCAAATAAGCGTTCAGTACATGTTGGAAAGCATAGCATACCTACCTTCGCTTGTAAATAACCTCCAGTCTTCAAAGGCAGCCAGCCGTGGCATTTCAAATCATTTTTGCTTATTAGACTGGAACGGTCACGTGATGATTGTCTGACACAAGCAGTGGAAAGGAACAGTAAAATACACATGGAAAGAGTATATTAGGTGACCAATCACATTTCAAGGCAATGAGTTTCTTCTGACCAATCAGGTGAAGTATCATTACAGGCTACAGACGTATGTATCGTTGGCGGCTCTAATGATGTTTCAAGAAATGAAGGTAAAAATGTGATCAGCTCCCTCAAAGGAACTCTATCTTCGCTCACCCACACTAACGTCGTAGTTGTGAACCTTCCCCACAGGTATGATCTAATGGAGAAAAATGTGTAAATGAAGCTGTAAAAGACACGAATGTAGGGATTGCGAAGGTATGTAAGCATTTTCGCAATGTTCATATGCTAGATGTTAGTAGGTTGGATAGAGCTATGCACACTAGATACGGTCAACATTTGAATAAGCTAGGTAAGGAAGTCATAAGTTGTGAAATAAGTAAAATTATTAACATGAAGTTAAAGGAAAAGGTAGACACCATTACATTACAGTGGGCACTTGGGTATCAGAACCAGGAAAACTGTTAGATAGAAGCTGGATCTGAAAAACAGATTCAGCAGGTGTATTCAGAACCCACTAATAGTAAATTAAAAGGGTTCAATATTGATTATAATATGCATATCTACCATCAGAATGTTCAACATCTAAGTAATAAAGAAGATCATTTACATAACCTCATAAATTCAAAAAACTACAGTGTTGCTGTGTTCACTGAACATTGGTGTGACAGGGAGGAAATAAAAACCATGCATCTAGATAATTATATACTAGCCAGTAGTTACTGTCGAGAAGAAATGAAAGGAGGAGCTGTGAGTCTGTAATGTAAAATAAATGTTAGATACCAGGAATTGGGGTGGGTTAATAGCTATTGAAGGGATCATGACTTTGATGTTGCAGGTATTTTAATTCAGCTGAATGATGATTTTGAAATATTTATAGCAGGAGTATATAGAGCCCCAAGTGGAAATATGGAAATATTTCTAAGACAGTTTGATTTACTTCTGAATAAAGTAGCCAAAAATATAGAAACATAATAGTAGTCGGTGATTTCAATATAGACTGGTTTGCACATGACAGATCCCTCGAGACATTTAAAGACTTTGTATTGTCATTTGGCCTTAATAATCTTGTCAAGGAGCCAACTAGGGTAACTAAACATTCTGAAACATCAAAGGATTACATTATTACTAACATGCCAGACGAATTTAGTAATTGCACTGTTGAGGAAAATTTTGTATCTGACCATCGTGGCCAGGTATTAAAAATTGCATTTTCTCATGAATCTCAATTAAATCAGTCTACATGGAAGTACACTCGAAATGTATCCAATGATAATGTAATGAAACTCACAGAAGAACTTGGTAATGTTGATTGAGGGGAAGTGAGGAATATTAGGGATGTAAATGCTGCCTGGAAAAAATTATGTTCTATTTTTAAAGTGTGTCTTAATTTATTCTGCCCATTAGTTAAAAGAATAAATAGGAATCCCCAGAGCACTAAAACAACAAAACTGTCTGATCTGTGCCATAGGAAAAAACAAAACATGATTGATGCTTTCGATAGCTACAAGCAAACAGGATTGAAGCTTTATAAATAATAACTATAATAATTTAAAGTAGAATATTATGAAGAAATAAAAAAGCACAAGAATATGAAAATAGAATAACAAATTCTAACAACTTTGCCAAAGAAATATGGCAAATAGCTAAAGATATTTCAGGTCTTAATAAAAGAAACACATGGGAACATATTTCGATAAATATCAATAACAATGATGTTACTGCACCTTTACAAGTAGTAACAGCATTCAATGATTATTTCATTGAGCCACCCGTTAGGAACAGTGTGAATGTAAACAGTAACAGAGCAAAATGTAATGATCATAATATTGTAGGAAATAAATGTGGTAATAGCAGTATAAAGCAAATCACATGTAATTCGTCAATCTTCCTGAAACCAACTACCAAAGATGAAATAAGTACGATAGTCAGAAAATTAAAAAATAAACATAGTCATGGTTGGGATGAAATTTCACCCCGATTGTTGAAACAGTGCTATGGTCCAATCCTAGACATTCTTACAGAACTGATAAATATGTGTCTCTTAACGGGCATCTTCCCAGATATACTAAAGCTATCCGATGTTATACCAATTTTTAAAAAGGGTTACAGACATTAACTAGGTAACTACAGACCGATCACCCTTATCTCTACATTTTGTAAAATTTTAGAGTATGTGATTTACCATAGAATAATTGAGTTTATTGATAAGAATGATTTAATAAATAAGAAGCAGTTTGGCTTCAGGAAGAGCTTATCAACTATAAATGCCATTGCAGAATTTTATGAAACTCTGCTTGCTTCTCTTGATGAAAATAAATGTGCTGTTGGAGTTTTCGTAGATTTGACAAAAGCATTTGATACAGTAGATCATCAATTATTATTGGATAAGGTAGAGGCTTATGGTATAAGGGGAATAGCATTGGAACTGTTAAAATCATATTTGAATAATATATGGCAATTTACAGAAATTCCTTTTAAGAATGGTGAAAATATATCCAAGTTCCAATCTACTCCTGGTTTAGTTACAAAAAGGTTCACCTCAAGGTTCAATCCTTGGTCCCCTCCTTTTTATTCTCTATGTAACTGATGTACCACAGTCAAAGAATAGTTTGATTGTTTCGTATGCAGACGATACCTCAATTTTGAACTGGAACTGTAATAAAACAATTACTCTTCAAGAAACTCAAAATAGTATTGATCTTGTCACTCAATATTTTAATGATATAATGTTAAGTGTAAACCCTTCAGAAACCAACTTTGTAATATTTAACAACCATAAGGGAACTAATTTAGAAGTAGATCGAAATCTTTACTGTGGATCTGATGATATCAACAGGTAGCCTCAGCAAAATTTTTGGGTATAACAATAGATCAAAAATTATCATGGGAAGAGCATATAAATGAAATCTGTAAAAATAATTTACAAAAACTCCTTCGTTTTGAAGAGAATTTCAATATACTTGAGCAGCGAATACCAGTTAACAGTCTACTATGGATTAATACATTCACAGATATCATACGGTATTGAGATACGGGGTGGGGCAGCAAATAGGAATATGGAGAGAATATTTAAACTGCAGAAACGAGTAATACGATATTTGTTTGGGTTGAAATCGAGAGAATCATGCAGAGTTGCATTTAAGAAGCATAATATTTTAACTATATTTTCATTGTATATTTTCAAAGTTATCTCGCTTGTGAGGGAAAATCAACATAAAGTTGTCACAATCAACAATGTCCACAATCATGGAACCAGAGGGCAGAATGACTATTTTCAAAAGAGGGTAAATAAACAATATGCAGAAAAGGATCCTTTCAAAAAAGGAGCTATATACCACAATAAGCTTCCAAACCACTTAAAATCATTGACTGAAACTGGGTTCAGAACGTCTCTCAAGATATATCTTGCCCAGAAAGTGTTGTATTCTCTAAGTGAATTTTAAAGAAACATGTAACTGTTTAATTATGTAAAAAAGTTGTAAATACCGTATGTAAATTTAACTGTGAGTATGTTGTGTGACGTATCCAATTCTGTATGATCCTGTATCCTGTATCCTCGTGACGGCGCCCTTAAATAAAATTATAAAGCTTGTGGGGCATGTAAATTCAGTATTTGTGCCAAAGGGCCTATATAAAGGGAATGGAGAGGGCTGTCGGAATTTTCAAGTAGATAGTGTTACTCGTTTTGTTCCAAATGCTAAGTACGTAAAATTCGGTTCAGATCGGTGAAACGGTGTAGAGTTGAGCCAAGAAAATCGGTGTAGATTTGTGCCAAAGGGCCTAAATAAAAGGAATGGAGAGGGCTATCTAAAATTAGTGTTGGCAACAACCTTCCTTGGGGGAGTGCACTACAACCCTACAAAATCTCAATGCAATCGGTTAAACGGTGTCGCAATCCATTAGCTTCGGACATATATACATATCCATTTTTAGCCTACTTTTAACATTTTGCAACAGTGAGGAAAAAGCAGACTTAAGAGATCGATCGGGGAAAATGTGTGTCTGTCTGTCCTTCTGTCTGTCTGGCTGGCTGTGTGTGTGTCCCCCCCTATCAACTCCTAAACGGCTGCAGCAATCGAAACCAAATTTAGTATAAGTAAGGATGTATACAGGAATATCTCAAGCTTATATTTGAAAATGATGTCAGTGCTACCAAATGCTGAAAAAAACGCACTCGAAATTTGAGCTCCATGTTGGATATCTTGGAAGGTATGCATGGAAGCTATTCCAAAATTGGCACACATGTAGACAATACTATTTCAGTTTAATTTCCAGGAGGCCATATATGACAGTGTTGCCAAAATAATTTTAAGCCTTCTGATAAGTCCAATTTTTAAATGCCTATAACTTCTACACTATCAATTGGATTTCAACCAAATTTTGAATGTAATATGTGTACATAAACAGACATGACTGAGCTTATTCTCAAGTACCACCATGGCTGCCAACCGTTAATAATTGCTCTCTCTATTCTTTTATCCAAATACCAATATATCAGAAAGTATGGAAGCCGACAATTTAAACTATGCACACGTATAGTACTTGACATTTTAGATTAATTTGGAGTAACTTATAAACTTCAGTTCTACCAACATGATTCTAAGTCTGCTGATAGGACCAATTTTAAATACATGTAACTTCTATACTATCAGTTGGATTTCAACCAAATTTCGTATGTGCTATGTGTAACATAACAGATATGACTCTCATTATTCTTAACAGCAATCAGGGCTGCCAACTGTTAATAAATGCTGTCTATATTTTATTTACCCTAATGTCAATATATCAGAAAGTAAGTAAGCCAACAGCTCTATACTTTGCACACGTATAGCACCTAACATTCTAGATTAATGTGGAGTAATTAATATAAGTCAGTGCTGCCATCATGATTCTATGCTTGCTGATAGGTCCAATTTTAAAATACATGTAACTTCTATACTAACAAATGGATTTCATCCAAAATTGGCACAACAAGATATCATAATATTTCAGATTATTTCTAACCAGCACACGCATGACATTGTTGCCAACATGCTTTTACTCGTGCTGATAGATCCAATGTCTCACTGCATGCAACGTCCATTGGACTTCAACCAATTTTTTTATTCTGTACCTTCAGATATGAAACTACGAATATATTCAGTCACCAGGGCTGCCAACTGTAGTGCTCTATTAGGCTACATTATACCAGGAATATTTTGAACTAATTAGTTATTTCGATATTACCAACTTAATTTCCTCATTATTCTGGATAGGTTCATATACTGTAGATTAATCATTGGCATGAAAAGTAGGCTCTTTTGTTCGTCACGGAACTTCCTGCTATATATAAGATTATAATATTGTGAACTATGTTACTCTACATGCTAACGGAGCCTCTTTCTTTTTTATAGTTAAAATAATAATGATTATGATGTGTGGCCTCCGTAGAGCCCCGGTGTAGGACTCGCAAGCTGACAGCCGTAGGCAGTCAGGTGCGTTAAATATTGAACATGCCTAGTTAAAGTTTACTGCAAGGCTGGCTGATTATCTGCCTGATTGTTATTCAATGTCTTTCTATCGAAAGTAAAAGCTTTAAAATACAATACAGTCCATCGGTGTTGTCCTTTAATGCTGACAGAAGGAAAAGAAGAGTGAAACAGTATTCATATTTCTGTGGGTAACCCAACGAAGGAGAGCGTTCTGGCTGCCTGACTGCGTCACGGAGCGCGGACCAATGACAGCGCATACCCCGGAGTGGCCTACTTAATGATTATTCCGAGTACGGTACTGTGCCTTGAGACAGAAGGGAAGTGAGTGTGAGTCGGATAATTTTATAATAGTGATATTTAATTTTTAAGGCCAGTTGACTTTTGGATATTGATGGAATACGTATTTACTAAGTTTTGTCATTTGTCTCCAGGCCATTAGAATATATAATAATAACTGATATGTTTTCTATTGTGTTAGAAATAAAATCATAATCTTACATTTTCCTTTTAATCATGTTCCGTACCGGTATGGACGTGATAAATTTATAAGTGCCTTGCTAGCAATATCGTCACTGTGTATTTGATGTACCTCGTGGCGAAATACTCTAGTCTGAATATTTCTACTTCCGTCTAGGGATATTTTAAATACTCTCTACAGACGTGACTAAATATAATATTCAATATAAGTCTTACAACCGGAGTTCTGCTAAGACACTTGCAGATCAATTTCCAATATTTAATTGTCTAGGATACACTGTTTCAGACTGTACCTGGGAACTTTTTATGACGATATTATATTCATGTTACCCGGTAAGTGTATTTATAAGTTTGTAAGGATAAGTACATCTTTCAGTCCCTTCCATTCAATGTTGGTTCAATACGGGAGGATTGATGTATCTCTTTTGAAGTGGCTTCCTTGTAACACGAGGCGAAATAATTGTCTTGTATTTTCCAAGATCCACTGTGTCCAGTTGTTGCCTATTTCTTAATACTCGCGCAGTATCTTCTGATTACTTCCACGTTGATAGGTTTGTAATGTAATTTAGCGTCGGCCATCCCGCCTGCCCCATCAAATTGTGTTAAGGTTTGTCTGTGGCCTACTTAGGAATAGAGAAACCAATTATAAGACGCTTCATTTCACTGCTCCTCATCGTATCGCAATTATAGTCACTAATATTTGTCTCGGTATTCTGCCCTAAGTTATATCGTATAAAGGCGAGCGTCATTGTTGTATAAGTTTTACCGTGAGCCTCTTCTTCTCACCGTGCACCTGCTGGAATATATTCACATTAACTTACCAGTGACCCAACTTGCAATCGGAGTGCTGAAAATATCTCATTTGATGTGTTATATATGATAATTATTCAGCGTACTTGTATAAGTGCGGCCCCTAATAATTCTCGAGTGTACTTTGTGTGTTCTAGTTTGCTGAACATCATGGAGCAACAACCAATCATTAAGAGAGAGCCTGAATGGTTGTCTGATAATGACGAGGTCCATAATATTGTAAGTTGTATTTAATTTGCATATTGTGTAACATAACAAGTGCATGACAAGGAACTTACTACTTGCTACCAAAGAATAGGCTTAGTATTGTTATTCTGTCAGAATGTTTTATATTGGTTCATACTTTTATAATACCCTCTAGGAGTCTAGGACTACATATAGCAATCTGCTAGATGAGTCTGGTGGTCTATTTGAAGACGAAAGCAAGGTCATCAAAGTGGAAAACCAAATACTGGTGATCATAGGTTCTTATAGTAATGTGCATGATTTTTTAATAATTTGACATTTTGTTTATTCAGTTTTGTTTCTTATTTTAGCGGCTAACAGTTTGTGATGTCATTGTATTTATAATGCAGGTTCACTCTACTGGCTCCCTTGTTCCTATTGTAGGTGAAGTGTACAACACATGCTGTGCTAACAGTAGCTTATTTATTGCTAATGCATGCTCACTCTACTGGCTCCCTTGTTCCTATTGTAGGTGAAGTGTACACCACATGCTGTGCTAACAGTATCTTATTTATTGCTAATGCATGCTCACTCTACTGGCTCCCTTGTTCCTATTGTAGGTGAAGTGTACACCACATGCTGTGCTAACAGTAGCTTATTTATTGCTAATGCAGGTTCACTCTACTGGTTCCCTTGGTCCTATTGTAGTTGAAGTGTACACCACTTTCTGTGTTAACAGTAGCTTATTTATTGCTAATGCAGGTTCACTCTGCTGGCTCCCTTGTTCCTATTGTAGGTGAAGTGTACAACACATGCTGTGCTAGCAGTAGCTTATTTATTGCTAATGCAGGTTCACTCTACTGGCTCCCTTGTTCCTATTATAGGTGAAGTGTACAACACATGCTGTGCTAACAGTAGCTTATTTATTGCTAATGCAGGTTCACTCTACTGGCTCCCTTGTTCCTATCGTAGGTGAAGTGCACACCAAATGCTGTGCTAACAGTAGCTTATTTATTGCTAATGCATGTTCACTCTACTGGCTCCCTTGTTCCTATTGTAGGTGAAGTGTACAACACATGCTGTGCTAACAGAGCTTATCTCCCTTGTTCCTATTTTAGGTGAAGTGTACACCACATGCTATGCTAACAGTAGCTTATTTATTGGTAATGCAGGTTCTCTCCAGTGGCGTAGTCGGGGGGGGTTTAGGGTTTAAACACCCCCCCCCAGAGACATTAGTTTACATGACTCCTTATATTGTCCCATCTATCACCTGGAAAATGATTTGAATTGCTGCCAGTGCGGCTTCTTTAGGCTACTCCTTTGTAATATATTTTTAATGTGAACACGTTCTTCACGTGGTAAATGACCTCCACTCAACTCGCAACGAGACTTCTCCAGCTTTGGCGCTAGCTACTGGTTATGGCCTGGGGTAAACACCCTTAAACTACATGTTAAACGGAGCAAGAGGGGCAGATGACCTCGCTGTTCTTCCACTTAAAGCAATAATAACTAACTACACTAGGGGAAATATCAAAATTGTCGTTTTACTCTAAAGTGTGCGATTGGTAACTATCGTAACGCAGCTTCATGCTGCTTTAAACGTGCATATCTGTGAACTGCCAGATCGTGAGTCGCAATTTTTTTCCGAGTTAATTTGTAATGCGTAATGGATCGATTTATTATTAAAAAAACCAAGAGTAGATGTTACATGCAACACTGTTTCGTGCCACTGGGGTAGTTCATCTTTAAGAATTGAAAATGAACTTGAAGAATTATCGGCTACTACCAAGCCGGCTACCGACCAAATACATCGAACAGACTTACGAGGTTATGCTGGCCAACAGGTGTGTTTACAATAAGATTCATGATAATCGCTATTTCTGTAACTGATTTGCATTTCGATGCTTTACCTATTATGTTATACCGGTATTTGTATGGCCTTGGCCTACGTATGTGTCGGTACATGTTAATTATTTCAATGTTGTGATTTACTTTTTTCTTTAGATTGATGATTATCTGAAAAATGAACTGTTGGAAAATGCCTGGACACCTGGAAGCAATTTTAATTTCCCTTTATCGGGTCCAAGGAATCTGAAATTTCAGTTGAACTGGTTATCAGAGTGGAAATGGCTAGTTTATTCTCCTTCAAAGAACGGAGCCTTTTGTAAATATTGTTCGTTGTTTTGCACCGTTGTTGGGAAACAATCTTCATCGCCAGGTAAAGTAGTAAAATTTCGTTACATGAACTGGAAAAATGCGAAGGAGGATTTCAAAAAACACCAAGAAACCAAGTATCATATGGCATGTACGGAAAAGGCTGCGAACTTTCTGGCGATATACAAAGGTACAAAACCTGCTATTGACGTAAGCTTGGATAGGGGTGTTCAATCCAACATATTATGCAACAGGGAGAAACTCATACCAATAATTAAATCTGTGATTTTCCTTGCTCGAATGGGCATTGCTTTCCGTGGTCACAGGGATTCGGGACCTGTAAATTTAGATGAGCCTCTCAGGAAAGGGGAGGGAAATTTCAGGTCTCTTCTCAAGTTTCGAGCAGAAGTTGGTGATACAATACTAAAGGAACATTTGATGACAGCATCCTTAAATGCAACATACGTAAGCCCACGGATTCAGAATGAAATTATTTCATCTTTGAATGACATTATATTGAAAAGGTTTGTCGATCAGGTGAAAAAAGCTAAATAATTTTCTGTTCTTGCTGACGAGACCACAGACATCAGCGGTGTGCAGCAAATGTCACTATGTGTCCGTTTCGTTCAAGATAATTCCGTACATGAGTTTCTGCAATTTATTGCTATCAATGATGCTTCTGGGTTAGGCCTTGCGAATAGCATATGGTCTGGTTTGAAAAGTGTGGGACTGGTTGCAGAATATCTCGTAGGCCAAGGTTATGATGGAGCTAGTATCATGAGTGGATCCTACAGAGGTGCTCAGGCCATTGTACGAAAACAGTTTCCCAAAGCCCAGTATGTTCACTGTAGTGCTCACTGTTTAAACCTGGCCATTTCTGAAGGGTGTAGTGTTGCAGAGATTAGGAACTGTATGGGTACATTTGAAAGAGCTTATGCCTTTTTTAGTACTTCACAAAAGAGGCAGGCTGTGTGGACAAATGAAGTTGAAAGTATGGAAGAGAAACCCCGAGTGAGTAAACTCAAGAAGTTATGTGCAACGAGATGGATTGAAAAGCACGAGTCTGTTCGTTCATTCATTGAACTTCTGAAACCGTTATTGTTGGCATTATAAAAAATAGCAGTATGGGTTGATAAGAAGGCAGCTACAGATGCGCAACTTCTTCTGTACGCTATCAGCAAATTTGAGTTCTTGGTAAGTGTATTTGTCATTCATGAAGCATTTCAAATCACACTTCCTCTCAGCAAATACCTTCAAACTGAAAATTTGGATCTCAGTCAAGCAATCAACGCCTCCATGAATGTTAAGAGATCTCTTGAAGAAATGAGGGCAGATGCAGACGCAAGGTTTTTGTGTGCATATAATTCGGTTTTAGAGTTCTGCAAAGAATTTAGAGTGCCTGTAGTTCAGCCTCGAACTGTTGTTCGACAAACGATGAGGAACAACGTTTCATCTAACGATCCGGAAGATTATTATAGGCAGGTTATTTTCATCCCATTTCTTGAAGAACCTATTTCATCACTTGATGATAAATTTGTCTCCCATAAAGAAACTCTTCAGCCATTGCAAACGCTAGTTACCACAACTGAAGACGAACTATCCAACCGAAGCATAGCTGAAGTAGAAAATGTAGCTGAATTTTATGGACTTCCCCTTAATATTAGAGGCGAGCTACTTCTCTGGAAACAAACTCTGAAATCTATTGAAAAGAAGCCCAAGAGTGCTCTAGATGCTTTGTCAATATGCAATAAGAACATGTTTCCAGTTGTGTATAACCTGCCTGTCATCATGGCTACCTTACCTGTCACAACCTGCTCGTGTGAAAGATTGTTTTCGTCCTTAAAATTCTTGAAGAACTATTTAAGGAATTCTACTAGTGAAGAACGCCTTAATGGAGTTCATTCATGATACTGTTGATGTTTCAATTGAGGAAGTACTGAATGACTTGTCTGTCAAACCTAGAAGGCTTGATATACGATTGAAGTAGACTTGTCTAAGTCCTTCAACAAATTCCAGGGCAAATATCTACTTAATCAGATTCTTTGGTTTAGCCCGATTGACAATTTAGACATTTCTTTTTGTCCGTTTGTATCTAGTGCAATATCTATATTGGGCAGAACTCTTTCCCGTATTTTTTATTAATCTTTTATGTTTTCAATTGTGTTTGTAATATTGTTTAAAGTGCTGAAAAATATAGCTAAAATAGTTTTCATGCAAAGATAATCATCATATATATATTCATTCATTAGTATAGATCCCTCGTGTGGCGCTCACAAGCGACCGATCGTGCCAAATGAGCATTCAAATGAAAGAGAATAGACATTAGCAGTGACGAATTGCACTCTAATTTCATAAATATCAATAATTTCTTAAAGAATTACTTTTAAAAAAATGTACGAAGTGTGAGATTTGTCGATACTGTTGCTGTAGGAAAATATGCTCCGTAATTGCTGTCCACTTCACATTTTGGACGCTGTGACGCCTGTTTCGTGTCATTTTAACATTATGAGGTCTTTCCTTTATCATTTTGCATGGATTTCAGAAACAGTAAGTCAAAGGAATGAGTACTCAAATCGTATAATTTCAAAAATATCGAATAACTGGTGAGTGTTACAGCTAAGATAAATCAATGGACTCAGCACACAAATGACATTAGCATTGAAGAATTCCATTCTATTTTCATAAATATCAATTTTTGTTATAAGTGTGCGATTTGCAAATACTGGAGCTCTAACATGCTGCAATTAATTCTCTCGTTATAATCCTATCGGGAAGGGTGGTTTATGAACACGCGAGATATCTCCCTTGGGTCCGGTAGTGTTTATTTAACTGAGTTGTTGCTTTTTATGAATTATATTCGAATTTTCATTTTTATTATAGGACATAACTATGATTGAACCCCCCCCCCCCCCCCCCCCCAGAAGGAAATCCTGCGTACGCCACTGGTGGTCTCTACTGGCTCCCTGGGTCCTATTGTAGGTGAAGTGTACACCACATGCTGTGCTAACAGTAGCTTATTTATTCATAATGCATGTTCACTCTACTGGCTCCCTGGGTCCTATTGTAGGTGAAGTGTACACCACATGCTGTGCTAACAGTAGCTTATTTATTGCTAATGCAGGTTCACTCTACTGACTCCCTTGTTCCTATTGTAGGTGAAGTGTACACTACATGCTGTGCTAACAGTAGCTTATTTATTGCTAATGCATGTTCACTCTACTGGCTCCCTGGGTCCTATTGTAGGTGAAGTGTACAGCACGTGCTGTGCTAACAATAGCTTATTTATTGCTAATGCAGGTTCACTCTACTGGCTCCCTTGTTCCTATTGCAGGTGAAGTCCACACCACATGCTGTGTTAACAGTAGCTTATTTATTGGTAATGCAGGTTCTCTCTACTGGCTCCCTGCATCCTATTGTAGGTGAAGTGTACACCACTTGCTGTGTTAACAGTTCTTATTTATTGGTAATGCAGTTTCACTCTGCTGACACCCTGGGCCCTATTGTAGGTGAAGTGTACACCACATGCTGTGCTAACAATAGCTTGTTTATTGCTAATGCATGTTCACTCTACTAGCTCCCTTGTTCCTATTGTAGGTGAAGTGTACACCACATGCTATGCTAACAGTAACTTATTTATTGCTAATGCATGTTCACTCTGCTGTCACCCTGGGCCCTATTGTAGGTGAAGTGTACACCACATGCTGTGCTAACAATAGCTTATTTATTGCTAATGCATGTTCACTCTGCTGGCTCCCTTGTTCCTATTGTAGGTGAAGTGTACACCACAAGCTGTGCTAACAGTAGCTTATTTATTGGTAATGCAGTTTCACTCTACTGGCTCCCTGGGCCCTATTGTAGGTGAAGTGTACAACACATGCTGTGTATGTTATTTATTGGTAATGCAAGTTAACTCCGCTGGCATAATTGTGAGAGTTTGAAACACAGCCTCAATGATAACTGTTTGGAGAAAAAATCCATCATTCTAAACTTCAGGCAGTTAAAGGGGACATAAACTAAACCGTTTAAATATCTGAGGTGCAAGTTCATAGTACCTAAACCAGAGGAAGTTAGCGGGCTCGATTCTTTGAGAATAGCTTGTGAATTGTCCTGGAGTGTGATTGTCAATATGACTTTGTTCTGCCGTTGATGACACACTCTACTGTTAGCTGTGACTGTTTATATATCGTTGGTCCACCCTTCATGACAGCCTCCAATGGTACACACATATTGTTAATATGATGGTTAGGATCAGCCATTTTCCCTCGGAGCGTTGAATGGGAGAGGAAAAGTTTGAGGTTCGGTTTCAACTGGCACCCTAGAGATGCTCTATTTCAGTGTGCCTCAGCAATTATTAGACTGCAGTCGGCAATTTCGTTCATAAAAGCTCTTTAGCTGTTGCCTATAAAAATATTCATATTCTATATTTGTTACCACATTGACTAATCACGCTGTATGCCTCTCACCAAGGCGGTCCGGGTTCGATTCCCGGTCAATGCATGTGAGATTTTCGAAGTGAAATGCCATGTCCTGTGGTTCGGATTCCACGTAAAAAGGAGGTCCCGTGGCTCATAATCACAAGATTCACGGTCACGTAAAACTACAATCATCCTTCCTTTTTTTGACTAATCACGACAAAGGGCCATGAATTATGTCTGAAATGTTAATTGGTATGAAATTTCAAATACCTGCCAGTTCTTTGGAATGTATTTATCGTTCGTCTTAAAATCCTCCCTTCCTTAAATATCCTTGACATGAATATTGATTTAACCTGGTCACAAGAGGGTAAAACAAACAACGATTGGTACGAGGTTTTAGAACACAACATTTTTCAACTTTGCTTGTTATTATTATCATTATATGGTAACTCTATGTAACTGCATCTTCGCCGCAATGTCGCAACAAACACTTAATGCTAGTGACAATATGCTAATCCTACGTTTTGTGAGTGAATAACTACTGAAATATTTTCGGATGTTCACTCCACAAGAACTGCCAATGTTGAGGTAAGAAGACTATTAATAGGGGTCTGATTCACCCTCAGTTTGTTAATTCCTTGTATCTTTCAATGCAAGTTTTAAAGGAACATATTTATAAATCAAGTCATTTCTTTGCAGGACGATACAGACCATCAATCCGATATTAAAATTGAGGAAACTTCTATTCCGGAGATTGTTCCCTGCCGGAAAACAGAAACACCGTCTTTTGATCCAAATGAGGTAAGTATCTTCATGCCTCTTTACAAGACATCTCCTTATCACGTAATAGCATTTAGGGATTAAGAGTTGTGTTTTCACAATTGTGTTGATGACAAACAAGCGTTTGGTTGTTGGGTTGTGTTTTGTACAGCAAGCAGAATCCTTGTTGATGGAAAGATGGCGAATTAAATTATCTGTCCCATACGATACTTCCACCTGCGACTGCTGGCTTTTAGCGATGTTCTGAGCTCTGAGCTCACTGTCATTGGAAAATAGTATATTGCGTGAAGCAATTGTTTGGCCTAAACACCTTGTATTAGTTGCCCGCTGTGGACTTGAAGTCTAGATGATGCAAATTATTTAGGATATCTTATATTCTGGTCTGAGATCTTCTCATGAATGCTACAAAGAGGAGATTGGTTTGACGCCCCTCATTATGACAGTGAGAAACTCTTTCCCAATCTTGAGCATTGCCATGTAGGCATGAAGATCATAAATCATTGAAGATAAGATTTAAAAGTAAAAGAATGTTCTTGAACCATCCGGAGAAAGTAATTGCTAATACCTAACGCCTCTTACTTTTACTTGTAAGTACTAACAAATCTTTCCTTCTTACCACATGAACTTTTGTCCAGCCCATAGATGTTAATAAGCTCTTAAATATAGTAATATGTTATCGTCCAAGCATTATCCAGTAAGTAAAACCTGTGTCAGCTGTGTCAGGTCTCAGGCGTTGTTTAGTAGATGTTGACCTCTTTGAGAGTTGTGATATTGACAAGGTCACATATGTCCGATTATTTGGAACTATTCGGCTTTCCATGACGTATAAGACGAGATGTCAACTCGATAATGTTCCTCGACCAAAACAATAGTAATGAAAATTTTTAATCGATGCCGCCGACTGTCAACTACCATCATCTAAGAAGCCCTGAATTGGCCGTTCTCAATTCTATACTAGTTATCTAATTGGACTGTTATTCGTAAACAACAGTCGATTCACTACGGCATGTTGTTAAGTGTTATAGTGAGGGAACAACATAATATTTGATGCTCTACCTCAAATAATAAGTATCATTCGACAATAGGCAAATTCTAGGTGATTTCAATTTAACATAGCCCTACGTATGCAAGAATCTCCATAGATTGATTATATTTATTTTAGACATTGAAGACACTGTGAACAAAATAAACGGCTGTGCATAAACATTATTTTAACGTGTCCAAAGACATATACTTAAAAAGAATTGATTGACTGAAAATGCGAGGAGCATTACATATTGTATTTATGGTTATTGTTGAATTTTTAATGAATGTGTTTTAAGCTAGTAGTTTTTAATATGTTGTGGCTTTATAATTTGTGATGTGTATTGTGTGTTGTTTTATTTGGGGATTTTGAATGTGTCATACGATGTTTGTAGTACCATATGAGGGCTGAGGAAGGAGACAGTAGGGTCTCCGAAACATGTACCCATAGATTTGTCTATAAGTAAAGTATAGATTTGGCGGAAAATTCAGGTTTTACTTACTGTAAACACGGTCAATACGGAACCTGAAATGAGTGCTGTACCTAACAAGCATTATCCTCCTTATACAAATCTCGAACCATACAGGAACTATAAAGATTGGATTCAATCCCGGTATGCAGCAAGGAATAGAGTTTTCAATTAGTACCTACTCCATTCTCTTCAAATACCTGTATCTATACTACTAACTGTGAGTTCCCTTACAGTAGCAGACATATAATTCTTGTTGTTACAAGCAGCGATATTGTTGTTACATCCTGTAAAATAGACTCACTCTAGAGCGATTTAAGCGACATACTATGACTTCTTTTGAAACATTTGTATAATAAATTGCAGTGATTTGTTAATTGAAGTTTTGTATAATATTTTAGAAGTTGATTGATTAATGCCTGTATTCTCAAAATTTATGCTGGTGCAAATATTGGCAGTCAAGTTGCTTGTTACTCCATGTTCCTGTTGGATCCTAGGACCTCTTATAATCTTAAGGCTAAATTTTTTTACATAAACGTTCATTTGTCCACAATTCCTCAATTTGAGGTTATAACCACTTATGTGTATAGCATTCATCCCCAGCAGTAGGATGTGAATGACAGTCCTTCAGCGAATATGTGTCCTCTTCAGCGGACCAGTGCAGTAAAGGTACATGGTGTATTATTTATGTAAAAGTGTAAGCATAGAAATAATTATTCCATCTTATCCCTAGGGTGTGGAAGAAGAAACCGAGGAACAAGAAAGTGTCGGAAGGGGAAGTCACTTAAATAAGTAAGTGTTCAACACACAAATTACTCGCTTTATCGCTTTAAATGAGCATAATTGTAAGTTTTGGATTTGAATATGATTTGTTTGCAATGTCAGATGTGTCTCTCATTGTTTGTGTCTCATGAAGTAGATACTGATATTTACTTTCCATTTAGCAGCCCACAAATTATCCATTCTCGTTCAGTGTTCGCACTGTCGGAGTATATTTAAGATACGTATGTCAGTCTGTTGATGGGAGCTATATCTGTCTTCTGTAAATTTATCTGTAAAATATCTGTCTGGATCATACACTTAATATAATTAAAGACTCTACAGGGCTGATTGCTGACTTAATATTTTAATACCAACCTATATAACGGTTTGTTAAGTTGGTGTTTTTTATTATTATTTTTAAGTGGGTTTTTTACCTTAAAATACGAAACAAAACTCCCTCAAAACTTTGTGGCTTTAATAGGTCTGAATTTGAGTTTGCCCTAAGCAATAGTACATTATATATATATAAGTTTTAATGCAGACAAACGGCCAATGAATATGAGTTACAGTTGAAATGGAACAATAGAACATGTGTGAACATTTCCACTAAGTACATCTGCACGTCACTCTTTACATAAGATACGCACAAATGTGCATACATGAAGACTTATATTCTATGTACTGTTCAATGTTTGATCCATTTAGATTTAATCTAAGCTATAGTCGATGATTGACTTAATCCTCTTATGACATTAGTTAGGCGGTATTTTTCACAATGTTCGTTGCATATTACGCATACACATTGTCATTTCTACATAATTATCTTGTGGTGATAGTCGTGCACTGAAAGTCAGGTCAGCACCGATCGCAGTTCTTGGTTCTCTTATGCACATTTCCTGTCGATCATGGCGTCAGTAGCATAAAAGTCTTCGGGTATTTCTTTTCTTTATTGTTTCCTTAGCTCTATTAATTGAGATACTTGCTTGGAGCAGCTTGAGTTTCAGGTCCTCTATGTAGAGCGCTTCATTGCCAGTTCATATACCAGTCTGGACTTGGTCGATCTCGCTACTCCTAGAGCTCTCTTCAAATATCTAGATTTGATTTTCTCAAGAATGGTAAGGTCCGTTAGGGTTAGTCTTTCCCATATTAGTTCAATACCGTATGTTATAACTGGAGATATTTTGTCATGAAATAGGGCAATGGCCGTTTGTAGTGAGAGTTTGGTGATGTTTTTGATTTCATACATTCCTCTGATGGCGGCAGCAGCTCTTTCTTGTATATTGACCCTGAATGAGTTGCATGTGGTCTGGAGTGTAATCCCTAATTATTTAAAGGTATTAACTTTTTTGATGTCGTTATCTCCGAGTTCCACCTCGTCATTTGTTGCTAGTTTTCCTGCTTTCCGAAATACCATGTGGACCCTCTTACTGTAGTTAATGAACATTTCGTTTTCTTCCGCCCAAGTGTGGAGAGCATCCAAGGTGTCTTGTGGTTCCGATATGTTAGATGAACCCAGGGCCATATCATCTGCGTACATATATAATGACACTGATTAAGTGTTTTAAATTATTTTAGTAATATCAGCTGTGGCGATGTTGAACAGTACAGGGCTCATTGGGTCCCTCTGTAGTACGCCGTTTGTTTGCGTGATTTCTTTCGAAGTTGCCTCTCCGTCTTGTAAATAATAAAAAATTATAAACGCCTAATTAATTAAGTGTGGAATTGCACGAGATACATTTTGAAGTTGAAAGTTGAGTACTCGCTATAAAAAATGGAAAAGCCTAAACATCCGTATAAAGATGGTAAATATAAAATCAACGGTGAAGATCAGCCCAAAGCACTGCAGTTAGTTGTTCCGGGTCAAGACATCAATCTTTGGCATCCACTTACAATCAAAACCACAACAACTAAGCTATCACATTACTCCACGGCACAAGTATAAAGAGCAAGACTGACAAAGTTTAATTGTAGAGGATACGTTATTTCTTTAAGAATAATTAATGACGTATCGTGACCCACACGTTAACTCGCATTTATACACAACATTTGTCAATAGAGGCCCGAAACTGGTATTTCCATATTTTGTGCACCAGAAATTATTTTCGAAGTACTGAGTACATAGTGGGCGGCCCCTTGGTGTTGGAGTATTGCACCTGAAGACCCTGGGTTCGTTTGCCGGCTCCGTCAGGCATTTTAGAAACTGGCCTGAGGGCTGGAATGGGGTGCACTCTGCCTCATGACGACAATTCAGTAGCTGTCTGACAGTGATACAGAAACCAAGATTAACGGCTGAGGGAACCCAACGCGCTGACCACGCCATAATCTGCAAGCCAAATAGCTGGGCAGCGGTCGCGTGGTAGGCCTGGGCCCTTAATGGGCTGTAGCTCCACCGGCTTTTGTTTTTTGGTGTACATTGTGTGAACTAATTGGATTACAAGTACGGGTAGAGAATTTATTAAATGTTTGTTAAGGGGAGGAGCATTAAGCCATTGTGTTGAGAAAAGTGAACGTTCAGAATAAATTGTGCCAGTTAAAATGTCGGACGCTAGAGGGGAGGTATGTCGCGAGTTTGATAAGTGTGCTCTGTGTTGTGTGGTTCTTAAAGGGTTACACAATCTGTACATTATAACAGACCATCCTATCCCTACTATGTGCTTTTTCCTTTAATGTCCAGGTAAATCATTCCTCTCTACACAATCGGTGTAGCCCTGAATAGTGATATCCATTCATCCGTGCGGTTTTCAAAAGTGAAGTATGATAGCCCATATGTTAATAAAATGTTTACTAGGCAATATGGCTAATATATACCGGATCGAAATCCAATAAATTTGTGTCACTTCAACCAACAAGCACATCGCTAGTTACTTGGTGTTCTGTTGCCCCTTTTAATGAATTAATGGTGGTGTCTTCGAACAGACGTAATCCGTCTTTGGATCTCGTTACACGAAAATTATGTGAACGAATGACAACATTCCACTGCAATAAGTGAGAGAAATGAAAGTTGTTTGCTTGTATTTAAGAATATAAAGTAGCTCCCGATTTTTATTTATCCACCTAATCGAGACTATGGAAGACTATGTTGGCTGTTAGGAAGTAACAGCTGTAGTTGGATGTTATTATTCTTTCTCTATGTACAATCGCTTTTATCGTGCATTAGAAGGATCAACACCTTCATCCGAAAGATCTGTTAATCCAAAATCTCCGACATATAAAACAGTATTGTCTGTATAATATATATTGGCTGCACGAACACCACATCATAGAAGAGTAGAAACGAGCCCAGTTCCTCGCATTTAAAGGAAATGTTGCAGAGTAATTTGCACTAGTTTACTATTCACTAGTTTGACCTCTTGATCGCGAAGTTATTATTCCGTTTCCCTTGATCATCTTACATACGCTCCACACGATTGTACTCTACCAGAGCAAGCTCCGTACTTTATTATTATATTATTATTATTATTGTTGTATATAATATTTGGAAATGGGGGAATTCCCCAGTGGCAAATTGTACAAATACAGAGAATTACAAACAATAACATGAAACACAATATACGCAATTCGCAATAGAGGCACTAGAGTATTTACACAAAATTTCAATCTTCTCTTCATGACATCAATATGTTGGGAGAAAGGCTCTAAGACTGAGGCAGGCAATGAGTTCCAATTATCAATACCACGGATAATGAAAGAATATTTCCCATAATTTGTATGCTGTGGTTAACCCTTGATCTGCCCTGCTCAGGTAGGTGGGATTTCCCAGACGTTTGCTTAGTTCTCCCCATGATGGTCGTTTAGTGTAAGTGTTAAACATAGCGTTTAGTCTGGATTTCTTCCTTCTATCTTCCAAAGATTCCCACCCTAGTTTTTCTATCATTTGAGTCACACTACTTCTAGGATTAAAATCGTTGAGCACAAGCCTAGCAGCCTTCCTTTGTACCATCTCCAGCCCAGTGATGAGCCCTACCTGATATGGGTCCCAAACCGCTGAGTCGTATTCCAAGATTGGCCTCACCAGGGTCAAATATCCTAATTCTTTTGCGGTAGAGCTACTGCCTTCTAATACCCGTATTACAAAATAAAGTGATTTGCACGCTTTGGAGATGACACAACCCACATGGGTACTCCATTTCATAACGTTCCTCACATGGATGCACAAGTATTTGTACCAGTCTTCTTCAACAAGTATTTCCGAGCTGGTATTATATTGAAAATAATGCCTTCGCACTCTCCCGATTCTCATGAGACTGCATTTACTCGTATTTATCTTCATTTTGTTTGTCAACCGCCCATTTATGAACCAGGTTGAGGTCAGTTTGTAACTGAGCGTTGTCTTGTGGGCTAAGAATTTAAGGTATATTACACAATCATCCGCAAACATTCTAAACATTCTGAAACATCAAGGGATTACATTATTACTAACATGCCAGACGAATTAAGTGATTGCACTGTTGCGGAAAATTTTGTATCTGACCATCGTGGCCAGGAATTAAAAATTGCATTTCCTCATTAATCTCAATTAAATCAGTCTACATGGAAGTACACTCGAAATGTATCTAATGATAATGTAATGAAACTCACAGAAGAACTTGGTAATGTTGATTGGGGGGAAGTGAGGAATATTAGGGGTGTAAATGCTGCCTGGAAAAAATTATGTTCTATTTTTAAAGTGTGTCTTCATTTATTCTGCCCATTAGTTAAAAGAATAAATAGGAATCCCCAGAGCACTAAAACAACAAAACTGTCTGATCTGTGCCATAGGAAAAAACAAAACATTATTGATGCTTTCGATAGCTACAAGCAAACAGGATTGAAGCTTTATAAAGATAACTATAATTTTTTTAAAGTAGGATATTATGAAGAAATAAAAAAAATTAAAGCACAAGAATATGAAAATAGAATAACAAATTCTAACAACTTTGCCAAAGAAATATGGCAAATAGCTAAAGATTTTTCAGGTCTTAATAAAAGCAACACATGGGAAAATATTTCGATAAATATCAATAACAATGTTGTTAATGCACCTTTACAAGTAGTAACAGCATTCAATGAGCCACCCGTTAGGAACAGTGTGAATGTAAACAGTAACAGAGCAAAATGTAATGATCATAATATTGTAGGAAATAAATGTGGTAATAGCAGTATAAAGCAAATCACATGTAATACGTCAATCTTCCTGAAACCAACTACCAAAGATGAAATAAGTACGATAGTGAGAAAATTAAAAAATAAACATAGTCATGGTTGGGATGAAATTTCACCCTGATTGTTGAAACAGTGCTATGGTCCAATCCTAGACATTCTTACAGAACTGATAAATATGTGTCTCTTAAAGGGCATCTTCCCAGATATACTAAAGCTATCCAATGTTAAACCAATTTTTAAAAAGAGTGACAGACATCAACTAGGTAACTACAGACCGATCACCCTTTTCTCTACATTTTGTAAAATTTTAGAGTATGTGATTTACCATAGAATAATTGAGTTTATTGATAAGAATGATTTAATAAATAAGAATCAGTTTGGTTTCAAGAAGGGCTTATCAACTATAAATGCCATTGCAGAATTTTATGAAACTCTGCTTGCTTTTCTTGATGATAATAAATGTGCTGTTGGGGTTTTCGTAGATTTGACAAAAGCATTTGATACAGTAGATCATCAATTATTATTGGATAAGGTAGAGGCTTATGGTATAAGGGGAATAGCATTGGAACTGTTAAAATCATATTTGAATAATAGATGGCAATTTACAGAAATTCCTTTTAAGAATGGTGAAAATATATCCAAGTTCCAATCTACTCCTGGTTTAGTTACAAAAAGGTGCACCTCAAGGTTCAATCCTTGGTCCCCTCCTTTTTATTCTCTATGTAAATGATGTACCACAGTCAAAGAATAGTTTGATTGTTTCGTATGCAGACAATACCTCAATTTTGAACTGGAACTGTAATAAAACAATTACTCTTCAAGAAACTCAAAATAGTATTGATCTTGTCACTCAATATTTTAATGATATAATGTTAAGTGTAAACCCTTCAAAAACCAACTTTGAAATTTTTAACAAGCATAAGGGAACTAATTTAGAAGTAGATCGAAATCTTTACTGTGGATCTGATGATATTCAACAGGTAGCCTCAGCAAAATTTTTGGGTATTACAATAGATCAAAAATTATCATTGGAAGAGCATATAAATGAAATCTGTAAAATTAATTTACAAAAACTCCTTCGTTTTGAAGAGAATTTCAATATACTTGAGCAGCGAATACCAGTTAACAGTCTACTATGGATTAATACATTCACAGATATCATACGGTATTGAGATATGGGGTGGGGCAGCAAATAGGAATATGGAGAGAATATTTAAACTGCAGAAACGAGTAATACGATATTTGTTTGGGTTGAAATCGAGAGAATCATGCAGAGTTGCATTTAAGAAGCTTAATATTTTAACAATATTTTCATTGTATATTTTCAAAGTTATCTCGCTTGTGAGGGAAAATCAACATAAAGTTGTCACAATCAACAATTTCCACAATCATGAAACCAGAGGGCAGAATGACTATTTTCAAAAGAGGGTAAATAAACAATATGCAGAAAAGGATCCTTTCAAAAAAGGAGCTATATACCACAATAAGCTTCCAAACCACTTAAAATCATTGACTGAAACTGGGTTCAGAAAGTCTCTCAAGATATACATAGTCCAGAGAGTGTTGTTTTCTTTAAGTGAATTTTAAAGAAACATGTAACTGTCTAATTATGTAAAAAAAAGTTGTAAATATGTAAATTTAACTGTGAGTATGTTGTGTGACGTATCCAATTCTGTATGATGCAGGTTCTGGAAATAAACAGTTTTGTATTGTATTGTATTGTAAACAATCGGCAGTCACTTCGTATCCCATTTGTCGTTAATACGTGCCAGAAATAACAGGGACCCAATCACACTACCCTGAGGGACACCTGACGTCATCAAAATGTCCTCTGAGAATACATTACCTATTTTGAACCCATGCGACCGACCAGTCAAGTACTCTTGAATCCATAAAATTACTCTTTTATCAATATTCGTTGCCGCTAATTTACCTAGTAATTAGTCATGTGGGACGACATCAAATGCCTTCGCAAAAATCTATAATTATAGTGTCAAATTTCACTCCCCTGTCTAGCGAGTCATTAATGTCCTGAAAGAGTGATAACATTTGGCTCTCGTATGAGTACCGTTATCTAAATCCGTAGTGTCTTCCATGAAGGCATGATAGGTTTCCCCAATGTTCCCTTAAGTAATTAGAAATAAGGTGCTCCATCAGTTTACATATGATGGATGTGAGGCCCATCTAACAAATGACTCATTCATGTAATCCTGAAATTCGCTCTGATCTGTTCTGCTGTACTGAAATATTTTAACTGATTCTCCGGAGTCAATCAAGTATTAAAGTGTCACTGTGTCTAATATTTAGTTCAACACTGGAGTGGTCACTAATTCCAGGAGCATTCATCCAGCTAATATACAGCGCCACAAGTCGTACTGAATAAATCAACCACCTGGGAGAAACCCCCCTCCCTAACTATTTTTTTGCTGCAAGTTGAGTTTGGCTACTGCTAGTTGAATCACCGGACCAGATCACGCTTTGAAGATTCTAATCCCCGGCAATTATAACATTCATTTCCACAGCTTTACCCATACAGATGATGTCATAAAGAGTATCCAGTAGCAAGAAGTTGCCCTTGGGTGCTCGATACGCCCCTATCATCTGAAGAGAGTTTAACTGTGCTTTCTACACACAACAGCTCATGATCCCTATTGGTACATTTTAAGAAACTTTCGATGTCCCTACGTACACAAATAAATAAACAAGTAGTTCCGTGAAGAACTATACAGCCTATTTTCATATATCCTACTTATGTTAATTGCCACTATCAACATACAAAATTTCAGTTTGATTACTGTAATAGATTCGTACATATTGAGAACCGACTAAATATTTCGGATGGTCGCCATGTTTGATTTTATATATGTAGGTCCTAGAGTTATTTACTGTTACATACAGATTATTGTGTAAGTGTAGCATTCAAACTTCAATCGCATGACTAGGACACAAGAAGTAACAAGGAGATTTTAAAATTTCGCTCAGCTGCCATCTTGTGGTTATGGAAACAATTGAAATAAATTAGATGCCAGTGGATTAACATTCGTATAAGGATTTACTGTACCAAGTTTCACTGCACTCGGATGGTTAAATTGCGAGAAACGTCCATGTGAATATTTATACTTCGCGTCGCAGCCATGTTGGATTTGTGATCACCAGGTCATTTAAAGTCCTATAGGTGAACTGAAATTCATGATCCCAATGAACATAAAAAATTCAGTTTGTTTGCTATAATAGATTCGTAGATATTCAGAGCCGTCTAAATATTTCGGACGGTCACCATGGTAGATTGTTAAATGTATAGGCCATCGAGTCAGGTACCATTAAAGGAAAATTATTGCGTAGGTTCATTATTCAAACTTTAACTTCGATCGCATGACTACGAGACAAGAAATAAAAACTTAATTTTAAAATTCGCACAGCCGCCATCATGAGGTTATGTAAACAATTGAACTAAATTAGATACCAGTGCATTACAATGTGTATAAACATTTCCTGTACCAGATTTAATTGAGTTTGGAACATTAAATCGCGAGAAAGGTCTATATAAACTTTTCAAATTCGCTTGGCCGCCATGTTCGTTTTGTAGTTAACTGGTTTTTGAAAGTCTTATAGATGAACTTCCAGTAGTGCCCTTTATCTCCGCACAAAATTCCAGGGTGATACCGCTTATAGTTTCAGAGATATAGTATGCCGGTGAAATATTTCGCACATCCGCCATCTTGTGGTTATGTAAATAATTGAATGAAGTTAGATGTCGGTGCATTCCAATGTATATAAACATATACTGTACCAAGTTTTATTGCGTTTGGTTGGTTATATCGCGAGAAACGTCAATTTAAGAGTCGCAAATTCGCGTGGCCGCCATGTTGGTTTTGTAGTTACCGATTTTTCAAATGTCACATAGGTGAACTTCTAGTAGTTCTCTTTATCACCGTAAAAAATTCCAGGGTGATATCGGGAATAGTTTCGGAGATATTGAATGCTGGTGAAATAATTCGCACAGCCGCCATGTTGGATTGGTGAGACGTAACAAAATTTCAAGGGCACGGTCGTCCGGAATAGTGCTATGAACATACCGAGTTTCATTGAAATCGCTCCAGCCGTTTAGAAGTTATTAGGGGGCACACACACACACTCCTCACACACACACACACACACACACACACACGGACTAAAGGTGATCTCATAAGCCTATTTTTTCAAAATTGAAAATAGGCTAATAAACCACCATCTCTCTTACCTCGGTCTCTTCTGTACACTACGTAAGTACCCTGAATTATTTCATTACTATTTGCATCCTCATATAACCATGATTGAGTCGCTATGACAACGTCCAGTGAATATGTCTCTACTAGATTCCAAAATACAATTATTTTATTTCCTATGACAATTAACGTGCAGCAATCTTAGAGTCTTACCTCTATTTCGAAGTTTATCCAATCGCTTCTCCCAATCGTGATGGCTGCCTCCCTCCGGTCCAACTCCTCACGAATGCCGGCAGGATTCGACGACCCTCTTGTGCAGGTGCCACATGTTGTAGGCGTGTCATCGATTTAAATGTAGCCCACCTGGAGCAAAATCACGGTCCCCGATCCAGCAGTCAGCGTCCACATATACTAGTCCCAATTGTGCGCACACCCAGTCAATGCAATCATTAACGGACTTAGCTCGCCGCTGCAAAATTCCACTCAACACGATTTTCGCGTTCCTTAACTTATTTCTGGCTTTCTCACTAACTCGTAAAGCTGGCCAATAATGAAATTGACTGTGGCCTTCTTCTTTAGGTCATTAGTCCCAACATGGAGAAGCAATACTTTAACTGTGTGACAATCTATTGGCACTTCCTCAACTTTATGGGCGAGCTGGTCAATTTTTATTCCTGGATAGCACATCACTTTATTGCCCGCGTTCCTCGATATATCCCCGCCCCACTTAATCATCCAATCACCCATTATGAGTACGTCATTGTTAAAAGTTCGCTCCTGCTCGCCCTCTGCCACACTGATCCCAGTAGCAAGCCACTTTGTCACAACCTTCTCCGTTTCTTCGGATTTATGACGCTTTGTTATAATTTCTTGCATTATTTGATCCCTTGCTATGATTTGCATCTTCAAACAGTCCGGTGTATCACATACTTTACAAAACCAATTGCCAACATCACAATCCTCCTTCTTGACCTTAATACAGTCGAAGTGAATCTATGTCATTTTAGAAGGTTGAAGAATGATTACAGAAACACTGAAGTCCCCGGCTAGGCAAACCTCAGTCTAACGCTCACAAGTTGCTCATTTAGGACGTTCTTAAAGATGGAAATGATGTTGTGCTATGGATTTATCTACTGGGATAGATATACTCACTACCGATGGAGAGTGAGATTCTTAGAATCTCTGGTAGCAACAGGTTTAGATAGGAAAAGTGGGCGTCGATTATCCATAGCACATCATCTGGCTAACTGCTACAAGTATCAGACGGATTTTCTATAAAAAGGACGAACAAAACAAGACGTGTATTAAAGTATTAACTAAAAACATCTACAATAGTGAAAATAAAACAACACTCCTAATCCTGTCTGACTTCGATTGAAATAAAATTAATTAGACTGAAATTAATAAAAAATAAGGTCTCTAACCGTGTCATTATAAAACTACAAGCTTCAAAAACAACTTATCCCTTCTAAAACCTTCAAAGAAAAATAAAATATAATTAAAATTTGCTCTGATCATAAAATAAAATTAGCTATACAAATTTTTGAACACCCTGTTTGTTCACTAAATTGATGATGATGGTGTGGCCTCCTGAGAGGCCGAGTGCAGGTCTTTCTAGTTGACGCGCGTGATGTAAATTTGTACATTGACTCCTGTCAGTCCTACCTCCGGGTACTCCGGTTTTCCCTGTCAAAATTTCATTCCAGCAACACTCTCCACTATCATTTCATTTCATCTGTCATTCATTTAATCATTGCCCCAGAGGAGTGCGTCAGGCCTCGGCAGCCGGCACAGTCCATATCCTCGCCGATAGATGGGGGCTTCATTCATTCCATTCCTGACCCGGTCGGAGACTGGAAGCAGGCTGTGGATTTTCATTTTTCAGCCCTACTTTTAATATAACTAATTCTAAACACAAACGAAAATAAAAATACCCTGTCTAGTATATTCACATTTCTACATAAATATTTTCACAAACATATTACTTACATCAGTTAACTCATATTCATCGAATGTCCTTTTATCTCCGTAGAGAAAACACTTCTCTCATATCACTGAGTTAATATCACTATCAATTCTCGCTATTCCGTTTCATACCGTTACATCCTGGCTTAATTATCTAAGTGGTTATTCTTAGCAATCGTAAAATGTCAATAGTTAATAATAATAATAATAATAATAATAATAATAATTCCAATCAAAGAAAATGGTGAGTTCAGAAAACGACACAATCATGAAATCTACTCTCATGTAGAAAAGATCACGGACACCATTCGTGAGAGAAGGATTGTTTTCTATGGCCACATTGCTCGTATGAGTTCTACAAGGTTGAGCAATAAAATCTTCAGTTTTCTTCTTAACAAGAAAACCAAGGCGGCGTGGTTCAACGAAGTAGAAAAAGACTTGCATGAAGTGGGAATAACCCTGGATTATATCCAGAAATGTGTTCCACTAAAGTCCAAACTCCAAGAACATCATGGATTCCTAGAAAAGCCAAAACTAAAAACTGGCAAGCGAGGAAGGAACAGCATTGGAAACGAATGCGGGAATACTGGGCGAACGTTAATGTCCAGGCGCAAAGACATGGACAAGGGCAGTTGAAATAGCGTGGTCCGTAGATGGCCGAAACCACAGCAAGAATAATAATAATAATATCATACATTCTCGTGGCATTATCAATTTTCCATCACATCTCGAATGCACAAGTTACCAATCTTAATCAAATAAACAGCTGTATCTTCATTGAATATTTATGCTACCTTCCTAATAAAGGCTTTACCTTATCAACATGTGGTATATATCTTCACATTCCAGTCCTCATCACATTTATGAAACATATCATCGCTAATCTGCGGAAAAAATTTAAAATAAACGAAGTTTCTTGAACAGTCCAACATGGATCGTGCTTTAAATAGCATCCTATTCACAATACACCCTTAACTTTGGAAATATACCGTGTCTTCCACACCTGATATTAATGATAGATAGATAGATAGTTTTATTATTTCCATTTGATAAAATACATGTATACAATACATTTTTGATATAGGACATGTCAGAATTTACATCTATAAAATAAAAGTACTAATAGGTATATACAGTAATACTAATACTATAACTATTTATGACTTATTATAATAACGGATTTTAAGAGATACAATCTTACTGGACAACTATTTACACCTCATTCTATTATCATAATATGAAAACTTAATTCTATAAATACAACAACATACAGGTAGGTATTACAATTAAAATAGAAAAGTAAAATATAATTATAGATTTCATCGTTTCTATACGCTAAGATATTCAACTACAGAGTAAAAACAATGACACTGCAGATAAGCTTTCAACATTCTATCAAAGGTTTTTATTTTTGGGGCAAGTTTTATATACTGGGGTAGTTTATTGTATAATTTAACTCCTGTGTGACAGGGGCGTATATAGAATTTTATTAGGGAGGGGACCCAACCGGGGGTTACGGGGCATGGCATAGGCCCCTAAGAATTGGGGGTCTGGGGTTCACCCCGGAAAACTTTTGTATAATTGGGTGCAAAATTATGAGTTTTAAGGCTACCTAGCATCACTTTTTCAACCAATTTGTTGTGATGTTTTATGCTTGGATAATGTCAAGCACAACTAAGACCATATAATGTTACTTTTTATTAATACTATCATCTTGCTCACTTGAGAGTGTTTACGTGGAAAGAATTAACATTACTGTTTTGATTTACAACTTACACTATAATATAAAGTCAAGGTTTCTTGAAGCATTACCAAATCGTTTTATAACTTCATCGTCAGTGAGATGTGTATGTCTGTAAATAGAAGTAGAATTTTTTAAGTATGTTTTCAACCAACTCAAGCTCCGTTCGGCAGTACCGGTAGCTACAGAGAGAGGCAAATTTACCAAAAGTTTGATAAAGGTATAAAAGTTAGTTTTTTTTTGTCGCGCTTCAAGGGCACTAGTTGCTGTTCTTGGTACGATTATAAGAGCGAAGGCACTGGAGAGTAATAAGCGGTTATGTTGTTACACATAAGATCAGAGCGAACTGCTTGTCACACTATTTACATCGCTTTACCGCCGCCTTGATTTGCAACGTTGCCATACGCCGCTTAGTAACAATAGTACATGATAAGTGCGAATATATTAGTTTTTAATATTTTGATTCATAAACAAACACAGGGAGCGTGGCGCTCTATGGAAGTGAAACTTGGACAATTGGTGCAGCAGAAAAGAGGAGAATTGAAGCATTTGAAATGTGGTGTTACAGGAGAATGATGAAGATCAGACGGGTAGATAGGGTTACAAACGAAGAGCTATTAAGACGAGTGGGAGAGGAGAGACGTTTCTGGCAACTGCTAATGAAGAGAAGAGATAGGTTGGTAGGACACATACTAAGACACCCAGGAATAGCAAGCTTAGTTATGGAAGGAAGGGTCGAGGACAAGAACTGTAGGGGTAGACCAAGGTTAGAATATGTTAAACAGATTGCCTCGAATGTAGGGTGTGGTAGCTATGTAGAGATGAAACGATTAGCTCAGGACAGGGAGGCATGGAAAGCTGCATCAAACCAGTCAAAAGACTGAAGACTCAAACAACAACCGTGAGAACTTTAAATGGATTTCATATTTCACATACCACCGGGTGAGTTAGCCGTGGTCGTTACCGCATGACTGATGGCAGTCGCTCACATCCGGGAGGCGAGGAAGTTCGAATCCCCCCGCCGGCAACCTTGAAGATGGTCTTCTGTGGTTTCCCATCTTCCTTCCAGGCAAATGCCGGGGTTGGTCCCTAACTATAGCCCACAGTCGCTACCTTCCAACTCCTCGTCCTTTCATTCCAACTTTCCTTCCCAACGGTACTGCGCCCGAAGAAACCCATCAGTACTTATATCCAATGCCCGAAAAAGGATTGCAGACATGTAAGTTACCCAGCTCACAAGCTTATCATGCCTACTAAGTAAAATTGGGAATTCCAGGAACATACAGGATAGATATTATTCGTAAAGAAAATAGAACTACTAGACAAGGTACAAATTTCTACTATTATTTACATTTAGAACAACCGAGAAACTCCAATCTCGAGGGGTGATAAGGTCTAATCTATAGTGAGCGCCTGTATCTATACCTCGTAGTACTATTTTCGACGATGACGACAATGAAAACGGAATCAGTTTAGATAAAATTTGACTAAGTTGCTAAAAAGCACTAGCCGTTTATTAAGCTAATAAAACAAGTGTAACAACTGGCTTCCTCCCTTAATATTGTGTCTCCCTGACACTTCAACAAAAAAAACTGCAAAGATAAATTTGCACGTGGCATTACTATCGTAAGAAAATGTGAAACGGCGTGACATTAAGTATTGCCCTATTTTATACGGGTCCGCTTCAACTATGAACCGTAGTTCCATATCTACTCAAATTATTCATGAACTATGTGCATATATACATCCTTTTATGAAATTCAAATTTTACACTTCATAACGTCGAAGATTAAATTTTCTTCCTCCAATAAGTCTTTCATCTACTCCATTTCTCTTAAACATCAAATTCAAATTCAAACAAACATTCACCGCAACTATCGTGTTGAAAGTAATAAATACTCGTCATAATCAATTGAACATAAGTGACAAACATTTAAGTTAAGCACTGTTCCTTTTTACCTTTATCTATATATCATGAAATTCTGAAATAAGTGCTGAAATTCTTTACTGAGTTAACAATCTTCTGATAAACGTGAATACTGTAAGTGCACGGCATTAACCTTCGTTTCCACACTTCTCCTCCATAATTATACAACAATTACTTTCTCTCTTAAACACCCTGTATAGAATCTTCCTTTACTACACTCTCATAACTTCACAATTATTGCATTCAATACTAGAAAGATTTAGAGACTCCCCTGCGTCCCTTCGTAAACTTACGTAACTCCTTTACGTTCATAACTCCTTAATCTGCACGGTAATTCAACTATAAACTTCTACTTCAATACATCTACTTCCTTTACTTAACATTTCTCCTCTATAATTGATACAACATCGCCTCGTGCTCGTAATTTCATTTCTGTAATAAATCTCTGTACTTTCACCTTTCTGATCACCCTGTGATTTAACTTCGTTAACTTTCCTCTTCACGTGTTTAAATTCAGCTTTACATTTTATTACAACTTTTCAAGAAATATCAGTAAATATTCATATTCTTAACAAAAGATATAAGTTTGACTTCATTCCATTAATATTTGTTTAACAAATTCCTTTATGTTTTTAACGCTCTAAATCTCATTAGACATATGTGTTTAAGTTATTTCGTGATACTTTCGTTCATAATAAATTTCTGACACTCGAATCAACATCATGAGTTGTCGAAATATTCTTTACATTTCGTGACGTTACTTCTTAAGTATACTGTATTTAAATTTGCTCCAATAAATTTCATTTTACTTCATTTATAATCTTACTCCTTCTTTACTTCGTTCAACGTTCTATTCCTTTTAAATAGTTTACTCTACATTCCATTTTAACGCTCTAAATTTCATTAGACATATTCCTTTCAATAATTTGCTTTCCTCAAAACAATTCCTTTATATTCCTTTTTAACGCTCTCAATTCCTTTAATACAATTGGTTCTACGTTACTCTAAACAATTCCTTTATATTCCTCTCAATTCCTTTATATTCCATCGCTGCGATAAAACAGATTTAATTAAATTAAATCTAACGCAAGTGTGAAAATATTTACACGATTTTACTTTAATATAACCTTAGTGTTAATAGCATCATCATCATGCCAAAATTTCATCCAAGTGACTAAAATTTTCAAGAAATACGGCAAATAACTCCGTAGAAAAATATGAAAATCACAATAACAAGATCTACACAAATTTAATTACTTTGACAAAATTACACGTTTTAAATAATGCAGTTAAGAAAAATGCGGTTGAAAAATACTGCAAAAATGCTGCTGAAAAATATGCGGTTGAAAATAATGCGGTTGCAAAACATGCGGTTGGTCAATTGGATAATCACACATCTAAACTACAATTCTACATTATAAAAGACAATTTTCTCACTACCTTGTGTTGACTTCTGTACTGCTGAAAATACTTGCATCGCTCCTTCCAAACCAAACTTGTCGTGTTCATAGCAATGTCCACAGCTATGAAGACCGGTTTTGTGACAGCACCAGCTGGGCTCGCGGTGAATGACCTCGCTGAGAACAGCTCTGCCAACTCCCGTCTCTCCTCCGCCCAAGTAGGCCGGCTTCGATTCTCAATCTCTTCAGAATAGACATCATGGTTTCTTCAGAATAGACACCGGTTTTCTTCAGAATAGACATCGGTTTTCTTCAGAATAGACATCACGGTGTAATACTGTCGTTTATGCAAGCTTTTTCGTATCTCAAGGTGTGTTAAAACTCTCGTAGAAAAGTATGAGTTTTGCTCGGTGATGTTGCGCTTTGCGTAGATATTTGTAGCGTCTTTCATGCTAGTGAATCTGGAATTCAACTGACATCCTTGTAGTCTTCAACTTCCCCATGCTTAACTTAGCACATGTTAATATTCATATTCTTGATAATATACTTGAGACCTCCCCGTTGCTGCCTTATAACTTGCATTTTCAATACAATGTTCAAATAAGCTTTTACACGTAGAAATACTGAGTAGCTTCTTGTCGAAAATGTTTCTAGCTATGTGGAACTCTTTGAATAAGCACTGCAATATATAGTTGTAGCTTGCTCCCAAGTTACTGAAATTTCACTCTCCCTTACCTCCAACCTTTGTGAACCGTAGCACTATTATAAAGATACTCGTTTATGCTCGAGGTCTTCTCTCGTTCAAATCTCATTTGGAAAGAACTCTCTCGTCCTGCTCTCCGCATTCCTCAAGTTCTCGTCTCACTTCCTCTCCTCCTGTGGTGTGACGTAACTCCTACCACCTCTCCTGACTTCCGTCCGCAGTTCGACCTTCGCCTCTTCCCCTCTCTCATGACGTAACTCTCGCTTCAAGTGGCGTGATCTTTCTCGTAAAGTGAACCTCCCACTTTCGTATAAGGGAATATATGTCCATCTTTAAATCATTCCTACTTCCTTGCCTTTTATAAATGCATAAGATCTATAGTATTTCACTCATTTCCATACAGTTTTTTCCATATTACTCAAATTTTTAATAAATAATTTTTTTTATCCATTCATTTATTTTCTGGGGTCTTGGTTCATCTCCCGATCAGTTCTTGAGTAATGACCTTCAATAAATTCTGGCGCATTTCCCCGTTGCTATTTTAAAGTAAAGTATATATAGCCTGTACTTTCTTTAATACCAGTGATTTCTCTGCTCTTGAGACTGAATTTATTGATTTTTACTGTATCTGTGGGTAAAATCTTTTCAACTTGGAATGGTTGAATTTTCCAATGGATCTATTATCTTCCACTCTCACAATTTTATAGCAATTATTTCCATAGACTGTATCTACTTTGAATGGTCCTCTGAACAGGTTACTGAATTTGATATACACTTTCTTCAGTACGTCAGCTTTCACAGGAATCCTGACTAATACAAGGTCTCCTTCTCGTTACGGTCCACTGAATCTCTTCCCTTCTAAACGTTTTAATCTCTTCTCAGCCGCTTTGTTTAACTGGATCCTTGCTTCTTCGATTCTCTGGTCCATCGGTGGTTCGTTATCTTCCGGAATATTGAAGATTCCGTCCCATGGTAGTACCGGTTTCTCTTCAAAATGTAACATGACTGGAATATCGTTGGTGCTCTCATGTCTCGTATTATTGATACAAAATTCCACTAGAGGTACAATCTTTACCCAATTCGCATGATTATCTGCACTATACAAGCGAATGTACTTTGAAAATTCCAGCATCGTTCTTTCAATAGGATTCGTCTCTGGGCTTCTAACTGATGAAAATAGGTGAACAATATCCAACCTATCCATCGCTCCCTGAAATTCTGCAGAAGTGAATTGCGTTCCACGGTCAGTTAATAGCCTCTCTGGTTTTCCTAACTTTGGAATAATGTTCCTTTCCAGGTGATATAAAACATTCCTCGTTGTTGCTTTCTGCATGGGATTGAGCATTACAATTTTGGAGAATACATCCATTGTAACTAACACATACTGGTTTCCTCTGTCTCCTTTAGGTGCAGGTCCAAAAATATCCTGACTAAACAATTCCAATGGTTTCGTCGGAATAATCGCTTTAGGTCTCTCCTTCAATAGTTCAGAATTATATTTATTCTTCTGACAAAGTTCACAAGATCTGATTACTATGGTTATGGATTCTCTCATATTAATCCAGTAGAATTTTTCTAACATGGTATAGTATGTTTTGTCAGTTCCTCCATGGCCTATACTTTTGTGTACTAACCAAATTAGTGGCACAATAAGTTCTGGTGGAATAGCAACTCGTACTTTCGTGTGTCTGCCATCAATGTATTTACATACAGTTTCTCCCACGAGAATATAGTGTCTAGCTTTCCTTCTCGTTTCGAAGTATGAGGCGTGTCTCCTCGTCATTCTCCCTGACAAAAATCGATAAATGTTCCTGAATGGTGCATGCTTCTTTTGAAAAAGAGGAATTCTTTTCAACTTATCCAGCGTTTCTTGATCTTCAGCATCTGTCTGGATAACATTAACTCTCACATCTCTCTCAGAAATCGGATGTCTGGAAAGAATATCTGCTAGAAGGTTGTCTTTTCCAGGTACATGAACTATCGTGGCATCAAATTGTTGCAAAAACATGGTCCATCTTGTCATCCTATCGCTTGACAAGTCTGTCTTCAACATGAATTCTAGTGCTTTATGATCCGTTCTGATTATGATCTTGTGTCCCAGCAATAATTTCTTCCAACTTTGTAGAGCATTTATGACGGCTAAAGCTTCAAGCTCCGTCGTGAAGTAATTCAGCTCGTGTGTGCGTAACTTCCTACTGCTGAATGAAATATAGTGAGGATTTCCATCTTGATCCTTCTGATATAAGACTGCACTAATACCGACTCGTGAAGCATCTGTTTCTATGATGAATGTTCTTTCAAAATCTGGGTACTCCAACTTGATGTTATCTCTGAGCATTTCCTTTGCTTGAATAAAGGCATTCTCAGCAGCTGCATCCCATTTCCATCTATTGTTTTTCTTTAGAAGCTCATGTAGAGGTGCCATGATTTCTGAATAACGTGGACAATGACTACTGAAAAACTGACAAAGACCCGCAAAAGCTCTGATGTCTTTGATTTTCTTGGGTGTTGGAAATTTCAAAATTGCTTCAATCTTGTCTTCTTTCGGATGGTAACCAAATCTGTCTATAGTATGCCCAAGAAAGTTGATCTTTTCTTGAAAGAAATGACACTTATCCAACTTCACCTTGATGTTTGCACTTCTAATGTTATCAAATAGCTTCGTCAAATGCATGAAATGTTGCTCTGGTGTCTCTGAAGATATGATGATATCGTCCACGTAGCAAATAGCAAATTGTTTCACTTCTTCACTCAACTTGTCATCCAAGGCTCTGATAAGTGCTGGACTTGAATTTACCAATCCATATGGTACTCTTTGGTATACATAACAGGTTTGATTGAACATGAACCCTGTATAACATTTGCTGTCTTCTGTAAGCTCTATTTGATGAAATGCTGCAGTTAAATCAATCACTGAGAAACAGGTTTTATTCTTGAATCTCCTCAGTAGTTCTCTAATTTTCGGTGGCCTGTCGAATTCTTTCAGCAGAAGAGTATTTATGCCCCTGGCATCTAAACATAGTCTAAGACTACCATCTGCTTTCTTCACAACAGTGAGTGGATTTAAATAAGGAGTGGTTTGCTTTCTTATAATTCCTTCCTTTTCCATGCCTTTTATGAGCTCTGTCACTTCAGCTTGATACTTCTCCGGAATTGGATACAATTTCTTCTGATAAGGTGTGTCGTCAGTTAGCTTAATCTGATATTTATATCCTCTTATAATACCTGGCTTGTTATCAAAAATGTCTGCATAAGTCGTGACTAATTCTTCCAATTTCTCCCTCTGGTCTTCGAAATTCTCAATCTTTCTGCCATAGTGAGGTATTCCTTCTGCTTCGATTTCCATAACAATCTTCACAAGATTTTCTTCTGTAGTTTCGTCAAACAAACTACACTCATTCTCATCCTTCGTCTTATCCTCTGATTGATGTAGGCCTTCATTAAATCTTATGACTCCATTACAGCTCCAGTCTTGGTTATAAAATCAATGCCTAAAATAGCATCAAAATTGATCTGGCTCAAGACTATGAATATCTGCTCAAATCTGTGTTTATTTATAGAGAATTCCATTAGTGCTTGGACTTTACATTTCATGGTCTTGTCGTTAAATACGCCCCTGACTTTAATGGTTGAAACTGGCATTGCTATAAGTGAATTTCCATCCTTCAATCTGTGAAAACAGTTCTCTGATAAAATTGATGCTGTTGCTCACGTATCTAGTAGTGTTCTCAGGCATTCTCCTTCTGATATGATTTCTATAATCGGTAACCTTGCTACTCTATCTGTTTTCGTCTCTTCTCTCTCATATAGAAGATCTTCATTCGTGGCTTCATACAATTCATTAATTTGGATCTCATGTCTGGTTACGGTGCTGTTTTCTTCTCCTTTCACTTTTTGGAATTTGACCTTTTTTTTGTGCCACTCCTGGGTCTTCATTCCTTCTGTCTCTGCTTGTTCCAGGTTGAGGTTCTTGATTCCGGTTATGCTGTCCCTGATCTTGGTCTCTCGCATTCCTTTCTCTGAGATTCCTTAGGTACTCCTGACTTTCTCTTTCCCTGTCATCATAATACCTTCTTACATTGTTATTATTCCTCCAACCTTGTTGCTGTTGTTGCTGTCTTGAATAATTACTCGTGTTTCTCTAGTTCTGATATCCCCGATATCCATAATTATTCGTAGGGTTATTTCGATTATAATATCCCTCTCTACGATAATCATTGTTCCTGGTATAATAGTTATTCCTCCATCTTTGATTTTCATATGGCCTTCCTTCTCTAGGTCTCTGATAATCTGGTCGAAATCGATTCTGCCCATATATCCTGGATCTCGTTGGACCTACTCCATTTTTGTTCTCCTCTGTTTGCTGCATTTGATCGATGTGAATGGTGTGTATTTCTCTCGGTTCCTGGTTTCTACTTCTCTGGTTTTGATTTCCAGTTGAGTTGGTGGACACATTAGACGTGTGATCCAGTCTTCTCAAAATTTCCGCCATTCCTTCTAGAGTTTTCACGTTTGCCGAGATGAGGTGTCTCCTAACTTCTGTTGGTAGCTGACATGAAATAGCGTGAACCAAGTCTTCTTCCGCCAAAGGGGGTTGCAAATACTGCAAGCGTGCTAATTGTTTCGTGAAGAAACTTGCGTATTTCGTAGGACTGGAATATGCATACTTCTTAGAATAAATTTCCGCTCGTATATCCTGTTGAAGTTCCTTGCTCCAAAATCGTTTTTGCAGAGCTATAGCGAATTCTTCAAATGTCTGATATGTGTATCTGAAAGCTCTGTGCCATACTAATGCTTCTGAATCTAAGTATTTTTCCACGACTCTCATATGTCTTTCACGAGGTATCCTATTGTCTTCTAAATACGACCTCATGTCTCTCAGAAATTCTACTGCAGTTATATTGCCTACTCCGCTGAATTTGTTCGGTTTCTCATCGTTATTCTTTATTACGACGATGTTGGCATTTGATCTATTTTGGTAAGGTTCAAAATTTCCTCCAAACTCACCTATTTCAGTGTGAAATGGCTCTTGACTGAAGTTAAAATTGGACTTCGGAATTTGCTGTTGACTACTCTCGCTTTCCTTATCCTCTTCTATCCTGTCTGTCCTAGCCTCTAATCTTCTTATTTCTTCTTTTAATTTTTCATCTCTTGCTTCAAAAAATCTCGTCAAGTCCTTTCTGATGTCCTCCCTGACTTCGGTTCTTAACGTTGATGAAAATGTAGCATCTCCTATCATAAGTGACCTTAATTGCTGTTCAATTTCTCTGATATCCTCATCCTGCTTTGATTGAATTTTCGCTAGTTCTATGCTTATCCCATCGACCGTACATTTAATTTTGTCAAATTCGTTTGAGTTAGTTAAATCTGTTTTATTAACAATCTCTGTCAGCGTGGCTACGTTATTAATTTGTAATGTATCTATCCGCTTAGATAGATCTTCCCATACCTTGCTAACATTTATATTGGAACATAACTCTATAGCTTTAATGTCATTTGCTAATTTGTGATGTATCTCTGATATGATTTGAGTTGTGACTGTTACGACCTCCTCCTTCATGTCCGTAACTGCCTTTACAATGGAAGCATTTATATCTACATTTATACCCTCTTCAATCAGTTTACATTGACCTTCCAATTTGACCTGCAATTCACCAACAGTGCCATTTAGATTGTCAAGTTGCTCCTTGAGTTTCTTCTGGGCCCCTGAAATGTGTACATGATGAGTGTTATTGTCTTCCTTAATTGAGCTCATGCTAGCCTGTAGTTTCTGTTCTAGTTCTAACATGTGACTACTGTTAGATAATTGGATTTCTATCACTTTTCCTGCCATGTCCTGTTTGACTTGATCAACTGAAGCTTTTAATTCTTCCTGTGCTTTACCTGCCGTTTCAAAAATTATCTGAGCTTTTTCCTGATTTTTCCTAGCTTCCTCCTGTGCTTTTTCCTGATTTTTCCTGACTTCCTCCTGTGCTGCTCTTATTTCGGCTTGGATCTTTCTATCTTCCAATCTAGCCTGCTCCTGACTTAACCTGTCCTCCTCACGAGCTTTTTCCTGAGCTAATATTATCTCTGCTCTTATCCTATTTGCCTCTTCCAAAGCTAACTTGGCTTCTTCTCTTTCCTTCTCTCTAGCTAGTCTATCTTCCTTTCTGGCCTTCTCTAAAGCTAACTTAACTTCTTCCTGTGTTAATGTTATACTAGCTGTAGTAATTCTTTGAGCAACTGCTAACTCTGCTTTGACTTCTGATTTTACAGTAGCTACTGATTTCTGTATCTCGGTTTTAATTGTTTAATGTTGTTATGTGTTAACTGGTGGAGGGCTTCAAGGTCTTTGGTCAACGTACTTTGACCTTCCTTCATGGTTTCAAGCATCGTTCGAATGAACGTCATATCATTCGTTGACATCTTTCTTCTTTTCTTGAGAATAAGGGAAGTATCGACTACAAAAATTACCAGTGAATATCCAGATTGACCAACGCATACATTTTATACCAGTAATGGAATATATAGAACATCTTAATCCTACTTACATCTATTTCAATCGCGAGTTGTCTCGTATACTTGTTGTCCCATTTTACCGAACTGACATCGCTTCATTTTATCATCTCACTTAACCTATGTTTAACAACATGAATTTACTTTTAAATTTACTATTACATGACAAATGTCGTTAGCTGGTTTAAAAATTATGCCTCCCAACTATAGTGTACTCCACTAATCTCCTGATGTTGTGTTCATCTCAACAATCATTAAATTTGGGATCGGCATTTTTCTTTTCAAAACTAATATGGCCTCACTCTCGAGTACTTCCAAACTTCTTCTCTCAAGTGCTCTTTCGAATGCATTTCGAATGCTTTTCGAACGCCCCACGGATGGGTATGCCATTTAAATAATATCTGTCTATATGCGCCCGAAGAAACCCATCAGTACTTATATCCAATGCCCGAAAAAGGATTGCAGACACGTAAGTTACCCAGCTCACAAGCTTATCATGCCTACTAAGTAAAATTGGGAATTCCAGGAACATACAGGATAGATATTATTCGTAAAGAAAATAGTACTACTAGACAAGGTACAAATTTCTACTATTATTTACATTTAGAACAACTGAGAAACTCCAATCTCGAGGGGTGATAAGGTCTAATCTATAGTGAGCGCCTGTATCTATACCTCGTAGTACTATTTTCGACGATGACGACAATGAAAACGGAATCAGTTTAGATAAAATTTGACTAAGTTGCTAAAAAGCACTAGCCGTTTATTAAGCTAATAAAACAAGTGTAACAACTGGCTTCCTCCCTTAATATTGTGTCTCCCTGACACTTCAACAAAAAAACTGCAAAGATAAATTTGCACGTGGCATTACTATCGTAAGAAAATGTGAAACGGCGTGACATTAAGTATTGCCCTATTTTATACAGGTCCGCTTCAACTATGAACCGTAGTTCCATATCTACTCAAATTATTCATGAACTATGTGCATATATACATCCTTTTATGAAATTCAAATTTTACACTTCATAACGTCGAAGATTAAATTTTCTTCCTCCAATAAGTCTTTCATCTACTCCATTTCTCTTAAACATCAAATTCAAATTCAAACAAACATACACCGCAACTATCGTGTTGAAAGTAATAAATACTCGTCATAATCAATTGAACATAAGTGACAAACATTTAAGCTAAGCACTGTTCCTTTTTACCTTTATCTATATATCATGAAATTCTGAAATAAGTGCTGAAATTCTTTACTGAGTTAACAATCTTCTGATAAACGTGAATACTGTAAGTGCACGTCATTAACCTTCGTTTCCACACTTCTCCTCCATAATTATACAACAATTACTTTCTCTCTTAAACACCCTGTATAGAATCTTCCTTTACTACACTCTCATAACTTCACAATTATTGCATTCAATACTAGAAAAATTTAGAGACTCCCCTGCGTCCCTTCGTAAACTTACGTAACTCCCTTACGTTCATAACTCCTTAATCTGCACGGTAATTCAACTATAAACTTCTACTTCAATACATATACTTCCTTTACTTAACATTTCTCTTCTATAATTGATACAACATCGCCTCGTGCTCGTAATTTTATTTCTGTAATAAATCTCTGTACTTTCACCTTTCTGATCACCCTGTGATTTAACTTCGTTAACTTTCCTCTTCACGTGTTTAAATTCAGCTTTACATTTTATTACAACTTTTCAAGAAATATCAGTAAATATTCATATTCTTAACAAAAGATATAAGTTTGACTTCATTCCATTAATATTTGTTTAACAAATTCCTTTATGTTTTTAACGCTCTAAATCTCATTAGACATATGTGTTTAAGTTATTTCGTAATACTTTCGTTCATAATAAATTTCTGACACTCGAATCAACATCATGAGTTGTCGAAATATTCTTTACATTTCGTGACGTTACTTCTTAAGTATACTGTATTTAAATTTGCTCCAATAAATTTCATTTTACTTCATTTATAATCTTACTCCTTCTTTACTTCGTTCAACGTTCTATTCCTTTTAAATAGTTTACTCTACATTCCATTTTAACGCTCTAAATTTCATTAGACATATTCCTTTCAATAATTTGCTTTCCTCAAAACAATTTCTTTATATTCCTTTTTAACGCTCTCAATTCCTTTAATACAATTGGTTCTACGTTACTCTAAACAATTCCTTTATATTCCTCTCAATTCCTTTATATTCCATCGCTGCGATAAAACAGATTTAATTAAATTAAATCTAACGCAAGTGTGAAAATATTTACACGATTTTACTTTAATATAACCTTAATGTTAATAGCATCATCATCATGCCAAAATTTCATCCAAGTGACTGAAATTTTCAAGAAATACGGCAAATAACTCCGTAGAAAAATATGAAAATCACAATAACAAGATCTACACAAATTTAATTACTTTGACAAAATTACACGTTTTAAATAATGCAGTTAAGAAAAATGCGGTTGAAAAATACTGCAAAAATGCTGCTGAAAAATATGCGGTTGAAAATAATGCGGTTGAAAAACATGCGGTTGGTCAATTGGATAATCACACAACTAAACTACAATTCTACATTATAAAAGACAATTTTCTCACTACCTTGTGTTGACTTCTGTACTGCTGAAAATACTTGCATCGCTCCTTCCAAACCAAACTTGTCGTGTTCATAGCAATGTCCACAGCTATGAAGACCGGTTTTGTGACAGCACCAGCTGGGCTCGCGGTGAATGACCTCGCTGAGAACAGCTCTGCCAACTCCCGTCTCTCCTCCGCTCCAAGTAGGCCGGCTTCGATTCTCCATCTCTTCAGAATACACATCATGGTTTCTTCAGAATAGACATCGGTTTTCTTCAGAATAGACATCGGTTTTCTTCAGAATAGACATAGGTTTTCTTCAGAATAGACATCACGGTGTAATACTGTCGTTTATGCAAGCTTTTTCGTATCTCAAGGTGTGTTAAAACTCTCGTAGAAAAGTATGAGTTTTGCTCGGTGATGTTGCGCTTTGCGTAGATATTTGTAGCGTCTTTCATGCTAGTGAATCTGGAATTCAACTGACATCCTTGTAGTCTTCAACTTCCCCATGCTTAACTTAGCACATGTTAATATTCATATTCTTGATAATATACTTGAGACCTCCCCGTTGCTGCCTTATAAATTGCATTTTCAATACAATGTTCAAATAAGCTTTTACACGTAGAAATACTGAGTAGCTTCTTGTCGAAAATGTTTCTAGCTATGTGGAACTCTTTGAATAAGCACTGCAATATATAGTTGTAGCTTGCTCCCAAGTTACTGAAATTTCACTCTCCCTTACTTCCAACCTTTGTGAACCGTAGCACTATTATAAAGATACTCGTTTATGCTCGAGGTCTTCTCTCGTTCAAATCTCATTTGGAAAGAACTCTCTCGTCCTGCTCTCCGCATTCCTCAAGTTCTCGTCTCACTTCCTCTCCTCCTGTGGTGTGACGTAACTCCTACCACCTCTCCTGACTTCCGTCCGCAGTTCGACCTTCGCCTCTTCCCCTCTCTCATGACGTAACTCTCGCTTCAAGTGGCGTGATCTTTCTCGTAAAGTGAACCTCCCACTTTCGTATAATGGAATATATGTCCATCTTTAAATCATTCCTACTTCCTTGCCTTTTATAAATGCATAAGATCTATAGTATTTCACTCATTTCCATACAGTTTTTTCCATATTACTCAAATTTTTAATAAATAATTTTTTTTATCCATTCATTTATTTTCTGGGGTCTTGGTTCATCTCCCGATCAGTTCTTGAGTAATGACCTTCAATAAATTCTGGCGCATTTCCCCGTTGCTATTTTAAAGTAAAGTATATATAGCCTGTACTTTCTTTAATACCGGTGATTTCTCTGCTCTTGAGACTGAATTTATTGATTTTTACTGTATCTGTGGGTAAACTCTTTTCAACTTGGAATGGTTGAATTTTCCAATGGATCTATTATCATCCACTCTCACAATTTTATAGCAATTATTTCCATAGACTGTATCTACTTTGAATGGTCCTCTGAACAGGTTACTGAATTTGATATACACTTTCTTCAGTACGTCAGCTTTCACAGGAATCCTGACTAATACAAGGTCTCCTTCTCGTTACGGTCCACTGAATCTCTTCCCTTCTAAACGTTTTAATCTCTTCTCAGCCGCTTTGTTTAACTGGATCCTTGCTTCTTCGATTCTCTGGTCCATCGGTGGTTCGTTATCTTCCGGAATATTGAAGATTCCGTCCCATGGTAGTACCGGTTTCTCTTCAAAATGTAACATGACTGGAATATCGTTGGTGCTCTCATGTCTCGTATTATTGATACAAAATTCCACTAGAGGTACAATCTTTACCCAATTCGCATGATTATCTGCACTATACAAGCGAATGTACTTTGAAAATTCCAGCATCGTTCTTTCAATAGGATTCGTCTCTGGGCTTCTAACTGATGAAAATAGGTGAACAATATCCAACCTATCCATCGCTCCCTGAAATTCTGCAGAAGTGAATTGCGTTCCATGGTCAGTTAATAGCCTCTCTGGTTTTCCTAACTTTGGAATAATGTTCCTTTCCAGGTGATATAAAACATTCCTCGTTGTTGCTTTCTGCATGGGATTGAGCATTACAATTTTGGAGAATACATCCATTGTAACTAACACATACTGGTTTCCTCTGTCTCCTTTAGGTGCAGGTCCAAAAATATCCTGACTAAACAATTCCAATGGTTTCGTCGGAATAATCGCTTTAGGTCTCTCCTTCAGTAGTTCAGAATTATATTTATTCTTCTGACAAAGTTCACAAGATCTGATTACTATGGTTATGGATTCTCTCATATTAATCCAGTAGAATTTTTCTAACATGGTATAGTATGTTTTGTCAGTTCCTCCATGGCCTATACTTTTGTGTACTAACCAAATTAGTGGCACAATAAGTTCTGGTGGAATAGCAACTCGTACTTTCGTGTGTCTGCCATCAATGTATTTACATACAGTTTCTCCCACGAGAATATAGTGTCTAGCTTTCCTTCTCGTTTCGAAGTATGAGGCGTGTCTCCTCGTCATTCTCCCTGACAAAAATCGATAAATGTTCCTGAATGGTGCATGCTTCTTTTGAAAAAGAGGAATTCTTTTCAACTTATCCAGCGTTTCTTGATCTTCAGCATCTGTCTGGATAACATTAACTCTCACATCTCTCTCAGAAATCGGATGTCTGGAAAGAATATCTGCTAGAAGGTTGTCTTTTCCAGGTACATGAACTATCGTGGCATCAAATTGTTGCAAAAACATGGTCCATCTTGTCATCCTATCGCTTGACAAGTCTGACTTCAACATGAATTCTAGTGCTTTATGATCCGTTCTGATTATGATCTTGTGTCCCAGCAATAATTTCTTCCAACTTTGTAGAGCATTTATGACGGCTAAAGCTTCAAGCTCCGTCGTGAAGTAATTCAGCTCGTGTGTGCGTAACTTCCTACTGCTGAATGAAATATAGTGAGGATTTCCATCTTGATCCTTCTGATATAAGACTGCACTAATACCGACTCGTGAAGCATCTGTTTCTATGATGAATGTTCTTTCAAAATCTGGGTACTCCAACTTGATGTTATCTCTGAGCATTTCCTTTGCTTGAATAAAGGCATTCTCAGCAGCTGCATCCCATTTCCATCTATTGTTTTTCTTTAGAAGCTCATGTAGAGGTGCCATGATTTCTGAATAACGTGGACAATGACTACTGAAAAACTGACAAAGACCCGCAAAAGCTCTGATGTCTTTGATTTTCTTGGGTGTTGGAAATTTCAAAATTGCTTCAATCTTGTCTTCTTTCGGATGGTAACCAAATCTGTCTATAGTATGCCCAAGAAAGTTGATCTTTTCTTGAAAGAAATGACACTTATCCAACTTCACCTTGATGTTTGCACTTCTAAGGTTATCAAATAGCTTCGTCAAATGCATGAAATGTTGCTCTGGTGTCTCTGAAGATATGATGATATCGTCCACGTAGCAAATAGCAAATTGTTTCACTTCTTCACTCAACTTGTCATCCAAGGCTCTGATAAGTGCTGGACTTGAATTTACCAATCCATATGGTACTCTTTGGTATACATAACAGGTTTGATTGAACATGAACCCTGTATAACATTTGCTGTCTTCTGTAAGCTCTATTTGATGAAATGCTGCAGTTAAATCAATCACTGAGAAACAGGTTTTATTCTTGAATCTCCTCAGTAGTTCTCTAATTTTCGGTGGCCTGTCGAATTCTTTCAGCAGAAGAGTATTTATGCCCCTGGCATCTAAACATAGTCTAAGACTACCATCTGCTTTCTTCACAACAGTGAGTGGATTTAAATAAGGAGTGGTTTGCTTTCTTATAATTCCTTCCTTTTCCATGCCTTTTATGAGCTCTGTCACTTCAGCTTGATACTTCTCCGGAATTGGATACAATTTCTTCAGATAAGGTGTGTCGTCAGTTAGCTTAATCTGATATTTATATCCTCTTATAATACCTGGCTTGTTATCAAAAATGTCTGCATAAGTCGTGACTAATTCTTCCAATTTCTCCCTCTGATCTTCGAAATTCTCAATCTTTCTGCCATAGTGAGGTATTCCTTCTGCTTCGATTTCCATAACAATCTTCACAAGATTTTCTTCTGTAGTTTCGTCAAACAAACTACACTCATTTTCATCCTTCGTCTTATCCTCTGATTGATGTAGGCCTTCATTAAATCTTATGACTCCATTACAGCTCCAGTCTTGGTTATAAAATCAATGCCTAAAATAGCATCAAAATTGATCTGGCTCAAGACTATGAATATCTGCTCATATCTGTGTTTATTTATAGAGAATTCCATTAGTGCTTGGACTTTACATTTCATGGTCTTGTCGTTAAATACGCCCCTGACTTTAATGGTTGAAACTGGCATTGCTATAAGTGAATTTCCATCCTTCAATCTGTGAAAACAGTTCTCTGATAAAATTGATGCTGTTGCTCACGTATCTAGTAGTGTTCTCAGGCATTCTCCTTCTGATATGATTTCTATAATCGGTAACCTTGCTACTCTATCTGTTTTCGTCTCTTCTCTCTCATATAGAAGATCTTCATTCGTGGCTTCATACAATTCATTAATTTGGATCTCATGTCTGGTTACGGTGCTGTTTTCTTCTCCTTTCACTTTTTGGAATTTGACCTTTTTTTGTGCCACTCCTGGGTCTTCATTCCTTCTGTCTCTGCTTGTTCCAGGTTGAGGTTCTTGATTCCGGTTATGCTGTCCCTGATCTTGGTCTCTCGCATTCCTTTCTCTGAGATTCCTTAGGTACTCCTGACTTTCTCTTTCCCTGTCATCATAATACCTTCTTACATTGTTATTATTCCTCCAACCTTGTTGCTGTTGTTGCTGTCTTGAATAATTACTCGTGTTTCTCCAGTTCTGATATCCCCGATATCCATAATTATTCGTAGGGTTATTTCGATTATAATATCCCTCTCTACGATAATCATTGTTCCTGGTATAATAGTCATTCCTCCATCTTTGATTTTCATATGGCCTTCCTTCTCTAGGTCTCTGATAATCTGGTCGAAATCGATTCTGCCCATATATCCTGGATCTCGTTGGACCTACTCCATTTTTGTTCTCCTCTGTTTGCTGCATTTGATCGATGTGAATGGTGGGTATTTCTCTCGGTTCCTGGTTTCTACTTCTCTGGTTTTGATTTCCAGTTGAGTTGGTGGACACATTAGACGTGTGATCCAGTCTTCTCAAAATTTCCGCCATTCCTTCTAGAGTTTTCACGTTTGCCGAGATGAGGTGTCTCCTAACTTCTGTTGGTAGCTGACATGAAATAGCGTGAACCAAGTCTTCTTCCGCCAAAGGGGGTTGCAAATACTGCAAGCGTGCTAATTGTTTCGTGAAGAAACTTGCGTATTTCGTAGGACTGGAATATGCATACTTCTTAGAATAAATTTCCGCTCGTATATCCTGTTGAAGTTCCTTGCTCCAAAATCGTTTTTGCAGAGCTATAGCGAATTCTTCAAATGTCTGATATGTGTATCTGAAAGCTCTGTGCCATACTAATGCTTCTGAATCTAAGTATTTTTCCACGACTCTCATATGTCTTTCACGAGGTATCCTATTGTCTTCTAAATACGACCTCATGTCTCTCAGAAATTCTACTGCAGTTATATTGCCAACTCCGCTGAATTTGTTCGGTTTCTCATCGTTATTCTTTATTACGACGATATTGGCATTTGATCTATTTTGGTAAGGTTCAAAATTTCCTCCAAACTCACCTATTTCAGTGTGAAATGGCTCTTGACTGAAGTTAAAATTGGACTTCGGAATTTGCTGTTGACTACTCTCGCTTTCCTTATCCTCTTCTATCCTGTCTGTCCTAGCCTCTAATCTTCTTATTTCTTCTTTTAATTTTTCATCTCTTGCTTCAAAAAATCTCGTCAAGTCCTTTCTGATGTCCTCCCTGACTTCGGTTCTTAACGTTGATGAAAATGTAGCATCTCCTATCATAAGTGACCTTAATTGCTGTTCAATTTCTCTGATATCCTCATCCTGCTTTGATTGAATTTTCGCTAGTTCTATGCTTATCCCATCGACCGTACATTTAATTTTGTCAAATTCGTTTGAGTTAGTTAAATCTGTTTTATTAACAATCTCTGTCAGCGTGGCTACGTTATTAATTTGTAATGTATCTATCCGCTTAGATAGATCTTCCCATACCTTGCTAACATTTATATTGGAACATAACTCTATAGCTTTAATGTCATTTGCTAATTTGTGATGTATCTCTGATATGATTTGAGTTGTGACTGTTACGACCTCCTCCTTCATGTCCGTAACTGCCTTTACAATGGAAGCATTTATATCTACATTTATACCCTCTTCAATCAGTTTACATTGACCTTCCAATTTGACCTGCAATTCACCAACAGTGCCATTTAGATTGTCAAGTTGCTCCTTGAGTTTCTTCTGGGCCCCTGAAATGTGTACATGATGAGTGTTATTGTCTTCCTTAATTGAGCTCATGCTAGCCTGTAGTTTCTGTTCTAGTTCTAACATGTGACTACTGTTAGATAATTGGATTTCTATCACTTTTCCTGCCATGTCCTGTTTGACTTGATCAACTGAAGCTTTTAATTCTTCCTGTGCTTTACCTGCCGTTTCAAAAATTATCTGAGCTTTTTCCTGATTTTTCCTAGCTTCCTCCTGTGCTTTTTCCTGATTTTTCCTGACTTCCTCCTGTGCTGCTCTTATTTCGGCTTGGATCTTTCTATCTTCCAATCTAGCCTGCTCCTGACTTAACCTGTCCTCCTCACGAGCTTTTTCCTGAGCTAATATTATCTCTGCTCTTATCCTATTTGCCTCTTCCAAAGCTAACTTGGCTTCTTCTCTTTCCTTCTCTCTAGCTAGTCTATCTTCCTTTCTGGCCTTCTCTAAAGCTAACTTAACTTCTTCCTGTGTTAATGTTATACTAGCTGTAGTAATTCTTTGAGCAACTGCTAACTCTGCTTTGACTTCTGATTTTACAGTAGCTACTGATTTCTGTATCTCGGTTTTAATTGTTTAATGTTGTTATGTGTTAACTGGTGGAGGGCTTCAAGGTCTTTGGTCAACGTACTTTGACCTTCCTTCATGGTTTCAAGCATCGTTCGAATGAACGTCATATCATTCGTTGACATCTTTCTTCTTTTCTTGAGAATAAGGGAAGTATCGACTACAAAAATTACCAGTGAATATCCAGATTGACCAACGCATACATTTTATACCAGTAATGGAATATATAGAACATCTTAATCCTACTTACATCTATTTCAATCGCGAGTTGTCTCGTATACTTGTTGTCCCATTTTACCGAACTGACATCGCTTCATTTTATCATCTCACTTAACCTATGTTTAACAACATGAATTTACTTTTAAATTTACTATTACATGACAAATGTCGTTAGCTGGTTTAAAAATTATGCCTCCCAACTATAGTGTACTCCACTAATCTCCTGATGTTGTGTTCATCTCAACAATCATTAAATTTGGGATCGGCATTTTTCTTTTCAAAACTAATATGGCCTCACTCTCGAGTACTTCCAAACTTCTTCTCTCAAGTGCTCTTTCGAATGCATTTCGAATGCTTTTCGAACGCCCCACGGATGGGTATGCCATTTAAATAATATCTATCTATATGCGCCCGAAGAAACCCATCAGTACTTATATCCAATGCCCGAAAAAGGATTGCAGACATGTAAGTTACCCAGCTCACAAGCTTATCATGCCTACTAAGTAAAATTGGGAATTCCAGGAACATACAGGATAGATATTATTCGTAAAGAAAATAGTACTACTAGACAAGGTACAAATTTCTACTATTATTTACATTTAGAACAACTGAGAAACTCCAATCTCGAGGGGTGATAAGGTCTAATCTATAGTGAGCGCCTGTATCTATACCTCGTAGTACTATTTTCGACGATGACGACAATGAAAACGGAATCAGTTTAGATAAAATTTGACTAAGTTGCTAAAAAGCACTAGCCGTTTATTAAGCTAATAAAACAAGTGTAACAACTGGCTTCCTCCCTTAATATTGTGTCTCCCTGACACTTCAACAAAAAAACTGCAAAGATAAATTTGCACGTGGCATTACTATCGTAAGAAAATGTGAAACGGCGTGACATTAAGTATTGCCCTATTTTATACAGGTCCGCTTCAACTATGAACCGTAGTTCCATATCTACTCAAATTATTCATGAACTATGTGCATATATACATCCTTTTATGAAATTCAAATTTTACACTTCATAACGTCGAAGATTAAATTTTCTTCCTCCAATAAGTCTTTCATCTACTCCATTTCTCTTAAACATCAAATTCAAATTCAAACAAACATACACCGCAACTATCGTGTTGAAAGTAATAAATACTCGTCATAATCAATTGAACATAAGTGACAAACATTTAAGCTAAGCACTGTTCCTTTTTACCTTTATCTATATATCATGAAATTCTGAAATAAGTGCTGAAATTCTTTACTGAGTTAACAATCTTCTGATAAACGTGAATACTGTAAGTGCACGTCATTAACCTTCGTTTCCACACTTCTCCTCCATAATTATACAACAATTACTTTCTCTCTTAAACACCCTGTATAGAATCTTCCTTTACTACACTCTCATAACTTCACAATTATTGCATTCAATACTAGAAAAATTTAGAGACTCCCCTGCGTCCCTTCGTAAACTTACGTAACTCCCTTACGTTCATAACTCCTTAATCTGCACGGTAACTCAACTATAAACTTCTACTTCAATACATATACTTCCTTTACTTAACATTTCTCTTCTATAATTGATACAACATCGCCTCGTGCTCGTAATTTTATTTCTGTAATAAATCTCTGTACTTTCACCTTTCTGATCACCCTGTGATTTAACTTCGTTAACTTTCCTCTTCACGTGTTTAAATTCAGCTTTACATTTTATTACAACTTTTCAAGAAATATCAGTAAATATTCATATTCTTAACAAAAGATATAAGTTTGACTTCATTCCATTAATATTTGTTTAACAAATTCCTTTATGTTTTTAACGCTCTAAATCTCATTAGACATATGTGTTTAAGTTATTTCGTAATACTTTCGTTCATAATAAATTTCTGACACTCGAATCAACATCATGAGTTGTCGAAATATTCTTTACATTTCGTGACGTTACTTCTTAAGTATACTGTATTTAAATTTGCTCCAATAAATTTCATTTTACTTCATTTATAATCTTACTCCTTCTTTACTTCGTTCAACGTTCTATTCCTTTTAAATAGTTTACTCTACATTCCATTTTAACGCTCTAAATTTCATTAGACATATTCCTTTCAATAATTTGCTTTCCTCAAAACAATTTCTTTATATTCCTTTTTAACGCTCTCAATTCCTTTAATACAATTGGTTCTACGTTACTCTAAACAATTCCTTTATATTCCTCTCAATTCCTTTATATTCCATCGCTGCGATAAAACAGATTTAATTAAATTAAATCTAACGCATGTGTGAAAATATTTACACGATTTTACTTTAATATAACCTTAATGTTAATAGCATCATCATCATGCCAAAATTTCATCCAAGTGACTGAAATTTTCAAGAAATACGGCAAATAACTCCGTAGAAAAATATGAAAATCACAATAACAAGATCTACACAAATTTAATTACTTTGACAAAATTACACGTTTTAAATAATGCAGTTAAGAAAAATGCGGTTGAAAAATACTGCAAAAATGCTGCTGAAAAATATGCGGTTGAAAATAATGCGGTTGAAAAACATGCGGTTGGTCAATTGGATAATCACACAACTAAACTACAATTCTACATTATAAAAGACAATTTTCTCACTACCTTGTGTTGACTTCTGTACTGCTGAAAATACTTGCATCGCTCCTTCCAAACCAAACTTGTCGTGTTCATAGCAATGTCCACAGCTATGAAGACCGGTTTTGTGACAGCACCAGCTGGGCTCGCGGTGAATGACCTCGCTGAGAACAGCTCTGCCAACTCCCGTCTCTCCTCCGCTCCAAGTAGGCCGGCTTCGATTCTCCATCTCTTCAGAATAGACATCATGGTTTCTTCAGAATAGACATCGGTTTTCTTCAGAATAGACATCGGTTTTCTTCAGAATAGACATAGGTTTTCTTCAGAATAGACATCACGGTGTAATACTGTCGTTTATGCAAGCTTTTTCGTATCTCAAGGTGTGTTAAAACTCTCGTAGAAAAGTATGAGTTTTGCTCGGTGATGTTGCTCTTTGCGTAGATATTTGTAGCGTCTTTCATGCTAGTGAATCTGGAATTCAACTGACATCCTTGTAGTCTTCAACTTCCCCATGCTTAACTTAGCACATGTTAATATTCATATTCTTGATAATATACATGAGACCTCCCCGTTGCTGCCTTATAACTTGCATTTTCAATACAATGTTCAAATAAGCTTTTACACGTAGAAATACTGAGTAGCTTCTTGTCGAAAATGTTTCTAGCTATGTGGAACTCTTTGAATAAGCACTGCAATATATAGTTGTAGCTTGCTCCCAAGTTACTGAAATTTCACTCTCCCTTACTTCCAACCTTTGTGAACCGTAGCACTATTATAAAGATACTCGTTTATGCTCGAGGTCTTCTCTCGTTCAAATCTCATTTGGAAAGAACTCTCTCGTCCTGCTCTCCGCATTCCTCAAGTTCTCGTCTCACTTCCTCTCCTCCCGTGGTGTGACGTAACTCCTACCACCTCTCCTGACTTCCGTCCGCAGTTCGACCTTCGCCTCTTCCCCTCTCTCATGACGTAACTCTCGCTTCAAGTGGCGTGATCTTTCTCGTAAAGTGAACCTCCCACTTTCGTATAATGGAATATATGTCCATCTTTAAATCATTCCTACTTCCTTGCCTTTTATAAATGCATAAGATCTATAGTATTTCACTCATTTCCATACAGTTTTTTCCATATTACTCAAATTTTTAATAAATATTTTTTTTTATCCATTCATTTATTTTCTGGGGTCTTGGTTCATCTCCCGATCAGTTCTTGAGTAATGACCTTCAATAAATTCTGGCGCAGTACCCATTGGGTGTCCGTCTCGAAGCAGCTACAAAACTGGCGAGCCGAACATGTCCTCGGACACTCCCGGCACTAAAAAGCCATACGCTAAAAAAAAACCAGCGAGCGGCAAAAAGATCTGAAACAAAGGAACGGTATTAAGAGCAAGAGGAACAAAGTCTGATAGCGGCAGCTGATCAGTGCCCCTACAAAGCATTGAATCCAAGGCAACCGAGATACTGCAGAAGCATCCCTATGGAGACATGGGTGACTCACCTTAGCAATGTACTGCAATATAAGGACACTCGTCCAACTGATACCCCCGAGATTGAGGAGGACATTGATACAGAGATATTTACAACTGACTAAGTAGAGGCCGCTATTATCAGCTCGAAGATTAATAAAGCTTGTGGACCAGACAATATATGTAACGAGCACCTTAAAATTGCTCTCCCAGGGCTAAAAGAAGCAATAACATCTCTCCTAAATGAATGCTTCAGGCAAGGAAATATCCCCCATAGCTGGAGAAGGTCCACAGTAAAACTGCTGTATAAAGGAAAGGGATGCACCGAGGATCCAAACTCCTACCGAGGTATTGCACTCGAATGTGCGTTATTCAACATTCTAACAAAACTTTTATGCCAACGCCAACGATCTTAAGCTCCCGGAGGAGCAATTTGAATTCAGAAAAGGAAAATCTACAACACAGGCTATCCAATGCCTTCTAAATGATATTGAGATAGCTCTGACAGTCCCAAAAGGAAAGCTATATGCCATATTTATAGACGTCTCCAAAGCTTTCGACATGGTCAATAGAAAGATCATCATAGAGAAGCTAGGAAAACAAATGAGAAGTAACAGCTATACAAAACGGCTTTTCACAAGCATCCTGGCCTCAAATTACATAGAGATAAGCATTGGAATCACAACATCAAACCCAATAGATCAAACAACCGGTGTATTGCAAGGGGACCCTCTAAGCCCATTACTGTTCAACATCGCGACGGCGGATATCACACAGGTAGTCTCGGAGAAAGTAATTCTGTATATGTACGCTGACGATATTTTGCTGGCATCGAGATCTCAAGAGGAACTGCAATCTGCATTTGATCAGCTGTTGGAATGGGCGGAAGAGAATGAACTCAGCCTAAACGAAAACAAGACTGTATCAATGACTTTCCGCAAAGGGGGAAAACCAGCAGCTTTTCACACACACAGAAAACCGCTGGAGAGCGTTTCTTACTTTAAATATCTAGACGTGACACTTCAGACAACGGGCAACGTCTTTACGCTTCACGTTAACGATAGGATCAGTGCGACTACGAGAGCCATAAATGATACCGGACAGTTGAGAAAACTCTCCGTCAAAACAGCCTTGAAACTCTTCCAGCTCAAGGTTACACCCGTTGTAACATATGGATTAGAGAATATCTGGACACACCTCAAATTGAATCACCTGGAAAAGTTGGAAAAATTAAAAGCGACTTTCTTAAAGAAGGTTCTTCGTGTTTCAAAATACGCGCCTTCAAGACTAGTCTATGAATTAACACGTGAATTATATTAAGTGGAAGAGCTCCGCCTCCAACTGTCGCTACCGTCTACACCAGCATACGTGCAACTCATGGAGAACCTGAAATCGAAGAAGAGAGACATATGGTGGGATTTCTACATCACTGACGCAATGACCTGCAATGATTGGAAACGGGGAGGCTACGAACTAAGACATACTGTTACACGCTTTGCCATACATGGCTTCCACCATAAGCTGTGCAAGTTAAAGAAGTTTCACCAGCCAGACGCAGACTGTGTACGTGAACGTTGCGGCAAATGCTGCGAAATATATCATGCGATGTACTGTACATATAGACTTGAATCTCTGACGTCTTTCTGTTGTAATGAATAGTTTATTCCTATGCATGTTTCATTTTGTCTGTATAATTCCTTTGGCTATTAGCTGCAATAAATATTTTATAAAAAGATCTGACGGTTTTTAAATCACAACAACACAAACATTTTAAATGATACAAACTCTTTTATTACTTATAACAGCAAGGTGTACACGCCAATTAATGGAAAACATGAAATAACAATAGATTTTAACTTTTAATATGTGAAAATAACGCTTTCAAATGATGCCCATCTTTTGCCATGCATTCTTCCAGTCTTGCACTGCAGCTTTGCATAGTCATTAGGCTTCAACTGCTGGACAATTACCATTTTATACGGATGAAAATGCAAATCGAAACGCATTATTCGTCTCACTGTTCGATCAGACATTTGCAAAGCAGCAGCTTGTTTACGAGCCGGCCGCCGTGGACTGGTTTCCACAGCTTGTCTCACTCGCTCAACATTTTCTGGTGTCCTGGCTGACCTTGGATGGCCTGTCGACGTACGTTTTAAGGCTGAACCTGTAGCTCTAAAATTACTCACCCATAACAAAATTGTGTTACGAGATGGAACGCGTCCTCTTCGACTCGCTCAGCCGTACAACGACATAAACCGTCAGATCATTTTGCCGCATGGCAAAAGATGGGCATTATTTGAAAGACGTTATCTTCAAATCTTAAAAGTTAAAATCTATTGTTCTTTCATGTTTTCCATTAATTGACATGTACACCTTGCTGTTATAAGTAATAAAAGAGTTTGTATCATTTAAAATGTTCGTGTTGTTGTGATTTAAAAACGGTCAGATCTTTTTGCCGCTCCCTGTATAATAGGTGAAAAAATTTGGGGCACAATATACCGTGGGTGTATTCTAACCCGCACCCACATGGGGGATTCCAGATAATCTTGTGTATGTAAAACATTCTATTAATATATAATTGTATTACACACTTATTCCAAGACGTAGAGTTAAAAGCCTGAATGTAGTCCATTAGAGAAATTTTAATTTCACGTAATTTGCTTCAGGTTTAGAGAGTTTGATACGTTAATCCATTTGAAATTACTCGGCAAGAGGAGAAACCTGTTTCTATCAAGCGGCGAGTGAGGACAAGCTAACACGTGCAGAGAAAGACATTTAGGGGATGACGTGTGATCAGCTCAATGTGGAAGTGGCACGAGACGATGAAATGGAAAGGGAAATAACATGACTCGATTGACCAATTGGAATAATATATTGGTTAATTACTTCAATGACTCTTGTAATTACTCTAACGAAATGAATCCAACATAGAGATTCCAGGTTCGATGTAGAAAATTATGACACTTTTTTTCTATGTTTTCAAAATTGGGAATAGAGTTCCTAATTCGGCAGAATAAGTTGTTTAATAAATTTCAGCGGGAATTCAAGTGCCAAATTTCTAGAGGACGCCATCACTGGAATATGGGGAGATTATTCCTTTCTGAAATGTCCGGAGAGACAGATGTATTGTTACCTCGCCAATTTTGAGTGCACGAGAAATTGAATTTGACCGCTATAGCGAGTGTTATTCCGGCCAAACATTACGAGACCGGAGGAACGTTATAGTGTGAATTGAACATTATAGAAGTAATGTATTCAAAGTGCTCGACTTTATTGAAATTTATTCGATGCATTTTGCAACATTTTATTCCAAAATTTAACATTTGTTTTGTGAAATTGAGGCTATGTAAAACAAATGAAAGAAGAACTTCAAAAATTCATAATTACTGAAGAAGATTTTCTAAATCGAATAGAGTACAGAAAAAAAAATTGTTCTCAACATTTTTGTCGGGGAGAAGAAGAATCTCAACAGAGGAGAATGGACTGCTGAAAGAAGAGCTGCGCATTCGACCAGGATGAAAGACTTCTGGAAGAGAAAGAAGGAAACTAGACCTATAAAGAAGTAGTGATATTTGCGTGGTCCTTGTTGGCCTGTCCGCGGTGTATATATAGAGAGACTGAATATTCTGGTGGTAAATTTTAAATTTGTTACTTTTGCAAGCTTGTGTTGGTGATTTATTTACATTATTATTATTATTATCATAATTGTTATTATTATTGTTGCTAGACAAATCCGAAATACCATTGTTCCACTCAGTTAAATTTGACATCGATAGATCTGAATGCCAAACCTCTCGTTTCTATAGATGTCGTTTGCTCCAGCGATGATTACTGCATAGTCCTTTGAAGTGAGGGTTGCACACTCTCCTAACATCCCGTTCGTGACCGTTGCAATGGGTGCTCCTGGCTTTACTGTCGAAGTGACACCCAACTAATCTTCTCGTTGTGTATTAAACTTCACGAACTACACAAAAAACCTTGTGTAGAAATATTTCACCATATCATACCAAAACGACTTCCAATAAACACCATGTTCCACAGCTTCTTCGCTTAAAAATTTCAATAACTGTTGCAACTGCATGTAACTAACAAGATGTTCAGTAAAGAACATATAGCCCACTTTCTCCTAAATGCAAGGGTATTGTTATAACTCTTTGTCCTTTTCAGCGAGTATAATATTGAAAGTTGGTTGTAGTAGCTTGTTGAAATACAACGTGCTATATGGATATTAAACATGAATATGAGGTGCCCTTTGCTAGTGTTACCTCTGAACCAAATTTCGTTCAATTCAGTTTTACCGTGTTTGAATTGATAGGGGGAATCAATTTGCACAGATACATTGCCGCCATATGTAAACTATTGAACTGATGACCTTGTAGCTTGGTCAAAGAACGCTTCTCACATAAAGGTATTGCGCCCGAAGAAACCCATCAGTACTTATATCCAAAGCCCGAAAAAGGATTTCAGACATGTAAGTTACCCAGCTCACAAGCTTATCATGCCTACTAAGTAAAATTGGGAATTCCAGGAACATACAGGATAGATATTATTCGTAAAGAAAATAGTGCTACTAGACAAGGTACAAATTTCTACTATTATTTACATTTAGAACAACCGAGAAACTCCAATCTCGAGGGGTGATAAGGTCTAATCTATAGTGAGCGCTTGTATCTATACCTCGTAGTACTATTTTCGACGATGACGACAATGAAAACGGAATCAGTTTAGATAAAATTTGACTAAATTGCTAAAAAGCACTAGCCGTTTATTAAGCTAATAAAACAAATAACAACTGACTTCCTCCCTCAATATTGTGTCTCCCTGACACTTCAACAAAATAACTGCAAAGATAAATTTGCACGTGGCATTACTATCGTAAGAAAATGTGAAACGGCGTGACATTAAGTGTTGCCCTATTTTATACAGGTCCGCTTCAACTATGAACCGTAGTTCCATATCTAATCAAATTATTCATGAACTATGTGCATATATACATCTTTTTATGAAATTCAAATTTTACACTTCATAACGTCGAAGATTAAATTTTCTTCCTCCAATAAGTCTTTCATCTACTCCATTTCTCTTAAACATCAAATTTAAATTCAAACAAACATACACCGCAACTATCGTGTTGAAAGTAATAAATACTCGTCATAATCAATTGAACATAAGTGACAAACATTTAAGCTAAGCACTGTTCCTTTTTACCTTTATCTATATATCATGGAATTCTGAAATAAGTGCTGAAATTCTTTACTGAGTTAACAATCTTCTGATAAACGTGAATACTGTAAGTGCACGGCATTAACCTTCGTTTCCACACTTCTCCTCCATAATTATACGACAATTACTTTCTCTCTTAAACACCCTGTACAGAATCTTCCTTTACTACACTCTCATAACTTCACAATTATTGCATTCAATACTCGAAAAACTTAAGAGACTCCCCTGCGTCCCTTCGTAAACTTACGTAACTCCTTTACGTTCATTTCTCCTTAATCTGCACGGTAATTCAACTATAAACTTCTACTTCAATACATATACTTCCTTTACTTAACATTTCTCCTCTATAATTGATACAACATCGCCTCGTGCTCGTAATTTCATTTCTGTAATAAATCTCTGTACTTTCACCTTTTTGATCACCCTGTGATTTAACTTCGTTAACTTTCCTCTTCACGTGTTTAAATTCAGCTTTACATTTTATTACAACTTTTCAAGAAATATCAGTAAATATTCATATTCTTAACAAAAGATATAAGTTTGACTTCATTCCATTAATATTTGTTTAACAAATTCATTTATGTTTTTTAACGCTCTAAATTTCATTAGACATATGTGTTTAAGCTTTTCGTAATACTTTCGTTCATAATAAATTTCTGACACTCGAATCAACATCATGAGTTGTCGAAATATTCTTTACATTTCGTGACGTTACTTCTTAAGTATACTGTACTTAAATTTGCTCCAATAAATTTCATTTTACTTCATTAACAATCTTACTCCTTTACTTCGTTCAACGTTCTATTCCTTTTAAATAGTTTACTCTACATTCCATTTTTATTTTTAACGCTCTAAATTTCATTAGACATATGTGTTTAAGCTTTTCGTAATACTTTCTTTATTATTCCTCTCAATTCCTTTATATTCCATCGCTGCGATAAAACAGATTTAATTAAATTAAATCTAACGCAAGTGTGAAAATATTTACACGATTTTACTTTACTATAACCTTAGTGTTAATAGCATCATCATCATGCCAAAATTTCGTCCAAGTGACTGAAATTTTCAAGAAATACGGCAAATAACTCCGTAGAAAAATAAGAAAAATCACAATAACAAGATCTACACAAATTTAATTACTTTGACAAAATTATACGTTTTAAATAATGCAGTTAAGAAAAATGCGGTTGAAAAATATGTGGTTGAAAATAATGCGGTTGAAAATATGCGGCTGGTCAATTGGATAATCACACAACTAAACTACAATTCTACATTATAAAAGACAATTTTCTCACTACCTTGTGTTGACTTCTGTACTGCTGAAAATACTTGCATCGCTCCTTCCAAACCAAACTTGTCGTGTTCATAGCTATGTCCACAGCTATGAAGACCGGTTCTGTGACAGCAGCAGCTGGGCTCGCGGTGAATGACCTCGCCGTGTACAGCTCTGCCAACTCCCCGTCTCTCCTTCGCTCCAAGTAGGCCGGCTTCGATTCTCCATCTCTTCAGAATAGACATCATGGTTTCTTCAGAATAGACATCGGTTTTCTTCAGAATAGACATCACGGTGTAATACTGTCGTTTATGCAAGCGTTTCGTATCTCAAGATGTGTTAAAACTCTCGTAGAAAAGTATGAGTTTTGCTCGGTGATGTTGCGCTTTGCGTAGATATTTGTAGCGTCTTTCATGTTAGTGAATCTGGAATTCAACTGACATCCTTGTAGTCTTCAACTTCCCCATGCTTAACTTAGCACATGTCAATATTCATCTTCTTGATAATATAAGTGAGACCTCCCCGTTGCTGCCTGGTAACTTGCATTTTCAATAGAATGTTTAAATAAGCTTTTACACGTAGAAATACTAAGTAGCTTCTTGTCGAAAATGTTTCTAGCTATGTGGAATACTTTGCATAAGCACTGCAATATATAGTTGTAGCTTGCTCCCAAGTTACTGACATTTCACTCTCCCTTACTTCCAACCTTTGTGAACCGTAGCACTATTATAAAGATACTCGTTTATGCTTGAGGTCTTCTCTCGTTCAAATCTCAATTGGAAAATAACTCTCTCGTCCTGCTCTCCGTATTCCTCAAGTTCTCGTCTCACTTCCTCTCCTCCCGTGGTGTGACGTAACTCCTACCACCTCTCCTGACTTCCGTCCGCAGTTCGACCTTCGCCTCTTCCCCTCTCTCATGACGTAACTCTCGCTTCAAGTGGCGTGATCTTTCTCGTAAAGTGAACCTCCCTTTTCGTATAATGGAATATATGTCCATCTTTAAATCATTCCTACTTCCTTGTCTTTTATATGTGCATAAGATCTATAGTATTTCACTCATTTCCATACAGTTTTTCACATATTACTCAAATTTTTTTATACATAATTTTTTTTATCCATTCATTTATTTTCTGGGGTCTTGGTACATCTCCCGATCAGTTCTTGAGTAATGACCTTCAATAAATTCTGGCGCATTTCCCCGTTGCTAATTTAAAGTAAAGTATAGCCTGTACTTTCTTTAATACCAGTGATTTCTCTGCTCTTGAGACTGAATTTATTGATTTTTACTGTATCTGTGGGTAAAATCTTTTCAACTTGGAATGGTTGAATTTTCCAATGGATCTATTATCTTCCACTCTCACAATTTTATAGCAATTATTTCCGTAGACTGTATCTACTTTGAATGGTCCTCTGAACAGGTTACTGAATTTGATATACACTTTCTTCAGTACGTCAGCTTTCACAGGAATCCTGACTAATACAAGGTCTCCTTCTCGTAACGGTCCACTGAATCTCTTCCCTTCTAAACGTTTTAATCTCTTCTCAGCCGCTTTGTTCAACTGGATCCTTGCTTCTTCGATTCTCTGGTCCATCGGTGGTTCGTTATCTTCCGGAATATTGAAGATTCCGTCCCATGGTCGTACCGGTTTCTCATCAAAATGTAACATGATTGGAATGTCGTTGGTGCTCTCATGTCTCGTATTATTGATACAAAATTCCACTAGAGGTACAATCTTTACCCAATTCGCATGATTATCTGCACTATACAAGCGAATGTACTTTGAAAATTCCAGCATCGTTCTTTCAATAGGATTCGTCTCTGGGCTTCTAACTGATGAAAATAGGTGAACAATATCCAACCTATCCATCGCTCCCTGAAATTCTGCAGAAGTGAATTGTGTTCCATGGTCAGTTAATAGCCTCTCTGGTTTTCCTAACTTTGGAATAATGTTCCTCTCCAGGTGATATAAAACATTCCTCGTTGTTGCTTTCTGCATGGGATTGAGCATTACAATTTTGGAAAATACATCCATTGTAACTAACAGATACTGGTTTCCTCTGTCTCCTTTAGGTGCAGGTCCAAAAATATCCTGACTAAACAATTCCAATGGTTTCGTCGGAATAATCGCTTTAGGTCTCTCCTTCAATAGTTCAGAATTATATTTATTCTTCTGACAAAGTTCACAAGATCTGATTACTATGGTTATGGATTCTCTCATATTAATCCAGTAGAATTTTTCTAACATGGTATAGTATGTTTTGTCAGTTCCTCCATGGCCTGTACTTTTGTGTACTAACCAAATTAGTGGCACAATAAGTTCTGGTGGAATAGCAACTCGTACTTTCGTATGTCTGGCATCAATGTATTTACATACAGTTTTTCCCTCGAGAATATAGTGTCTAGCTTTCCTTCTCGTTTCGAAGTATGAGGCATGTCTCCTCGTCATTCTCCCTGACAAAAATCGATAAATGTTCCTGAATGGTGCATGCTTCTTTTGAAAAAGAGGAATTCTTTACAACTTATCCAGCGTTTCTTGATCTTCAGCATCTGTCTGGATAACATTAACTCTCACATCTCTCTCAGGAATCGGATGTCTGGAAAGAATATCTGCTAGAAGGTTGTCTTTTCCAGGTACATGAACTATCGTGGCATCAAATTGTTGCAAAAACATGGTCCATCTTGTCATCCTATCGCTTGACAAATCTGACTTCAACATGAATTCTAGTGCTTTATGATCCGTTCTGATTATGATCTTGTGTCCCAGCAATAATTTCTTCCAACTTTGTAGAGCATTTATGACGGCTAAAGCTTCAAGCTCCGTCGTGAAGTAATTCAGCTCGTGTGTGCGTAACTTCCTGCTACTGAATGAAATATAGTGAGGATTTCCATCTTGATCCTTCTGATATAAGACTGCACTAATACCAACTCGTGAAGCGTCTGTTTCTATGATGAACGTTCTTTCAAAATCTGGGTACTCGAACTTGATGTTATCTCTGAGCATTTCCTTTGCTTGAATAAAGGCATTCTCAGTAGCTGCATCCCATTTCCATCTATTGTTCTTCTTTAGAAGCTCATGTAGAGGTGCCATGATTTCTGAATAACGTGGACAATGACTACTGAAAAACTGACAAAGACCCGCAAAAGCTCTGATGTCTTTGATTTTCTTGGGTGTTGGAAATTTCAAAATTGATTCAATCTTGTCTTCTTTCGGATGGTAACCAAATCTGTCTATAGTATGCCCAAGAAAGTTGATCTTTTCTTGAAAGAAATGACACTTATCCAACTTCACCTTGATGTTTGCACTTCTAAGGTTATCAAATAGCTTCGTCAAATGCATGAAATGTTGCTCTGGTGTCTCTGAAGATATGATGATATCGTCCACGTAGCAAATAGCAAATTGTTTCACTTCTTCACTCAACTTGTCATCCAAGGCTCTGATAAGTGCTGGACTTGAATTTACCAATCCATATGGTACTCTTTGGTATACATAACAGGTTTGATTGAACATGAACCCTGTATAACATTTGCTGTCTGCTGTAAGCTCTATTTGATGAAATGCTGCAGTTAAATCAATCACTGAGAAACAGGTTTTATTCTTGAATCTCCTCAGTAGTTCTCTAATTTTCGGTGGCCTGTCGAATTCTTTCAGCAGAAGAGTATTTATGCCCCTGGCATCTAAACATAGTCTAAGACTACCATCTGCTTTCTTCACAACAGTGAGTGGATTTAAATAAGGAGTGGTTTGCTTTCTTATAATTCCTTCCTTTTCCATGCCTTTTATGAGCTCTGTCACTTCAGCTTGGTACTTCTCCGGAATTGGATACAATTTCTTCTGATAAGGTGTGTCGTCAGTTAGCTTAATCTGATATTTATATCCTCTTATAATACCTGGCTTGTTATCAAAAATGTCTTCATAAGTCGTGACTAATTCTTCCAACTTCTACCTCTGATCTTCAAAATTCTCAATCTTTCTGGCATAGTGAGGTATTCCTTCTGCTTCGATTTCCATAACAATCTTCACAAGATTTTCTTCTGTAGTTTCGTCAAACACACTACACTCATTCTCATCCTTCGTCTTATCCTCTGATTGATGTAGGCCTTCATTAAATCTTATGACTCCATTTCGTAAATCGATTACAGCTCCAGTCTTGGTTATAAAATCAATGCCTAAAATAGCATCAAAATTAATCTGGCTCAAGACTATGAATATCTGCTCATATCTGTGTTTATTTATAGAGAATTCCATTAGTGCTTGGACTTTACATTTCATGGTCTTGTCGTTAAATACGCCCCTGACTTTAATGGTTGAAACAGGCATTGCTATAAGTGAATTTCCATCCTTCAATCTGTGAAAACAGTTCTCTGATAAAATTGATGCTGTTGCTCCCGTATCTAGTAGTGTTCTCAGGCATTCTCCTTCTGATATAATCTCTATAATCGGTAACCTCACTACTCTATCTGTTTTCGTCTCTTCTCTCTCATATAGAAGATCTTCATTCGTGGCTTCATACAATTCATTAATTTGGATCTCATGTCTGGTTACGGTGCTGTTTTCTTCTCCTTTCACTTTTTGGAATTTGACGTTTTTTTGTGCCCCTCCTGGGTCTTCATTCCTTCTGTCTCTGCTTGTTCCAGGTTGAGGTTCTTGATTCCGGTTATGCTGTCCCTGATCTTGGTCTCTCGCATTCCTTTGTCTGAGATTCCTTAGGTACTCCTGACTTTCTCTTTCCCTGTCATCATAATACCTTCTTACATTGTTATTATTCCTCCAACCTTGTTGCTGTTGTTGCTGTCTTGAATAATTACTCGTGTTTCTCCAGTTCTGATATCCCCGATATCCATAATTATTCGTAGGGTTATTTCGATTATAATATCCCTCTCTACGATAATCATTGTTCCTGGTATAATAGTTATTCCTCCATCTTTGATTTTCATATGGCCTTCCTTCTCTAGGTCTCTGATAATCTGGTCGAAATCGATTCTGCCCATATAACCTGGATCTCGTTGGACCTATTCCATTTTTGTTCTCCTCTGTTTGCTGCATTTGATCGATGTGAATGGTGTGTATTTCTCTCGGTTCCTGGTTTCTACTTCTCTGGTTTTGATTTCCAGTTGAGTTGGTGGACACATTAGACGTGTGATCCAGTCTTCTCAAAATTTCCGCCATTCCTTCTAGAGTTTTCACGTTTGCCGAGATGAGGTGTCTCCTAACTTCTGTTGGTAGCTGACATGAAATAGCGTGAACCAAGTCTTCTTCCGCCAAAGGGGGTTGCAAATACTGCAAGCGTGCTAATTGTTTCGTGAAGAAACTTGCGTATTTCGTAGGACTGGAATATGCATACTTCTTAGAATAAATTTCCGCTCGTATATCCTGTTGAAGTTCCTTGCTCCAAAATCGTTTTTGCAGAGCTATAGCGAATTCTTCAAATGTCTGATATGTGTATCTGAAAGCTCCGTGCCATACTAATGCTTCTGAATCTAAGTATTTTTCCATGACTCTCATATGTCTTTCACGAGGTATCCTATTGTCTTCTAAATACGACCTCATGTCTCTCAGAAATTCTACTGCAGTTATATTGCCTACTCCGCTGAATTTGTTCGGTTTCTCATCGTTATTCTTTATTACGACGATATTGGCATTTGATCTAGTTTGGTAAGGTTCAAAATTTCCTCCAAACTCTCCTATTTCAGTGTGAAATGGCTCTTGACTGAAGTTAAAATTGGACTTCGGAATTTGCTGTTGACTACTCTCGCTTTCCTTATCCTCTTCTATCCTGTCTGTCCTAGCCTGTAATCTTCTTATTTCTTCTTTTAATTTTTCATCTCTTGCTTGAAAAAATCTCGTCAAGTCCTTTCTGATGTCCTCCCTGACTTCGGTTCTTAACGTTGATGAAAATGTAGCATCTCCTATCATAAGTGACCTTAATTGCTGTTCAATTTCTCTGATATCCTCATCCTGTTTTGATTGAATTATCGCTAGTTCTATGTTTATCCAATCGACCGTACATTTAATTTTGTCAAATTCATTTGAGTTAGTTAAATCTGTTTTATTAACAATCTCTGTCAGCGTGGCTACGTTATTGATTTGTAATGTATCTATCCGCTTAGATAGATCCTCCCATACCTTGCTAACATTAATATTGGAACATAATTCTATAGCTTTAATGTCATTTGCTAATTTGTGATGTATCTCTGATATGATTTGAGTTGTGACTGTTACGACCTCCTCCTTCATGTCCGTAACTGCCTTTACAATGGAAGCATTTATATCTACATTTATACCCTCTTCAATCAGTTTACTTTGACCTTCCAATTTGACCTGCAATTCACCAACAGTGCCATTTAGATTGTCAAGTTGCTCCTTGAGTTTCTTCTGGGCCCCTGAAATGTGTACATGATGAGTGTTATTGTCTTCCTTAATTGAGCTCATGCTAGCCTGTAGTTTCTGTTCTAGTTCTTTCTCTTTTCCTGCCATGTCCTGTTTGACTTGATTAACTGAAACTTTTAATTCTTCCTGTGCTTTACCTGCCCTTTCAAAAATTATCTGAGCTTTTTCCTGATTTTTCCTGACCTCCTCCTGTGTTTTCCTAGCTTCCTCCTGTGCTTTTCTTATTTCGGCTTGGATCTTTCTATCTTCCAATCTAGCCTGCTCCTGACTTAACCTGTCCTCCTCGCGAGCTTTTTCCTGAGCTAATCTTATCTCTGCTCTTATCCTATTTGCCTCTTCCAAAGCTAACTTGGCTTCTTCTCTCTCCTTCTCTCTAGCTAGTCTATCTTCCTTTCTGGCCTTCTCTAAAGCTAACTTAACTTCTTCCTGTGCTTTTTCCTGACTTTTCTTGACCTCCTCATGTATTTTCCTTGCTTCTTCCTGTGCTAATGTTATACTAGCTGTAGTAATTGTTTGAGCAACTGCTAACTCTGCTTTGACTTCTGATTTTACAGTAGCTGCTGATTTCTGTATCTCAGTTTTTAATTGTTTAAGTTTGTTATGTGTTAACTGGTGGAGGGCTTCAAGGTCTTTGGTCAATGTACTTTGACCTTCCTTCATGGTTTCAAGCATCGTTCGAATGAACGTCATATCATTCGTTGACATCTTTCTTCTTTTCTTGAGAATAAGGGAAGTATCGACTACAAAAATTACCAGTGAATATCCAGATTGACCAACGCATACATTTTATACCAGTAATGGAATATATAGAACATCTTAATCCTACTTACATCTATTTCAATCGCGACTTGTCTCGTATACCTGTTGTCCCAATTTACCGAACCGACATCGCTTCATTTTATCATCTCACTTAACCTATGTTTAACAACATGAATTTACTTTTAAATTTACTATTACATGACAAATGTCGTTATCTGGTTTACAAATTATGCCTCACAACTATAGTGTACTCCACTAATCTTCTGATGTTGTGTTCATCTCAACAATCATTAAATTTGGGATCGGCATTTTTCTCTTCAAAACTAATATGGCCTCACTCTCGAGTACTTCCAAACTTCTTCTCTCAAGTGCTCTTTCGAATGCATTTCGAATGCTTTTCGAACTCCCCACGTTGGGCGCCATTTAAATATATATCTATCTATATGCGCCCGAAGAAACCCATCAGTACTTATATCCAAAGCCCGAAAAAGGATTGCAGACATGTAAGTTACCCAGCTCACAAGCTTATCATGCCTACTAAGTAAAATTGGGAATTCCAGGAACATACAGGATAGATATTATTCGTAAAGAAAATAGTACTACTAGACAAGGTACAAATTTCTACTATTATTTACATTTAGAACAACCGAGAAACTCCAATCTCGAGGGGTGATAAGGTCTAATCTATAGTGAGCGCCTGTATCTATACCTCGTAGTACTATTTTCGACGATGACGACAATGAAAACGGAATCAGTTTAGATAAAATTTGACTAAGTTGCTCAAAAGCACTAGCCGTTTATTAAGCTAATAAAACAAATAACAACTGACTTCCTCCCTCAATATTGTGTCTCCCTGACACTTCAACAAAATAACTGCAAAGATAAATTTGCACGTGGCATTACTATCGTAAGAAAATGTGAAACGGCGTGACATTAAGTGTTGCCCTATTTTATACAGGCCCGCTTCAACTATGAACCGTAGTTCCATATCTAATCAAATTATTCATGAACTATGTGCATATATACATCCTTTTATGAAATTCAAATTTTACACTTCATAACGTCGAAGATTAAATTTTCTTCCTCCAATAAGTCTTTCATCTACTCCATTTCTCTTAAACATCAAATTTAAATTCAAACAAACATACACCGCAACTATCGTGTTGAAAGTAATAAATACTCGTCATAATCAATTGAACATAAGTGACAAACATTTAAGCTAAGCACTGTTCCTTTTTACCTTTATCTATATATCATGAAATTCTGAAATAAGTGCTGAAATTCTTTACTGAGTTAACAATCTTCTGATAAACGTGAATACTGTAAGTGCACGGCATTAACCTTCGTTTCCACACTTCTCCTCCATAATTATACGACAATTACTTTCTCTCTTAAACACCCTGTACAGAATCTTCCTTTACTACACTCTCATAACTTCACAATTATTGCATTCAATACTCGAAAAACTTAAGAGACTCCCCTGCGTCCCTTCGTAAACTTACGTAACTCCTTTACGTTCATTTCTCCTTAATCTGCACGGTAATTCAACTATAAACTTCTACTTCAATACATATACTTCCTTTACATAACATTTCTCCTCTATAATTGATACAACATCGCCTCGTGCTCGTAATTTCATTTCTGTAATAAATCTCTGTACTTTCACCTTTTTGATCACCCTGTGATTTAACTTCGTTAACTTTCCTCTTCACGTGTTTAAATTCAGCTTTACATTTTATTACAACTTTTCAAGAAATATCAGTAAATATTCATATTCTTAACAAAAGATATAAGTTTGACTTCATTCCATTAATATTTGTTTAACAAATTCATTTATGTTTTTTAACGCTCTAAATTTCATTAGACATATGTGTTTAAGCTTTTCGTAATACTTTCGTTCATAATAAATTTCTGACACTTGAATCAACATGATGAGTTGTCGAAATATTCTTTACATTTCGTGACGTTACTTCTTAAGTATACTGTACTTAAATTTGCTCCAATAAATTTCATTTTAGTTCATTTACAATCTTACTCCTTTACTTCGTTCAACGTTCTATTCCTTTTAAATAGTTTACTCTACATTCCATTTTTATTTTTAACGCTCTAAATTTCATTAGACATATGTGTTTAAGCTTTTCGTAATACTTTCTTTATTATTCCTCTCAATTCCTTTATATTCCATCGCTGCGATAAAACAGATTTAATTAAATTAAATCTAACGCAAGTGTGAAAATATTTACACGATTTTACTTTACTATAACCCTAGTGTTAATAGCATCATCATCATGCCAAAATTTCGTCCAAGTGACTGAAATTTTCAAGAAATACGGCAAATAACTCCGTAGAAAAATAAGAAAAATCACAATAACAAGATCTACACAAATTTAATTACTTTGACAAAATTATACGTTTTAAATAATGCAGTTAAGAAAAATGCGGTTGAAAAATATGTGTTTGAAAATAATGCGGTTGAAAATATGCGGTTGGTCAATTGGATAATCACACAACTAAACTACAATTCTACATTATAAAAGACAATTTTCTCACTACCTTGTGTTGACTTCTGTACTGCTGAAAATACTTGCATCGCTCCTTCCAAACCAAACTTGTCGTGTTCATAGCAATGTCCACAGCTATGAAGACCGGTTTTGTGACAGCAGCAGCTGGACTCGCGGTGAATGACCTCGCCGTGTACAGCTCTGCCAACTCCCGTCTCTCCTTTGCTCCAAGTAGGCCGGCTTCGATTCTCCATCTCTTCAGAATAGACATCATGGTTTCTTCAGAATAGACATCGGTTTTCTTCAGAATAGACATCGGTTTTCTTCAGAATAGACATCACGGTTTAATACTGTCGTTTATGCAAGCGTTTCGTATCTCAAGATGTGTTAAAACTCTCGTAGAAAAGTATGAGTTTTGCACGGTGATGTTGCGCTTTGCGTAGATATTTGTAGCGTCTTTCATGTTAGTGAATCTGGAATTCAACTGACATCCTTGTAGTCTTCAACTTCCCCATGCTTAACTTAGCACATGTCAATATTCATCTTCTTGATAATATAAGTGAGACCTCCCCGTTGCTGCCTGGTAACTTGCATTTTCAATAGAATGTTTAAATAAGCTTTTACACGTAGAAATACTAAGTAGCTTCTTGTCGAAAATGTTTCTAGCTATGTGGAATACTTTGCATAAGCACTGCAATATATAGTTGTAGCTTGCTCCCAAGTTACTGAAATTTCACTCTCCCTTACTTCCAACCTTTGTGAACCGTAGCACTATTATAAAGATACTCGTTTATGCTTGAGGTCTACTCTCGTTCAAATCTCAATTGGAAAAGAACTCTCTCGTCCTGCTCTCCGCATTCCTCAAGTTCTCGTCTCACTTCCTCTCCTCCCGTGGTGTGACGTAACTCCTACCACCTCTCCTGACTTCCGTCCGCAGTTCGACCTTCGCCCTCTCTCATGACGTAACTCTCGCTTCAAGTGGCGTGATCTTTCTCGTAAAGTGAACCTCCCTTTTCGTATAATGGAATATATGTCCATCTTTAAATCAATCCTACTTCCTTGTCTTTTATAAATGCATAAGATCTATAGTATTTCACTCATTTCCATACAGTTTTTCACATATTACTCAAATTTTTTAATAAATAAAAAATTTTATCCATTCATTTATTTTCTGGGGTCTTGGTTCATCTCCCGATCAGTTCTTGAGTAATGACCTTCAATAAATTCTGGCGCAGTATGTTGTGGCAAAATTTGGTTGAGATCGTTGTTGTTGTTTTAAGTGGCCTAACATCGAGGTTATCGGCCAATTGGTTGAGATCAATTGATTAGGTAGGCCGTAATTGGTTTTAAGCTTTCCATATTAGGGAGGCCACCATTACGTTTCCGTCTAGATGGCGTCGATATAGAACATGACACTGATGTGCCCTTTGCTAGTGCTACCTCTGTACCAAATTTCGTTCAATTCGGTTTCACCGTGTTTGAAAAGATAGAGGGAATCATCTTGCACACATACATGGCAGCCATCTGCAAACTGGTGGTCGGGTGACCTTGTTGTTTAGTCAAAAGGCGCTCGCCATAAGAATATATGGTGTTGAAGAATTTGGTAGAGATCGGACGATTAGGTTAGTCGTAATTTGATTTAAGCTTTGAACATTTGGGTGGCCACCATTACGTTTCCGTCAAGATGGTGGCGATATAAAACATATAAAACACTGAGGTGCTCTTTCCTAGTGCTACCTCTGTACCAAATTTCGTTCAATTTGGTTTCACAGTGTTTGAATTGGTACTGGGAATCGATTTGCAAACATACATGGCTGCCATCTGCAAACAATTGGGCTGATCTTGTGGTTTAGTCAAAATATGCTTCCCGCAAAGAGGTATGTTTTAGCAAACTTTGGTAGAGATCAGATTATTAGGTTGGTCGTAATTTGATTTAAGCTTTTAACATTTGGGAGGCCACAATTACGTTTCCGTCAAATTGGCGGAAATATAAAACATGACACTTAAGTGCCCTTTGCTAGTGCTACCTCTGTACCAAATTTTGTTCAATTCAGTTTCACCGTGTTTTAATAGATAGAGAGAATTGATTTGCACACATACATGGCCGCCATCCGAAAAGTATTGGGCTGATGACCTTGTAGTTTGGTCAAAGGATTCTTCATACATAACGGTATAACTTTGCAAAATTTGGTAGAGATCAGATGGTCAGGTTGGTCGTTATTTCACTTAAGCTTTAAACATTTGGTAATCTCCATTACGTTTTCGACAAGATGGCGGCGACATAAAACATGACACTGAGGTGTCCTTTACTAGTGCTACCTCTGTACCAAATTTTCGTTCAATTCGGTTTCACCGTGTTTGAATTGATAGGGGGAATCTATTTGCACACATACATGGCCGCCATCTGTAAATTATTGGGCTGATGACCTTTTAGTTTTCTCAAAAGACGCTCGCCATATAAGTATATGTAGTTGCAAAATTTGGCAGAGATCGTATGATTAGGTTAGTCGCAAATTGATTTAAGCTTTGAACATTTGGGTGGCCGCCATTACGTTTCCGTCAAGATGGCGGCGATATAAAACATGACACTGAGGTGCCCTTTGCTAGTTCTACCTTTGTACCAAATTTCGTTCAATTCGGTTTCACCGCGTTCGAATTGATAGGGGGACAGACATTCTGAGTACACACTCTCACACACACAGACAGACACAATTTTTTTGGCCCTGTGTAGATCTCATAAGTCTACTTTCATTTTTTGCAAAATTCGAAAGTAGGCTAAAATATCCAATCTCCCATCGGATTCCTGCGCTAATATATACAGGGTGTTACAAAAAGGTACGGCCAAACTTTCAGGAAAAATTCCTCACACACAAAGAAAGAAAATATGATATGTGGACATGTGTCCGGAAACGCTTAATTTCCATGTTAGAGCTCATTTTATTACTTCTCTTCAAATCACATTAATCATAGAATGGAAACACACAGCAACAGAACGTACCAGCGTGACTTCAAACACTTTGTTACAGGAAATGTTCAAAATGTCCTCCGTTAGCGAGGATACATGCATCCACCCTCCGTCGCATAGAATCCCTGATGCGCTGATGCAGCCCTGGAGAATGGCGTATTGTATCACAGCCGTCCACAATACGAGCACGAAGAGTCTCTACATTTGGTACCGGGGTTGCGTAGACAAGAGCTTTCAAATGCCCCCTTAAATGAAAGTCAAGAGGGTTGAGGTCAGGAGAGCGTGTAGGCCATGGAATTGGTCCGCCTCTACCAATCCATCGGTCACCGAATCTGTTGTTGAGAAGCGTACGAACACTTCGACTGAAATGTGCAGGAGCTCCATCGTGCATGAACCACATGTTGTGTCGTACTTGTAAAGGTACATGTTCAAGCAGCACAGGTAGAGTATCCCGTATGAAATCATGATAACGTGCTCCATTGAGCGTAGGTGGAAGAACATGGGACCCAATCAAGACATCACCAACAATTCCTGCCCAAACGTTCACAGAAAATCTGTGTTGATGACGTGATTGCACAATTGCGTGCGGATTCTCGTCAGCCCACACATGTTGATTGTGAAAATTTACAATTTGATCACGTTGGAATGACGCCTCATCCGTAAAGAGAACATTTGCTCTGAAATGAGGATTTACACATTGTTGGATGAACCATTCGCAGAAGTGTACCCGTGGAGGCCAATCAGCTGCTGATAGTGCCTGCACACGCTGTACATGGTACGGGAACAACAGGTTCTCCCGTAGCACTCTCCATACAGTGACGTGGTCAACGTTACCTTGTACAGCAGCAACTTCTCTGACGCTGACATGAGGGTTATCGTCAACTGCACGAAGAATTGCCTCGTCCATTGCAGGTGTCCTCGTCGTTCTAGGTCTTCCCCAGTCGCGAGTCATAGGCTGGAATGTTCCGTGCTCCCTAAGACGCCGATCAATTGCTTCGAACGTCTTCCTGTCGGGACACCTTCGTTCTGGAAATCTGTCTCGATACAAACGTACCGCGCCACGGCTATTGCCTCGTGCTAATCCATACATCAAATGGGCATCTGCCAACTCCGCATTTGTAAACATTGCACTGACTGCAAAACCACGTTCGTGATGAACACTAACCAGTTGATGCTACGTACTTTTGTGCTTGATGCTCGTACTGTAGAGCAATGAGTCGCATGTCAACACAAGCACTGACGTCAACATTACCTTCCTTCAAATGGGCCAACTGGCGGTGATACGAGGAAGTACAGTACATACTAACGAAACTAAAATGAGCTCTAACATTACGTCAACATTACCTTCCTTCAAATGGGCCAACTGGCGGTGAATCGAGGAAGTACAGTACATACTAACGAAACTAAAATGAGCCTTAACATTACGTCAACATTACCTTCCTTCAAATGGGCCAACTAGCGGTGAATCGAGGAAGTACAGTAGGCCTACATACTAACGAAACTAAAATGAGCTCTAACATGGAAATTAGGCGTTTCCGGACACATGTCCACATAACATATTTTATTTCTATGTGTGTGAGGAATGTTTCCTGACAGTTTGGCCATACCTTTTTGTAACACCCTGTATATATTCTCCTCATTCTTGTCAATCATAGATTGTTAATAATAACAATGTGTTACACAACAAATGATTTCATAAAAATATCATCAGGGATCAACGTAGCATTATCTCCTTAAGTGACTAATCAAGTTTCTACCTGATCAACATGACTACATCATGTCTCAAATACAGTATAATTCATGAATATATGACACATAGGTCATCTTTATTGAGCTACAAAACTATATCTGCAATTAGAATCATCATTCTAGGAAAGACCTGTTTTCACAACTCCTATCTACATTCACAAAGAACTAAAGTCTCGACTTTCTATCCTCATCAGCTACAATGAAAAATCCTGTACAATTCTAATATCTATCCAACTATCCTAAAAGTTCAATTCTCTTCTCAGAATAACTGGTAATTGCGAATACTGCGTCAAATACGACGAATATGCCATAAAAATGTTTCCAGCAGATACGGAAAATCTCCAACAGTAATAAATCTAGAAAGTAACGCAAGAATTCAAAGAAAAGCTAATCCTAAACCAAACCTCTAATTTACTCTCACAGGAATCTAAACAAAATACACAAATATAATAACAATGGTCGTCACTGATATCAATACATGTTCCAACAACTACTAGAATAATGAAAAAGGTCTCGTCTACTTTAGCGCAAACTGCTGGATAGGCTCATTATACCCGGGAGGGTATAAGACTCCTTCCTGCGGCTCCCGCTTCGGTGTCTCCATCTCAGCATTCGCCTGTCCCTGGATGTTAAAGCAGCATCGGATCGGACCGGATCTCGCCTTCTCCTATCCCCGTTCCTCGACTGTCTGGAATTGAATCCGAAGCTCCGTACAACTTGTTTCAGCGTACTTCTCGAAGTCATGCTCCGTCAAGTTTATTCAGCGTAGATTCTAGAAGATCTCTCGTACTGTTCCAATATTGAATGTAATTGGGAATTTTAAGTCACTCCTCTCATTCATGCGGTGTTCAATTATCCAGTTTCCAAAATCATAGTAGTTTACTGACTCATCTCAACGTTCTCAAAATGTGATGTAATCATCCCCCTTAACTCGAATTTCTGAAGTTCCACTTTTCAAAATCAATAAATACATTTCGTAGAATTTTGTAGATTTTGTAAATGTCTATGTAAAGCCGTATCTTAGATTATCGTAGCAGATTGTTTTAGGACTTGGCGAAGTGTTACAATGCTTCCCAAGTATTGTTGAAATATAATTTCAATACGTATGTCCACGTAGTTTCTGGTGTTAGAGAATATTCTATACAGTCGTTTATTTGCACGAATACGTCGCTTAGCAACCTCAATTTCACAAAACAAATGTTAAATTTTGGAATAAAATGTTGCAAAATACATCGAAGAATTCTTCATATAAATTTCAATAAAGTCGAGCACTTTGAATACATTACTTCTATAATGTTCAATTCACACTATAACGTTCCTCCGGTCTCGTAATGTTTGGCCGGAATAACACTCGCTATAGCGGTCAAATTCAATTTCTCGTGCACTCAAAATTGGCGAGGTAACAATACATCTGTCTCTCCGGACATTTCAGAAAGGAATAATCTCCCCATATTCCAGTGATGGCGTCCTCTAGAAATTTGGCACTTGAATTCCCGCTGAAATTTATTAAACAACTTATTCTGCCGAATTAGGAACTCTATTCTCAATTTTGAAAACATAGAAAAAAAGTGTCATAATTTTCTACATCGAACCTGGAATCTCTATGTTGGATTCATTTCGTTAGAGTAATTACAAGAGTCATTGAAGTAATTAACCAATATATTATTCCAATTGGTCAATCGAGTCATGTTATTTCCCTTTCCATTTCATCGTCTCGTGCCACTTCCACATTGAGCTGATCACACGTCATCCCCTAAATGTCTTTCTCTGCACGTGTTAGGTTGTCCTCACTCGCCGCTTGATAGAAACAGGTTTCTCCTCTTGCCGAGTAATTTCAAATGGATTAACGTATCAAACTCTCTAAACCTGAAGCAAATTACGTGAAATTAAAATTTCTCTAATGGACTACATTCAGGCTTTTAACTCTACGTCTTGGAATAAGTGTGTAATACAATTATATATTAATAGAATGTTTTACATACACAAGATTATCTGGAATCCCCCATGTGGGTGCGGGTTAGAATACACCCACGGTATATTGTGCCTGTCGTAGGAGGCGACTAATAGGGCAGACAAGACTGGCTGACATCACTCACTGTGATTTGGAAGACCCCCTGTGGATGCGGAGGGCAGAATTCATCCACGGTATCCCCTGCCTGTCGTTAAAGGTGACAAATAGAGGGGCCTTTTCAAAGTCTATTTCGATTTCCAGTTCCAATTTTCGTTTGACCCTTTGAAATAATCGTGCATTTTGTTTGGAGAAGGGTCACCAACTTGGCCATTTGGCCAGAAAGCCTAGACGGTATACCCCATCCCGACAGGTGGGTGCGCCATGTACCCTTGCAGTGGTATCCGCCTCACAACAGAGATCCCTGCACGGCCGAATACTTGCGCCGAATAAATCACTGTGCATGCTGAGGGGTATGTGCCTGTTTAAGGCACTAGGACCTCGGGCAATACTTACTATCGCCAGGTAGGTATTGCCTTGGCTGGGTGGCGCCCACAGTGATGGCCCTCTTTCGGAGTAGGTGGCATTCGGGGAGGATGATAACGGGATGACCCATACGCGGTCGAAAAAATCATCCGACGGTGGCCCCGTTAAAAAGCCATCTCTTGAGTGTCGGATCAATCCCAAGGTGTATACACCCGGGGAATTCACCTTGGGATGGAACTTTTAACGCACGTTTCCCCGTTGACAAGTCGACTCGCTACCAACACAGACGGGAGTGATTTTAAACCGGTGTAACCCATAATATTTTCTGAGGAAACCGAGGGGAAATTTGGAGATCTTAACGGGATTTCCAGGCTCCGGAACGGGTAGCTCTTGCTGAACACCGTTTACCGTAGGCAAACCGAATTGTTGCTGGAATGCACGCGATTCGGCCAAATTCCCGTTCAGGTCCCAAAACATGAAACTCTGAATGAGTTACTTTCCATTGTGAGTCCATAATAGTGATGCGGAATGGTTGCGGTATCTGGGAGGAGAGGCGTCGCCATGATAAGGTGCATTTCCCGAAATATTGGAGAGGACAGGGTCGATACCAGCGCTTTTATTCTCCATTTTGAGGGTGATGTTTTACCAAAGCAGGTGAAGGTCACATCGTACCACTGCGATGTTCGACCGTACATCCCGCCCTCTATGCACTGATATCAATGCCTGAAATTCGGGCATGTTTCTGCCTGGTTAACTGCCAAGGCCGTGTGTGGCAAGGAGACACCTCTCCCGATTTGTCCTAACTGCAAAGGTAGCCACTCTTCACGATCGAAGCAGTGCCCTGAGTTCTGTAAAGAAGCTAAGATTCAAAATATAAGGACTCTTGTTTCGATTTCATGTCAAGAGTTACCGTGTTATCAATGCCCCCAAATTTGGGTATCGTTTGCATATACAGCGACGCCCTCATCGTCTCTGCTGCTCCGTTTCCGAGAGTTGTGCAATCGACTTCCGTATTTTCAGCAGTACTTAAGTCACCCCTCGCTGTACCTGTTAATATTGTCAGCCTGATGAAGGTCTCACAACCTTCTTCGGCCCCACAAAGAAGGCGCCGGTTATGCCAACTAAACTGGCGCAATAGAAGTCCCCTTCTTCTCTGTAACGGTTGACGAAGAAATCTTCCCGGGCTAAAGGAGGAAAGAAGAATCCCACCTGATATCATAAAGGTAGCAGAGAAGAAGGAGACGGTACGCCGCCGTTTCTCTCTCGCCCTGCAGCCAATGGGATGACAGCAGTATCTGCTCCGCCGGCCATTAAGGTACGATGCCCGAGAGAAGTCAAGCCCGTTACTGTGGATGAACTCCCCTATAGGAAGAAACCTTTACTGGCGTGGCTGATACGAGAGAAACGGTTCACTCCGTCACTCTACATCTCCTACGGACAAGGCTGCTCACCCATCCGGTGGCCTTCCCGTTCCCATAATCAGGAGCGGCCATATTTAGCAAGGAACTTGTGTGTGTGGGGAAGGGTCCTCCTACTTCTTTGAATAGATGTAGGTGCCGGTCACAAAATAAAAATGGCCGGAACGTGTTGGAGACGGACCCCTTGTCTTCGGACCTGGAGATAGCCCTTCAACATCACTCTCGCTTTTCTCGAAAATCGAGACATGTTAAGACCGGCGAGTACTGCGTGCCACGTAAGAGCGCTCCCTCTTTCATCTTCATCTTCGGATGTTTTCTCTCCTCTCCTATCATCTCCACCTTGAGATGGGTGGCAAACGATCAAGCTTAAGTAGAATATCACTTCTACTTAAGACCACACTATACTACTGTTACAAGTACACACTATAGCACTGTTACAATGGAACTATAATCGCTATTCTCCACATATCGCTGAGTTACGTCAACTAATATCTTCGTTTTCGGCAACCATTGTCTGTCTTGAGGAATCCAGGTTTCATCCTGGACATGAGACTACAATGCATCACTTCAAACTCTTCTCTGAGACAGGGTGGACGAAATCTTAGCCGCTGGTGGCGATTTCACTCTCGTCCACGCTAGCGTCTTTAGTGTGAAGATGTGCCGCTGCGTAATCAGCTAGAAGCTTTTTCAGTTCGTACTTCGTTGCCAGTAATGGCAGCGGTATGTAACGTGTACCTCCCTCCGGATTCTCAATTGGATTACAACCAGATGGGGGTTCTAGTCTCTCAGCTTCCCTCTCCTTTTCTCCTTCTGGGAGACTTAAATGTCAACAACACTATCATGGGCTTCGCTACCTCTAGCGGTAGAGGGAGAGATTTTGAGAGATTGATCAAGTGGCTGGATATGTGTTTGTTGAACACATGGGAACCTACGCACTTCTCTATTGAACACGGCAAATTTTCGTTTGACGACATCACCTTGTGCAGTCGTGCGCTGGTTCCCCTGCTAGACTTGAGTGTGCACGACCACCTCTGTAATAGCGACCATTTCCTCATTATTGTACTCTTCCGAACCAGAGAGCCATCAAGGTGCCAAGTCGATGGCTTCTCCGTTGGGCTGATTGGCCAAAATTAACAGCACGTGCGGTTTTTGCCGACGATAAGTTTGAGAGTGTCGATGATCAAACCATTCACATAACGAGTGGTAATTTGGTTGCGGCAGAGGAAACAACACCTTCCTCATCCGGCAACGACCGGTGGCAGCTTGTCCCTTGGTGGACAGCCGAGATTCGCACGATTCATCTTGAATATATTTCGTGGCGGAAATGTACTTTTCACTAGTGTTCTGAATAGCTGTCTCTCTCCCCAGTGTTGAACATAGTTCTCTTACAATAAAATACATATCATAATTCTGAAAATTATATATAAACGCGGGTAAGAATGTGACTTTTTTACGTTTCAAATTGCAATTGTTATGTGCACAGCCAGGGTGTTCCCCGGTGATATGACAGTGGTCTCTCACTTGGTAATTATTTTCATGATAATATTCTTTTCCACATATGCAACAAGCTTTAGCCGCGTTCTTGCTCTTCTGTCACGTTCAAAGACAGTTTTTCTTGGTGCACAAAACATAATGTGCGAGCCAAGCTTGTTAAATAATTAATTAACTCCTTGACTGCATTAGGGCCAGTGTATAGTTTCGGCTCTCTAGGTAAACCGAATTGTATGACTTCGATTGAGGAATCTGCTTTTAAAATATAGACTGAGTTCATGTTCCTGATAGGAGATATTCTAACTCGCTTCGTCCCTAGGCGGACAAGATTGAACAGGTTTCAAGAGGCATTCAAACTCTACATAAGCCACGAAAGGAACTTCAGCCTTATGGTGTACATCTCTAAAACACAATATGAAACTGCCATCGTGTAATTTTACACGAGCAATTTGTTGGTCAAGACGGTATATTTTATGTTCTTCTAGTTTCTCGGCAGCACTTCGCCCGTGCTGGTCATCGAAATGAGTAATACAGCGCATGTTGTGATGAAAAATGTCGGGGCAAATGCCCAGGATAAATGTCAGGGCAAATGCCCAAAACCTATAAATGCCCTTGCATTTTGGGCATTTATCTCTTTTATGCAACGCTTATATAAATATTGTTTAACCATATATGTATCTACATATATTTTGATATATACAATTCTTCAACACGTGTGTATGTGACTGAACTCCTCCTAAACCGCTAGACAGATTTTGATGAAATTTTAATGTATATTAGGGTGGGTCACTGTATGGTTTAGATTCACAATAGGACCCGGTAGGTGGCGTAGTGACCAACATGTAGGATGATAATACTTTTAGAACCACAAGATACAGTCAACAAAACGAAAACTGTCGTCATGGAAACAGCTAGCCTTAGTGAAAACTTAACTCGCCGCTAAACAGGGTCATCTTCCCCACTAATTCTCCCAAGCCCGTTCCCTTGGCAGTGGTTTCTTCTAAAAAGTTCATGATTAATTGACTTTCTGAGAATAATTCATGGTTATGTTTTTGTACCATAGGTGGCGGTGGTGGTGATATTTGAAGTAGGCTTCCGTGGAAATGATGTGAGTTTTTAGCCTACTTTTCACATTTTGTAAAAAAAATTAGGGAAAAGTAGGCTTATGAGCTCGATCCGGGCAAATGTCTCTCTGTCCGTCTGCCTGTCTATCTGAGTGTGCCCCCCCCCCCCTATCAACTCCTGAACGGCTGCAGCTATCGAAACCAAATTTGGTACAAGTTAAGATCTATACCTGAATATCTCACGGCCATATTTGAAAATTATGTCACTACTACCAGCTGCTGAAAAATCGCAATTGAAATTTGAGCTTTATGTTGGATATCTAGGAAGGTATACATGGGAACTGATTCATAATTGGCATACACATAGATAATATAACATTCCAGACTAATTTTCAGGAGTCCATACATGACAGTGTTGCCAACATGGCTCTAAGCCTGCTGACAGGTCTAATTTTTAAATGCATGTAATTTATATACTATCAATTGGATGTCAACCAAATTTTGTATGTTCTATGTTTACCATAACAGATATGACTATTCGTATTCCTAAGAGCCACCAGGGCTGACAACTGTTCATTAATGTTCTGCCTATTTTTTTAAATCCTATTACCAATATATCAGAATGTATGCAAACCACCAGCTTTAACTTTGCACACGTATAGTACCTGATATTCTAGATTAATTTGGAGTAAGTAATATATACCAGTGCTGCCAAAATGATTCTAAGGCTGCTGATAGGTCCAATTTTTAAATGCATGTAACTTCTATACTAACAAATGCATTTAATCGAAATTTCGTTTGTGCTTTGTATACCATAATTATTCATATGACTATGCATATTCTTAAGAGCCACAAGAGCTGCCTACTGCTGATAAATGCTCTCTCTATTATTTTATCCTTATATCAATATATCAGAAAGTATACAAGCCAATAGCTCTAACGTTTGCACACGTATAGTACCTGACATTCTAGATTAATTTGGAACAACTGATATACGATGTGCTGCTAACATGATGCTACTACGCCTGCTAAAAGGTCCTATTTTTAAATATACCTATGTAACTTCTATACTAACAAATGGATTTCATCGAAAATTGGCACAATAATAGATCATGATATTTCAAATTAATTCTAAGCAACACATGTATGACATTGTTGCCAACAGGACTTAACGCACGATGATAGATCCAATGTCTTACTGTATGTAATGTCCATACTATCCATTGAACTTCAACCAAATTTATATTTACATTTTGTACCTTAATAGATGGAACTATGAATATATTCAGAGCCACCTGGGCTGCCAACTGTAGTGCTATATTAGGCTACACTATTTCAGGAATATTTCGAACCAATTAGAAACGTCAGTATTACCAACTTAAATCCGTCATTATATTAGACGAAATCATTTGCATGAATCTTACATTCAAAGAAAAGTAGGCTCTTTCGTTCGTCACGGAACTACTTTCTTCTTTAAAAATCAATGCCACATGTCTCTTACATGGTGTCCACATGCAAGAAAAGTCAGAAATTTTGGTTTTGGTCAGGAAAAGTCAGGATTTTGTGTTTTACAGCCATTTGTTGATGTTACTAGTTTAATTAATCTCTGAAGATAAAAAGCAATAACTCACAGGACATTATGGTAAGTTCCCATTTTTAAAGTACATCATAGTAAAAACCTATTTTACCTATTTTTGTACGCTTTTTTGGCGTTGGCGTAGGGACGTGGCGACCTCATCACTATAGTTTAGGTTATTAATTACTTTGATTTATGTATTGTTGCATTATAATTTACTTTATTTTGTATTTTAAATAAATAAAGAGGCGAGCTTTGGGCAGCTATGGGGATGATGGAGGCTGCAAATAAGATATGCTCAATAAAACATTTTTCCGATATTACGATGACTTCGCGAGTCAGGATTTTTTTTGAAAAATGGTCAGGAAAAGTCAGGAAAATTGACATTGAAAATTCTGTGGACACCATGTCTTAGTATAAAGTTCATCGAAAATTCAAATATGGTTGCTGAACCCACTCTATATATTCGGGCAGGACAACGTCCGCTAGTGTAGTCTCTATATTTATCCATAAAAACATGAGTCGAGGCCAAAATAGGCGGCGGAAGTTGTTGTAGGAATTCCCTGAAAGAACTTGATTTTGGTTTTGAGGCTGAGCTTTGCTTGGTACTGCAGATTTGTTGTTGAAATCATCCACTTCCATTAGTAAACGTTCGTAAGGGGTTTTCTTTCGATAAGGTTTTTCAACCACTGTAACTGTACCTAACTGAAGCACTTTTTTTAGATCCTGAGCGCACTTAAATCACTTTTTTGTGCTTTTCCATTTTGTTACTGTTATTAGTCCTTATTACAATATTTACAAGATACTCCTTTCCCTTTCAAATTAGAAAAGTTCCAAATAGGTCCTTTTTTCCTAAGCATTTTGTAAAGATTTAATCTAACACTTAAAATATAAATAGCCTAAGAAAGAAGTGAGGTTATCTCAGACTCAACCACTCAACAGTCAGCTCTACTTCACAACTAACTAGGCTGTACTGCTGGTGGTAGAATGCCTCGCCAATCTCAAGGCCACAACCACCCTACCCCCACTCCAAGATCATAGCACAATGGCTTCCCAGGGCCTAGCCCATCCACCCTCCTCCCAACGCCACTATTCACACCATAATCAAACTCCTACCTAATTTTCCTAAATATAAATGAGTAGGCCTGCAAGGCCTAACTCGGTAATACAATGTTTTATTCTAACCAGATAGACATAATTCCCATGTAGATGTTATTGCCAACATTGACAGAGGGTAATTAAATTATTATTACCAATATTCGGGCATTACTAGTTTATCCATGAAATGTACCTTTGATTAATGGTCTTTATTATGTTTTAGAAGCTTTAGTATCAATCACAAGTAGTAGAAGGTAATAAAAACGTCTTTTTAATGCCCAGATTTTGGGCGTTTAAAATTACTTTAGGCTAATGCCCATTTATGGATGTCCTGCCCACCGGGCATTTGCCCGGCCCACATCACCAAGCGCATGCATATAGCCGAGACATTACGGTGTTTCGTTAGTTCACTTCGGTCTAGGCCGATAAACTATTTATGTAAACATAGTGTCCTAAGCCTTTATTGTTGCTAATGTACAACAGATTGGTATGGTTTGCTAACACTTCATCAACAACATTTTACGGCATAACGTTGTGTTTATAATCTAAACAGGAAACGTTTACAGAAATGTTATTCTTTTTCAAAATGTTTAGTAGAATGAAGAGCCATGGGGAATGTTTAATAGAATGAATAGCCATGGGGAATGTTTAATAGAATGAATAGCCATGGGGAATGTTTAATAGAATGAATAGCCATGGGGAATGTGATATCCGAAAAGTCTTATTTATCTTGCACACCTTTGTAATTGCAAACACAATCAGCAACACTTTCAATAAATGTTTATTTATTTATTTATCGTATGGCTTTTAGTGCCGGGAGTGTCCGAGGACATGTTCGGCTCGCCTGAGTCTGTAGCTGCTTCCAGCGGACACCCTAAAGGGCGAGCTACAAGTTCCGTTCAATTTCAAGTAGTTCCAACTTTCGCCACCAGATATCAATGATACCTAGTGGTGAACGTTGGAACTTTGATAGAGCGTTCTGACGAAATCTAACCTAACAAATTTTGCTTTACACAAGTTTAGTCTGTGAAAGGATCTTTAACATGCCATAAATCTATGACATGGGACCGCCGGCTTTACTTCCCCTCCGAAGGAAGGCATACTGAAGGATTTTTAACGCTCTTAAAAAATCCGACGACTTCGGCCGGGTTTGAACCCGCTATCTTGGGCACAGCAGTTCAGCATGCTACCGACTACGCCACCGAAGCCGCTTCAATAAATGTTGACAGCATTGCACAGAAGAAACACCAGTCATCATTGTTTCTATTGTTAATACATGCTTTCTTTGCGCTAACTTCTTCAGGGAGTTGTAGGTATTGAACTCGAATTCAGCCCAGCATCAGGCATTGACAGAGCCGAGGATCGAACCGACTTGTGAACCTGATGATGTAAGAAATGTGATTTGGAATCTGAACAATATTGTATTCACACGAGTATTATAGGAAGTGAATGAAACGTAATGATGACTTTTTGGAAAATTTTGGAGCATTTTGAAAGAATTAAATTTGGAAATATTTCAGTGAATATTATTTAAACAAAGGGAGAGTCCAATATTCAGACACTGTAATATGACCAAGGCTTCAAGATAATGCCCAGGACCGGTTTTGGTTGGCCGAGTTGACAATAACAAAATCGTGCACACGACACGCTGATAAGAGGCTAGAACAATGAGTTTTTCTTGATAACTCAGCAGCCAATCAGAATAAACCATAACATTTTTGAGGGAATCGCTATTATATTAAATTTGCACATATAAAGCGATATTAGCATTTCCACAGTTCCAGAAGAGAAATTGAAATTTTATTATCAGAACAGAATTATATATTCATGAACAGAAAAGAAGATATGAGCGAAATACAGTTTATTAGGACTCTGTGCGAGGCTAGAACGCCATTTTAGTCTGGCACGCGCGCGATTGTCAAGGGTGCAGGATTCATTCCCTCTTAGCGACGTTTAGAGTGAAGACCTTTATTACCGAGCGTCCCAGGGGAGCTCACCATTGTATTTGAAGTACAGCCAGGAGACTTGGACTGGACCGAGAGGAGACACCGCTATCGCCGAGGAAGAATAGGAGAAGCCGGCGCACATCGAAAAGCATTAACTTGCAACTACAAGCAGCACTTTATATTTCAACGCTTATTAGAAGAAAACTTCAATACTACAGATGTATACTTCTACAAAACCACTAGTAGCATAGTATACACCGGCTACTAAAACGAAACATTATTTCTACAGAATATTCATCACGCATTTACGATGATAAAGTCTACGAGTCAGGGGAGAAGTTCCTATTCTACAATTATTAAGGAGATTGTCATGAAGCAGTAAACAATGGAAGGAGGTTAATCTACACTCACGGAGTGGGAATTCAGAGTGATCTTGACAACCATGGGTCGATGATTCTACAACTTCTAGTCCATCATGCAGTATTCTGAATTTGCCTACAACAATACTACTACAAACTTCCACTACCAACTTGGGAGATGTCAACCAGAGACTTTCAAACTACAATGATGTCGAGATGCTACACGAGGCCAGTGGACAGGGTAGTTCGATTGTTCCGGGTACGAGTTGCCAGATTATATACCGAGAAGCGAGAAGACCAGTTAGCAGGATGCAAGCCAGCAAGCCCAGGTGTTCGCAGCACAGCACTGGAGGGAGCCGCACAGCTGATTGTCAAGCAGCCAGCAGGAACTCGTTTCGAGGCAGACGTTGAGCGCGTGCCAATCCGGGAGAGGAATATCTTGAATATCAGTCCAGGTATCACGACAGCAGCTCTCCAGAAAGGTAGAAAATTGATTGCTCTAATATCTCAGTAGTTTGATGTATACAAGAGTTTAGTGCTTTTCAGTCGGTCAACACATAGATTTTATAGCCTAAGTGTATTGGATCTGACGATGATCGCTTGACGATCGAAACTGGTCATCCTAGTGTTTTATTAATCTCATGTAATTTATTTCAGGATTAGGGCATAACCCATCTCTTTTGGGTACATTCGTGTTGACCGACTGAAAAGCACTAAACTCTTGTTTACTAAGGCAACACTGAAAATATGGCTTCAAACACCACAAAGTTTGATGTATTTTTGATGGTATTTCAGATGTGACCAACTTATAAGTAGATTTTCTTTACTCATAACCCATGCTATTATGTTTTCAATTTTAGGGATTTAATTGTATATTTTATTCTACGCCAGAGTGTGTCGTTTTTGACGTAATTTCATTTGTATTTGGATTTTTGATATTCCCTATTTGAATTTTTAAGGAAACGTTTTAATTATGTTCACTTTGAAACGAAACTGTTTTATAATTGGAATGCTTCGATCGATAAAAATGCGTAACAAGGGACAGAATGTGTCAATATTGCTAGATTTCATCGTTCCATAGAGAAAGCATTATTGTAAAATGCAAAGAACATTGTTTAAAATATATTATTGTGTCAGAGTATAAATGCAACATTTATAAAAATATTCTTGGAGTATAACAACTCCAATTTTGGAATGTAACTGTAATATGACGTTAATATAGTCATTGATAATAATTATAACGGATTTATACATGATATAGGATCATATTGTTGACAGTAAAGGTCAAATATGCAACAATTATATTAAAATAATTGGTAATAACGAAAGCACAGACCAGGTGATTTGCAGATCTACCTGAGGTCTTATATGAAATGAAACAAGTTTATAAATGATTATTTGATTTACTAAAGTATACCAGAAAGGGAGGAAATGCATTATTGTTATTAAAAGCGAAGACGAGCGGACTATGGTCTATTAATACTAATATTTTATTGTAACGTGGAAAAACATTATGTGTGAAAGTTTATTAACAAAATGCGTTTATCAAACTCAAGTGGAATATTGTACAAGGTGAATTGAAGTGAACAAAAATGTTACTGTTATTTAAGGAGCACGAAGATAGTTTGGAGAGGAGTTTGTTAGGAGTGCACCATGAACAGTGTTTCACAGGTTCTTGTTTTACTTAGTAGGGTCACAAATTCTTATACACGTTTGGGGTGTATTAAGATGGGTTTTATTGAAGGAATACCGTGCATATTTTTGTATTATTGTTGAAAGGAACGGAAAGGAATGTGTCGAGATATGGAAGCGTAGCTAACGCTATTTAAATATGTTGTTCACCGCAAAGTATTTGATACCGTATGTCAAAGAAGTAACTGACATTAGGGTTTGCATTTGTGTTGTACGTGTCAGAAAGTGTTATTACGAAATCCACGAAGTTTATTGAAAGTAACAAAGTTCTTCGTTCTTCAGGTTTATTGCAATTTATTCATTGATATGACATTTCAAAGCTGTAATTAACTTAATCGTTCGTTACCAAAGTTCTATTTATTATGACAGAAACCAGAAAATACCAGTAATGACATTGTTTGTGAACTAGAGATAAATAATTGTTTAAGAGAAACTGAAATGCAGTAAGATTGTCAGATCTCGAAGGATCTTGTAAATATGTTTTTTGAATACCGTGCTGGACATGGTAATTTCAACTTGTATAAATATTTTAATAATTTTAATAGTTTAAAATTTTATTCTTGCATCGTTAATATTTATAAATCGATAAGTGTATCATATAGGGCAGTGTTTATTGTAAATTACATTGTTTTTGAGAACAGCTGGTTTTATCAGACTGCCAAGAGTAACCGAGTCACAGGGTGACTATCAAGCGTAACTTCATAATTTTTATTCATGAATTATTACTTTTGTGAAACTAGAACTTTCATAGAAAGTTGTGAAACAGATAGAAGGACTATCTACTGATTTAAATATTTTATTTTCGTTCTTCAATTACTTTATTTGTGATAGGGAGATTTCTAATGTCATGTAATCATTTTGTTCAATAAATTCACAGGCACCATTTTGTTTGCCTGCCCAATTTTATAGAAACTGATTATCTTTTAAATTCGCAATCGACGTTCGATAATACTGCCAGTTAGATACTGGAACTTTCTTAGTTTCAACTTCACCGTTCACGCTCGAGATCCGAGATTCTCGTCCTACCATCTTGTTATGCATATTTGCTTGTAAATGTGTAACTAATTAGTAGCGTTATTGCATGACCGGTATGCGCCGAGGGTTTCCTAGTCACACGCCTAGTAGGGAAGTGTTGATTTATCTGGATAGGTATCGACGTCCTTACAATCCTTTCCATCTCTGCGGATTTAGGTGGTGGCTATGCGAGATTCGGGCACAGGATGTACTTCATCTCAGAGGGTTATACTTGTTTATTCTAACCCGCAGACCATCCACACCCAACAGAAACCACCCTCTACCTTTCATTTCAGATTTATTTATATCCGAGATTATTTTCTTATACTGTTTTTTAACAAATTCATTTAGATCCGTTCCCTTAAATACAGCCTCATCCCTCGTTTTATTGTAAAAGCTTCATCACGTACCTCCTCGTACACGTTGATAAACACACATTTGAGCATAAAATCTTCTTTATTGAATTATGGAAAATGAGTTCTTAATATATAAGCTCAATTAACCACTCTTTCACTTCCTCTTCCTCATCTTCACACGTTCATCATTGAATAAGGTAATATCGCATTCTGTAAATGTCGATTAATAGACCAGAACTCCCTCGCCATCAGGAACTCTCGTCAGAAGAGCATTCTTTGTAGGCTCGCACCTTCTACGCTTGTTAGGTTTTCGTGACCACAAGACTGCTGCATTTTTTACACTGATAAAAGGTTCCGCATCAATGCATGTGGCTTTTCCTACTTGATTCTCGAGTGAAAGTTCTACCACATTTTCACAGAGTAAGGTTGATACGTTAGTCATAATACATACAACTCTCTTTCTATAAGAAGCGATTACTTCTCTCAGTAGCTTGCAGAACACTACCAATCCCAACATTACGGCCTCCATTTTATACCTGTCACAGACTGCAACACCTAGCCAAATCTAACAGTGAGTGCAAGACAGCTTGTTCTGTATACATACTAACTTTCGATTTATGGATGTTTGGACATCACTGCGCCTGTATAAAAAAGTAGTACAAGTCCCTACAATAGAACTTAGTTTATTAACATTGCTCGCCTGTAACAAAAATACATTCCATATGATTAAACATAGTTTATTAGAATTGCTCGCTTGCCTCCAGAAACACAAGTCCCTATAATAGAACATAGAGGAATAGCTCGCTTGTAACAAAAACACAAGTCCCTATAATACCACACACAAAGCACCAAGCTCACACTAACAGAACCTGGAATCAAACCCGGGTTTTCTGTACCAAGTTGCACAGCTGCAATCAGCTTAATAAAATACAAGTACAAGGCACCATGATGTAGAACATACCAATAGCTCACAAAACAAAATCACGGCGTGAGGATTGAGGATTCTAGCGACGGTAAATCACATCTACTATGGTAAAACTAAAGGAGACCTATTGCTGGGGTTAAAATCTTAAACAACTATGCAATCTGCAAAATAAAATGTTAGCTTTCTCTCAAAATGTACAAAGCACCCCGTTCCAGCCCTCGCGCTAACTGCGCCAAGAATCAAACCCACGACCTCTGAACCAAGATGCATAGTAGCCAACCTGTAAAATAAATAGTAACAACTTAAACACTTAGAACTTAAAAGTAAAACTCCCTAAGATATAGTACATGGAAATAGCCCATTATACAACATTCCCCCCTCAAATTTGCACAGAAGCCACCCGCTAGAAGGATTTTTTTGTACTACTCCCTTCTAATCCTTGACATTCTATAAACTTTAATGAACTACAGTTTCCTAGAAATAACTTAACGTAATATTACAACTCAATTTCATTTTACAAATTGACACTAATTTATTTAACTCTCTTGCTAATACCAGCTGAATGGCAACTGACTAGTGGTATATTTGATAAAGTAGTTGATGGGGGAATGTGCTGCGCCTGTCTCACCAACTCTTCTGTGGCTAGCACGAACTGTTGACCATTTTGCTCATTCACTGTGTGGTTATTTATTTATTTATCGATTGGCAATAGAATCATTACAAGATTTCAGAGCACAAAGAGAAATCACTTAAAAATCTACTGTACATTATTTTTACTATTTACACTATTTTCAGTCTCAGGTCTAATGAGTCTATCCATTGGACTACATCAGGTGTCGCCAACAGGAAGTTGATCCAGTCCCCTCCATATGCCCTCAGAGGACAGTCAGTTGTAATGTGTTGGATGGTTTGATTAGGAGCACCACAATCACACTGAGAAGGCGATTTTTCCCCCCATTTGAACAAAGTTCCATTGCATGCTCCGTAGTTTGTCCGAATCCTATTGAGATTTGCCCAAGCCCTCCTAGGCAGATCGGAACCTGGAGTGTATGTTCTTGTCCAGGAATGAGCTCGACTCAGGACAAGCTTTTAGTGTCCGTTCGCTAATCCACTGCTTGCTGGAATCAAAATGGTTTCTTACAAGCCTATGGGCATGACGAATGATGGCTTCCTGGATTTGAGCCTGTTCATTTGAAGAGAGGGGATGTCTTCATGAATAGGTACTGTAGGGTGAGCCATAATCTTGTAGTACTTCCGTAGCAAGGCAACTTCTCTACGAAGGTGGGGTGGAAGATTATTGCTGAGTGCTGGAAGCCAATATGCTGGTGTAGTTCTTTTACAACCAGTGATTAGTCTCATGGTGTTGATCAACTGGGTGTCAATGAGTTTGACATGTGGGCTATTGAGCCAAACTGGGGCGCAGTATTCAGCCACAGAAAAGGCTAGACCTAAGGTAGAGTTGTGGCAGAAGCTCCCTAAGATGTTCCACATAGCTTTAGCAATATATTGTTGCGGCTTCTAATTTTTGCTACACTGCTCTGGAGGTGTTGCTTATAAGAGAGTGTTCGGTCCAGTATTACTCGTAAGTACTTTGGGAACTTGTTATATTTCACATTGAGTTGGGTATTAGCCAATATGTTGCTTATGGTGGAAATAAGATACCTCAGTTTGTGTAGCACTGGGTTGGAGACTCCATTCGTGGAAATATCTTCCAAGTTTAGCCAAATCATCTTCAAGTACATTTTCAATATCTTCCATAGTTTGGTGTCTAGTGGCCAATGCTATGTCATCAGCATAACAAAACTTTTTTGAGTTTGTTTCTGGTAGATCCGATAAGTACAGATTGAAGAGGAGAGGATCCAGTACTGAACCCTGTGGGAGGCCATTAGTTAGCTTCTTTCGTTTGCTGATTTTCGATCCCAAGACAACCTGGAAATGTCTGTTGTTAATCATATTGTCAATAAGCTTGACCATAGATTTACAGGGAATCACCATTAGGAATGTATACAGTAGACCTTCTCTCCAAACTGTATCATACGCAGCAGTTAAATCTAAGAAGGCAACGGCTGTTTTCTGGTGAGGTTGGAAACCAGCTTCTATGTGAGATGTAAGAGCGAGATCTTGAATACAGCAACTTCGGTTTTTCTGAAAACCAGCTTGCTCAATGGGGATGTGTTGGGTGATACTGGGGCTGATTCTGTTCAAAATCAGTCTTTCAAGAAGCTTATAGATGCAGCTAAGTAGGGCTATAGGTCGATAGCTCTGAGGCAAATCTTTTGGTTTCCCAGGTTTTAAGATGGCAATTATTTTGGATTTCTTGTACGGCTTTGGGAGTATTCCTCTTCGGAGAATATCAGAGAAGAAACGAGCCAGCCATTCTTTAGCATTGTTTCCCATATGTATGAGGAACTCTGGATGGATACCAACAAAGCCTGGTGCTTTTCTAGCTTTCATGTCCCTCAAGGCAATGTTGATTTCTTCATGAGGGTTCAGAGTATGCAGAATGATTTGGTGAAGGGGCTTTGAGTTGTTTTAATTTTCTTTTCACCAGTCTTGTGTGATTTACATCCTGAGTGATTCTGGAAGTTGAAACAATGTGTTTAGCAATCTCATCTGGTGTAATGTTAGATTTCTCTTTTATTATTGGTGTGCTACCCCCAAGTTTCAGCAGTAAGCTCCAAGCTTTTCTACTGGAGTGACGAAAATCCATCTCTTCAACAGTCTTGGGCCATTTTTCCCTGCGTGCCGCATCTAAGCTTCGTAACAGTTCCTTCGCTACTTCACGGTCTCCATTTCTTAGATATTCATTGTGGAGAGTTTCACTCTGCTGATTCCATCCTGGAACATACTCTTTTCTGAAACCTCTTGGAACGTATTTCTTTGCCACTGAAGTCACGAGGCCAACAAACCTTTGGTAGCAACTGCTTTTTGCCGGAATAAACTTGATGCATTTATCTAAGTCGGTTGAGAACTTCTCGCAATCTGCCTTCAAGAAGTTCCAGCGAATATGAGGAAATTATGTAATTAAATGGATAGATAACCCTTCTTCTATAAGTACTGGTCTATGTTGGCTTCGTGGAAAGTCAGCAAGTTCTCTTCTTGTTGTAGAAGATGTTTGTACATATTTTGAAGCACGGGAGAAATATATGATTTTTGTTGGTGAAAGGAAATGAAGATGTAACCCCGAAGAGAATGCGAAGAATGTTTATAGTTGCACCCATGACTGGTGACTTGATCAGAACTTCCGGCATTTGGATGAGCACACTTTTATAACAGGCGAGGTCCTGTGCAGACGTGGTCTGTAACTGTTGCCTATATCCACGAATACCTCGTACGATAATTATCATCGAGTGCGTAATAACGTGCTAATGCACGCAGTAAAGCTGCCAGAACTATCTGAAACAATTATTTAAAGTAAATTAAGAATATTCGTGAAATTGGTATTTTTTCATCAACCCGGAAACGAACCTAGTAATGAGCACATGGTTGCTGATCGAGTGAAAACTGTTCAATTTGCTAAAATATTATAATTCTTTGTGTAACTCTCACCAGCATTTAAAAGGTTAATTTCTCATGAGTAAATCGCTCCAGTTTAAGGCGATAAGTGTGTGTTTAAAGGACACGAAAGTTTTGAGTCAGCTTAGTGGCACAAGCTACTATTTCGAGTCTGTGAGCGGATGAATACATGGCCATTATTTGCTACAACCCGATATATAAGTTTAGAATCTGTGAATTCAATTAATCAGAGTTACCACTCAGTTAAATTCAGTGAAAACGTCGAATATTTCACCATCATGGAGCTAACTTTATTGGTTCAACACCACGTGGACACGCTGATTATTCCTACTATCATGGAGGCTATTATGGAATAAAACCCCGACATGGAGGGAGACAGCGATGTATAACGCACATTGATGGAAGGACGCAGTCTGGGCAAACATAACCATGCCGCATCATTTGCCGAGGAGACCCAGCAATGCATACACGCTGGAGACGTGTAGGGAAGTCATGTGAGTCCGACTGAAAGTCAATCCTTTTTATGTACGATCATGGCCGGGAGGTTTAGTAATGGAAGGCCTTACATAGCACATTCTTAGGTAGGGTTTATCTCTTTATTTTCTTGAGTTATTTAGTACCACACTATACTGTATCATTTGCTAGAGCCTGGGACAAACGCTCTTGCCGTTATTATTGTAAATACATTTTTGAGAGCTCGAGAGCATTGCGCCGAATGGACCCCATTTACGTAAAAGCATTTTGTTATATATTCATGCTACCGACACATTCCACTGGGTACAGTTAGTCCTTGTATCCAGATGTTTTTCAAGGCCGTAGCCGAGCAAGTGTCATTTACATTGATCTAATTGTCGCGAATGCAACGCACTCTTTAATAAATGAATGAGTTTTGAAGTCAGTGAACTGTATGCTAGCGGCCACCGCGTGAAACCTGTTCTGACGCTGCACAAACACATGGGAGTGTTTCTTTTCTTTTCTTTTCATCAACTGGCAATCTGATGACTATGAAACAATGCTGTAATTATTAAAATGAGCCATACAAACTACTTGGGTTCGATGTGAGGGGTCATTTTGTAACTGTAGGAAGACCCAGGTTTATTATAACACATGTTTCTTGACTGCATAAGTTTCTGATATAATCGCAGTCCATGCACAATTTGAATACGTTTAAAAGTATAATTGAAATCCACGGCTGATTTGTACAGCCCACAGGCTGGAATTGTATAAGGCTAGTGAAAACCATTGTTACATTATTATTATTTTATTTATCTATGACTTTTAGTGCCGGGAGTGTCCGAGGACTTGTTCGGCTCGCCTGAGTCTGTAGCTGCTTCCAGCGGACATCCTTAGGGTGAGCTACAAGTTCCGTTCAATATCAAGTAGTTCAAACTTTCGCTACCAGATATCAATAATACCTAGTGGTCAACGTTGGAACTTTGATAGAGCGTTCTGACGAAATCAAACCTAACAAATTTCGCTTCACACAAGTTTAGTCTGTGGAAGGATCTTTTACATGCCATAAATCTATGACATGGGACCGCCGGCTTTACTTCCACTCCGAAGGAAGGCATGCTGAAGGATTTATAACGCTCTTTAAAATCCGACGACTTTGAACGGGTTTGAACCCGCTATGTTGGGCACAGCAGTTCAGCATGCTACCAACCACGCCACTGAAGAGGTAGTGTCAAGGTGCGCCTTTTGGTATTATCTGAGCCAGCGGCGTGCAGCAGTTCATCATGCTACCAACCACGCCACTGAAGAGGTAGTGTCAAGGTGCGCCTTTTGGTATTATCTGAGCCAGCGGCGCGTACGATGTTTGTGTCGTTGCCTGAGCAAGTGGCCGACGGGCCCAGTGGTATTGATAAGCTCTGAAATGTCCACATGAAAGTTTTGGAAAGAGGTTTTCCTTCCAATTATGAGTCTTATGTTGGATTGATTTTCGCCAATTTTTCACGCTTTTTCGAGTTTAATATGGTCACTAAACCAATATAGAGAAACTGGTAGGACCAGAAGATGACTTTAATATATAAGATCATGATAATCAAACAGCAGGATTTTTATCTAAACTGAAACCTAAATGGAGTGTTACGAAACATTGATAATCATGAATAAACCCACTAAACGTAACGAAACCTTGATGACCATGTCTTAGATTTTGCTATTCTTCGACATCTTAAATACAATTTTAGCATTCCCTAGTATGAGACGACGATCAGTTAACTACGTGTTTAAACACGGCAGTTAATCTGATAATGCAATTTTAGCCAAGAATTGCTCAAGCAGTTGCCGACATATTTTTCTCTCCTTTACATTCATGACCCAACTTCAAAAAGAGTGAGCTGTGAGTAGGCAGGTCAGTGGCGCCAATTGCGCAAATTTAAAGGGTGATTTGTAATAAATTTGTATTGTACACTAGGATAGTTTTTCCATTTAATCTGTTAGGTTCAGAATATGCTTAGATTTTGCTTGGTAATAAATTTTGGATGAAACGCGTCTCGTTTACATCTTTGCTACACTGTTAACGTACGATAGGTATTAGCTTAAATTACAGTAACGTTAAATGTTAGATGTGACACCATCATAGCATAGTCGTAAAACGTATTGTGCAGTAAATGTAATGAATTCGTTGCATTGTAAACAAGTAAATATCTTTCTTTGCTGTAAATTCAGGCTTGTATTACCATTATTATTGCAATCTCCGAAGGAATTGTGTAGGGATGAATTACGTGTCATTCTCTTAGCATTGATTGTTGATTTCTTCATTTGTAGTAGGACTTCGAGACGCTTAATATTTAGGGGTTTTCGCACGGAGACTAGTAGATTTATATTTGAAATGATTAGCACGGACTAGCCGTTTTTAACCTCTATGAAGTAGGTCAGGGGTCTGCCACTTCTTGAATAAATTGAGTGTGATTTAAATGTAAGCCTGGCCTCTCTATTGTATTTTGTGTTTGTATTCCTCTGGAATGGTTATTTTGATCTCTCATTATACCCGACACGTCCGAGTAGAGTTTTCTCGTGCATTCCCAGTCCAAGAATGCATTCCTCCCCCGTCCTATATGTCTTCTCGTTGGAGGATGGTTTCGGAAGGGTCATTTAAGGTCTGTGGTTCCCCAAAATCCTCTCCAAACGGGCACAGTATATCCATGTTTTTGGCACCGGAAATTAAGTTAGAAATACTTTTTCCATAGGATGAACTTGCTGGATTGAAAGTCAGGTCGAAAATTTGTAATTCTACTTCCGAGGAATAGGATTAAGTCGTTGTGTTGAGAAAAGTGAACGTTTAAAAGAAAAGGTGCCAGCCAGAAAGTGGAACGCTCAGTTCAAGTAAATCAATCATTTGCACACAATCGGTGTAGCCCTAAGTTCTTCTATCCATTCATCCGTTATGTTTTCAACAGTGAAGTATAATAACCCTTATGAAGTCATGTGGCCTCTATTTTCCAACTTGCCAGGATGGTCATTCTATAGTGAATTAAATGTGGATTAATTTGTGTCACTTGAATGTGCGGACAGATTGCTAGTTACTTGGTATTCAGTTGCCCGTTTCAATGAATCGTGATGTCCTCGTACAACCTTTTTTTAACGTAAATTTCTTGTGTACACGTCACAGGAAAAGAATATCAATGACAACATTCATCTGTAATGAAATGAAAGACGATGAAATAACATCTTGACCTTCAGGAAATAAGAGCCGTATGTGAATGTTATTCACCTTGCCCCATACATAATTATTAGCCTACTTTTCACATTTTGCAAAAATGAGAAAAATGTAGACTTATGAGATCGACACGGGCAAATGTCTGTCTGTCCGTCCGTCCGTCCGTCTGTCTTTCTGTCTGTCTGTCGGTCTGTCGGCCTGTCTGCCTCTCTGTCTGTCTGTCTGTCCGTCCGTCTGTCTGTATGTATGTCCCCACTATCAACTCCTAAACGGCTTCAGCAATCGAAACCGAATTTGGTATGAGTAAAGATCTATACCTGAATATCTCAACGCCATATCTGATAATGATGTCAGTGCTACCAACTGCTGAAAAACCGCAGTTGAAATTTGAGCTCCGTGTTGGATATCTTGGAAGGTATGCATGGGAGCTATTCAAAAATTGGCACACATGTATATAATAATATTTCAGATTAATTTCCATAGATGACCGTGTTGCCAAAATGATTCTAAGACTGCTGATAGGTCCAATTTTTAATTGCATATAACTTCCACACCATCAATTGGATTTCAACCAAATTTCGTATGTACTATGTGTACATAAATACATATGACTGAGCGCATTATTATGAGCCACCAGGTCTGCCAACTGTTAATAAATGCTCTCTCTATTTCTTTATCCCAATAGCATTATATAAGAAAGTATGCAAGGCGAAAGCTATAAGCTGTGCACACGTGTAGTACCTGATATTCTAGCATAATTTGGAGTCAGTGCTACCAACATGATTCTAGGCCCGCTGATAGGACCTACTTTCAAATACATGTAACTTCCATATTATCATTTGGATTTCAAGCAAATTTCGTATGTGCAATGTGTACCATAACAGATATGACTATGTGTATTCTTAGGAGCAACCAGAGCTGACAACTGTTCATCAATGCTGTCTCTATTTGTTTTTCGTAATATTAATATATCAGAATGTATGCAAGCCAACAGCTCTAAACATTGCACACGTATAGTACCTGCCTTCCTAGATAAATTTGCAGTAACTAATATACGTCAGTGCTGTCAACATGATTCTAAGCCTGCCGATAGGTCTGATTTTAAAATACATTTAACTTCTATGCTAACAAATGGATTTCGTCCAAACTTGGCACAACAATAAATCATAATATTTCAGATAATTTCTGACCAATACATGCATGACATTATTGCCAACATGATATTACGCGGGCTGATAGGCCCATTGTCTTACTGCATGTAACGTTCATGCTATCCATTGGACTTCGACCAAATTTCGTATTCTGTACCTTAAGAGATGGAACTAAGAACATATTGTCACCAGGGCTGCCTGACTGAAAGTAAGTAATGGTCTTTTCAACCATTTTATAGTAATTAACGTTTACATTAACTGTAGTGCTCTATTAGGCTACATTATAGCAGGTATATTCCAAACTAATTAGAAATTTCCATATTACCAACTTAATTTCGTCATTATTCTACATAAGTCCATATAGATTAACCATGAATCTTAAACTTTAAGAAAAGTACGCTCTTTAGTTCGTAACGGAACTTCTTGTTTTTTTCGTGCTGGAGTAGGAATATCATGTTTATCCAGAAGAACTGTTACTACAAGATCTCCGACATACAAAACATCATTGTCTGTATGATATGTATTCAGACTGCATTACACTTCATCATTGAAGAGTAGAAACGCGCTCAGTTCCTCATATTTGAGGAAAACGTGCATAGACATGGTTCTTCTGAAAGTTACACTATTTGACTTTAAACTAGTTAGATCTCTGCATCATCTTACGTAGCGAAATTAAATGATAATCAGTTGGTCTACACGATTGAACCCACATTGTAATGGGTGTTATTCCCTTACCTGAGACAAATTATGAGATTATATAATTCTTTGTCAACAAATTCTTAGAGAAAGGAAATATAACACAGTGGTTGAGTTACACCAAAGTTAAAATTCTGTAAAAAGGGAAAGTTAACACAAAAAATCCCAACTCCTATCGAGGCATCGCACTATAGAACAATGGTTCCACAGTGTTTACTAAAATTCTACGTAATACATTGACTGAGTTGTTTGATACCTCTATTCTGGACTATCAATTTGGCTATAGAAGGGGATAATTAACTCTCCATGCAGTAAGGAATCTATTGACTGACATAGATAATGTCTTCAGAACCGGAAAGGGAAAATTCTTCTCAGTTTTCATAGACATTAATAAGACTTTCGACTTACTGGATAGGGAAGTACTTATCAGGAAATTTGAGCGCTTTATAGGTCGTGAAATCTATCTTGGCATAATAATCAGAAAAATACTATCTGACTCGAGAGGTCATAGATGATGGCATTACTACATCTAGTGTCATAACCCAAACGAACAGTGTGCTACATGGTGACCATATGAGTCCCGTATTTTTCAATATCGTTACAGCCAATGTGACAAGAATCACTCATGGGATGGATAAGAAAGTCGTTGTATATTTGTATGCTGATGACATCGTCATAGGTGGATCAGTCCTGAGAGACGTCCAAGATGCGATCAATAGACTCTTGGAATTGACAATGGAAAATACGTTTACAATCATAACCAAAAAGACATATGACGTTCCAGAAGGGAGGAAGAAATGCAATACAAGCCCAATTGTACCTAGGAGAAAACAAACTAGCCATTAAGAATCAGTTCAAATATCTGGGCATATGCCTTCAAACTGTTTGGACCACCTACACCATTCTTGTTAGAGACAAAACTATAGCAGCTATTAGAGCTATGCAAGATATTCCAAAACTCGAAAAACTATCCCATACCACCTAAATAGAAATAATACGGGTTTTGACTTATGGAATTAAACTTATATGGGATCAATTAAAAGTGAGTAGAGAAACTCTAGAGAATGTAAAAGCCTCTTTCCTCAAAAGAACACTTGGTGCCTTGAAATTCACTCGATTGAGACTAGTTTATGCACTAACTGCGGAAGACTATCTTGTACACGAGATCAGAAATGGAAGGTTTCTGTCATCGACGACCACTTTCCAAGATACTATAAAAAGACGAGAACGAAACGAGCAGACATATTGGTGTATTCTTTGGAATACACGGTAAGACAGAGTAAGCTTTTGCTTCTCTTTGCTTTATTTAATTACTTCCTTTTTTCGCCAACACCTACAGTGATCTCCTGGTTTCTCTTTTTTTGTATACTTTGCTTTTAATACCTGTGAGTCTGTTGTAGATATATATCTTCCATGACCCACCTAGCGTCATCTAGCAGCGAATCTCTGAAGTTCCTCAATTTTTCCCTGTACAAGAGGACTTCCTTACCAATCTGGCCACCAGATCTCGTCGCTATCGCCAGCTATCATCTCCGTGATCAAGAGGACTTCGTCTACCTTCTCATCCACCAGGCTTCGCTAGTGACGCCTGCTATCAACTCTTTGAAGACCATTTCATCAAGAGAATTAATTTTTACAATGTTGGTTATTCTTATGTATGTTCCTTTGTCTCCTACCCACACTCTTTTCCCTTCCCTGGTCTCTCCGCGCTTCGTTGAGCTGGCCTCACTTGTGCTACAGTCGTCAAGACTTCCAGTCGGAGCTTATCTAGAGCTCGTCTCCTCTCCTCGAGAGACAAACTTTCAAATTGGACGCCATGTCCTTATCGTAACTAACGGTGAACAGGAGAATCGCCGTTCATCAGAAATGAGCAAAGTACTACTTCAACGTTCTTCAACTCATTATAATTGCTTTTAAATAGCTACATGCTTTTTAACCATCATTTTACAGACAGTGTGAAATTGCTAAATGTGGGGTAATAACCATATTCGCAGGATTTTCGAGGTTGGGCTTTGTCTATCTAAGATAATCTTAACATGAAGCAGCATTTCTTATGCTTATTAACTGAGATAATTTCTCACAACGTGGGACATCTTTAAATTACCCACTGACTGTAGAAAACTTAGCTCGTTCCACTGCTGGACCTTTTCTGTCAATTTCAACAGTTATGATTGTTCTGGAATTTTCCATGCCAAACAATTCATCTATAAGTTAAACCTTCTAGTATTTTCCACTCACATATGAGAATACTTTTTCTAACCAAGGAATCTTCCTTATGAACAGCTAATCAACACCTAATTTTTCTTCCTCCGTTGGAATTTTTCTGCTGCATTCAACTATAACTTACAAGTTTTTCAACGCAATAGACTCTCGCAAATCTAGTGCAACTAGTTATTTTTCACCATTGCAATAACTTTCCTTGCTATAAACTTTCTGTGCTACAATAGTGAACTTTTCAACCACGTCAATAGACTATAGTGAAACAGTGCTCGATCGATTTCTCATCCGCATCGCGCTCGTCCGAAATAAATAAAATAGGCCAAGAACTTTCTCTACAAAGTTCCTATTTCCTCTTCCTCAACCCCTCTTTACAAACAAATTAGGTTAATCTTTAAATTTATGTATTTTGCAACGAGGCCTCGCCGAACCATTGGCGCCCTCCCAACTTTCTCCACTTTCCACTTATTCACTCTGCATAAATATCAGCAGTCATAAACTGCTTATTAATCTATTTCTTTTCTTGGTAGCACAAGAATTGGTTATTGTCTACCAAACCTTTCATTAATCTCTTTAATCCAGGTTTCACGAAAGGGTAACTGGCCCCATTTTTTCCTCATGATCCTGTTTAAATATAGAAGTTCTAGAAACTTCCTTTTGATTTTTTTCTTCAGGTTTCACAATAAGTGACCTGCCCTATTTGTTTAACCTCTAAAAGTAATTCGTAATAATATAAGAAGTTATAGAAACTTCTATTTCATTTCTCCCTGTTTCTTGTTTGTTGTTACATTTGATGTTGTTATTTGTTCATATTTCTAAGATATCCATCTAGAAATCCTTAAAGTACACATCTTGTACTTCATTTATTGTTCTGGGGCCGATAGCCTAGATGTTAGGCCCCTTAAAACAACAATTATCATCATATTCATTTATTGTTTAACTTTAATTACGTTAATTATCTTTAAATTTTCAATTTATTAATCTTAGCACCATTTCAAAATCTCATGAAGATTTTAGTGCTTATAAAAGGTTCCAAACCAAAAAAAATGTCAATTGCCTGGTGCAAGCTTTAAATGATTTAGGAGGTCTGCGACACCAATTGTTTATAAAATCAAATTACATATGTGTCAAATTGATTACACTTTTTGCATTGTTAAATAAATCCAAATATATCTTTTTGCTTTATCATTTTCTATAAAATAACGATTACGCAAGATCCTGTCTTCCTCTACTCTTCCTATGGGCTTAACTTTAAAAACCTCACCAATAAAATTAATAACGGTTCCACTTTTTGTTGCATTTGAGTAAGAACTCTTAGTCACAAACTTATTAAAGCCTCTTTTAGCTTTGATAGCTAATTCTAACTGGCCAGTAAGGCAAGCATAGCTCGCTACGCCAGCTTCCTGCCGGTTGAGATTTTCTCTACAACTTATGGTTGGTTTTCCAAATTTAAGTTTTTCTCATTGTCTAAACTTTTAGTCGGCGCTTTGCTGGGTAAAAGCTTAGCCATTCCTAAATGCAACTATTGGTGTTCTTACCAAATTTTTTCCCAAGGGTAAAATTGCTTTATCCCTACCCTTCTTGGAAACGTTCGGTCGATTTTTAGAAATTCTACAATTTTAAGAATCAAAACATCGCGGCCAATTCAAACTATTTGTATTCTTCAAAATATTGGTTTAAAACAAACTCCTTTGAAAAGATACATAGGAAACTCATCATTTATTTCTTTGCAGACCACCACCCTTCCCCATAGTAGCCGAATCTTGGCTTGGAAGGGAAGGTACCAACTCCTTTCGCCCGCAAATAGCCCAGGCTCTAGCTGCGTTTCCTGTTAGCTGTGTTCAGGTCCCCACTCACTTAAGTGATTTCAAGGGCTTTGCGGTGACACTTTTCTCCAAAAATTATTGGTATTTGATGTTGGACTTTCGTCCTATTATCCACACTTGTTCCTCTGTCCGAAACCCACTTCCCTTTACTTCTTTCTTCAACTTCCCTTGTGGGTAAGGTTAATTCTTAGCAAAAACTTACCCAAAATGTGGTCCCAGAAACCCGGGAAAGTCCATTTGTCAATATTTTGCAAATCATTAATATTTACTTTGAATTTTTCAGCTATAACTCCGCAGTGTCAAGCTGGTGAGGTGGAAAGGGATTGCTACTGTCTCCTTTGGGGCATTTCTCCCGTTCAACTTGTTTGTTGCTGCCAGTCTAACAGCTTTTCCAGGGTTCCACTGTTGCGTAAGTTATACTTCAAAATACCTATTTCAGCATGCCCTCCACAGATAAAGATAAGGACGGCAAGGAAGAAAAACTTACTTACAAACGAGCTTCTTATAAAGGGCAACTTCCCCGATTCCGAAAATACATCAAGGAATTAGATCCCTCAAATGCTCAATTAGATTTGTTAAAACATCGCGTAAAGGACTATGAACGTTCTTATGAAAACTATTGTACTATCCAAACCGAAATCGAAACCTGCATGCTCAATCAAACTGATGAGCGAGTAGAGGTAGAAAATCAATACTACGACGGTATAGCCTCCGCCTTTAAAATAATTCGCCAACTTGAGGAGGAGCAGAAAAGGGATGGTTCCGTTCTTGGTTCCCTTCACGAACAACAAACCTCTTCTCGTGAGGGCACTCACAAGCCCAAACCAATTCTACCTAAGATTAATTTAGCCCACTTCTCAGGAGACGAATCTACGTAGGATTCTTTTTACAAATTATTTTGTTCTCTAGTTCATGAAAATGAAGATATTCAAATTATTTACAAGTTTCATTATTTGCTATCTATTCTACAAGGTCAAGCCCTGCAGTTAGTTGAAGCACTCCCGTTAAGTGCCGAAAACTACCCCATTGCCTTTAACCTGTTGAAAGAAAGATACGGTAATTTACGGCTACGTATTCAACGCCACATGAAGGCTCTATTCAATTTGCCTGCGTCACAGCACAATGACGTAACTAGTCTGCGTACCCTCATCGATACAACACAACTTCACGTTAAAGCTCTATCCCAATTAGATCAACCCACTGATCACTGGGACACTTTCCTAATACGTTTAGTGGTTTCCAAAGTCGATGTTGCTACCCTCAAAGCTTGGGAAATGGAACTTTCCAAAGATGACAATTACTCGTATGAGCATTTAGTCACCTTCATAAATGCTAGATGCCAACTCTTAACTGCTTTAGCTAATCAAAGTGAACCCTCTTCTCCTAGCTCTAAACTTGAATTACTGTCTCTTAAATCTAAAACCGTACACGTAGCATCTAGTACCCTAAAACCCGGGTCCAGCTCGTCTAAACTAAAGTCAAACGCCACTGGTTACCCAGCTAGGTCTAGTGAACGCCGCATTGCTAGTTCTATCGCTTTGAACACTCAGAGCGAACCCCGTAAAAGTTTAAATGAGCCATTAAAGTGCATACTTTGCAAGGATTCCCACGCCTTGTATCTGTGTAAATCTTTTAAAGAACTGTCAGTCGAAGACAGAAGAAAATTAGTTTCCCAGAATAAACATTGCTTTAACTGCCTAGCATCCAAGCATTCTGCTTCTAATTGTAAGTCTTCAAGACTTTGTTACCACTGTGAAAAATCGTACCACACATTACTGCATCGTCATGATCAATTGAGGTCATCAGCAGCATCTACTTCTCAGAAAAGTGATAATACCAGCAATCCTAGTGCGTCTTCTTACATTCAGAACGCTAAGTCTTTGCGTAGTGCTTAAGTATTGTTATCCAATGTTTAAGTCGAAGTCCAGGACAAATTCGGCAACTGGGTCAGTGCTCGTGGTCTTCTTGATTCTGCGGCAACTCATGATTTTGTGTCCAATTTTTTGATCAGAAAACTAGGCCTACCTGTGAACCCTACTTCTATCAATGTATCAGGCAATAACTGCTCAAAATCGCAAGCTTTACAGTTTTCACAGCTAACCATAAGAGACACTTGTCACAGAAATAACTTTCTCAAACTGAATTGTCTCATTCTCAATAGCATAGGAGAAGACACTCCAAGTCACTCTGTCGATATTTCAGGTTTAAGCATTCCCTCGCATTTAAGGTTAGCCGATCCTCTGTTCAATGTACAAGGCCCCATTGACATACTCTTTAGTGCCAATGTTTTCTGGAATTGCCTTCGTAAACAGGTTCGTAAGTTATCCTCAAACGTGGTTGCCAGAGACACTAATTTTGGATGGATCGTTGCTGGTCAACTTCCTCATTATTTTCCCCAACCAGAATCTCAATGTTATTTTGCTAATAGTGATTTGGAACCGTTCTGGAGGCTCGACAGCGTTGATTCTCCTAACGTAACCTCTTCAGAAAACGAATTCTGTGAGCAACGTTTCTTGAACACTACCACTCGTTCTGCTGAAGGCCGGTTCATTGTTCAGATGCCAAGATTACTCAATCCCCCCAAACTTATTAATTCTCAACCTAAAGCTCGAAAAGCTCTCTTTGCTATCGAGAGCAAATTCAAGAAAGAACCTCTTGTTAAACAACAGTACACTGATTTCATGGATGAGTATAAAAGCCTAGATCATATGGAAGTTGTCAGCAAATCTGATGAGGAATTGCACCCCCCAAGAGAAACGGTTTTCTTAAATCACCATCCCGTGTGGAAAAACCCTCTTGTAAAGGATAAAATCCGAGTCGTTTTCAATGGTTCATCCCCTGACGTTAATGGCAACAGTCTTAACGATACTCTTTACTCTGGTCCCGCTATTCAGTCAGACTTATCTGCTATACTCTTAAACTTTCGATTGTTTCTCATAGCTGTTATAGCGGACATCAAACAGATGTACCGTCAGGTTTTAATTCAGCCTGAACAACAAGATCACCAAAGAATCTTGTGGCGCGACAAAATCAGCAAACCCATTAAGATATTTCGCCTAAAGACCGTTACTTATGGCTTAAAACATTCCGCTTTCCTTGCTATCCGATCCCTACATTTGTTAGCCTCTCATGATAGTCATTTAATTGATTCTAAAGCTTCCGAAGCACTAACTACATAATTCTATGTTGACGATTACCTGCAGTCCTTCCCCACTCTGGAGGAAGCTTCTTTCGTGTCACTAGAATTTCAGGCATTGCTAAAGAATGGAGGATTTCCACTTCATAAATGGAATTCCAATTCAGCGAAATTTCTTGCCCAGTTTCCTATTGAAGATGTTCACCCCTCCTCCGTCGAAATTTGTGGAAATTCCGAATCCATAAAAACTCTTGGAGTTCATTGGTGCACTAGCACTGATACTCTCATATATAAAGTTTCGCTTGCCGAAGAGCTCCCTAACACAAAAAGGCAAATTCTCTCTGAAATTGCAAACATTTTTGATCCGCTTCAATTCCTTGCTCAGGTTATTGTTATAACCAAACTTTTCATGCAAGAGCTATGGTCACTCAAATGTGAATGGGACGAAACTGTTCCCCTTTCTTTTCTTAACAGATGGCTCTCTTTTTGTAGCAATTTGCTTGATCTTTCTCTTATTGAAATTCCTAGGAATTTAATTAACACTCATCCTAATACATCTTTTTTCCTTCATGTGTTTGCGGACAGTTCCGAAAAAGCTTACGGTTGCTCTGCATATTTGGTTTATCGCGGTTCGTTAAATGAATCTTCAGTTTCCAACCTTGTTTGTGCCAAATCGAAGGTTGCTCCTCTTAAAACTATTACTTTGCCTAGGCTTGAAGTGTGTGCTGCACTCATGGACGCAGAACTTGTTAAGAAATTACGGGAAGTCTTAAAAGTTGAATTTTTGCAAACCTATCTGTGGAGCGATTCCATGATCACTCTTTCTTGGATCGCCAAAAACCCCGTTCATTGGCAAAATTTTGTTGCAAACAGCGTTTCCCAAATTCAAACTCTTTCTTCGGGATGACAATGGAAACATGTGCCCAGCCCTGACAACCCCGCCAAAATCATTTCTCGTGGATGTTTTTCTTCTCAATTACTAGCATCTCAGTTGTACTGGCATGGGCCCTCGTGGTTAATCGAAGACTCTTCTTGTTGGCCTTCTAAACCTCCAGTTACAAACTCCAACTTGCCTGACGCTAAAGTATCTAAATCTACTGCTTCGTGTCTTGTTTCCAACGTTTCTCATCCCTTGTTGTCCCGCTATTCTTCCTTTCACAAATTAATCCGAATTTTTGCATATCTTCTCAGATGGAAATATCTTGTGGTTGACCAACCTCTTCTCCCTAAACCACACCTTACCAATCATGAATTGAATTTCGCTACCATTAAGGTTTTGCAACTAACACAGCAAGAAACCTTTTCTTCTGAATTGTCTTTGCTTTCTGCTAAAAGGGATCTTCTGAAATCCAGTCGTCTTCGTGCCTTAGCCCCGTTCCTTGATAACAATAGGTTACTCAGGTTAGGTGGTAGGCTCTCGCAATCTTTGCTTTCTGAGGACAAAAAGCATCCTGTTATTTTGCCTTCTAAACATCACGTAACTTCTTTAATTATACGTGACTTTCATTATCGTAATCTGCATGTTGGTACACGCACACTGCTTTGCTTGTTAAGGGAAAAGTACTGGATCATAAATGGAATTCATGAAGTCTCCTCTGTAATTCACAAATGCATTCCTTGCTTCAAAGCGAATCCTAAAGTCAATACTCAATTAATGAGCGATCTGCCCTCTTTCCGCTCTTCTCCTATACGTCCTTTTGCTTTAACTGGTGTGGACTATATGGGTCCGTTCCAATATCAATGCAATTCCCCTGAAGCTAAACGCAAATTGTTTGGTAAGCTCTATGTTTCTCTCTTTGTTTGCATGGTTACTGGCGCGATCCATTTGGAACTAGTAACGAATGCCTCCACTTCTTACTTTTTGTCAGCCGTCTCTCGCTTCGCTGCTAGGCGTGGTGTTACTTCTGAGATGTTCTCTGATAACGCTTCCACTTTTCAAGGCGCAGCTTCCTTGTGGAAGAAAGCTCTCACATCTTCGTCTGCCATGGAACAGATTTCTAATTTTTCCCACTCAAAGGGTTTCAAATGGCGTTTTATACCTCCCTACGCCCCTCGTCACGGTGGTAGGTGGGAATCCTGCGTAAAGCTTACTAAACGTCACTTAAGAAACGTTTTAGGTAATCGCATTCTGACTTATGAATAATTTAATTCGCTGTCTATTCTGATTGAAGGTGTTGTTAATTCTCGCCCTTTAACTCCGCTTTCCAATGACCTTGATGACCTGCTTCCTCTCACACCTGGTCACTTCCTTATAGGCACTTCTCTTTCTGTCCCTCCTCCCCTTCCAACTCTTACAGAGATTCTAATCTACCTATTGTTTGGCGTAAACTTGAAGCCCTCCGTAATTCATTCTGGAAGAGGTGGAATTTGGAATACTTAACTTCCTTGCAACGGAGACAGAAGTGGTTTCTTTCTAATCCCGACATTAAAGTGGGGGACTTGGTCTTGGTTAGGGATGCTTCTCCTCCCTTTGCCTGGATCTCTGGTAGAGTGACCGAGTGTTACCCTGGAAGGGATGGGAGAGTTAGGGTAGCCAAAATCTTGACCACTAATGGGCATATTATAAGACCACTGTCTTTAAATTGCTCCTTTACCTTTAAATTCTTAATATCTCGTTTTTTGTTCTCTGTTGGTGTTTCTCCCTCCCAGCTTGGTGTATTCTTTGGAATACGCGGTAAGACAGAGTAAGCTTTTGCTTCTCTTTGCTTTATTTCATTACCTCCTTTTTTCGCAAACACCAACAGTGATCTCCTGGTTTCTCTTTGTTGGTATACTTTGCTTATACTACCTGTGAGTCTGTTCTAGATTTATATCTTCCATGACCCACCTAGCGTCATCTAGCAGCGAATCTCTGAAGTTTCACAATTTTTCCCTGTACAAGAGGACTTCTTTACCAATCTGGCCACCAGATCTCGTCGCTATCGCCAGCTATCATTTCCGCGATCAAGAGGACTTCGTCTACCTTCTCATCCACCAGGCATCGCTAGTGACGCCTGCTATCAACCCTTTGAAGACCATTTCATCAAGAGAATTAATTTTTACAATGTTGGTTATTCTTATGTATGCTCCTTTGTCTCCTACCCACACTCTTTTCTCTTCCCTGGTCTCTCCGCGCTTCATTGAGCTGGCCTCACTTGTGCTACAGTCGTCAAGACTTCCAGTCGGAGCTTATCTAGAGATCGTCTCCTCTCCTCGAGAGACAAACTTTCAAATTGTACACCATGTCCAGATCGTAACTAACGGTCAACAGGAGAATCGCCGTTCATCAGAAATGAGCTAAGTACTACTTCAACGTTCTTCAACTCATTATAATTGCTTTTAAATAGCTACATGCTTTTTAACCATCATTTTACAAACAGTGTGAAATTGCTAAATGTGAGGCAATAACCATCTTCGCGGGATTTTCGAGGTTGGGCTTTGTCTATCTAAGCTAATCTTAACATGAAGCAGCATTTCTTATGCTTATTAACTGATAATTTCTCACAACGTGGGACATCTTTAAATTACCTACTGTCTGTAGAAAACTTAGCTCGTTCCACCGCTGGACTTTTTCTGTCAATTTCAACAGTTATGATTGTTCTGGAAGTTTCCATGCCAAGCAATTCATCTATAAGTTATACCTTCTAGTATTTTCCACTCACATATGGGAATACTTTTTCTAACCAAGGAATCTTCCTTATGAACAGCTAATCGACACCTAATTTTTATTCCTCCGTTGGAATTTTTCTGCTGCATTCAACTATAACTTACAAGTTCTTCAACGCAATAGACTCTCGCAAATCTAGTGCAACTAGTTATTTTTCACCATTGCAATAACTTTCCTTGCTATAAACTTTCTGTGCTACAATAGTGAACTTTTCAACCACGTCAATAGACTGTAGTGAAACAGTGTTCGTTCGATTTCTCATCCGCGTCGCGCTCGTCCGAAATAAATAAAATAGGCCAAGAACTTTATCTGCAAAGTTCCTATTTCCTCTTCTACAACCCCTCTTTACTATTGTCCGTCCAGAGTTAAGAGTGTACTACGGGCTCTTATGGGCTAGTACATTTAGCGGACTACCCCAGAATTGATGACTTCGAAGTCTTTAAAACTGGATTTTTGCTATGTTATTTAATAGGTTAATAGTCATGGGTGGAGAGTACATGATCCTCAGCATTCACTTAATGATATGTAATTCTTACATTCTTGATATGCAACATGATTTTGTAATGTATCTGACAGCAGTGTCTGCGCGCTGGATGGAACAGCGCGCACGCTGTAGTACGTGTCTTAGTTCTCCACTGAACGCACGAGTCCAGATCTCTCCCAGATATTTGAAAAAGTGTTGGAGTGTAGGGATCGTTTTGTGTAATATAAAAATAATTTTGATTTAGGTACAAGTGGCATTAAATATATGGCTGATGTTCCATTTGCGAAACGTAATCCCGGAGAAATATTAAGGCGCAGAGAACGACAGATAGTTTGTAACGTCTACAATTATATAAAGACCAAGAATCAGGAGAGAAGTGCTGCTGTACGTTTTTGAAAAACCCGTGATGATATTATATTTTTATTATTATTATTATTACTATTATTATTAACTACTCACCTGTAATAATGTGCGTAACAGAACTTTCATGCAGTTACATTACGCGATTTGTGCCGAATGAGAAGCTTGTAGTTTTGTGTAAAATAAACCGCTAAGGCTCATTATGAAATGGATAATGATTGTTTTGAGAAATATTTTAAAGAACAGATTTTCGCAAATTTCCCACATCAGTCTGTAGTATTTGCCATTCAGCTCGATAGCTGCAGTCGACAGTATCCAGTTTTCGGGAGATAGTGGGTTCGAACCCCACTGTCGGCAGCCGTGAAGATGGTTTTCCGTGGTTTCCCATTTTCACACCAGGCTAATGCTGGGGCTGTACTTTAATTAAGGTCACGGCCACTTCCTTCCCACCCCTAGCCCTTTCCTGTCCCATCGTCTCCATAAAACCTATCTGTGTCGGTGCGAAGTAAAGCAACTTGTAAAGAAAATATTTCATCTACGCGTGTAATAATATGTGAATTATCATATAAGATCAAAATTACTTGTTATTTCCGGGTACTCTCTTCGCCTCTGCAGACGAAAAAGACTCACTGGGATCCTTGTAGGTTTCGTTGCGACAGATGATGTGTACCCTGTCACTGACCTAGGCTGACCTTGGAGAATATATCGCCATATTACGTATTAAGCTTGATCCGTATCTAACGGATGACTCAGGTTAGCTTTCATGTCATTTCAATTGTTTTGTCATAGCCATACCGTACGTAACTAAAATTCCAATGTAAATAAATAGTAAATTGTTGCAGTATTTATAATCCGTTGTAAGCATTATGTAAATCAATTACTATCCTCGGCTCCCCCACTCCTTAAGGGAATAACTCAGTCATTATCTTTATCGGCGGTTTGGGATCCATATCAAGTAGGGCTCATCAATGAGTTGGAAATGATACAAAGAAAGGCCGCTAGATTTGTGCTCAGTGACTTTAATCCCAGGAGCAGTGTGAGCCGTATGTTAAAGAAACTTGGGTGGGAATCACTGGAGGCTAGGAGGATGAAATCTAGACTCTGCGCTATGTACAACACGTATACAAATCAACCAGCAATGGGTGAGCTTAGCAAACGTATGGAAAAGCCTACTTACATGGGTAGGAGCGATCATCCTTTCAAAGTTAAGGGCGGACCACAGCGAACAAATTATGGTAAATATTCTTTTCTTAACCGTGCCATTGATAACTGGAACTCTCTACCTGCCGCAGTCTTAGAGCCTTTTCCCAAACATATAGGTGTGTTTAAGAAAAGACTGACTATTTGTGTAAATACTCCAGTTTAATTGTTGTATAATTGTTATTGAATTGTTATGTATAATTATTTATTTGTTATGTATATTCAATTTGCCACCGGGGGACACACCCCCCATTGCAAATAATTGAATGAATGAATTAAAAACTGTTCATCCAAATTCTGTTATTCTTACGGGAATTTTAGTAAAAGGTTGCGGATAATAATGACGCGAAGGATCGAAATTTCGTCGGGATGAAGAGCTCGCTGATACTCAGTCCGGCAGCGGGCTGTACTACTCGTGTGGAGTGCTGTACAATAGCTGCCCTTCTACACTCGCTAGACGTGGCAACGCTTGTGCCATAAGAGCCCGTAGTACACTCTTAACTCTGGACGGACAATAACAAATTAGGTTAATCTTTAAATTTATGTATTTTGCAACGAGGCCTCGCCAAACCATAGGCGCCGTCCCGACGTTCTCCACTTTCCACTTATTCACTCTGTATAAATATCAGCAGTTAGAAACTGCTTATTAATCTATTTCTTTTCTTGCTAGCACAAGAATTCGTTATTGTCTACCAAACCTTTCATTAATCTCTTTAATCCAGGTTTCACGAAAGGGTAACTGGCCCCTTTTTTTCCTCGTGATCCTGTTTAAATATAGAAGTTCTAGAAACTTCCTTTTAATTTTTCTCTTCAGGTTTCACAATAAGTGACCTGCCCTATTTGTATAACCTCTAAAAGTAATTCTGTATCAATATAAGAAGTTATAGAAACTTCTATTTCATTTCTCCCTGTTTTTTGTTGTTACTTTTGAAGTTGTTATTTGTTCATATTTCTAAGATACCCATCTAGAAATCCTCAAAGTACACATCTTGTACTTCATTTATTGTTTAACTTTAATTACGTTAATTATCTTTAAATTTTCAATTTATTAATCTTAGCACCATTTCAAAATCTCATGAAGATTTCAGTGCTTATAAAAGGTTCCAAACCAAAAAAAATGTCAATTGCCTGGTGCAAGCTTTAAATGATTTAGGAGGTCTGCGACCTCAATTGTTTATAAAATCGAATTACATATGTGTCAAATTGATCACACTTTTTGCATTGTTAAATAAATCCAAATTTATCTTTTTTCTTTATCATTTTCTATAAAATAACGATTACACAAGATCCAGTCTTCCCCTACTCTTCCTATGGGCTTAACTTTAAAAACCTCACCAATAAAATTAATAACGGTTCCACTTTTTGTTGCATTTGAGCAAGAACTCTTAGTCACAAACTTATTAAAGCCTCCCTTAGCTTAGATAGCTAATTCTAACTGGCCAGTAAGGCAAGCATAGCTCGCTACGCCAGCTTCCTGCTTATTGAGATTTTCTCTACAACTTATGGTTGGTTTTCCAAATTTAAGTTTTTCTCATTGTCTAAACTTTTAGTCGGCGCTTTGCTGGGTAAAAGCTTAGCCATTCCTAAATGCAACTATTGGTGCTCTTACCAAAATTATTCTCTAGGGTATAATTGCTTTATTCCTACCCTTCTTGGAAACATTCTACAATTTTAAGAATCAAAACATCACGGCCAATTCAAACTATTTGTATTCTTCAAAATATTGGTTTAAAACAAACTCCTTTGAAAAGATACATAGGAAACTCATCATTTCTTTCATTTCCAGACCACCACTCCTCCCCATAGTAGCCGAATCTTGGTTTGGAAGGGAAGGTACCACCTCCTTTCGCCCGCAAATAGCCCAGGCTGTAGCTGCGTTTCCTGTTAGCTGTGTTCAGGTCCCCACTCACTTTAATGATTTCACGGGCTTTGCGGTGACACTTTTCTCCAAAAATTATTGGTATTTGATGTTTGACTTTCGTCCTATTATGCACACTTGTTCCTCTGTCCGAAACCCACATCCCTTTACTTCTTTCTTCATCCTCCCTTGTGGGTAAGGTTAATTCTTAGAAAAAACCTAACCACATATGCTGGTAATTTTGCAGCACTGACGCGAAGACGAATTGTCAATGGCGTCGAGACTATTTACGAGTAGAGACAAGCTGTCACCAGATCTGCAAGTCATTGTTTCCATCTTGTGGTATAGACCATTAGAGATTTCATAAGCCATTTAACTCGTGTGTGTGTGATCTGTGTTTTGCTCGGTGTGGCGAATACCACTTGCAATTTGGCAAAAAGTGATAAAAATCGTTGTAAGATTAAGGTAATCAAATCTAATGCACAATGCGCAATTGTTTTAATAAATAAATATTTCATTTGGATGACTAATTACGATCATCCAGCGATCATTATCTGATCATTTTCATTTAGTTTTTTTTTCTGAGGCCATAATAGTTTAATGCATTTACAAATATATATACAATATTTTGGTCCCAGATGTAATTGTATTCATACGAGTAATTGTAAGTCGTAATTGATTATTATATGATAATGTTAGTGGCTACTCACCTAGCTTACTTCAGTGGATATTTTCTATTGCCAGTACTATCTTCCTCAGGTCGGAGAACAACCTTACAAATTATACTCCTGGAGCCTCCCTTTTTAAAAATGGTAACAGGAACATGGCAGCCAGGACTGGCATGGGGGAACAAATCTCAAATGATAACGGTCTAAATCCCTATACATGTAGTACATGCGGATTAAACTTCACTGTGGAGAGAAGTTTGAAGGGACACATGCTCATTCATAATGGTTTGAAGCCATATTCCTGCAGCACATGCCGAAGAAAATTTAAAAGGAATGAAAATTTGAAGACACATGCACATTCATAGTGGTGTCAGGTCATATCCGTGTAGCACGTGCGAAAGAAACTTTAAAAGGAATGACCATTTGAAGAAACACATTCTCATTCATACACTTTCGTGTAGCACTTGTGGAATGAACTTTACTGAGAAAGGAAAATTGAAGACACACATGCTCATTCATAGTGGTTTCGAGTCATATCCCTGTGGCACGTGCGGAGCGAACTTTACCTGGAAAAAAAGTTTAAAGACACACATGCTCATTCATAGTGGTGTAATGCCATATTTATGTAGCACATGCGGAGCGAACTTTACTCAGAAAGAAAATTTGAAGAAACACATGCTCTATCATAGTGGTGTAAAGCCATACTTATGTAGCACATGCGGAGCAAACTTTACTGAGAAAGGAAATTTGAAGAAACACATGTACACTCATAGTGGTCTAAGGCCATATTCCTGTAGCACATGCGGATCAAACTTTTCTAACAAAGGAAGTTTGAAGACACACATGCTTGTTCATAGTGGAGTAAGGCCGTATGTTTGTAACATATGCGGATCTAATTTTAATCAGCATGCAGTTTTAACGAGACACATGCTCATTCATAGTGGTATAAAGCTATATTCATGTATTGCGTGCGGATCGAACTTTGCTCGGAAGGGAAGTATGAAGACACACATGCTGATTCATAGTGGAAAATAGACATCTTCCTGTAGCCCATGTGGAATAAATTCTACTAAGAATGAACATTTGATGAGACACATCCTCATTCGTAGGGGTGTAAAGCCTTAATCATGTACCACATGTGGATTATACATTACTGAGAAGGGAAGTTTGAATACAAACATGATGATTCATATTAGTGTATTCATATTGTTACAGCATATACGGATCAACCTTCGTTGAGAATAGAGCTATGAAGACGCACAAGCCCATTCATAGTGGTGTATAGCCATATTCAAGTAGCACATGCGGAACTAACTATACTCAGACCGGAGATTGAATAGACACTTACTATTTCATAGTAGTGTAATGCCACATTCATCTTGCAAATGCGGAGTGATCTTTACTATGAGTTAAGTTTCAAAAGTGACACATGACTCTGTATCTTTGTACTTAATGGAATATACCCCTCAATTTGAATACGGGTCTTGTTTATTTCAAAAACTATTGTGCAGATGCGTTTCGGTTGAGTTTTTCTTTGTCTATGCTATTTTTATGTCTTGTTTTTTAACAGATTAGTGATTTTTAATGTATTCGCGTTCACATAATTGAATCGCGCGATTTCTCTCTCAATATTGTCCGGCCTCAATGGCTTCAAACACCATAATATACACAAACCTAATTATTACGAGCAATTGTGACAATTAATTTTTACAATTATTGCAAGGCGAGCTCCAACGAGCATTATACTCAGCAGAGTTAAACAAAGTTACGATACTGCATTAAATAATATCAAAGATATTCTTCGAGGAATGTTTCGGAATATTTAATATTCCAAAATTATTACAATGAATACCATATTGAAATTGGGAGAGACACCACTGAACATTATTACAAAGGAAGAGAAGGCGTACAAAATACACGGAGGAAACGTAATATGCAAGATGCTGAAGATATTTGAAGTTGCCTAAAATGAAGCACGAAGATGCTAGGCGATTTCCGAGATACGAGAAATGCGATCCAGGACAAGGAAGGAAGGCTAATGCCATTCTGGCATTAAAATTATCCGGCTAGGATGAAGACCGACCTCAACGAGACAACTTTAAGTCAACACTGGCTAAAATGCATCCAACAAGTAGTATTTTCGTAGAGTGAAGACATTTTTGAATGAATCTGAAATAACTTTTTCGATATCAGGCTGTAGAAATTTAATTATCTTTATTTTCGAGTATTTTTTACAATTTTGTCGATCTGGATTTCAGCTATATATCCTGTGTGAAGTCGAATGTTGTGGATTTTCAAATTTTGAGTTCATGATAATTAGAACGTTTGTATTTGAGTACGCTGATCATATTATTGAGTATTTTGGATTGTTAGAATTTGCGATTATATTTTAATACCTGAGATTTTTCTGATATGTGAATCCCATTTTTTTTCTTCGTCTTAAAACGATAGAGGAGCAGGAGGTTTTACGGGGCCAAATTACGAGATCCTCTTCCATTATTAGATAGATGAACGTTTCTTGATCATTCTTATTTTCGTAGAATTTCGATACTTGATATGGCTTATAGCGGAGGACAGATATTTTGATGTATGATTTGCTGTTATGAAAGTTCATTGATAGAAATGGAATTAAGTAATAATCCTATAAATATTGTAGATCGGTTTCTACAACGACAGAAACATTTTGTGATACTGAAAGGAAACACGCTTGAGAAATATTATGTAAACAGTAAGAATTGTGGAATGCATTTGTCGCATTCTTAAACCAGAAGACTCTGGAGTTAATATTATTATGAACTTTTTTGAATTGCACTGTGAAAAATATTTAAGAGGTCAGTAATTGATTTAGCATTCATCGTAGAGATCTATGTGAGCAATTTTAACTACCGAACGCCGATGGTTTACGTAAAGTCGTTGACTTTGGTGATAGTGTTGAAACAAAGTCAAATTCGTTGTGTATTTTGAAGCTGAAGGATGGTATTCCAGCTTATTGTTGCAAAGGTTAGCATTTTGAATTGAATGTGGCAAAGCTCGAGTTTGACATTGTTACACGATAGGCAGGTATATGGTAATTGTGGATATTCAGCGAAGTAACGTTGTCGGTATTTGTACAAGACACAGTGATAGGAATTTATGTGTTGAAAGGGATAGTCGTTTCTAATGAAGTCAGTTAGATTTCTCTTTGAGATCAGCTGTTTTTAGTATTGTATTGTTGGAAGATGTTCAGATCTACATTTCTGAAGGCTCAGGAATAGCAGAGAACGTTGAAACTATTATAATTGTTAGTTAAAATGGAACGAAGATTGTCACTGTTAGTTTTTTTTTCTTATTAGATTAAAAGTCACTAAGAGTTTATCGTCATCTATGCTTTATTGAACAGATCATTTGTACTTATTTTGACGAGTAATAACGAAGTAGACCAAGGTTAGTGGCAGGATTCACGAGTTGAGTAAATATTTTCGAGTAGAGTGTGTCAATATGTAAATACTTATATAGATATTAATTATAGACCGAATATTTTGTAATTTATTTGAATAGGGATTAATCAGGTTTCAGGAGATATTTGTGGAGTTCAATATGGTTAATATAATAGCGAAGGATCATCGCTAACTTCAGTCCTGAGACAGGTCATTTTAAACCCCCTTTCTACTTAAACTGAGGCACAGTAGGCTGCTTAGAGTTTCTATTCTTTTACTGATTTAATATTTTAGCTACATTAGATAGATATTATTTATCTAGGAATCGTTATATTATTTGATTGGAATTGCTATATCATGAATAAATCAAACAGATACGTTTTTTTCGTAATTATAACGTTTTTTAGAAATATGGAGTTTTAATTTGCAGATAATTAGGGATATATTGTGCTATACTGGTGAGATAGGACTACCCAATCCCCCGAGTTCGTAAAGGGTTTCTCACTCTCCTTGTGATATGAATTTCCAACCAACCCCGTAGTTTATTCCAATAGCACAATGTTAGCACTAGACGTACACCTCCTGTTTCGTTTGCCAGTACTTCGTATTTTGTTTAGCAGGTGACTACTAGTTGCTGCGATCCATCTTCATCTTCGGATTCTGGCAGCCATCTCTCAGGATAGTTGTACAGTACATTATTGTAATAATTTCTGCAAGGCTGTCCTATAGTTGAATATTTAGACTGTGCACTTAATCTTAAGTCGTGCCAACTACTCCAGAAGTCCCGTCTACCAAATATGTACGCTCTTACAAGACTTGTCTACCCAATGTGTAATTCTCGACAAGTCCTGCCTACCCAATATCTACATCCCTACCCAATGTGTACTGTTCTGCCTGAACAAGATACCCAATAACCACCACAGGGAAATTTCAAGGTGCTTTTTAAACCCTGGGATATCATTGAGTGTTTTTACAAGCTATGAAGTGTTATCCAACAAAAAACAAATTTTTGTATTATGATCAAACAGGGCCAATATCTAATATTCTCCTAGGTTTTATCACTAGTTGTATTAGTTGAAATGTATTTTCCTGGTAGTAACTTCGAGTAACGAGGAATCTGTTTACACGTTCCCTTTCGGGTTCGGGTTACAGAAGAATCATATGGGGCTCAGTACACAGTGGGGAAGTTTGAAGCTAAGGATGTTCCTCACTAAAACTTATTCAAATTATTACTATTGCGTCATGTGCATATCCTCCAAATAAATTTCCACAAGACAGAAATAGCTCCCATCAACAGAATGATATACGTTTCTTAAATAACCCCGACAGTAAGAACACTGAACGAGAATGGATAATTTGTGGGCTGCTAAATAGAAAGTTAATATCAGTATCTACTCCATGAGACACAAACAATGAGAGACACATCTGTCATTGCAAACAAATCGTATTCAAATCCAAAACTTACAGTTATGCACATTTTAAGCGATAAGTCACGTATTTTCTGTGTGAACACTTGCTCATTTAGGTGACTTCCTTTTCCGAAACTTTCTTGTTCCTTGACTTCTTCCACACCCTAGGGATAAGATGGAATAACTGCCTTGAAGCTCATCTAAAACGAATCAACATCCTGAGATCTGAAAAATGCACACTTTGCCACGAACCTGGAAATAAAATGGATAAGGGGCACCTGCTACATTGCAACAAACTTGATGTGACTGCTAGAACTTCAGGAAACCTCACAACTCTATTGGAACGCAACAAAGCTGATGGTTTGGAATCTGGGCTAGCCTTAAGAAACAACAACAACTTTTACATACATAACACACCTTGTACTTTTACTGCACTGGTCCAATGAAGTGGAGATATATTCGCTGAACGACTTTCGTACTATCATTCACATCCTACTGCTAGTGATGAACGTTATACACATAAGTGGTTATAATCCCAAATTCTGTAACATAAGTTGGGGAGCAGTGACAGTTCTGCGCCCATTCAGAACCAGTATGCCCCAACTACTATGTCTTAGCTATGTAATATTTGTGAACCAATGGTCTAATTTGGATATATGGGATGTCAAATGACTTGGGCTGACGTTCCTTTTCCTATGGACGACCCATCATATTTTTTTTTTTTGAAAAATTTTGTTTTTGAAAGTAGGCAATATTTTGAAAACTAATTGTGATAGAAAGTTGCGCAATCGCCTAAACAAAAGGTCTCTATGCCCTTTATGGTTTGAACAAAAACCTTTTTATTTTTAATATTTTTTTCAAAAGAAGTCCAATTTTGAAATTCTACTTGTTTGGAAACTAGGAAGTTTATAGAAACGTTTGTTGGACATGAATGCATACCTGCCAACTTTTACGGTTTATCCGTAAAATTTACGGAAATTGCAGCATTTTACGGTTTTACGGACGAACGGTGTCATTTTACGATTTCGCGGACAAAAATTTGAAACGATAATTTACATTCGATAATACCGCCCACTTCCGTACAATCGATTGTTTGCGTGGGTCGAAGGCAAGTCCACGATAGTCGATAACTCGTTCTTTGATATGATTCGTACTTTTAACCGTGTGATGGCTGTGTCGTCATCGTAATTGAATTTGAAGCCGGGATAACCGTTCTTGCATGTGAATCTTAGGTGTTGACAGGCTCTGCTTCGCATATTCTTTGTTCCGCTCCGTTCGCTCGTTGCGATTTAAACCATATTCTTTGACCACGTTAGTTGTTCATTGTTCGCGAAGTTGGCGTTCCTTGAATGTTTTCGTCTTTTAAGGTTATGGCATATTTTAATGAAGCGTTCGAGTTTTTGGCTATAACTTCGTGCTTCGCAGTTTCCTGTATTCCTTGGACTAATTACATTCGTTCCACGTGTGTGTGTGTTTATTTTTTTCTACCATGTGCATATTCTATCTTCACGAGGTTGGCGTCGTGTTCATTTAATGGTTGGTGTGTTTTGACATGTTTTAATGAAGTGTTGGCTGTCTTAATTGTTTTATGTTATAATTTTATGTGACGTTCAGTGATCCAGGTTCCTTTCGATGTTTTAGTAGATATCGAGAATGAACAAATCCAACAAGAAACAGTACTTCCAGACATTTAAAGAATCATACTCGGTTGATTTTCCGTGCATACTAAAATCAAGAAAGAGATAAAAATTTGCCTTTTGCACGGTATGTGGGTGTGATATTAATATTGCATATGGTGGAAAAAACGATTTAAGTAATCATGTGAAGTGCGGTAAACACATTAGTTATGTTAAATCGAAGAAGATAGCAAGAAAATCAACACCTTTTTTGCTAAGTCTGGAAACGTTTACAGTGACGTAATTAGGGCCGAGTGTCTGTTTACTTCCTTTTTGGTGGAACACAATGTGCCCTTAAGTGCGGCTGATCATGCTGGAGCTTTATTTAAGAAGATGTTTCCCACATCAGAAGTTGCAAAGAAATATAGTTGTGGTCGCACGAAAACGACATGTATTGTAAATAAAATGGCAAAAAATGCATCATCTGAAGTTGTTAAGTGCCTTCAGAACGGACCGGATACAGATAAATTCCTTTTCTTTTCATCAGTGAGAAACTACTTTTATACTGCCTGTGACTACATCATCAACAAGTTTCCACTCAAGGATGACGTGTTAAAGAATGCTCAAGTTGCTAGGTTAGACAAAATTGAAGATTCACACTTATCTTCCATTCGTTTTTTCTTGGAAAAGTTTCCTATCATGTTATGCAAGGAAGAGAATGAAACTACAGATGAGGTGGTGAATGTGCTTCAGAGGCAGTTCACAGCTCTTCAGGTAGATGACTCTTTGGCTGCACATCAAGATGCTGCAAGTGATTCCAGTTGGGCACAAATATCAAGAATTCGTGGAGCCGATGGACTTCTTAAGTATAACCGAATTTTTAGAGTATTGCTCTCTATTCTCACCATACCCCATAGCTATGCAGAATGTGAATGTTTTTTTTTAGCTTTGTGAAGAAAAATAGAACACAGTTCAGGTCATCCATGTCCAATGAATCTCTGGAGTCTATTTCTATTTTGAAGACCAGGAGTTCTGGTCCCTGTTATGACAAAACATTTTCTCAAGACTGTTTGCAGGAAGCTAAAAAGGCCACAACCATGACTTAAAAGTCGAACTAGCATGTGATTTGCAGTGTGTATTATATTATTTCTTGCCTGTGTTACGTTAAACAAGTTTTATTGTTTAAAGCCTTTTTCAATTATCGTATATCAGCTTAATCTATCAAGGAAGTCCTGTTATGTCTGCTCCAAACCGATATTCACCACGCCTGCTGCTGATTAACATGGATTTCTTCTTGATTGTTATGTTCATCTACAAATCATGTAAGTAGATATGATTTCATTGAAGTATCCTGTTTAAAGCATGAATTATTGTATTTTGTAGCCCAGAAGTATTATTATTTTCGTCAAGCCGGGGTATGTCGAAAATCGTTAGATTTTTTTTGTCGCGCGTGAGTTTTACTGATAGCCCTTTTCAAAAGTTGGCAGGTATGTGAATGTAAGGTCGTTACCACATCTACCCCCTAACGAAGTTTCAAGTCTCTGGGACAAAAACTGTGTCAGTTGGGGATAAGGGGGTGTATCACAGACTACTTTCTAGCGAACTTTGCCGATATCTCGCGAACGCAAGGTCGGAATTTGACATATGATGTGTCGTAGGACTCGGGGTGACGCCCTCATTCCTATGGAGAACTTATTTTCACCCAAACATGAAAACTACCCCTACTAGGGGATGAAATAGTAATATTAACTTATGTTTGCTCCATTGACATGAAACTTGGTTTGTGGATAGTGGGAGTAAGGACCTTTCATTAACGTGAAACAAACGGTTTTGTAAAATTCTTAATTTTGGAAATATAACCCATTTTTAACATATTTTTGGAAAATTTGATAAATACACTATTTGGACTGAGAGTGGGATAAAGGTAGGTGTAGGATATAACCTATGACTTTATATGATTTTTCATTTAAACCTATCGCATACTTTTCTAAATATTTTTTTAAATAAAAATAATAATAGAATCCGGCCACGGTGGTAGTATTCCAATAGACCAGTCGATATTTCGATGGCGCGACGGGACGTTATACGACGATCTTTGATGTTGTGGACCGATTGCCTTTTAATATCTTAAATTGCATGAAGTGTGCTAGGATTTTTACCCCTGAAGGGGATCTTTAACGTGTAAACGGTTATGAGTGACATGAAAAATGATACTACCATGATCATATGAAGCTGGCTTTGTATAAGACAAACAGAACTTGGTTATATGTTGCTTAAAGCGAGTACAGAAAACAAACTTGCTGGGGGCAGACTAGCAGGATGTGAATGTTATTGAGCTTATGGAATGCACTGCCTGACTTGACAACAGGGCAATGGAAAAGTACAGAGGCGCAGAGGACACTTGAAGGGCATATACAACGGGTTGTTTTAAGGGTGTTCATTTTTCTGATCATTCCTATTGTGGACTCATTGATTGAATTAATCCAAAACTGCTAGATTATGGACCTGAGTTTTACAAACTGATAATTGGATTTGGACACACAAGGTCCCCCATGACTCAACATGACGTCACAGCGCACTCATTTACCCTGAAAGACCCAAAACAACATGGTCATAGACCTTTGTTTCCCCTAATATATTGCAAACCCATAATATTAGATGTTTATGGTGAGTGATGAAACTTAGCTGGGTAGAGAAACAAGTATTGTAGGCCACACGTATGGTGACTGGCATGTTGTTGACCATTGGAACGTGTTTTCATATCAGACTGTAGTACAGAGGAAGTAGGCAGGGGTTAATAAATGACAAATGGTGTACACAAAATCTGATTTATCGTTCCTAGAATTAAGGGCAGACTATCTTTAATTTGATCGGTTAAAGAGGGTAGCTGAAAGAACAAAATTGTGACCGAACTAAACCAAGCCAAATCAAAACCCAACTGAACCAAACCGAACTAAACCAAACCAAATCCAAACCCATTGAACCAAACTGAATCAAACCGAACTAAACCGAACCAAACCTAATCGAGAACAAGCCAAGGGTTTGAGTGTAAAACTTGGTCGCTACGCACAACAAGCTTTAAGTACTCGAGGCTTATAGTCTATACACGCACTCACAACAAACTAAACTAAACTGTCAAGCTGGCAGTGCTCAGACAGTAGGCAGATGACGGAAATGCATCGCTAACAGAAATAAAATCATTTCCGGTTGTCTAATGTTACCAGCTAACCATTTCATGCTGCAGTTGGAAGCACTCTCGGCTGTTGCATTTGAGATCTTAACTCCATTTCCAGCTTTAAAGCCTAGAGAAAATCGAACAAAGAAAGAAGGGCATGGTGGCGCAATGGTTAAGCTGTTAGCCTTTTCACTAAGGTACACCCGGTTTCGATTTTAGGTTATATGCATGTCATAAACATATAAAAAAGCACAGATAATTTTTAAAACCGATTACTCTTGTCCCTTTTCAAATTATTACTTGGATTACAAATACAATGGTGGACTGGGTTTGCTATACAGTTAATGCATGTAATTTCTTTTATTTGAAACATTAGATTTTAGAATTTACATTTTAGATTTAGATTTTAGATTTAGATTTTGCAAAATTACCAAACCATAATGTCATGACTTAAAATATTTTGGTAACTAATTATTAAAGAATCCCAATAAACCATGTTAAGATCTTAATGGGTGTTTTCAATGCCCAGATTGGCAATGAAAAAGAGTTTAAATACTGGATTGGTAAATGGTCAGGTCACAAGCAAACTAACAGGAATGGCACGAGACTAATAGAGATATGCAGGAACCATGATCTATTTTTAAAACAACATTTTTCAAGAAAAATCATCAAAAACTAAGACTTGGATTTCACCAAATCCACTATTGGGTGAATTTCAGCTGGACCATGTACTGATCTCTCGTTCCAACATGGTGGAAATCATGAAACATAAAGTCCTCAAAGGATTAGATCTGGACTCTGACCATTACCCTACAAAATTCTCTTTGGACATTATCGCAGAAAGGAGGAAATTCGCTCCAAAATTACCAACCCGCCGATATGATGTCCATCTTATACAAAATTGTATGGAATTCACGCAAGAGGCTCAAAAGTTAACCCCACAGAATTGGCAGCAACAACTTCAAGCTGAACTTCTAAAAACGGCTGAAAAAATTGCACCTCTAACCAGGGTACGGAAACATGCATGGTGGACTGATGAGTGTGACCACCTCATAAACCTAAGACAACAAGCATGACAGAACTGGATGTGCAATAAGAATGAAAGGACGCTACAATATCTTCAAGACGTTAGAAAAACAGTAACAAAATCGCTAAGAGTGATTCGTAAAAAACATGAAAACACCAAATTTAAAGATATAGAAGAGGGCTTCAAGAAACAGAAATTAACTAAATATTCACCACCTTCTCTCCAGTTTCAAAACAACCATGGGAACATCGCCCACTCCAACTCTGAAAATTGCGCACTTCTTGCAGATTATTTTGGTAAACTACTCAATTGTGAGAAACCTCAGGAAACATTTCAATTTTGTCATACTCTACGGAATCCTGACTCTGAACCACCGGTCCTACAGGAAATTCGCGAAATAATCCAATCCATGAAAAACAACAAAGCGTCGGGAGAGGACCAGATCGTTGCAGAACTATGGAAAAATATAGTTGAAAACCTCATCATCAAACTCAAAGAAATTATTGATGAAATCTGGCAAACAGAAAAAAATCCTCCTGATTGGAAGATGGCGATCATCAATCCAGTATACAAAAAAGGTAGCAAAATGAACTCAAGCAATTACCAAGGGATCTCATTACTCTCGGTAACTTACAAAATTCTGTCCAAAGCCCATTTGAACCGTGCCTATCTTCAACTGGATCCGCAGAGCAAATTATCAATTTGAAAAACTCAATGTCTTACTTCCGTAAAATGTCAAACAAAAATTATGTCATTACTTTTGTTGACTTTGCAAAGGCCTATGACAGCATTGACCGTGAATCCTGTTCTATCCCGGTGTGGGGGGAGGGATGAACAGGGATGTGTAGATGTATAACTTTAGGGGGTGGTTTCCGAAAGGTGCAGTTTCCCGTCTTTGGGGAAACTACTAGTGTAAGTGTCTGTTTTAGGATGAAATATAACGGGGTGCGATCCTACGGGGTGCGTCTACTCTTTTAGGGATGAATGCTTAATAAAGAGCTATTAACTTGGCTTATCAATTAAGTGTGAGCGAGCGATAGCGAGCTCATATGCGGAGTCGGCAACTTGGCCGCTGCTGTCTGGCTGCTACTCGAATACAATGGAGTTCCTGACGGAGCAATTCCTGGCGTTAACGGTCAGGGGCAATTAGGACTGAGGGCAGGCTGGGTGTGAGGATGTAAAGCTAAGTGAAATAAGTATAAGATGTGTGTTTACTGACCAAGTGTTTATTTGGTCAGTTATGGTGATCTGCTGTCCCTTTTAGTAGTGGAGAGGTGTAAAAAGATGTGTACAAGTACAAGTGTGGGTTTGGGTGATAAAGTACAAATGTGTAAGTTATAAGGATATCTGAACACACTCTGTTCTCACCTGGTGGTCCTGGAGCTGGAACCGGAGATGCAGAGCCGACGGCCGCGAATATACATTGGGCTTTCCTGGGGTCTACCTTTTAAGGTCTCCCGAGCTGCTGACTTGGCGTTTCGTCACTGTTGGTGTTCCAGATTCCGGCGATAGTGTATTTGTTTATGAGTGATGTAAGCCTGGCTGACAGCTAGACCACTTCGCCTGCCTGTGTTAAGGAAGTTTATGAGGCTTACAGCCTGTAAGGGGTAGTTTATAGGTGAAAGATGAAGGGGTGTGTTGGCGTTTCAGGTCCTAGGGTCGTCCCGACCCTTGGGCTGAACAAGACCTTCTCGGCCTTTGTTCGTGTAGATGTTTCGGTGTAGTGGTTTTTCTTCTTCTTCTTCTTCTTGGATGATGTGTAGATGTCGGTGTTGTGTCGTCGTGTCGTCCTGTCTGGTTGGCGATGTGAGGTTAGAGTGTGCTCAAGGAGGGTGGGTATTGGGTATGGAACATGTTTATGCTTTACATATGTGTAGAATCAATCATAAAAATTTGTTACATGGAGATTAAAAATACATAGCTCGAATACATAGTGTGGGAAATTGTTATTTTGCATTGTCACAAAAGGGAAAAAAACATCGGTTTTGGCTGTGATGCTGCCCTGCAGCAGGATGAAAAAATTGCCTTCTGCGTTTACACTTGGTGTGACACTGAAATATAATGTATGAAAGAGTGAAGAAGAAAGAAAAATAGGCGCTCTGGGGTGTAATTTTTAGGGTGTATATTAAAATGAGTTTATTGTGTTTGGGTAAATAGAACGCCTTTGCAAATTATAGTTATTAGGTAGAAAGGAAAGAAAAACAAGTGTATTGGCTGTTTACAGTGTGGCATTGTGATAAGTGCAAAATAGAATACAAAATAAAATACAAAATTAAATACAAAAATAAAATACACTTAAAATACAAAATGTAATAAAATCTAATAATATCTTTCTCTAGAGCTCCTTTTGTGCGGCCATTCTTCCGCGTCTTCCTCTCTTTTGCCGGCTAACCCTTATTCTCTATACCTTATCTGCTTTCCTTTTACTTGGCCTTTCTGGATCGTGGTTTAGCGGTCAAATCGCTAGTCCCTCTTTACCTTGTCCTAGTGAATTTCTCCTTATGGGCTGGAGAATTTTCACCCTGATGGCTAGGTTAGACACTTACAAAATTGTACCCTTCCTGGCCATCGCATGTCGCTCATTATTTAAGCGTCGGTGTGATTTGTGCCAGTGGCGTTCAGCGTCCCACGACCGCTGTCTGCTGCTGAGCACCGTTTCCGTCACCTTATTGGCACGACTAAAGAACTATAGATAGTGTATTTGTATGTGAGTGATACTATAGGAGTATAGTTTTTATTTGATGTGTTAGGAAATATATTTACAACAGGTATATGTACAATTTCTGCTTCAACTGGAAAGAATGGTTTATTATGCATGTATTTGGCAATGGATGCCTTGCTGTTGCTTCCTTGGTCGTCTGAAATGGGATTCAATGTTATCATACATGTATATGCATATTATATATATTATACCTATTTAGTGCACATAAAACATAAATTCTACCTTGGCGCCCCTTAGCCTATCTTAGTCGAAGCCGGCTGGATCTTACCATGTTATCTGTACTGCTCTCTCCTTTTTCAGTGTATTTGTAAATGTGTAGCCCGCTATCGGGCAGTGTGGTGTAACAAGTGTGTTGTTGTAGGAAAATTATGCTGCCTTTGCGCATTGCTATTACCTGTGACCGTGGTTTTCGATGATCTCTGCCGTAGCGATGGAGCTCAAGTCTGTAATATAAAGTACATTGGTAATATGCCTTTGGCCAAATATTATTATGCGCATATATCGCGCAGCACTGTTAAAGGGTCGGCTTCAGTGGTGCCACCACCCTTGAGACCTCTTCGGACGTCTCGTGTACTGCTGAGGTTGGTCAGCCTCGGTTGCTGTACCGTTTATGTTACTGTATTTATCGCTTCGTCGGTTTCCCTTGACGTGTTATCGGTCTTACCCTGGTAACGCTTTAGTTGCCAGGTGCCAACGCTATTGTCGCGTTCTCATAGCATGTGGCTATTTATATTATGTGTTGTCGGTCTTACCCTGGTAACGCTTTAGTTGCCAGGTGCCGAACGCCCTATGTCGCGTTCGTATAGCATATGCCTATTTATATTATATGTTGTTGGTCTTACCCTGGTAACGCATTAGTTGCCAGGTGCCGAACGCCCTATGTCGCGTTCGTATAGCATATGGCTATTTATATTATGTGTTGTCGGTCTTACCCTGGTAACGCTTAGTTGCCAGGTTTCGAACGCCCTATGTCGCGTTCGTATAGCATATGGCCATTTATATTATGTGTTGTCGGTCTTACCCTGGTAACGCTTAGTTGCCAGGTGCCGAATGCCCTATGTCGCGTTCGTATAGCATATGGCTATTTATATTATGTGTTGTCGGTCTTACCCTGGTAACGCTTTAGTTGCCAGGTGCCGAACGCTCTAGTTATATGTGTATAAGTGTACTTAACCTAAGTTACTACTAATTAATGCTAAAAATAAAAAATGTTTTATTTATATGCCGAAATGGTTCTTAACCTAGTGCCGAAATGCATTGTAGCTACTGTTTTACAACAGTGCTTATTAAATTTGCTTAAGTCTAAGTTGCTTTCCAAATGCAACTGCCTGGCATACTAGAATTTTGATCGGAGCGATCGCCTGAGGCAGGTTTCCCTCCCCAGGGCACCACCCGTGTGTATTTTGGAAACACAGGTTGCTTCCAAAAACACCAGGCCGAAAGGCCCTTTTGAATTCCGCTCCCTTAAGTCTAACTGTCGACTTCCCCCCTTAATAACTAATGTGTGGCGTGTAGAGGCCTGTGTGATTGTGTTGCTAATTGGCAAACACTGCGCGCGGATATCCGTTTCGTTTACGTTTATATAATGCTTATAGTCGCTTTATTTACCATTTATATTTATTAATGGGCTGCCCAAACCCGTCTGGGAGCTCGCCGCATTCCTCATTTACATCTCTGGGTGCTCGCTGCAATTCCCATTTAAGCTCTGGAGGCCCGCTGCCGTCCATTTACGTGGGCTGGAACATCGTCCATTATTTAGTGTGCGTGTACTCTTCACCCCATTTTCCGGATGAGGATTGTGTTGCTTCACTTCCTGTGGGCGGAAGACTGCCCTCTACGCCTCCGAGAGCTGACTTTGCATACATCTACGTATGAGTCTAGTCCAGTTGGTCGTCAGGGTCCGTTCCACGTCCCCGACTCTGCCCTCGTGTGGCGTTCCTGCTCCCATCAATATGCATGTTTGTCACCACCTAGTGTGACCTCAGATTCCTTTTGAGTTATATGACAAGTGTAATTTTGTATACTGTAGTGTTTTGGATGTAATATCTTGGTATGATTTTGTGTACTAGTGTAATTTGGTATATTTCTTAGAGTTCTTGGGTTGTAGAGCATTCTAAACGCAGTGCCTGCTTTAGGTCTTTCATTGCCTTGTCGGATCTCCAGCTGGGTAGATTATAGGCTATGGAATAACCCACCCACCAAGGGAAGATGATTAAGAGAAGGAAGTAGATTTGGGATTTGGAAAAGAAGGATAGAAAAATAGGAGGAGAGTCCCACAAAATTAATAAGTTGAGGTTTAAATACGCTTTGGAGCAGTTGCCAATGGAAATTATCTCTCGGATACCTAAAGTAGGTACGAGCTTGGTCGGGGCTAACGGGAACCGCAGTTAGGACTTGGGCGGTTTGCAAGAGAGAGGCTTTAGTACATTTCCTCCCGAGCATGTATAAAAGTACTATGGGGAAGGGTGATGGTCTGGCAAGACTTAGAGGAACAAATTTACTGTATGTTTTCTCGAAGAAATTAGGTTTTACAAAGTGATTCAAAGAATGCCAATGATTTAACTCAAGCTTGGTGTTTTCAATTTCCAAAATTATGGAGTTCCTGTAAGGGCGACCAAGTGTCTCTAAGAAGGAATATGATAAAGAATTATGCCTTATTGGGTAATCTTGGTAAATGAACCAATGGTTGCATTGGACAATGGCTAAGCTTTTACTCAGCGAGGAGCCGGCTAAAAGTTTAGACAAAAAGAAACACTTATTTTTTGGAAAACTGACCATAAGTTTCCGGAGAGGGTCTCCACAAGCAGGTAGTTGGCTTAGCGAACTTTACTTGCCTCACTGGCCAATTAGAATTAGCTATTAACGCTAAGAAGAACTTTAGTAAGGTGAAAATTAAGAGTTCTTGCTCAAATGCAACAAATAGTGAAAGCCCTATTAAAGATTTTAATGTCATTGAGTGAGGAGAGTCAAGGAAGACAGGATTTTGCCTTAACTTTATATTCGCAAATGAAAAAGCGAAGGGAAAAGATTTGTTTATTTTACAATTAGAAAAAGTTTGATGAAATTAACAATTATGCAATATAATTTTAATTAACATAGTTCATTTGAACTTTTTAACAAATAGGGTCGCAGACCTCTCAACATTAAACGGTTGCTCCAGGCAACTGACAATTTACAAGGTTTCAAACCTTACATGTTTCTAAAATTTTCATAAGAGTTAAACCAATAAACAATGAAATAATTAAAGCTTGAACGTGAATTAGAGTACAAAAAGTGTACCTTAAGAAATTCTTGAGAGAATGTTCTAGAGAAAATGACAACTTTGAAAATGACGATAACAACAACGTGAAAATAAGATAGAAGTTCCTACAACTTCTTATATTTATACAGAGTTAATATATGAGAATTACACAAAGAGGGCAAGTCACTTATTGTGAAACCTGAAGAAAGTGAAAAGGAAGTTTCTAGACTTCCTATGTTTAATTAGGAATCACGAAAAAATGGGGCAGTTTCCATTTCGTGAAACCTGAACATGACTCGCTCAAGAGTTTAGAGAATTGTTTTCCCTGATTTTGAAGGGAGGAACAATGTAAGTTTGAAACGTGTGTTAGACACGTATCACAAAGATTATACAGAGATACTTAATGATAAACCAACAAAAATGGAAGGGCACTTCTTAGAATGACACCTTATTGAAACCGACCTAGATTAAAAGTTTATTGCAGATTGTTAGTGAAAGGTTTAGGAAAGAGAAATGGGAATTAAGGAAAATGTTCATGGCCTTATTTAATATAACCGGACGATCGCGACGCGGTAGAAACGTGGAGAAAGCACTGTTTATCACTGTAGTCTATGAAGATGGATTCAAAGTTCACTATAGAAACACTAAAGTTCATGAAAAAGAAAGTTATTGCAATTATGGAAAGAACTGATTGCAATATATAGATGAGAGTCTATTTCTTGAAAAAGTTGTAATTTACAATTAAATGCGCCATAGAATTTTCCAGAGGTTCCAGCGGTGGAAGAAAGTTAGCTATTGCAAAAATTCATAAGGAAGATTCCTCATTTTAACTAGCATTTTCACAGTGCGTGAACAATACTTGACGACAAGACTCGCAGATAGAGAACAAGGTCTAGAAGGTTCCAGAACGACCTTAGCAGAAAATGGGGTTGAGAAAATCCAACGAAGGAAATAGTTTTATAATTATAGGCAGTGGGTATTAGATAATATCCCACGTAGCGAGAGGATTTCTCGTTTGAATCGCTTAAGAAAAGCTCTTTTGTTTTAGTAAGGTTGGCTTATACAAGCAAAAAGCTCAACATTGCAAATCCCACGAAGAATGATCATTGCCCCAAAGTAAATCATTTCACACTGCCTATAAATTATAATTAAAACCACTTGGAAGTTAAAACCATGAAGATGAGGTTAAAACTTTTTAAAAATGGTACTTATCTTGATTTCATGTTGAAGTCGGATTTCTCACTGATGCTTAGAGTTCCAACATGGCGTAAAAGAGGGTGAGCCTCTTGGTTTGAGGAGGCAAGCTCGAGCGGAGCTTTGACTGGACGAGTCAACTGCAGACGAAGAAGTGAGAGCAGCTCAGCGGAGCACGGAGAGACCACGGAAGGGGAAAGAGTGGGGGTAGGAAACAAAAGGTATACATATCAGCATAACCAACTTAGTAAAAAATAATTTTCTTCTTGATGGATGGTCTTCTAAGAGTTGATAGTAGGCGATATTAGCGCAGCATGGTGAGTGAAACAGTAGACGTAGTCCTCTTGCTCAAGGAGAAAATAGCTGACGATAGTAACGAGATCTGGTGGCCAGATGGATATGTAAGTCCTCTTGCACGATGAGGAATTGAGTAGCTTCAGAGGTTCGCTACTAGATGACGCTAGGTGGGTCACAGAAGTTATATATCTGAAACATACTTATGAAGACATAAGAGATATGCCCAACAAGGAGAAAACAGATGATCACTGTTGGTGGTTGACAAAGAGGAGGAAGAAATGAACATGCAAAGAGCAATAAAAATTATATCTCAGGTACCGTGTATTCAAAGAATACACCATACTGGGGGGAAAAACACCAACAGAGAGCAAATAAACAGTTACACATTTATTGGAAGCGGAGCGATCAAAGACAGTGGTCTTGTGATCGGTCCATTTGTGGTCAAGATCCTGGCCACCCTGACTCTCCCATCTCTTCCAGGGTAACATTCGGTCACCCTACCAGAAATCCATACTAGGGGGGGTGAAACATCCCTAACCAAGACCAAGTCCCCCACTTTAATGTCGGGACTGGAAAGAAACCACTTCTGCCTCCGTTGCAAGGAAGTTAAATATTCCAAGTTCCATCTCTTCCAAAAAGAATTACGGAGGGCTTCAAGTTTACGCCAAACAATAGGTAAATTAAAATCCCTGCAAGAATTAGGAAGAGGAGGAGGGGCAGAAAGAGAAGTGCCGATAAGGAAGTGACCAGGGGTGAGTGGAAGTAGGTCATCAGGATCATTGGAAAGCGGAGTTAAAGGGCGAGAGTTAACAACACCTTCAATCAGAACAGACAGAGAATTGAATTCTTCGTAAGTCAGAATTCGATTACCTAAGACTTTTCTTAAATGACGTTTATTGAGCTTTACGCAAGATTCCCACCTAGCACCATGATGCGGAGCGTAAGGAGGTATGAAGCGCCATTTGAAACCTTTTGAATAAGAAAAATTAGAGATTTGTTCCATGGCAGGAGAGGAAGTAAGAGCTTTCTTCCACAGGGAAGCTGCTCCCTGAAAGGTGGAAGCGTTATCAGAGAACATCTCAGCAGGAACACCACGCCTAGCGGTGAAACGAGAGACAGCTGATAAAAAATAAGAAGTAGAAGCATTCGTTACTAGTTCCAAGTGGATTGCGCCGGTAACCATGCAAACAAAGAGAGAAACATAAAGCTTACCAAACAATTTGCGTTTAGCTTCAGGAGAGTTTCGTTGATATTGGAACGGACCCATATAGTCCACGCCAGTTAAAGCAAATGGGCGTACAGGAGAAGAACGAAAAGAAGGCAGATCGCTCATTAATTGAGTGTTGATTTTAGGTTTCGCTTTGAAACAAGGAATGCACTTATGAATTGCAGAAGAAACTTCATGAATTCCATTTATAATCCAGTACTTTTCTCTTAAGAGGCAGAGCAGAGTACGTGTACCAACATGAAGATTACGGTAATGAAAGTCACGTATAATTAAAGAAGTAACGTGATGTTTGGAAGGCAAAATAACGGGATGCTTTTTGTCCTCAGAGAGTACAGATTGCGAGAGCCTTCCACCTACCCTAAGTAATCCATGGTCATCAAGGAACGGGGCTAAAGCACGAAGACGGCTGGATTTGGAAAGATCTCTTCTAGAAGAAAGCAATGACAATTCAGAAGAAAAGGCTTCTTGCTGTGTCAGTTGTAAAATCTTAATGGTAGCGAGATTCAATTCATGATTGGTAAGGTGTGGTTTAGGGAGAAGAGGTTGGTCAACCACAAGATATTTCCATCTAAGGAGATAGGCAACAATCCGTAGTAATTTATGGAAGGAAGAATAGCGTGACAACAAAGGACGAGATGCGTTGGAAACAAGACACGAAGCTATGGATAGAGGTACTTCAGCGTCAGGCAAGTCGGAGTTTGTAGCTGGGGGTTTAGAAGGCCATGAGGAAGATTCGTCGATTAGCCACGAGGGCCCATGCCAGTACAATTGGGAAGCTGCCAATTGAGAGGGTAAACAACCACGAGAGATGATATCAGCTGGATTATCCGCACTGGGAACATGCCTCCATTGACATCCAGAAGAAAGAGTTTGAATTTTGGAAACCCTGTTTGCGACAAAAGTTTGCCAATGAGAGGGATTTTTGGCGATCCAAGAAAGGGCGATCATAGAATCGCTCCAGAGATAGATTTGCGAGAATTCGACCTTTAATACTTCCCGTAATTTCTTGACAAGTTCTGCAGCCATTAGTGCAGCGCACAGTTCGAGCCTAGGTAAAGTGATAGTTTTAAGAGGAGCGACCTTCGATTTGGCACAAACAAGGTTAGAAACTGGAGATCCATAGAGTGAATTGTGATAAACTAAATATGCACAGCAACCATAAGCTTTTTCGGAACTGTCCGCGAACACGTGAAGGAAAAAAGATGCATTAGAATGAGAGCTAATTAAATTCCTGGGAATTTCAATAAGGGAAAGATCCAGCAAATTGCTGCGAAACGAGAGCCAACGATTCAGAAAAGAAAGAGGGACAGCATCATCCCATTCACATTTAAGCGACCACAGCTCTTGCATGAAAAGTTTGGCTATAACGATAACTGGGGCAAGGAATTGAAGCGGATCAAAAATTTTTGCAATTTCAGAGAGGATTTGTCTTTTTGTATTAGGAAGCTCTTCTGCGAGCGTAACTTTATAGATAAGAGTGTCAGTGCTAGTGCACCAGTGAACTCCTAGAGTTTTTATAGATTCGGAGTTTCCACAAATTTCGACAGAGGAAGGATCTACGTCTTCAATGGGAAACTGAGCGAGAAACTCAGGGGAGTTGGAGTTCCACTTATGAAGTGGGAAACCTCCATTCCTTAGTAATGCTTGAAGTTCTAAAGATACAAAAGAAGCTTCCTCCAAAGAGGGGAAGGATTGCAAATAATCGTCAACATAGAATGACGTAGTTAGTGCTTCAGAGGCTTTGGGGTTAAATAAATGACCATCTTGTGAGGCAAGCAAGTGTAGGGATCGGATAGCAAGGAAAGCAGAGGGTTTTAAGCCATAAGTAACCGTTTTCAAGCGAAATACCTTAATGGGCTTATTGATTTCATCACGCCACAAGATTCTTTGAAGATCTCGTTGTTCTGGTTGAATTAACACTTGACGGTACATCTGTTTTATGTCGGCTATGACAGCTATGGGAAATAATCGAAAATTTAAGAGTATAGCAGATAAATCTGATTGAATAGCAGGACCAGAATAAAGAGTGTCATTAAGGCTGTTGCCATTAACGTCGGGTGATGAACCATTGAAAACAACTCGAATTTTATCTTTTACAAAGGGGTTTTTCCACACAGGATGATGATTTAAATAAACCGTTTCGATTGGGGGGTGCAATTCATCATCGGATTTGTTAACAACCTCCATATGATCTAAGCTTTCATACTCATCCATGAACTCAGTGTACTGCTTTTTGACGAGGGGTTCCTTTTTGAATTTGCTCTCGATAGCAAAGAGAGCTTTTCGAGCTTTAGGCTGAGAGTTAATAAGTTTGGGGGGATTGTGTAATCTTGGCATTTGAACAATGAACCGGCCATCAGAAGAACGAATGGTCGTGTTCAAAAAAAGTTGCTCACAAAATTCATTTTCTGAAGAAGTTACATTAGGAGAATCAACATTTTCAAGCCTCCAAAACTGTTCCAGATCAGTATTGGAGAAGTAACATTGCGATGCGGGTTGAGGTGAATAATGGGGAAGTTGCCCTGTGACAATCCATCCAAAATTAGTGTCTCTGGCGACCACGTTTGAGGATAGCTTGCGAACCTGTTTCCGAAGGCAGTTCCAAAATACATTGGCACTAAAGAGAATGTCAATGGGATTTTGTGTGTTAAACGAAGGATCGGCTAACCTTAAATGTGAGGGAATGTTTAACCCCGAAATATCAACCGAGTGACTAGGAGTGTCTTCTCCAATGCTATTAAGAATTAGACAATTAAGTTTAAGAAAGTTGTTTCTATGACAAGTATCTCTTATAGATAGCTTTGAGAATTGTAAAGCTTGCGATTTTGAGCTGTTGATGCCCGACACATTGATAGAAGTGGGGTTTACGGGTAGGCCTAGTTTTCTAATCAGGGAATTAGATACAAAATCATGAGTTGCCGCTGAGTCTAGAAGACCGCGTGCACGGACCCAGTTGCCAAAGTTATCCTGAACGTCAATTTGAACAGTAGACAACAATACTTGAGCACTGCGAATGGACTTAGCATTTTGAATGTATGATGAAGCATTAGAACTGTTAACACTATCATTTTTCGGCGAAGTAGATGCTGTCGATGACCTTGCCTGATCATGACGATGTAGCAGAGTATGATGAGCCTTTTCACAATGGTAGCAAAGTCTTGTGGATTTACAGTTAGAAGCAGAATGCGTGGGCGCTAGGCAGTTGAAACAATGTTTGTTTTGAGCGACTAATTTTCGTCTGTCATCGACTGACATTTCTTTAAAGGATTTGCAGAGGTATAGGGCATGGGGATCTTTACAAAGTATGCACTTTACCGGTTCGTTTAAACTTTGCGAGGTTCACCTTGCGTGTTTAAAACAATAGAGCTAGCAACACGACGTTCACTAGACCTAGTTGGGTAACCAGTAGTGTTTGATTTGAATTTAGATAAGCTGGACCCTGGTTTTTGGGTATTAGACGCTGAGCGTTCGCATTTGGGTTTGATGGACATTAATTCGAATTTGGAACTAGGAGATGAAGGTTCGCTCTGATTAGCTAGCGCTGTTAAAAGTTGGCATCTAGCGTTTATGAAAGTGACTAAATGCTCGTATGAGTAGTCGTCTTCCTTAGAAAGTTCAATTTCCCAAGCTTTGAGGGTAGCAGCATCAACTTTAGAAACTACTAAATGTATTAGGAAAGTATCCCAATGTTCGGTAGGCTGCTCTAATTGGGACAAAGCTTTAACGTGGAGTTGGGTAGTGTCAATTAAAGTACGCAAACTAGTGACGTCATTGTGCTGTGACGCAGGTAGGTTAAATAGAGCCTTAATATGGCGTTGAATACGTAAACGTGAATTTCCATATCTTTCTTTTAATAAGTTAAAGGCAATGGGGTAATTTTCGGCACGCAGAGGAAGTGCTTCAACTAACTGCAAAGCTTGACCTCGAAGGATAGATCTCAAGTAATGAAACTTGTAAATGACTTGAATGTCTTCATTGTCATGAACAAGGGAGCAAAATAATTCATAGAAAGAATCCCACGTGGATTCATCTCCAGAAAAATGGGGTAAATCAATTTTCGGTAAAGTAGGTTTGGGCTTGTGAGTGCTCTCACGGAAAGAAGTTTGGGGTTCGTGAAGGGAACCAAGGACAGAAGTGTCCTTTTTCTGCTCCTCTTCGAGTTGGCGTATTATTCTGAAAGCAGAACCTATGCCTTCGTAATATAAGTTCTCTACTTCGACACGATCTTCTGTTTGATTGAGCATGCAAGTTTCAATTTCAGTTTGAATGTTACAGTAGTTTTCATAAGAACGTTCAAAATCCTTTACACGATGTTTCAACAAATCTAATTGCGCGTCTGAGGGATCTAATTCTTTTATGTACCTTCTGAATCGGGTAATTTGCCCTTTATAGGATGCTCGTTTGGAAGTAAGTTTTTCATCCTTATCCTTATCAGTGGGAGCCATATTAAAGAAGATGAATGAAAATGTAACTCACGAAATTGTGGAACCTTGGAAATGCTGTCAAGCTGGCAGCAGCGAATGAGTAGAAAGAATGGGACACACCATAGGAGACAGGAGCGGCCTCTTTCCCGTTCACAGGCTTTGCACGATATGGTTGTAGCTGAAATATTCAACACAGATATTAGAAATATGCAAAGTATTGCCAAATGACACTTTTTTAAAGAGAGAAAAGAAAAAATGGGCTCTCCCGGGTTTCTGGGACCAAATTTTGGGTAGATTATAGGCTATGGAATAACCCACCCACCAAGGGAAGATGATTAAGAGAAGGAAGTAGATTTGGGATTTGGAAAAGAAGGATAGAAAAATAGGAGGAGAGTCCCACAAAATTAATAAGTTGAGGTTTAAATACGCTTTGGAGCAGTTGCCAATGGAAATTATCTCTCGGATACCTAAAGTAGGTACGAGCTTGGTCGGGGCTAACGGGAACCGCAGTTAGGACTTGGGCGGTTTGCAAGAGAGAGGCTTTAGTACATTTCCTCCCGAGCATGTATAAAAGTACTATGGGGAAGGGTGATGGTCTGGCAAGACTTAGAGGAACAAATTTACTGTATGTTTTCTCGAAGAAATTAGGTTTTACAAAGTGATTCAAAGAATGCCAATGATTTAACTCAAGCTTGGTGTTTTCAATTTCCAAAATTATGGAGTTCCTGTAAGGGCGACCAAGTGTCTCTAAGAAGGAATATGATAAAGAATTATGCCTTATTGGGTAATCTTGGTAAATGAACCAATGGTTGCATTGGACAATGGCTAAGCTTTTACTCAGCGAGGAGCCGGCTAAAAGTTTAGACAAAAAGAAACACTTATTTTTTGGAAAACTGACCATAAGTTTCCGGAGAGGGTCTCCACAAGCAGGTAGTTGGCTTAGCGAACTTTAGTTGCCTCACTGGCCAATTAGAATTAGCTATTAACGCTAAGAAGAACTTTAGTAAGGTGAAAATTAAGAGTTCTTGCTCAAATGCAACAAATAGTGAAAGCCCTATTAAAGATTTTAATGTCATTGAGTGAGGAGAGTCAAGGAAGACAGGATTTTGCCTAAACTTTATATTCGCAAATGAAAAAGCGAAGGGAAAAGATTTGTTTATTTTACAATTAGAAAAAGTTTGATGAAATTAACAATTATGCAATATAATTTTAATTAACATAGTTCATTTGAACTTTTTAACAAATAGGGTCGCAGACCTCTCAACATTAAACGGTTGCTCCAGGCAACTGACAATTTACAAGGTTTCAAACCTTACATGTTTCTAAAATTTTCATAAGAGTTAAACCAATAAACAATGAAATAATTAAAGCTTGAACGTGAATTAGAGTACAAAAAGTGTACCTTAAGAAATTCTTGAGAGAATGTTCTAGAGAAAATGACAACTTTGAAAATGACGATAACAACAACGTGAAAATAAGATAGAAGTTCCTACAACTTCTTATATTTATACAGAGTTAATATATGAGAATTACACAAAGAGGGCAGGTCACTTATTGTGAAACCTGAAGAAAGTGAAAAGGAAGTTTCTAGACTTCCTATGTTTAATTAGGAATCACGAAAAAATGGGGCAGTTTCCATTTCGTGAAACCTGAACATGACTCGCTCAAGAGTTTAGAGAATTGTTTTCCCTGATTTTGAAGGGAGGAACAATGTAAGTTTGAAACGTGTGTTAGACACGTATCACAAAGATTATACAGAGATACTTAATGATAAACCAACAAAAATGGAAGGGCACTTCTTAGAATGACACCTTATTGAAACCGACCTAGATTAAAAGTTTATTGCAGATTGTTAGTGAAAGGTTTAGGAAAGAGAAATGGGAATTAAGGAAAATGTTCATGGCCTTATTTAATATAACCGGACGATCGCGACGCGGTAGAAACGTGGAGAAAGCACTGTTTATCACTGTAGTCTATGAAGATGGATTCAAAGTTCACTATAGAAACACTAAAGTTCATGAAAAAGAAAGTTATTGCAATTATGGAAAGAACTGATTGCAATATATAGATGAGAGTCTATTTCTTGAAAAAGTTGTAATTTACAATTAAATGCGCCATAGAATTTTCCAGAGGTTCCAGCGGTGGAAGAAAGTTAGCTATTGCAAACATTCATAAGGAAGATTCCTCATTTTAACTAGCATTTTCACAGTGCGTGAACAATACTTGACGACAAGACTCGCAGATAGAGAACAAGGTCTAGAAGGTTCCAGAACGACCTTAGCAGAAAATGGGGTTGAGAAAATCCAACGAAGGAAATAGTTTTATAATTATAGGCAGTGGGTATTAGATAATATCCCACGTAGCGAGAGGATTTCTCGTTTGAATCGCTTAAGAAAAGCTCTTTTGTTTTAGTAAGGTTGGCTTATACAAGCAAAAAGCTCAACATTGCAAATCCCACGAAGAATGATCATTGCCCCAAAGTAAATCATTTCACACTGCCTATAAATTATAATTAAAACCACTTGGAAGTTAAAACCATGAAGATGAGGTTAAAACTTTTTAAAAATGGTACTTATCTTGATTTCATGTTGAAGTCGGATTTCTCACTGATGCTTAGAGTTCCAACATGGCGTAAAAGAGGGTGAGCCTCTTGGTTTGAGGAGGCAAGCTCGAGCGGAGCTTTGACTGGACGAGTCAACTGCAGACGAAGAAGTGAGAGCAGCTCAGCGGAGCACGGAGAGACCACGGAAGGGGAAAGAGTGGGGGTAGGAAACAAAAGGTATACATATCAGCATAACCAACTTAGTAAAAAATAATTTTCTTCTTGATGGATGGTCTTCTAAGAGTTGATAGTAGGCGATATTAGCGCAGCATGGTGAGTGAAACAGTAGACGTAGTCCTCTTGCTCAAGGAGAAAATAGCTGACGATAGTAACGAGATCTGGTGGCCAGATGGATATGTAAGTCCTCTTGCACGATGAGGAATTGAGTAGCTTCAGAGGTTCGCTACTAGATGACGCTAGGTGGGTCACAGAAGTTATATATCTGAAACATACTTATGAAGACATAAGAGATATGCCCAACAAGGAGAAAACAGATGATCACTGTTGGTGGTTGACAAAGAGGAAGGAAGAAATGAACATGCAAAGAGCAATAAAAATTATATCTCAGGTACCGTGTATTCAAAGAATACACCACCAGCGCTGATGCTTTGTTATGTTTCTGGAGATATTAGTGGGTTTATGGGATGTCTGGACCCTTGTGATTATGATCCGAAAGGGTGTTATTTGCTGAATAGGGTTGAAGCGTGGTGGGAAAGGGTTATGCATCGTTGGACTCCATGTTTATGGTGGCCAAGAGTCGGTGATGCTGTTAGGATGTTATTACTGTAAGTGGATGGGGTGGGTTTTCCCCAGGTGTCCAAATTTGAAATGCGTCATGCATGTATGATAACAGTACAACCCTTGGTGTGTGGATGGGATATCTCATGCCTCGAGATGGATATGAGCGCATGTCTGCTCTCATTTTGGGGAGAATGGGCGTAATAGGGTGCAATAAGTCTATGTCTTCTGCATGCGGGATTATTTACTGAAATATTGGTTAGTATGTAAATATGGCCTCATCTGTCTATATGGAGATGTCCATCGGCGCTTAGCATTGGTGTCCGAATCACCTCTAATATTCAGGTGCTGGCATAATGACACAAGGTGCAGTAGACCTTTGAGTTGTGAAACACATGAATGTCTAAACCAACCCCTTATGTAATATTTTAATGTAGTGTAATATGTTTTTATGTGTCTGTGTGTCTGTGCGAGTTTGTATTGGGTATAAGGATGAATGGAAGGAAGGGTGTGAGGATGTTTTGCCCGTAAGCTATATTATGGCCATCCTGATGGCATTATCCACCTTACTCCTTTTGTGTCAGCCTCTCTTGGCTGTTCTGTGTTCTCTTTCGCTCTCTATGGCGTTTAAAGCTTGCGCTCGCTGAGCGTCTAGGTGTCATTTGAGATGCCATACAGCACCTAGTGTGTGCCAAAATATTAATCTGTGTAATGCCCGTGGGCCTATCATCTCTATGTCTTTGTTCATGATTAAAATATTTGCCTTATCGCGGGAGTTCGCCTGTCCCTTTGCGCGTGGGCTGAGTAGTTCTACAATGCCTGTTGTATACTAGGCCTTCTAAATAAAAATGGGGTGTGTTTTGTATGTATGTGACCCTATGTCACGATAATAACCCTGTGGCCTGCGAATATAGACAGGTATGGCAGAGTTGCCTTTAGTAGTTTTGGGGAAGGAAAATAAATTATTAGGGGGGGGGGGGGGTTGTTCCTCCATGGAATCTGTGTGTGACGCCTTTAATTAGTATATATGTTTGTTTGTGTGTAATTGCCTTGCTGCCCCTAAGTGCTGGGTGCGTGTTGGAGGAAGGCCGCCATGGCCTCAATTTGCAGCGCGTTTCTATGCCCGCCGCTTCCTGCCAGCAGAGTTCTCGCCTGCGCGTGTCCTGTTATCTGAGAGGGTTTATCTGCACTGCGTGGCTTGGCACACGCCGTCCAGTGTTGCTTATCGCAGCTGTATGTATGTTTAAGATTTATCAGCTGTCGGCCTGAGATAGTGTGCTACAACAATTGAGTCTGGTCATTGATAAATGTGCAATATTTTCGGGAAGCCCATGTAGTCCTGTCTCCCCTTCCTGTGTAAACATCCGTGTTGTCATTGTATGACTTCCTACTATTGCTTGTGCCAGTGTCATCATGTTTGTTTATTGTTGTCCCGTTCCGCAACAGTGTGTGGCGTCACGCTGGAATTCGCTGTGTTCGCACCGCGCTGTTTCCTGTATTTTGTTGATTGCCTTTGTGTAACTTAATGTCTTCAGCGACATGCCGGAAGAATAACAATTGTGTTGTCACTTATTGCCCGTCTGTCAATTTATGTTTTTGTTAAGGAGAACAATTTGTTAACATGTAATATTTCCGCTACTAAGCTTGTTTGGGAACTTGCTTCCGCAATTCCTCCGTTCTGTGCAATTATCTATTATTTATGTCTAGCAAGTCTGTTTGGTCTATGTCCGGGGTAATCTACCTGCCCCTGTACTGAAAATTCATAATTTTCGGCCGTTGAGATGTGGTGTTACCATACTTTGTGTGAGCGTGTGTCTGGTCCCCTCATATTCCCCGTGTTCGTGGAATATGTCTGCTCTGGTGTATTTTAGTATGATAGAGCGTGATCTTGCCCTAGGATGTCTATTTCTGGGCTGTTCTGACTGTCCTTCCTAATCTGTTTGCTCTGTATCAATTTGCCTGTCATCTCCTCCTCCGGAGCGTATCTTGCCCTATTTCCGGGGCATTTCTAAGTGTCCCGCATTAATATTTCATGCCGTCCAGTGTTGAGATGTGGTCTTACCACCTTTGTGTGTTGATGTCTGTTGGGTTTGTTTATAGCGTCCCAGTGTTTCCAAAATGTATTCTGTATGTGTGTGCCTTTGAGTCCTTGTTTGTGTGTGTGTAGCTTTCGTTATCCTGTGACCCGTGTATTTGATTCGGTCGATCTTCAGTCGGTCAATTTCTTCCCCTAATATTTGTTGGGTCACCCGTCCTTACCTAAAATGCGGACCCTAGATTGCGTATCGCTATCGTGTGTCACTGTGTGGCCTCCGGTAACGAAGTCGCAACTATCTGTCGTTGGCTAACTTGTGCTAGTTACGTTTCCTCTACTGGAGGTTTTAGATTATCTCCTGTGCCTGTGTTGTATGACCGAGTATTTTCTAGGTTTGTGCCCTTGACGCGCCCCACAATGTATGCCTTGTGCCCCCTTTCGGGACCTTCATTTTGGCAATTTCCGTCCCGTAGCGCACATAGTGTGTGTAAGATGGCGTGTCGGTGTTCCTTGTTATAAGTGTTCTGTATATTCTTTAACGTCCCTCGTCTTAGAGTTCGGGCGTTATGGTTTGAAAGAGTAATTTGTGGTCTCGTAGAGGCCTGGTGTTCCTGATATATCCCCTATTGGTAGTCCCGGGGTAGCTAATGCCCTAACTAGTTTATAATAGCGAGTACCATGGAATAGACCTACGCACATGTAAATATGCCCTGTGTATGTCGCCTGTGCGAATTTTGGTCACCCCTGGTTTTGAACTGTGAGTTTAGTGGGGTTTTGAATCCCTAGTGAATGATACCCTGTCGGCCGTAATACTGTTATGTCTGTGAGTGCCTTCAGCCGACTAGTGCGTCACATATTCGCGCTGAGCGTGCAAAGTATTGGGTTACCTCATGTGATAACGCCGCTGTTGGGACTGTGTTTCCTGTCCGGCAGTTAACGCTCTGCTTGTGGCTGTATTACGGTGTTGTGATGCGTGTGCGTGCTGAGTCTGCAGAGTGTTGGGTTACCCAGGCGGAAATCGCCGGCGAGGAGATAACTTCCTGCCGCTGCTATCATGTCAAGTGGGTAGCACCCATGTTGTAATCATGCTACAAATGGTGTGAGCTTGTTAGAATATGTTTTCCAAAAGACCCTCCGCTTCTTTACAATTACCGTTTCTTATATTTTGCCTTTCTTATATGATGATACATGTATCCGAGTTGTGTAGTGTAGCGTTTATGTCATCTGTAACCGATGTCTGACCGTGTGGCATCTAGTATCATGTGTCGAAGCTACATGTTGGTGTCTCTATCTGTGTAGTTAATGTGCTTGTGTCCTTGTAGTTTTGTGTTTCAGGGCTTGCCTTTCTCTCTCTCGGTGTGTTTTTGTGTCAATTTATGTATTCCCTGTATGTAAAAGAACCTCCCCGTATTTATGTTTGTGTTGTGAATGACATTAGTGTAATTCATATGTCAACACTGGTGTCTGTGTGATGACGCAACGTGCACAGTGTGAGTTGTGTGCTGTGCTCCCTTAACTCTCCCGATGCCCTGTAAAATAACATACGTCTACTTACAATTATCCTGTTCTATGTTGCTGTGTTCTACTGTGTTTTCGTGCATGTATGCTACTTGAGCATGGTGTCCATGTCTGTGTATCCAATGCGTGTGTATACCTGTACCTCCTGGCTTCTGGCTGCATGTCTGGTAACTAGGTGTATGTGGCAGCTCCTTCTTTGGGTGAGGTCCTCGCGATTCGAGGCCTACCTCTTGGATTTCTTACCCTGTCTGTGGGTAGAGCCATTTCCTTTCCTTTTTGCGGCGTTTCCGCCCTCATGTTCGGGTGTTATTGTTCTAGTGTGGTACGCTTTCATACGGTGGGCGTGTATATTGTCCTTAATGAGTTTATGTCCATGCCGCACGTTCACTATGTAGTTTAGATCAGATATCCTCCTGCAAACCTTGAAGGGACCTGTCCAGCGTGGTAGCAGGAACTCGAACACGTTCTTTCTGCGGGCGGAACTGGAAACCATTACCAGTTGCCCGGGCGTGTACTCCACGTGTTTGCGTTGACTATCGTACCGCTCTTCTATGACTTTTCTGTGCCGCGATTATGTTCTTCCTCGCGTTCATTCGCGCTATCATCAAATATTCTAACCGGTCTGCGTCGTCTTTGAGGGTATCCTGGGGGATGCATATGTTGTCTATTGGGCTTCTGGGTGTGCAGCCATGTAATAGAAAGTGTGGCGAGTGTTTTGTGGCTGTGGATATTGAAGTATTGTAACTGAATGTGATGGGCTGTAGGTAATTATCCCAGTCTGTCCCTGTTTCCCCCGTAAATTTTGCCAGGGCTGTCCCGATGATTTTATTCATACTTTCTGTGCGCCCATGGGTCTGTGGTGAAAAACTCGTTGTTGTGTATGCCCTTATCCTTAGTATCTCCAGAAACTGTTGGAGCACTCTCGAAGTGAAAATAGTCCCTCTGTCGGATAATAGGGTTTGGAATAGGCCATATCGCGTGACTATTCCGAACAAGAATTCCGCTATGCTATTCGTGTCTGCTTTGGGTATGGCCTTCGTAATCATGTACCGGGTAAGATACTCTGTAGCCACGAGTATGTATTTTTCCCCTTTCCGGATGTGGAGATGGGGCCTTTAACATCTATTCCTACTCTGTGGAATAGTTCTCCTACTGGGATAGGGTTCAGTAAACCATGAGGCTTGCCAGGTCTTGCTTTAAATCGCTGGCAGGTATGACATGTCTTTACGAAGTTGTCTATGTCGCCCTTCATGTTTACCCAGTAATATTTATCTCGGATTCTATGGTATGCCTTGTGTGTACCTAAGTGCGCCCCTGCCATAGGGCTATTATGGTGTCCGCTCATGATATTCTCTTTCAATGAGTCCGGAACCGCTATAGGTGCAATATCGTGCATGGCTGTGGACTTAAATTTCAGGACACCGTCTTTGTCTAGGGCAAATCGACTAGACAGCCTTGCTGTCTTGGAATCTACCTTGTCCAACTTTTCTAGAGCCATGAGTATCTGTTGCAGGTGTGGATCATTTTTATGTTCCTGCTTCATGTCTACTAGCGTTAGGGAAAAAGTGGGCATGTCATCCCATTCGTGATCCTTACTGTCATCTGGAGGTTCGGCTACTGGCAGTCTAGACAGTCCATCTGCATCCAAGTGTGTAGCGCCCTTTTTTGCTTGACCACGAAGTTATATTCGTAAAGACGAAATATACACCTGTTGAGGCGCGAATTTGCGTTTTTGAATTTATCCCAAAAAAGCAGGCTCGCGTTGTCAGTCATTACCGTGAACTGGATACCATAGAGGTATACCCGGAAATAGTTCACTCCCCATGAAAATGCTAGCATTTCGCGTTCCGTGGCAGAGTATCTGGTTTCAACGGCCGTTAGTTTTCTGCTAGCGTAAGCCACTGGCCGTTTGCGCCCCTCAGTGTCTTCCTGTAGTAGGGCGGCTCCTAGTCCATATTGGCTTGCGTCCACGTGTAGAAATGTGGGCCTATCGCTCCGAAAGTGTTGTAGTAATGGCGGGGTGGTCAGTAGTTGTTAAAGTGTATTAAAGGTATCTATGTGTTCTTGTGTAATGTGGAAGGGCGTCTTTTCGCGTGTGAGTTCTGTTAGGGGGTGGGCGATGTGTGCGAACCTATAGATATACTTTCTGTAATAAGATGCCAGGCCCATGAATTTACGCAATTGTTTTAAATTTATGGGCATCTGGATACCCGTTATTGCGTTTGTCTTCGCTGGGTCGGGGATAATCCCTTCTCTGTTGACAATATGGCCCAGGATATTAATTTGCTGCCGGGAAAATTGACACTTCGCAGGTTTAAGCCTGTCTTTGGCCTCTCTGATCCTTGCGAAAGTCTCCTCCAAGTGTACGAGATGCTCGTCGAAGGTTTGGGAGAAAACTGTTATATCGTCTACGTAGACGAGTACCAACCACCACTTCAACCCTGAAAATGCCTTATCCACTAGTTTTTGGAAGGTCTGGCTGGCGTTACGGAGCCCCATGGGTAACACCCTATATGGGAAGAGGCCTTTTCTGTAACGAATGCATGCTTGTGCCTATCCGGCTCATAAATAGGGATTGAATAGAACCCGCTGAAACAATCCATGGAGCTATACCAGTTAGCCCCACTGAGGGCATCCAAATAGGTATCGGACCAAGGTAGTGGATAGCTGTCATTTTCTATTAATTTATTAAACCTGCGGTAATCAGTGCAGAACCTATGGGGACCATCCCTCTTCTTGGTCAGCAAGACCGGCGCACTGTAATTTGAGATTGTAGGCTAGTAGGATATATAAGCCGAAGCTGGCGCAGGGGCTAATGGGCAAGATGGCCGCCGCGCGCATCCAGCTCTATGTTATTCTTATAGAGGGGTCAGTCAGAGCTGGCGCAGTGGCTAATGGGCAAGATGGCCGACACGCCCTGAGACCGTGCATGACGTCACAGAGAGAGGTCCGCCGTGTAGTTGCTAAATGGAATATTTATTATTATTATTATTAGGTAATTATTGATTGATCGTGTACAATCAAGACCAGCCTTATATTGTCCACTTCGTAGTGTAGTGGCAAGCATTCTGGCGGTCATTCCTGAGGTTCGAATCCCGGCTCTGCCAAGAAATTTAATTTCTGGTCTCAGGAGTGGAACGGGGTACACTCAGCCTTGTGAGGCAAAACTGACAGGAGCTGGCTTTTGATTCATACCTCAACGATTCTGCCTAACCCAACTTCACCTAACCTAACCTAACCTAACTTCAAAGTCAGAACAAATATGAGTGCAAATGTGAGAGCACACATAAAAAACTAAGTTATAACCTAACCTAACTTAACCTAACCTAGCCTAACTTCAAAGTCAGAGCAAATATGAGAGCAAATGTGAGAGCACACATAATAAACTAAGTTATAACTTAACCTAACTTAACCTAACCTAACCTAACTTAAAAGTGCGAGCAAAAAAAAATTAGACCAAAATGTGTGAGCAAAAAAGTGAGAGCACAAATAATAAACTTAGTTATAACCTAACCAAACCTAACCTAACTTCACCTAACCTAACATAACCTAACTTCAAAGTGAGAGCAAATATGAGAGCAAAAAGTGGGAGCAAAAAAGTGGGAGCAAAAAGTGAGAGCAAAAAGTGAGAGCAAAAAAGTGAGAGCAAAAAAGTGAGAGCAAAAAAGTGGGAGCAAAAATGTGAGAGCATAAAAGTGAGAGCAAAAAAGTGGGAGCAAAAAGGTGGGAGCAAAAAAGTGGGACCTAAAAGTGGGGGCAGAAAAGTGAGAGAAAAAAGTGAGAGCAAAAAGGGGGAACAAAAAAGTGAGAGCAAAATAGTGGGGAGAAAAATAGTGGAGAGCAAAAAAGTAAGAGCATATGAGAGAGCACAAATAATAAACTTAGTTATAACCTAACCTAATCCACAGAAACCTCATTTAAAGAAATTAGATTTTACATTTTAACATTTTAGATTTTTGATTTTATCATTTTACATTTTTTAGATTTTACATTTTACATTTTTGATTTTTCTGTATTTTAAATTTTAGTTTTTTTAGATTTTACATTTTAAATTCAAGATTTTTTGATTTAGATTTTACATTTGACATTTTCCGAAAAGAGTAAACAACAAGGTCACATACCTAACCTCACCAAACCTAACTTTACCAAACCTAACTTACGCTAATCCAAAGGCTAATGCACATACATAAAGTATATAAGGACCCATGCAACTATCCTTATACTAGTCTTATAGGCTACTGTACAACATGATCACTACCCCAACCGGTTTTTTTTTCATTTTGTTGTTTACACATTTGTCAATTTTCAAATTTCCCATTTTCAGTTTTTTATGTCAGTTTTAAGCTTTTCAATTTCATAACATGGAAGCATGGATTTTGCATTTTGTTGTTTACACATTTACCAATTCACAATTTCCCATTTACAGTTTTTAAAATGTCAGCTTAAAGTTTTTCAATTTCATGATATAGAAACATGGATTTCCCAATTTGTTGTTTACACATTTGTCAATTTTCCAAATTCCCATTTACAGTTTTTAAAATTTCAGTTTAATGTTTTTTCTATTTTGTAAATATGGAAACATGGATTTTCCAATTTGTGTTTTACATGTTCATTTCGCATTAGGAGTGGAGAGAGGTGGGTAGTAATAAAAAATGTACAAGCAGTGTCCATACAATATTTTTTATTTTAAGTACATGTACACTATTTACACATAATACATTTTATATATATATTCTTTTTTGTTATAAATTGTACAGTTGTTTTTATTTTGTTTTCTATTTTATTTATTTTTTGATTATGAATACTAGTTTTTTTAATTTTTGTAGTGCTATTGTTTTATTTCTTAAATTGTTTTGTTTTATGTATTTGCTAGTTGCAGGCAGAAGATTTTGATATTCATAACTTAACTCTTTAAGCATAGTCAATGATTGAGTAATGACCATAAGCATGTGTACCTATACCATCAGCATCAATCACTCTTTTATCATCACCAGGACACAAAGCAATTTTGTTTAGTCTTATAGATGATATGTCATGTTGTTTAGAAGCGATAATGTTCATTGGTATTCTTTTTACATTGTTGTTCATGACACAATCCTTATAATCTTGAAAGCTTATACAATTTTTGACAACACTTCTGTTAATACCTTTAATCTTTTTGATTTCTTTACCATTTATGTCTAAAGCGTACATTTTAGCTCTAAGTCCAACAAATGCTTTTATAATTTGTCCACAAGCCTCGTCTTTAAATTTCCCCAACGTTTTCTTGTTTGATGTAGAGTAACATATGTGATTAGTAGGATAATCTGATGTGTCCAGGTGTTCTAGGAAATCCAACTTGTCTTGAAATACATCTTGGGTGTTAACCAAATAAATGAACGAGTCGGTATCCATATACATGAGTTTAAGATTGTCCATGCCATAATAGGGTAGCAGGACATCATAGTGGTGGGAATACAGGAGAGTTTTTGAAATATCCAGTATACACATTCCAATATATATAGGCTTATTGAATACAATGTTACGTTTAGCCATGTGGAAAGCAGCTAGGTTAGGACCATAAATGGTTCTGTCAATAAATGTCGGCTTTGCTATTAGCTTTTCTGCCTTTTTGCTGTCAGTCACAAGACGTATGTCTATTCTTTTACGGATATTTTCCATTGTTTTTCCAAAAATGGCATTGTTGAATAATTTGTACAGATTTTTCTCAAACTCATTTTTGGCTTGTTTTCGAAGGTTGTTATTAAAATCAACGTATGCCTTTAACCAAGGTCTTTGCTTAAACTTTAACACACGATGAATTTTTATCAATTTTATTCCATGATCTAAAGCCTGTTTTAATGCCATGTAGTGAACAACATATCGCCTTCGATTTCCAAGATGAGGAATTAGTTTTTTCAGATACGAATCCTTAGGTTGTGTACACTCTGGTAGGAAAGGTAAATCGTTGTGTAGATCATGAAGGTCAGATGGGTAATCAACATCAACGTCTAGAATGTATCCCACAGGATCGTCTTTCTTCAGTTTTTCTAGATCAACGGTATCTGGAGAAACCCACTGAAATCCGCCATAAGGAAGAGAGTGACACATTGCCCACCCGTATTGGTTGTTGGCAACATCATAGGTAATAAACTGTGATGGTTTCTCAGAATCATAGGTTTCCATGTATTTATTGTTAGCTTCAGCATACCGATGAGACACCTGGCATATGCCTCCACGTATTCCAGACTCGATTAAAAGAATCTGATCGTAATCCTGTAGCAATTCCAGTTCAATGCCTGTGTAAAGGAGCATTGCCTCAAAACTTAAACCAGGCGAAGTGAAAAAGTGTGCAGCATCCACTCGGTGTGTTTCTAGTGTTTTGTTTCTAAACGTTTCAAAGCTGTCTGCAAGAAGGAGTACATCTGAAGTTAGGTAGAGGTCACTATATTCCCCTTGAGTTTTAATGTTGAACTGATTCCACACATTTTTAGCATGTTCATAGTCTTTTTGACTAACATCTTCTTGACTTAATTTGTTAAAGAATACCTCTTTTGGAGGTAAACACGTTTCACTTAACTTTTCCCATGAGTCAATGTAGTCATAACAAAATACCCCTTTACGAGTCATGAGCATTGCATTTTCTTTTCCAAAGTACTTGTCTGTTTCAGGGTATAATGTTAAGTTGGAAACTAAGTTTTCCAAACTACTTGGCATTAACCGAAACGTGTCCACAAATCGAAGCTTAACATTTCCAACATATTTGGTGAAAGAGATGTACTTTTCTTTGGAGTTAGGGATAACGTCCACTCTTTCAGTAGTACACCCCAATTGCTTTACAATGAAATTTGCGTCATAGCCACTCATATTATGTAGAAATACAGGAACGGGGTTACGTGTTTTACACTTCAAATTACAGTTATTGTGAGCACTTCCACGGTATTCCCCTGTAATATGACAATGGTCTCGAACTTTCCAGTCCTCTTTGGTAAATGGTTTATGACACAAATAACAGGTTTCAGAAGATTGGAACTCTGCTTCTTGATGCTCAGTTAAAGCTTTTGGAACATTTAAGCTGTAAAGACGATCAATTTCATTAGCTATTGAGATCAAACAGTCCATAAACTTTTCTGCACCGTCAGGTCCACGATAAATAATAGGTTGGCTCGGAAGGTTTGTCTTTATGTGTTCCACAGCTGGTGAGGGTTTAACATATATACCAAAGCTCATAGGAACATGACTCTGGTATGGCACTGTATAACTTGCCTCAGGATTAGGTAGACATGTTTGATAGGGTAACAGTATACTTTCAAAATCTGCATAGATTACGTAAGGTATTCTAAGCATTTTTTCCACATTTACGAATTTCACAATTGGGTTTTTAATAGGCATTTCAACCCTAGCAATGTCATGCTGGACACACAAAGCTCTATGTTCTTTTAATTTTTCCATTCCTTGTTGCCCATATTGATTATCAAAGTGAGTGAAACACCGTTTACACGTATATATCTTATGTCCATGGCGGGTAATCTGATGTCCTACTAGTTTATCAAAATCTTTGATAAAGACGTAGTGGTTCTGGCCGGATGATGAACTTAGCAGAAGGAGGTCACGATGGTCTTGTAACTCTAGATCCACAACCTTTAGAGGAAACAGTTTGTTGTCTTCTTCTAGTCCAAATACATTGATGGATATGTCGTTGGCTTTCTCGAATTTGGGAATGTCAGCTAGTATTGTTGGAAATGATATTACTGAAAAATCATACTTGTTTTCCAGATCCTTGTATTTACTAATGCGTTGAGCATCCTTTTTAACCAGTTTTGCTAAAATGGCATACATAAAACACTTTTCATCTTTCAAGTTTTCAGGATAAATGCAGGCTTTTCTTGCTTGTATAGCTGCTGGTAATGGAATATATGTGCTTCCACGCAAGGGATTGTACTTATTTATTTTCAACCGTACTCCTTCCACTGCTAACAAAGCCCAATTACTGCCTTTTAGCTCAGATTCCTCCATTTCCGTAGTTAACTTTGTAAATTGTGTTTCCAAGAAACTACCTAAGTCCGTTTCCAAAAATAGGGCCTGATTTCGTGTTTTAAAAGCACGATCTGTAATTTCATTGGTAGATGTATGAATGAATCTACATTCAGCCACAAGATTAACTTTGATCGACTTGTGCATTGCTAGTTCTTTCTCCATAGCTTGAATTATTTGCTGTTTGGACTCTTTAAGGTATGAATTTAAATCCTTGCACGTATCGCAACGAATGAAATAGGATTTAAGTCGACCTTCAAAAGATGTTTCATATTCAATAAGTCCATTTTTGTCAGGGACCAATGACAGTAGGTAATGTTTTGTGGGCTCAGATTTTTGTCTTTTAGCTGCCGACACAACATTACAACATTCTTCATGACGACGTCCGTTGTAGGCATTGTTGAATGTACAGCCACACGTTTTACACTCATGAAATTCCCCACACGAAACTTCATGACGCTTCCTATGATAGTCCCGAAGAAAAGACTTTCCACACTCTTTACACATATAGCTAGGAATGGGTTCTTCCATCACGAATGTTGATTTCTGCAAACAGCTGCTTACTGCGTATCACAAGGCTAGAGGTTGGTCGGTGAGACGGTATTTCACGATGTGAACACTGTGAGAGGTAGTAGTCAACTGGTGATATTCTTGTGAAGGGTCCTCTAATATACCCCTAGTCTAGACCAACAACTCTTTACAGCGTATGACAAGGCTGTAGACTGGACAGTGAGACGGTCTTTCACGATGTGAACACTGTAACAAGTAGTAGTCAACTGATTATATACTTGCTAAGGGTTCTCTAATATACAATAGTCAAGACCAACAGCTACTTACTGTGTAGTACAAGGCTGTACAATAGTTGTTTTGACAGTCTTTCAAGATGTGGTCACTGTGAATGGTGGTAGTCAACTGATGATATTCTTGATAAGGGTCCTCTATGTACCCCTGGTTAAGGGTAACAGCTGCTCACTGCTTATGACAAGGCTAAAGACTGGTTGCTTCAACGGTCTTTCACAATGTAAACACTGTGACAGGTAGTAGTCAACTGAAAATATTCTTATGGCCTACTCAAGGTTATCAGGTACTTACTGCATATCAAAAGGCTGTACACTCATGTGTGTTAGGCACTCTTTCTTGCTAAGGACCCCAATATTCCCTACACAAGGCTATACATGTTAGTTCTAAACACTTAGTGGTTAATTGTATATTCAATTTTTGTACAAAGCTTATACAAGCACGTTTTTATGAGGTAAAACTTTGTTAAATATCTGCATGCGACACGCAAAGTATGTTTCCGCTATCTAGCAGTGACTATGAGAACTACTTGAACGACCAGCATGCTACCTAGCGCTCCATTTCAATACTCGCTCACTGAACGAACAGCATGCTATCTAGCGGTCGATATCAATACTCACTCAATTACCAGCCTGCTACCTATCGATCAATATAACAACTCACTCAACTACCAGCATGCTACATGGCTTTTTTGGTCAGTTTTTTGTTGGCTTTTTGTTGGATTTTGTTGGCTTTTGTTGGCTTTTGTTGGCATTTTGTTGGCTTTTTGCTGGCTTTTGTTGGCTTTTGTATTAGCTCTTTTATATTTGCTCTTGCTTGTGGGGGCTTATTTGGTCTTGGAAAGTATGTCAGTCCTTTTTTTATGGCTGTAAAATGCTTACAACCATGTTTGTAAGCAGCAACAACAACAACAACACACAAAATTCCAAAAAAAATCGAAAGTACTCTAAGTTTTATCAATGACTCTCAACTCTTACACTTACCTCTATCCCATGCATAGTCAAAAATTAGTGTACTTTTCAAATTTTTCAAAAAATATTTGGAAAGTAGGCTATATCATTAAACTAAAAATCCTGAAAAGACATATGTTAACTCCAACACCTACTTCTATACCACTCTCAGTCCAAAAATAGTGTATTTTTCAAATTTTCCAAAACATATTTCCAAAATGGGTTATATTTCCAAAATTAAAAAGTTTACAAAAACATTTGTTTGACATAAACGAATGGCCTTTGTCCCCTCTACCGTCGTACCAAGTTCCAGGTCTGTATGACAAAAAATGAAAAAAGTTCAACTGGGAAAGTAGGTAATTTTTCATAAAACTAAACATTCTAAAAAGTGTTCTATGGGCTTAAAAGAATGGCCTCTATGTCTTTTATTTTTTATAATAAAACTTTTTTACTTTTTACATTTTTTTGAAAAAAGTTCAATCATAAAATTTTTATATTTTGGAAACTAAAGAGTTTACAAAAAAATTTGTTTGACGTAAATGACTGGCCCTGACCCCATCTACCCCCAAAATAAATTTCAAGTCGCTAGGACAAAAAATAACAGTAGGGGGGTAATGCCGATTCTGCTTAGTAGTGCTTAGTAGTGGGTCGAGGAGGGTTCTGGAGTGAGTTAGAATCGGCATTACCCCCTACTGTTATTTTTTGTCCTAGCGACTTGAAATTTATTTTGGGGGTAGATGGGGTCAGGGCCAGTCATTTACGTCAAACAAATGTTTTTGTAAACTCTTTAGTTTCCAAAATATAAAAATTTCATGATTGAACTTTTGTCAAAAAAATGTAAAAAGTAAAAAAGTTTTATTATAAAAAATAAAAGACATAGAGGCCATTCTTTTAAGCCCATAGAACACTTTTTAGAATGTTTAGTTTTATGAAAAATTACCTACTTTCCCAGTTGAACTTTTTTCATTTTTTGTCATACAGACCTGGAACTTGGTACGACGGTAGAGGGGACAAAGGCCATTCGTTTATGTCAAACAAATGTTTTTGTAAACTTTTTAATTTTGGAAATATAACCCATTTTGGAAATATGTTTTGGAAAATTTGAAAAATACACTATTTTTGGACTGAGAGTGGTATAGAAGTAGGTGTTGGAGTTAACATATGTCTTTTCAGGATTTTTAGTTTAATGATATAGCCTACTTTCCAAATATTTTTTGAAAAATTTGAAAAGTACACTAATTTTTGACTATGCATGGGATAGAGGTAAGTGTAAGAGTTGAGAGTCATTGATAAAACTTAGAGTACTTTCGATTTTTTTTGGAATTTTGTGTGTTGTTGTTGTTGTTGCTGCTTACAAACATGGTTGTAAGCATTTTACAGCCATAAAAAAAGGACTGACATACTTTCCAAGACCAAATAAGCCCCCACAAGCAAGAGCAAATATAAAAGAGCTAATACAAAAGCCAACAAAAGCCAGCAAAAAGCCAACAAAAAGCCAACAAAAGCCAACAAAAGCCAACAAAATCCAACAAAAAGCCAACAAAAAACTGACCAAAAAAGCCATGTTGCATGCTGGTAGTTGAGTGAGTTGTTATATTGATCGATAGGTAGCAGGCTGGTAATTGAGTGAGTATTGATATCGACCGCTAGATAGCATGCTGTTCGTTCAGTGAGCGAGTATTGAAATGGAGCGCTAGGTAGCATGCTGGTCGTTCAAGTAGTTCTCATAGTCACTGCTAGATAGCGGAAACATACTTTGCGTGTCGCATGCAGATATTTAACAAAGTTTTACCTCATAAAAACGTGCTTGTGTAAGCTTTGTACAAAAATTGAATATACAATTAACCATTAAGTGTTTAGAACTAACATGTATAGCCTTGTGTAGGGAATATTGGGGTCCTTAGCAAGAAAGAGTGCCTAACACACATGAGTGTACAGCCTTTTGATATGCAGTAAGTACCTGATAACCTTGAGTAGGCCATAAGAATATTTTCAGTTGACTACTACCTGTCACAGTGTTTACATTGTGAAAGACCGTTGAAGCAACCAGTCTTTAGCCTTGTCATAAGCAGTGAGCAGCTGTTACCCTTAACCAGGGGTACATAGAGGACCCTTATCAAGAATATCATCAGTTGACTACCACCATTCACAGTGACCACATCTTGAAAGACTGTCAAAACAACTATTGTACAGCCTTGTACTACACAGTAAGTAGCTGTTGGTCTTGACTATTGTATATTAGAGAACCCTTAGCAAGTATATAATCAGTTGACTACTACTTGTTACAGTGTTCACATCGTGAAAGACCGTCTCACTGTCCAGTCTACAGCCTTGTCATACGCTGTAAAGAGTTGTTGGTCTAGACTAGGGGTATATTAGAGGACCCTTCACAAGAATATCACCAGTTGACTTACTACCTCTCACGGTGTTCACATCGTGAAAGACCGTCTCACCGACCAACCTCTAGCCTTGTGATACGCAGTAAGCAGCTGTTTGCAGAAATCAACATTCGTGATGGAAGAACCCATTCCTAGCTATATGTGTAAAGAGTGTGGAAAGACTTTTCTTCGGGACTATCATAGGAAGCGTCATGAAGTTTCGTGTGGGGAATTTCATGAGTGTAAAACGTGTGGCTGTACATTCAACAATGCCTACAACGGACGTCGTCATGAAGAATGTTGTAATGTTGTGTCGGCAGCTAAAAGACAAAAATCTGAGCCCACAAAACATTACCTACTGTCATTGGTCCCTGACAAAAATGGACTTATTGAATATGAGACATCTTTTGAAGGTCGACTTAAATCCTATTTCATTCGTTGCGATACGTGCAAGGATTTAAATTCATACCTTAAAGAGTCCAAACAGCAAATAATTCAAGCTATGGAGAAAGAACTAGCAATGCACAAGTCGATCAAAGTTAATCTTGTGGCTGAATGTAGATTCATTCATACATCTACCAATGAAATTACAGATCGTGCTTTTAAAACACGAAATCAGGCCCTATTTTTGGAAACGGACTTAAGTAGTTTCTTGGAAACACAATTTACAAAGTTAACTACGGAAATGGAGGAATCTGAGCTAAAAGGCAGTAATTGGGCTTTGTTAGCAGTGGAAGGAGTACGATTGAAAATAAATAAGTACAATCCCTTGCGTGGAAGCACATATATTCCATTAGCAGCAGCTATACAAGCAAGAAAAGCCTGCATTAATCCTGAAAACTTGAAAAATGAAAAGTGTTTTATGTATGCCATTTTAGCAAAACTGGTTAAAAAGGATGCTCAACGCATTAGTAAATACAAGGATCTGGAAAACAAGTATGATTTTTCAGTGATATCATTTCCAACAATACTAGCTGACATTCCCAAATTCGAGAAAGCCAACGACATATCCATCAATGTATTTGGACTGGAAGAAGACAACAAACTGTTTCCTCTAAAGGTTGTGGATCTAGAGTTACAAGACCATCGTGACCTCCTTCTGCTAAGTTCATCATCCGGCCAGAACCACTACGTCTTTATCAAAGATTTTGATAAACTAGTAGGACATCAGATTACCCGCCATGGACATAAGATATATACGTGTAAACGGTGTTTCACTCACTTTGATAATCAATATGGGCAACAAGGAATGGAAAAATTAAAAGAACATAGAGCTTTGTGTGTCCAGCATGACATTGCTAGGGTTGAAATGCCTATTAAAAACCCAATTGTGAAATTCGTAAATGTGGAAAAAATGCTTAGAATACCTTACGTAATCTATGCAGATTTTGAAAGTATACTGTTACCCTATCAAACATGTCTACCTAATCCTGAGGCAAGTTATACAGTGCCATACCAGAGTCATGTTCCTATGAGCTTTGGTATATATGTTAAACCCTCACCAGCTGTGGAACACATAAAGACAAACCTTCCGAGCCAACCTATTATTTATCGTGGACCTGACGGTGCAGAAAAGTTTATGGACTGTTTGATCTCAATAGCTAATGAAATTGATCGTCTTTACAGCTTAAATGTTCCAGAAGCTTTAACTGAGCATCAAGAAGCAGAGTTCCAATCTTCTGAAACCTGTTATTTGTGTCATAAACCATTTACCAAAGAGGACTGGAAAGTTCGAGACCATTGTCATATTACAGGGGAATACCGTGGAAGTGCTCACAATAACTGTAATTTGAAGTGTAAAACACGTAACCCCGTTCCTGTATTTCTACATTATATGAGTGGCTATGACGCAAATTTCATTGTAAAGCAATTGGGGTGTACTACTGAAAGAGTGGACGTTATCCCTAACTCCAAAGAATAGTACATCTCTTTCACCAAATATGTTGGAAATGTTAAGCTTCGATTTGTGGACACGTTTCGGTTAATGCCAAGTAGTTTGAAAAACTTAGTTTCCAACTTAACATTATACCCTGAAACAGACAAGTACTTTGGAAAAGAAAATGCAATGCTCACGACTCGTAAAGGGGTATTTTGTTATGACTACATTGACTCATGGGAAAAGTTAAGTGAAACGTGTTTACCTCCAAAAGAGGTATTCTTTAACAAATTAAGTCAAGAAGATGTTAGTCAAAAAGACTATGAACATGCTAAAAATGTGTGGAATCAGTTCAACATTAAAACTCTAGGGGAATATAGTGACCTCTACCTAACTTCAGATGTACTCCTTCTTGCAGACAGCTTTGAAACGTTTAGAAACAAAACACTAGAAACACACCGAGTGGATGCTGCACACTTTTTCACTTCGCCTGGTTTAAGTTTTGAGGCAATGCTCCTTTACACAGGCATTGAACTGGAATTGCTACAGGATTACGATCAGATTCTTTTAATCGAGTCTGGAATACGTGGAGGCATATGCCAGGTGTCTCATCGGTATGCTGAAGCTAACAATAAATACATGGAAACCTATGATTCTGAGAAACCATCACAGTTTATTACCTATGATGATGCCAACAACCAATACGGGTGGGCAATGTGTCACTCTCTTCCTTATGGCGGATTTCAGTGGGTTTCTCCAGATACCGTTGATCTAGAAAAACTGAAGAAAGACGATCCTGTGGGATACATTCTAGACGTTGATGTTGATTACCCATCTGACCTTCATGATCTACACAACGATTTACCTTTCCTACCAGAGTGTACACAACCTAAGGATTCGTATCTGAAAAAACTAATTCCTCATCTTGGAAATCGAAGGCGATATGTTGTTCACTACATGGCATTAAAACAGGCTTTAGATCATGGAATAAAATTGATAAAAATTCATCGTGTGTTAAAGTTTAAGCAAAGACCTTGGTTAAAGGCATACGTTGATTTTAATAACAACCTTCGAAAACAAGCCAAAAATGAGTTTGAGAAAAATCTGTACAAATTATTCAACAATGCCATTTTTGGAAAAACAATGGAAAATATCCGTAAAAGAATAGACATACGTCTTGTGACTGACAGCAAAAAGGCAGAAAAGCTAATAGCAAAGCCGACATTTATTGACAGAACCATTTATGGTCCTAACCTAGCTGCTTTCCACATGGCTAAACGTAACATTGTATTCAATAAGCCTATATATATTGGAATGTGTATACTGGATATTTCAAAAACTCTCCTGTATTCCCACCACTATGATGTCCTGCTACCCTATTATGGCATGGACAATCTTAAACTCATGTATATGGATACCGACTCGTTCATTTATTTGGTTAACACCCAAGATGTATTTCAAGACAAGTTGGATTTCCTAGAACACCTGGACACATCAGATTATCCTACTAATCACATATGTTACTCTACATCAAACAAGAAAACGTTGGGGAAATTTAAAGACGAGGCTTGTGGACAAATTATAAAAGCATTTGTTGGACTTAGAGCTAAAATGTACGCTTTAGACATAAATGGTAAAGAAATCAAAAAGATTAAAGGTATTAACAGAAGTGTTGTCAAAAATTGTATAAGCTTTCAAGATTATAAGGATTGTGTCATGAACAACAATGTAAAAAGAATACCAATGAACATTATCGCTTCTAAACAACATGACATATCATCTATAAGACTAAACAAAATTGCTTTGTGTCCTGGTGATGATAAAAGAGTGATTGATGCTGATGGTATAGGTACACATGCTTATGGTCATTACTCAATCATTGACTATGCTTAAAGAGTTAAGTTATGAATATCAAAATCTTCTGCCTGCAACTAGCAAATACATAAAACAAAACAATTTAAGAAATAAAACAATAGCACTACAAAAATTAAAAAAACTAGTATTCATAATCAAAAAATAAATAAAATAGAAAACAAAATAAAAACAACTGTACAATTTATAACAAAAAAGAATATATATATAAAATGTATTATGTGTAAATAGTGTACATGTACTTAAAATAAAAAATATTGTATGGACACTGCTTGTACATTTTTTTATTACTACCCACCTCTCTCCACTCCTAATGCGAAATGAACATGTAAAACACAAATTGGAAAATCCATGTTTCCATATTTACAAAATAGAAAAAACATTAAACTGAAATTTTAAAAACTGTAAATGGGAATTTGGAAAATTGACAAATGTGTAAACAACAAATTGGGAAATCCATGTTTCTATATCATGAAATTGAAAAACTTTAAGCTGACATTTTAAAAACTGTAAATGGGAAATTGTGAATTGGTAAATGTGTAAACAACAAAATGCAAAATCCATGTTTCCATGTTATGAAATTGAAAAGCTTAAAACTGACATAAAAAACTGAAAATGGGAAATTTGAAAATTGACAAATGTGTAAACAACAAAATGAAAAAAAAAACCGGTTGGGGTAGTGATCATGTTGTACAGTAGCCTATAAGACTAGTATAAGGATAGTTGCATGGGTCCTTATATACTTTATGTATGTGCATTAGCCTTTGGATTAGCGTAAGTTAGGTTTGGTAAAGTTAGGTTTGGTGAGGTTAGGTATGTGACCTTGTTGTTTACTCTTTTCGGAAAATGTCAAATGTAAAATCTAAATCAAAAAATCTTGAATTTAAAATGTAAAATCTAAAAAAACTAAAATTTAGAATACAGAAAAATCAAAAATGTAAAATGTAAAATCTAAAAAATGTAAAATGAAAAAATCAAAAATCTAAAATGTTAAAATGTAAAATCTAATTTCTTTAAATGAGGTTTCTGTGGATTAGGTTAGGTTATAACTAAGTTTATTATTTGTGCTCTCTCATTTGCTCTTACTTTTTTGCTCTCCACTATTTTTCTCCCCACTATTTTGCTCTCACTTTTTTGCTCCCCCTTTTTGCTCTCACTTTTTTCTCTCACTTTTCTGCCCCCACTTTTAGGTCCCACTTTTTTGCTCCCACCTTTTTGCTCCCACATTTTTGCTCTCACTTTTATGCTCTCACATTTTTGCTCCCACCTTTTTGCTCCCACTTTTTTGCTCTCTCTTTTTTGCTCTCACTTTTTGCTCTCACTTTTTGCTCCCACTTTTTTGCTCCCACTTTTTGCTCTCATATTTGCTCTCTCTTTGAAGTTAGGTTATGTTAGGTTAGGTGAAGTTAGGTTAGGTTTGGTTAGGTTATAACTAAGTTTATTATTTGTGCTCTCACTTTTTTGCTCACACATTTTGGTCTAATTTTTTTTGCTCGCACTTTTAAGTTAGGTTAGGTTAGGTTAAGTTAGGTTAGGTTATAACTTAGTTTATTATGTGTGCTCTCACATTTGCTCTCATATTTGCTCTGACTTTGAAGTTAGGCTAGGTTAGGTTAAGTTAGGTTAGGTTATAACTTAGTTTTTTATGTGTGCTCTCACATTTGCACTCATATTTGTTCTGACTTTGAAGTTAGGTTAGGTTAGGTTAGGTGAAGTTGGGTTAGGCAGAATCGTTGAGGTATGAATCAAAAGCCAGCTCCTGTCAGTTTTGCCTCACAAGGCTGAGTGTACCCCGTTCCACTCCTGAGACCAGAAATTAAATTTCTTGGCAGAGCCGGGATTCGAACCTCAGGAATGACCGCCAGAATGCTTGCCACTACACTACGAAGTGGACAATATAAGGCTGGTCTTGATTGTACACGATCAATCAATAATTACCTAATAATAATAATAATAAATATTCTATTTAGCAACTACACGGCGGACCTCTCTCTGTGACGTCATGCACGGTCTCAGGGCGTGTCGGCCATCTTGCCCATTAGCCACTGCGCCAGCTCTGACTGACCCCTCTATAAGAATAACATAGAGCTGGATGCGCGCGGCGGCCATCTTGCCCATTAGCCCCTGCGCCAGCTTCGGCTTATATATCCTACTTAGGCTCTTTTATCCCCGCTTCGAGCATCTCGTTAATTTGAGTATCGATAGCGTGTCTTTCCTTCCGACTTACCCTGAAGGGGGGCTGGTGGACTGGTCGGTCACTGGTGAGTGTGGCATGGTGTTCAATGAGATCTGTTACCGCGAGATCTCTTAGCGAGCTGGCAAAGATATCTCTATTGTTTTCTAGGAGCACTGTGAGCTTCCTATCCTGTTCTGGTGTTATGTCCTGTCTGTGAGTGTTATTGAATACCTTATATGTGTGTGTGCCTGTGTGTTTGTCAATTTTATTCAGTGTAGAGGCCTGGTGCTTGCGGGTTTCTTGCTCCACTCGAATCCCATTTGTGTTCTTGGTGTATACCATGGGATGTGTAGTGAGCTTCTGGTTATGCATTAAATGCATCCTGCCGCTAGCAAAATTTATGCTTGTCTCGTACTTAGCGAGGAAATCCATGCCAATTATTGCTGACGCAGAAAGATGTCCTATCACGAACATGGGGTGTATTGTTGCAAAATTGTCTAGCCTTATGTGTGTGTGTGTCACCCCTTAGTTTTCTAGCGTCTGCGCATTGGCCGCTACAAGCCGAATGTCACCCGTGACGCCGTGTATCTGCCCTCCGTTAACGTGTTTGCTGTTTACGCACCTTACCGCTGCCCCGTGTCGATAAGCACTTGCACTCTGTGCCCATTTATGCTGGCGTATATTGTTAATGCCGCTAATTTGCGTCCTTCCCCTTGTAGAGATGTGTTATAGAGTGTATATGTTGTTGTTGTTGCCTTAGTGTCCTTGTCCTTGTGTGCGTCATTGTTTATTCCCCGTGTTACATTTTTGCTCCGTGTCATTGTTTTCCCTCCTGAGTGTCCCCCCCCCCGCCTGCCTTAATTGCAGCTATCGTTAGCTTCTCCATTTTGTTTACTAACTCGTCCATCTTTTCGCTGGTGTCCTCCTTTTCCGGATTAAAATGCTGATTCACGGCTTTCTCCGTAGCCTTTTCAGTGATTTTCCTCTCTGCCTCTATTATCTCTATATTGTTTAACATGTGCTGTACCGTGGGCTTGTTCATAATGCATAGCTTGTCCACTAGTGATGGCCTGAGGCCCTGTATTAACAGCTTAACTTTCTGCTTATTTGGCATGGCGACATTGTACTTATCGCACATCAGCAATTTAGAATTGACATATGTTTGTGCGCTCTCTGTGGGCCCCTGTGTCCTCTGTCTTATCTGATCGTATAGGTCCTCATCATCCGGTGTGAGCTGAAATTCATTCTTTAGCAGAAAAGTGATTTCGTCCCATGTGGCGTTTTCTAGGTTGTCCTCATGGAGCACATACCATGGCCGCTTTTGTTAAATATGGGGGTAGGAGCCGTTTCTTGACCTCGTCGCCCCAACCATTGAACCTAGCGGTTCTGTTGAAGGCTTCGAGGTATTCCTCCGGGTCTTGACCCTCCCCTGCGATTTTTGCGGTGTGAATCATTGGATACGCCGTTTGCCTATTCATATCCTGTTCGTTTATGCTGTCTGCCCTCCTGTCGTGTGATGAGGTGTCTGAATCTGTGTTGTTTCGGCGGGGATTATCCTCACTCCCCGTATATGAAGCGTGTGTTATGTTGCCAGGGAGCTCGTCGCCTGATATATCGTCGCTGACCGGGGCTGTAATATCGTATTGTGTAGATTTTACCACCTCCACCGTCCTGTCTTAATCCTGCTTACAGTCTCGAGAATAGTGTGTATGTCTAGAACTGCTTCTGTCGTTTGCGTATTCCCGTTAATGGTGTCCGATTCCAATAATTGTGTAATGTGCGTAAATAGGGGGGGGGTAGTGGTGCTTCTGACTCAGTCCAGAACCCTCTTTGCCCCACTACTAAGCCTCGGCCATGCAATATTTTCGATATCTCTCGAACCTATGGTCCGATTTGGACATGTGACATGTTGCTGGACTCGAGGTGACGCCCACCTTTCCTATGGACCACTCGTTATATTTTTGATTTTTTTTTGAAAATTTATATTTTCGAAAGTAGGTGATAGTTTGAACACCAAACATGATAGAATGTTGTGCCATGGCTCAAAAGAATGGTCTTTATGACCTTTATTTTCTATAAAACCTTTTTTATTTTTTATGTTTTTTTGAAAACTCTCGAATTTTGAAAATCCTATATTTTGGAAACTAGGAAGTTTACAAAAAGGTTTGTTTGACATAAATGAAAGGTCCCTACGCCTTCTACCCCCAAAATAAATTTCAAGTCTCTAAGATAAAAACCTGAGAGTAGGGTCAATTGGGGGGTTCTGCTACCAAAATGAAGTTGTGAGCCCCTGGCGATCTTGGTAGGGAAGGAGTGACGCTAGGAGGGCATGCTTGGATTGTGTTTTTTTGTCCCGTTGTGCTCTTTACGGGAATGTAGGTGTCGAAAAGATGAAAATCTGGAAACATGTTTTTTTTGGGCAAAAACGTGATTTTAAACTTTTTGCTATATCTCGCGAACCAATCATGCTAGTGGCATGTACGAGGGATCCAAGGACTCGGGCTGACGTCCTCTTTGCTATGGTTTACTCGTTATAGTTTTAAAAAAATTGGAAACTCGATTTTGGGGTAAACAAGTGTTTTTGTGACTTTTGCTGATAACTCACGAACCAATAAGCCTAGAGACGTGTACGAGGTGTCATTTTTTTCGTCGCGTTGTCCTCTTGCCGAGAATGTTCGTGTTGACCAGGAATAAAAAAACATGTTGAGGTAAAACCGTGATTTTAGACTTTTTGCTCTATCTCGCAAACCCATAACGCTAGAGACGTGAAGGAGGTGTTCTAGGACTCGGGCTAACGCCCCCCTTTCGAATGTGGTAGATATTTTTTCCAATTCACAAAGGGCCTAACGCCATACATGTTGAAACATAATATTTTTTCTTTACCTGTTTTAATGTTCATGAAGCTTGGTGGTTGAGAGAGACGATACGGCTGGGTGTGTGTGTTTCAACGAACCTGTCGCTGACCAAAATGACCATGCTTAACACAACAATCGATATTTCGGCGGGTCGGCGTATGACAAAGCGAGGGTGCGTTTTTTTCTGACATTTTACCCCCGAAGGGGATCTTTAACGTGTAAACGATGATGAGAACTTGGTTCTATGTTGGTCGAAGCGAGTTCAGAAAACAAACTTGCCAAGGAGCAGACGAGCAGGAGGTGAATGTCATTTGAGCTTATTGGAATGCGCTGATCTGACTTGACAACAGGTGCAATGGAAAAATGACAAAGACGCAGAGGACACTTGAAGTTGAAATAATCTGACCATCGTGGGGGCAGGGAAGAGCGAAATGCATGTGAACACGTGTGAGATGACATGTACGCTAAACCAGTTACATCCTGTTTGCTTCGTACGTGACAAAATGCAAGTTCATGTGAAATTTGACCTGGCACAGGTGTTCACCTGGGACGTTAGCTGTCCACGTGCGCGATAAGAGAATGTTTAAAGCGTGGGGAAAATATTTATACATGCAACGTAACATATATAAAGAAATGTCGTTATCATTTCCACTCTCACTTAGGAAACTACCTTTGAACACACTGCATTGTGTGAAACACTTGGTCTTGTTTAACAGTTTTGGCGTTGGTGGAAAATACTTAACCTTGTTGTGAGGTAGGTATATATTTATTAATTTATATATTTATTGTTTTATATATATTTACAAGCAATTATTTATTGATTAGGTAATTATTGATTTTATTTATTTGTTTGCAGATAACTGGTATACCTTACATGTCTGAGAGAGAAGAAACCATTGCACTTTTGAGCCCACTAGAAGGAAACAGCAACAAGCCACGGCAAGTGAAGGTGAGATGATTTTTTAAACTAACTTGTTTCATTTTTTTTGTTTTATATTTTATTTTATGAAATGCATGTATTAACCTGAATTTAGGTATTTATAGCGGTTTATTTTTATTTTTAGAAACTTGGAAAGAAAAGCCTTACCGCCTTAGCAGTTGCTGAAAAAAAACAGAAACGCACTAAAGCGAAACCATTGCCAAAGAGTGAACCGTATAAAACTCAGGTAAGTCCAACTTAAAAATGCTATTCCATTTTACCACTACTGAAAACTCGTAGACAAAAAAATTCATTACCTGTACATGACTGGGACAATGATTGCTTTCTTGTTTAATGGCTATGTTGTTGTTGACCGGGAAAAGTACAAGGCCATGTGGATTTTCTAAAAACAAAACAAAAAATTAATTTAATTTATGGGTGGTTCCCTATGGACTCAACGAATATCCACAGGTTTGAACATGATAATGTGAACAAAATGACATGACATTCATTTTTGTTTTTATATTGGTTAATGGTGCGGGGGGGGGGGGGGGGATGTAAATGACTGTAGCTTTATAAAAAAAAAATAAGTACATGGGTTACTATTAGTGCCAACATACAGTTTATTTTTTAATGGTGTTTTGATATATTAATGCCAATTAACGTTAACGTTTTATTTATAAGTATTGATTGATTGATTGAGTGATGGGTTATTTTGTTTGCTTTTAGGTGTCGCTATGTGCCATTAACGTAATGAGCAGACAGTGAACAAGCATGCATTATGCTTTAAAGTACTCTGTGCTCTTGTGCAACGTTAATAACGTACAAAAGGAATAATGTTTTACTATAACACATGCCGTTAGTACCAAATACAACAAGTGAGCAAGTTGGTTTACCACGTGGGTTAACTTTAAAATCAGAACATGATCGTTGGTTAACATTTGAATCCTGGCCTGTAGGCTTTTTGTCAACACATAAACTCGCAAAAGCCGCTTTTTTTTACTTGATCCGAGAAGGTGTGGTGCGCTGTGTGTTTTGTGGTATTGAACTTTCACACTGGGAATAAGGGGATGATCCCTTTAGAGACCATTTGCGATGGTCTCCTCATTGTCCTTACATGCTTGGAAAACAAGTGGGAAACCTACCAGTGTATTCATTTTACCGAACCACAAGGCCATTGGCCGCTACTTACGTTGCTGAATCACAAATAAATAATAATAATAATGATGTATTACCAGCCAAAACCCACCAACCTGGGCCCAATGTTTGGGAAGCCAGGCTCTGCCTGTCACAAGTCAGGACAAAGGGCGAGTGATAGAGAAGTAACACCTCTTTAAAAAACCTGGGGCCAGCTGACCCGGCTGGTAGTACCTTGTAAGGATCCCTTGCCAGGGTAACGGTGAAGTCCTCAACGGTATCTACAGTGGAGAGGATAATCTTCGGCACAGTGTAGATGGCGGATGTGGCAGCCCAGTGCTCGGGATTAATTGAGTAAAGGGTACCGTCCTCACTTTGAGGGTAGGTATCAGTTGTAGCGTCTGACCCGGAGCGGGCGGCTACGAACGGCGTCTGTACTCCATGTTAGGGGCGGCCGGATTATTTGCTGGCAGTAGCTCTAAAATGCTTGGTGACAGGCTTTGTGACAAGCCGACCGTAAAACTCAACGTCACGTCCTTATGGAAATGTTGTCTCATAGATTCGGAACTAAGGTTAGGGCGTCCCCTGAAAGCGACGCGTGTTGGCAAGGCCCGGTCAACATGAAAAGTGTGCAATGGTTACCGTCGCATGGGTGGCGACGGCTAAACAAGCGAGCCCCCTCTTTCTATCTCGCATCGTTGAACGTCGGGACTATGTCTGGCCGCCACAGCGAACTAGCTAAAGCACTTGAGAAGAGGCACATTGACATCTGTGCAGTGCAAGAAACAAGATGGAGCGGACAAAAGTCTTATGACATTGGCTATGGTTACAAACTGATATACAACGGCTCCCGCGGAACAACCAGCGGTGTAGGCATCATCACATCAACCAAGTTTGATGGTTCTGTCTCTGAGGTGGAACGATATGACGATCGTCTTATGAAGATTGTGTACGTTGCAGATGGAAGAAAAATTCACTTCTTCAGTGCCTACGCTCCACAAACCGGCCTGGGCGCAGAAACTTAAGATGCCTTCTGGGCTCTGATTGATGAGAAGACTTCTGAAGTGCCACCTGAAGGCTACCTCATCGTTGCTGGCGATCTGAATGGTCATGTTGGACAAAGGAAAGAAGGCCACGCAGCCCATGGTGGACATGGATATGGAGAGAAAAATGATGATGGCCAACGAATCCTTGACTTCGCAGAAACCCACGATTTGGTAATTACGAACACTTGGTTCAAGAAACGTGATACCCACCTAATCACTTTCAACAGTGCCTCAAATGCAACCCAGATTGACTATGTCCTTGTCAGACAGCGGAATCTTCAAGATGTGTTAGATACGAAAGTTATTCCATATGAAACTGTTGCCACACAACATCGACCAGTCATCTGTAAACTGCGGATAAATACTCCAAGAACCGGATGCCCAATTAGAAATGGGCCAAAAAGAATCAAATGGTGGCGATTCAAGGAGAACGAGGCCAATGTTCTTGCAAAAATCACAGTACCTCCAGTCACCACAGTTGAAGAGACCTGGACTTGATTGAAAGATGCTACTCATGAAGCTGCGCGTTCAGTACTCGGATCAACGAAACCAGGTCGACAAATGATAGATAAATCCGCATGGCTTTGGAATGATGCCATTAAAGAGGCAGTACGCATGAAGAAACAACTATACCATGAGTTCCTCGAAGATAAAACACCATCTCATTGGAATGCCTATAAAGCTGCCCGTAGTGAGGCGAAGAAGGTAGTTGCTGCAACAAAAGCAGATAGGTACGCTGACCTCTACGCAAAACTTGACACTCGTGAAGACGAACGTGACATTTACCGCCTGGTCAAATCCAGGCACCGCAAAACGGAAGACATCCAACGCTTTTATGGCATCAATAACGAAACAGGTGAACTGCTGGTCGACTGGGAGAAGGCGAGAGAACGCTGGCGGAGCTACTTCGAGAAAATGTCGACCGAGGAATTTCCCCATCCACCAATTCCACCCACCTCTCCTGTTGAAGGACCAATAAAGGAGGTCGAGATCGCCGAAGTTGTGGCTGTTCTGAAAGAGATGAAACTGGGGAAAGCCACCGGCCCTGATGATATTCCAGCAGAGTTTTGGCACTCTCAACAATGGGATGCAGCAAGATGGTAAACGCAGTTCTTCAACCAGATCATCAAAGAAGGTCGGATACCAACAGACTGGCAGCGGAGCATCACTGTCCCAATCTTCAAGAAGAAAGGAAGCCCAGCTGAGTGTTCCAACTATCGCCCAATCAGACTTCTGAGCCACGCGATGAAGATCTTCGGACGCATTCTCGACAAAAGGATTCGCAAGATAGCAAAACTCACAAAGAACCAAGCTGGGTTTGTGAAAAACTGCGGTACAACGGATGCAATCTACGCAGCACGGTTGCTGGTCGAGGAGCATCGAGAAAAGAATAAGCCACTTCATCTCGCTTTTCTAGACCTGGAGAAGGCCTTCGATCGGGTGCCTCATAATGTAATCTGGTTGGCGCTCCGAGAGCACGGAATTCCAGAATATCTTGTTAACTGGGTGCAGCTTCTCTACAAAGAACCGACGAGTTATGTTCAAGCTGCTGCAGGAGCAACCAATGATTTCAACATCATGGTAGGGGTCCACCAGGTCTCTGCATTGTCGCCTCTGCTGTTCATCCTTGTCGTGGATACTGTCACATCAGACCTGCACAAGCCAATCCCATGGACGCTTCTGTATGCTGATGATGTCATGTTTTCTACAAACAGCAAACTTGAACTCCAGCACCAAACACAAATGTGGAGTGACCGATTAGCCGAATATGGCCTGCGACTGAATAAAAGGAAGACGGAGTATATGACTTTAGATCCCCAAGAATTTGGGACCATCAGCGTTGACGGAGAAGGTCTGCCTCGTGTAACAAAATTCAAATATCTTGGATCTACTGTCTCTGACAATGGAAGAATCATTGACGAGGTCAAAGCAACGACGCAGGCGTCTTGGTTGAAATGGCGTACGACGACAGGTGTCACCTGTGACCGCCGGATGAAAGACCACCTTAAATCCAAGATCTACCGCACTGGTATCCGTCCAGTCGCACTCTATGGTACCGAGTGTTGGCCCACTACAAAAGAGGTGGAACGTCGGCTAAGCGGAGACAAGGATGCTTAGGTGGACAGGCGGCGTCACTAGAATGGATCATGTTACCAATGTTGATATACGGAAACGTTTCGGAGTGGCGCCGATCCATCAGAAAATGCGGGAAGGCCGTTTACGCTGGTTTGGCCATGTGCTGCGTGCTGAAGAAGACACAATAGCTAAGTCAGCATATAACCTGGAAGTCACGGGAAAGAGGCCCAAGGGACGACCAAGGCAGAGGTGGGTTGATACGATCCATAATGACCTGAAGACTGCACATCTGCACCCAGATATGGCTCAAGACCGAAAGAAATGGAGACATCGAATCCTCACAGCAGACCCTGCCCCCAGGCGGGACAAATGCTAAGAAGAAGAAGAAGAAGAAGAAGAAGAAGAAGAAATATTACCAGTCAACGGTAGTGTCGATATATGTGGTCCATATGCCATTGGCATATGCTTTTGAAAAATTGGGAGTTTGCAAGACTAAAGCACTAGCACACCCAGAATACTGCCCTGTTGAAAAACGTTTAGAATCTTATAAAAATGTTGGGCCATTAATATTAAAACACCTTACCAAACAGCTAAGTGAAGCTGGATTTTTTATACTGGTGAAGGGGATAAACCAATGTTTTTATTGTGTATTTGCTTTAAAGGATTGGCAAATGACTGATGACCCTTTAGTGCAACACGCTCGTTGGTTACCAAACTGTAAATACATGGTATTGCTTAAAGGTCAGGAATTTGTGAACACTATTCTTAAAGAAAACGTGATTGCAGCACAAGACATAAAAGTGCTTTTAGAGTAAGAATACGTGGAGCAAATACATGAGGCCGAAAGAAAATACTTGTCTTACGAACAGATACAAAAGTGTGACCAAAATTATGTAAAATTGGTTATCTAGATGAACTAGGTGTTGTATTTTTGCCGTATGGACACATGATAGCATGTGTCAAGTGTGCATTGGAACTTAACACTTGTGCTATATGCAGAATAGTAGTATCTGCTACAGTTAGGGCATTTCTTGCATAACTAGGATAATTTATTAGCCATGCATAGTGCAATATCCCTAATTGCACAATATTATTAAAGCTGTTTAGAGTGTAATAGATATGCTTTTGTTTTGTTTATAGACTACTACAATGATTGTTTTGAATGCTGTGGGACAATCATATGGCTTAGAGACAAAGAAGCTCAGCGAATTGCCAACGCATATTCCATTCCGCATTATCAAGATTCGGAAATTGAAAACAGCATATGGTGATCGTGTACTTTGTGTATGTGAAAACTTTGAGACATTTCTGCCTATACGGTTTAATGATATGTCGGAGAGTGTTTTTGATGAAGTCAATAATGATGTGCAACCTGTACATTTAATTTATGAAGGTTTTAAAAACAATAAATGCATGGTTCATTTTAATTAAATAAAAAAAACAATGTCAAATAATAATAATGGAAGATATAAGTGATGACAATGGACTGAAAGAAAAATATGTGTATAGAATAATAGTGTTTTAGTTTTTAGTATTGTCTTAAAACATATTATCATGAAACCAAAAAAATGTATATAAAGTTAAATATAAATGCAAAATGATGTTACAATGCTGTTTTATTTTATACAAAGTTAGTATATTTAACATTGCAGAGTATACATGATTATGACAATAGATGCACTCTTTACAATAGTCTGTTATAGTTTTAAACACAAGGCTTGTTGTAGATTTTTATAGCAATGTCCATTCACTGTTGTTTTCGAAAACTGGGGAAGCCGCAATGATTGTATAAGCATAAAAACCTTATTGTTATTACTATTTAGTCATTTTGATCCTCTTGCATATCAAGAGCAGATGACCTAGTTGTTCCACTATTTAAAACGACACCAACAACACTACCTCTTGCATAGTTTGTGATGTTGATGGCTCTTGCGACGTGGAAGATGGATTAAACATAACTTTTGGAACAGGGGTTAAACGTTGCTCATTAAACAAACCACTATTTTGAGTAGCAATATGGTTTTCTTGATTTTTTGTCGACGGCGACTGTGTTTCATGCAGTACACTACATTGATGATCACTGATACTTAAAACCTCATTATTTTTACTTTTTAGGTCACCACGACAATGTTTGGAACGTTGCTTTGAACAACGCCAAATAACAGTTCCATTTTTATTGGTTCGTTTCACAATATATGAATATCCTTTATAGTATGCGTAAGGCTTACCATACCTAGTCACTGATACTTCCATGTCAACTGTCAAGCATAGACTAAGCTCTAGTAAAGTCAACTTGGTAATAAGAATAATAGTTTAATGTGAGAGCAAATATGGATCCAAAGAGTTCAGGTAAAAGTGGAAGCAAATAAGTAAATATAAGAACCAAGATTGGGGGTAAACGCGGTCGCAAAGTGGTAGACCCATTACACAATAATTTCAGCACGACAAAGCTCTTGTTCAATTTCTTTGATTTCCCAATCGTGACCGGTATGCCCAGCTTGTTGTAAAGCATGCAATTGTCGAAGCCGTTGAATTAGCTTACTGGATTTGTTCCAGTATACAAATTTAACAAATGGATTTTAGGTGTAAACAAAGCATTACCATTATCATCATCATTATCATCATCATGATCATCATTATCATCATGACCATCATCACTATTACTATATAGTCCTTTTTGATCCTCTTGCAATACCACTTCATTTATAGTCTGAGTTGATTTTGATAGTGTTGAAGGTTTCTTGGACGTTGACAACTGTCTTAACATGACTTTTTGAGGACATGATAAGTCCTTTTGAACTAACACTGCACTGTCTTTAGCCGCATTATCGTTTTCTTGAACTTGCTTTTTAGCATTTTGATAATTGTTCGTAAACAAGCGTGGTTCGTTTAGAGCACTACATTGATGAACACTCACACTTAAAACCTTTCCATTTTTACTTTTCAGATTGCCTCGACATTTTGTTGACCTCTCCTTTTAGCATCGCCAGAATATTATTCCATTCACATTCTGGCGATTATAGTTATAGGGGTAGCCTTGATAGAGTGCACGTAGCCTACCTTTGTTGGTTGTAATAAGTTCCATAGTAGTAACTGACCTGTCAGTACGATGTTCACACTACAAAGGTTACAACTGTTTTGCTGATGGAGTGACCTACCATAAGCTTCTATATTGGCTTATGTGTTGGCTCTTCGTTTTGGCTTTTGTGTTGGCTCTTTGTGTTGGCTTTTCGTGTTGGCTTTTTGTGTTGGCTTTTGTGTTGGCTTTTTGTGTTGGCTTTTTGTGTTGGCTTTTCGTGTTGGCTTTTTGTGTTGGCTTTTGTGTTGGCTTTTTGTGTTGGCTTTTCGTGTTGGCTTTTCGTGTTTGCTTTTTGTGTTGGCTTTTCTTGTTGGCTTTTCATGTTGGCTTTTCGTGTTGACTTTTTGTGTTGGCTTTTGTGTTGGCTTTTTGTGTTGGCTTTTCGTGTTGGCTTTTCTTGTTGGCTTTTGTATTGGCTTTTGTATTGGCTTATTTGACAAGTTATTTGTGTCAATGTATTTAGTGGATTTTTTTCTTTGTGTTGGAAAGTAGTTGAATGAGAGGGAATATTTAAAGACTTAACCTCAGCTCACTAACCTAACCTAACCTAACCTAACTTCACCTAACCTAACCTAAACTTTCAACTCTCAGATGTTCATTAAATTCTGTGCATAGTCGAGTTGGAACCCAAGATGGCTTATTTTGGTAACTTATTTTGATGGGTAACTTAACTTTACGTAACCTAACCTAACCTAACCTCAGCTCACTTTGGATATTACTAGTAAGTGTTCATATCCTCCGCTAGGTAGCTTGCTAGTAGTACAGGTAGTGCTCATATTTAACGCTAGGTAGCGGAAACATACTTTGCGTGTTGCATGTGACACTTGTGAAGTTTAACCACATGCAAGACGTGCTTGTATAAATATGCAATTAACCACTATATGTTCAGAACTAACATGTATAGCCATGTTTTGGGTATATAGGAGACCCTTAGCAAGGAAGGCTGTCTAACCCACGAGTGTACAGCCTTGTCATACGCAGAAAACAACAACAACAACAATTTGAGAAAGCCAGCAAAAAACTGTTTCCTTTAAATACATTAATGGATATGTTGTTGGCGAAAAGCCAACACAAAAAGCCAACACGAAAAGCAAACACTAAAAGCCAACACAAAAAGCCAACGCAAAAAGCCAACACAAAAAACCTACACAAAAAGCCAACACAAAAAGCCAACACAAAAAGCTTATGGTAGGTCACTCCATCAGCAAAACAGTTGTAACCTTTGTTGTGTGAACATCGTACTGACAGGTCAGTTACTACTATGGAACTTATACAATCATTGCGGCTTCCCCAGTTTTCGAAAACAACAGTGAATGGACATTGCTATAAAAATCTACAACAAGCCTTGTGTTTAAAACTATAACAGACTATTGTAAAGAGTTCATCTATTGTCATAATCATGTATACTCTGCAATGTTAAATGTACTAACTTTGTATAAAATGAAACAGCATTGTAACATCATTTTGCATTTATTTACAAACTTTATATACATTTTTTTGGTTTCAGGATAATATATTTTAAGACAATACTAAAAACTAAAACATTATTATTCTATACACATATTTTTCTTTCAGTCCATTGTCATCACTTATATCTTCCATTATTATTATTTGACATTTGTTTTTTTTATTTAATTAAAAGGAACCATGCACCTATTGTTTTTAAAACCTTCTTAAATTAAATGTACAGGTTGCACAGCATTATTGACTTCATCAAAAACACTCTCCGACATATCATTAAACCGTATAGGCAGAAATGTCTCAAAGTTTTCACATACACAAAGTACACGAACAACATATGCTGTTTTCAATTTCCGAATCTTGATAATGCGGAATGGAATATGCGTTGGCAATTCACTGAGCTTCTTTGTCTGTAAGCCACATGATTGTCCCACAGCATTCAAAACATTCATTGTAGTAGGCTATAAACAAAACAAAAGCATATCTATTACACTCTAAAACAGCTTTAATAATATTGTGCAATTAGAGATTTTGCACAATGCATGGCTAACAAATTATACTAGTTATGCAAGAAATGCCCTAACTGTAGCAGATACTACTATTCTGCATATAGCACAAGTGTTAAGTTCCAATGCACACTTGACACATGCTATCATGCTATCATGTGTCTACAAGGCAAAAATACAACACCTAGTTCATCTTGATAACAAATTTTACATAATTGTTGGTCACACTTTTGTATCTGTTCGTAAGACAAGTCTTTTCTTTCGGCCTCATGTATTTTCTCCGCGTGTTCTAACTCTAAAGGCACTTTTATGTCTTGTGCTGCAATCACGTTTTCTTTACGAATAGTGTTCACAAATTCCTGACCTTTAAGGAATACCATGTATTTACAGTTTGGTAACCAACGAGCGAGTTGCACAAAAGGGTCATCAGTCATTTGCCAATCCTTTAAAGTAAATCCACAATAAAAACATTTTATCCCCTTCACCAGTATAAAAAAATCCAGTTTCACTTAGCTGTTTGGTAAGGTGTTTTAATATTAATGGCCAAACATTTTTATAAGATTCTAAACGTTTTTCAACAGAGCTGTACTCTGGGTGTGCTAGTGCTTTAGTCTTGCAAACTCCCAATTATTCAAAAGCACCGCCAAAGGCATATGGACCACATATATCGACACTACCGTTGGCTGGTAATACATCATTATTATTATTATTTATTTGTGATTCAGCAACGTAAGTAGCGGCAAATGGCCTTGTGGTTCGGTAAAATGAATACACTGGTAGGTTACACACTTGTTTTCCAAGCATGTAAGGACAATGAGGAGACCATCGCAAATGGTCTCTAAAGGGATCATCCCCTTCTTCCCAGTGTGAAAGTTCAATACCACAAAACACACAGCGCACCACATCTTCTCGGTTCAAGTAAAAAACCGGCTTTTGCAAGTTTATGTGTTGACAAAAAGCCTACAGGCCAGGATTCAAAAGTTAACCAACGATCATGTTCTGATTTTAAATTTAACCCACGTGCTAAACCAACTTGCTCACTTGTTGTATTTGGTACTAACGCCATGTGTTACAATAAAACATTTTTCTTTTTGTAAGTTATTAACGTTGCACAAGAGCACAGAGTACTTTAAAGCATAATGCATGCTTGTTCACTGTCTGTTCAATACGTTAATGGCACACGGCGACACCTAAAAGCAAACAAAATAACCCATCACTCAATCAATCAATCAATACTTGTAAATAAAACGTTAACGTTAATTGGCATTAATATATCAAAACACCATTAAAAAATAAACTGTATGTTGGCACTAACAGTAACCCATGTACTTATTTTCTTTTTATAAAGCTACAGTCATTTACACCCCCCCCCCCCCTTTAACCAATATATAAACAAAAATGAATGTCATGTAATTTTGTTCACATTATCATGTTCAAACCTGTGGATATTCGTTGAGTCCATAGGGAACCACCCATAAATTATTTTTTTTGTTTTGTTTTTAGAAAATCCAACATGGCCCTGTACTTTTCCCCGTCAACAACAACATAGCCATTAATCAAGAAAGCAATCATTGTCCCAGTCATGTACAGCTAATGAATTTTTTTTTGTCTACGAGTTTTCAGTAGTGGTAAAATGGAATAGCATTTTTACGTTAGACTTACCTGGGTTTTATACGGTTCACTCTTTGGCAATGGTTTCGCTTTAGTGCGTTTCGGGTTTGTTTCAGCAACTGCTACGGCGGTAAGGCTTTTCTTTCCAAGTTTCTAAAAAAAAAAAAACCGCCATAAATACATAAGTTCAGGTTAATACATGCATTTCATAAAATAAAAAAATAAAAAAATTAAACAAGTTAGTTTAAGAAAATCATCACATCTTCACTTGCAGTGGCTTGTTGCTGTTTCCTTCTAGTGCGCTCAAAAGTGCTATGGTTTCTTCTCTCTCAGACATGTAAGGTATACCAGTTATCTGCAAACAAATAAATAAAATCATTAATTACCTAATCAATAAATAATTGCTTGTAAATATACATAAATCAATAAATATATAAATGAATAAATATATACCTACCTCACAACAAGGTTAAGTATTTTCCACCAACACCAAAACTGTTAAACAAGACCAAGTGTTTCACACAATGCAGTGTGTTCAAAGGTAGTTACCTAAGTGAGAGTGGAAATGATAACGACATGTCTTTATATATGTTACGTTGCATATATAAACATTTTTCCCACGCTTGGAACATTCTCTTATCGTGCACGTGGACAGCTAACGTCCCAGGTGAACACCTGTGCCAGGTCAAATTTCACATGAACTTGCATTTTGTCACGTACGAAGCAAACAGGATGTAACTGGTTTAGCGTACATGTCATCTCACACGTGTTCACATGCATTTCGCTCTTCCCTGCCACCACGATGGTCAGATTATTTCACCTTCAAGTGTCCTCTGCGTCTTTGTCATTTTTCCATTGCACCTGTTTTCAAGTCAGATCAGCGCATTCCAATAAGCTCAAATGGCATTCACATCCTGCTCGTCTGCTCCTTGGCAAGTTTGTTTTCTGAACTCGCTTCGACCAACATAGAACCAAGTTCTCATCATCGTTTACACGTTAAAGATCCCCTTCGGGGGTAAAATGTCAGAAAAAAACGCACCCTCGCTTTGTCATACGCCGACCCGCCGAAATATCGATTGTTGTGTTAAGCATTGTCATTTTGGTCAGCGACAGGTTCGTTGAAACACACACACCCAGCCGTATCGTCACTCTCAACCACCAAGCTTCATGAACATTAAAACAGGTAAAGAAAAATTCGTTTTTTCCAACATGTATGGCGTTAGGCCCTTTGTGAATTATTTTTTGGAAAAAATATCTACCACATTCGAAAGGGGGGCCTTAGCCCGAGTCCTAGAACACCTCGTTCACGTCTCTAGCGTTATGGGTTTGTGAGTTAGAGCCAAAAAGTCTAAAATCACGGTTTTACTTCAACATGGTTTTTCATTCCTGTTCAACAGGAACATCCTCGGCAAGAGGACAACGCGACGAAAAAAATGACACCTCGTACACGTCTCTAGGCTTATTGGTCCGTGAGTTATCAGCAAAAATCACAAAAAACACTTGTTTACCCCAAAATCGAGTTTCCAATTTTTAAAAAAATATAACGAGTGGTCTATAGCCAAGAGGACGTCAGCCCGAGTCCTTAGACCCCTCTTACACGCCTCTAGCATGATTGGTTCGCGAGATATAGCAAATAGTTAAAAATCACGTTTTTGCCCCCAAAAAACCATGTTTCCAGATTTTCACCTTTTCGACACCTACATTCCCGTAAAGAGCACAACGAGACGAAAAACACCAATCCAAGCACGCGCTCCTAGCATCATTCCTTCCCTACCAAGGTCGCCAGGGGCTCACAACTTCCTTTTGGAAGCAGAACCCCCAATTGTCACTACTGTCAGAATTCTATCTTAGAGACATGAAATTTATTTTGGCGGTAGAAGGCGTAGGGACTTTTCATTTATGTCAAACCAAGTGTTTTGTTAACTTCCTAGTTTCCAAAATACAGGATTTTCAAAATTCATGTGTTTTCAAAAACCATAAAAAATAAAAAAGTTTTTTTTTTTCAGAAAATAAAGGTCATAAAGACCATTTGTTTGTGCCTTGGCACAACATTCTATCATGTTTGGTTTTTAAACTATCACCTACTTCCGAAAACAAAAAATTTCAAAAAAAAAAAACAAAAATATAATGAGTGGTCCATAGGAAAGGGGGCGTCACCTCGAGTCCAACAACATGTCACATGTCCAAATCGGACCATAGGTTCGAGAGATATCGAAAATATTACATGGCCGAAGCTTAGGATTGGGGCAAAGAGGGTTCTGGACTGAGTCAGAAGCACCACTACCCCCCTACTCTCGTAAGCAATTGCTCCGTAATTTGGAGTTGCTGTAATAATAAGGGATGGAGCGTGGGTAATAAATCTGTTCCACTAACGCTGGATACTGGTGACTGTTGTTCTAGCGAACCGGTTTGGGCCCGGGATCGTGTAAAATGTGTGGTTTGTGCTACCGCTGCAGGGTATTTAGCGCGGATTTCTAATGCCTGTAACTCAAGGTCCTGAAGGAGGCGGGCCGCATTGTGTTCGGTTATTAAATCGCTATTCTTGATTCTTAACTTTGGTAGGAGTGGAGTTGTGCGCGAAGTCCCTTAGAGTGTTTTTAAATGTTGCCATATGATTTCTACCGACCTTCCCCATGGGGTGGGTATGATGTCTAATGCCTCAAATAATATGTCTACTGCCTGAAGGGAAAATATATATGGCGTGCTTTCTAGAGTTTTTTTTTTACCCATCTCCTACTTCTACTTGGCTGCTTTTAGTACCTGTTGGCCGATCAACCACGAGGGCTCGTTGTATGAGTGCCTACCCTTAATTTGCATGGTACGGCGCTCCACCAAACTGTTCTATCCCGGTGTGGGGGGAGGGATGAACAGGGATGTGTAGATGTATAATTTTAGGGGGTGGTTTCCGAAGGGTGCAGTTTCCCGTCTTTGGGGAAACTACTAGTGTAAGTGTCTGTTTTAGGATGAAATATAACGGTGTGCGATCCTTCGGGGTGCGTCTACTCGTTAAGGGATGAATGCTTAATAAAGAGGTATTAACTTAGCTTACCAATTAAGTGTGAGCGAACGATAGCGAGCTCATATGCGGAGTCGGCAACTTGGCCGCTGCTGTCTGGCTGCTACTGGAATACAATGGAGTTCGTGACGGTGCAATTCCTGGCGTTCACGGTCATGGGCAATTAGGACTGAGGGCAGGCTGGGTGTGAGGATGTAAAGCTAAGTGAAATAAGTACAAGATGTGTGTTTACTGACCAAGTGTTTATTTGGTCAGTTATGGTGATCTGCTGTCCCTTTTACTAGTGGACAAGTGTAAAACGATGTGTACAAGTACAAGTGTGGGTTTGGGTGATAAAGTACAAATTTGTAAGTTATGCAGAGCCGACGACCGCGAATAGATATTGGGCTTTCCTGGGGTCTACCTTTTAAGGTCTCCCGAGCTGCTGACTTGGCGTTTCGTCACTGTTGGTGTTCCAGATTCCGGCGATAGTGTATTTGTTTATGAGTAATGTAAGCTTGGCTGACAGCTAGACCGCTGCGCCTGCCTGTGTTAAGGAAGTGTATGAGGCTTACAGCCTCTAAGGGGTAGTTTATAGGTGAAAGATGAAGGGTTGTGTTGACGTTTCATGTCCTAGGGTCATCCCGAAACTTGGGCTGAACAATCCCTTGTTGCTGTACTCTCAGAATTTGGATTAGATCGCAAGACAACATCAATCATCAAAGATACCCTTTTGAATACAAGTTCAAAGGTTAAATTTATGGGAGGACTGAGCACAGAATTTTCAATCGATACAGAGGTGCGTCAAGGAGATGGATTATCTCCATTGTTGTTTAATTGTGCGCTCGAAAAAGTTGTCCGAGAATGGAGACGAGCTGGTGCACCATCCCACAGACTAGGACCAAAACTTAAGGGGATAACTGCAGACTGTTTGGCATTTGCGGATGACATGGCATTAATTGCTCCAAGCATTTCTGATGCCCAGAAACAACTTGAATTACTCCAAGAACAAGCAACAAAAATCGGCTTACGGATTTCTTTTGACAAAACAAAATTTATGACGGATATTAAAACTGCTCCGAATACACGCCGCATCGTTAATTGTCAGGTCTCCCGAGTGAAAGACTTCAAGTATTTAGGTGAATGTATCAGTGAAACTGGCAACAAAAGGAAAGCTATAGAATCAAGACTACAGAAAATGGAAACGGCTTTCCATTTGACAAAACAAGTTTATAACAAAAAATGCCTCTCTTGGAATTGTAAAATTCAACATTATAAAACAGTAGCCTTGCCTGCAGCCCTTTATGCAGCCGAGACACTTAATCTACAAAATAAAACACTGAGAAATCAATTGGAGATTAAGGAACGCAAAATCGTGCGAAAAATTTTTGGACCAAGAATTAAAGATGGAATTCACCTTCCGAAAGCTAATGCTGACATCTGTTTAAAAAATTACTAAAATCACAGACACAATCCGTATGAGAAGGATCCAATTCATGGGACATTTGGACAGAATGGACCCAACTAGGTTAACAAATAAAATCTATACGTTTCTGCGGAAAAAGGCAACAAGGTCCAATTGGTACAAACAGGCGGAAAAGGACTTAGCTGAATAAGGTTTTCCCAATCTCATGGATCGAGAGGAAATAAGGAAAATTACTAATACACGGGGTTTTGAGGCAGAAAAGAGAAGACCTACCAGACACGTCTGGTCGCAGCAACGAAGACTAGCTCAATCGTTGCGCATGAAGAATTATTGGGCAAACATCAAGGCCAAGAAGTGTTGATTCCGCGTGGTCCTAGGAGACCCATTCGCGCAGAAGAAGAAGAAAGAAGACATATAAGGATTTGTATTACTTGAAATTATGCTTTCTCTGCTACATTTCTTTTTAGATTTTAGAATTTAGATATATGATTTTAGATTGTAGGTAAAGACCAAACTAATATTGACTATTTATTAGACTCTAGTACGTAGATAGGAAGATGATTATATGTTACGATGGACGTTTAGGTCTTGGCTGGCCTTGCAATAAGAATTGACTAACCAGACACGAGATAGCTACCAACGAAACACTTTGGCGACTATGATTGTTATTGACCAATGAGTAGGGTTTTAGAAAACTGTTTGCTATTTTGGGTTATATACAACAGATGCTTAGACATACTGAGCGACTATGTTTGGTAAACAAGACATTTTACCAGAGACGATTAGGATATTTATGTAGCTCATGCAAGGAAAGCATTTCTACAGAAAATGAATCTCTTAACATTGAATATAGATTTAGGTATTAGAAAGTCAATTTTTGAATACTTTTGTCGGCACTCTATGAAAGTGAAACTTGGACTATTGGTGTAGCAGAAAATTGGAGAATTGAAGCGTTTGAAATGTGGTGTTACAGGAGAATGATGAAGATTAGATTCGTAAATAGGGTTACAAACAAAGAGGTATTAAGACTAGTGGGAGAGGAGAGATGTTTCTGGCGACTGCTGATAAAGACGTAGTACAGGTTGGTAGGACACACACTAAGACATACAGGAATAGCATGCTTAGTTATGGAAGGAAGAGTTGAGGAGAAGTACTCTAGGGGAGACGAAGGTTAGAATATGTTAAACAGATAGCCTTGGATGTAGGGTGTGGTAGCTAAATAGAGATGAAACGATAAGCTCAGGACAGAGAGGCATGGAGATCTGCATTAAACCAGTCAAAAGACTGAAGACTCAACAACACCAACATGTAGAACTCACCAAAATAATGTTGAGTAACGGTAAATGTTAGTCAACGAACAGTTATGCATTACTAAAACCCACGACACGATACCTAAGAGCTTTTCTTAAAATTATTTTAAAATGCCTTTAACCCTATATTAAACACCCAGTTCACAAGAATCATAATTGCAATGTTATGGAAAAACAAAACAATATGACATTTAAAAACAAGCAAGTGGTTGAGTCTATGTACACTGGAAAGTTTTTTAAACTTTCAAGTGTACAGAATGAATAATATTATTAACTGTCAAGTTGGCCGAGTGGTTAAGGCGTTTGCTTTAAGTTCAAATATCCAGTACAAGGGAGCAAGGGTTCGAACCCCTTACCTGACATAACTATTGCATGAACATGGCTTGGCGACACTGTATTATTATGATACTTGGTACACAAACCAAAGATAGAGTGTGTGGTTTAAGACCACACTCTATCTGAACATAGCTAGAGACTGTTGATGGTTAACAATTGCATTAATAGTAGGACGTGGGGATAGCAATTAAGAAGAAACAGAATATAACCATACACTATTTTTATTTATTTAATGTAAGTACTTGTACAATATTTACATACAAAATACAACTCTCTTTTCCCTATTACTATCTAGTCCTTTTTAATCCTCTTGCAATACTACCTCTTGCATATCAAGAAGAGATGACCTTGTAGTTCAGCCTTTTAAAACAACACCAAAAACATCACCACATTTTGCATAGTCTGTGAAGTTGATGACTTTTGAGACGTGGAAGATGGATTAAACATAACTTTTACAACAGGGGTTAAACTTTGCTCAATAAACAATGCACTACTTTGAGTAGCAACAATTTTTTCTTGTACTAGCTTTTTAGCATTGTCATGATTTTTTGTTGACACAAACAGTGTTATAATTGGAGCACTACATTAATGATCACTGTCACTTAAAACCTCACCATTTCTACATTTTAGATTGGCATCGACATTTTTTTGACTTCTGTTTTTGCATTGCTAGAATATTATTCCTTTTACATTTTGTCGTTTATAGTTAGTTATAAGAGTAGCCTTTATAGAGTACACGTTGTTTACCTTGGTTAGTTGTAGTAAGTCCCATAGTAGCAACTAACCTGTTAGTGTGATTTGCACACTACAAAGGTTATAACTGTTCTGATAACCGAATGATTCAGCGTTGGCTTTTATATTTAATATACACTGTTTAAAATGACAGCAAAAGTGAGAGCAAAGTGGTAGAAAATATTACATGTATTGTTAAGAAATAGTCTATGCGGTTACGTGGATCCATTAATGATAATTTTGGCACGACAAAGCTCATTTTCTATATCCAATAGTTCTTCCTCGTATTCAGTATGACCAGCCAGTTTACAGGCATGCAAGTGTTGAAACCGCTGGATTAGCTTACTGGGTGCTAGGTTATTGTAAAGAGTAACAATTTAGCTATTTATAAGATTTCAAGGACTTAGACCTAATAACAAGAGGTTTATAATTCGCAAACTATATTGAATAATGTACATGTTTCGAACCTGTTACAAGCACTAAAATCTCACAAGGATTTTATAAAGTGTGCTTACAATTGAAAATTATAGCATATAAAGAGAATAGTGAATAAATTACTTTTAAGCTTAATATTTCTTTGTATGGGTTGTTAGGATACCAATTACCCAAAAATGCCCCTTTTGAGCCAAAAGGCTATAAGCTCCTGAGCAAGCATGATAAGAAGAAAGATATTAACAAGCGGAGATGCCCGCTATTTATTAAACAAAAGTTAATGAATGTTATGTTCAAAAGGGTAAGGTCGTGTTAACGAAGCCTGGATTACGCATTTAACAATTAGAAAAAGCTTACTTCTTAAATGAAGCAGGAAACATTAAATATTAAAACGTGGATTATAGCCACGAGTTTGTTTATACAGAATGAATAAGTGGTAAACAGAACAACGATGGGAGGGCGCCTATGGTTTGGCGAGGCCTCATTGAAATAGAACCAGATATTTAAATTAAATTGAGTTCGTTAGTAAAAGGTATTTGGGAAAAGGGAGATAGGGATTTATAGTTCTGGCCAGTTTTATTGCTCTCAATCATACGCGGCGCGGTAGATAGTTGAGCGGGAATGGTCTTGCACTAAAGCTTGTTGATTGGTGGTAAGATTTGACTATTGCAGCACTGAAAGTTCATGGAAAACGTGAAATAAGTTATTGCAGTTTATGGAGACACTTTGGTTGTAATTGATAGTTCAAGTTAACTTGAGGTTTTCAACAATAGGACTGTATTGGGCGTAGTACTTCGCGCTTTGAAGTCTATTGGGAATGGAAAATTCCAGAATTGTAGTGACGGTTGGATGGAGCGGTAATAATTCATCAAAGGCAAGTTAAGTTTTATAAAGTTATTAATGAGTTTTGACAAAAATCCCACGGTGATAGAAAGGATCCCTTTTATATCGTACAGAATTTCAAGTTCAGAAATAGGCTTTAGTTTGCAAGAGCATGACAGGAAATCCCGCGGTGGCCGTTATTAACAATATTAGAAAATCAGAATATCTTATATCTTATATAATATATATATATATATATATATATATATATATAAACGATTGTCTGACGATTCGTCTTTATGCGTTCATAAACCATTCATCCGATTGAGATCAAATTTCGGGGAGTTGTTGTACACACTTCCTGGAGGTTTATCGGCATGGTAATCCATTTCAAAATAGATAGCGCGCGAGTGGATCAAACAAATGCGTAATGACGATGCGTTCATATATAATTCATCCGATTGCGATCAAATTTTGGTGAGTTGTTGTGCACATTCCCGGAAAATTTATAGGCGTAGTAAATCAAATTTACAAGGGATGGCGCGCGAGTAGCTTCAACCAAAATGGCGTGCGTTTCTTTCAATAAAGTCCCACATGCGTTCATATACCATTCATCCCATTGCGATGAAACTAGGGTGAGATGTTCTGTACACTTCAGGTAAGGTTTATGACTTAGTAAATCCACTTAAGAATAGGTAGCGCACGAGTAGATTCAACAAATGAGGGACGACGGGGGAAGCGTTTCAACAAAGTCCCGTATGCGTTCACATACCATTCGTCCGATAGCAATGAAACATGGGTGAGAGGTTGTGTACACTACAGGCAAGGTTTCTTGCTTAGTAAATCCATGTTATAATAGGTAGCGCACGAGTAGATTCAACAAATGAGCGACGAATCGCGAAGCGTTTCAACAAGTCCCGTATGCGTTCATATACTATTCGTCTGTTAGGGATAAAACTTGGGTGAGATGTTGTGTACACTTCAGGGAAGGTTTCTGGCTCAGTAAATTCACTTGACGATAGGTAGGGCATGAGTAGATTCAACAAATGACCAACGACGCGCGAAGCGTTTCAACAATGTCCCGTATGCGTTCATATACTATTCGCCTGATAGCGATGCAACTTGGGTGATATGTTGTGTACACTTCAGGGAAGCTTTCTGGGTTAGTAAATCCACTTTACAATAGGTATCGCACAAGTAGATTATACAAATGAGTGACGACGCGCGAAGTGTTTCAACATAGTCCCTTATGAGTTTATATACCATTCGTCCGATAGCGACTAAACTTGGGTGAGTTGTTGTATACACTTCAGATAAGGTTTCTGGCTTAGTAAATCCACTTAACAATAGGTAGCGCAGGAGTAGATTCAACAAATGAGCGACGACGGGCGAAGCGTTTCAACAAAGTCCTGGAAGCGGTCACATACCATTCGTCCGATAACGATAAAACTTAGATGAGATGTTGTGTACACCTCAGGGAAAGTTTCTGGGTTAGTAAATCCACTTTACAATAGGTATCGCACAAGTAGATTCAACAAATGAGCGACGATGCGCGAAGTGTTTCAACATAATCCCGTAAGCCTTCATATACCATTCGTCCGATAGCGACTAAACTTGGGTGAATTGTTGTGTACAACACAGAGAAATTTTCAGGATTAGCAAGTCCACTTTACAATAGTTATCACACAAGTAGATTCAACAAATGATCAGTGGCACCCGAATCGCTTAAATAAAGTCCCGTAGCGTTCAAATACCATTCATCCGATTGCTATGAATCTTTGGCTGAATTGTTTTGCACACTCCAGGAAAGGTTTCTGACGTAGTAAATCCTTTTTACAATAGGTAGCGCACGAATAGATTCAACAAATGAGTAACGGCGCGCGTATCGTTAAAAAAAATCGTATGGGTTCATATACCATTCATGCGATTGCAATGACATTTAGAGAAATGTTGTTTCCACTCCCGCAAGGATTTCGGATTTAGTAAATCCATTTTTCAATTGGTAGCGCACGAGTAGATTCAAGTAATGAGCGACGACGGACGAAGCGTTTCAACAAAGTCCTGTATGCATTCACATAACATTCGCCCGATAGCGATGGAACTTAGGTGAGAGGTTGTGTACACTTCAGGCAAGGTTTTTGGCTTACTAAATCCACTTTACGATAGGTAGGGCACGAGTAGATACAACAAATGAGTGACGACGCGCGAAGTTTTTCAAAGAGTCCCCTATGCGTTCATATACTATTCGTCTGATAGCGATGAAACTTGGGTGAGATGTTTTGTACACTTCAGGGAAGCTTTCTGGGTTAGTAAATCCATTTTACAATAGGTATCGCACAAGAAGATTAAACAAATGAACGACGACGCGCGAAGTGTTTCAAAATAGTCCCGTATGCGTTAATATAGCATTTGTCGATAGCGACTAAACTTGGGTGATTTGTTTTGTACAATTCAGGGAAGGGTTCTGGCTTAGTAAATCCACTTAACAATAGGTAGCGCACGAGTAGATCCAACAAATGAGCGACGACGGGCGAAGCGTTTCAACAAAGTCCTGTTTGCGTTCACATACCATTCGTCCGATAGCGATGAAACTTGGGAGAGAGGTTGTGTACACTTCAGGCAAGGTTTCTGGCTTGGCAAATCCACTTTACGATAGGTACGTCACGAGCAGATTCAACAAATGAGCGACGACGCGTGAAGCGTTTCAACAAAGTTCCCTATGCGTTCATATACCATTCGTCCGATAGCGACTAAACTTGGGTGAGTTGTTGTGTACACTCCAGGGAAAGTTTCAGGCTTACTAAGTCCATTTTACAATAGATAGCGCACAAGTAGTTCAACAAATGAGCTATGACGCGCGAAGCGTTTCTACAAAGTCCCGTATGCGTTCTTATACCATTCGTCCGATAGCGATGAAACTTGGGTGAGATGTTGTGTACACTTCAGGGAAGGTTTCTGCCTTAGTACATCCACTTTACAATAGGTATCGCGCAAGTAGATTCAACAAATGATCGACGGCGCGCGAATCGCTTAAACAAAGTCCCGTCGTGTTCAAAAACCATTCATCCGATTGCTATGTATCTTAGGTTGAATTTCTGTGCACACTCCATGAAAGGTTTCTGACGTAGTAAATCCTTTTCACAATAGGTTGTAACGTGTTTTTCGAGGGGTTTTATGCAACTGGTATAAGTCAGTAGGAAGCCATTCTATATTTATTTACGCGGCAAATTGTTCAGCCAAGAGAATTTTTCATGTTAATTTATTATTATTATTATTAATTTATTATAATTATTATTTAGGTATTTTCGGAGCATTTTATAAAAATTATTAGCATTCAGATAGGTTTTCTATGTCTTAGAAAACGCTATCCAGCAAATTATTACGAACGACGATATCATAGAAAATTATCTGATTACGGAATTTTACGGAGTTTTCGTCAGTTAGGGTATATCGAGAGACGTGACTCACTGGGATTTCAAGTACACGCTTAATCTTGTCGAGAAGCATGACGCAATCTTGGGTCGCGAGGTCTAGAAAAGACGAATTGTTGGAACGGAACCCTCCCGCCGAGTGTAATGACCCGGAGGAGGAGAAGATCGCGTGGTGGGTCAGCCAATCAGGGGAGACGACGTAAGCTAGTTGGGACTGAAGAGTGGGGAGCCGGCGTGTGGTTATATCGTTCGACGCGCCGTGAAACAAGGACTATCTGTGAAATACTTGAGGAGTATGGATGCGCGTGCGTATCGCTCCGATGTTCAGTGGAGTTAGTGACTATCTGTGAAATACTTGAGGAGTATGGATGCGCGTGCGTATCGCTCCGATGTTCAGTGGAGTTAGTGACTATCTGTGAAATACTTGAGGTGTACGGTCGCAAGTGCGTGTCGCTCCGATGTTCAGTGGAGTTAGCGACGAACTTTTGTAAAACTTGGTTGTACGAGTGTTTGGGTCCGAGGTACGGACCATGGAATTATCTAATCTACCAGAATATCATCAAATTCCGACGGAGATGACGACGTCCAGGAGACTGTGGGAAGCTCACAACATCATCAAGAACGAGGGAAATGCTTTGGCAATTTCCAGTGGTAAGCGCCAATGACGCAGAAATACGCAATCTCTCATTTTCTTTGTTTTACATTTCATATTTCAGTAACTTCATAGCTTGGAAATAAGAGTAAAATCAATTTATCAGACTCCGTTTTCACGTAATTTTCTATCGGTAATATTCAAATCACAACGCTCCAATTTAAATTTTATACTTATTATTATTAATTTTGCTATTCTTGTTTTATATAATAAATTCATTTCTTTTACAATGCAATCTTTGCTTTCAGTAGGTAGCATTAGATATAGACCAATTCCTTCTCCTGATACAATTGTTTGTTGGGTTAATGATCAAATCATACCACGATCTGAGTGAATAGAGTCTTGAATGTGTTCTGCCAGAGCTAGACGTTGTTAAATACAAATTTAGATTTCAACATTGCGTTGAGGTCTTGGCGCCCATTAAAACAACATAGCTTAGGCAAAGGTAAACAGTTACATTTCTCACCCAACAGTTAGGAGCTAGCAAAACGTTTCACTTGTCGCCGACAACTTGGGGCTGAAAACCTAATAACATTTGTGGAAGGAGAAGGGTATATATTTCTGTGCCTGTATTTTGGGGGTTATTTGTCTGTATCAGTGTATATCATTATGGGGGATGAGAAAGAAAGACAGATGAGGTTACGTAGTGGTCATCAACGGGAGAGTGATGATACGAGCAGTATGTCGAGTGATGGTAGTACCGGGGTAGCGGAGGTAAATCCCGATACTGAAACAGGGAGTGTAGGCGGCCAACCAGAATTAAAAACTTTACTTCTCGAGTTTATGTATCAGAACAAAGTTAGTAGTGATGCCTTAAATGCAAAGTTAGAACAGAATAACGCTAAATTAGAACAAAACAGTAGGGAAAATAAAGAAAGTACAGAAGCTTTAAATGCAAAGTTAGAACAGAATAACGCTAAACTAGAACAAAACAGTAGGGAAAATAAAGAAAGTACAGAAGCTTTAAATGCAAAGTTAGAACAGAATAACGCTAAATTAGAACAAAACAGTAAGGAAAATAGAGAGAGTACTGAAACTTTAAATGCTAAATTAGAACAAAACAGTAGGGAAATGAGTGACAAATTCGAACTGATTAGAGGTGAGATCAGGGGGGTGATGGAAGAAAAGGCTAAAGAGATTATTGCAGATGTAGACAGAAAATTAGGAAAAGTACAGGAGGAGTTGGAAATTAGAATCAGTACACAGGCTGAAAATTTAAAAGAACTAGTGCAACTGGAAACACAGCAGGTCAAAAAGCAATTGGGGGGAGAAATTGACAAAATTCAGGTAGCAACTAAAGAGGTTAAGGAACAGCTGGGGGGTAGAATTGAGAAAGTCCACTCGCAAATATTTGCAGAAGTAAATGATTTAAGAGAGAGTAATAGAGAGAGCATTAGCAAGATTGAGGAGAAACAAGCAAAGCTATATGATAAAGTAGAAGAATCAGAAGGAAACATTAAATTAACAGTAAACAGTATTGAGAGGAAGGCTGAGGAGAAAATCGCAGAATTAGAATTAAAATTAAAAGCTAGGATCAGGCAAGAAAATAGTCAGAATAGACCAGTTTTTGTGAATAGCACACACAGGGAGGTAGAACTGGGTAAGTTCAGCAATCGACAGGGGTGCCCAATGGAGTTCATGAACACTATAGAAAATAAATTCGGGGAGAGGTTGGAAAATGGTAGTATTGAGTGGTGCCAGGTAGTTGAAATTTTAGAACAAGTGTTTGTGGGGGAAACGAGGAATTGGTTTGCTGTCTACAGAGACAAGTTTACTGATATTAATGATTTTAAAATGAAATTCTGTGAAAAGTTCTGGAATGAGGTTATTCAGTCGCAGCATCGTGAGGGAGTAGTGTGTGGTAAATATAACCCTAAAGGAAGCTCCACCATGACCGAATACTTTTTAGGGCAGGTATTAGTGTGTAAATATCTGGATGGCTTGAAGGAGGAAAATGATGTGGTAAGGTTGCTACTTAGGCACTTTCCCTATAGGATCAAGGAGGCTGCTTGTATCCAGAATGTAAAGACTATATCACAAGTAGAAAATTTGTTAAGCACATTTGATGCACTAGGGAGAGGGGGTTATGAGGACAATTTCAATCGGAACCAGGGTAATAATAATAATAGACCTAATGAAGCCAGGCATCAAGAAGTTCAAGGGAACGGTGGCGAAGGGGCCAATGCTCAAAATAGAAATAATAATAATCAGCTAAATCAGAACAGAGGAAATGGCTATGGTAATCAGTATCAAGGGAGGAACAATGATTACAGGGGAAATCAAGGGAGAAACAATGATTTCAGGGGAAATCAAGGGAGAAATTATAATGACAATAATTACAACCAGAATAGGGGTCAAGGAAGAGGACAGCCTAGTGGTAGTAATATACAGCCAAACAATGACAACACAACTCAGAACAACCAGACCAGTGCAGTAGTAACTAGTACTACGGCCAGCTGTAGCGGTTCTTTAAACGCGAACCAGGCTGCGAAGTAAGGTCAGAATCTCAGTCTGTAGCATGCCCTGTCCATACAATTATACAGGAACCCTATGACCTAAATGTAAGAAATGAATTATTACATGAACTAAATGATGAAGGTATTATTCAGGAAGTGGTTAGTAAGAGCCCCATAGTTAAATTTAACGTGTCCGAGGCGTACACAGATGTTTTAATTGATAGTGGTTGTATGAAGAGTTGCATAAGTAGTGCATTTTATGATAAAATGAAAGGAACTGGAGTAAATTTTGAGGAGATGCCAATTAAAAGCACTTTTGTTATCACAGCTGTTGGGAAGAGGTCTAAAGTAATTTCTAAGCAAGTTTTAGTAGACATTAAAATTAATAATCATGTAGAGAAGCAGATTTGCCTTGTAATTCCAAATTTAGTATTCAGTGTTATCTTGGGTTCAGAGTGGCTAAGTAGAGTGTCTGGTAACTTATGTTATGATGTAGGGAGTTTGAAATTTAAATGGGGAGATTCTGAAGTAGAAGTAGCGTTCAATGACCATATTCAGAGGAGTAGTATTGTTGGTGTGATTTGTACTTTAAATGAGATATCGCCAGCCGTAGAGCGGGGTTCTCCATGTTTTGTGGGCAGTGTGATTACGAACGGAAGTCTAGAGGACTCGTTACGTGAGGCTGCATTTCAGGGTAATATAGAGGTGGAACAATGTGTTCGGCTCTATGATGTGTTATTGTGTAATAGGAGAGTTTTTGAGGATCGCATTGGTATGGCCAATTGCTATACACATTCATTGAACGTTATTGATAGGTCAGTATTCACAGGACATAGATATCCTGTACCTTTCGCTTATCAGAGTGCAGTTGAGGCACAAATTAATCAGATGCTTGAAGATGGGATTATTGAGCACTCTAACAGTCCATATGTTAATTCTTTGATCACGGTACCCAAGACCGACGGCACTGTTCGTATTTGTTTAGACGCTCGTTTGGTTAACAGTAGAATTAGTTCAGATCAGCTGAAATCTATGTCAATAGAGGAATTAATGCAAACATTTGAGGGGAAGAAGTATTTCACTTGTGTAGATTTGAGTTCCAGTTTTTGGCAAGTGCCACTTATGTACGAAGATAGACCATTTACAGCTTTTAGTCATAAATATAACCTTTATCAATTTTGTAGAACACCTTATGGGTTAAAGAGTAGTTCAGCAGCTTTAATTAGGGCTTTAAACATCGCATTAGGGGATGACACAGGAGAGTTTGTAACCATTTACATAGATGATATGGTAATTAGTTCACGTAGTTTTGAGGAGCATCTACGTCATTTAAATATAGTTTTTCAGAAGTTAGATCAGGCAGGGTTCACTTTGAAGCTGTCTAAGTCGTCATTCTGTCAGTCAGAAGTGACATTTTTAGGTCATAGAGTGTCGAGTAGAGGTGTGACACCATAGGAAGGTAGGGTTAGCATGTGTGGACAGTAGCAACAGGGCATCGTTACAGACACTGAGAAATATGCTAGGTACAGCAACGTGATGACGTTCATTTAAGGGAGCCACTGGCAAGGTTGGAAGCAGGTGACGCAGAAACATTTATAGTTTCCAAACGTATTGGGAAAACAGCATATGTGCTGGAGAATAGTGAGGGAAACAGATTATACGGAACGTATAATATACATAGTCTACGAAAATATGTGTCATAAAGTGAGTGTGTTTAGCTGGCGAGCCAGCCTATCAAATGAGTAAGTGTGGTGTCTGGTGCGTGGAAGATCTGGTCTTAAGGCAGGCGTATCAGAAGTCACACAGGGGGGTAGTATGTAAGTAAATGAGAGTTTTTAAGGTACAGGGAAATATGACGGGATTGTCGGATGCTGTTGAGCACTAAATTGTCTCGATGCACCAAGGCCATTTTGGCAGCGCTGATGGGTTCCCATTTATCTCCAAGAGATGGGGGAGCGCTTGAATAGGGCTTGTTAGCTTAAGGCGTCCACGAGATAAAAGATGGGCCATCAGAATGCGAGACAGTCCTTCATGAAACTCATACATATCAGCACACGTGATTTCTGTTTACGGCCTCGCCATGTAAGATTTGTAAGTGTGTAATTTAAGATAATATGTACAATGGTATTATTTGTGTGAGGAGAAATGGTCTGTGTTGAGAACTAGTATTAAGTAGAATATGGTTAACGGGAACTTAACAAGACAGGGCGATTACGGCACAGAAATATTTGGTGTTATATGTAATGCACATTTACTGTTTTTTTTTCAGAAGTCAATATTAATTTAATCTACTTCAAAGAGAGATTAAGTATTATGGTCACGAGGCGCTGCCACAATAGTGTGATCGTGTGCTCAGTGATAAGTGGAATTAAATGTCACCATAAGGAGGGGACCTCCAGTGAAATTAGGAAGTTCTAGGGTGATATAAATATATCAGAACACCTTCAATGCGTGTGGTATGACATCATAAATACATAGTGCTCACACATTAATTATGTCTATTTCTCCAACATAGAGAAATTTGAGAGGCGGAAATATCCGTGGAACACTATTCCATATGTAAAACATTGGACTGGTTGCAAAGTGCAATCCATTGTGACAACAAACTTTGACGCAAAGTGCGTGAAGAAAAAATATGAGTGTATATATCTGTAATTTAGGGTGATTTCATTTATGTAATATGTATTTTGGATGGGGTTTATTAACGTGTCTGGGATAATCGGATAATGGACCGTCGTCACGGTAAATCATCCGATGATCCGAGGCGAATATGTAACGTGTTTTTCGAGGGGTTTTATGCAACTGGTATAAGTCAGTAGGAAGCCATTCTATATTTATTTACGCGGCAAATTGTTCAGCCAAGAGAATTTTTCATGTTAATTTATTATTATTATTATTAATTTATTATAATTATTATTTAGGTATTTTCGGAGCATTTTATAAAAATTATTAGCATTCAGATAGGTTTTCTATGTCTTAGAAAACGCTATCCAGCAAATTATTACGAACGACGATATCATAGAAAATTATCTGATTACGGAATTTTACGGAGTTTTCGTCAGTTAGGGTATATCGAGAGACGTGACTCACTGGGATTTCAAGTACACGCTTAATCTTGTCGAGAAGCATGACGCAATCTTGGGTCGCGAGGTCTAGAAAAGACGAATTGTTGGAACGGAACCCTCCCGCCGAGTGTAATGACCCGGAGGAGGAGAAGATCGCGTGGTGGGTCAGCCAATCAGGGGAGACGACGTAAGCTAGTTGGGACTGAAGAGTGGGGAGCCGGCGTGTGGTTATATCGTTCGACGCGCCGTGAAACAAGGACTATCTGTGAAATACTTGAGGAGTATGGATGCGCGTGCGTATCGCTCCGATGTTCAGTGGAGTTAGTGACTATCTGTGAAATACTTGAGGAGTATGGATGCGCGTGCGTATCGCTCCGATGTTCAGTGGAGTTAGTGACTATCTGTGAAATACTTGAGGTGTACGGTCGCAAGTGCGTGTCGCTCCGATGTTCAGTGGAGTTAGCGACGAACTTTTGTAAAACTTGGTTGTACGAGTGTTTGGGTCCGAGGTACGGACCATGGAATTATCTAATCTACCAGAATATCATCAAATTCCGACGGAGATGACGACGTCCAGGAGACTGTGGGAAGCTCACAACATCATCAAGAACGAGGGAAATGCTTTGGCAATTTCCAGTGGTAAGCGCCAATGACGCAGAAATACGCAATCTCTCATTTTCTTTGTTTTACATTTCATATTTCAGTAACTTCATAGCTTGGAAATAAGAGTAAAATCAATTTATCAGACTCCGTTTTCACGTAATTTTCTATCGGTAATATTCAAATCACAACGCTCCAATTTAAATTTTATACTTATTATTATTAATTTTGCTATTCTTGTTTTATATAATAAATTCATTTCTTTTACAATGCAATCTTTGCTTTCAGTAGGTAGCATTAGATATAGACCAATTCCTTCTCCTGATACAATTGTTTGTTGGGTTAATGATCAAATCATACCACGATCTGAGTGAATAGAGTCTTGAATGTGTTCTGCCAGAGCTAGACGTTGTTAAATACAAATTTAGATTTCAACATTGCGTTGAGGTCTTGGCGCCCATTAAAACAACATAGCTTAGGCAAAGGTAAACAGTTACATTTCTCACCCAACAGTTAGGAGCTAGCAAAACGTTTCAAGGTAGCGCACGAGTAGATTCAACAAATGAGTAAAGGTGTGCGTATCGTTTAAAAAAATTCGTATGCGTTCATATACCATTCATGCGATTGCAATGAAATTTAGAGAAATGTTGTTTCCACTCCCGCAAAGATTTCTGATTTTGTAAATCCATTTTACAATTGGTTTCTGGCTTGGCAAATCCACTTTACGATAGGTACGTCACGAGCAGATTCAACTAATGAGCGACAGCGCGTGAATCTTTTCAACCAAGTCCCGTATGCGTTCATATACCATTCATCCGATTGTGATAAAACGTTGGTGAGTTTAGTACAGTGCTGCGAAGGTAGGAATTAGTAAAACAGTTTTTCAATGGGTGGCGCACAAGAAGATTCAACAAATGAGTGAAGGCGCGTGAATCGTTTTAACAAAATCCCGTATGCGTTCATATGCCATTTATCCGATTGCGATGAAACTTTCATGAGTTGCTGTGTACACGCCAGGGAAGGTTTTCGACTTAGTAAATCCATTTTACGATAGGTAGCGTACGAGTATATTCAACAAATGGGTGACGGCGCTCGAATCGATTCAACAAAGTCCCGTATGCGTTCATATACCGTTCATTTTATTGCGATGAAACTTTGGTGAGTTGTTGAGCAGCCTCCCACGATTGTTTTGAGATAGTAAATCAATTTTAGAGTAGTTTAGAGTTGGTTAACGGAAAATAAATAAATAAATAAATATTGTGAATCCAAAAGCACTTCAACAAACAAAGTTACAACGGCAACATTTTCATTGGTTGGCAATGCAACGTATGCCAGGTACAGCTAGTTTCTTATAAATCCATCAAAACTTTGTAGTTTAGATTAAAACCCCATTAAAAGTTGTTTAAAATCACTGTATTTAACTTTGCATGTTGAGCAGGCGATGGTTCCTTGTATTCGTTATACTAAAAATCAGACATGACATCGATTTTAAAATTTCCTCATGGAGACAGGAGTCTGGCACCAAGCTGTTCACTTGACGACTAGACTAGAAGTGAGAGCGAGCGAAGGCGCACCCGACGAAACTAGGTGGGCAAAGAGAACAAAGGAACACATAGCAGAATAGGAAACATAAGAAAAGTATAAGCCCTTTACAAAATGTAAATTTCTTCTTGGAGTAGTGTCTTCAAGGAGATGATAGCTGACGACAGCGGCGAAGCCTTTTGGAGCGGTATGTAAATCCTCTTGAGCTCGGAGAATCCGAAGATCTTCGGCGGTTTACCGCGAGATGCCGCTAGGTAGATTTCATGGAAGATACACTTCTAGAACAAACTTAAAAACTACATAAGCAAATGGCACGGGAAGAATAGAACACAGAGGGTCGCTGTTGGTGTCTGCAAGAAAGGAAATTAAATAAATAAAACTGATGAAAAATAAAGAAAAGAGCAGCAAGAGCTAACTCTGACTAGACGTGTATTCCAAAGAATACACCACCGGGATTGTTCCAGTAAATAAATTTAACAAATGATTTTTAGGGGTAAACAGAGCATTACCATTATCGCCATCATCATCATCATCATCATCATCTTTATCACTGTTATTATAATCAACTTTATTGTAATCAACATCATCCTCAACATCACTAATACTATCGAATTTCTCTTGTTCCTTTTCCATAGAGACCGCTTGCATAGTCTGTGTTGACTTTGATAGTGCTGAGGGTTTCTTAGTCGTTGACAACTGTCCTAGCATGACTTTTTGAGGACACGATAAGTTGTTCAGAACAAACACTGCACTATCTTGAGCAGCCATCTCATTTTCTCCAACTTGCTTTTAAGCATTGTGATGATTTTTTGTAAACAGCAACCGTGGTTCGTTTGGAGCACTACATTGATGAACATTCACACTTAAAACCTTTCCATTACTACTTTTTAGATTGCCTCGACATTTTGTTGACCTCTCTTTTGAGCATCGCCAGAATATTATTCCATTCAAATTCTGACGATTATCGTTACACGAGTAGCCTTGATAGAGTGCACGTTGCCTACCTTTGTTGTTTGTAATAAGTTCCATAGTAGTAACTGACCTGTCAGTACGAAGTTCACACTACAAAGGTAACAACTGTTTTTGGTGATGGAGTGACCTACCAAAAGCTAATATATTGGCTTTCGCGTTGGCTTTTGTGTTTGCTTTTTAAGTTCGCTTATATATTGAATTTTGTATTGGTTTTTATATTGGCTTTTGTGTTGGCTTTTATGCTAGCTTTTGTGTTGGTTTTTGTATTGGCTTTTGTATTGGCTTTTGTGTTGGCTTATGTATCGACTTTTGTGTTGACTTATGTATTGACTTTTGTGTTGACTTTCGTGTAGGCTTATTTATTAGCTTTTGTGTTGGTTTATATATTGGTTTTGTGTTGGCTTATTTTACAAGTTATTTTTGTCAATGTATTTAGTGGATTTTTCTCTTGGTCTAGGAAAGTATTTCAGTCCTTTTTATGACAGCATAATGCTTACTGCCATGTTTGTGAGCAACAACAACAACACACTAAAATTCCCAAAAGATCCAAAGTACTCTAAGGTTAATCATTGACCCAAAACTCTCACTCTTACCTCTACCCCAATGCCTAGTCAAAAACAATATATTTTTAAAATTTTAAAAAAAGTTGAATTGGGAAAGTAGGCTATATATTTAAACTAAAAAATTATATAAAGTCATATGTTAGCTCTTACACCTACCTCTATGCCTCTCTCAGTCAAAACATAATATTATACTTTCAATTTTTTTCTCTAAAATATTTGACAAGTTTAGAATTGCTTTACAACTAGCTATGACGTCATAGATCGGAGACTGCCGATAAACACCTTTGTTCCCACGCACGCACGCACACACCTACTGTACGATGTGCGCCGCAGACTATGGAAGAGGTCTCTATGGAAAAGGAACAAGAGAAATTCGATAGTTTCAGTGATGTTGAGGATGATGTTGATTTCAATGATAGTGATTATAATAATGTAGGAACCGGATGAGGATCAAGAAGGCCGAGTATGGGATCTAGCGGGCGCAGGAGTAAGCTCAGCGCCATTGTCTGAGAATAAAAAGAAGAGAAGCATTATTCCGAGTTCCGACGAGCCGCGAAACGCATCCCCTTAATTCTCTACTGTATTTTAATAAGTTTCATTGTTTTAATAAATAATTCAGTTCTATATTCGATGCTTGTGAGTGTCATGATCTGGAAACCGTTTCCCACAAATGGCGGCTCGTCCGAGATGGACTGAAACAACAAGTTACGACGCAATCCACGACACGAAGTACGACGCAAAATACAACGCTATTTTTGACGAAGTGGACGGCTAATCATATTTGTTGCTGTTGCCTACGACGCTGACGACGAGACGACGTGCAGTTTTGTGAGCCCACGATGTGCGAATCTACGACGAGGATTCATAGGCTAGCAAAATTTGTTCTTCAGTTTCAGTGACAATTAGTGGTGCCTTGACGACGACGACGAGGGTCGGAATTTAAACGACGACAGAAGATTGGGATGTGGTAATAGGATAGCGACTCGTCAGAGAGAAACGACGGGAAGCGGTATTCAGCGATATCACCTACAAATATCACCGGTTTGGTGAATGAGGTTAAACAGGTTTGATAGCGAGGTTTTGAGGAAGCGATATTGACGGAAATCTACTTGATAGACGTGAGTAAACAAATAAGATGACTACACTCGGTGCAATAGAGAAAATAAATAAGAACATAAGTGATGCTCCGGTCAAAGCAATCAAAGTTTTACATAACCTCATTTTCGAGCATATACCAGACGACAGGAAGAATCGAAAGCGACTGCGAGAGTTTCCTGGATTCGATTTTGACGAAAATTCCATTGAAGAGGAAGCTAAGAAGAAATTTATCGAAGAAACATTTTCTAAGGCTGATCTGTTGCGTGTTTCTGAGATTCTTAATACCGAGATCGGGACAAAGGAGGTAATGATTAACACCATTTGTTATTACTTGAGAAAATTGGATGAACTCGCAACTAATATAGACGATGATGACGAAGATGAAGAAGACGAAGAAGACGAAGAGAGCGAAGAGGAAGACCAGCACAGAAGGTATAGAGAACAACATAAGTTTTCATTGTCGTTCCGCGACGTAGAGGGCGCTATGAAAACATTTAACGGTAAGGATGGTTACCCAGTGAAGAAATGGATCGCAGATTTTGAGGAGACGTCAATCTTGATGGGATGGAGTGAGCTGCAAAAGTTTATTTTCGCTAAGAAATCACTCGATGGTTTAGCTAAGCTTTTTATTCAAGGTGAGAAAGGACTGACGTCCTGGACTGCACTGAAGAAGGCCTTGAAAGAGGAGTTTGACGTGGCGGCAAGCAGTGCAGAAATTCACAAGTTGTTAACCCAGCGACGAAAAAAGCGCGACGAATCTCTACAGGAGTACTTTCTTGTGATGAAGGAAATCGCCAGTAGAGGTGATGTTGAGCAAGCTTCTCTGTGTCAGTACGTGATTGATGGGATCGAGGACGATTCAGGATCAAAACTTCTTCTCTATGGAGCAAAAAGTTCCAAGGATTTCAAGGAGAAAATGAAAAGTTATGATATGGCGGTAAAGTCTTTGCCAAAGAAAAGCACAAAGTATAATAACAGTAATTTTCAAGGAAGTGCCAAGAGTGCCAACGAGAAGGACGGAAAGTGCTGGGGCAGTACAAAGAAGAAAGAGGCGAGTAGTGGAGATAGATGTTATAATTGCGGTGGATCTGGTCATAGTTCAAAGGAATGTGAGCACAAGGATAAAGGCAAGAGATGTTTCAACTGCAATGAGTTTGGCCACATTTCATCCGAGTGCAAAAAAGAGAGGAAGAAAGATAAGAGGAATAATCAAGGTATCAATCTTATTGATGAAAAGAAAAGCTGCCTCATGTTCAAAGAGGTTAGTTTGGGAAACTTCAGGCACTTATCGACTGTGGCAGTCCTTATAACCTACTGCGACAAAACATCCATAAGACCATGGGTTCCCCAGGATTGAAGAGCACGGATCTTGTTTTGAAAGGATTCAGTAATGGTTTTGTTGCTCCTCAAGGTTACTTCACAACAGTCGTTGAAGTAGACGAGCTGGAGTTCCAAACCAACGTCTATGTTGTTTCTGATGATACTATGGAGTGGGACATGGTTATTGGTAACGATCTATTGGATCAGGGTGAGGTCATCCTGAGCAAGCAAGGAGTTACCATCAAGAAACTAGAGGTCCCAATGATGGTGATCAGGGTAGCCGACGAACAGGAATTTGATATCGAGAACTGCGTTGATGAGGAAAAAAGGGAACAGATCCAGGATTTGGTAGCGAGATATGTACCAAAGAAGACGAAATCTACTGATGTCAAGATGTAGATCACATTGAAAGAAGAAAAACCGATATTTAGCAGGCCCAGACGAATGGCACCGCTTGAGAACGAATTTGTCGATGAGCAAATCGAGGCGTGGCTGGAGGAAGATATCATAGAACCGAGTCAATCAGAATATACATGCCAAGTGGTGGTAGTCAAAAAGAAAAATGGAATTCCGTTCAAGATTGTGACTGACTGTATGGCATTTCAAAAGACAATGCACAAAAGGGATCTGGTCCCACGAGTAGCTACATGGGCTATGGCCTTGGAGGAGTTTGACTATACCAGCGAACACCGATCTGCAACCACGATGAAACATGTCGATGCCCTGAGCCGATGTCGAGCAGTGATGTTTGGATTCCCTTATGGCCTTGCAGCGAGGATCAAAATCGCCCAGAGAAAAGACGAAGGATTGACAGCGATAAAAGCGACACTGGAGAAAGGGCCTTACGAAAACTTCATCGTGAGATATGGACTGCTCTTTAAATTTGTTGACGGAAGAGAGACGTTGGTGGTTCCGCGGGGAATGCACCATGAAATCATCAGAGCTGCACATGAGAAGGGACACTACGCTGTTAAAAGGACTGAAGAAGACGTGAAGCAGGAATATTATATTCCAGACTTCGCCAACAAGGTGAAACGAGTCATAACCAACTGTGTGAAGTGTCTGGTGGTTAACAGGAAGGCAGGCAAGAAAGAAGGTTGGTTACATCCGATGTTCAAGGAGAGTGTGCCATTGCACACCTACCACATGGATCACATTGGACCACTTAAGTCTACACACAAGGGATATGAACACATCTTCTGTGTGATAGACGCCTTCACGAAGTTCACCTGGCTGTATCCTGTGAAAACTACCAAATCGGCCCAGACGATTGAAAATATGGAGTTTCAGAGGACGAACTTTGGAAACCCAGTTCAAGTGATCACCGACAGGGGGCCATCGTTCACCTCCCATGAGTTCCAGGACTACTGTAAATCGCAGAGTATCAAGCACGTCTTGATCACAGCTGGACTGCCAAGAGTCAATGGTCAAATCGAGAGAGTCAACTCAACAGTGACCAAGATCATCGCTAAACTTAGCATTGACGATCCAACAAAATGGTACAAGGTTGTACCATCTGTCCAACGAGCTATCAACTCTACGTTCCAGAGGAGCATCGGAATGTCACCTTTCGAGCTGCTGACAGGAGTCAGAATGCACAACCAAAATGATCTACGTATAGTGCAACTCATCGAAGAGGAGCTGATCGATTCGTTCAACGAAAAACGTGATCAGATGAGAGAAGATACAAAAAAGCAGATAGAAAAAGTACAATCTGAAAATCGTGCTGAATTCAACCGACGACGTAAGGAGCCTAAGAAGTATCAGGTCGACGACCTGGTTGCCATCAAACGCACTCAGATCGGTCCACATCTGAAACTAAAAACCAAAAGTCTAGGACCTTATCGAGTGACTCGAGTAAAACTCAACGACACATATGACGTCAGCAGAGAAGGAGACCATGCTGGACCAAGAATCACATCGTCCTGTGCGGAGTTCATGAGGCCCTGGCCGGGCGGAATTTCTTCATCCGGGTCGGATGAGGATCAGGACGGCCGAGTGTGGGAAGCGGATGAGGATCAAGAAGGCCGAGTATGGGATCTAGCGGGCGCAGGAGTAAGCTCAGCGCCATTGTCTGAGAATAAAAAGAAGAGAAGCATTATTCCGAGTTCCGACGAGCCGCGAAACGCATCCCCTTAATTCTCTGCTGTATTTTAATAAGTTTCATTGTTTTAATAAATAATTCAGTTCTATATTCGATGCTTGTGAGTGTCATGATCTGGAAACCGTTTCCCACAATAATAGTGATATAGATGATGATGATGATGATGATGATGACGATGACGATAATGGTAATGCTCTGTTTACCCCTAAAATCATTGCTTAAATTTATTTACTGGAACAATCCCGGTAAGCTAATCCAGCGGCTTCGGCACTTGCATTCATGTTAACAAGCTGGTCATTCTGAATATGAGGAAGAACTATTGGATATAGGAAATGAGCCTCGTCAGGCCAAAATTATTATGTAATGGATCCACGTAATCGCTTAAACTATTTCTTAACAATACATTTAATATTTTCTACCACTTTGCTCTCACTTTTGCTGTCACTTTAAACTTTACGTATGAAATATAAAAGCCAACGCTGAATCATTCTATTACCAAAACAGTTATCACCTTCGTAGTGTGCAAATCATACTAACGCATTAGTTGCTACTATGGGACTTACTACAACTAACCAAGGTAAACAACGTGTACTCTATAAAGGCTACTCTTATAACTATAAACGACAAAATGTAAAAGGAATAATATTCTGTCAATGCTCAAAACAGAGGTAGAAAAAATATCGATGCCAATCTAAAAAGTAGAAATGGTGAGGTTTGAAGTGTGAGTGATCATCAACGTAGTGCTCCAATTAAAACACTGTTAGTGTCAACAAAAAATCATGACAATGCTAAAAAGCTAGTACAAGAAAAAAAATGATCTTCTCAAAATAGTGCATTGTTTATTGAGCACGGTTTAACCCCTGTTGTAAAAGTTATGTTTATTCCATCTACCACGTGCCAAAAGTCATCAACATCACAGACTAAGAAAAAGGTGGTGATGTTGTTGTTGTTGTTTTAAGGGGCTGAACTACAAGACCATCTGCTCTTGATATGCAAGAGGTAGTATCGAAAGAGGATCTAAAAGGACTAGATAGTAATAGAGAAAAGAGAATTGTATTATGTATGTAAATAATTTACAAGTACTTACATTAAATAAATAAAAATAGTGTATGGGTATTGTCTGTTTTTTCTTAATTGATATCCCCTCGTCCTACTATGAATGCAATTGTAAACCATCAACAGTCTCTAGCTATGTTCAGAAAAAGAGTGGTCTTAAACAATACATCCTATCTGTGGTTTGTGTACCAAGTATCATAATAATGCAGTGTCGCCAAGGCATATTCAGGCAATAGTTATGTCAGGGAAGGGGTTCGAACCCTTGCTTCCCTGTACTAGAAATTTGAACTTAAGTCAAACTTATTAACCACTCGGCCAATCTGGCAGTTAATAATTTAGCACATTCTGTACCCTTGAGTGATTACAAAGCTTTCCAGTGTACATTGACTCAACCACATGCTTGTTTTTGAATGTAGAATTTATTGTTTTTCCATAACATTGCAGTTATGAGTCTTGTGAACTGGGTGTTTAATACAATAGGGTTAAAGGCATTATAAAATAATTTTTATAAAAGCTCTTAGGTATTGTGTCTTGGGTTTTAGTAATGCATAACTGTTCGTTGAGTAACATTTACCGTTACACAACATTATTTTGGTGAGCTCTACATGTTGGTGTTGTTGAGTTTCAGTCTTTTGACTGGTTTAATGCAGATCTCCATGTCTCTCTGTCCTGAGCTAATCGTTTCATCTCTATATAGCTACCAAACCCTACATCCAAGGCTATCTGTTTAACATATTCTAACCTTCGTCTCCCCTAGCGTTTTTCTCCTCAACTCTTCCTTCCATAACTAAGCATACTATTCCTGTATGTCTTAGTATGTGTCCTACCAACCTATCTCACGTCTTTATTAGGAGTCGCCAGAAACATCTCTCCTCTCCCACTAGTCTTAATACCTCTTTGTTTGTAACCCTACTTACGAATCTAATCTTCATCATTCTCCTGTAACACCACACTTCAAACGCTGCAATTCTCCAATTTTCTGCTACACCAATAGTTCAAGTTTCACTTTCATAGAGTGCCGACAAAGGTCTTCAAAAATTGACTTTCTAATACCTAAATCTATATTCAATGTTAACAGATTCCTTTTCTGTAGAAATGCTTTTCTTGCATGAGCGACATAAGTAGCCTAATCGTCTCTGGTAAAATGTCTTGTTTACCAAACATAGTCGCTCAGTAGGTCTAAGCATCTGTTGTATATAACCCAAAATAGCAAACAGTTTTCTAAAACCCTACTCATTGGCCAATAACAATCATACTCGCCAAAGTGTTTCGTTGGTAGCTAACTCGTGTCTAGTTAGTCAATTAAATTTAAAAATGTAATAATAACAAGTAGTTCCGTGAAGAACTATACAGCCTATTTTCATATATCCTACTTATGTTAACTGCCACTATCAACATACAAAATTTCAGTTTGATTGCTGTAATAGATTCGTAGATATTGCGAACCGACAAAATATTTCGGATGGTCGCCATGTTGGATTGTATATATGTAGGTTCTAGAGTTATGTACTGTTACATGAAGATTTTTGTGTGGGTGTAGCATTCAAATTTCAATCGAAAGATTAGAACACAAGAAGTAACAAGGAGATTTTAAAATTTCGCACAGCTGCCATCTTGTGGTTATGGAAACAATTGAAATAAATTAGATGCCAGTGGATTAACATTCGTATAAGGATTTACTGTACCGAGTTTCACAGCACTAGGATGGTTAAATTGCGAGAAACGTCCATGTGAATATTTATAATTCGCGTCGCCGCCATGTTGGATTTGTGATCACCAGGTTATTGAAAGTCCTATAGGTAAACTTATATTTATAACCCCTATGAACTTTTAAAAAATCAGTTTCATTGTTGCAATAGATTTGTAGATATTGAGATCCATCTAAATATTTCGGATGGTCGTCATGTTGGATTGTTATATGCACTGTATAGGCCATAGAGTCATGTACCATTAAAGGAAAATTATTGCGTAGGTTCATTATTAAATCATTCACTTCGATCGCATGATTACGAAACAAGAAATAAAAACTTATTTTTAATATTCGCAAAGCCGCCATCTTGAGGTTATGTAAATAATTGAACTAAATTATAATGTGTATAAACATTTCCTGTGCCAGATTTCATTGCGTTTGGAACATTAAATCGCGAGAAAGTTCTATTAAAATTTTTAATTAGATTGGCCGCCATGTTCGTTTTGTAGTTACCCGGTTTTTGAATGTATTATAGATGAACTTCCAGTAGTGCCCTTTATCTCCGTACAAAATTCCAGGGCGATACCGCTAATAGTTTCAGAGATATAGAATGCCGGTGAAATATTTCGCACATCCGCCATCTTGTGGTTATGTAAACAATTGAACGCAGTTTGATGTCGGTGCATTACAATGTGTATACACATATACTCTACCAAGTTTTATTGCGTTTGGTTGGTTAAATCGCGAGAAACGTCTATTTAAATGTCGCAAATTCGCGTGGCCGCCATGTTGGTTTTGTAGATACCAGTTTTTCAAACGTCACATAGGTGAACTTCTAGTAGTTCTCTTTATCACCGTAAAAAAATCCAGGGTGATATCGGGAATAGTTTCGGAGATATTGAATGCTGCTGAAATATTCGCACAACCGCCATGTTGGATTAGTGAGACGTAACACAATTTGAAGGGCACGGTCGGGGTCGCCCGGAGTAGTGCTATGAACTTACCGAGTTTCATTGAAATCGCTCCAACCGTATAGAAGTTATTAGGGGACACACACACACACCTCACACACACACACACACACACGCACACACAGACACACGGACAAAAGGTGATTTCATAAGCCTATTTTTTTTCAAAAATGAAAATAGGCTAAAAATTACATGCATTTACTGTATATCAAACCTAGTTCACCTTTGTATTTGTATTCCAAGTAATAATTTGAAAAGAGACAAGCGTAATCGGTTTTAAAAATTATCTCTGCTTTTTTATATGCTTATGACATTCATATTAACCTAAAATCGAACCCTGGTGTACCTTAGTGAAAAGGCTAGCCGCTTACCCATTGCGCCACCATGCCCTTCTTTCTTTGTTCGATTTTCTCTAGGCCTTAAAGCTGGAAATGGAGTTAAGATCTCAAATGCAAAAGCAGAGAGTGCTTCCCACTGCAACATGAAATGGTTAGCTGGTAACATTAGACGGACGGAAATGATTTTATTTCTGTTAGCGATGCATTTCCGTCATCTGCCTACTGTCTGAGCACTGCCAGCATGACAGTTTAGTTTATTTTGTTGTGAGTGCGTGTATAGATTATTAGCCTCGAGTACTTAAATCTTGTTGTGCATAGCGACCATCTTGCCCAGTAACCTCTGAGCAAGATTTAACAGTCAACCCATAAAAACAACATTGGATAGTTGTGGGTGTGGTCCGTGTACTTGGGTGTGTGCATTAGCACCATGCGCTAGCTTTACCTTACCCTCTATAGTGAACCCTTCAGAACAGCAGTGTTTTATGCAAGAATCTTGATCAAGAGGTCGCGCTCAGTTCATAGTGTGATGTTTACTTCCGCCAAACAACATGCTCTACTGAGGCAAGGGTCATAGGATTAAAACTAGAATTAAGAAAGTAAGGAGACAAGACGTAAGATAATAACATGATTTAATAACTAATTGTGCATAAAAGAAAATAAACAAACAATAATAAAAATATATCCTCCCTGAATTTTTCCCTGACAGGAATATCTAACACTTTGAGGAGTCAAACGGATCTCCCCCTTTATAATAAAATGTGGATCCTAGTTCCACTACCTTGCATTTGGATTTAATGTACGCGTGATGACTAACTACGAGAAATGAGTACTTGGATGATCGTTCGTTTACAACGGGTTAACAGCCACGGTGTTCACGAACAATCATCACGTAAATCAACGTTTATGGATATGTGCATGACATTAATAAAAACCCTTAAAAATCTAATGCTGACACACACACTACAAATCTATTATTTACAGGAATCTCTCTGAGACCCTCATTAGCGCGATGACGCACTTAACAACATGAGCCACCAACCAGGCCAATTGCTCAATACACACAAGGAAAGACAGCATTGCACGTGACTCACGGGTCACTGAAATGGAAAATAAACATGGAATAAAACGAACAACAACAAAAGCCTGACCGGCTAAGATTACTTTATATGAACAAAACTGCATGTTAAGGTAACGCTTCGGAGATTATCGTGATTCGTAGGCAACTCCCATTTATTTCAACAATTTTTACCATTGATCAGTTCTTATCTGTATTTCAAGTAATTACTGAGCCACACAAGCGCTCTCCACTAACGACCTTGCTTGCAACGTTCAGACTGCCTTGTGAAACATCTCCCCCTTTCCTCAAATACTTGTCATGTCCCACTCCAGTGTATATAAATAGCTGACCAGCTGTGCCGTTATCTCAAGGAATCAACAGCAACAAAAATCTCATCCAACTCAACATATGGTCAGACATAATCACATATCCACAATTGCCCTCGCAAGGATACAACATGGACCTGGTATCAAGCTGACAGAAATCAGTCTGCGCTGAAATTCCCGCTTGTAATACCACAAAAATACACACATACACACATCTGGGACTGACATGACGCTTTTCACACAGGTCTGCTGAATAGGTGCTCGCAAACATTTAAACAACATTTAAAACCTACGATAGAGCTGATTACTCTTCGTCACAAATTACATTGCTCCAACGGCAATAATCACACTCAATCTGATCAATAATAAACCTTAAACAAATTTAATTACCCTCCAATCTACTGTATAATTATATTAATTCAGTCCTACTTCTGAAACACAACATATCTCCGAGAGACGTTTTTAACCGCATTGCGTAACATATGCAAACATGGCCGTTCAAATAGCTACGTTAGTTAACACAACACAAAAACAAGAACCTTCCACTAACAACATTCGTGCGAGCTGCTTCCATACAAAAGTGTGTCAGACCAAAACTAAATATACTACGTTAATCACACAAGCAAAGTATTTACAAAAATATGTCCCATAAACCATAAGTTAATTTATCAAATAATAAAGAATATTATTTTGTACTCATCTCTCTTACAGTCACCCGTCAAAGAACATCCGCTGCCATCTCCCAACTGAATGGTTCTTATCTCATCTCAGCCATCTGGACGGAGTGTTGAGAATTTCAAACTTCTTCTGTAGTCGTCGATGTCATCTCTGGCGCTGATTCAAAAATTAGATTATTATACACTTGATATCTGACTACTAAATTCGCCGTTCAGGTACTACTTTCCCTGTAACAGTTCGTTGGCGAATTATCGACGATACTGCCCCTACAAATATAGTACTGTGACTATCTATCACTGAATTTAACACTTTACAATAATTTCTGTGTCATTATGACACGCAAAGTAATAACTGACTACGTCCTTAGACGCACAGAATAATCGTCTAACGTTCCGTCCTCGGACGAACACAAGTAATAAGTCTTACTTCCTTAGACGCACACAAAAGAAGTCCTTCTGTGTCCACGACACACAAAATAGAAGTCAATGTTTTGGCTCTTCACGCCACTTATAAATGAACTGGCCCTAGGTCTCGATGGGGGGGGGAATTTATGTAAAAATTTCTCGAAATAATTGTGGTACAGGAATGAAATAAATATCACTGAACTCGTAACATTGCACAGGTCAAGAATATACCCATTAATCCTAGAATCGATCGTAGAGATTTTGTCTAGGCGATTTCCCGCGTGAATGCTAGTCATTGCGTACCCAAGCCGGACTTGCCGCGCTTGTAGGCATTCTTTTCTCATTGGTTCCACATTTTCTGTAACTTGGCGGTTTTTAGTAGATCTTGGCCCCGTGGGAGTGTCTATTTTCTTCATCAGCCATTCACGTTACTGCATCATATTTCTTCTAGGCGCGAATATCACAATGAACATACCAGAACCATGTCTCACTGCGCGTCGCTTCTATTTTGAGGTAGCCAACACCTGTCCTTCTGATACATAGCTATGCTATTTCTTTTCACAGCTAAAGTATTTAGCCTTTTGTTAAACTGCAGCAGGTATGTTCCCACTGTCTCCAACAAATGCTTGAAATTTCCTCATGACTGTCTGGCTACTTTCATGATGCTGGTGGAAATATTTATTAATTGAAGAATTAAAACGTAGAATCATTTATCCAACATAGGATAAAGGGTTCACAACTCTCCCACTCACAAAATTTCGAACTTAGGAATAAAGTGGACAATTTTAAAAGACTTCCGTAGCCCAATTGTTTTATTTCCAGAATCACCCCTTTTCTCTTACTTGGTCTAGCCGCTCCTGCCTTCAATGGCATTTACTCGTTTTCATATCCTGCTTGTATCTCCCCTCTCAGTCTTGCATGACGCTCTGGTGCCTGAGGCAACACTCTGCTCGCCTCGTTAATGTTTGTCAACACCAACTCTACTTCCTCGATCACGTGCCGTACTCAACTGCCCCCGTCCACTTGGTTGATATTACGACGTCCATATATTTAAACTGCGTCATTAATTTTGGCGTTCCCATGGCTCACTTCGACGATATTTTTTTAAGTTAGCTGCGTTGTAGACTGACATTGTTCCTGTGCTCAATTCTTTCACTCTGTAAGCATTATTTCCAAGGTTTCTTACGATAGAATAGGGTCCTATGAACTTCTCGCAGAATTTACTGAAGATTTTCTTTTCTGGGTCCGATGTAGCTGGTCGTTTCACCAAAACGAGCTGGTTGATTTCAAGATCACTGTGAAACCTCTTATGTCTTACTCGCCGTAATCTGCGGTCTGCTTGTTTTCTCATGTAGGCTCTCGTTCTCTCAATTCGCAGGTCAGGTGCTATCATGGGATCTTGTGGACAGTTAATGATGCTTTTCCACGTTCTCACTGGATACTCGTTCTTGTGTAGGACCATAGGGATTTGTCCTGTTGACTCGTGCCTGGTAGAATTCATGCATGTCTCTACATCCTTAATTTTATCGACCCATTTGTGGTGTTCGTTGGGAATGTAGATTCTCAAGTATGATGTTACACATTTTATTGCTCTCTCGCTTGGATTAGCTTGGGCATGTCGGATACTGCTTAAAACGTGTTTTATACCCATGTCTTCCATACCTTTCTTGAATTCGGCGCTTGTGAAATAACTGCCATGGTCTGATAATATAAACTCTGGTTTTCCAAGGATTGGAATAACTCTATTTCGAATGCGACTGAGCACTTGCTTCGATGTAGTTTTCTGAATAGGGCATAGTACTACAAACTAAGAAAATACATCAATGCACACTAGCAAATGACGGCATCCTCGCCTTCCCTTCGGAATTGGACCGAAACAGTCGAGTGCCAGTAGCTCACATGGTTTCTGAGGTAGCAATGGTCTAGGATACTGCCTCATTAAGTAATTATTGGGCTTTGTCCTCTGACACGGATCACAAGTTGTAATGACGTCACATATAGTTGTTCTCATACGTGGCCATGTAAATGTCTCTCCTATTGTCGCCTCGCACTTGTCTACGCCCACGTGACCGTAACTTTCGTGCGTATGCCATGTCAATCCTCGTTGTAAAGATGCAGGTACTAATATGCGTAACTTGGTGTGGTCATTATCTACCCATTTGTGCAGCAAATTGTTGACATAAACATATCTTCCTTCTTTTGCTTTTGCTTCTCGAAATGCAGGTGTTCCTGTAGGTAGTTGCTTTCTGAAGTTTTGAATTAATAGCATCATCCATGGTTCCGCTTCCTGTTCTCGCTGTATCTCACGTAACTCCTCCAAGAATTCCCGGTCCTTCGGTGTTAACTCCAAGTGTTGTACCATCGCTGTTTCTTCATTATCAGGCTCTGGGTTCCTGCTGAGTGCATCCGGTATCACATTCATCTTCCCTGGGCAATGTTCAATCTCAATGCTGAACTGCTGAATATATATAGACCAACGTGTCACACGTTCGCTTGCCATCGACGTCTTAAACAAGAATGTTAGTGCCTTATGATCAGTCCTGACAACAATAGGGTAACCATAGATTATTCGTTTCCATTGTTGAAGCGCATGAAGGATGGCCAACAATTCTAGCTCGGTTACAGTATAATTGCGCTCGTGCTTACGCAATTTTCGGCTGACAAATGCCAAATATGTTTTGTGCTGCAGGTTAGCTGGATCCTCTTGGTAAAGCATAGCACCTATACCAATTAGTGAAGCATCCGCTTGGATTATAAATTTGTGCTTGAAATCTGGATATCTTAATTTAATGCAGTTTTCCAATAGCTGTTTTGTTGCTTGGAATGCCTTCTCACACTCCGCATTCCATAACCATTTATTATTTTTCTTTAACATTTCCTGCATTGGAGCTACAGTCTCCGTATAACCTGGACAATTTTCTTTAAAGAATCCCGTTACACCTAAGAAAGCCCGAATGTGCTTGACTCTCGCTGGTGTAGGGAAATTCTTTATCGCTTCGATCTTAGCTGGGTTTGGCTTCACTCCCTCCTTGTCAATGACGTGACCCAAATATAAGATCTCGCTCTTGAAGAAATGCGATTTCTTCAGGTTTACTTTGAAATTCGATGCATTCAGGTTGCCCAATACTTTATCTAAATTTTCCATGTGAGTTTCAATGTTGTCGGATGCCAGCAGAATGTCGTCAATATAGCGCACCGTCATCTCCTTAACTTCCTCGGTTAGATTCTGGTCCAGGGCTCGGATTAAAGCACAGCCCGCTGTTTTGACTCCAAAAGGCATTCGGACGAAGCAATATGTCTGGTTATCGAATAAGAAGCCAGTTAGAAGCTGTGACTTCTCATCCAATTCAATATGGTGGAACGAGCTCGTCAGGTCAACTGATGAATAAATGCTCTTGTTTTTAAAGCCTTTTAATACGTCTCTGATAATTGGCGCTCTGTCATACTCAGGAAAAATGAGTCTCATGTTGAGATTTCTGGCATCTAAACAAAGTCTAATAGATCCATTTGGTTTTTTGACTGCCAAAATCGCATTTAGATAAGGTGTAGGTGTCTTCCTTATCACTCCAGCTTGTAACATCTCCTCTATAATGACCTTAACTTGACCACGATACTTTTCAGGAATTGGGTACAATCTGCTTTTGAAATGTGACCAGTCCTCGACTTGCATAGAATACTTGAAATTTAAAATTTTCCCAGGTACTGTATCAAATACTGTTTTGTGCTTCCTTAAAATTTCTTCCAACTGTTTTCTGTGTTCACCCCCAAGTTGAATGTCATTGAGCCGCTCCTGTAGTAACTCTTCAAATTGTGCATCACTGTTATCTCCTTCTGTTAATAAAGACCATATCTCCTGGGATTCTATCTCCTCATCTAGTTCCACAACAGCCCCTTCTACGATGGTATCTTCTGCCTTTCGTACCTCCTCTTCCGTCTCTTCTGATATTGCTTCCAATGCCCAAGAATTTACATCTCTTCCGGTAGTGATTTCATCCATATGCAATCCCACGTTTTTCAGCTGATCATATTCTCTAAAACTGACCGTATTCTTGTGCAAATCTATCATTGCTTGATAGTCACAAATGAAATTTGCACCAAGAATTATATTGAAATTCATCTTTGCCGTGATAATGAATGTTTGCCCAAAAGTGTGTCCCAATATGTTCAGCTCTAAGTATGCCTGACGTTTACAAGTGACGGTGCGTTCAGGAATAACACCCCTCACTTTGAGCTGTGGTACCGGAATTACAGGAATATTCTGACTCCGTCCCAACTCTCGAACCAAGGCCTCCGATACCAGACTGATCTGTGACCCCGTATCCAATAAACATCTTATATTAATTCCACCAATCCTCGCGTAAATAATGGGTAATTGCCTAATTTCATCGTTCCGTGGTTTCACCGTCTCCTCCAGGCAGTCTTCTGGTAAAGCAATCCATTCTTGTATGTTCGCTACTATCCATCCATCTTCAACTTCCGACTGTTGCGTTTGGAGACTGTCTCCTTTATCCAAATTTAGCATTTTTTTTAGCTCCATTGCGACTCCCATCATCCTTCTGTCGCTCATGTCCTTGATATCCCTCTTGTCTCAGTAGACTTCCAGCTTCCTCAGTATGTGTGTCTGGATTCTTCATGTTCCCAATGGCCTTTTCCCATCTTCCTAGCTCTCCACCTTGACTAGCGTGTAACTCCTCTAGGTAATTTTGCGATTGAGCGTGCCTATCATCCCAGTCATCTCGATAGTTACGTGGCTCTCCTTGATTTTGATCTCTCCTTCCTTTCCATCTTTGATTGGCATTGTAATCACCATATCTTCCATAAGGCCTGTCATTCCTTCGATTTTCACGCCATTGCTGATATCCTCTCTGTTGGTATCTATTGTTGCCTTGGTATGACCTATTGTTGTAGTGATTTTCGTTACGCTGATATGGTCTGTTTTCTCCTTCTTCCTGGTTTCGCCTAGGTGTGGAGGTGCTTGTATTAGTACCCTGCGTTTTGGCGTTTGCCTGTTTTGGTTTTATGACCTCTGTAGTATTGACTAACTCCAGCTGTCTCCCTCCTCTATAATGACTATGAGATGTAGTCTCATCTATTTGACGTAATATCTGCTCTGCATGTAGGGCCGTACTAACGTTTGCTGCGACTAGTACTTGCTGTACGTTGACTGGCATTTGTCTCGCTATTGTCATCACCAGATCTGCTTCATTTAAAGGGTAATCCAGATCACGAAATTTTAGCTTTTGCATGTTAAAGAAATCTGAGTATTTCGTTTGCTGGGTAGTTTGGTATTTTCTAGAGTAAAGCTCCATCCTTAGACTCTGTTGTACTGCGGGCGACCAATATTTGCGCAGAAACGCTAAGTTGAAATCTGACATGGTTCCAAATGTATATTTGAAGCTTAAAAACCAGGTGAGGACATTTCCTGATAAAAATCTCTCCATCATCCTCAATCTACGTGCTTCTGGTACCCCAGTGTCATTGAAATGGTCTTCAATCTCTTTGATAAAGGCCTTTAGGTGTCACCCCTGAATTTTCCGTGTACTTTTGCGGCTTGTAATCGTTTGAGCGAATTACTTGAATAAGTTGTGTGGGCTGATGACCGTCTTGTGGTGTTGAGCTCCTATCGACATTCTTGCGAAACCCTTCCGTGTTTGTTGTTAATGGGCTCTCCGCCTGAGTCTGACTTCCTGCTGTGCTGGCCTCGGGGCTATTTGAGTCATCCTGCTTGTCTTTCAATGTTCCCGTTCTAAATATAGATGATTGCTCTAATGACCGGAGTTCGGCTTTAATGATCCTGTCCGTCTGCTCTTTAAGTTTATTCTTCATTCTTGCTCCAATGCTTGAATACGCGTGTGATTTTCGCCTACTGTTTTATGAATGGTGGATCTTTCCTCTTTAGAATCGATATTCATTTTCTTCCAATCTTTCCTTATCTGCTCTTTAATCGTGCTTACTTGCCCTTCAATCTGGTTTTTAGTGTCATCCTGATTACTTTCTATCTGGCTCAGCCTTTCGTCTAATGTACTCTTTAATTGCTCTTGATCCGCTTCTAGGCTTTTCCATTGTTCCGCTGATTTTATCTCGAGACGGTCCATATCTTTAATTATGCCGGATATGTTTTCATCTACTGCTGATAACTGTTGTTGAATGATCCTTCCGCTTTTCTCCATCTCCTTAAATCGTCCTTCCAACTTATCCTGAGCTATCTTGACCTCGCTTGTATTCATTGTGCATGCCATTTCAATTTGCTCTAACTTAGCTAACACCGTTTCATCCAGAATGCTAAGTTTTTGATCAAAAATACCTTCCATTTTTTTAATCTGCTCTAATTGTTTCTCATTATTCTTGCTAACATCTAGGGCCAGTAATACCATCTGTTGATTTGTGTGATCTTTCATCTCTGCGGTTAACGAAGCTAATTGGTTCGTGTTTTTAATATTTTGCGCCTCTAACTGCGAATTTATAGTGTCATTAATTTCACTCTTTAATAACCTAGCTTGTTCCGCCTGATATTCATTTTGCTCAATCCTACTGTTATTTAATTGTGTCCGCAATGATTCACTTTGTTCTAACAGATTAGTATTTAGCGATTCACTTTGTTCTGACAGTTTAGTATTTAGCGATTCACTTTGTTCTGATAGTTTAGTTTTCAGGGATTCACTCTGCTCTGATAGTTTATTTATAGCTTCACTTTGTTCTAGCCTACTACTGTTTAATTGTGTCCGCAATGATTCACTTTGTTCTGATAGTTTAGTGTTTATTTGTTCAGATATTTTTGTGTTTAGCGATTCACTTTGTTCTGCTAATTTCGTGTTCAATGATTCACTTTGTTCCGCCAATTTAGTGTCTAACAATTCCTGTGTTCTCCTCGCCGCACTCTCAATGATCTCCTGAATCTGTTCCACCGTTGCCATCTTATACAAATTATATGAGACATTAGGGAAAAGGCATAAAGCAATGCCCTTTGACACACACATACAATCCAATGCACATTTAATTTCTTTATCCAACTCAGTTCATTTATTTTTACATTTAATCCCACTAGTCAATTGCATCTCTGAGTGGTTCTAGTTTTACTCAATTTAATTTTAAACCCAAGCACATATTTAGTCACTAAACAGTTATCCTGATCTGATATTAACACTGACTAATTAACAAAGTATTAATAGTCATTTAGGCTACAGCCTCCTAATATTTCCATGAGTTTGACTTTCTAAACAAATCTAGTTTTAACTTTAATCATTGGGAGCCCGGTATCACATATATATTAATTTTACTTTAATTTAAAAGACAAAAACGTGAACCGTATTTTACTTTGCAAACTCCTGATTTTAATTTATTTTTCACACATTTGGCGGTATCCACTTCGCCTCACTTACTTTTAATAAACTATCACTTCCCGGTGATTAAATACTGTCATATCTGCCTGCACTTGTGGCATGTCAGTTTTACTCAAATACGCCACTATTGACATGTGTAATCTCTCCGCCGTTACACCACAATGAATGGCCCCACGCTTGGCCAACCAGTTTTAACCTATGAACCCTTCAGAACAGCAGTGTTTTATGCAAGAATCTTGATCAAGGGGTCGCGCTCAGTTCATAGTGTGATGTTTACGTCCGCCAAACAACATGCTCTACTGAGGCAAGGGTCATAGGATTAAAACTAGAATTAAGAAAGTAAGGAGACAAGACGTAAGATAATAATATGATTTAATAACTAATTGTGCATAAAAGAAAATAAACAAACAATAATAAAAATATATCCTCCCTGAATTTTTCCCTGACAGGAATATCTAACACTTTGAGGAGTCAGACGGATCTCCCCCTTTATAATAAAATGTGGATCCTAGTTCCACTACCTTGCATTTGGATTTAATGTACGCGTGATGACTAACTACGAGAAATGAGTACTTGGATGATCGTTCGTTTACAACGGGTTAACAGCCACGGTGTTCACGAACAATCATCACGTAAATCAACGTTTATGGATATGGGCATGACATTAATAAAAACCCTTAAAAAATCTAATGCTGACACACACACTACAAATCTATTATTTACAGGAATCTCTCTGAGACCCTCATTAGCGCGATGACGCACTTAACAACATGAGCCACCAACCAGGCCAATTGCTCAATACACACAAGGAATGACAGCATTGCACGTGACTCACGGGTCACTGAAATGGAAAATAAACATGGAATAAAACGAACAACAACAAAAGCCTGACCGGCTAAGATTACTTTATATGAACAAAACTGCATGTTAAGGTAACGCTTCGGAGATTATCGTGATTCGTAGGCAACTCCCATTTATTTCAACAATTTTTACCATTGATCAGTTCTTATCTGTATTTCAAGTAATTACTGAGCCACACAAGCGCTCTCCACTAACGACCTTGCTTGCAACGTTCAGACTGCCTTGTGAAACATCTCCCCCTTTCCTCAAATACTTGTCATGTCCCACTCCAGTGTATATAAATAGCTGACCAGCTGTGCCGTTATCTCAAGGAATCAACAGCAACAAAAATCTCATCCAACTCAACATATGGTCAGACATAATCACATATCCACAATTGCCCTCGCAAGGATACAACATGGACCTGGTATCAAGCTGACAGAATTCAGTCTGCGCTGAAATTCCCGCTTGTAATACCACAAAAATACACACATACACACATCTGGGACTGACATGACGCTTTTCACACAGGTCTGCTGAATAGGTGCTCGCAAACATTTAAACAACATTTAAAACCTACGATAGAGCTGATTACTCTTCGTCACAAATTACATTGCTCCAACGGCAATAATCACACTCAATCTGATCAATAATAAACCTTAAACAAATTTAATTACCCTCCAATCTACTGTATAATTATATTAATTCAGTCCTACTTCTGAAACACAACATATCTCCGAGAGACGTTTTTAACCGCATTGCGTAACATATGCAAACATGGCCGTTCAAATAGCTACGTTAGTTAACACAACACAAAAACAAGAACCTTCCACTAACAACATTCGTGCGAGCTGCTTCCATACAAAAGTGTGTCAGACCAAAACTAAATATACTACGTTAATCACACAAGCAAAGTATTTACAAAAATATGTCCCATAAACCATAAGTTAATTTATCAAATAATAAAGAATATTATTTTGTACTCATCTCTCTTACAGTCACCCGTCAAAGAACATCCGCTGCCATCTCCCAACTGAATGGTTCTTATCTCATCTCAGCCATCTGGACGGAGTGTTGAGAATTCCAAACTTCTTCTGTAGTCGTCGATGTCATCTCTGGCGCTGATTCAAAAATTAGATTATTATACACTTGATATCTGACTACTAAATTCGCCGTTCAGGTACTACTTTCCCTGTAACAGTTCGTTGGCGAATTATCGACGATACTGCCCCTACAAATATAGTACTGTGACTATCTATCA